>CM066312.1:91756588-93139088 GCA_033807775.1 Saussurea involucrata | reverse complement strand
GCCAATCTATGTCTCATGGCCAAACTTGAAGATGAGGAAGAAAATTCTGACATTCCCTCTACTTCAACCTCTGCTACTAAGGTATCACCTTCCTTCTTTACCAATATTTTAAATATTGATGAAGCTGATAGTCTTCGAAAGATCGATCTCTTGACTAGAAGTTTATATGAAGCCATGAATGGCAAAACTGTGATTCAGAAGATATTCCCACTCCTCATTCTCATACCGTTGAAGATGATAGTCCTACTTTCATCCCAAACATGCAGAATAGTGAAGCTGAAACATCATGGGTCTCAGCTGTTCCTTTAAACACTATACCTGCTTCTGAACCAAATGTCTCAGACATTCCATCTACTTCTCAGCAATCAGTGAATGAGATGACATCTGCACCTACTCCTCTCTTGGCTGATATTCCAGAAGTTACTGAAGCCTCATCTTCAGCTCCTCCAGTTCAATTTGAGTCAGCGACTTATGCTCCGGCTCAGCGATGGACTGTAAATCACCCAATTGATCAAATCCTTGGTGATCCAAACGCTGGTGTTCAGACTCGATGAAGTGCAGGTAATATTTGTTTATTTGTTAACTTTATTTCTCTGATTGAACCAAAGAAAATAGATGATGCCCTCAAAGATCCAAACTGGGTCAGCGCCATGCAAGAAGAGCTGACTGAATTTGAAAGAAACAAAGTTTGGAAACTTGTTCGAAGACCAACTGACAAGACAGTGATAGGCACTAAATGGGTCTATCGAAACAAGTTGGACGAACATGGAACTGTAACCCGCAACAAGACTCGTCTTGTTGCTCAGGGATACAAACAAGAGGAATGCATAGATTACGACGAAACATTTGCTCCAGTAGCAAGACTAGAATCTATTCGTCTATTCTTAGCATATGCTGTACACAAAGACTTCAAAGTATATCAAATGGATGTTAAGTCAGCATTTCTCAATGGAAAGCTGAATGAAGAAGTCTATGTGGAACAACCTCCAGGATTCTCAGATCCTAAGCGTCCAGGTTATGTTTATAAACTGGATAAGGCACTTTATGGCTTAAAGCAAGCTCCACGTGCATGGTATGACACTCTATCCTCTTATCTCCTAATTGAAAATTTTGAGCGAGGTAAAATCGACAAAACTCTATTTTTCAGAATAGTGAAGGGTCATATCATTCTTGTTCAGATATATGTTGATGACATTATATTTGGTTCTACTAACCCTGATCTTTGTACTCGTTTCTCTGAAAGGATGAAAGAAGAGTATAAAATGAGCATGATGGGTGAGCTAACATATTTCCTTGGTCTTCAGATAAAACAAAATGAAAAAGGAACTTTCATTAATCAGGGAAAGTATGTTAAAGATATGCTAAAGAAATTCGATTTAACTAAGAGTTCAGCTATGAAAACCCCTATGGCACCACCGCTGACACTAAACAAGGATTCAAATGGAATACCTGTTAATGTCACGCTGTACCGTGGGATGATCGGCTCTCTCTTGTATCTTACAGCTAGCCAACCCGATATTATGTACGCAACCTGTTTGTGTGCACGATATCAAGCTAAACCTAAGGAATCTCATATGACCGCTGTAAAGCGAATCTTTCGTTACCTTAAGGGTACTATGAACCTAGGTCATTGGTATCCCAAAGACTCAGGGTTTGATCTAATCGCCTATTCAGATAGTGATTTTGCAGGTTGCAAATTGGATAGGAAAAGCACCACAGGAGGCTGTCAGCTCCTGGGTGGAAAGCTGGTGAGTTGGACAAGTAAAAAGCAAAACTTAGTGTCCACCTCAACTGCTGAAGCTGAGTATGTAGCCGCTGGAAGATGTTGTTCTCAGGTCTTGTGGATGAGAAATCAACTACTAGACTATGACCTTCAGCTCTCGAAAATTCCAATCTATTGCGACAGCACAAGTGCCATCGCTATAGCCAACGATCCAGTGCTACACTCAAAGACAAAACATATCGAAATCATGTATCATTTTATCAGAGATCATGTGATGAATGGTGATATAGAACTTCATTTTATCCCAACTGACTATCAGTTAGCTGATCTGTTCACCAAACCTCTTGATGAGACAAGATTCAACTTTCTCATCAGCGAGCTTGGAATGCTGAACTTTGAAGAGTAAAATCTTCAGTGGTTCACATTTTATCAGCGATAGGATAAAACAATTATATAACCCATTCTATCATTCTCTCTCTGAACATAATTGATCCGCTGATATCAAGGTATGTTTTCTCGCTTGCTCGCTGACGTCCGCATATGAATGTAAGATTTCAAAACAAATTGCATCGCTGAATATCTCTTCCTTAACAGCGATACTTTGAAATTTCTTAAACTAACACTGCTTGGTCCTGACCCTGATCTATCTGCCCTTGACATATCTTTGCCACCATGTGAACTTTTCGTCCCTGGTAAAGTCGTCAGTGATCCTTATGGAATATTCTTTCTCGACTACGACGGACGTAAATGTTTTCAACGGATCGCTGAGCTTCCAATCACTCCAATCGAACAGCTCAGAGATCTCATCTGGTGGTGTGACTTCAGAAAAGACATTCAGGCACGACACCTAAAACCCTTGATCTTTGAAGAAGCGCTTAACAAAAGAAAGCGAGGTGTAACGGTTCCTGACTGGATGATCCCCACTGAAAAGACCCTTGATGAACTTCTCATTAAGGAAGAACCTCTGTAAGCTGATAGGATCGCCTCTTTCATCTATTTTATCAGTTATCCTTCTGTACTTGTAACTTATTTCGCTTGTACTTGTAATTTTTCCACTTCCATCTGTAATCTTTACAATGTTTTAAAGAAAAATTTCAGCGAACGTACTTTACTCCATCAGTACAGAAAAGATCCTAGAAAACAGTAAAAGGGACAAATATTTTATGAGTTCTTTTTATCCTTATGTTTTCATTAAATAGCAATTTTCTCTGTTGCTATGTCATAATCAAATAGGGGGAGATTGTTGATCCAAACCCTCAGTGATTTGATAATGACCCTCTCTAATATACTTAGTGAAAATTGTAAGTAAACAATATGTATCAGAGTTTCACTATCGCTGATAAGTACTAAGATCTTCCAGTACCGCTGATAGGAACTTTCGCTCTTTTAGTTAAACATTCAGCGAAACTGTTCACCATAAATGCTCTGAGTCTGTTCAGTCATTATGATGATCGCTGATAAGTTAGTTGTTTACTTATGATCCCTGAAGACAAGTTTCACGTCAACATAGGTTCTACGCTGAAGTCGAAGATCAAGCTCAAGAACCAGCGACAAGTCTCCTAATGAATTGATGCGGATCAGCGAAGACTCAGATTTGTCCAATCAACGTGAAGTATCAAGTACAAGACTTTAGCTATCGCTGAAATCTATCATTCGCTGAAAAGAAATGATAGATCGCTGAATCATCGAAAAGATGATCATAAAGTCTTCCGTACAAAGTACTTTTTGTCTCAACCTCCCTTGCACGCCTCCGTACGATATGTCAGAATAGAACCTCCTTATTGTCTGAATCCGTACAACAAATCTGATACTACACTGTTCATTCATGCGGCTACTAAGGTTGTCAACAAAGGTCAATGACATGCAACCAACCAACTGATGACACGTGTAAAGTATATACTGACTTGCATTAAATGCATGCAGTATATAAAGAGATGAACCCACTTCATTTGAAGTAACTTGCTAACTCTGGACAAGTTCAATCTCTTATCTCAAGATAGGTTATTATTAGTAATTTCCTTATCTCTCTTAGTGCAAGAAACCTTAGTGTTCCAACTTGTTTAGATTTAGGTTTATCCTTAATCTTGTTTCCGCAACAAGCTGTAAATTGTTAATGATTTATCAATAAACAATTTAGAAAAGTAAAATCTATGTGTTTGTATTCACCCCCCCTTCTACAAACTTGTATAGGCCTTCGGGACCAACATTCACCTGCATAACTTGTTTTTGATCTTCTTGTTGCTTTTAACAGATCAAACAAAAGAAACCTTTTTTAAAATGAAATCATTTCTTTCATGGTTTTATGAACACAACCTTTTCATGGTTGTTCTTCAAGTTTTAACTCAAAATCTTAAACTTGTTCTTCATTCATTTTTCCAGAATCCTTATCTAAAGGAAAATGGAAAACAAGACTTTTACTGGGTTTGTTTTTCTTTTTCAAAACAAGAAAACCCTAATCTTCATTAAGACATTTCTGTCTGAATGAAATGGACAAAAATCGGAAAACATCTTATTGGAAAATCTTTCACATTAAGACTATTCTTTATCTATGTTCATGGTTGATATAACAGAAATGGAATCTTCTACTCCTGCTCCTACCGCTGAGAAATCCACGGCTGCAAAGAAACCGACTCTTGTCAAAGCTCCTCAGGTCAAGTTCAAGCTTGAGGAAATCAATTTTTCAAAATCGAACAACCTTCATGCGCTTTTCGAGTTTCCTCCTCGAAAGCAAGTCACACATCTGGATGATGCTGTGAACTACCTCAAAACATGTTGCTTATCCACAGCCCTGACCATTACACCCCCTGCTCATCAATTCCTACTATCTCAGTTCTGGTATACTGCCAGAAGAGCTCAGGTACCCCATGCCAAAGACCCAACGAAGATCGTTGACTCTATTCTGTGTGACACAAAATTTGGCACCACCAAAATCAACCCTGCCATTATTAGGAAAGCACTGAGCCTTCCTACCTCAACCAAAGAAAACCGCTTTGTCCCTCTCCCAAACCACAAAAACCATGCTGATAGGGAAGCCATCATTGCATTCTTCGATGCAATGGGTTACGCATGGGACACTGGAAGGGACAAGAAGCCTGAGAAGAAACTGACAATGATCAAGAAGTACAAAATGGCCAGCGAGATGAACTTCATCTTCGCACATCTGATAAGTTGCATGACAGCGAAGAGTGGCTCCTCTGATCAAGCTGTTCAACCTCAGCAAGCAATGGGCTATGCATTGCTGAAAGGTCTAAATGTTGACTGAGCCTCAATCATCTACGATGACCTTGCGTTCAGAGTGGATATGGCTGAAAGATCTACATGGGTTGGACTTGGCGAAAGGTACCCAACAGAGGGTGATCTGAGACTCTCTCAGGTTGGCCCTAAGGTACTCGACTTCAAGCCGCTGGAAAACGAGGTACGTCTTTCTACTCTCTTATCTCTTCTCAATCCTCCTTCTTCTACTTCTGCAGCTCATTCAGTGGAAATCCCCACCGCTGATACCCACGCTGCACCCTCCACTCCTTCTCGAAAAAGGAAACAATCTACTTCCCAACTTGGTTCCAAAAGAATCAAGAAAACCAAGGAGCAACCCCCCAGCATTTACACGCTGAAGACTCCACAACTCATCTTGAAGAGCTGATGGAAAGTTCAGTGGTACGCTCTGCCACAGCTGATCAAGCCACCCTTTCCATCCCAGCTTCAGCGTCTCTAAACGCTGAAGTTATAAACTTGGAAATGAACCCACCTCCTTCAGCCTCTCTACAGACTGAAGTGATTGACAGCGGATCCAACGCTGAACCCCGCACCCAACCATCATTCTTATCCCTCATTCCTCCTACTCAATCTTTGGTCTTTGCACCAATTTTCCCAACTTTCTCAAGGACACCCTTCATCGTACATGACTCAGGTGCAGACACTCTAAATACGATGATGGATGCAAACTTAGGATCTGCAGGCACCTCCATGCGCCAAGGTACTCTTGAAGGCGACATGGAATTTCATTCAGTACACAAAGGGTTCGACAACTTCGCCAACCCGCCTGCAGGTATAAACACAATCCAAAACACTCCTCTCTCTCTACCCTAAACTTCTGAGCTTTCCTCTGTTCATAAGTTAATAACTGTTTCAGGTCCTAATTTGGGGGATATCAACACCTCCCTGAAGGCCCTGGAAACAAAGGTGGAAAATTACAACACCATTCTCTCCACAAACTCTTCAGCGGTTACAGACGCTGGAGAGAAACTCAAAAAGCTGTCCGAGATCGTCGATACAAAAGCCTCCAAAACTGATCTGGAAAAGGTGGATGGTAGCGTCGCTCAATTTGCTACCACCCTCGCTGACAATTCAACCGCCACCACCTCTCTTTCAACAAACTTCACCTCTCTGTCCAATGAAGTCACATCATTGAAGACAGAGGTTGGTTCTCTTAAGAGTGAAGTTTCCACGATCAAGACTGACGTCTCCGCCGTCAAATAAATTGTTCAGAAAGTGCTCGATCGCCTGAACGTCCCAACTTCTAATTTTTCTCAGGTCGATCGCGAAGCTCTTGAAAAGATCAATCATGCTATAACTGGCCTGGAAGTCAGATTAGCAAAGATTGAGAACCGTGTTGGGATCTCTGGCCTAGAAGACAGGGACCAAATACACACTGCCAATGCTGAACAATCTATTACCTCCCCCAACCATATTGTGGAAGAGGGGGAGAAGACTAAAGAAGACCTTCCCCATAATGATGAGGGGGAGGGTATTGAAACTGCTGCTGCTGGTACTTCTACTTCACGACCTCAGGGAGTTGAAAACCCTGAGGAAACCGAGAAACCTTCCTCTGTATCTGAGGGGGAGCAACTTGATGAGCAACTTAAGGAAGCTGCTGCTGACGTGACCGAACCTTATGCTGAAGAGGTCGAGTCTGAAGAAGAAACTGAAGATGATGAACCTGTCGACATCTCTGATGAAGAACCATCATCATCCCCCAAAGATGATGATGATGACGACTTCTTCTACGTCCATCCTGTTGCAAAAGCCCCAACTCAAAAAGGGATCGAGATAAAAGAACCTTCAGGGGAGCGGACCAAGACAAAGCCTGCAGCGTCTGAAGCTGACAAAGGCAAAAACAAAGGCCTCGCTAAAGAAGACAATCTGACGATCTTGCTTCAAAAGCCAGTTTGTCAGGTACACTACCTTCTATTCCCTTACACTGCATCCCTCCTCTATCCCTTCTCAATCTCAATCCTTCTATCCTTAAAACCTCTATACACTTAACCACATTCTTTTCTCTATCTCTTTCTTCCCAACTTTTCTTACTTAAACAATCGCTGTGTTTCAGCTAGTCCTCTCTCCTATTTGAGGATCCCACTGAAGCTCCCACGACTACACCATAAATAATCCCAGCCACAAGAGCTGAAGAAATAATCCCAGTCTTGGATTTAACCACTAAGACTGATGAACCTGAAGAACAACTGCTCTCTCACAAAATCAGACCTTCCTTGGCTCCTTAAAAGCTAAGTGAAGAGGATCAAGAAAAAGAGAGATGCAATGATCAAACAGCTTGAAGATCAGCGAATCATTCTTCCTCGTGACAAAATCCCTGCTCCCACAAAGTTCAGGATATCAAGGAAAGAATACGAGGATCATCTAAAAGCTGAAAGATTACTCGCCAAAAAGAAGAAAACTGAAGAAAAAGATAAGGCTCTCGCCATCCAGCTTGTCCAAAAATCAGTGAAAGACCCCGCGTTGAAAAGAACTCCCATTGATATCCAACGTCAGCTATGGGATGATGCCCAAAGGACCGTTGAAGAAAAGACTAAAGTATCTGATTCGACTTTGGAATGGTGTAAAGAAATGCTGAACTATCGATCTCGACTATCCAAAATCATCAAGGTAAATATCAGAGGAAGACTGTTCGTAGACGTTCCTGTTGTGGAAGTTGATGTATTTAGAGAAAAGCAAAACCAAGCAAACCTTCTATGCTGCTACTGTAGAAAATATTGGTTTCTCTGAATGGTTGGAAGTGAAATTAGCCATTCAGCGGTCGGCTCAAAGTTCAAGAGCCATGTTGAGAAAATTTTAAATACTCAGATCGACTTGGTTTCTTCTGCTGTGGATATTCCTCCTTCCACTCTTCTTCCTCCTCAACAAAGAAGAGTCTCTGCAAAGGAAAAGAAGCCTCAGACTCAGGTCCTCCTATACGGAATGAAACAGGTATTGGTTTCTCTCGTGCTGAAGTTCTTGGTCCTGATGCTGACCTCTCAGTGCTTGACACCTCCCTACCACCTAGTGAAACTTTCATTCCTGGCAAAGTCGTAAGTGATCCTTATGGTATGTTCTTTCTAGACTACCAAGGAAATCAAAACTTTCAACGCATCTCTGAGCTTCCAATCACTCCCATCGAACAGCTCAGAGATCTCATATACTGGTGTGAAGTCAGACGCGACATTCAGGCACGTCACCTTAAGCCCCTGATCTTTGAAGAAGCAAAGAACAAAAAGGATCAAGGTGTTACTGTCCCTGACTGGATGATTCCCACATCAAAGACCCTCGATGAACTTCTCATCAAGGAAGAACCTTTTGACGGATAGGATCGCCTTGTAAATCTTTCTATCCTTATCTGTCTACATCTTCTGTACTTGTAATTTTATTTGCTGTACTTGTAATTTTTCCACTTCCCTCTGTAATCTTTACGAAGTTTAAAGAAAAATTTCAGCGAATGTACTTTACTCCATCAGTACTGAAAAGATCCCAGAAAACAGTAAAAGGGACAAATATTTTATGAGTTCTTTTTATCCTTATGTTTTCATTAAATAGAAATTTTCTTTGTTGCTATGTCATAATCAAATAGGGGGAGATTGTTGATCCAAACCCTCAGTGATTTGATAATGACCCTCTCTTAAACACTTAGTGAAAATTTTAAGTAAAACAACATGTATTAGAGTTTCACTATCGCTGATAAGTACTAAGACTTTACAGTACCGCTGATAGGAACTCTCACTCTTTAGATTAGATATTCAGCGAACACTGTTCATCATCTTATAGCTCTGAGCCTGTTCAGTCTATGAGATGATCGCTGATAAGTTAGTTGTTTACTTGTGATCCCTAAAGACAAGTTTCACGTCAACATATGTTCTACGCTGAAGTCGAAGATCAAGCTCAAGAACCAGCGACAAGTCTACTCATGAACTGATGCGGATATCAGCAAAGCAAGACCTGTCCATTCAACGTGAAGTATCAAGTAGAAGACTTCAGCAATCGCTGAACTTTATGATTCGCTGATAAAGATCTGACTCAACGAAAGCTGATCATGAAGTCTCCCTGCAGGTTACTATTGTCTTACCTCCCTTTCACGTCTCCGAACGAACTGTCAGAATGGACATCCCTTTTGTCTGTAATCGTACAACAACTCTGATTCTACATTGTGCACCATGCGGCTACTAAGGTTGTCTACAAAGGTCAATGACATGCAACCACTCAGCTGCTGCCACGTGTAAAGCCATACTGACATGCATTAAATGCATGCAGTATATAAGAAGAACCTTACTTCAGTTTTGAAGTGTGCTCGGACCATCTTCTTATTTCTCTCTTATTGTTAAGTTATTATTCATAATTTCTTTAACTCTTTCTAGTGCAAGAAACTTAGTGTTTCTCAAGACTTGTTTAGATTAGGTTTATCCTTAATCTTGTTCCGCAACAAGTTGTAAATTGTCTTGATTTATCAATAAACAATTTAGAAAAGTAAAAACGTGTGTTTGTATTCAACCCCCCCCTTCTATAAACTTGTATAGCCCTTCGGGACCAACATATAGTATCTGCAACAATATGTTCTTTCTGCACAGATTTAAGACATGGGTTAGTGACAATCTTGGCATTTTGTTGCACATCTTCACTATTTTGAAGTGAAGAGGGTTTGCTCAATTGCTCATATGCTTTCTCAGAACTCTCTATCTCTTGGCTATTTTCCAAAGTATTAGTTTCATCCTCATCCTTACCAACACACTTAAATTTTTCAATCTCACTTGGTATAGGGATTTGGCTTTGTCTATTGATCTCTTCAACATAAGTTGTGATGTTGGCAATAGATGTCATCATACTTTGTGTGTACTCATTCATCATAGTTTCAAGAGATTTGAAGTTTTCAACTTGTTCTGAAACGAATGTTGGGGGTAAAAATGAGTTGTTAAAGTCATCCCCTTGAAAATTCATTGAAAAATCAATTTGTTCCTCCCAAGATTGGTCAAAAGTATTTGAACAAGTGTTACTCCAATCTTGGTAGGAAGGTATTGGTGATGTGAAAGTGCCATGATCTTGACCATTTAAAAATAAATTGGGATGATCCTCCCATGATTGAGTGTAACCATTGAAGTGTGAGGTATCCCAATTGCCATATCCCATGCAATACCGTGATTCGGGGGTTCGAAGGACAATTGTATGAGAAATGATTTCCGCCACACTAGTCACAAAAAACATATTCATACGGCCCAAACGACTGACCCATTGAATCCATATTCACAGAAAGACAAACTCAAAGATTAGTTATTTGTACACACATGGAGACGTATGATAAGCAACACAGATGTTAGAAAAACCAAATCTTTTTAGAACCTTTTAAAACTTTTAGCGTGCCAATCCCCGATAACGGCGCCAAAAACTTGATAGTGCCTTGAATACACCTACAGACGTGGAATAATTAAACCTCAAAGCAAGTATACAATGAGATCTAATATCGTCTTTCAAGTAATAAAGTGGTAAAATACCGGATATCGTCCCACAGAAATTGGAGTAAAAGTTGTTTAAAAAGTAATAGAAGGAAATGGTTTCAGATGGCGATTTTGAAGAAGATTGTTTTGATTTGAGTTATCTTGAGATTAAAATTGAACTTAACAAAATATAGAAGAAGAAGAATGGGTGTAAGACGTTTGGTGAGACTGAAACTCAAATTCCAGTAGCCAATGATGTGGCAATGCTGCAGCATTGTTTTATAAATACAAATTTTACCATTTGTCTTAAGAATGTCCTCTCGGATTTTAACCTTTGTATCAACATTCGTTTTCTGAGCTATGCATAATCTCTTATAACAGTCCCACAGTTAACGAGGTAGCAACAACGGTGTTCGTAAAACGTATGAAGTAACAAATCTCTTTGTTAAAATCACCCTCTCGGGCCGATTACCATATCATTCAAGTTGGTGTGTTCCAAGTAGTTCATCTCTGAATCTACTACACTTTAACCCTTTGACTAGCGACCAACTCGTCGAGAATAATTTAAAATGGAAGAATATAGGTAACAACTCTCGTTGTTAGCAACTCTCGTTGTTAGCAACTCTCGTTGTTAGCAACTCTCGTTGTTAGCAACTCTCGTTGTTAGCAACTCTCGTTGTTAGCAACTCTCGTTGTTAGCAACTCTCGTTGTTAGCAACTCTCTCAAGTCTACTTTCTATATCATCCAAATTGACGTGCATTCGAATGGCTTATCTCTAAGTCCACGGCACTTTCACACTCTTCGAGTGATCAATTCGTCAAAAAGTATATTGGCTTGATAAACTTGAATGAAAACAATAAAATGTTGTTTTTGTAAAACGTGGCTACTTTCCTTCGGTTTAAAATCTCACCCTTTTAATCTCACACCCAAACTACTAAAGATTAGCTACTCATAACGGAAAGTAAATAAAACATTAAATGACATAAATGTAAAAGACGGAAAGTAAATTGCAAGAATAAAATACTAAAAATACTTAAATTGATTCACTTAATAAATCAAGACCAAAGAGTTGTCACCACTCTTTGAAATCTTGATCTAAAAGTTCCTCCTAAACTACAAGTATCTAAGAGAAGTAAGAGATGGAGGTGTTAGGGTAGAATTTATGTTGATTTTAAGTTCAAGGGTTTGAATTGTATTTCTTTAATCTTAGTCCATAGTGAACGGGCCGTGGGCTTGTTAACCACGGGCCCGGGGTATATAATGTTGTATTAGCCTAAAAAAATAGGTTAATCATCCTTTTAGCTTTCTAAACTCATTGTAATATTCTCTCTGAAAGCATAATACAGGGATGACTAGTTGAAATCATTCTCTTTCATTGTTTGATATTTTCGATTTCATTATTGTTGCACGGATCTGGATTCTACAATTGGTATCAGAGCAGACAGACGGATTCGATTCAAAGCTTCATTCATCAATTTCTGGTTAGTTTGACTTTTACTCGTCTGACTATTCTTGAATTCTTGACTTTTTGATTCAGTCGAAATTGGTTGTTTTTGCTTACTGGGTTGTGTTAGCATTATAGTTATAAGTGTTTCTGCAAATTTTCACATCCTAATTCATTCGTTTGATTGGTCAATTTAGCAATTTAAGATCAAAGTTTTTTGGTAGTGTTCTTCAACAAAAATCAAATTTTTACCATCAAAACGTGTTCTTTTTGCTTAGAAATCGATTGGGTTAGTGTTAGTTTTGTGTTTGGTATTGTTTCTAATCTTTCAGGAACAATCTTGAGTAACCCTAGTTGAGAAATCGATCGAACTGATAAAACAGCCGCAGAGTCCGGATAAAACAGCCGCGTTTTCCGGACAAGTTGATAGTGTCCGAACATTTGTGTTTCCATCCGGATTCTTCCAGTTTTTTCGTCCAATCCTCGTGTTCCGGAAGTCGGAGACACTATAGACTAGTTCAATTCTTCCGGACAAGTCCATCACCCGGGTAAGTTCTCCTTTAAACTCAATCTTTCCGGGTAATTTTGTTCCGGATAATTCAAAGTATCCAGAATTCATTTTATCCGAAAATCCTCGTTTACCCGGAATCTTCGTAGTATCCGGACACCTCAAAGTTTCCGGAAAATTGAAAGTACCCGGAAATCTCATACTTTCCGGAATCTATTGCATCCGGTAAACTTTGTTTATCCTGTTGATTCTATCCGGTATCTTTAGTCCATCTGGTAACCTTGGTTATCCGGACAACTCAAGTTATCCGGACTCTCTTACCTATCCGGACAACTCTGCAATTTTGAACTGTTTTTCATAATTCTGGTCCGGACACTTCCAGATCAGATCACTTATTTGGATTTCTTTCCAGTAAGCTAAGTTATTGTCTGACCACTCATAGAACCTGCGTTAGGACTCCACTCTTAGTGCCTTGCGTTAGGTTTTACACTTTGAATCAATCTACACGTCTGACGATCACTCCGTTGCAACCGAAGATGTCTACTTCTCATGATGCTCTCGCAATTGGCACGGACACCAAGCCACCATGTCTCTACCCGAACGAGTACAACCAATGGCGAGATAGGTTTATGATCTTCATAGAGTCCAAGGACAACTATGAGTACATCAAGGGAGCCCTGGATAATGGCCCGATTGACGCACCGATGAAGGTAATAGCTGCAACTGCAACTACAGAAGCTCGACGTGAGAAGAAAACTCTTGCTGAGATGACAGAATTTGAAAGAGGCATGACTGAAGGAGAAAAACATGCAAAGAGATATCTTATACAGGCCCTTCCTAATTCTATCTACACTGCCATAGACAGTTACAAAGACACGGCTAAGGGCATGTGGGACCAAGTAGCCAAAATGATGCGAGGGAGTGTTGTAGGAAATCAGCTGAAGATAAATAGTGCGATAACCAAGTTCGATGGGTTCAAGCAGCGTAACGGTGAATCCCTTACCCAGACTTATGAACGATTTTGTCTACTTCTCAATGAACTGAACAAGAATAAAATTGTTCGTTCCAATACTGAGAATGCACTAAAGTTCCTTAACAACTTGCTACCTGAATGGAAAGTGTATGCCTCTCACGTCAAGCACAACAATCTGATAGAGAACATCAGCATCAATGAACTGTATGAGACACTTCTCCAAGATGAAGATGAAGTGAATGAGCTTCTGGGAGAAAAGAAGACTGAGCCAAAACCTTCAGCTGATCCTATTGCCCTCATGACTTCCAAACTGGGGAAATCCTCAAGCAGCCAATCCAGACGCGGTCCACAGCATAGTTCTTCCGAGTCAGAACCTGAGGACGAGAAAGACGGTGACAATGATGATGATGAAGCATCAGAATTAATGAAAGCTATTGCCCTTCTGACTAAAACCTTTCAACAACAAAAGTTCTACAAGAAGCCGTCTTCCAATAGTCAACGCTACTCCACCTCCTCCAACAAGCGTCACGACTATAAGGATCGGTATGAAGGAAAGAGGAAGATAGAAGAGCAAGATACATATGAGAAGAAGGAGAAGACAGAGAAAGGTGACCGAAAGAAGAGAGACGAACCGGTGAAATGCTACAACTGCGGGAAACACGGTCACTTCGCTAAAGACTGTCGTCAACCTACTGTGAAGAACTCTCACTATTATGAGGCCAAACTTGCACTGGCCAGACAGAAAGAGGCTGGGGAGGTAATGTTCGCTGAAAATGAGTACTGGCTAGGGAGATCTGATGATGAGGACGATTATGAAGGTGCTGATGCTTTCATGGGATATCAATCGTCTACTGATGAAGACAAGGCAAAAGAAAATCAGGTATGTGACTCTTGCCTACAAAACTTCATACTTCAATTGCAAACCATCACTGAAAAGGCAAACTCCCTCACGACCACGAATGCAGAACAAAAGCTTGAAATTAGTTCAATAACTGAAAAGCTTAATGTTCAAATGAAATTAACTGAGAAATATAAGTCTGAAAATGCTAATCTAAAAGACAAATGCAAAAATCTTTCATTAGCACCTAAAGACTTAAGGGCCAGATTATCTGATCTTCAACGTCAGTTTGATCAGTGCTTGAATGAGAAAGAAGACATTACTTATCAATGCTCTTTTCTTCAAATTCAACACAAGGAGTACGTGGCTAAAATTCTAGATCTAGAAACCAAACTCCACAAACGGGGTCAAACTGATCAAACCATTTTTTTAAACAAACCCAAAGAGTTCACATATTTTAACAAAGAATGGGGAATCGGATATGATAACCCACATTATTTAAAAAAGGGAAGATGGCATACACTCACCTTGTATGATTTTGCTTGTTTTGGGTTAGATAAAAAGTATCCAGAGTACGCAATTCAATGGACTGGTCCTCTTAAACCAGAAAAGGAGGAGGAAACCGAGGAACATAAACGCACACACAAACGAGGAATTCAACTTCCATTTTGTTATGAACCATTAAACTACTCGTATCAAAAGAACAAAAAGTACCTTTCCAATGACTACTTCGACCCCTACAAGGTAGCTACACCCAAGGATTCCTCCAAGAAGGATGAGGAAATAGCACCTGCAACCAAGACTGAGACGGATGAGTTCAAACTCTATGTTCCCCCTCTCATCTTGGAAGCAAAGATAGTCGAGTTGGATGAGTCCATCCTGTTGCAAAAGCCCCAACTCAAAAAGGGATCGAGATAAAAGAACCTTCAGGGGAGCGGACCAAGACAAAGCCTGCAACGTCTGAAGCTGACAAAGGCAAAAACAAAGGCCTCGCTAAAGAAGACAATCTGACGATCTTGCTTCAAAAGCCAGTTTGTCAGGTACACTACCTTCTATTCCCTTACACTGCATCCCTCCTCTATCCCTTCTCAATCTCAATCCTTCTATCCTTAAAACCTCTATACACTTAACCACATTCTTTTCTCTATCTCTTTCTTCCCAACTTTTCTTACTTAAACAATCGCTGTGTTTCAGCTAGTCCTCTCTCCTATTTGAGGATCCCACTGAAGCTCCCACGACTACACCATAAATAATCCCAGCCACAAGAGCTGAAGAAATAATCCCAGTCTTGGATTTAACCACTGAGACTGATGAACCTGAAGAACAACTGCTCTCTCACAAAATCAGACCTTCCTTGGCTCCTTAAAAGCTAAGTGAAGAGGATCAAGAAAAAGAGAGATGCAATGATCAAACAACTTGAAGATCAGCGAATCATTCTTCCTCGTGACAAAATCTCTGCTCCCACAAAGTTCAGGATATCAAGGAAAGAATACGAGGATCATCTAAAAGCTGAAAGATTACTCGCCAAAAAGAAGAAAACTGAAGAAAAAGATAAGGCTCTCGCCATCCAGCTTGTCCAAAAATCAGTGAAAGACCCCGCGTTGAAAAGAACTCCCATTGATGTCCAACGTCAGCTATGGGATGATGCCCAAAGGACCGTTGAAGAAAAGACTAAAGTATCTGATTCGACTTTGGAATGGTGTAAAGAAATGCTGAACTATCGATCTCGACCATCCAAAATCATCAAGGTAAATATCAGAGGAAGACTGTTCGTAGACGTTCATGTTGTGGAAGTTGATGTATTTAGAGAAAAGCAAAACCAAGCAAACCTTCTATGCTGCTACTGTAGAAAATATTGGTTTCTCTGAATGGTTGGAAGTGAAATTAGCCATAGGACAATCCATGGGCACGTTTGAAGACGACATGGAACTTTACTCAGGCACCCGTGACTTTGATGAATTCACCAATCCTCCTGCAGGTAATCAACAACCCCTAAACACTGTTACTAAACACCAAACTTCTGAGCTTTCCTTTGTTCACAAGTTCTTATCTGTTACAGGTCCTAACTTGGGAGACATCAACGCGTCTCTGAAGTCCGTGGAAACAAAGCTGACAGGTCTCACCACCACTCTCTCCAACAACTCTTCAGCTGTAACAAACGCTGGAGAGAATCTCCAAAGAAGAAACATCAAGATTCAGACTCAGGTCCTGTCATACGAAATGAAACTGGAATTAGTTTCTCTCGCGCTGAAGTGCTTGGTCCTGACCCTGATCTATCTGCCCTTGACATATCTTTGCCACCATGTGAACTTTTCGTCCCTGGTAAAGTCGTCAGTGATCCTTATGGAATATTCTTTCTCGACTACGACGGACATAAATGTTTTCAACGGATCGCTGAGCTTCCAATCACTCCAATCGAACAGCTCAGAGATCTCATCTGGTGGTGTGACTTCAGAAAAGACATTCAGGCACGACACCTAAAACCCTTGATCTTTGAAGAAGCGCTTAACAAAAGAAAGCGAGGTGTAACGGTTCTTGACTGGATGATCCCCACTGAAAAGACCCTTGATGAACTTCTCATTAAGGAAGAACCTCTGTAAGCTGATAGGATCGCCTCTTTCATCTATTTTATCAGTTATCCTTCTGTACTTGTAACTTATTTCGCTTGTACTTGTAATTTTTCCACTTCCATCTGTAATCTTTACAATGTTTTAAAGAAAAATTTCAGCGAACGTACTTTACTCCATCAGTACAGAAAAGATCCTAGAAAACAGTAAAAGGGACAAATATTTTATGAGTTCTTTTTATCCTTATGTTTTCATTAAATAGCAATTTTCTCTGTTGCTATGTCATAATCAAATAGGGGGAGATTGTTGATCCAAACCCTCAGTGATTTGATAATGACCCTCTCTAATATACTTAGTGAAAATTGTAAGTAAACAATATGTATCAGAGTTTCACTATCGCTGATAAGTACTAAGATCTTCCAGTACCGCTGATAGGAACTCTCGCTCTTTTAGTTAAACATTCAGCGAAACTGTTCACCATAAATGCTCTGAGTCTGTTCAGTCATTATGATGATCGCTGATAAGTTAGTTGTTTACTTATGATCCCTGAAGACAAGTTTCACGTCAACATAGGTTCTACGCTGAAGTCGAAGATCAAGCTCAAGAACCTGCGACAAGTCTCCTAATGAACTGATGCGGATCAGCGAAGACTCAGATTTGTCCAATCAACGTGAAGTATCAAGTACAAGACTTTAGCTATCGTTGAAATCTATCATTCGCTGAAAAGAAATGATAGATCGCTGAATCATCGAAAAGATGATCATAAAGTCTTCCGTACAAAGTACTTTTTGTCTCAACCTCCCTTGCACGCCTCCGTACGATATGTCAGAATAGAACCTCCTTATTGTCTGAATCCGTACAACAAATCTGATACTACACTGTTCATTCATGCGGCTACTAAGGTTGTCAACAAAGGTCAATGACATGCAACCAACCAACTGATGACACGTGTAAAGTATATACTGACTTGCATTAAATGCATGCAGTATATAAAGAGATGAACCCACTTCATTTGAAGTAACTTGCTAACTCTGGACAAGTTCAATCTCTTATCTCAAGATAGGTTATTATTAGTAATTTCCTTATCTCTCTTAGTGCAAGAAACCTTAGTGTTCCAACTTGTTTAGATTTAGGTTTATCCTTAATCTTGTTTCCGCAACAAGCTGTAAATTGTTAATGATTTATCAATAAACAATTTAGAAAAGTAAAATCTGTGTGTTTGTATTCAACCCCCCCCCCCCCCCCCCCCCTTCTACAAACTTGTATAGGCCTTCGGGACCAACAAGTGGTATCAGAGCGGATTTGTTTAATCTCATAAATAAGATCTAATCTAAGATATTTCTCTTCCTTGCTATTATCTGAAAATGGCCACCAACACAAACACAAATTATATAGACAATGGTTCTCTTGCAAAACCCCCTAGATTTTCCAGAGATAACTTCAACTTATGGAAAAATAGGATGACACTCTTCTTAGAAGGTGTAGACCCTACTATGCCTTACTATCTTGAAAACGGCCCATACATCCCTGTAACAATTGATCCTTCAGTTCCAGCCACTGCAAATAGACCTGCTATTCCAGAAAGGCTGATTCCTAAGGAAATACACATGTGGACCGATGAAGATAAGAAGAAAGTGGCTATAGATACAAAAGCCAGATCCATACTATCCATGGCCCTTCCTGACGAAGTCTATCATTCCGTCATGAACCTGAAATCCTCAAAAGCTATGTGGGACACAATATGTGTTCAGTATGAAGGAACATCTGAAGTCCAGGACTCAAGAAAGATCAACCTGGTAAGACAATACGAAAGCTTTATTTCTGGTAAGAATGAAACTCTGTCTGAAGTTCACCAACGTTTTAATTGTTTAATTATAGATCTGAAAACTGTTGGTAAGGAATATTCTAACTTTGAAGTGCTGACAAAGTTTCTAGAATGTTTACCTGAAAGCTGGGACAATTATTCTATGTGTCTCAAGCTGTCAACGGATATAAAATCAATGATCCTTGCTACCTTATATGGCACGTTGCTGAATCATGAGCAATCAAGCCATCTTAAGAAGAATCTTGTAAAAGATTCCAAAAGCACCTCTGTTGCTTTAATCTCAGAGGAACCTTCTACTCAGCGACCCTCGGTCACTATCACTGAGTTAGAAAGTAACTCTGAAAGGTCATCGGATTCTGACTCCTCAGATGATGATGAATCTTTGGCTCTCCTAACTAAAAAGTTCAGGAGATTTGCCAAAAAGAAAATGTTTAGAAAGAACAAACCTCTTTCCATAACTGACAAGCCTAAATCATCAGTTTTTGTTGATAAGGCTATTGCTACTTGTTTTAACTGCGAAAAGATAGGACATTTTGCTAACGAGTGCAGGTCTAAGAAAGTTTCTAGACCCTCAGCTTTTACAAAGAAATCCTTTGTTCCAAGGAATAAAGATGACAAATACTCAAAGCTGAAAGAAAAATATGCGAAGCTGAAAAGCTTTAAGAAGAAAGGCAAAGGCCTGATGGCTAACTATGATTGGGCTGCTTCTGATGAAGAAGCATCATCATCTGACTCTGAAGATGATGAAGCAAATCTATGTCTTATGGCCAAGATTGAAGAAGAAGAAGAAATTTCAGACATTCCCTCTACTTCAACCTCTGCTATTCAGGTATCACCTTCCTTCTTTACCAATATTGCAAATATTGATGAAGCTGATAGTCTCCGTAAGATCGATCTCTTGACTAGAAGTTTATACGAAGCCATGAACGACAAAACTGTGGTTGAAAACCAAAACCTTGATCTAGCTGAAAAGCTTAAAAACTGCCACCTTCAAATAGAAAAGCTTTCTAAAATTGAAGAAGATTTTAAAGATCAAGTATATTTAAATCAGCTAGTCAAAATCAAACGAGCAGAAGCTATCGCTGCATTAAAAGCTGAAAAAGCTACTGTTGAAGGATGGTGTAATTCTTCAACAAAGATCAATGAGATAATAAAGTCTCAAATTCCACTGAGTGATAAACGTGGTTTGGGTTACAAATATGAAACTTCAAAACCAACCACCGAGCGTTCAATGCTTAAATTTGGAACGTTCGTATCCTCAGTCGCTGATATTTCATCTTCTCAGTGCTCCTCGTCCATTACACCAATCCCTGAGGAAACTCCTACCTCCTCAAAAGGCAAGGAGAAAATGGTTTATTCAAAATCTACCTCTGTCTCTAAAGACAAAGGTAAAGGAATTGTTATTTACCAAAATCCTCAGAAGGGTACTTTAGTACCAAAGCTGAATGCTTCTAAAACTTCAGTGACCCATCCCTCTGGATCAAGGAAGCTGATCTCTGGATCTATTCAGCGATCTACTCCTAGACTCAGAGTGGATGTCCTTGTTAAGAAATCTGAAGAACTAAATGTTCCTCCCATTTCTAAAGCAAATAGCTTACTTGGTGCTGGTACTTCTAATTCTAAATTAAAAGCTCAGCATTCAAATGGTCCTAGAACTACTTTTAGCTAGAGGAAATGTTATCACTGTGGACTCACTGATCATATTGCTAGTAAGTGCCCCACAGCCACCAAAGCTGAAAAAACAGCTAAGGTGAAGATTGCCCCCAAGGCAAAGAAGACCAACCCTGGTGCAAATCAGGTCAAGGTGAATCCTACCACTGATGTTAAGAAATTAACCAAAGTGAAGAAAGACAAAGCTGAATCTTCAAATGCTGCGAAGACTGCTGAACCTTCCATTCCAACTACTTCCACTGACAAACGTGTATACATGGTTAAGTGGGTACCTAAGAAAAACTAATCTTCCTTTGTATTGCAGGTTAAGAAGGGTATCTGGTATCTCGATAGCGGATGCTCTAGACACATGACTGGAAAGAAAAACCTGCTCGCTGAATACAAGGAAGAGAAAGGTCCCTCTGTGACTTTCGATGGAAATGGAAAAGGACATACCCGAGGGTATGGTGTACTTTCAAATGGTACAACCTCCTTCAGAAGAGTCGCATATGTTGAAGGGCTGAAGCATAATCTTCTAAGCATCAGTCAGCTTTGCGACATGGATAACAAAGTGATTTTCACTAAGGAATCATGCTTTGTCGCTGACAAAAAGGAGAAGATAGCTCTCAGCGGTTATCGTTTGGAAAATGTTTATGTAATAAACAGGGACTCAACAACCACTAAGAACTCCTGTTTCTTCTCAAAGGCCTCATCTGATGTCAATTGGCTATGGCATAAGAGGCTATCTCATCTAAATTTCAAGACACTGAACACTCTTTCTTCAAAAGAGTTAGTCACTGGTCTACCTCAGCGTGTGAAAAAGGGAAGCAGACCAAAGCAAGCTTTAAATCAAAGCAAGTTTCTTCAGTGTCATTTCCTCTACAACTACTCCATATGGATTTGTTTGGCCCTGTTAACAAACAATCCATCGCTGGAAAGAAATATACGCTGGTCATAGTTGATGAATTCTCTCGTTATACATGGGTTATGTTTCTTCGTTCCAAGAGTGACACCCCTGAAGAACTCATCACTTTTGTTCGGAAGATGGAAACCCTGAATAATTTGACCGTTCGCTCAATAAGGAGTGATCATGGAACTGAATTCAAAAACAGTTCTCTTGATTCCTTCTTTGAGAGTAAGGGTATTTCTCACAACTTTTCTTCAGTGAGAACACCGCAACAAAATGGAGTCGCTGAAAGAAGAAATAGAACAATTATTGAAGCTGCACGTTCAATGCTCAGCGATTCTCACCTGCCTACTCAGTTTTGGGCAGAAGCTGTCAACACTGCTTGTTTTACGCAAAACAGGTCGCTAATAGTTAAAAGATTCAATAAAACAGCCTATGAACTTTTTCATGGGAGAAAGCCCTCAATCAGCTTTCTTCACATCTTTGGATGTCAGTGTTTCATACTGAACAATAGAGATGCCCTTGGAAAGTTTGACCCTAAGGCTGATGATGGAATCTTTCTTGGATACTCCTCAGTTTCCAAAGCCTTCAGAGTCTTCAATCGTAGAAGACAAACTGTAGAAGAAACTATTCACGTCACGTTTGACGAATCCCGTTCAGCGAACTCTAAACCGAACGCTGATACTGAAGAACTGAATCAATGGATGTTTTCTCATCTTGGTGATTCAGAAGATATTCCCACTCCTCATGCTCATCCAGTAGAAGATGATAGTCCCACTATCATTCCAAACATGCAGAACAGTGAAGCTGAAACATCATGGGTCTCAGCTGTTCCTATAAACACTATACTTGCAGTTGATCCAAATGTCTCAGACATTCCATCTACTTCTCAGCAATCAGTGAATATAATGACAACTGCATCCATTCCTCTCTTGGCTGATACTTCCGACGTCGCTGAAGCTTCATCTTCAGCTCCTCTAGTTCAAGTTGAGTCAGCGTCTCATGCTCCGGCTCAGCGATGGACTATAAATCACCCAATTGATCAAATTCTTGGTGATCCAAACGCTGGCATTCAGACTCGACGAAGTGCAGGTAATATTTGTTTATTTGTAAATTTTATTTCACTAACTGAACCAAAGAAAGTAGATGATGCCCTCAAAGATCCAAACTGGGTCAGCGCCATGCAAGAAGAGCTGACTGAATTTGAAAGAAACAAAGTTTGGAAACTTGTTCGAAGACCAACTGACAAAACTGTGATATGCACTAAATGGGTCTATCGAAACAAGTTGGACGAACATGGTACTGTAACCCGCAACAAAGCTCGTCTTGTTGCTCAGGGATACAGACAAGAGGAAGGCATAGATTATGATGAAACATTTGCTCCTGTAGCAAGACTTGAATCTATTCGTCTATTCTTAGCATATGCTGTACACAAAAACTTCAAAGTACATCAGATGGATGTTAAGTCAGCATTTCTAAATGGAAAGCTGAATGAAGAAGTCTATGTGGAACAACCTCCAGGATTCTATGATCCTAAGCATCCAGGTTATGTTTATAAACTGGATAAGGCACTTTATGGCTTAAAGCAAGCTCCACGTGCATGGTATGACACTCTTTCTACTTATCTCCATATCGAAAAATTTGAGCGAGGTAAAATCGATAAAACTCTATATTTTAGAAAAGTGAAAGGTCATATCATTCTAGTTCAAATATATGTTGATGACATTATATTTGGTTCTACAACCCTGAGCTTTATACTCGTTTTGCTGATAGAATGAAAGATGAATATAAAATGAGCATGATGGGTGAGCTAACATATTTCCTTGGTCTTCAGATTAAGAAAACTGAAAAGGGAACTTTTATTAATCAGGGAAAATATGTTAAAGATATGCTGAAGAAATTCGACTTAACTGAAAGTTCAGCTATGAAAACCCCTATGGTACCACCGCTGACACTTGATAAGGACACAAAGGGTGTTCCTGTCAATGTCACGTTGTACCGTGGGATGATCGGCTCACTATTGTATCTTACAGCTAGTCGACCCGATATTATGTTTGCAACATGCTTGTGTGCACGATATCAAGCTGAACCTAAGATATCTCATATGAAAGCTGTAAAGCGAATCTTTCGATATCTTAAGGGTACATCGAATCTAGGTCTTTGGTATCCCAAAGACTCAGGATTCGATCTAACCGCATATTCAGATAGTGATTTTGCAGGTTGCAGAATGGATAGGAAAAGCACCACAGGAGGATGTCAGCTCCTGGGTGGAAAGCTGGTAAGTTGGACAAGTAAGAAGCAAAACTCAATGTCCACTTCCACAGCTGAAGCTGAATACGTAGCCGCTGGAAGCTGTTGTTCTCAGGTCTTGTAGATGAGAAATCAGTTACTAGACTATGATCTTCAGCTCTCCAAAATTCCAATCTATTGCGACAGCACAAGTGCCATCGCTATAGCCAATAATCCAGTACTACACTCAAAGACAAAACACATCGAAATCAGGTATCATTTTATCAGAGATCATGTGATGAATGGTAATATAGAACTTCATTTTATTCCAACTGATTATCAGTTAGCTGATCTATTCACCAAACCTCTTGATGAGACAAGATTCAACTTTCTCATCAGCGAGCTTGGAATGCTGAACTTTGAAGGATAAAATCTTCAGCGATTCACATTAAGATCAGCGACACTACTACTTTGGATAAAATCAACTTGTATAACCCATTCTATCATTCTCTCTCTGAATAAACTTGATTCGCTGATATCAAGGTATGTTTTTCTCTCTGACAAATCTCATGTAAATGCAAGATTTCAAAATAGATTGCATCGCTGAATATCTCTTCCTTAACAGCGACATTTTGAAATTTCTTAAAACCTTCACTGATATTTCTATTCAGTGTTTCATGTTTTCAAAGTATCTCTGAGTTTTTCAAAACCTCAGAGACAACCAAGAATATGAAAGGACAGTTGTGACGTCATTACAACAGATATGCCCTGGCACGTTCTTCTTTCTGACACACGTTTGCACGTTTCGTTTACTCGCCAATCAAATGCAAACACGTGTCCGTGTCATGATGAAAAATATTTTCCCGCTCAAGATTTTCTCTTTCTAAAATCTCTATATAAACAAACTCTTTGTTTATATTTGTCTTTTACGCGAACTTATCCTCCAAGCAAGAAAGAATTCACTGTTGCATTTGGCTCTCGACTTTTTCTCAAGAACAACTGTTCATTTTCTTCATCAAACATCAAGGTTAATATGTTCTTACTATTTACCGAATGCAAATAACTTGTTTCTGATCTACTCTTTGTTTTTAACAAGATCAAAACAAAAGAACTTCTTAAAAATAAAATCATTTTCTTTCATGGTTTTATGAACACAACCATTTCATGGTTGTTCTTCAAGTTTAAATGCAAAAATCTTAAACTTGTTCTTCACACATTCGTTTTTCCAGAATCCCAATCTTCAAAGAAAACTGGAAAACAAGATTTTTTTTGGGTTTGAAATTTTCGTTTTCAAAAACATGAAAAACCCTAATCTTCATTAAGACATTTGTGTCTGAATGAAATGGATAAAATTCGAAACATCTTATTGGAAATTCTTTCCACAATAAGATTATTCTTATTTGTTAACATCTTTGGTTGAACTGATAATACAGAGAAATGACCTCGTCTGACATTCCTGCTACCGCTGAGAACATCTCCGCTGACTCTGAGGAAGTGGAAATCCTCAAGGCTCCACAAGTCAAGTTTGCCCTTGACAAACTGGATTGGACTAAGGTGAACAACCTCTCTGCGCTTCTCGAGTTTCCTCCTAGAAAGCAAGTCACACATCTAGATGATGCTGTGAAATTTCTGAAGAATTGCTGCATCTCCACAGCCCTGACCATAACACCTCCTGCACATCAGCTTTTGCTCTCACAATTCTGGTACTCAGCGAGACACACTCAATTACCTTCAGCCAAAGACCCCTCCAAAATAATAGATTGCATCCTATGCGATATTGAATATGGTACTATGAAGATCACCCCAGCCATAATTCGCAAAGCTCTCAGCCTTCCCATCGCCACCAAGGAAAAACCTTTTGTTCCCCTCCCTGACCCCAAGAAAAACTCAGACAGGGAAGCCATCATTGCATTCTTCGATGCAATGGGCTATGTATGGGAAATCGGCAGAGACATGAAGCCCGAGAAGAAGCTGACGATTATCAAGAAATCAAAAATGCCCAGCGAGATGAATTTCATTTTCGCTCATCTAATCAGATGCATGACTGCAAAGAGCGGCTCCTCTGATCAAGCCGCTAAACCTTAGCAAGCAATGGGTTATGCACTGCTGAAAGGTCTCAACATAGACTGGGCATCGATTATCTATGATGACCTGGTTCTAAGAGTGGACACCGTCGCTGACAGACCTCCATGGGTTCCTTACCCATGTTTCATCAGCGCCATTTTTCAATGTGGCCTGAAGGAAACCTACCCAACTGATGGTGACCTGAAACTTTCTCAGGTCGGTCCAAAGATACTCGACTTCAAACCAACCGTGAATGAGGTACGTCTTTCTACACTCTTAACTCTTCTTAACCCTCATACTTCTTCAACTTCTGCAGCTCCTTCAGCGGACAAACCCACCGCTGATACACCAGCTGCTACCTCTATTCCTCTTAAAAAGAAACACTCTCACACCCCACTTGGTTCTAAAAGGATCAAGAAAACCAAGGAGCATCCCCAACAATTTCATGCTGAAGACTCCTCAGCTCTTTCTGCAGAGCTGAAGGAACGTTCAGTGGTACGCTATGCCACACCTGAACAAGCCATCCCTTCCATCCCAATCTCAGCGTCTCCAAACGTTGAGATTACAGACTTGGAAACTTCCCAACCTCCCTCAGTCTCTCAAAAGACTGATGAAGTGATTCTCAGCGATTCCAACGCTGAACTCAGAACCCAACCTCCAATCTCATCCTTCGCTTCTCCCTCTACTCATTTGGTCTCTCCTCCAGTTATCACTGGAGATGCCATCATTTCTACGGAAGCTAAAGCTGATAATCCAGAAATGATGAAGACAGGACCTGCAGGACAATCCATGGGCACGTTTGAAGACGACATGGAACTTTACTCAGGCACCCGTGACTTTGATGAATTCACCAATCCTCCTGCAGGTAATCAACAACCCCTAAACACTGTTACTAAACACCAAACTTCTGAGCTTTCCTTTGTTCACAAGTTCTTATTTGTTACAGGTCCTAACTTGGGAGACATCAACGCCTCTCTGAAGTCCGTGGAAACAAAGCTGACAGGTCTCACCACCACTCTCTCCAACAACTCTTCAGCTGTAACAAACGCTGGAGAGAATCTCCAAAGAAGAAACATCAAGATTCAGACTCAGGTCCTGTCATACGAAATGAAACTGGAATTAGTTTCTCTCGCGCTGAAGTGTTTGGTCCTGACCCTGATCTATCTGCCCTTGACATATCTTTGCCACCATGTGAACTTTTCGTCCCTGGTAAAGTCGTCAGTGATCCTTATGGAATATTCTTTCTCGACTACGACGGACGTAAATGTTTTCAACGGATCGCTGAGCTTCCAATCACTCCAATCGAACAGCTCAGAGATCTCATCTGGTGGTGTGACTTCAGAAAAGACATTCAGGCACGACACCTAAAACCCTTGATCTTTGAAGAAGCGCTTAACAAAAGAAAGCGAGGTGTAACGGTTCCTGACTGGATGATCCCCACTGAAAAGACCCTTGATGAACTTCTCATTAAGGAAGAACCTCTGTAAGCTGATAGGATCGCCTCTTTCATCTATTTTATCAGTTATCCTTCTGTACTTGTAACTTATTTCGCTTGTACTTGTAATTTTTCCACTTCCATCTGTAATCTTTACAATGTTTTAAAGAAAAATTTCAGCGAACGTACTTTACTCCATCAGTACAGAAAAGATCCTAGAAAACAGTAAAAGGGACAAATATTTTATGAGTTCTTTTTATCCTTATGTTTTCATTAAATAGCAATTTTCTCTGTTGCTATGTCATAATCAAATAGGGGGAGATTGTTGATCCAAACCCTCAGTGATTTGATAATGACCCTCTCTAATATACTTAGTGAAAATTGTAAGTAAACAATATGTATCAGAGTTTCACTATCGCTGATAAGTACTAAGATCTTCCAGTACCGCTGATAGGAACTCTCGCTCTTTTAGTTAAACATTCAGCGAAACTGTTCACCATAAATGCTCTGAGTCTGTTCAGTCATTATGATGATCGCTGATAAGTTAGTTGTTTACTTATGATCCCTGAAGACAAGTTTCACGTCAACATAGGTTCTATGCTGAAGTCGAAGATCAAGCTCAAGAACCAGCGACAAGTCTTCTAATGAACTGATGCGGATCAGCGAAGACTCAGATTTGTCCAATCAACGTGAAGTATCAAGTACAAGACTTTAGCTATCGCTGAAATCTATCATTCGCTGAAAAGAAATGATAGATCGCTGAATCATCGAAAAGATGATCATAAAGTCTTCCGTACAAAGTACTTTTTGTCTCAACCTCCCTTGCACGCCTCCGTACGATATGTCAGAATAGAACCTCCTTATTGTCTGAATCCGTACAACAAATCTGATACTACACTGTTCATTCATGCGGCTACTAAGGTTGTCAACAAAGGTCAATGACATGCAACCAACCAACTGATGACACGTGTAAAGTATATACTGACTTGCATTAAATGCATGCAGTATATAAAGAGATGAACCCACTTCATTTGAAGTAACTTTCTAACTCTGGACAAGTTCAATCTCTTATCTCAAGATAGGTTATTATTAGTAATTTCCTTATCTCTCTTAGTGCAAGAAACCTTAGTGTTCCAACTTGTTTAGATTTAGGTTTATCCTTAATCTTGTTTCCGCAACAAGCTGTAAATTGTTAATGATTTATCAATAAACAATTTAGAAAAGTAAAATCTATGTGTTTGTATTCACCCCCCCCTTCTACAAACTTGTATAGGCCTTCGGGACCAACATTCACCTGCATAACTTGTTTTTGATCTTCTTGTTGCTTTTAACAGATCAAACAAAAGAAACCTTTTCTAAAATGAAATCATTTCTTTCATGGTTTTATGAACACAACCTTTTCATGGTTGTTCTTCAAGTTTTAACTCAAAATCTTAAACTTGTTCTTCATTCGTTTTTCCAGAATCCTTATCTAAAGGAAAATGGAAAACAAGACTTTTACTGGGTTTGTTTTTCTTTTTCAAAACAAGAAAACCCTAATCTTCATTAAGACATTTCTGTCTGAATGAAATGGACAAAAATCGGAAAACATCTTATTGGAAAATCTTTCACATTAAGACTATTCTTTATCTATGTTCATGGTTGATATAACAGAAATGGAATCTTCTACTCCTGCTCCTACCGCTGAGAAATCCACGGCTGCAAAGAAACTGACTCTTGTCAAAGCTCCTCAGGTCAAGTTCAAGCTTGAGGAAATCAATTTTTCAAAATCGAACAACCTTCATGCGCTTTTCGAGTTTCCTCCTCGAAAGCAAGTCACACATCTGGATGATGCTGTGAACTACCTCAAAACATGTTGCTTATCCACAGCCCTGACCATTACACCCCCTGCTCATCAATTCCTACTATCTCAGTTCTGGTATACTGCCAGAAGAGCTCAGGTACCCCATGCCAAAGACCCAACGAAGATCGTTGACTCTATTCTGTGTGACACAAAATTTGGCACCACCAAAATCAACCCTGCCATTATTAGGAAAGCACTGAGCCTTCCTACCTCAACCAAAGAAAACCGCTTTGTCCCTCTCCCAAACCACAAAAACCATGCTGATAGGGAAGCCATCATTGCATTCTTCGATGCAATGGGTTACGCATGGGACACTGGAAGGGACAAGAAGCCTGAGAAGAAACTGACAATGATCAAGAAGTACAAAATGGCCAGCGAAATGAACTTCATCTTCGCACATCTGATAAGTTGCATGACAGCGAAGAGTGGCTCCTCTGATCAAGCTGTTCAACCTCAGCAAGCAATGGGCTATGCATTGCTGAAAGGTCTAAATGTTGACTGAGCCTCAATCATCTACGATGACCTTGCGTTCAGAGTGGATATGGCTGAAAGATCTACATGGGTTGGACTTGGCGAAAGGTACCCAACAGAGGGTGATCTGAGACTCTCTCAGGTTGGCCCTAAGGTACTCGACTTCAAGCCGCTGGAAAACGAGGTACGTCTTTCTACTCTCTTATCTCTTCTCAATCCTCCTTCTTTTACTTCTGCAGCTCATTCAGTGGAAATCCCCACCGCTGATACCCACGCTGCACCCTCCACTCCTTCTCGAAAAAGGAAACAATCTACTTCCCAACTTGGTTCCAAAAGAATCAAGAAAACCAAGGAGCAACCCCCCAGCATTTACACGCTGAAGACTCCACAACTCATCTTGAAGAGCTGATGGAAAGTTCAGTGGTACGCTCTGCCACAGCTGATCAAGCCACCCTTTCCATCCCAGCTTCAGCGTCTCTAAACGCTGAAGTTATAAACTTGGAAATGAACCCACCTCCTTCAGCCTCTCTACAGACTGAAGTGATTGACAGCGGATCCAACGCTGAACCCCGCACCCAACCATCATTCTTATCCCTCATTCCTCCTACTCAATCTTTGGTCTTTGCACCAATTTTCCCAACTTTCTCAAGGACACCCTTCATCGTACATGACTCAGGTGCAGACACTCTAAATACGATGATGGATGCAAACTTAGGATCTGCAGGCACCTCCATGCGCCAAGGTACTCTTGAAGGCGGCATGGAATTTCATTCAGTACACAAAGGGTTCGACAACTTCGCCAACCCGCCTGCAGGTATAAACACAATCCAAAACACTCCTCTCTCTCTACCCTAAACTTCTGAGCTTTCCTTTGTTCATAAGTTAATAACTGTTTCAGGTCCTAATTTGGGGGATATCAACACCTCCCTGAAGGCCCTGGAAACAAAGGTGGAAAATTACAACACCATTCTCTCCACAAACTCTTCAGCGGTTACAGACGCTGGAGAGAAACTCAAAAAGCTGTCCGAGATCGTCGATACAAAAGCCTCCAAAACTGATCTGGAAAAGGTGGATGGTAGCGTCGCTCAATTTGCTACCACCCTCGCTGACAATTCAACCGCCACCACCTCTCTTTCAACAAACTTCACCTCTCTGTCCAATGAAGTCACATCATTGAAGACAGAGGTTGGTTCTCTTAAGAGTGAAGTTTCCACGATCAAGACTGACGTCTACGCCGTCAAATAAATTGTTCAGAAAGTGCTCGATCGCCTGAACGTCCCAACTTCTAATTTTTCTCAGGTCGATCGCGAAGCTCTTGAAAAGATCAATCATGCTATAACTGGCCTGGAAGTCAGATTAGCAAAGATTGAGAACCGTGTTGGGATCTCTGGCCTAGAAGACAGGGACCAAATACACACTGCCAATGCTGAACAATCTGTTACCTCCCCCAACCATAATGTGGAAGAGGGGGAGAAGACTAAAGAAGACCTTCCCCATAATGATGAGGGGGAGGGTATTGAAACTGCTGCTGCTGGTACTTCTACTTCACGACCTCAGGGAGTTGAAAACCCTGAGGAAACCGAGAAACCTTCCTCTGTATCTGAGGGGGAGCAACTCGATGAGCAACTTAAGGAAGCTGCTGCTGACGTGACCGAACCTTATGCTGAAGAGGTCGAGTCTGAAGAAGAAACTGAAGATGATGAACCTGTCGACATCTCTGATGAAGAACCATCATCATCCCCCAAAGATGAGGATGATGACGACTTCTTCTACGTCCAGCCTGTTGCAAAAGCCCCAACTCAAAAAGGGATCGAGATAAAAGAACCTTCAGGGGAGCGGACCAAGACAAAGCCTGCAACGTCTGAAGCTGACAAAGGCAAAAACAAAGGCCTCGCTAAAGAAGACAATCTGACGATCTTGCTTCAAAAGCCAGTTTGTCAGGTACACTACCTTCTATTCCCTTACACTGCATCCCTCCTCTATCCCTTCTCAATCTCAATCCTTCTATCCTTAAAACCTCTATACACTTAACCACATTCTTTTCTCTATCTCTTTCTTCCCAACTTTTCTTACTTAAACAATCGCTGTGTTTCAGCTAGTCCTCTCTCCTATTTGAGGATCCCACTGAAGCTCCCACGACTACACCATAAATAATCCCAGCCACAAGAGCTGAAGAAATAATCCCAGTCTTGGATTTAACCACTGAGACTGATGAACCTGAAGAACAACTGCTCTCTCACAAAATCAGACCTTCCTTGGCTCCTTAAAAGCTAAGTGAAGAGGATCAAGAAAAAGAGAGATGCAATGATCAAACAGCTTGAAGATCAGCGAATCATTCTTCCTCGTGACAAAATCCCTGCTCCCACAAAGTTCAGGATATCAAGGAAAGAATACGAGGATCATCTAAAAGCTGAAAGATTACTCGCCAAAAAGAAGAAAACTGAAGAAAAAGATAAGGCTCTCGCCATCCAGCTTGTCCAAAAATCAGTGAAAGACCCCGCGTTGAAAAGAACTCCCATTGATATCCAACGTCAGCTATGGGATGATGCCCAAAGGACCGTTGAAGAAAAGACTAAAGTATCTGATTCGACTTTGGAATGGTGTAAAGAAATGCTGAACTATCGATCTCGACTATCCAAAATCATCAAGGTAAATATCAGAGGAAGACTGTTCGTAGACGTTCCTGTTGTGGAAGTTGATGTATTTAGAGAAAAGCAAAACCAAGCAAACCTTCTATGCTGCTACTGTAGAAAATATTGGTTTCTCTGAATGGTTGGAAGTGAAATTAGCCATTCAGCGGTCGGCTCAAAGTTCAAGAGCCATGTTGAGAAAATTTTAAATACTCAGATCGACTTGGTTTCTTCTGCTGTGGATATTCCTCCTTCCACTCTTCTTCCTCCTCAACAAAGAAGAGTCTCTGCAAAGGAAAAGAAGCCTCAGACTCAGGTCCTCCTATACGGAATGAAACAGGTATTGGTTTCTCTCGTGCTGAAGTTCTTGGTCCTGATGCTGACCTCTCAGTGCTTGACACCTCCCTACCACCTAGTGAAACTTTCATTCCTGGCAAAGTCGTAAGTGATCCTTATGGTATGTTCTTTCTAGACTACCAAGGAAATCAAAACTTTCAACGCATCTCTGAGCTTCCAATCACTCCCATCGAACAGCTCAGAGATCTCATATACTGGTGTGAAGTCAGACGCGACATTCAGGCACGTCACCTTAAGCCCCTGATCTTTGAAGAAGCAAAGAACAAAAAGGATCAAGGTGTTACTGTCCCTGACTGGATGATTCCCACATCAAAGACCCTCGATGAACTTCTCATCAAGGAAGAACCTTTTGACGGATAGGATCGCCTTGTAAATCTTTCTATCCTTATCTGTCTACATCTTCTGTACTTGTAATTTTATTTGCTGTACTTGTAATTTTTCCACTTCCCTCTGTAATCTTTACGAAGTTTAAAGAAAAATTTCAGCGAATGTACTTTACTCCATCAGTACTGAAAAGATCCCAGAAAACAGTAAAAGGGACAAATATTTTATGAGTTCTTTTTATCCTTATGTTTTCATTAAATAGAAATTTTCTTTGTTGCTATGTCATAATCAAATAGGGGGAGATTGTTGATCCAAACCCTCAGTGATTTGATAATGACCCTCTCTTAAACACTTAGTGAAAATTTTAAGTAAAACAACATGTATTAGAGTTTCACTATCGCTGATAAGTACTAAGACTTTACAGTACCGCTGATAGGAACTCTCACTCTTTAGATTAGATATTCAGCGAACACTGTTCATCATCTTATAGCTCTGAGCCTGTTCAGTCTATGAGATGATCGCTGATAAGTTAGTTGTTTACTTGTGATCCCTAAAGACAAGTTTCACGTCAACATATGTTCTACGCTGAAGTCGAAGATCAAGCTCAAGAACCAGCGACAAGTCTACTCATGAACTGATGCGGATATCAGCAAAGCAAGACCTGTCCATTCAACGTGAAGTATCAAGTAGAAGACTTCAGCAATCGCTGAACTTTATGATTCGCTGATAAAGATCTGACTCAACGAAAGCTGATCATGAAGTCTCCCTGCAGGTTACTATTGTCTTACCTCCCTTTCACGTCTCCGAACGAACTGTCAGAATGGACATCCCTTTTGTCTGTAATCGTACAACAACTCTGATTCTACATTGTGCACCATGCGGCTACTAAGGTTGTCTACAAAGGTCAATGACATGCAACCACTCAGCTGCTGCCACGTGTAAAGCCATACTGACATGCATTAAATGCATGCAGTATATAAGAAGAACCTTACTTCAGTTTTGAAGTGTGCTCGGACCATCTTCTTATTTCTCTCTTATTGTTAAGTTATTATTCATAATTTCTTTAACTCTTTCTAGTGCAAGAAACTTAGTGTTTCTCAAGACTTGTTTAGATTAGGTTTATCCTTAATCTTGTTCCGCAACAAGTTGTAAATTGTCTTGATTTATCAATAAACAATTTAGAAAAGTAAAAACGTGTGTTTGTATTCAACCCCCCCCTTCTATAAACTTGTATAGCCCTTCGGGACCAACATATAGTATCTGCAACAATATGTTCTTTCTGCACAGATTTAAGACATGGGTTAGTGACAATCTTGGCATTTTGTTGCACATCTTCACTATTTTGAAGTGAAGAGGGTTTGCTCAATTGCTCATATGCTTTCTCAGAACTCTCTATCTCTTGGCTATTTTCCAAAGTATTAGTTTCATCCTCATCCTTACCAACACACTTAAATTTTTCAATCTCACTTGGTATAGGGATTTGGCTTTGTCTATTGATCTCTTCAACATAAGTTGTGATGTTGGCAATAGATGTCATCATACTTTGTGTGTACTCATTCATCATAGTTTCAAGAGATTTGAAGTTTTCAACTTGTTCTGAAACGAATGTTGGGGGTAAAAATGAGTTGTTAAAGTCATCCCCTTGAAAATTCATTGAAAAATCAATTTGTTCCTCCCAAGATTGGTCAAAAGTATTTGAACAAGTGTTACTCCAATCTTGGTAGGAAGGTATTGGTGATGTGAAAGTGCCATGATCTTGACCATTTAAAAATAAATTGGGATGATCCTCCCATGATTGAGTGTAACCATTGAAGTGTGAGGTATCCCAATTGCCATATCCCATGCAATACCGTGATTCGGGGGTTCGAAGGACAATTGTATGAGAAATGATTTCCGCCACACTAGTCACAAAAAACATATTCATACGGCCCAAACGACTGACCCATTGAATCCATATTCACAGAAAGACAAACTCAAAGATTAGTTATTTGTACACACATGGAGACGTATGATAAGCAACACAGATGTTAGAAAAACCAAATCTTTTTAGAACCTTTTAAAACTTTTAGCGTGCCAATCCCCGATAACGGCGCCAAAAACTTGATAGTGCCTTGAATACACCTACAGACGTGGAATAATTAAACCTCAAAGCAAGTATACAATGAGATCTAATATCGTCTTTCAAGTAATAAAGTGGTAAAATACCGGATATCGTCCCACAGAAATTGGAGTAAAAGTTGTTTAAAAAGTAATAGAAGGAAATGGTTTCAGATGGCGATTTTGAAGAAGATTGTTTTGATTTGAGTTATCTTGAGATTAAAATTGAACTTAACAAAATATAGAAGAAGAAGAATGGGTGTAAGACGTTTGGTGAGACTGAAACTCAAATTCCAGTAGCCAATGATGTGGCAATGCTGCAGCATTGTTTTATAAATACAAATTTTACCATTTGTCTTAAGAATGTCCTCTCGGATTTTAACCTTTGTATCAACATTCGTTTTCTGAGCTATGCATAATCTCTTATAACAGTCCCACAGTTAACGAGGTAGCAACAACGGTGTTCGTAAAACGTATGAAGTAACAAATCTCTTTGTTAAAATCACCCTCTCGGGCCGATTACCATATCATTCAAGTTGGTGTGTTCCAAGTAGTTCATCTCTGAATCTACTACACTTTAACCCTTTGACTAGCGACCAACTCGTCGAGAATAATTTAAAATGGAAGAATATAGGTAACAACTCTCGTTGTTAGCAACTCTCGTTGTTAGCAACTCTCGTTGTTAGCAACTCTCGTTGTTAGCAACTCTCGTTGTTAGCAACTCTCGTTGTTAGCAACTCTCGTTGTTAGCAACTCTCGTTGTTAGCAACTCTCGTTGTTAGCAACTCTCTCAAGTCTACTTTCTATATCATCCAAATTGACGTGCATTCGAATGGCTTATCTCTAAGTCCACGGCACTTTCACACTCTTCGAGTGATCAATTCGTCAAAAAGTATATTGGCTTGATAAACTTGAATGAAAACAATAAAATGTTGTTTTTGTAAAACGTGGCTACTTTCCTTCGGTTTAAAATCTCACCCTTTTAATCTCACACCCAAACTACTAAAGATTAGCTACTCATAACGGAAAGTAAATAAAACATTAAATGACATAAATGTAAAAGACGGAAAGTAAATTGCAAGAATAAAATACTAAAAATACTTAAATTGATTCACTTAATAAATCAAGACCAAAGAGTTGTCACCACTCTTTGAAATCTTGATCTAAAAGTTCCTCCTAAACTACAAGTATCTAAGAGAAGTAAGAGATGGAGGTGTTAGGGTAGAATTTATGTTGATTTTAAGTTCAAGGGTTTGAATTGTATTTCTTTAATCTTAGTCCATAGTGAACGGGCCGTGGGCTTGTTAACCACGGGCCCGGGGTATATAATGTTGTATTAGCCTAAAAAAATAGGTTAATCATCCTTTTAGCTTTCTAAACTCATTGTAATATTCTCTCTGAAAGCATAATACAGGGATGACTAGTTGAAATCATTCTCTTTCATTGTTTGATATTTTCGATTTCATTATTGTTGCACGGATCTGGATTCTACAATTGGTATCAGAGCAGACAGACGGATTCGATTCAAAGCTTCATTCATCAATTTCTGGTTAGTTTGACTTTTACTCGTCTGACTATTCTTGAATTCTTGACTTTTTGATTCAGTCGAAATTGGTTGTTTTTGCTTACTGGGTTGTGTTAGCATTATAGTTATAAGTGTTTCTGCAAATTTTCACATCCTAATTCATTCGTTTGATTGGTCAATTTAGCAATTTAAGATCAAAGTTTTTTGGTAGTGTTCTTCAACAAAAATCAAATTTTTACCATCAAAACGTGTTCTTTTTGCTTAGAAATCGATTGGGTTAGTGTTAGTTTTGTGTTTGGTATTGTTTCTAATCTTTCAGGAACAATCTTGAGTAACCCTAGTTGAGAAATCGATCGAACTGATAAAACAGCCGCAGAGTCCGGATAAAACAGCCGCGTTTTCCGGACAAGTTGATAGTGTCCGAACATTTGTGTTTCCATCCGGATTCTTCCAGTTTTTTCGTCCAATCCTCGTGTTCCGGAAGTCGGAGACACTATAGACTAGTTCAATTCTTCCGGACAAGTCCATCACCCGGGTAAGTTCTCCTTTAAACTCAATCTTTCCGGGTAATTTTGTTCCGGATAATTCAAAGTATCCAGAATTCATTTTATCCGAAAATCCTCGTTTACCCGGAATCTTCGTAGTATCCGGACACCTCAAAGTTTCCGGAAAATTGAAAGTACCCGGAAATCTCATACTTTCCGGAATCTATTGCATCCGGTAAACTTTGTTTATCCTGTTGATTCTATCCGGTATCTTTAGTCCATCTGGTAACCTTGGTTATCCGGACAACTCAAGTTATCCGGACTCTCTTACCTATCCGGACAACTCTGCAATTTTGAACTGTTTTTCATAATTCTGGTCCGGACACTTCCAGATCAGATCACTTATTTGGATTTCTTTCCAGTAAGCTAAGTTATTGTCTGACCACTCATAGAACCTGCGTTAGGACTCCACTCTTAGTGCCTTGCGTTAGGTTTTACACTTTGAATCAATCTACACGTCTGACGATCACTCCGTTGCAACCGAAGATGTCTACTTCTCATGATGCTCTCGCAATTGGCACGGACACCAAGCCACCATGTCTCTACCCGAACGAGTACAACCAATGGCGAGATAGGTTTATGATCTTCATAGAGTCCAAGGACAACTATGAGTACATCAAGGGAGCCCTGGATAATGGCCCGATTGACGCACCGATGAAGGTAATAGCTGCAACTGCAACTACAGAAGCTCGACGTGAGAAGAAAACTCTTGCTGAGATGACAGAATTTGAAAGAGGCATGACTGAAGGAGAAAAACATGCAAAGAGATATCTTATACAGGCCCTTCCTAATTCTATCTACACTGCCATAGACAGTTACAAAGACACGGCTAAGGGCATGTGGGACCAAGTAGCCAAAATGATGCGAGGGAGTGTTGTAGGAAATCAGCTGAAGATAAATAGTGCGATAACCAAGTTCGATGGGTTCAAGCAGCGTAACGGTGAATCCCTTACCCAGACTTATGAACGATTTTGTCTACTTCTCAATGAACTGAACAAGAATAAAATTGTTCGTTCCAATACTGAGAATGCACTAAAGTTCCTTAACAACTTGCTACCTGAATGGAAAGTGTATGCCTCTCACGTCAAGCACAACAATCTGATAGAGAACATCAGCATCAATGAACTGTATGAGACACTTCTCCAAGATGAAGATGAAGTGAATGAGCTTCTGGGAGAAAAGAAGACTGAGCCAAAACCTTCAGCTGATCCTATTGCCCTCATGACTTCCAAACTGGGGAAATCCTCAAGCAGCCAATCCAGACGCGGTCCACAGCATAGTTCTTCCGAGTCAGAACCTGAGGACGAGAAAGACGGTGACAATGATGATGATGAAGCATCAGAATTAATGAAAGCTATTGCCCTTCTGACTAAAACCTTTCAACAACAAAAGTTCTACAAGAAGCCGTCTTCCAATAGTCAACGCTACTCCACCTCCTCCAACAAGCGTCACGACTATAAGGATCGGTATGAAGGAAAGAGGAAGATAGAAGAGCAAGATACATATGAGAAGAAGGAGAAGACAGAGAAAGGTGACCGAAAGAAGAGAGACGAACCGGTGAAATGCTACAACTGCGGGAAACACGGTCACTTCGCTAAAGACTGTCGTCAACCTACTGTGAAGAACTCTCACTATTATGAGGCCAAACTTGCACTGGCCAGACAGAAAGAGGCTGGGGAGGTAATGTTCGCTGAAAATGAGTACTGGCTAGGGAGATCTGATGATGAGGACGATTATGAAGGTGCTGATGCTTTCATGGGATATCAATCGTCTACTGATGAAGACAAGGCAAAAGAAAATCAGGTATGTGACTCTTGCCTACAAAACTTCATACTTCAATTGCAAACCATCACTGAAAAGGCAAACTCCCTCACGACCACGAATGCAGAACAAAAGCTTGAAATTAGTTCAATAACTGAAAAGCTTAATGTTCAAATGAAATTAACTGAGAAATATAAGTCTGAAAATGCTAATCTAAAAGACAAATGCAAAAATCTTTCATTAGCACCTAAAGACTTAAGGGCCAGATTATCTGATCTTCAACGTCAGTTTGATCAGTGCTTGAATGAGAAAGAAGACATTACTTATCAATGCTCTTTTCTTCAAATTCAACACAAGGAGTACGTGGCTAAAATTCTAGATCTAGAAACCAAACTCCACAAACGGGGTCAAACTGATCAAACCATTTTTTTAAACAAACCCAAAGAGTTCACATATTTTAACAAAGAATGGGGAATCGGATATGATAACCCACATTATTTAAAAAAGGGAAGATGGCATACACTCACCTTGTATGATTTTGCTTGTTTTGGGTTAGATAAAAAGTATCCAGAGTACGCAATTCAATGGACTGGTCCTCTTAAACCAGAAAAGGAGGAGGAAACCGAGGAACATAAACGCACACACAAACGAGGAATTCAACTTCCATTTTGTTATGAACCATTAAACTACTCGTATCAAAAGAACAAAAAGTACCTTTCCAATGACTACTTCGACCCCTACAAGGTAGCTACACCCAAGGATTCCTCCAAGAAGGATGAGGAAATAGCACCTGCAACCAAGACTGAGACGGATGAGTTCAAACTCTATGTTCCCCCTCTCATCTTGGAAGCAAAGATAGTCGAGTTGGAGGAGTCACTCGAAAAGGAAAGGTCGGTTTTTCAAAATTAGAAGAAAGAATTAATTAAGGATCTTGAGAAACTCAAATCTGAGAAAACCGATGGTGTGTCATGTGAGGAAAAGGAAAAATTTTAGTGGGAAATCAATACGCTCTCATCGAAACTGTCTGAAATGACAAGAGAAACGATGAAAGAGCACATGAGAAACTGTCAACTACAAGAACAGATTAACCTTCTCCAAGCTCAAAAGCAGAATTCCCCTGATCTTTCTTCTAACTTATCTGACACATCCTCGTGTAAAGCTTTCATTGGAACTATATCTAATCAAGAAAGTAACGTCTCTCAAGACGCATGTGCTCAAAGGAATTTAAACTCTGATTTTTCAAACGCTTCCGCACCAAGTTCCCCTAAGCACACAAACACAAAGTGTTCCTCGCCTTCCCCACCTGCTTTCGTTCCTGATACTCACATGATAGATTTCTCAGCATACATGAACTCCGAAGGTAACTGTGATGAAGAGTTTGATTTTTTTCCCTTTGACAAACCTCTTCCGAGTCACACTGATTTTCTATCCCCTGTGACTGATGATCCGGTTACTTCTTTAAAGGATAGCAGTTCTCAAATAAAGGCCTCCGCTGTGATCAAGATTTCTCAGTCTAAACCAAAATCGAAACCCATTTCCAAAAGGCAATCACAGCCAAGGCAAACAACTGGACCATTAACTGCCAACCCTACTTGTCCTCCAAGTCAACCTGATTTTTTGTCTCCAGTGGTTAATCGTCCGATCAACTTTCTAAAGGGCGACTGTTCACAATCAAAGACTCCGGCTGTGAACAAGATTCTTAAAAATGCTTCAAATGTTCAAAAACAATCACAGCCGAAGCAAAAGACCGAACAATCGACCACTAAGACACCTGTTTCCTCAAAAGTCACTGATCATTCTGTCCCTGCTGTTTCAGATAAACATGGTCGAGCTAATAAAGAAAAACCAAAGTGGCTAACGAGGGATTCTGTCAAGAAGGATGCGTCAAAGTCTTCCCCACCTGTTTTCATTTCTATAATAGACAAAGACAATAATGCTTGGAATAATTGGAACCATTTTGAAGGTTCTTTTCCTGTTAAAGTTAACTCTCTTCATCAATTGATTCAGTTATCGCATGATTGTTTATGTTGTTCTAATTGTGGTTGGAATGATTTTGATGACATTCATAATAATGCTTGGTATGCGCCTTACTTTGTCGAAAACCTATTCCATAAGCGCAAACCCCAAAATAAAAGGCAACAACATCATTTCAAACGGGGTTTCAATCAAACGGTTAATCCACAGCGGGAGACCCGACCCATTCCTACACGGGCTGCTCCTACTGAGGTTAAACCGGCACCCAGGTGGAAATCTGCCCAACAATCTGTTCCTCCAAAAGGTGTACATTCTGCACCCAAGAGGAAACAAGTGCCAAAACCAGTTCCCTCCAACGGTGTGAAATCTGCACCTAAAGGGAAAGCTGTGTCAAAGCAAATTTCCCCAGGCAGTGCCAACTCTAACCCCCAAGGACCCAAACAAATTTGGGTACCTAAACATCACTAATCTTGTTTTGCAGAACGGTCATGTGTGGTACTTAGACTCTGGATGCTCCAAGCACATGACCGGAAGAAGGGAGCTTCTCACGAATTACAAGGAAGAATACTGCGGAGACGTGAGATTTGGAAATAACGAGAAGTCGCCGATCGTGGGCTACGGCGACATCGTACAAGACAAGATAACAATCAAGAAGGTATCCCACGTTGCAGGATTAGGACACAACCTCTTCAGCATCGGTCAATTCTGCGACAAGGATCTCGAGGTCAGCTTTAAAGCCACACGGTGTCGAATCCTCAACAACAACGGAGACGAGCTACTGGTTGGGACTCGAAAGACCAATCTCTACACCATCGACCTCGCCGCAATCAAAACCGACAAACCTGTCTGCCTCTTGTCCAAAGCAGATTCTGATCAAGTTTGGCTCTGGCATAGACGTCTTTCGCACCTCAACTTCAGAAGTATCAATCAACTGGTGCTAGGCAAACATGTCAGAGGCGTGCCACAACTTCCGTTCGTGAAAGACCGTCTCTGTGGAGCATGCGAAAAGGGAAAGATGACGCGTGCATCACATCCACCAAAGACAACTCCGAGCACGACCCGGACCCTCGAACTCATTCATATGGATTTGTGTGGTCCAATGCGTGTTCCGAGCATCAACAAACGCAAATACGTGCTCGTGATGGTGGACGACTACTCACGCTACACTTGGGTGATGTTCTTACGCTCGAAGGACGAAACTCCGGAGCTCATCATTGATCACCTGAAGACTGTCCAGCAGAACAAGCTTCAACACGTTCAGTCCATCAGAACTGATAACGTGACGGAGTTCAAGAATCAGAAGGTGGATGACTATCTGCGATCAGTGGGCATCACACACACTTTCTCTGCAGCACGCACTCCTCAACAAAACAGAGTGGTGGAAAGACGAAACCGTACCCTAGTTGAAGCGGCACGAACAATGCTATCCCAGGCAAATCTACCGCTATATCTATGGGCTGAGGCGGTATCTACGACTTGCTACACGCAAAACCGCTCTATCCTTCTCAAGCGGTTCAACAAGACACCGTACGAGATCATGAATAATCACGTTCCAACCGTTGGCTACTTCCATGCATTTGGATGCACTTGCTATGTACTAAACGACAAGGACGATCTCGGGAAATTCAGCCCCAAAGCAGACGAAGGAGTTTTCATTGGATACTCCATGCAGGCTAAGGCGTATCGCGTTTACAACAAACGGACCAAAACCGTTGTTGAAAACATAAACGTGACATTCGACGAAGCCGCAGATTTGGCTTCTGAACACCTCAGTTCAGAACCTGGTTTAACTGGCATGTTAGCTTCCGGACCTCCAAGTTCGGGATCTACACAAGCATTAGTAAATCCGAATCATGCATCTTCGTCGAATGATAATCTTTCTGATTTAGATTTATTATTTGAATTCTTTTATGATGACACTATTCACTCTTCCACATCTGTCTCAACGCACCCGCGACTTGAAGCTGCTCGCAATGCGGATTCGGACGACTTAACTGGTCCGCCACCGTCTACGAGTACACCGTCAACATCTGTGGAGACAGCTCAACCATCCTCATCTGATACGAGTACACCTGGTAATGTAACCCCCCGGAGGAACCTATGCTCTCAGAGATCGCTCCTAATGATTCGTCTTCTGCTACAACCAATGTTCAACCTCTGAACTCCTCGGAACCAGAGGTTGTTCAACCATCGATGAATCCTCCCCCACTTCCTCCAAGAAACATGACTGCTACACTTGAACAAGTTCAAGACCTTCCATCTGGTACATATGCGGATCCGGACGCCTCTCACTCTACTCAACAGCCGCTTCCGCACACCACCAAATGAACAAAGGCACATCCCCTGCATCAGATCATCGGTGATCATTCCACTCCTGTACGTACACGAGACGCTTCTGCCAACTTCTGCCTATTTTTTGGATTCTTAAGCAAGATCGAGCCGACGAACGTTCGTGAAGCACTCGAAGATCCAGACTGAATCATAGCCATGCAAGAGGAGCTGAATCAATTCGAAGCTCTAAAAGTATGGCGACTGGTTCCACGTCCTACGCACAAGACGGTAATTGGCACCAAATGGATTTTTAAGAATAAGAAGGACGAAGACGGCATCATTGTTCGCAACAAGGCGCGACTCGTGGCCAAAGGATACCGACAACAAGAGGGGATCGACTATGATGAGACCTATGCTCCGGTCGCTCGCATTGAAGCAATCCGTATGTTTCTCGCTTATGCAACGCACAATAACTTCACAGTCTTCCAGATGGATGTGAAGACAGCCTTTCTTTACGGTGATCTCCAAGAAGAAGTTTACGTGTCGCAACCCGACGGATTTGTGGATGACTCAAAACCTGATCATGTCTACATCTTGGACAAGGCACTATACGGTCTAAAGCAGGCCCCGCGAGCATGGTACAACACCCTATCAAAGTTCCTGTTAGAATCCAAATTTACACGAGGTACTATTGATTCTACTCTATTTATAAAGAACAAAAAGGGTCACATCATTCTAGTCCAGGTATATGTCGATGACATCATTTTTGGTTCTACTAATCCATTATATGCAAAGAACTTTGCCAAACTCATGGGAAATTTTTTTAAAATGAGTATGCTGTGTGAGATGAATTTTTTCCTTGGTCTTCAAGTTAAACAACTGTCGACCGGTATCTTCATTAGGGATATTCTTCGGAAATTCCAATTGGACCAGTCCTCACCAATGAAAACTCCCATGGCAACCAATACAAAGCTTGACATTGATCCTAACGGAAAGGCTGTCAACGCCAAATTGTATCGGGGAATGATCGGTTCTTTAATGTACCTAACTGCCAGTAGACCAGACATCATGTTCTCGACATTTCTTTGCGCCCGTTATCAGTCCAACCCTAAAGAGTCTCATTACAATGCTGTTAAACGTATTTTTCGTTATTTACGTGGTACTGCTGATCTTGGCCTTTGGTACCCGAAAGAGACAGGTTTTGGACTTTCCGCTTACTCGGATACGGATCACGCGGGATGCATGTTGGACCGCAAGAGCACCTCGGGACACATTCAGTTCTTGGGAGACAGCCTGGTAAGCTGGGCATCAAAGAAACAACAGTGTGTGTCAACGTCAACTGCCGAAGCGGAGTATGTGGCCGCCGCAAGCTGCTGTTCCCAAGTAATCTGGATGCGGACACAACTCAAAGACTACGGATTCACCTATGTCAAAGTCCCAATCTACTGTGACTCAAAGAGCGCAATTGCCATATCCAGCAATCCGGTCCAACATACCAAGACGAAGCACATCGACGTTCGGTATCATTTCATTAAGGATCACGTCGAAAGAGGTACAGTCGAGCTCTACTTCGTCAATACAGAACATCAACTAGCAGACCTCTTTACCAAAGCCTTGGATGAAAAACGCTTTAAAACTCTCGTGTTCAAGCTCGGTATGCTAAATCTGAAGACTTAATCCGACTGTGTACCTTTACAAGTTCCATACCTCTACGAGTAACTGTCCACTCATCATCCGGAGTTAACACTCTTGATGATTGAGCATACACTTCCTCGCACTGGTATTCTACTTGTCTCGGTTACTTAGTTAGATTTAGTCTCTGTATTGTTTAGGTAGATTTCGTCTGTTTCTCTGGTTAACTCTTTCTTCGTGTGTTTCTTTTACTTCATACCATCGTTTGTTTTGATTACTTCATTATCTCTGTGCTTTCATCATTTACCATTATGTTCAGGGGGAGCACACTGCGACATCAGGTAAGTTTACTCATACTTTGAGGGGGAGCGTCACACACATTTTTTTCTTACGTATCAAAAGTTTTTGTGTGTGTGGGCACTCCTAAATTGGTCATCACTTGAGGGGGAGCGACACCGGTATTCTCTCAAAAGCTTAAAGATTTTTGTGTCGGACCCCTCCAATGCACTGCACTCTACTACACTGCACCCTACTACACGATTCGAGGGGGAGCAATGGCATTCCCATACTCAATTTGAGGGGGAGCAATGGCATTCCCATACTCAGTTTGAGGGGGAGCAATGGCATTCCCATGCTCAGTTTGAGGGGGAGCGAGAGAAAGATCTCTTAAAAGGTTCCATTTTTCTGAAAATTCACGAAAAAGGACTCATCCGGATTCTCATGACATCCGGATTCTCTTGTTATCCGGGTCCTCATGTCATCCGGATTCTTTTGGTATCCGGATTCTCATGTTATCCGGATTCGGGTGTATCCGGATTCTTCTTGTATCCGGGTCGGGTGTCTCCGGATCGGTCAGGATCCCGGACAACACCCGGGTTATATAAGACACCCGGGCCGCTCATTTTCCCCATCCGGACATTTCAACCTAAAACCCTAAACCCCACGATATTTTTTCTCTCTCGCTCGGACCCTCATCTCACTCTCGATTCACTGTGTTTCTCAGCCTCGTCATTCAGGTATGTTGCTCGCGATTAAATGATAGCTAAATATATGCACCGCTCACACACATAGCACCACAAATCGAACCCTGAGTGGGTCGATTTCTCAATCCCGAAACCCTAATGGGTTTTTCGAGGGATTCACATCAATGGCTGCGATTCACGAGTTGTCCCCACTCCAATAAGCCCCTAGTCGCTCCTGGGCATCCATTCCGCAACTTCACACTAGCTTGGGATCCCCTGGTGATCCTTGTGGACAAATCTGTCTTCGTCCGGACACATTCATCGTGTCCGGACACGTTCAATTCAATGTGGTTTTAACCGGGCACCTTCAAATGTCATGCATATCCATCCGGACAACATCAAACTCCCGGAAACCATATTCGTTTGGTATCTTTATCTTACCCGGGAACCCTCCTCGTATCCGGATAAATCCTGTTGTCCGGTCACCTTTTGTCCGGACAATGTGGTGTATCCGGAAACTTCTTTTGTCCGGACAGTTTTGCAGAATTCATATGGTCATCCGGACACCCCGGCTGTGTCAATTCAGTACTTGTTTAGTCACTGCCAGTCCTCAATCTGTCCCAGATTGAGCCACTTAATGCAAAGGTACGCAACAGAACTTGTTTATCCGCCTCACTTTCTAACTTTGGGTCTTTTTACAGATATTCCATGGCGGATCCACAACCTCAATCCGAGGGGAAGAGTCACACTGTTTTTCTTACAAAGTCTAAATATTTTTTCTTGTGTTGATATCACTCTCACTCCGAGGGGGAGCAAGTCAATCCCCATGTATGTTTTGAGGGGGAGCAGGATAATATCTGTGCTATAAATATGCCTGAAACCCTACCTGTGATAGCATATAGACGAGAGTTAGGGAATCCCATGGTCCAGCCAGAGCCGGAGGGACCTTCCTCGGGACATAGAACATGTGAGAAGGAGGGTGTTAAGGTCGAACGCGAACTAAGAATAATGAGGCTCCTGAGCGAAACCGGCCACGTCATATCCGGGTTGCCACATCTACTACCTCGTCTCATTTGTTGGGACAGGGTATTGAAGAAGCCTCCGTGGACCCAACGGAGCAATTGCACGACCCTCTCATCCACTCATCCCTTTCACGACAGACGGATGTTTCAATATTACACGGGGAACAAGCACAACTTCCACCGGCCTCTCATTCGGAGAGTGTTGGTGTTGAAATAAGAGACCAGCAGCCCCCGGTCTCGACTTTATTTCGTGCACAATCGAGTCTAGAGCCACTTGAAATAGATGAATCTTTGGCTAGGACACTTGAAGAGGTACAACACCAAGTCGATAATCTTCGTGACTCGACCGGAACCACCGTAGTGACTTCACCTCCAGGTGGAGCACAAGGATCGGAGGGAAATCCTACCACAACTAACATCACGCCAACTGTGAACGTAGGTGGCTCTATCTCTACGGTAGATGCCTCAACGGGTACTCTAAGTGAGCCCGACGTTATTTTACCCAACTTTGTGTCAAAAGGGTCTCTGGACAACACCCTTGAGGCTGTCCGACAGGTTATGGAGCAACAAATGCAGGAACATGTAGCCGCTGAACTTGCCAAAGCGATGCATGCTATCAAAGAAAAGGGCCACCTCGTCGACACTGAAACCGCCTCTGTGCCTCCACTGACTCAACCGCAACCTACTTATTCGGTGGACACCCTGAAGACGATGCTCTTAGCCCAACTGCTCCAGGAATCCGACACAACCACATCTGCCGAAGCAGACCTGATCTTAGTTCTCCGATCCCAGGTCACTGCTCCTTCTTCATCCATCACCTCACGCCTTGACGCCATTGACTCGACCCTCAACGACTACAATAAAGCGCTTGCCACGCTGTCTGAGAGGGTCCGCTCACTAGAAGACACTTGTAAGAGTCAAGCCGGCGGTCTCAAACGCAAGCACGATAACCAGGATGATCCTGATCACCGTGAGGGGGAGAAGCGTCTACGCCAAACCGAGACCGTCCAGATCGTGACTGCCGAAACTACAACAGTGGTTCAACAGGAACCCCCAACTGCGACAACTTCAACAGCAACACCCGAAGCCGAGTTGCCATTAGCACAGATGGTCATCGACATGGATATTTCAGATGACAAAGCCCCAACGGTTGAAAAGCCTGAGGGTACAACACAAGAATTGGTCGCACAAGAACCATCAGACATGCCAATGCTCACCATGATTGATCCAGCATGTGAAACCAACCCGGAAACCGAAGACGCATGGTACGAAAAAGCTTCCAGAGCCGTAAACTTCGAGGTAAACTTGGTGTTTCCCACTGATGAAGACGACAACGTTGATTACGACCAGTTTCTGCTTCAGAATTTCTATGGTACGCCTCCCGTTCACTCGACTCAACCCACTACGACTTCAGTTCAACCCGAAAGCTCAAATGCAAAAATCCCGACATCTCCTCAGCAAACGACAGCTCCTGATCTTCCTCCCCCTCCTCAGCAACAAAACCGTTGGGAGAAGATCAAGGTCCTCATTCCTCATCTGGAGGAATCTCTGAAGAAGCTGTTTGTTCACCGAATTCGCCCGATCGAGCCGACCTTCTGTCTTGGCATCTACAGTCCTGATCCAGCACGCCAACTCCGATACGTAGAAGCCATGAAGTGGTGTCTCCCGAGAGACCAGGTTCGAACCAAACATAAAATTTCAGAGGTGCGAAAGATTCAGTCAAACCGAATTATGAAGATCGTCTTTCCCGCGTTCACTGTTCGACGTGAAGACGGAAAAGAATGGATTTTTTCTGAAGCTGACTTTAAGCATCTCCATCCGTTCGACCTCCTGGTTATTCTGAGAGACCTTCGCACCAGAACCATCCGACCGCTTGCTGTAACAAAGGCGCTCGAAGCGGTTCGTCGATTCCTCGTCCGTTCTATTATGATCTCTTATCTTACGGACTTTCAAATGGCAATCGAGAACCGAGCGAAGAAGGTAAATCTGCTCAAACCGAATCTGAAAGCTCCTGAACTGTCGATGTATCCCGAGAATACAATGCTGCTTTAACCGGAATTTGGGATCGTCTTCCTCAACGCTCAGAAAGAAAAGAAGTTTATGAGGTTCAGTCAGGTAGATCGATTTTGCGACGGCACACTGCTCAAAGTTCAAGACGCTCTTCGGAAGATCATCAAGCACGAATCCGAAAATCCAAAGGTATCCTATGTACCCAATCTGAATGAAAGAACTGCTCAGACTGCTTTGGATATGGTTGAAGAACGTCTTGACTACCGCCGCGCCATCAGATTCTTTGAGGTTCACTTCGCGTTGCGAAAACGATACGTATTCAACTGGCAAGAGATAGAGCGCGAACTCGAACTTCAAATCAAAGGGGGAGATTGTTAGGGTAGAATTTATGTTGATTTTAAGTTCAAGGGTTTGAATTGTATTTCTTTAATCTTAGTCCATAGTGAACGGGCCGTGAGCTTGTTAACCATGGGCCCAATGTATATAATGTTGTATTAGCCTAGAAAAATAGGTTAATCACCCTTTTAGCTTTCTAAACTCATTGTAATATTCTCTCTGAAAGCATAATACATGGATGACTAGTTGAAATCATTCTCTTTCATTGTTTGATATTTTCGATTTCATTATTGTTGCACGGATCTGGATTCTACAGGAGGGATTATATTTGGATGGATTTTCTAAGCTACCTCAACCCTCCTTATATAGTACTAGGAGATGGCAAAATGGTAGTTAACAAGAGAATAAAATAAAACATTTACCCATAAGCTAATAAAAGGGAATCTACGCAAAGGGTAATAACCAAAAACCAAAAGTCAACAAGATTCCCATGATAAAAAGTAAAACTATAAATCCAGGAGTTGCTCCTCAAAACTTCTAGAAGCCTCATAACTGGTCTTCTAGTTACAAATCCATCCTTGTTGATTGAGCCGAACATGCCAACATCAGGTCTGAATGCTATGCGAATGCTGCAACATTCCTGTAAAACACAACTAGTCCTAACAAATCCACATTAACCCACTTATTGAGCTCCAATACTCAATAAATGGAAAATAAGATAAAAAGACTCAAATTTGGGATATAAATGAAGAATTTAAACTAAAATAAGAGTGAAAATATGTGTTTTAACGTTGATAAAGCAACGCGTATCAATCATACAACCGAACTGTTAAAGAATTGAGTAAATAACCCCTGCACAGTAATTCATCTTCTGCCCGTTTCTTCCGTTATGCCATCCTTGCGATAATATCGTTATCTGAATGTTTTGGTAAGTCTGGAAGGTCTGGATCAAGAACATAGGCGACTTTCATTGCAGTAAGATAAAACTCCATCTTCTCCCTCCAACGCAGAAAGTTAGAACCATCAAAACAATCAAGTTTCACAGAATCTTGACCAAGTAATTTCAACGTGTTTTGAATAGAAGACATGATAAGATTATCCTAAGATTGTTAGAAATTGTACTACAGAAAGATAGAAAAAGGAATTGATTAGGATGTGATCTTAATCACTATCCTTAGGATAATATTAGCCCCCACAAAGACAATTGGGTTCAAGCCAATTTACCCCCAGGATTCTTCCTAATCTCCATGAACATTCTTATTTGTTACCGAAGAAAACGAAGAGTGAAAAGAAGTGCAAATATGTTACGATTTAGGCATAGATATAGCAGTCTGTTTGTTGACAGTTTTATGCAAGAAACTGCCACGGAACCTTATCCTAAAGTTTAATAACGAAACTGCCAAAAACAAAAAACCGGGTTTTTTCAAGAACGTGCTACTTTAGACCCATCAAAGATATTATGAATAAGCCCAAATCAAGCACAAAATCAAGTCCAAACCCCATAAGCTCATTACTGCTTATCTGATAAGTCAACTAAGCTAATGAATATAAAGCACATATCATTAAACTCCTTTTCCTATGTGGGATATCATTGAAGACTACATTCAACAATCCCCCACTTAGTCTTCAATTTTATCAATCTTGCATAAATGAAAGTATCTTTCGATTTGAACTTTCACTTAGTGTTAATCTTTCAAAATTATAACAAAATCTATGGCAGCACAAAGCTTTTGAGCCAAGATCTTATTCGTTATAATCGGAATGATCACACACAAAACTGATCATTTAACAATGTTCATAAATAAAATAAAAGCACCATTATGGTCACGTGCTCATCCTGGATTCATGGATATTTACAAAAGTTGACCTATACTTTTGTCAGAAGCGGCACCACTACTTATATCCATATAGGTGAAATTCTAATATCACATAGAATTACATTAAGAGTATATTACTCACCCTCAAATCTACACTAGATATTAAAACTCTTAAAAAACTAGTGTGAATCAGCCAATTACCAACAACTTGTTGTTACCACATTGAACCTTTAACCAAGTAAAATTCATAAAAGGTTGGGTTTCCATTGTTGTTGACTACTCAACAGGTCTCAAACCCATTTCACGAGTTGTTCCAAAAATCATATCCCTTGGAAGTCCCTTTGTGAATGGATCCGCTAAATTATTACAATACCTTACATATATAACAGTTATTATTCCATCATATATTAACTCTCTTACATATGCATGTCTTAGACTAATATGTCTAGATTATCCGTTATAAATTTTATTATAAGCCCTAGACAAAGTTGCCTCACTATCGCAGTGTAAAGAGATGGCTGGCATCGGTTGTGTCCACAACTTTATATCCAATAAAATATCTCTTGTAGTCTTGGCGAATAGCAACTTGATGTTGGGGTTGAGTAACACCCGACCTTTTGTAGTCTTGGCGAATGATTTAGGTTTTGATTGTTGAAAATATAATGTTTATATTGAGGTAATTTCAAGAATGGTTTGTCGAAGGAATTTTATTCTTAAGTGGTTATTTTATTGAAAATTTTATTTAGTTGCTCTTTCCAATTTTGAGGTGTTAAAACTTAGGAATCTGAATCACATTTCCAAAGTCTTTTTAGGATCTAATTTTTGTATAGTCTTGCAGATCCGCAATATAACTTATGTTTTCGGAGGAAAATATCACAATACAAATTTTGTTATATAAGTGTTATTAACGTATTCACTATTGGTATAATGCAAAATGCCTTCATCGAAATCGAAGACTAGTTGAAGTGAAGTCAAAATGAACGCCAAAGTGGATTAGATTATCATATAGCCGACTGAAGATCGATACCAGAAAAAGTCAAAACAGTTTGACAAATATTGTTTTGCCAAGTTGATTTTGGAGTGCAAACTTAACCAACAATCATGGTTCACCAACTCGTGCCAACTCATGTGTTGGTATGGAACTCACCCGTTTGACATAAGTTTGGAGTGATAGTTTCTTAATTTGGCAAATCAACATTCACATACGAATACCATCTCTGGTCTTAAGATTTGATGAAGATCCCTCTTCATTCCTTCATAAACACTTTTGTGAGCAAGTTTGTCACAAATCAAATTGTTTAGAATAATGCATTACATTCATAGTTTCCAATACAAATATGTAATTCTTTGTTTTTGTAAACATACATAATTAAAAAGTGAAACCTAGTTGTATTTGAATTCAACCCCTTTAAACACTTTTTGTGTTAATCATAACTTAATTAATCAAGACCAACAAAATCTTTCTAGCAACGAATCATAAATCCATAATCATCATTTGAAAAGACCCATTTTATCCAATTGTGTTAAAGATCGTTGATAAATGGATTTCAAATGGGTTTTCACAATAATACCAATACCATATGTACAACGGTTAGAAACATACACCCTAATAATCTCATCATGTGTTCACGAATCAACACCCCTCATCACTATCGAACACAAATTATCTGGCTTCCTTCCGTCTAGGAGTGTTAACGAGTCGAGCTTTTAATGAGCTACTCGAGCTCGAGCCTAATAGTTGTCGAGCTCGAGTCGATCTCGAACAAAAAATAAAGCTCGTTTAAGTTAACGAGTCGAGCTCCATAACACCAATGTTCGACTCGACTCGTTCGAAAGCTCGAGTAAGCTTTACGAATCGAGTCGAGCCGAGCTATTCGAGCATACATTTTTTCGAGCCTGGCATATTTATATTTTTACAAATTATATAATCAAAATATAAAATTTATCGATCTTTAGTACGTAAACGAGTTAATCGATCTCGAATTCGAGCTCATAAACGAGCATCGAGCTCGAGCTCGAACTTTGAATAAATATTCGAGCTCGAGCCTGACTTTGAAAATTTAATCGAGCTCGAGTTGAGATCGAGCGTGGTATATTTTTTCGAGCTCGGCTTGAATAACCTGTTACTCGACTCGACTCGTTAACACCCCTGATCCGTTCCCACCAACCCCTTGTGATGGCGACGACCATGTATACCATTCTTTATAATATAAGTTAATTTCTGATATCACTAATAGTTGAAGCAATTTAATATGTTTCCTTCTAATTACTCTATTTGTTAAAAAAATAATAGGACAATAACATTTGGTAGTATCGAAATGTTTTTTTTCCTTTCTCGCATCTTATTTAAATATTTTATGAATAACTAGAAGAGTAATCGCCCAATGCAGCGCGGTATATCTTGATTTTAATGTTTTGTTTATTTTTTTATCATTGTCGATTTTATAAAACAGCTTTGTGTAGTTTTGAGAAAATTATAAATTTTTTTAATAAATTTGTACAAAGAATGACGTTTTTTGAGGGATTCATGATGTTTGTTTTAGGGGTTTACCATTTGAGAATTTGTAGTGAGTTAGAGATAAGGACTAAAATGAAGGAGTTAGAGATAAGGACTAATTAAGTAATTAGTATTAACACCGGTACATAAAGCTTCGTTAGTTGTTTTTAAGAGATTTAAAGTAATCAACATTAAATAGCAGTACATAAGGCTTTAGGGATTGTTTTTAATAGTTTTCCATAAATGTTTTATAATATTTTATGAATAATACTATATTCTTTTAACGGACATTAAAAAATCATACATTCAAAGATTTTGGGGGTGTTTGGTTGCGGGTATTGAGGGATAAGAAATGTGAATGATAATGAATAATGTTGTTTGGTTTGATATAATATAATGGGTCCATTACCTCAAACCCATTAATTTTCATTCCTGACCAAATTGGAGGGAATGAAAAACTTATTCCCGCTGAGTCATTTTTTCTCATTTGTACCTTCATTTCTCGATGTTTAATGGAAAATATTTTTTACTTTTATGTTGGACGTCACATATTTGTATTAAAAATATTATATAAAACAATTTTTTATTAATTATATTGGTTTAACCAAACAACATCAATGCGATGCTCATTCCTATTCCCATAGATTGCCTTCCTCTTTTTACCTTTAGGAATCTTTTGATTCACAAAGTGCACTTTGGAACTAGAGGCAACATTCATATCCTTCTCACGGTTTCTAGTTTCTTCTTCAATCCGTAAGTGTTTTTGAAGTTGCTCCAAAGTGAAATCTTCCGTTGTATGTAACAACTTCTTCCTATAATCTTGGAAGGAAGGAGGCAACTTGGCAATTATGCCACCAACAATCAATTCATCAGGAATGGTTATGTTTAGATTTTTAAACTTCGAAGTCAAAATCAGAAATTCATGAACTTGATCAAGAACAGATGAATTATCAGACATAGTGAATTCAAAAAACTTGAAAGTGATAAACTTATCTGCCCCTTGTTTTTCGGTGGTATACTTGTACTCCAGCGCCTTCCATATTTCTTTTGCAGATTTCATTGGAGTAAAAAGATCATACAACCGATCTGTTAAAGAATTGAGTAAATAACCCCTGCACAGTAATTCATCTTCTGCCCGTTTCTTCCGTTATGCCATCCTTGCGACAATATCGTTATCTGAATGTTCTGGTAAGTCTGGAAGGTCTGGATTAAGAACATAGGCGACTTTCATTGCAGTAAGATAAAACTCCATCTTCTCCCTCCAACGCAGAAAGTTAGAACCATCGAAACGATCAAGTTTCACAGAATCTTGACCAAGTAATTTCAACGTGTTTTGAATAGAAGACATGATAAGATTATCCTAAGATTGTTAGAAATTGTACTACAGAAAGATAGAAAAAGGAATTGATTAGGATGTGATCTTAATCACTATCCTTAGGATAATATTAGCCCCCACAAAGACAATTGGGTTCAAGCCAATTTACCCCCAGGATTCTTCCTAATCTCCATGAACATTCTTATTTGTTACTGAAGAAAACGAAGAGAGAAAAGAAGTGCAAATATGTTACGATTTAGGCATAGATATAGCAGTCTGTTTGTTGACAGTTTTATGCAAGAAACTGCCACAGAACCTTATCCAAAAGTTTAAAAACGAAACTGCCAAAAACAAAAAACCGGGTTTTTTCAAGAACGTGCTAGTGCTATCTTTTGACCCATCAAAGATATTATGAAAAAGTCCAAATCAAGCACAAAATCAAGCCCAAACCCCACAAGCTCATTACTGCTTATTTGATAAGTCAACTAAGCTAATGAATATAAAGCACATATCATTAAACTCCTTTTCCTATGTGGGATATCATTGAAGACTACATTCAACAATCCCCCACTTAGTCTTCAATTTTATCAATCTTGCATAAATGAAAGTATCTTTCTATTTGAACTTTCACTTAGTGTTAATCTTTCAAAATTATAACAAAATCTATGGCAGCATAAAGCTTTTGAGCCAAGATCTTATTTGTTATAATCGGAATGATCACACACAAAACTGATCATTTAACAATGTTCATAAATAAAATAAAAGCACCATTATGGCCATGTGCTCATCCTGGATTCATTGATATTTACAAAAGTTGACCTATACTTTTGTCAGAAGCGGCACCACTACTTATATCCATATAGGTGAAATTCTAATATCACATAGAATTACATTAAGAGTATATTACTCACCCTCAAATCTACACTAGATATTAAAACTCTTAAAAAACTAGTGTGAATCAGCCAATTACCAACAACTTGTTGTTACCACATTGAACCTTTAACCAAATAAAATTCAGAAAAGGTTGGGTTTCCATTGTTGTTGACTACTCAACAGGTCTCAAACCCATTTCACGAGTTGTTCCAAAAATCATATCCCTTGGAAGTCCCTTTGTGAATGGATCCGCTAAATTATTACAAGACCTTACATATATAACAGTTATTATTCCATCAGATATTAACTCTCTTACATATGCATGTCTTAGACTAATATGTCTAGATTTTCCGTTATAAATATTATTATAAGCCCTAGACAAAGTTGCCTCACTATCGCAGTGTAAAGAGATGGTTGGCATCGGTTGTGGCCACAACTTTATATCCAATAACATATCTCTTGTAGTCTTGGCGAATAGCAACTTGATTTTGGGGTTGAGTAACACCCGACCTTTTGTAGTCTTGCGAATGACTTAGGTTTTGATTGTTGAAAATATAATGTTTATATTGAGGTAATTTCAAGAAGGGAAATTAATTAAAATACCCTAAGTCAAACATTGAGTTACCAAAATACCCTAATTTTTTTCAATTTTGCAAAAATACCCAAAATACCCGCGACAAGGTCCCGCGATCGCGGGATACGGTGACGTGGCACGTATTTTGGCCCCAAATGCCCTGCAAAGCCCCTCAACTTTGGCCGCGGTGCACTTTTGGTCCCTGCCCGCGATCGCAGCCCGCGATGGCCCGAATTTTACACTTTTGGTCCTGAAATTTACACTTTCAGCCCCTAAACTTAGACGAATCTTGCATGCTTTTACTGTTTTTTTTCCACAATTATTGCACTTTAAAGACCGATTTGTGGTTGAAATTCATTTGCATGTTTGAATCAATGTTAAATCAATGTTTTTGGAATACCAGTTTGTGGATGAAATGAGAGATTGGTTTTCTGATATGTTGGTTGTTTCATTGATAAATAGACGTAAAATGCAAGCCATAATCCCCACACAACGATTTCATTGTTGCAATATTTCTTTCTGCAATATTTTGTGTTTGAGATACTACTGAAAAAATGAGTTCATCTGTTGCAAAAGCTAAGCTATATTTCTGTTTTGATGGTGAATGGGTGCAAGATAACAATGAGTGGAATTTTGCTTATAAATCTAAGCATGGTGTAAAAGTGTCAGTAAACTATACTTATCAGAAGTTTGTTGCATACGCCATGCAAAAATGTGGAATCAACTCTTCTGATGTTTGCAAGTTAGTGTTTAAAAATGGCGATGGGTCATTTGTGGATTTATCCAACGATGGGGATATCTCTACTTTTCTGCACCTTGCAGTCGATTCAGAAAGACCCCCATTACTCTTTGTGTATCCCGGCGTATCCGACGGTGACGACGACGGTGACGAGGAGGGTGACGACGACGAAGACCTCCAAATAGAGCAGCCAGATTCTCAACAACAACAACCACCACAACCACCACAACCACACGAATGGCGTACTGCTGGAGTTGTTGATGACGAAACCCACGTTTTCAGAACGGGTAATTCTAAAATAGACAGATCAGACACCGATAATGATGATCACAAAGAATATACCCCTAGTAGAAAATCATGTAGTCAGATAAATGACTTTTTTGATATGCCCCCTATTCTTCCAGACTCCCATACCCAGACACAAAGCTACGAACCTACACCTTATATTCGCAGTGAAAGTTTAACAGCAGGTCAGATATTCGATTCGAAGGATCTCTTAGCAAGTCAGATCAGACTCAAGTTCTTGGAAGAGGGTTTCCAAAGTCGCGTGCAGGCATCTGACAAAAGCAAATACGTAGTTGAATGTGCTAGAGAAAAGTGTGAGTGGAGGTTGTACGCGATTCACACGGGTCCCAAAGGAGGGGCGATAATGATTAGAAAGTTGCACGACGTACACACTTGTACGAGGACGCAACTTAATCCCCACCACAAACAAGCCGGCAAAAAGACTTTGGGTGCGATCCTGAAAAACAAATTTCTTGATGTTAGCAGGTCATTGCGTCCAAAGGACATCGTCCACGACGTTCACCGGCAGTTCGGCGTCACGATTGATTACCACCAAGCGTGGAGTGCGCGCTGCCATGCACTGTTTATGGTGAGAGGCACGTTCGAGGAGTCGTATGAACGACTCCCGACATGTTTATATAATTTGCAGCTGCAGAACCCTGGTACTGTCACGCAGCTACGGACCGATTCACGTGGACGGTTTGAGATGTGCTTCGTGGCCCTTGGACCCGCGGTACGTATTTTAACACGTCATATGTTTACACATTATAAACTATAACATTTACACATTATAAACTATAACATTTTAACCTATGTTTTTGCAGATCCGCACATTTCTGGCAAATCTACGTCGTGTCCTGATAATAGACGCAGCCCATTTAAAGGGCCGTTACTTGGGTATGATGTTCCTGGCGGTTGCCATGGACGGGGATAACTCCATCGTTCTAGTAGCTTTCGGCGTAGGCAAGTCTGAAACCGGGGACGAGTGGACTTGGTTTATGTCCATGTTGAGACAAGCTATCGGAGACCCGCAAGGGTTGGTGTTTATGTCTGACAGGGCTCCTTCCATAAGCGCCGCAATCTCTGCCATGTACCCAAACGCTCCTCACGCCATATGCTGTCGACATTTGGAGATGAACGCCAAATCCAAGGACAAACGTATTACCACCTACAAGGATGTCTATTGGGCGGCATGCAGAGCATATACGGATCGGGAGTTTAACAAGTACATGAATATGCTACGATACAGTGTCAAGGAAGCAGCCAAAGTCTTTGACGATGCTGGACCGGAGAGGTGGTACACGGCCTATTTTCCTGGACAACGGTATGACATTCTGACCTCGAATAGTGCAGAGTCTGTGAATGCACTCTCCCGTTTTGCGCGTAGATGTCCGATTGTTAATCTTATGGACTACTTTCGGGCCTTTCAACAAGAGTGGTACCAAATTCGACGCCTAAAAGGAGCTGAGATGCAAAATGCACTCACACCAACGACGGAGAATATCGTTCAGTACAGGGCGCGTCGTGCGGCGACATGGCCGGTAAGAGCAATCGGGTATGGGAAGTACGAGGTGCATGATGACTATATTCACGCGATTGTGAATATGGAAGACCACCTTTGTTCGTGTCGTGAATGGGATAAATCTGGGTTACCGTGCGGCCATGCCATCACTGCAGCAAGATATATGAGTCGTACAGATTGCAGCGACTTGGCTGTACCTTTCTTCACGTCCGAATATTACCGGAAAACATACGTGGAGGTAATAAACCCAGCTGGACCCCCTGCAGCATGGGTGTATCCACCCGACCCGCTTCCACCATGCTATCCACCTTTAATGGATAAGAACAGGGCCGGGAGACCGAGAAAGAACGACTGACGTCCATCACGTGGTGAAAGTTCGATACAACGAAGATGTACTCGGTGCCAATGCGTAGGACACACTCGTGGAGAGTGTCCAAATCCCGCCCCTTCAACCATGCCAAGGATACATTCTGTCAGTCACACCCCGGGCCCGTCACAGCTTGAACCATATGGAACAAACCCATATGATACTGTTGATCTAAACACTGATTTGTAAATGATATATATACACAGCTAGTTTGTATTCCATCCAACATGCTCTTCATCTTCAATCTTTCTGACCCTTCTTCAACGGCTACTGCTTTTGCAACCACGTATGGCCATTGTGTACCACAACCACACTTTAGCAAATGAGTTGAGGGTTGTCATATATTCTACAAGAGGAGTAGGCCCACGAATGAGGTAACCTCTGACTTGACCTTGCATGATGTATCCAACCTAACCGTGGTTCAGCGGCTTAAAAACTACTTTTTTAGAGAAATTAACAACAACAAAAAATACAAAACAACAACACGATAAACAAAATACAAACAACAACACAGTAAAAAAAATACAAAAAAAATAAAATACAACCACCACCTACTTAAAAATTGATTTAGTTTCATCAATCCAAGCTTGCTTCTCGTTTACCTTCGCTTGAATAATTGTGAAGTCTTGCATAATATGGTGAATTGCTTCTTGTTCTCGACGAACACGAGCCTCCCGAGCTTTTATATCCCCTTTCATCCTTTTAATCTCCCTGTCTTCCTCTTCGATCTTTCTCAAATGGACTGCCTTCCTGTCCATCCTTTTTTTCCACTCTTCTGTTACTTCATCTATCTCCTTTTCTTTTTTTGCTATGGCGACCTCGATTTTAGCTGGCATTTTTTCAGGAGTAGACTTAGGGTTTGATGACGATGCCATTTGTGGATGAAATGAGAGAAGATAAATCAAGAGAGAAAGCAATTCAAAGAAATAAAGCAAGAGAGAAATCAAGAAAGAAAGCAAGAAACAAGTGTGAATTGTGAATTGCATATTACTGATATTTATGGATGAAATCTCAAAAGTGCAAATGAATTTCAACCACAAATCCGTCTTCAAAGTACAATAGTTGTGAAAAAAACAGTAAAAGCATGCAAGATTCGTCTAAGTACAGGGGCTGAAAGTGTAAATTTTCAGGGACCAAAAGTGTAAAATTCGGGCCATCGCGGGCTGCGATCGCGGGCAGGGACCAAAAGTGCACCGCGGCCAAAGTTGAGGGGCTTCGCGGGGCATTTGGGGCCAAAATACGTGCCACGTCACCGTATCCCGCGATCGCGGGACCTCATCGCGGGTATTTTGGGTATTTTTGCAAAATTGAAAAAATTTAGGGTATTTTGGTAACAGTTGGTCAAACTTAGGGTATTTTAATTAATTTCCCTTTCAAGAATGGTTTGTCGAAGGAATTTTATTCTTAAGTGGTTATTTTATTGAAAATTTTATTTAGTTGCTCTTTCCAATTTTGAGGTGTTACAACTTAGGAATCTGAATAACATTTCCAAAGTCTTTTTAGGATCTAATGTTTTATAGTCTTGCAGATCCGCAATATAACTTATGTTTTCGGAGGAAAATATCACAATACAATTTTTGTTATATAAGTGTTATTAACGTATTCACTATTGGTATAATGCAAAATGCCATCATCGAAATCGAAGACTAGTTGAAGTGAAGTCAAAATGTACGCCAAAGTGGATTAAATTATCATATAGCCGACTGAAGATCGATACCAAATAAAGTCAAAACAGTTTGACAAATATTGTTTTGCCAAGTTGATTTTGGAGTGCAAACTTAACCAACAATCATGGTTCACCAACTCCTGCCAACTTATGTTTTGGTATGGAACATGCTCAACATGTCAACAAAGTAGGTTCTAAAGTACTATTTTAATGACATCATACTTCATTTACTGTTCACTCTGTGTATAAAAAGATGGGTTAGGGTAACAAACGTCTACACCGTATCTATAAGATATTCAAAGGCCAAAATGAAGAGTACAAACATACACTTATTTAGCAGATTAGAAGAAGACACATTAAAGTTGATAAATATCATTTAATGTATTGGTGACTATGAAAGGAGATATTGAACAATATTGCAACTCACCCGTTTGACATAAGTTTGGAGTGATAATTTCTTAATTTGGCAAATCAACATTCACATACGAATACCATCTCTGGTCTTAAGATTTGATGAAGAACCCTCTTCATTCCTTCATAACCTCTTTTGTGAGCAAATTTGTCACAAATCACATTGTTTAGAATAATGCATTACATTCATAGTTTCCAATACAAATATGCAATTCTTTGTTTTTGTAAACATACATAATTAAAAATTGAAAACTAGTTGTATTTGAATTCAACCCCTTTAAACACTTTTGGTGTTAATCATAACTTAATTAATCAAGACCAACAAAATCTTTCTAGCAACGAATCATAAATCCATAATCATCATTTGAAAAGACCTATTTTATCCGATTGTGTTAAAGATCGTTGATAAATGGATTTCAAATGGGTTTTCACAATAATACCAATACCATATGTACAACGGTTAGAAACATACACCCTAATAATCTCATCATGTGTTCACGAATCAACACCCCTCATCACTATCGAACACAAATTATCTGGCTTCCTTTCGTCTAGGGGTGTTAACGAGTCGAGATTTTAATGAGCTACTCGAGCTCGAGCTCGTTTGTCTCGAGCTCGAGCCTAATAGTTGTCGAGCTCGAGTCGATCTCGAACAAAAAATAAAGTTCGTTTAAGTTAACGAGTCGAGCTCCATAACACCAATGTTCGACTCGACTCGTTCGAAATCTCGAGTAAGCTTTACGAATCGAGCTATTCGAGCATACATTTTTCCGAGCCTGACATATTTATATTTTTACAAATTATATAATCAAAATATAAAAATTACCGATCTTGAGTACGTAAACGAGTTAATCGATCTCGAATTCGAGCTCATAAACGAGCATTGAGCTCGAGCTCGAACTTTGAATAAATATTCGAGCTCGAGCCTGACTTTGAAAATTTAATCGAGCTCGAGTTGAGCTCGAGCCTGGTATATTTTTTCGAGCTCGGCTCGAATAACCTGTTACTCGACTCGACTCGTTAACACCTCTGATCCCTTTCCACCAACCCCTTGTGATGGTGGCGACCATGTATACCATTCTTTATAATATAAGTTAATTTCTGATATCACTAATAATTGAAGCAATTTAATATGTTTCCTTCTAATTACTCTATTTGTTAAAAAAATAATAGGACAATAGCATTTGGTAGTATCGAAATGTTTTTTTTCCTTTCTCGCATCTTATTTAAATATTTTATGAATAACTAGAAGAGTAATCGCCCAATGCAGCGCGGTATATCTAGATTTTAATGTTTTGTTTAATTTTTATCATTGTCGATTTTATAAAACGGTTTTGTGTAGTTTTGAGAAAATTATAATTTTTTTTAATAAATTTGTACAAAGAATGACGTTTTTTGAGGGATTCATGATGTTTTTTTTAAGGGTTTACCATTTGAGAATTTGTAGTGAGTTAGAGATAAGGACTAAAAGGAAAGAGTTAAAGATAAGGACTAATTAAGTAATTAGCATTAACACTGGTACATAAAGCTTCGTTAGTTGTTTTTAAGAGATTTAAAGTAATCAACATTAAATAGCAGTACATAAGGCTTTAGGGATTGTTTTTAAGAGTTTTCCATAAATGTTTTATAATATTTTATGAATAATACTATATTCTTTTAACGGACATTAAAAAATCATACATTCAAAGATTTTGGGGGTGTTTGGTTGCGGGTATTGACGGATAAGAAATGTGAATGATAATGAAAACTGTTGTTTGGTTTGATATAATATAATGAGTCAATTACCTCAAACCCATTAATTTTCATTCCTGACCAAATTGGAGGGAATGAAAAACTTATTCCCGCTGAGTCATTTTTTCTCATGTGTACCTTCATTTCTCGATGTTTAATGAAAAATATTTTTTTACTTTTATGTTGGACGTCACATATTTGTATTAAAAATATTATATAAAACAATTTTTTATTAATTATATTGGTTTAACCAAACAACATCAATGCAATGCTCATTCTTATTCTCATTCTCCTCCATTTCTATTTCTATTTCCATTTTCATTTCCATTCTCTAAAATGAACCACATGCCCCCCTTAAGTTCATTATTATTTTAGCAAGAATATATTAAATATTTTAATTTTTTTGAAGTGTACAATGTTAAATTTTTTAAGCACATGTTATTATTATATTATTAAAAATAAAATAAGCATACGATTTTATTAATTTTCATGATATTTTTTAAAATTATTTAATGCGTTATCGAGTGTTAAGATTGTAATTTATATCTAACAAATTGTTTATTGAATAGAAAACACAACCGATTATTTATCTCAATTTATAAGAAAAAATTTATCATTTAGTTTTCAATTTCTTTTAATCATTTAAAAACCCATTTAATTCATAATCTACACTTTTTATGTATCAAATACCGTTTATTGATGCATATTACTTAAAATTCAAGATGCATAAGTATAACTATTTAAAACTACATGTTTGAATTTATAACTAACTGATAAACATAGTCAAATATAGGATAAACATTTCATTTATAAAATATAAACATAATACTTATTTTTATTTAAAACATCATGTAACAACCCAACCAAAAATTTAACATGCATCTCAATAAAATAAACATCCCAACATCATGGTCTCAAAATTTCATTACAATACTCGATAGGTTTGCGGAAACAACCTACACAACTGAGAAAATATTAAATTCTACTAGTGTCATCTCTCCTCAACGCTAGCTATGCTCAGCCTACTTGCCCGAGCCTCCTGCAACCTGCTTACCTGAAAAGGTTTTATTTTGAAAATGCGAGGGTTAGACCATAAGGTCTAGTGAGTCCCTCCGAACAGTTATCAAATCATATAAAACAGTTTATCTTTCAGCATAAAACATTTATTCTCAACACGTCAAAATCGTATACGGACTAAAGTCCGCCTCCTCGTAATCTGACACCCTGAAGCCACCCGAAGGTGACAACGAGTCAGCCTCGCACTACCTTGCGGAGCCTCGCTCCTGGCATATAGGGACCTCCCTTCCCGCACGAGAGCTGGCGGAACTACTTTCCCATCTTTGCCAGTTTACGTCTCCTCGATGTATGCATACATTCATCATAAAACTTTCAAAACAACAATTATACATGCAAAGCATAAATATATCATGGCAATTCTCATCATATATACTCCTTTTATAAAACACATTAAAAGCCACGTATTTTGGTTTAGAAAACTCACCTGGCTTGCTTGCTTCAAAGCTCCTCACTTACACTTCCGATCTCTATGTGAAACACCTATTATATTAATAACGTGCGTCAAAATTCGTTCAAATATTACTCGAGTTAAACCCCGAACTTAACCCTACTTATCTAAATTGGTAGATTACCTTCTAGTCCAAAAATCATAATTAATGGTCTTCGCTTACCCAACCAATTGACATACTATACCGGATCCATTAATTTACCCGACTCTAGGTCCTCAACATAAAATTATAACACTTGATTCTAAATAACAAAACCGGATCATAATAATAATATGACCAAATTCAATAATTAGACTATCGATTATGTACTAGGCCCCTTTAAATAATTATAGACTTTAATAATAAACTAAGTCCAATCTTAATAATTAAGCCCACAAGTACTTAATAATTCTCTCGGCCCAACAACCAACCCCGGCCCATAACTCAAGGCCCAAACTTGAGTTACGGGCCAACTCCCGGAACATACCGACTTCCGATACACACGGTTCAAAACAAAAACCCACATATTTCGCCATTATTCAAATTCTACCCCATATTAGCAACAATTCTTCTTTTTAATTGACACAAGCCATTCTCTAACCAAGAATCCACATAAACACTTGATTTAACTATGACAACACGAATTATAAACAAAACTCGACATTAATACCCTTATTTGATTTCTCATATCACATAGCCAAGTGCAACTAGAGACCTAACAAGTCTAACATTACTTGAAAAAAAAGAGCAATGAAATGGAAGGGTTTCTTACCGGAATAAAACCACACGAAAAGGAAAAGCTGCTGTCTAAAACTCCGGCGACCACCACCGCCGACCGCCGGCCGCCGCCGGCCACCGCCCCCATTTCTCTCTCATCGTCTATCTCTCTCTCTCGCAGCCTCCTTCTTCCTCCTCGATGCTTTCTCTCTCACACGACCCTCTCTCTCTCTCTCTCCGGCTGTATCTCTCTCTCTCTCTCCGGCTGTATCTCTCTCTTCTCCGGCTGTATCTCTCTCTTCGCCGGCCGTCTCTTTCTCTCGATTTGCAGCAGGAAAGTACACCCACACACCTCTCCATTGGTTATCTCCTCCTTCCTTCTCTCTCGCAGCTGCTCTCTATCTCTCTCTCGCAGCTGCTCTCTTCTCTCGCTGTTTCATCTCTCTCGCCATTTCTCTCTCTCTGCAAGTTGCAGGTTCCAAACCCACAAACACCTAAAACCCTAATATGAATTGTTTTCTTTTCCAGTTTTCAGCCAGATACGGCGCCTCACAAAAGAAATAAAGGTTAGCTTCCCATATTACATATTCTACCCTCCAATCATTTCATAAAAACCACATATGCTCCCTTAACTTTTCATTAAAATCCTAATATTCAAATTTGGGTTATTACACATCATATTATTAAACATAAAATAATTCAAATTCACATCATTGTTGAACCTATATAAATTAAACGAAATAAATTTATCAAAAACATTACTAGTTTCTTAAAACTACACAAAATCGTATTATAAAATTAATAAAAACAAAAAGTAATATAAAATATTAAAATCAAAATGTATCGTGTTGTATTACACGGATATACTTCTGGTACCTTTTAATTCAGAACAATGTAGATAACACAAACAATAATTTATCTCAATTTATAAGGGAAAATTTAATCATTTAGTTTTCAAATTTTTCTTAGTCATTTAAAAACCCATTTAAATCATAATACCTTTTAATTACTCTTGTAATTTCACACACATCCATGATCCATCTCCATTTTCTCTTCAAACTCTTGAGTTCTGCAACAATGGTGGCAAAGAAACCTGAATTCATCCTCTTTCTATCACTCTCATTTGTCTTCTTGCTAAGATTTGCTGAATCAATTGTCCCACAACAAGAAGGTAACAAGATTTTTACCCATTTTTTTTGGTTTTCAAGAAAATGGGTTTTTGAATTCTTGATTTTATTTCCCCTGAAATTTCATGTTGTTGTTAAATTCAAGAAATCTTGATTTGATTGCCCATTAGACCATCCACACACCTGCAAGATCATACTCTTTTCACAAGTGTCACATCAGTTTTGCAATAACACCTTCCACACACATGCAAGACCAAACTCCTTTCTAAACTAATAAATTATAATATAAATAATATAGATAATTATAATATAACTAATAAATTAATTATAAAATATAGATAACTAAAATTTTACTTTTGTTTTCTTAAAATAAAGCGTGGGTAAATTTTTTTTATAAAAATATTAAAAAAAATAATGTTCAAATAAACTAATAAATGAATTAATTAAATTTAATAAACATATTAATAATAACTAATATTTAAACAAACATATTAATAATAACTAATATTAATAATAACTAATTAAATTAATAAATGTTTCATCCCAAATAATTGCAATGTTTGGTCCAAAGTGTTTTGACTATAGTTGAAGTCTTGAATACAATTTAATAGATGAAATTGGGGGAACTTGTCAGGATCATTATTAGTTTGTAATGTAATAATGATCACAATGGGAAAACAAGTGTGGCTTGAGAAAATTGCAACTAATTTTGGATTATCCAAAAATAGCAATTATTTAGGGATGAAAGAAGTAAAATACAAAAACTTGATGATGATGTTACCGCCTTTGGTTTTAGTCATACCCCCAAATATAATGATTATATTTGGTTTTAGTTTTCACAAAAAAGAACCAACAAAGCTACAGAAATCTGTAAAAAAGAACATAGCATAATAGTACTATACTATTACTTACTTGTGAACTTTGAACATTTGGAACTAACATTTGTAGCTTTGTTTTTCTGTCTTTTCTACTTCATAAGACTTTAATTGCATGTGGATTTGTGGGTACATAATGCTTATAACTACATGGAGTTAAAGAAATTGTTGACAATTTGGACTCTGAAGATCAATCATCCATCCGAGAAATACTAATAACTACATTCTTACAATGCTCCATCCTATTTTGTTTCTTGATTTAAACGTGCGGACACATGAGAAATACTCAATAGTCATAAGACTCATAACCATTGTTTACTAAACAACTTAACCTTATGTCAGTTGTTGCATTGTTCTTCTCTTATATGCTCCATATATAATAGCAATTTTGTCATAATTGTTGGTCTGAAACACGAGAAATATATGGCCAAGTTCATTCCTTGAAGGCTGTGGACAATATCGATGGTTCTTCATGCACACTAAGAGATGGTATTGCAACAACTCTTGAATCTCTTTACGGTAAAATATACATGGGTCAAAAGCAAATCATAAAGCTTATGATTTGTTTGTACATGTTTACGTTCCTAGTTTTATCTTTGATGTTCCTAATTTGGCCGTGTCTATCATGTGTTTAGTTGTTTGTATAACTGAATGCTTGCATCACTCTTTCTATGGAGCTTTTGTTTGCCTTTGTTAATGAATTAGTTTTCTAACCATTCTACTTGACATTTTGTTATTTGTATCAAAGCAAATATGGTACTTGGAGAAATCTTAAATATCAACATAGTTGGTGATGGAAATTGTGCAAGGAATTTGTGTTTTGGAAAATACCAAAATAGAGAAGAGCCAATGAAGAATAATTGTTGCTTCAAGTTGAAGATGTAAATTAAGCACGGGATGGATGGTGAATCTAAAATCCCATCTTATCTCTAGGTATATTTGAATATTATTATATCATGTTTTATTTTTGAAAATAATGTCTTATTATATACTAAATTAAATGCATGTGTTACCAATTAGCGGAGATGCAAGATAAAAATAGGGCTTACCTTATATAAATATATATATATATATATATATATATAAAAGGATGATTCATGAATATCATAAAATACAATAAAGAAACATAACTTTTGAAATGGTAATATCAAATAATTGAATCTAGATTAAAGTCGTATACCTGACCAACGGACGGGTATAACACTAGTTATGTATAAAATAAGGGATCAAAAATGTAAATATAAAATCAATCAGGAAAATCCGTGGGCTGAGGACAAAATCCATGGGCCGAGGACAAAAAATCCGTGGGCCTTCGCAAAAAACCCGTAGGCAAGATTTTTGACACAAAATCCGTGGGCCACGGGTTAGCCCACGGATTTTCAGGGTATTTTGGTAATTTGGGAGGGAGATAGGGAAAATGGGTAAAAGGGGTGGTGAACTTAGGGCATTTCGTATAATTTTGTTATCCAAATATGACCAAGTGGATTGGGTTTTAAATATATATAGTTTTTTTGGTCAAAGATACACCAAATAGGCCAATACTTCCCTACCTACAACCCTTTCTACTAATAATATCAATAGGTTCAACCAAATAGGCCAATACTTCCCTACCTACATACAACCCTTTCTACTAATAATATCAATAGGTTCAAAATCTTGATTATGTCAAAGTATATGAAATCTTATTAAATGACTGCTTAAAGAAGTTTAAGGAAAGAGAAATAAATGTTTTAAACGTATATTAAAAGAAACGATTCAAGTCTAACTCATGTGGGACTTCAATACGTTATTTCCAACAAAGGGTAACGAGCACAAATTTGATCCAGAGTGTCAAGAGGGGGTTAGACATGTATAGATTACCCCGTTATCTTTAACGGAATCTAGACGAGCATAGATTGTTTCAGGGTGTCAAGAGGGCTTACAATTGTAAAGATTATCCCAGTATGCGAATCCCTAAATTGATAAACATTGGTTCTTATATTGTATGAGATTATGTAGAATGCCATTTTTAAAGAAGAGAAAAGATGTTCAATAGCCCAAATTTAAATGATGCGTGACTCCAATAGATATCAATTGAACAAAACTATAAAAAAATAATTTGCTTCCAAACATCAAAACTTAACAATTTCAATTTCTCAAAAGTGTCCGGACAACAGTGGTTTCCAGACAACTGAACTTTTCCGGATAACTACGACTTACCGAGTAAACCATACTTTCCAAAATAACCCATTTACACCTTCTAGATTCATTATTTCCACAACTGACACCAAACCTTAATCCCTTATATTTTAACCCCAATGAATTATAAACTTACAATATAATTCAAGGTTTTAACCAAAATACAAATAAATCCCAATTCTCATAAAAATGCTATTATTGAAAATTCAGGATGTTACATCAGGGTTCAATCGAAAGCAACCAGATGTACCAAATCGAAACCACAAGCACAAATCGAAAGCAAAAATCGGTTGCAACCAGAGACAAATCGAAACCAACCAGAAATCGAAAGCAACCAGGTGTACCAAATCGAAACCACAAGCACAAATCGAAAGCAAAAATCGGTTGCAACCAGAGACAAATCGAAACCAACCAGAAATCGAAAGCAAGCAGAAGAGATGGCGACTGACAAATCGAAAGCAACCAGAAATCGAAAGCAACCAGAAATCGAAACCAAGCAAAAATCGAAAGCATGCAGAAGAGATAACTAGATGTAACAGAAAATGGAAAGCAAGCAAAAGAGATTACCAGATCAGTCGACGAGGAAGAAGCTGTGCGATGGAGAGAAAACGAGAGAGAGGGGGGATACAAGATTGTGAAGATGGCGACTGATAATGATAAATTAGGGCAATGGTAATTTTGGAAATAAGAAAATATTCAATTCCATTCCTTTAGAATACCATGTTTATGTGATGAAATGAAAAATGGCTACTTCATGGAATTCATTGGAACTTTAAAGATTCCATTTGTACAAAAGATTGAACCAAACACTGGAATGGAATCTGGTCAAAAGAATCTGACATTCCAATTCCACTAGATTCCATCAGTTTCTGTGAACCAAACGGCACCTAAGGGGTTTTGGGTATTTTGGCAAACCAATTTTGAACTTTAGGTATTTTAATTAATTTCCCTTAATTAAATTAAAAAATGCTATTGTTTAATATATCTATTTTGTGAAAGACCTTTTTATTTTAGAAAGATGAGGGTTGTCTTGCAAGGCCTTGCAAGCCACATGGCATTCCATGTCATCTTGCAAGGGGTCTTGCAAGACGTGTGTGGATGCTCTAACAATACATGTATCCATTTTAAAAAGTCAACAAATTGTATCTGTATAGTTTTAGAGCATCTTCAACAGATTTTCTATAATTTTTCTAAAATAGGGACTTAAAAGTCAAAATATCTAAAAATGAATTGTATTTAGCTCCAACAGATTCTCTATTTTAGAGAACTCAACATTCATTATATTATTCAAATATTATTCAAATTTATCATCCCAATACATTTTTTAAAAAGAATCTATATAAAATAATGATAACTCAATCTTATTGGTGAGAATGGATAAAAAAGTAAATTCTCTCTCCATCTAGCAAGTTTTAGAAAATTCTCTAAACTTGAAGCTTTCTCTAGTTTTCTCTATTTTAGAGAACAAAAATGCAATTTTCTCTATTTTAGAGAAGCTGTTACAACAAAATGGATCCTTAATGCAACATGGATTTAGGTCGTCGTTCTATTTAAGGACCAAACTCATTAAAAGCTACAACTACAAGGAATAAAAGGAAAAAAATTGAAATATTTAAGTTAAAAACATGGATTTTTCAAGTTTCTACCTTAACGTCCTCAAGTAATTTCTCGTCTGGGACCCCATCAACCAAAAGAGTGTTTTGAAATCAACCAAAAAACCAAAACTACTATTGAAATCGACTAAAAAACCAAAAAAATCCTCGAAATCGACAAAAAAAGTTAAAAACCTTTTAAAATCTACCAAAAAAAACTTTAAAAAGCCCTAAAAATGTTGGATTTAGGCTAAAAATATATCAGCTAATTTTACGGGCATTTAAGTTACCTTAAAGGGATCCCAGTTGAAAAAACTCCTCGGTCCGCCACTGACCACAAGGATTCAAATCACTAAAAAAATACAATCATAAGTATATAACGCGTTAAAAACCTTAACCGCATGACCGAATCATGTTACTCTAGAAATTATGTATAAAATAAGGGATCAAAAATGTAAATATAAAATCAATCAAGAAAAGTTTGGTTTGCATGTCATGTTAGATTTGAGAGTTGGGACCCAATATGGTGACAAATTGATGATGGCCCTGGCCCATACCCTTATCCAAATATGACCAAGTGGATTGGGTTTTAAATATATAGGCCAATACTTCCCTACCTACATACAACCCTTTCTACTAATAATATCAATAGGTTCAAAATCTTGATTATGTCAAAGTATATGAAATCTTATTAAATGACTGTTTAAAAAGAAGTTTAAGGAAAGAGAAATAAATGTTTTAAACGTATATTAAAAGAAACGATTCAAGTCTAACTCATGTGGGACTTCAATACGTTATTTCCATCAAAGGGTAACGAGCACAAATTTGATCCAGAGTGTCAAGAGGGGGTTAGGCATGTATAGATTACCCCGTTATCTTTAACGGAATCTAGACGAGCATAGATTGTTTCAGGGTGTCAAGAGGGCTTACAATTGTAAAGATTATCCCAGTATGCGAATCCCTAAATTGATAAACATTGGTTCTTATATTGTATGAGATTATGTAGAATGCCATTTTTAAAGAAGAGAAAAGATGTTCAATAGCCCAAATTTAAATGATGCGTGACTCCAATAGATATCAATTGAACAAAACTATAAAAAAATAAAAAATAGATACATGGGTTCCGTTTAACTGATACCTCCATGGCATACTGAGTCGAGTTTTTGTAGATTAGAGACTCAAGATCCACACGAATTCCCTTGTTTTTTTTATTATTTTGTTGTGATTGTATATAAGAAAAAGCCGACACAAATGAGCAGACGTTTAAAACACGGCTCATGAGTCTTTATGTGTTTCGTTTATATATTATTATAAAATTATACTTTTCTTTTTCTTAACTTAAATATTTGACTTTAAAAAAAATGGTTCAATTTTTAGTTAGACATCTAATTATTTTATTTGTTAAAGAATAACAGGACAATAACATTTAGTAAAAATGCTTTTTTTAAAAAGATAAAATAAGCATACGATTTTACTAAATTTCATGATATCTTTTAAAGTTATTTAATGTGTTATTCGAATGTTAAGATTGTAATCTATACTATATTATAAAGCATTTGAGAAAAACTTTTAAAAACAAATTTTGATGCATCATGTATTGTTTATTGATGCATATTACTTAAAATTCAAGATTGCAAGTAAAAGATGCATTAACACAGCTTTCTAAAGCTACATGTTTGAATTCATGACTAACTCATAATAAAATTGTAGATAAACATTTCATTTTAAATATAAAAAATCTAAAATATAATTAGAATAATCATTAAATTATAACAGAATACTGATTTTTTTTATAAAAACAATATATTATTAAACCTAAATTAAATTATATCATTATTAAACCTAAATTAATATAAAATTTAAAATAAAATTAAACAAATTTATAAAAAAACACTATCACTTTCTTAAAATCACATAACACTTTATTATAAAATCGATAAAAACAAAAAAAATAAAATAAAATATTAATTAAAATGTTGCACAAGTACGCTTCTAGTTTATAACTTATCTTACTTTATAAGAAAAAAATTAATCATTGAGTTTTCAGTTTCTTTTAATCATTTAAAAACCCATTTAATTCACAATACCTTTTAATTAAGAAAAATCAAAGGGAATTTAATTAAAATACCCAAAGTTTGAATTTGACTTACCAAAATACCTATTTTCTCTCTTATTTTACCAAAATACCCATTTTTTCCGCGATTTTATTTCACCTAAAATTTCATTTCACCTAAAATTTCATGTTCTTTTTTTTCAAGAAATCTTGATTTGGATGCCCATTAGCAGTTGATATTTGGATGCTAAATTTTGATTTCTGCATTTTGGTTTATAAATTTAGTATATTTATTGATGTTTTTCTTAAAATAAAGCGTGGGTAAGAAATTTTTATAAAAATATTAAAAAAATAATGTTCAAATAAACTAATAAATGAATTAAATTTAATAAACATATTAATAATAAATAATAATATTAAACAAACATATTAATAATAACTAATTAAATTAATCAATGTTTTGTTTAATCAATATCAATATATATATTAAAGCAAAAACCACAAAAAAGTGACTTGGCACCATGAGGTTTGAGTATTCCTCAAATCTTGAAATCTGGTTGAGTTTCATCATCCCACATTAGTGGAAAGATGAATGTTTTGAACTAAGAAGTGGCTATAAGAAATGGGGAGTGAATACTTTTGTGTCAACTCATGTGGTTGGCTCATTTAGCTTAACCTACATTTGCATCATCCCACATTGGTAAGAAGATGCAAGTTCTAAAGTATGAAGTGTGTATAAGATAGAAAGTGTGTACAAAATATTCAGGTAATAGTTTTAAACATTTCATATCTTTAAAAAGAGAATCAAAAGGATTTAAGGTGCATCATGAGAATTGAGTATTGATGTATTGTTGAATTGTGGTTGAGTTTACATATCCCACATTGGTGAGAGGGTTGAAAGGTTAGAGTAGATTGATATGTATAAAAATCTTATAAGATGTCATTGTGTAAACTCATGGGGTTTGAGTCATAAGGTAATCTTATTTGGATGACTTTATTTTTGCAAAAATAAAATTATTATAAAAAAATAAAATCAATCATCAATATATATATATATATATATATATATATATCAAAAAAGAAACCACCATGTATGAGGTGACATCCTAAGGAATGAGTATTTTTCATTTCCTGGGATCTGGTTGAATGTTGTATATTCCACATCGATGGAGAAATGAAAAATTGACATTGAATTGTTAGTATATGAATGGAGGTTGAGATGCCTTTGTGGCAACTCATTGGGTTAGCTCATCTTGGCCAAACCTCTAAATTCATGCGATTGGTTATTTTGGTGACTCAATTTGGTTCATTTTTGCCGATTCGGGTTGCTCATTTTGGCCGACCCGAGTTGACTCATTTTAACCATACAAGTTAAAATTTCATTATAAGATTTAAGTTATTTAAAATATTGAATTATGATGTGATTTTTTTTATCCCACGTTAATGAAATTTTTTTGTTTGAAAATTCCTTTGAAAATGTAAAGGTTAGTTGGTTAACTGACTTTTGCAAAACAACCCTATTTATATTAAATTTGTATATATATATATATATATATATATATATATATTAAAGGAGAACGAAGGTTGATGATATGACATTATAAGAATGAAAATTTTGTCAAATGATGAATTATGGGGAAATCTTGATTGTCCCACGTTGACGTGGAAGTGAAAAGTTAGATGAGAAATTGTCTATATAAAGGAGAAGATGATAACTTGAAGTATTGAATATTGACCCAAATTTAGATTCAGTTTTGGTTTAAATAGCTATTTTTTATTTAGATGACAAAATATTTTATCTAATAGTTAAAAATTATTTTCATTATATATAAATATATACCCACAAAGAATATGGTGACATTATAAGAAATGAGTAGTTTTCATTTGAGTTGTGGTTAAATTTCGTATATCTAATTTTGATGTTATATTAAAAGAAGAAACCACAATGTATGAGGTGGCATCCTAAGGAATAAGTATTCTTCATTTCTTGAGTTGTGGTTGGATTTTGTATATCCCACATTGATGGAGAGATGAAAATTGACAATAAATTGTTAGTATATGAAGGGAGGTTGAGATGTCTTTGTGGCAACTCACTAGGTTAACTCCTCTTGGCCAAACCTTTAAATTCACGTGGTTGCTTATTTTGGTGACCCGAAATAGCTCATTTTTGTCTATCCGGGTTTGCTAAAGAAGATGACTTGGAATCATAAGAGTCGAGTATTCCACAAACATTATAATATAGTTAAGTTTGTTTATCCCACATTGGTGGGAAAAAGGAAAATTGAAAGTGTGTATATGAAAGGAGGAAGAAATTCTTTTGTAGCAAATCATGTTGTTGGCTCAAATGAGTAAACACTCTTTTGTTTTACAAAATATTTTTTTAATATTGAAATGTGGTTAAGTTTACTTATCTTACATTGCTGAGATAAAAGAAATCATCAATATATATATATATATATATAAAGAAAAACAAAAGAATATGACTTGACATAATGAGAGCTGAGTATTTCATAAACATTTAAATGTGGTTAAATTTGCTTATCTCACATTGGTAGAAAGAAGGAAAATTGAAAGTTGAAAGTGTGTATATGAAAAAAGAAAGATGTTCTTTTGTAGCAAATCATATTGTTGGCTCAAATGAGCAAACACTTTTTTTAATATATTGAAATGTGGTTATGTTTACTTATACATTTGTGAGATAAAAATATCATTAATATATATATATATATATATATTATAATGAAAAACCAAAGAAGATGGTTTGACATCATGAGAGTTGCATATTCCACAATCACTGAATTGTGATTAGGTTTGCTTATCCCACATTGGTGGGAAGAAGGAAAATTGAAAGTTGAAAGTGTGTATAAGAAAAGAGGAAGACATTTTATAGCAAATCATGTTGTTGGCTCAAATTAGTAAACACTTTTTTTTACAAAATGTTTTTTTAATATTGAAATGTGGTTGAGTTTACTTATCCTACATGAGTGAGATAAAAGAAAATTGAAAGTTGAAATTGCGTATATGGAATGAAGAAGTCATTTTTTGTAGTAAATCGTGTTGTTAGCTCAGATGAGTCATTACTTTTTAGGCAAAACAGTTTCTTTAAATCTTCCCAAAATGTTGAGAGAAGGAAAACTAAAAGAAGAAAATCAATATAAATCATTCAATCAATATATATATATGTAGGGTCTCCTTCTTTTGTTAACTTTTTCATGTATTGCATATATGCACATCGGGAATTGCATATATGCACATATTACAATTGTCTGATGTGCATATATGCACTGGTTAACAAAAGAAGGGGACCCTATATATGTATATATATATATATCAAATTAGATGACTTGGTATCATGATTTGACTATTTCTCAAACAATGAAATGTGGTTAAGTTTGTTTATCACACATTGAGGGAAAGAAGAAAAACTGAAAATTGAAAGTATATATATAAAAAGAGAAATGCATTCTTTTGTAGCAAATCATATTGTTGGCTCAAATGATTAGACATTCTTTTTTTACAAAATGTTTTTTTAAATCTTGAAATGTGGTTAAGTTTATATATATATATATATATATATATGTATGTGTGTGTGTGTATATATATATATATATATATATATATATATATATTAAAGGAGAAACCAATAATAATGACTTGACAAGATGAGGTTTGTGTATTGGTGGAAAGATGATAGGTTGGAATAAGATGATGGGTACATAAAAGAGTGATGAAATGTTTTGAAATCTATAACCATGGTTGGAATTACTGTTGGTGATTAGGACAAAAACAAACATATAAACATATATATATATATATATATATATATATATATATATATATAAACGCAGCGGAAAACAATCACCAAACGGGATCAACGTATTGCCATTATGATTAAACGAAGAATACAAATAACGGTATACCTTTGTAGCGTGATTTGTAGACAAAACCGGATCCACTTGTGTGCTTCTTTTAAACTAAGTATTCAATGGAGAATACCTCTAGAGTAGTCCACACTACACCTCCTTGATCACCACCGGATGTTAGTCCTCCTTAGCAACAAATCTTAGAGCCTCGATTAACCAAGAAACGAGCTAGAAGATCAAAACGAAAAACCCTAGAGAGACCTAGGGGGGGCGCCGATTTTGGGAGAGAAGCACAAGGATTAGGTTAGCTTAATTAGGTTATTTAATATCTCTATATATAAATAAACCCTAAAGCTTCCTTGGGCTTTTAAATGATCTCCCTTCTAAATCTTTATGGGCCTAGGATTTAATTAAGTATAATAGGCTTGCTATTAACTTAAATCTAATACAAACCCATTAAGCCAAACTTAACGATTTGTGCCCATTTAATTACCCCACGTTACTTAGGTTATTTATATAATGTAAATACAATAATTACATTATATTAAATGGTATCTCAATGTATATGTGTGTGACCCTATAGGCCAACGTGTGTCTAGCCATATAATTATCTATTATGACACGAGCATATTCCAACAGCTCCCACTTGCGCATGTCATAATAACAAGTAATCATACAAGCAAAGGTTAGCGTCTAGCAACACGCCAATGCCCCTAGAGACACATGAGGTTAGTTTCTTAAACGTCTCATTTTAAATGGTTTATTAAATCAGTCATCCATTTGTTACAGATACCTTGTTGAATACTAGACATGGATCATATGTCATTCTAATTGTTCAACGATTATGTTTCTCGATCTATTTGTTGAATTATATTACCAAATTAATCAAGCATCATCTTAATTACATTTGGGTACGGCCGTACAAACATCTATTCAATTCATCGAGGGGCCCAGTAGTATCTAACTCCATTACCTGTAGAGGAACAAATCCTATTTTGACTGCACGTGTCTGTCATGTGCTTCACATCACTCCTGAAGATGATTTTTATAACAGCCTTATTCAGGACAACGTTTAACCATATCAAAGACCGACATTCCACCCACACAAAATAGTGTCCTCCTAACGCATTTTCTGTATCTACAATAGTGCCCTCCTAACGCATTTCCTGATTCTCAGTTGTGATTTCTACTCCCAAGTTTAAGTTTAGGCCCGTCCGGTCACCTAAATCCCTTAAACTATGGCTCTGATACCATTTGTAACGTCCCAAAAATTCTATCTGAACAATCTTAGCATTAAGTCATAACATTACAAAATCGGGTCCCACAAATTCTCTTTACATCAATCTCAAACGAAGGTTGGCGGAAACAACCTATACACAACTGAGAATAATCTAACTATTACAAGTGGCACCGGCACTGTCTCTAGCTGTACCTGTACTCTATCTTGCTCTTGCTCTTTTATTGAGCCTCTTGCTACTTGCTTACCTGAAAATGGTTTAGTTTTGAAAAGCGAGGGTTAGACCAAAAGGTCTAGTGAATTCCCTCCATAAAACATTTATCACAGTATAAAGTCATTTCATTGAAAATACATTCACATCTTTCTCATAAACATCATTCAAGGTTCAACACAGGGTTCAGGGATCGCATAAGCTACTCCGATCGGGGCCTAACGGACACCCTCTCGTCTATGCCGGAATCCAAATGGACTCCCCGTTCCTTCATGTGGGAGAAAACAAATTCCAACCCACAAGCTAACCTCCATATGCCCAAGGGATCAGAGATCCCAAGGTACCCTGACCCCACTGTGCAACCGACTCCACATAGCATACACGTACATTGAAATCACATTCATGAAAACTTTAAACTTCATAACATTTGCAAATAAACATGCAATTCATGGAAACATGCATAACTTTATAAATCATTTCATGCTTGAAAATGAACCATATTCAGTAAAACATAGTACGTCATAAAAAGGGGTTGAGAGAACTCACCTGATAGCAATTCTCTTTCTATTCTCGTGCCTTGTTTCGCCCGTACACCTAATTAATAAATTATAGGCTAATTAGATGTAACTCAATTTTTAAATTCTAAGTATCCCTCTTAACCCGATCTTGCAACAATTTCTCAAAACTATTATCTTCATTCTAGGCCTTACTATAGTTTAGATTTTAAAACATTTAACCCATAAGTAAGCCCAAGCCCAAATTACTTAAATAATTAGGCTACCAATTACATACTAGGCCCTTATTATAATTATAGACTTCAATAATAAACTAAGCCCAAAAGAAAGAATTAATCTTCCGGATCTTAAATAAGTATCGGGTCTCGTACTACGTTAAATATCGAACTTTGCTCTAATATATGAAGAAATATGGATCACTAAAACATTTAAACTCTAAATAAAATTATAGGTGCCGGCCCATAATAAAATGGAGTTTGGTCCATGAAACATTTTCTAAGACGTCTCGGCCCACACTAGTCGATCTTCCGGTCCATTGACTAGCCCACATGGATGCCTGATCGACTACAAATCTCACGACTTAATTACACCTTTTGGTTTACTTTATTAATAACGATACCGGGTCCTTAAATACAACACACCAGTTCCTATTTTATTGAAACACAAATTACGGAATTCTCCCAAAACATGACGAGATTCTGATAAATAATAATACCTCATCTTAAACCATTCCTAGTCATTTTCTTAGCCTCATACCAACAGATAATATAATTCAACCCAACCAAGAACCCTTATAAACATTTAATTTAACATCGACGATAAGAAATTTAATCAAACTCGAATAATATCCTTATTTGATTCTCAACTTTCATAACGGAGAACAACTAGCAACCTACAAATCTACCATTTCTTGCAAAAGAGAAAACGCACGGGAATTGTTTCTTACCCGAAATAAACCTCACGAAACGGAAAGTTGTTGTCCAGCCTCACCGCTGCCGACGACCACCACCGGCAGCCGACTGCCGGCGCTCATCAGCCGCCCCTCCGGTCATCTCCTCTGTCGCCGGCGAACCCAACCACCATCTCCATCTCTCGTCGTCTTTCTCTCTCTCTGATATCTCCATCTCTCGCTACCTCTTTCCCCTTCGTCTTTCTCTATCTCACTGCCTCATCTCTCTTGCCATCTCTCTCTCTCTCTCGATTTGCAGCAAGAACACACCTACACACCTCTTTCTTAATTATCTCATCTCTCTTTGATGTCTCCCTCTTTCGGTACCCACCAGGTCACACCCACAACCCTAAAAAATCAAATACTTGCTTTCTTTCCTTCTAGCAAAACGGCGCACAAGGAAAACAAGATATTAGGTTCCAAACTTTCAACTTGTAACCCCATACATTTCACAATAAACCAAAAGTACCCCTTAACTTCCATTTAAATCAAAGTACACATTTTGGGGTTATTACATACAATTGTAAAGATTATCCCAGTATGTGAATCCCTAAATTGATAAACATTGGTTCTTATATTGTATGAGATTATGTAGAATGCCATTTTTAAAGAAGAGAAAAGATGTTCAATAGCCCAAATTTAAATGATGCGTGACTCCAATAGATATCAATTGAACAATGCCCTTGACTACATCTTTCCACCAATGTTGGGGATTTCCTAACTTGTAACACCTTAGGCATATCCCACATCGGTCGTGGACAGGAGAGATGCTGGGTATATTAGTAAACCTTGGCCTTACCAGACACAACGCGTTTTGGGGCCACAAGCATGCGGGTTCCTTGGGAACTCTGTGGTTAAGCGTGCTTGGGTGGGAGTAGTACCAGGATGGGTGACCCCCTGGGAAGTCCTCGCCAGGTCGCCAAGAACAAATCCGTGAGCCAGTGGGGCAAAGCGGACAATATTGTGTCGTGGTAAGCGGGGTGTTACATAACTCCCCAACACAGTCATCCTACTCATTGTATTTCTTTACATCCACGGAATACTCCAACGCCCTTGACTACACTTCATAACGAAGCACCATAGTTTAACTGTTACAATATCCTCTTCGACAATCAAGTGAAGTATGAAAACTCACTCCAAGGATCCAATGGGATCGAGAAGAACAAGGATTCTCCTCTCATCCCGTCACCAATCGCAACTCAATCTCTAGATCTCAATCTAGCATTAACGTATACTGCCTGCAAAACCACACACTTCAATCGAGCATACTCACCACCTTTGACTATTCTAACATTACGGCAAACCAACATTACATCTATGACCTACACGTTCCTTCGATTCCAAGTGCTACCACTTCCTCACGCTACTATCGCACCACACGACTACATTGCAAACAAGCTATCATGATGCCTTTACACACACAAAGGATACTACTTCCTTCACACCACCCATAACACAATTCCATTTGAAGTGAATCGTTTCCCGACTTTGTCTTTCTCGGGTCTAGACGAACCACATGACAAGATCATCTAATCAAAGCACACTCGCTTCGATTACACTAATCAACTCGTTCTTATTTGGCTTATCAAGCACCATAGAAATTCACTTATTCTACCAAAATCTTCCACTCCTAAAACACTCACACAAGGTGGTCCAGCGTCATGCCGGATATACACCTTTCTCCAAACAACTTCTTACATCTCACGCAAGAAAACTCAACACGATAACCACACTATAGTTACTTCTCCAATATCAGCCTCCTGACAACTATCCGACAGAACGGTCATTGATTTCAACATCGACAATCGACTTGCAATTGTCCAGTCACCTCACGACGGACAAGGATTCCCGAAGGAATCTACTTCTCCTAACTCCTCGAACAGATTCTCGTTTCTCGTCAACTCCTCGCGATCCATCTCCGCTATGCTAAACACCTTACGCACCCGCGAATCATCAAAACCTCAATGGGCATCACGTCCACATTGGTGATCTTCCGTTCTCCTAATGCCCTCACTTGCTGTTCCTATACCATATCATTTACACATTCACGACCGACCTCATTCGTTCACACACAACGGTTCATTTCCCAAATTTCAACTTCCTGGCAAAACTTCCAACTTGAGACATGCTAAACAGTCGTAAATCTCCACATCAAAGGACTACATGATGGTTCCATTCCTTCTTGACAATCTAGGATTCCTAACAGAATCCACTTCGTCCAACGCATCATAACCAACTTATATCCCACCGTTCCCACTTGAGAGAAAACAAATACAAGATCTTTCTTAGCGCAAGATCTAGTTATCAAACCATCTCACTACTCCAACTTAAAACCGATAGAATCACCTCAAGTAACGTAACGCTACTTACTACTATTCCCCTAACAGACACTCTAACCATTTCAACTTTCACCGCCTTTAATACTACTCTCATATAACCAAGCAATAGCTCAAACTACAATCATACCAACATTCCGAGTTCACTGCCCGAGGCTCTCGGTATTCACCCACTTCCTCTAAAGGAAACACTAAGGTCATAACTCGACCACATCTTATTCTACTGGCAATTCCACTCTCAAAGCCTTTCTTATCCTTAGTCGTAATACCATTCCCGACCTAGCGAGTTCATAGCCTTCATGCACAATGACACAACGATTGAAATCATTTAGCACCCTTTTAAAAATGCAATAGTCACAAAATCATAAAACAAGCTTGAGTATGCATGATACGACACCACTCAGGATGAATAGTGAAACACAACGATCGCAAGGATCGCTTACAGGCACTCTTAGATAATTCGTAACCTTGTCCATCCAACTCGATGCCGACACAACGGTCATCTCCAACGAAACCCTTTCCAATACGGCTAGAAAGTTCAGAACGAAATCACTTACCCAAAGTGGGTCAGTTAACTCCAACACTCGTTTACATGAAAATAACGAGTCAGTACTCATTTTGTTTGTAAAACAAACCTCACAATAAAACGTTTTCAATATATTTTCGTAACGAAGATTCTCTCAACAAGAAAAACGTGAAATAATTCGTAAATCACTAAGTTCAAAGCTTTATCGTATAATGAAAACAAGTTTGTCTTTTACTTTAAAGAAAACACGCTCGCACGCGTCAACTCAGTTCCCAAAACAAGAAAACATGTCATGCACGTACATGCTTTTTAACATGAAAGAATCTCGTATAATACGTTTAACAACAAAATGCATGGAATTCAATATGCAATTGAAGGCTATTCACTCTAACCAAGTCAACCGTTGCACTCACTTTAACTCTTCACTGGTACCATACTATAACCAACAACCGCTTTCTTACTTATGCTACAACTTGTAGTACAAGTGTTTCACAACCCACTTGATCGACCACTCTTACATGCATACCACAAAACAACACTGATCTTTTGCAATCATTAACCTTGCCACTATACCGCTTGACTAAGGAATCCAAGACTAGATTCCCTAACTTGATCTTGAATTAAAGGTTTCAAGATGTCCGCATAATTCTCACTCCTAACCCAACTGACCGACACAACGATCCTAAGGGTGGGGACCCACTAGCACTAGGAGTTGCCCTCCCTATACAACCATTCATTCATTTGAATCCTAGAAAATTTACTTCCAGACAGCATAATAACATTCCAGACAACACTTCCTCTAGAAGTTGCAAACATCCCACCACAAGGGATCTCTTCCATGTGGGGGAATCTTAGGTTTGGGTTTGTAAACATGTTTACCCTTGTGGTAGCTAAATATCGTGTATCCAAAATATGGGCACAATAATTCCACAATGAAGGCACAAGTATATACCGACAATGGGATCGCTACAAGTAATAAAGTGGTAAATATACCGAGATCGTATCCACAGGGATTGGACTTCAAAGTTTCGAGTCCTAAGTCGAGAATACACCGATTTCAATGAAAATATTGTTGGTTGGTTTGGAAAATGATTAAACTCTTGAATAATAAAAAAATGGGTATGGATGTGAGTTCCCTTGAGATTTTTGTAGTAACAAGATGGTTAGTTGCTTTATAGCACCAAAAGTTCATAAAAAGCCCGATCTCTCGAAATGCATGCGATTTATAAACCGGTCCTACAAAGTTTCCATAAAGTGTCCATTGTTACCGACTCTCGATCTTGCCGATTTAATTAAGTTTGACTCTAAACGTCAAGTTCTACCAATATGGAGATTTACACCCAAATCTCTTTGTGATATAAATCTCGACCGGCGTTTGAACCTTAGTAAATCATACAAAACCCGCCTCTCGACGTGGTTATCAAAGACTCTCTCAAATCTTTGTGCATCACTTAAGCCGTATTTCGAATCCGCCCCTCTCGAGGTCTAAGATCTAATATTAACACATCAAAGTGATCGGCTTATCCGCGTTGAGTTTAAGTCTCGACTCAAGTGACCAATCTCGAGAGTTAGTAACAAATGGCCACACCCAAGTGTTGCCTACTAGTCTCAAGTTTGTTCACACCCACACCCAATGGTGCTTAGCTAATAATTAAAGTAAAAGACATAATGTAAGAAATGAAATACTTGTTAACTACTTGCATTAAGATAAAAATAAACTACAAACTTAGACGGAAAGTAAATGCGGAAATTAAATGCAAGAAAGTTAAAGACAATAAATTAAACTACAACTAAGATAACAAAATGCAAGCTAAAGATTAACTTCTACATTTTATTTGGAGCTCCTTTGCAAGTGACCCAAGCTCCTTCTTTTATAACCCCAAGAATGGGTATTACCCAATGGACAAAGTTCACATTATCCAAAGGGTAATACCAAAACCACCTTCTAGAGCCCATGGTTTTGCTGAGTTTTTCTGCACTAGAATGCCAGCTCTTAGATGCTCTCCTTTGTCCAGTTAATCGCTTTATCCGCTGGTCCGAAGCAAAATCCGCTCGTGCCCACAGTGGGCACACTGTGCCCACAGTGGGCATCGCTGCACAACATTAAACCTCAAAAATTGATGCAAAAAACCATCAAACATCCTCAACAACTCCAAATAAAAATAAATTAACAAAAGGAAAAATACGAACACATAAATAAAAAAATACAACTAAAACGGAAGAAAAACTCACACAAATGATGTGTAAATAACGCTCAAAATGAGAGTTATCACACCCCCAAACTTAACTTGTTACTTGTCCCCAAGTAACGAAAATGACAAATATAAAAACAACTGAAGATTCAAAATACGCAAAAAGACTAAGTATCACAACTAGGATCTTCAAGTTTTTTTTTTTTTTTTTATTTTGCATCTTAAATCCCTTGATTGAAAATATCCATAGTTTTTCGTAATTTTTCCACTTCGTCCTTTTTTATTGCACTTTGATTTCCATAGGCTAAGCTATAATTCACCCATCTTATGATAATTGACTTTGCAAACTTAGATCCACAGGAATTTGAAGGGTTAGGGTTTATGGCTAAAAAAAAATTCCCCCCCAAACTTGAACTAAACTACAAAAGGAAATAGGATATATCTTTGTTGCTTTTCCTTTGATTTCTATTTTAGTCACAAAAAACCCAAGCTTTTTTATTTTTCATTTTTTGTACGAGCTTTTTGGGGTTTTTTTTCGAAGGTGGTCTTCCAATTTTTCGAAGACTTTTTTTTTTCGGATCATAAAAATAATGATCACGCAATTTCCCCACCCCCAAACTTAAAGATGGACAATGTCCGCATTGGCTTTGTAATCGGCTCGGTTGTGGGAACGAAGGGAAAAGTGTTTCGGCCAAGTGTTTAGAAAGAAAGGCCCATGTCATTTCTAGAGTTTGAAAGTTTAATCAATTTGTATACCGGGGAATTGGTTGCTTAGTTCTAGAAATCTGCGAGTGGTGAAAAAAATGGTGGATAGATTATTCAAACTATGAAACTTTAAATCTAAGAATATAAGATGCATGAGATTTTTTTTGTGTTTTTTTTGTATTTTTTTTTTTTTGATCCAAAAAAACTCATGATACTAGTCGAAAATGAAGAGACTCAAATCACACACAAAAAAGTGTAAAATAAAAGACACAAAATTGGAGTTGAGAGTAAGAAGATAAGTTTGCATCAAAGTTATGTAGGATGTGGTTCACCACCCCACATGTGCATCTTCAAAAAGTGGAGTGGTTTCAAGATAATAGGCACCTCCACCATACCAAAGTTTTTTCCAACAATTCCACCACCCAAAGAACACGATCTAGGCAAAATCCCCGAGCTCTTGATCACACAAATCCTCCCAACGGTCCATGGCATGATCCTGGTAGGAGCATTGTGGTCACAAAAAGAAGGCTGCACAATATGAGCAAAAATAATTAAGTTAGGAATTTTAGCATCTTGAAGCACCTCTTTACTATTAGGAAGTAAAGAAGGCTTGCTCTTGTGCTTGAAATTTGCCTCAAAAATCTCCAACTCTTTCTCAACATTACTCTCATCCTTACCAACACATTTTGATTTTTCATTATCACTTGGTAAGGAACCTTGACTTTGATTTTTCAACTCGTCGACTAGTTGTCCCATCTTAGTATTTAAGGCTTCAAAAGAGGATGTGAAATTTCCCAAAAATGTTGTAAAATTTTCTGTTAAGCTTGGGGAAAAAGTTTCAAAAGAGTGAGAAGGTTCGGGTTGTTCAAAAACATTCCCGGGTGCGTTGTTGGAAACAAAGGACGTAAATCCATGGTGAGGATCACTCCCTTGAAAATCACAAAAATCATCAAAATTCCCCTCCCATGATTGGTCAAATGTATTTATAAACGTGTCATTCCAATCTTGACGGGGAGGTGAAAATGAAGTGTAGGTATCATCATCTTGAATATTTTGTAAAAAATTAGGATGTTGTTCCCATGAATAATTGGAAAAAATAAAATACGGGGCATCCCAACTAAAACCTTCCATTTTGGTGGAAGAAAAACCAATGAAAAACTCAACTTATAACTCAAGAAACCTTGGAAATACGCCAATCCCCGGCAACGGCGCCAAAAACTTGGTAGCTAAATATCGTGTATCCAAAATATGGGCACAATAATTCCACAATGAAGGCACAAGTATATACCGACAATGGGATCGCTACAAGTAATAAAGTGGTAAATATACCGAGATCGTATCCACAGGGATTGGACTTCAAAGTTTCGAGTCCTAAGTCGAGAATACACCGATTTCAATGAAAATATTGTTGGTTGGTTTGGAAAATGATTAAACTCTTGAATAATAAAAAAATGGGTATGGATGTGAGTTCCCTTGAGATTTTTGTAGTAACAAGATGGTTAGTTGCTTTATAGCACCAAAAGTTCATAAAAAGCCCGATCTCTCGAAATGCATGCGATTTATAAACCGGTCCTACAAAGTTTCCATAAAGTGTCCATTGTTACCGACTCTCGATCTTGCCGATTTAATTAAGTTTGACTCTAAACGTCAAGTTCTACCAATATGGAGATTTACACCCAAATCTCTTTGTGATATAAATCTCGACCGGCGTTTGAACCTTAGTAAATCATACAAAACCCGTCTCTCGACGTGGTTATCAAAGACTCTCTCAAATCTTTGTGCATCACTTAAGCCGTATTTCGAATCTGCCCCTCTCGAGGTCTAAGATCTAATATTAACACATCAAAGTGATCGGCTTATCCGCGTTGAGTTTAAGTCTCGACTCAAGTGACCAATCTCGAGAGTTAGTAACAAATGGCCACACCCAAGTGTTGCCTACTAGTCTCAAGTTTGTTCACACCCACACCCAATGGTGCTTAGCTAATAATTAAAGTAAAAGACATAATGTAAGAAATGAAATACTTGTTAACTACTTGCATTAAGATAAAAATAAACTACAAACTTAGACGGAAAGTAAATGCGGAAATTAAATGCAAGAAAGTTAAAGACAATAAATTAAACTACAACTAAGATAACAAAATGCAAGCTAAAGATTAACTTCTACATTTTATTTGGAGCTCCTTTGCAAGTGACCCAAGCTCCTTCTTTTATAACCCCAAGAATGGGTATTACCCAATGGACAAAGTTCACATTATCCAAAGGGTAATACCAAAACCACCTTCTAGAGCCCATGGTTTTGCTGAGTTTTTCTGCACTAGAATGCCAGCTCTTAGATGCTCTCCTTTGTCCAGTTAATCGCTTTATCCGCTGGTCCGAAGCAAAATCCGCTCGTGCCCACAGTGGGCACACTGTGCCCACAGTGGGCATCGCTGCACAACATTAAACCTCAAAAATTGATGCAAAAAACCATCAAACATCCTCAACAACTCCAAATAAAAATAAATTAACAAAAGGAAAAATACGAACACATAAATAAAAAAATACAACTAAAACGGAAGAAAAACTCACACAAATGATGTGTAAATAACGCTCAAAATGAGAGTTATCACACCCCCAAACTTAACTTGTTACTTGTCCCCAAGTAACGAAAATGACAAATATAAAAACAACTGAAGATTCAAAATACGCAAAAAGACTAAGTATCACAACTAGGATCTTCAATTTTTCTCTCTTTTTTTATTTTTTTTATTTTGCATCTTAAATCCCTTGATTGAAAATATCCATAGTTTTTCGTAATTTTTCCACTTCGTCCTTTTTTATTGCACTTTGATTTCCATAGGCTAAGCTATAATTCACCCATCTTATGATAATTGACTTTGCAAACTTAGATCCACAGGAATTTGAAGGGTTAGGGTTTATGGCTAAAAAAAAAAAATTCCCCCCCAAACTTGAACTAAACTACAAAAGGAAATAGGATATATCTTTGTTGCTTTTCCTTTGATTTCTATTTTAGTCACAAAAAACCCAAGCTTTTTTATTTTTCATTTTTTGTACGAGCTTTTTGGGGTTTTTTTTCGAAGGTGGTCTTCCAATTTTTCGAAGACTTTTTTTTTCGGATCATAAAAATAATAATCAAGCAATTTCCCCACCCCCAAACTTAAAGATGGACAATGTCCGCATTGGCTTTGTAATCGGCTCGGTTGTGGGAACGAAGGGAAAAGTGTTTCGGCCAAGTGTTTAGAAAGAAAGGCCCATGTCATTTCTAGAGTTTGAAAGTTTAATCAATTTGTATACCGGGGAATTGGTTGCTTAGTTCTAGAAATCTGCGAGTGGTGAAAAAAATGGTGGATAGATTATTCAAACTATGAAACTTTAAATCTAAGAATATAAGATGCATGAGATTTTTTTTTGTGTTTTTTTTGTATTTTTTTTTTATCCAAAAAAACTCATGATACTAGTCGAAAATGAAGAGACTCAAATCACACACAAAAAAGTGTAAAATAAAAGACACAAAATTGGAGTTGAGAGTAAGAAGATAAGTTTGCATCAAAGTTATGTAGGATGTGGTTCACCACCCCACATGTGCATCTTCAAAAAGTGGAGTGGTTTCAAGATAATAGGCACCTCCACCATACCAAAGTTTTTTCCAACAATTCCACCACCCAAAGAACACGATCTAGGCAAAATCCCCGAGCTCTTGATCACACAAATCCTCCCAACGGTCCATGGCATGATCCCGGTAGGAGCATTGTGGTCACAAAAAGAAGGCTGCACAATATGAGCAAAAATAATTAAGTTAGGAATTTTAGCATCTTGAAGCACCTCTTTACTATTAGGAAGTAAAGAAGGCTTGCTCTTGTGCTTGAAATTTGCCTCAAAAATCTCCAACTCTTTCTCAACATTACTCTCATCCTTACCAACACATTTTGATTTTTCATTATCACTTGGTAAGGAACCTTGACTTTGATTTTTCAACTCGTCGACTAGTTGTCCCATCTTAGTATTTAAGGCTTCAAAAGAGGATGTGAAATTTCCCAAAAATGTTGTAAAATTTTCTGTTAAGCTTGGGGAAAAAGTTTCAAAAGAGTGAGAAGGTTCGGGTTGTTCAAAAACATTCCCGGGTGCGTTGTTGGAAACAAAGGACGTAAATCCATGGTGAGGATCACTCCCTTGAAAATCACAAAAATCATCAAAATTCCCCTCCCATGATTGGTCAAATGTATTTATAAACGTGTCATTCCAATCTTGACGGGGAGGTGAAAATGAAGTGTAGGTATCATCATCTTGAATATTTTGTAAAAAATTAGGATGTAGTTCCCATGAATATGTAACGTCCCAAAATTTCAAGGAAATTTAAAATTTTAATTAAACGTTTTATATATAAAAACTCACTAAATAATCCCAACATATTAAGTGCAAAATCATAAATGTCGTTCAAGTAGTCAGAAACCAGCGGAAACAATGTTCAATAAATAAAACCAATATCAGCCAGCTCATCCCGCGCGCCAGTGTGTACCCGTCACGCCTTAGAGCCACTCGTACCTGAAACCACGGTTTATTGGGAAAGGGTAAGCACGAAGCTTAGTGAATTCAAACACATGCGCAGGTAGGAATTATATACACATCACCCCTACCCGCACATAAGCAACAACATCACAGATACATAAAACGAGTAAACATCTACAAGTAATTATGTATCCAACCACCTCAGTACCATCGAGGCCTCGGTCCCACCGAATTGTAATGTAACCAACACCTCAGTACCATCGAGGCCTCGGTCCCACCGAATTATAATGTAACCAACACCTCAGTACCATCGAGGCCTCGGTCCCACCGAATTATAATGTAACACATTTATACCAAGCATTCCAACCAATCAAATATTACACACCACAACAACTAGTTCACACCACAAAGACAGTAGTACATGTAGACTATTATGACATGCATACAACCCCTAACTACACAGTGAGAGAACTCACCTCAAATGCGCGCCTAGCTTAATCAACACGAATCAAGCTTCACAATTACGGTCACTTTCCAGCACCTAAACGCATGATAAAACGTGTCAATACGAGACCCGGACCCTATGACACGACACACGCTTAAACCGTCACTAAAACTAATTTCCGTTCACACAAAACAGGTCTGTTCGGGACCTGTTTCGACCCCCTTAAATCCAGAAAAATCCCAGTATTATTTCATGGCTAGAAAGTCCTCTGAGTTAGGGTTCCAAGGACATATTATACGCCTCCTAACGATTTTTCTACAATTTATTATGAATTAAATACGAACGGTTACCAAAACTGCCAGTTTCGGTCCAGCCTGCATAAACAGTCCAAAACAGCCTAGCTACGGTTTAAATCAGACTTTCGGCAAAACACGAAAAACCTTCCCAACTCGAATAGGGAACTATGGCCACCAAAATCACCTCAAAACGAGTTACGAGCAGAAAGTTACGGCTTTCGCAAAACCGAGACAGATTCCAGGAAATTTTACATAAAATGACGAACCGCAGAACTTGCGACCACTTTTTCCCCCAACTCGAGGCCGAACCAGTTTTCCGCTAAAACACAGAAAACGTGCCCGGTCCCAAGCTCGAAGCGTGGACACGGGCTTTACAACTCTCCCCCGCTTGGATTAGACTTCGTCCCCGCTTGGATTAGACTTCGTCCCCGAAGTCCACGCCCGCAAACAGCTCCGGGTAATTCTCCCGCATCTCGGCTTCTGGTTCCTACGTCCATTCTGAACCTTTCCGGTGCTGCCATTGGACCTTCACCAATCCAATGACTTTGTTCCGCAGAGACTTCGTCTTCCTCTCGACTATGGCTACTGGCTTCGCCACATAGTTGAGTCGCTCGTCAATCTGAATATCTTCAAGGGGAACTACTGCAGACTCATCCATCACACACTTCCGCAACTGAGAAACATGGAACGTGTTGTGGATCAGGCTCAGCTCCTCCGGTAGCTCCAATCGGTAAGCTACTTTCCCCACACGCGCGATGACCTTGTACGGTCCGATATATCGGGGACCCAACTTTCCCCGCTTGCGAAAACGGATTACCCCTTTCCAGGGTGACACTTTCAAAAGAACGTAATCCCCGACTTGGAACTCCAAGTCCGATCGTCTTTTATCGGCGTAACTCTTTTGTCGACTCTGAGCAGTGACTAACCGATCCCGCACCATCTGGATCATTTCTGTCGTCTTTAGCACAACATCGGTGCTCCCCAGCACTCTGTGACCAACCTCGCCCCAGCAAATGGGCGTCCGACACTTCCTGCCATACAACACTTCGTACGGCGCTCTACCGATGCTAGCGTGATAGCTGTTATTATAGGAGAACTCAGCTAGTGGAAGATACTGATCCCAACTACCACCAAAGTCAATCACACATGCTCGCAGCATGTCCTCAAGTGTCTGAATAGTACGCTCACTCTGCCCATCGGTCTGAGGATGAAATGCTGTACTGAAATGCAACCGCGTACCCATTTCATTCTGAAACTTCTCCCAAAACCGGGAGGTGAAACGAGTATCCCGATCCGAGACAATCGAGACTGGCACCCCGTGCCTAGTTACAATCTCTCGGATGAAAACCTCCGCGAGCTTATCCGCCGAGAAGCTCTCTTTAATCGCCAAGAAGTGAGCGCTCTTAGTCAGACGATCCACAATTACCCAGATGGTATCATTCCCTCGCTGAGTTTTGGGAAGCTTCGTGATGAAATCCATCGTAATCTGCTCCCACTTCCACACCGGAATCTCCAAAGGCTGCAATTTCCCGTGCGGTCGCTGGTGCTCCGCCTTGACCTTCCGACAGGTCAAACATACCTCCACACACTTGGCTACATCCCGCTTCATGCCGGGCCACCAATAGCCTTCCCGTAAGTCTCTGTACATTTTGGTAGCTCCCGGATGAATCGAAAACTTGGACTTATGCGCCTCGTCCAATAGTATCTGTCGGTTCCCACCGGTGAATGGGACCCAAACTCTACCATATCGGGTCAATAATCCTCGACTATCCCGTACTAATTTCGGAATCTCTCCCGAAACCCTCTCACGTTTTGCATTTTCCGCCAACACGGCCACCTCCTGAGCGACACCTATCGACTCCAAAAGAGGTGCAACCACTGTCAACCGCTGACACAGACCCTTCAGCGATCCCCCAACCGGATGTCGGCTAAGTGCGTCCGCGACTACATTCGCTTTACCCGGGTGGTAAAGTATCTCGCAGTCGTAATCCTTGACCACATCAAGCCATCTTCGCTGTCGTATATTAAGATTTTGCTGATCCATCAGGTATTTAAGGCTCTTATGATCAGTGTAGATAGTACACTTGACACCATAAAGATAGTGTCTCCAAATCTTCAGAGCAAACACCACTGCTCCCAACTCCAAGTCATGAGTCGGGTAGTTCGCTTCGTGAGGCTTCAGCTGCCTCGAAGCGTAAGCTATGACCTTGCCGCGTTGCATAAGCACGGCGCCCAACCACCGATATGAAGCATCACAATAGACCACCATGTCTTCCATACCCTCGGGCAAAGTTAACACAGGAGCCTCGCATAAACGTCTGCATAGCTCCTCAAATGCCTTCTGCTGCTCTTCACCCCAACTGAAAGCTGCAGTTTTCTTCGTCAGTCGAGTCATAGGCAAGGCAATCTTGGAGAAATCTTGGATAAATCTCCGATAGTATCCTGCTAACCCGAGAAAACTCCGCACCTCGGTAGGAGTTTTCGGCACCTCCCACCGCATTACCGCTGAGATCTTGGCCGGATCGACCATGATACCGTTCTGATTCACGACATGTCCTAAGAATTGGACCTCTCGTAACCAGAATTCACACTTGGAGAACTTAGCATAAAGTTTCTCCCGTCTCAAAACATCCAAAACTTCCCGCAAATGCACCTCGTGCTCTTCTCTCGTCTTAGAATATACGAGAATATCGTCGATGAATACGATCACCGAGCGATCCAACATCGGGCTGCATACCCTGTTCATGAGGTCCATGAACGCTGCTGGTGCGTTGGTGAGCCCGAAAGGCATCACCACGAACTCGTAATGGCCATACCGCGTTCGGAAGGCCGTTTTCTCCGTATCCTCACCTCGTACCCTCATCTGATGATACCCGGATCTCAGGTCAATCTTAGAGAACCACGAGGCTCCCTGCAACTGATCAAACAAGTCGTCAATCCTTGGCAGAGGATAACGATTCTTTACCGTAAGCTTATTCAGCTCCCGGTAATCAATACACATTCGTTGAGATCCATCCTTCTTCTTCTTCACGAACAAGATCGGAGCTCCCCACGGTGAACAACTCGGCTTAATGAACTCTTTCTCGAGAAGTTCCTGCAACTGATCATACAGTTCCTTCATTTCCGGTGGAGCCAGGCGATAGGGTGCCTTGGCCACCGGAGCAGCACCCAGAATCAGATCGATTCGAAACTCCACCTGTCGTTCGGGAGGTATCCCCGGTAACTCGTCGGGAAACACATCGGCAAACTCCCTCACGACTGGCACATCTTCGGCAGTCTTCTTCGCCTCGTCAATACGCGTATCAATCACATACGCCAAGTACCCCTGACCACTATGCTGAAGGTGTCTCCGAGCCCTCGCCGCGGAACATATTGCCGTAGTCCGCCTGGGCGAGTCTCCCTGAATCAACAACTCTCCCCCGCTTGGGGTTCGAACCCGCACTTGCTTGTGGCGACAAACAATTTCTGCATCAAACGCGTCCATCCAATCCATGCCCACAATCACACAAAGCTCTCGCATAGCTATCGGAATCAAATCTATGGGAAACCTCACACCCGAGATTTCCAACGTGCATCCCCGATACACATCCGTAACCGTCAAGGTTCGATCATCGGCAACCTCGACTACCAAAGGACATCCTAACCGTCCCACCACTCGGCCCAACCTCTCGCTAAAGGTGCGAGACACAAATGAATGAGTAGCCCCGCTATCAAACATTACAACCGCAGGCACCGAGTTAACTAGAAACGTACCTAACATACAATTAACAACATATAAAAAAAACAAGGCATGAAAAGGAATGACGAAAAGAAAGAGGGTGATAAAACATACCTGTCACCACCTTAGGCGTCGCCTGCGCCTCTTCCACCTTCAGCTGGTGGACTCTACCTCGGGCTGCCTCTGTCCCCGGCTGACCCGTACGACCGTCAGTGATGCGCAGTGGGGCATTTGCAGGAGCCCTATGTGCACCACCCCCATCAGTTGCCCTCGCATTCGGACAATTGGCCCTCACGTGGCCCGTCTGCTTGCAGCTAAAGCAGATCATCAATGGCGACTTGCAATCCCGGCTGTGATGACCGGACTGCCCACACTTGAAACACCCGCCAGTCTTCTTCCCACCAGAATCCCTGGGTTTAAACCCACCACTCCTCGAACTTCCGCGCGAATCAGAAAACTTCGACTTCTTTTGCACCGCAGAGATTGGCGTCACAGCCTGTGCTGCCTTTCTCTTTTTGGATTGGGTCTCTAACTCCAACTCCCTTCTCCGGGCTGCGTCCATCATTGCTGACAAAGAAGCGTACGGTACCGTGCTCACGAACTCTCTGATCTCGGTACGTAACATATCTTTATACCGGGCCATCTTCATTTCCTCCGAAGCGGCATATTGAGGACAAAACAGCGCCATCTTAGTGAATTTCTTGTTCATCTCTTTAACAGTCTCCGTGGTCTGGGTTAGCTCCAAGAACTCCTTCGCTATCCGCTCCATCTCTACCGGTGGCACGTATTCAGCACGGAAACGAGTAACGAACTCCTCCCACGTAAGGGTAGTACGCTCGGCCAGAGTCAGCGCTGAGGCGCACCAATCCTTCGCCCCGTCGCGAAGCAAATTCACAGCAAAACGGACCTTCAGATTATCCGGGCAGCCGCAGGTCAAGAAGGCACACTCCATATCAGAAACCCAACGCATGCTAACAATTGGGTTCGAGTCTCCCTTGAACTCCGGGGGAGAACAGGCAGAGAGATCCCGGTACTATAACTCTCGATTACGGGGCTGTCCCCCAGCAGGCGGCGGAATCGCTGCAATGCGCTCCTCTAGCAGAACCGTCACCTGATCTTGTATGGCGGTGATAATCTCGGGGATTGCCTCCCCGACCGCATGCGCTACCTCCGCTGCAATCATCTCTCGGATCTGTTCCTCCGTGATTCCCGCCTCAGTTCGCGGCTCAGTCGCGTTGCTCCTCCTAGTGATGGCCATTCTATAAAGAAGAAACATACAACGAGTTATTAGCACCTAATAACTCACATCAACAACACTCACGCTCAGCTCCTTGGAATCCTCGCGACTTTCCCGACTCGAGCACTGATCCTGTGCTTCCGGTAGTAGGAGCTCTACTACTACCTTCCACGCCTATCATCGCTCGTTCCGAGTCCCATCCCGAGGGGTCCAAGTAGCTTCTCGCCGCAACTACACACATATGCCCGCACCGGCATATATACTCACTCTTCCTAGCTCCCTAGGAATTTCCATCCCAATCACTACCCTTGCTACTAAAGAATCCTCACTAATCATAAAAAGTGGCCTCGCGAATACCCGATTACATGCAGTGCAAAACAAATAGACAGTCGAATACAAGATTCTATCCTAGAACGGTTGGACTCAAACAAGAGCTGCGCAATAGAACTAAATCGAATATTCTAAGGCTATAAGTCTCTTACTGCATACAACCTAGAGGGCATTCACTTAGTAACCTATCATAATTAGCATAAACTCCTAATAGCAAGCAATTCAACATACCGCATAGTGTCAACAACAGGCAATCTAGCATGCATACTCTATGATCTAGAAAGCAATAAAACACTAAGCATTGTACCTTTCCCTTCGGCTCCGGCTGACTGTACACACTGCGCCCTCGATCACCGTTCCTCGAACGGGTTTTTACTTTTTCTTTTATTTCCAAAAAGATTTAATAAAGAATTTGAAAATTTCCCAGCCGCAACTTGAGACCAAACACAGCGAGGTGCGTTTGATTCACTCAACCTGGCTCTGATACCAAGTTGTAACGTCCCAAAATTTCAAGGAAATTTAAAATTTTAATTAAACGTTTTATATATAAAAACTCACTAAATAATCCCAACATATTAATTGAAAAATCATAAATGTCGTTCAAGTAGTCAGAAACCAGCGGAAACAATGTTCAATAAATAAAACCAATATCAGCCAGCTCATCCCGCGCGCCAGTGTGTACCCGTCACGCCTTAGTGCCACTCGTACCTGAAACCACGGTTTATTGGGAAAGGGTAAGCACGAAGCTTAGTGAATTCAAACACATGCGCAGGTAGGAATTATATACACATCACCCCTACCCGCACATAAGCAACAACATCACAGATACATAAAACGAGTAAACATCTACAGGTAATTATGTATCCAACCACCTCAGTACCATCGAGGCCTCGGTCCCACCGAATTGTAATGTAACCAACACCTCAGTACCATCGAGGCCTCGGTCCCACCGAATTATAATGTAACCAACACCTCAGTACCATCGAGGCCTCGGTCCCACCGAATTATAATGTAACCAACACCTCAGTACCATCGAGGCCTCGGTCCCACCGAATTATAATGTAACCAACACCTCAGTACCATCGAGGCCTCGGTCCCACCGAATTATAATGTAACACATTTATACCAAGCATTCCAACCAATCAAATATTACACACCACAACAACTAGTTCACACCACAAAGACAGTAGTACATGTAGACTATTATGACATGCATACAACCCCTAACTACACAGTGAGAGAACTCACCTCAAATGCGCGCCTAGCTTAATCAACACGAATCAAGCTTCACAATTACGGTCACTTTCCAGCACCTAAACGCATGATAAAACGTGTCAATACGAGACCCGGACCCTATGACACGACACACGCTTAAACCGTCACTAAAACTAATTTCCGTTCACACAAAACAGGTCTGTTCGGGACCTGTTTCGACCCCCTTAAATCCAGAAAAATCCCAGTATTATTTCATGGCTAGAAAGTCCTCTGAGTTAGGGTTCCAAGGACATATTATACGCCTCCTAACGATTTTTCTACAATTTATTATGAATTAAATACGAACGGTTACCAAAACTGCCAGTTTCGGTCCAGCCTGCATAAACAGTCCAAAACAGCCTAGCTACGGTTTAAATCAGACTTTCGGCAAAACACGAAAAACCTTCCCAACTCGAATAGGGAACTATGGCCACCAAAATCACCTCAAAACGAGTTACGAGCAGAAAGTTACGGCTTTCGCAAAACCGAGACAGATTCCAGGAAATTTTACATAAAATGACGAACCGCAGAACTTGCGACCACTTTTTCCCCCAACTCGAGGCCGAACCAGTTTTTCGCTAAAACACAGAAAACGTGCCCGGTCCCAAGCTCGAAGCGTGGGCGCCAGTTTCGGCTCAATCGGAGTTACGACGGAAAAGTTATGGTTGCGCGAAAACTGAACAGCACACTAAAATTACATAAAATGACGATTTATAAATGGTTCAAAGTTTAAACGATTCGGGTCAAGCGATCGGTTTTAGATTCCTCGATTAAGGCTAAGGTTCCACGAGGTGGACGATTACCAGCACCACCCACTGCCACCTCCGGCAGTGGTGGCCGGCGGCGGCGGCCACCGGTGATTTACGAAGCATAACGCGACGATTAAATAACACGACAAAACACTAGACCACACATCCACCCCTCCCCCCGCACCGAACCCTTCCTCACGACCACTGCTGGTGGCTTTCTGCGGCACCCGCCGGCGGCAGCCACTGCTGTGCCGGCGGTGGTAGGGTTGTGGCGGGTAGAAAACAGCGAAAGAAAGGACAAGGAAACGGGTCTTACCTCTACGACGACGACACGGCAGCGGCGCCCACTCCGGCGACTCTCTCTTTCTCGCTGGACTCTCTCTCCGGCGAACCCGCGAAGACAACGCCGACAGCTGCAGCAGTTCCGGTTACAGCAGCCGCCGATGATCTTTCTTTAGTCTCTCTCTTGCGATCGCTCTCTCTCTCTACGACTCCCTCACCCCAGCCGCACAACACAAAGAACAAAAGAATGAGAAGAGGGGGTCGTAGGGTTCGTTTAGTTTGGGAGTGTTTTGGGTTTTGCTTGGCTTTCACGAAAACAAGAAACGGAAAGATGGGGAAACCGGCCATGGGCCAAAACCCATGCAAAGTAATTCCAACATTTCACTCTAGCCCCCTCAACTTTACTTGACTCACCATCTACACTAAAAGATATGGATTTTAACATTTTGGTCCTTAACGACATCAAACCCCAAACCAAAACAATTAACGGTACACACTTTAATTAATTAAATAAATAAACAAAAACGTACCGGGACACGGGCTTTACAACTGAATAATTGGAAAAATTAAAATACGGGGCATCCCAACTAAAACCTTCCATTTTGGTGGAAGAAAAACCAATGAAAAACTCAACTTATAACTCAAGAAACCTTGGAAATACGCCAATCCCCGGCAACGGCGCCAAAAACTTGGTAGCTAAATATCGTGTATCCAAAATATGGGCACAATAATTCCACAATGAAGGCACAAGTATATACCGACAATGGGATCGCTACAAGTAATAAAGTGGTAAATATACTGAGATCGTATCCACAGGGATTGGACTTCAAAGTTTCGAGTCCTAAGTCGAGAATACACCGATTTCAATGAAAATATTGTTGGTTGGTTTGGAAAATGATTAAACTCTTGAATAATAAAAAAATGGGTATGGATGTGAGTTCCCTTGAGATTTTTGTAGTAACAAGATGGTTAGTTGCTTTATAGCACCAAAAGTTCATAAAAAGCCCGATCTCTCGAAATGCATGCGATTTATAAACCGGTCCTACAAAGTTTTCATAAAGTGTCCATTGTTACCGACTCTCGATCTTGCCGATTTAATTAAGTTTGACTCTAAACGTCAAGTTCTACCAATATGGAGATTTACACCCAAATCTCTTTGTGATATAAATCTCGACCGGCGTTTGAACCTTAGTAAATCATACAAAACCCGCCTCTCGACGTGGTTATCAAAGACTCTCTCAAATCTTTGTGCATCACTTAAGCCGTATTTCGAATCCGCCCCTCTCGAGGTCTAAGATCTAATATTAACACATCAAAGTGATCGGCTTATCCGCGTTGAGTTTAAGTCTCGACTCAAGTGACCAATCTCGAGAGTTAGTAACAAATGGCCACACCCAAGTGTTGCCTACTAGTCTCAAGTTTGTTCACACCCACACCCAATGGTGCTTAGCTAATAATTAAAGTAAAAGACATAATGTAAGAAATGAAATACTTGTTAACTACTTGCATTAAGATAAAAATAAACTACAAACTTAGACGGAAAGTAAATGCGGAAATTAAATGCAAGAAAGTTAAAGACAATAAATTAAACTACAACTAAGATAACAAAATGCAAGCTAAAGATTAACTTCTACATTTTATTTGGAGCTCCTTTGCAAGTGACCCAAGCTCCTTCTTTTATAACCCCAAGAATGGGTATTACCCAATGGACAAAGTTCACATTATCCAAAGGGTAATACCAAAACCACCTTCTAGAGCCCATGGTTTTGCTGAGTTTTTCTGCACTAGAATGCCAGCTCTTAGATGCTCTCCTTTGTCCAGTTAATCGCTTTATCCGCTGGTCCGAAGCAAAATCCGCTCGTGCCCACAGTGGGCACACTGTGCCCACAGTGGGCATCGCTGCACAACATTAAACCTCAAAAATTGATGCAAAAAACCATCAAACATCCTCAACAACTCCAAATAAAAATAAATTAACAAAAGGAAAAGTACGAACACATAAATAAAAAAAATACAACTAAAACGAAAGAAAAACTCACACAAATGATGTGTAAATAACGCTCAAAATGAGAGTTATCACCTTGCCACGACCCTTGCCTAGTGCTTGCGGTTTGGATTTCTGGATTTTACCTTCCCTGATTGCTAGAACAGCAGCAGGAGCTTTCTTGGGCATCCCTTGCTCTGCAAGCTTCAACATAGCATGCAGTTCAGAGATAGTCTTCCACATGCTATGCATGTTATAGTTCATAACAAACTGGTTATAGTCCTTGGAGAGTGAGGTAAGAATCAAGCTCACTCCAAGAACTTGTGGCATGGGGTAACCAAGACGCTCCATTCGGTCAAGATAGCCTTTCATCTTCAAGACGTAAGAGCTAACTGACTGGCCATCCTCATGTTTACAAGCGTGGAATGCTTTGACTGTTTCAAACAGTTCCTGTTTTGCTTGTTGTTGAAACATAGTTTTCAACTCTCGTAGCATCTCAAAAGCTGTGAGTTCCTCCAAGTTCTTTTGGATCTTGGGGTTCATGCTCACCAGCATGAGAGCAGCTACTTCTTGTTGTTCGTTAAACCTACGGGTGTACGGACTGCAGCAGAAGCAGTGGCAGGAGGTGCCTCAGGTAAGGCCTCTTCCAGATGGATCAACTTATTTTCAGCTCTGAGGACGGTCCTCAGATTTCGATACCAGTCGATAAAGTTGATACCTGTCAGTTTCTCTTTTTCAAGAACTGACCTGATAGTTGAGTTGCTTAGGGTTTGATTTGTTGTTGCCATCTACAAACATACAAAGTTCCGGATTAGTATTTTCAATAATTAATCCTTTTAAATTAACTACCCAAGTTTTACTTTTAAAACAATTAATTTTTACGAAAAGGCTAAGATCCTCATTGAGGTTCTATCATCACATCAGTTGATCTGCTAGCAATGATAGATTCAATAGGTAGGTGACGTTCACCAATTGCATTTCAAGTGCAATTCTTAGATCCTTATGGGACCCATGGCATCTAGTGGCCGAGCAACTAGTGTCAAGTTGGCATGTTTAGTCTCATCCTTGCCTCGGGTCAAGGTCTTACCTGCTTAACTCGATTAAGTCATCCAATTTGAAATCATGTGAAAATAGATCTAGGTCTCACGCATAGACAACAATCACCTCGGGATTACAATTCAACCTAGGTCTCACGCATAGGCAAAAAGTAATGGCGAGGGATTTCAATCCGATTGGACGGCATGACTTAAAATTGTGACGGGTATAGCATTTTTATAAAGCGTGTCAAAAAAATGTACGAAAGAAGCATGCATTCTTCATTCGTAGCATAAGTTAAAAACATTTCTTAACTTAGAGTCTAATTTGTTTTATTTTATGTGTGTCGAGATATCCATTTAAGGACTAATATATTACCTACATGAGATATTAATTAGCTTGGACATTACATAAATTAAATAACCGATAAAACCCTTTTAAGCGTTATTTATATAAAACAATAGTTTTAAGTTTCAAATCCAATTTAAACTTATATTAACTAAATCTAAGGATTTAGTTTCAAAAGTGGTATGTGTTTAATTTTAGGTTTGAAAAACCCATTTGCAAGTTATAATATCAGAGACATTGATAACAATGCAACATACAAAAAAAAAACACACCACCAATATGTGCAAAACCTCAACCGATGAAAAACCTATGCTTGATCTCGTGAGCCATCACGACGGACCAAGAGGGCAACTAAGGACGGGCCAACATAAACCCTTAATGGGCTCCCACTTGCTCCAAGACCATCAAGAGCAAGTAGAACCCACATGTACATTCGAACACCAAATCTGTCCGAAAAAACGCAGCAGCTTCGGGTCCCGAAACGTCATGGAAGGAGTCTTCCCCAATCGAAACATCCTTTTGCAAAGTTGTTCTCCTATATCATATGTAACTTCAGCAACAAGAATCAGCACAATCCGAGGTGCCAAACTCCGGGAAATCCATTTTTCGTGCCGGCTGTCCAGCAGCTCCGAAAATGCCTTTTCGTCTTTAACTTCATCGCCATTCCATTCCGAGCAATGGTTACAATTTCTTGATAAAATACATTTATTCTACTACTAAACTAAGTAAAAATAATTGCCCAAAATATTACAATCCAAAAACTCGACAACCAATGAAACAAGGCACACAAACGGTCAAGATTTTCATCGGTTTTGCACATCAATATAATAATACATTATCATTAAGAGTGTTGGCTTGGTCCATGGTAAAAATGCATGTTTTTACCATGGATCTAAAACACTTACAATAAGAAATAAAAACAAGCCAACGAATCGAAGAAAAACTACAATAATTAATCTACGAATAGTATATGTAACTTGTGGCTTTAGGATCTTAAAATACATTATTCAAGACCTCATGAGGGTCGAAATTTTCAGAAAAAAAACTTTAGTTTTTAGCCACTTTTACATATACTTGCTAATCATATGGCATATACGATGGCTCTGATACCACTGTTGGTGATTAGGACAAAAACACACATATAAACATATATATATATATATAAACGCAGCGGAAAACAATCACCAAACGGGATCAACGTATTGCCAATATGATTAAACGAATAATACAAATAACGGTATACCTTTGTAGCGTGATTTGTAGACAAAACCGGATCCACTTGTGTGCTTCTTTTAAACTAAGTATTCAATGGAGAATACCTCTAGAGTAGTCCACACTACACCTCCTTGATCACCATCGGATGCTAGTCCTCCTTAGCAACGGATCTTAGAGCCTCGATTAACCAAAAAACGAGCTAGAAGATCAAAACGAAAAACCCTAGAGAGACCTAGGGGGTGGGCGCCGATTTTGGGAGAGAAGCACAAGGATTAGGTTAGCTTAATTAGGTTATTTAATATCTCTATATATAAATAAACCCTAAAGCTTCCTTGGGCTTTTAAATGATCTCCCTTCTAAATCTTTATGGGCCTAGGATTTAATTAAGTATAATAGGCTTGCTATTAACTTAAATCTAATACAAACCCATTAAGCCAAACTTAACGATTTGTGCATATTTAATTACCCCACGTTACTTAGGTTATTTATATAATGTAAATACAATAATTACATTATATTAAATGGTATCTCAATGTATATGTGTGTGACCCTATAGGCCCACGTGTGTCTAGCCATATAATTATCTATTATGACACGAGCATATTCCAACAATTACAACCAACCAAATGGTAAAAAAAATATAGTGCAAAATAAAAGTGAAACAATGTTGATGACTTGAAATAAGATTGAGTTTCATCAACGCACATTGATGGGAATATGATACTTTTGAAAAGACGATAGGTATGACAAAAGAAGAATAGAAGATTTTGAAATTTATAACCATAGTAGGAATCAAAATCAGCTAATGATGCAAACTAGGTTTATTTTAAATCAATATATATTAATTTTAACTTGGTTCATTATCTTTAAAAACAAGTTAACGTTACCGTGCAACGCACAGGCCCAACACTAGTATATTATAATGGTTGAAAGATCTTGCACAATTAGCAAGATCATGGTAGTCTTGCAAGGTCTTGCAAGACACATGGCATGCCATGTCATCTTGCAAGACCACTTGCAAGACGCGTGTGGATGCTCTTAGCAGTTGATATTTGGATGCTAAATTTTGATTTCTGTTAGAAACAGATATTTACATATTTCTGCATTTTTGTTTATAAATTTAGACGTAGAGATGCACAAAAATGCTTGACCCAGGCCCGACCCGATAAGCCCGGTTCAGGCCAGGACCGAAAAAGCCCGACCTAGAAAAGCCTGTGAAAACTCGATTAAGCACGGCCTGAACCGCTTGGGCCCTTTTTCAACCCTAAAGCCTGGCCCGACCAAGGCCTAAAAAAGCCTGGGTTTTTGTGCTTACTCAAAACGGGCTTGGAAGGCCTTGGCCAGGTTTAGGGCTTAGGGTTCAGGTGTAACACCCTAAAAACAGGGCTAAATAAAACCTTAGAAATTTCACAAGTTATGATCATACAGCTTTAAACTTATATAACAAGAGGATCAACTGTAAGGTTTCTATGTACATAAAACATCTACTCAAATAACTTATTAATCTAATCATAACATCACAATCAGATTAACTAAGTTATCTAAACATCTGTCCCAAAAATATCAAAAGAATATCTAGATCCTCTGTCATCTCCAAGTTTGAATCTTTTCAAAAGTCCTCATCACACATCCCTGCTTACTTCCCGGAGCCTGTACCTGGTAAGAAAATTCAACTTGAACAATTAGGCTTTCGCCTAGTGAGGATATTCAAATCAAGTTAAAGTTAACAATTAAAATATCACCAAATAAGTCAAACCTATTTTCGCCCATTTTACCATACAATAACTCCTTTCACTACTGGAAATCTACCCCACTCCCAAACTTATGACTAATTCATCTAGCCATAATATTACTACCAAGAGTTTACCACGAATAATCCCTTATTCAAGGTTAATACTCTTATTCAAGAAATTACAAGTCAAAACCTGCCTATTTCTTAATCCAGAAGTAGAGATTACAAATTACTTTATGCCTATCTCTAATCTTCCTTTCACAATTGGGAAATCTCCGATCTTCCCTACAAAATGGAATTACAAATCAAAATCTGCCTATTCCATATTTCACGTCCTCCCCACCTCAGAATCAATGGCCTCAATGGGATTTAATACATATATATATATCACGATACACAACCGGCCCCCCGATGATTCAAGGTACACTCATTACTAGAAATTACATCCCTTTGGTCAATGGCTAGTAATCGGTTCCCATTAGACCGTACTAAGGTGCCCCCGATGACCGGATGCCTATTTCTAGCAACCACAACATAATCCGTGAGTATTATAACTCTTACTACCGTATGTGCATAACATACAATATATTACATCTCATATCATATTCTCAAATCTAAGAATACTAGATAACCTATCGTATCCTCATCCTCAAATATCCCCCCCCCCCCCCTTCGGCGACTTAGCACGGGGGTTCCGCTACCTAGAAATTTTTTAGAAAACTTAATCAGACAAAACATCTAGAATCTGCTTCCAAACATCAAAACCTAACAATTTCAATTTCTCAAAAGTGTCCGGACAACAGTGGTTTCCAGACAACTGAACTTTTCCGGATAACTACGACTTACCGAGTAAACCATACTTTCCAAAATAACCCATTTACACCTTCTAGATTCATTATTTCCACAATTGACACCAAACCTTAATCCCTTATATTTTAACCCCAATGAATTATAAACTTACAATATAATTCAAGGTTTTAACCAAAATACAAATAAATCCCAATTCTCATAAAAATGCTATTATTGAAAATTCAGGATGTTACATCAGGGTTCAATCGAAAGCAACCAGATGTACCAAATCGAAACCACAAGCACAAATCGAAAGCAAAAATCGGTTGCAACCAGAGACAAATCGAAACCAACCAGAAATCGAAAGCAACCAGGTGTACCAAATCGAAACCACAAGCACAAATCGAAAGCAAAAATCGGTTGCAACCAGAGACAAATCGAAACCAACCAGAAATCGAAAGCAAGCAGAAGAGATGGCGACTGACAAATCGAAAGCAACCAGAAATCGAAAGCAACCAGAAATCGAAACCAAACAAAAATCGAAAGCATGCAGAAGAGATAACTAGATGTAACAGAAAATCGAAAGCAAGCAAAAGAGATTACCAGATCAGTCGACGAGGAAGAAGCTGTGCGATGGAGAGAAAACGAGAGAGAGGGGGGATACAAGATTGTGAAGATGGCGACTGATAATGATAAATTAGGGCAATGGTAATTTTGGAAATAAGAAAATATTCAATTCCATTCCTTTAGAATACCATGTTTATGTGATGAAATGAAAAATGGCTACTTCATGGAATTCATTGGAACTTTAAAGATTCCATTTGTACAAAAGATTGAACCAAACACTGGAATGGAATCTGGTCAAAAGAATCTGACATTCCAATTCCACTAGATTCCATCAGTTTCTGTGAACCAAACGGCACCTAAGGGGTTTTGGGTATTTTGGCAAACCAATTTTGAACTTTAGGTATTTTAATTAATTTCCCTTAATTAAATTAAAAAATGCTATTGTTTAATATATCTATTTTGTGAAAGACCTTTTTATTTTAGAAAGATGAGGGTTGTCTTGCAAGGCCTTGCAAGCCACATGGCATTCCATGTCATCTTGCAAGGGGTCTTGCAAGACGTGTGTGGATGCTCTAACAATACATGTATCCATTTTAAAAAGTCAACAAATTGTATCTGTATAGTTTTAGAGCATCTTCAACAGATTTTCTATAATTTTTCTAAAATAGGGACTTAAAAGTCAAAATATCTAAAAATGAATTGTATTTAGCTCCAACAGATTCTCTATTTTAGAGAACTCAACATTCATTATATTATTCAAATATTATTCAAATTTATCATCCCAATACATTTTTTAAAAAGAATCTATATAAAATAATGATAACTCAATCTTATTGGTGAGAATGGATAAAAAAGTAAATTCTCTCTCCATCTAGCAAGTTTTAGAAAATTCTCTAAACTTGAAGCTTTCTCTAGTTTTCTCTATTTTAGAGAACAAAAATGCAATTTTCTCTATTTTAGAGAAGCTGTTACAACAAAATGGATCCTTAATGCAACATGGATTTAGGTCGTCGTTCTATTTAAGGACCAAACTCATTAAAAGCTACAACTACAAGGAATAAAAGGAAAAAAATTGAAATATTTAAGTTAAAAACATGGATTTTTCAAGTTTCTACCTTAACGTCCTCAAGTAATTTCTCGTCTGGGACCCCATCAACCAAAAGAGTGTTTTGAAATCAACCAAAAAACCAAAACTACTATTGAAATCGACTAAAAAACCAAAAAAATCCTCGAAATCGACAAAAAAAGTTAAAAACCTTTTAAAATCTACCAAAAAAAACTTTAAAAAGCCCTAAAAATGTTGGATTTAGGCTAAAAATATATCAGCTAATTTTACGGGCATTTAAGTTACCTTAAAGGGATCCCAGTTGAAAAAACTCCTCGGTCCGCCACTGACCACAAGGATTCAAATCACTAAAAAAATACAATCATAAGTATATAACGCGTTAAAAACCTTAACCGCATGACCGAATCATGTTACTCTAGAAATTATGTATAAAATAAGGGATCAAAAATGTAAATATAAAATCAATCAAGAAAAGTTTGGTTTGCATGTCATGTTAGATTTGAGAGTTGGGACCCAATATGGTGACAAATTGATGATGGCCCTGGCCCATACCCTTATCCAAATATGACCAAGTGGATTGGGTTTTAAATATATAGGCCAATACTTCCCTACCTACATACAACCCTTTCTACTAATAATATCAATAGGTTCAAAATCTTGATTATGTCAAAGTATATGAAATCTTATTAAATGACTGTTTAAAAAGAAGTTTAAGGAAAGAGAAATAAATGTTTTAAACGTATATTAAAAGAAACGATTCAAGTCTAACTCATGTGGGACTTCAATACGTTATTTCCATCAAAGGGTAACGAGCACAAATTTGATCCAGAGTGTCAAGAGGGGGTTAGGCATGTATAGATTACCCCGTTATCTTTAACGGAATCTAGACGAGCATAGATTGTTTCAGGGTGTCAAGAGGGCTTACAATTGTAAAGATTATCCCAGTATGCGAATCCCTAAATTGATAAACATTGGTTCTTATATTGTATGAGATTATGTAGAATGCCATTTTTAAAGAAGAGAAAAGATGTTCAATAGCCCAAATTTAAATGATGCGTGACTCCAATAGATATCAATTGAACAAAACTATAAAAAAATAAAAAATAGATACATGGGTTCCGTTTAACTGATACCTCCATGGCATACTGAGTCGAGTTTTTGTAGATTAGAGACTCAAGATCCACACGAATTCCCTTGTTTTTTTTATTATTTTGTTGTGATTGTATATAAGAAAAAGCCGACACAAATGAGCAGACGTTTAAAACACGGCTCATGAGTCTTTATGTGTTTCGTTTATATATTATTATAAAATTATACTTTTCTTTTTCTTAACTTAAATATTTGACTTTAAAAAAAATGGTTCAATTTTTAGTTAGACATCTAATTATTTTATTTGTTAAAGAATAACAGGACAATAACATTTAGTAAAAATGCTTTTTTTAAAAAGATAAAATAAGCATACGATTTTACTAAATTTCATGATATCTTTTAAAGTTATTTAATGTGTTATTCGAATGTTAAGATTGTAATCTATACTATATTATAAAGCATTTGAGAAAAACTTTTAAAAACAAATTTTGATGCATCATGTATTGTTTATTGATGCATATTACTTAAAATTCAAGATTGCAAGTAAAAGATGCATTAACACAGCTTTCTAAAGCTACATGTTTGAATTCATGACTAACTCATAATAAAATTGTAGATAAACATTTCATTTTAAATATAAAAAATCTAAAATATAATTAGAATAATCATTAAATTATAACAGAATACTGATTTTTTTTATAAAAACAATATATTATTAAACCTAAATTAAATTATATCATTATTAAACCTAAATTAATATAAAATTTAAAATAAAATTAAACAAATTTATAAAAAAACACTATCACTTTCTTAAAATCACATAACACTTTATTATAAAATCGATAAAAACAAAAAAAATAAAATAAAATATTAATTAAAATGTTGCACGAGTACGCTTCTAGTTTATAACTTATCTTACTTTATAAGAAAAAAATTAATCATTGAGTTTTCAGTTTCTTTTAATCATTTAAAAACCCATTTAATTCACAATACCTTTTAATTAAGAAAAATCAAAGGGAATTTAATTAAAATACCCAAAGTTTGAATTTGACTTACCAAAATACCTATTTTCTTTCTTATTTTACCAAAATACCCATTTTTTCCGCAATGGGGGTCCGCGATCGCGGACATGGACCAATTTTGAAATTTTTTTATTTCATATTTACACTTTCAGTCCCTGTCTGCGATCGCGGACCCCATCGCGGAAAAAATGGGTATTTTGATAAAATCAAAGAAAAAATGGGTATTTTGGTAAGTCAAATTCAAACTTTGGGTATTTTAATTAATTTCTCAAAATCAAAAGAACCCATCAACTCTAAAAAATAAAAATAGGTTTGAATAGCATCTATCTTTTGCTTCAAAAAGTAAAGCACGAGATCTATTATTACATGACTTTTTAGTCAAAAAAAAAAGAAAAAAAGGCCACTCCTTAATTTGGTATTTTGGACCAGCACAACTTACACATTTGACACCCATATATATCTTGTGATTTCACACCCATCCATCTCCATTTTCTCTTCAAACTCTTGAGTTCTGCAACAATGGTGGCAAAGAAACCTGAATTCATCCTCTTTCTATCACTCTCATTTGTCTTCTTGCTAAGATTTGCTAAATCAATTGTCCCACAACAAGAAGGTAACAAGATTTTTACCCATTTTTTTTGGTTTTCAAGAAAATGGGTTTTTGAATTCTTGATTTTATTTCCCCTGAAATTTCATGTTGTTGTTAAATTCAAGAAATCTTGATTTGGATAGCAGTTGATATTTGGATGCTAAATTTTGATTTCTGTTAGAAACAAATATTTACATATATCTGCATTTTTGTTTATAAATTTAGTATATTTATTGATGTTTTTCTTGCAAAGTTCAAGAATTTGTATGAATTTTGGAGTTGAAAGTTAGATGGGTTGACCTAAAAATAGTCAAAGGTACCTCTTTTTATGATTAGAGGTTTATTAATCATGGGGTTTTGGAGATCAATTAGGGTGCGTTTGGTACGCAGACCAGATGGGACGGGACGGGACAAAAAAAAATAGTTTCATGTTTGGTATGCCATGGGACAAAAATCAGATGGGACAACATGGGACAAAAATCAGATTTGATAAAACTTAAGATTTTTTGTTCCACCAAAATAGGTGGAACAACATGGGACTAAGATTACTAAAATACCCCATTTTTCCAACGTAGCCTAGATTAAAATTATCTCTTCTAGTCCCGTCTCGTCCCATCCAGTCCCGTCCAGTTCCGTCCCGTCCCGTCCTGACTAGTCTGCGTACCAAACGCTACCTTATGGATTTATTGGATTGAATCTTAATGGTTTAAGAAAGACCAAATGATTGATATCCATCATATGAGTGATAAGTAGTTTGACTTTGGACTTATTGAATTGGATCCACTTTTTTTGCATACCAAATTACCAAGTTGATTTTTTTTTTGTTTTATTTTGATTTAGAGCAAGTTATTGGAAACATTCTTGCTGCAATGAATGCTACAAATTGGAGGTTTAATGGTGATACTTGCAATCTTGAAATCATTTCTGAAGTGCCAAAGATATCTCTGGAAGCTAATGCGAGCGTTGGATGCGATTGCAATGTTGGAAACGACAGCGATTGTCATGTCATAAGGATGTATAAAGTCCTCATCTTTCTTTGCTTTTTTGTGATTCTTTTTATATATCTTGCCACACTAACTAGAGTCTAGAAGTAGAGATGCACAAAAATGCCCATGCCCGAAGCCCCGACCCGATAAGCCCGTGATTCCGAAGCCCGATTCAGGCCGAAAGTTTGGAGGTAGTCCAGGCCCGAAAAAGCTCACTCTGAAAAAGCCTGAGCATGGCCTAAACTGCTTGGGCCCTTTTTCAACCCCAAAGCCTGGCCTGGCCTGGCCCAGGCCTAAAAAAAGCCTGGGTTTTTGTGGTTACTCAAAACGGGTTTGGAAAGCCTTGGCCAGGTTTAGGGCTTAGGGTTCAAGGTGCAGGCCTGAAAAAGCCCGGGCGTTGTGCATCTTTAACTAAAAGAATGATTAGGGCCATATCAATGTCAGATATGGAACTGGGCCCCCAAAGTTTTTTGGGCCTAATTATACATGTTTTAGCTTGTATCCCAATCATAAATGTTATTAAAGATTTAGGCTTTTTACTCTTGAGATTTTGTTTCGAAGAATGATAGACTATATTAAGTGAATTTCATGTGACGGTTTTGTTGTTTTAATTTGTAAGACTTTTAATAGAATATATGGTGAACTTTTATATTGTGTTTGTAAAACAACCCGTCCGGTCAATTTAGTCTAGGTACAGGTGTAACAGGGTCTCCAAAAAGATTGGAACTGCATTGCGTGTCATTTGCCAATGCTACAAAAAAAAAGTGATTGTATCATGTTATAATAGGATATCATGCCCTTGTGTACGTTTTTCTGCGTATAAACATGACTGCAACTAATATGGATTTCCTTTACATCTGTGCCGAAATGAGGACATTTTGACTTTTGATGTTAAACCTTGTTATATTCAAACTCCAATTGATATGGATTTCCTTTATACGATCGTTTCCATCTTTCTCGTACATCTAGCACTCGTTATTCGTTATAAAGTTGCTATTTGGTCGTTCTTGAAAATCTTCAAAAATAGTCATAACTTGACGTTTAAATTAGCTTATGTTTGACCTGAAAGTCAACGCTCTAACATCAACGGTTTCAAGTTTTGAAAATCTGATTTGTTTGTTGCAGCACACACAAGTTTTATAGTCTAGACGGGATTCTTTCACCTGAACTAGCAAAGCTTCCTTACCTCCGGTCCTTGTAAGCCTCCTTTTATATGCATTGTTAGTGTATATTCATTGATGCATAGTGTATATTCATTGATGAATAGTGTATATTCATTGATGAGTATACTGAGTAATATACAAATTTGACTGAAGATATTGAGTGTATTCCGTTGAAAGCATTATCTGATTTAACGAAACTGAAGTATATTCCGTTATTTTTACAGTGATGTTGCTTACAATTACTTACAAGGCACGATACCACCGGAATGGGGTTTAACACGACTACATGACATGTGAAATCTCCTTTTTACCCCTTAGTTTCATACTCTTTTCTGTATTATTACTTAAAGTCGTAAACTTTAAACCTTTTCTTCGATATGCAGCTCTCTTCTTGGCAACCGTTTAACCGGAGAAATCCCACCGGAATTGGGCAATATCACCACCCTCACAAAACTGTAAGTTGTTGCTTTCCTTTTTACCCTTTTTACCACCCAATTCAACATTTTACTTTTTACCATATGGGTATAATTCTTTAGATGATTTCCTAATATAATCTCTGTTTTTTATTTAGTTTTCATATACTCATCTTGTTAAAATTCTTAATCAGGGATCTTGAAGCAAACCAGCTTTCAGGAAATGTTCCTCCTGATTTGGGGAGATTAATCAATTTGAAGTCTTTGTAAGGCTGATTAAGTTTTTTGATTGCATGTCCAAATTCTCACGTCCCATTCATGTCCACCAATCACATGAATCCACGTCATCAGAGAGAGAATGCGAACTTGACTTGAATAAATTTAAAATATATAAAAAGTATGACATGTATCTTAATTTCATTGGTGGGACAAGGATGAGAGTGCGAATTTAGGACAACCGATTTTTATCCGCTTTCTTGGGCTTATCGGGTTATTGACTTTCAGGATCTTGTCTTCAAACCGGTTGACGGGAAGGCTGCCAACGACCCTTGGTCAACTTGGAAATCTAACAAATTTGTAAAATGTTTTTCTTTTTTATGTTCTTTTCGAAAAAGAGCTACCTTTATTTAACTTCAAGATTGATATAGATTTCCATGGCTAAAACGGAGAATCTTTATCGTGTATGATTTGCAGTAGGATAAACGAAAACAACTTCAATGGGTCGATACCTGATTTTATACAGAATTGGAGACTACTCTTGAGATTGTAAGATGTTATATGTTTTTTTAATGTCATAATATGTTACAATGTATTGTAAATGTTTGTGATTTTTAATCTTTGGATGTTTTTGAAGAGAGATGATGGCGAGTGGACTTGACGGGCCTATTCCTTCAAGCATATCGCTTCTCGTGAACCTACTTGATCTGTGAGTGAGGAATCTTTAGACAAGTTCGAATGAGAACCGTAAATATTTTGAGAATCTGAGAACCAACTATTTATGCTTTATTCATAATGAATATACATGCTATTTTTGATAAAAATGAATGATATTCATGATGAATATGCTTAATATTCATGATGATTCAGGGTCATTCATCATGAATAATACATGAAATAGTTGGTTCAGAGGTTCTCAAATTATTTATGGTTCTCATTTATTTGAACTTATTCCCATTTCCTAAACCCGTTTCAGAGCTTTTGTTCTTCGTGAAACTCTTTCCGTTCTGTCAAGAAAGTGATTAGTTCATGATGCCCACTTGTTTTTCAGGAGAATTACCGACATAACTGGGCCGACTCACGGATTTCCTCCACTCAACAATGCTACGGGATTAATACGATTGTAAGTAGATAATTCTGGCATCGTATCTTATCTCAACTCGTATGTATTCTTATATTTCATTCCTAAATTTAGGATCTTGAGAAATTGCAACATTTCTGGACAAATACCGGCTTATATTTGGCAAGTGAGAGTACTTGAATTGTTGTAAGTACACATAACACGGACCGTTGTTCTTCTAATTCTTCATAATCTATGCGTTTAATGACATCCTTTCCTCCGTGAATTCGAAAGGGACACAAGTTTTAACCGCTTAGTAGGGAGAATATCTAATGACATCCTCGGGTTTAGCTTGCGATTAGTGTAAGTGTGAAAAAAGACAACTTTTAGTAAATTTTCAAGATTTCTTGTTTTTCATTTTCTATTTTATTTGTTTGGTTATGGCTAACTAAGCATCTCGATGTCGTTTTGGAACAGATTTTTAACCGGTAACATGCTAAGTGGAGAAATACCGAACGCACTTTTGGTAAACGGGGCTAGTATGTAAGTTCATTTTGCAAATCCTTATGTTTGGTTATTTTCCACCGAGTCCTGTGTGGATTAATTTGCCGGCATAAATAGAAAAGGTTTTTGTTTGGAAGAAGCGTTTTTTTAATTGGGATGACAAGTTTGAAGAAAATTTGTCTTTCTGCATAAAGCCACTGTAGAAGCTTACTGAATAAGCCACTTTTTATATAATAAAGGCACTGCCAAACAATCATATATAGTTGATTGTTGTTAAGCTTATTAAGCTGCCAACAAACATGCTCTTAGTTATAAAGAAATTAACGAATTTATTTGACTAATTTGGTGTAGTGATCTTTCTTACAACAATTTGACATGGCAAGGACCTAATCAACCGTCATGCCGGCAAAACACGTAAGGACTTTACTTGTGATATCTCGTGCTATATCCGGTCTGAAATAGAATTGTGAGCTTTTTATAAGTTAATTTTTTTTTGAAAGCGGTATCGGCAACCCAAAGACACCGCGGATCCACGTGGTCTGGGTCCATGGCCACACGGTTCTATATTTATGTGAAAATTTAGTGAAAAACATGTTTTAGATGATACTTGTATGCCACTCGGGACTTTCTTGGAAGTTCGTTCTTCTGATGACTTGTTCTTTCGTTGTATTAGGAATCTGTACGTGAACTTGTTCAGAAGCTTTTCAACGGGAAACCCAATGTAAGACCGTTTTCATTGCTTTTCCTACCATTTATATCGTCTAGTTTTTGTGTGGCTTAAAGTTGCGGGATTTTAATTCAAGATCGCTAGGTTACTTAGAACAAGTCCCCATCACTTGAGCAAGCCCATATATATATATATATATATATAGAGAGAGAGAGAGAGAGAGAGAGAGAGAGAGAGAGGTTTAGGGGAAAATCCCCCAAAAAAAGGAAAAACAAAGGAACACCCTGGTAACCATTAATCTGGACGGTATGCACATGTGTTTTTTTGGTTTTTATGCATGTGTGCATATTACAGAGTACTTGTATGCACATGTGCATACCGTCCAAATGAATTACCAGGGTGTTCTTCAGTTTTTCATTTTTTTTGTGGTTTTCCTCTGAACCCGACCCAAAATATATGTTATTCATCTTCTTTTTTCATATGCATTTAACGTTTGTTGCTCTTGTGATGACATTCGCAACAGACAGGATGTGCTTCCGTGTGCTGAGGATATCCAGTGTCCTAGATGTGAGTACTTTCTATGCGTAACCAGACAATCACACACACACACACAGAAACAAAAGTTTGACTATTAAGGTCAAATACAATTAGTTTCAACTCCATAGTTTATATTAAGTTTTTATAGATTTTTAAGAAAAATGCAGTGACTAAGCTGAAATCCGATTAGTGGTCTAAACTTGGTAACAAATCCACATGGAATTTGAAACTTTGAGAATTCTATGTTTGACCCAAAAGTCAAAGTTGATAATTGAACTGCTAAATGACCATTGAACATCCACATCGTCGAAAACTCAGCATGGTAGCACTACAACTAAATCGACTTTACAGGACACAAAGATGTCTAAATGTCATAATAGACCGCTTTATAGAACTTAGTTTATAGGACCAAATAATTGTACGCCATATATAAAGGTGTTGCAATAAGATTTTAGGACATATTTGGGCACCCTAACAAATTTTTAGGATACTTTTTATAGGACATTTTTGAGAAGTGTGATATGAGCACATCTTTTTATAGAACAATTGTTATTACAAGACACTTTTAAAATAATGTCAAATAAAAAGACTAATAGGAAGCTTTATTTCAAAAATGTTCTAAAATACTTGTTTGGACGCCCAAAAGCTTTATTGTAACACATTTATATAAGATGTACAACTGTTTGACCCTATAAACTTAAGTTCTACTAATCAGTCTAAGGGGCTGTTTACCAAAATTTTCATTAAGTCCTGTATGGATAAATTTGTCTGTCTGGTTAAATTTATCTGTCCGGATAAATTGTTCTTGTTGTTTACTTTTTTATCTGAATCACAAGTCTGAATAACAGAAATGACGAATTTACCCCTATTAAGAAAAAAGATAACAAATAATCAAAAAGCTATCCACAATGAACAATGAACAAAATCAGAACAATGAACAATGAACAATCAAAGAATCAACAAACTATCCACAATCAAAATCTAAACAAAGAACAAAAATCTGTGAAACTACCTTCAATGAACAAACTCAGAACAATGAGCAAAATTTATGAAACTATAAACAATGTAACTACCAAAATTTATGAAACTACCAACAAAGAGCAAAGTTTATGAAACTACCAAGAATGTAACCAAGGAAACTTGCAGAAAATCAACAGTTCTGAGAGGTAAGCAAGACACAAATGAAAAAAAAAATCATAACTCTAGCTACGGTTTGAAGGGAATCGACAGGTAGGATAAGGAGTCGCAGCAACCGAAGACAATCGCCGCTAGAGTGAGGTGATGGTGCTGCCGCTGCCGCCTGCGTCGCCGGAGAAGAAACCATGGCCGGAGAAATCTTGGAGAGCGAACTGGGAAATAGAGGCGATGGAGGCGACAATTGAGAGAGAGAGAGAGAGAGAGGGAGAAATGAGAAATAGGGTTATGTTATTTCAAGGGTAAAATGGTCACTTTTTTCATTCTTTCATCTTAATGTGGACAAGAGCTAAAAATATACTGAGCGAATAAGCCGTTAGCTGTCTTATTAAGTCATAAGTAAACACCTAAATTTGTCTGTGCGAATAAGCTATTTCCTTCATTAAGCCCAATAAGTCACAAGTAAACAGGCCCTAAGTCTAGTAGGACACTTGGACATAATATGACATCCTATAAAACCGATTTTGTCGTAGTGTAGTTACAAATGTTGGCATAACTAGAGATATGAACCTCAAAGCATGGCTCAACACGACATTAGTGGTTTATATATATATATAGAGAGAGAGAGAGGGGGGGGGAGAGAGGGAGAGAGAAAGAGAGAGTGAGAACCTCAAAAAAATTAAAAACTGAGGAACACCCTAGGTAACTGTTCATCTGGATGGTATGCATATGTGCATACAAGTAATTGAAGCTGATTTTTGGGTTATGCGCGTGTGCATGTTACAAATTACTTATATGCACATGTGCATATCGTCCGGATGAACGATTTCCAGGGTGTTCTTCAGTTTTTTCATTTTTTGTAGTTTTCCAATGAACCGAAGGTTTACATAAAAAAAAATGTTTACATTTGAAGCTCCCTCTCTCTCTCTCTCTATATATATATATATAGTTGGTTTAAAGTAAGAAAAGTTGTTATTGTGAGAAGGGTGAGAAGGGATCCCACCCTGGGATCAATCCTACCCTTCTAAGCTAATTCATGGGTTATTTTGGAACTTAATCTGAACCATTAGATCAGCACTAATTAAAAGTGATCAAGGGTCCAAATCCCTTCTTACACTTCTCACCTTAACTCCTATGCTCACACGATCCTTCATCTATGTATATATACAATCTATTGATCCACATGTTTTCTCCATAACATAGCTACGTTTTATTTTATTTTATGACAGATGGATGTTCTGTACACGTGAATTGTGGCGGGGATGATTTGATGGTTACACAAAGTAATGGGCAGTCAGTTCTTTATGAAGGAGACGCCAATGTCGTTGGTGGTGCCGCTAAGTTGTATGAAACCACTAGTAACTGGGGATTTAGTAGCACCGGAGACTTCATGGATGACAACAGTTATCAAGACACCCGATACATAGAATCTATTCAAGAGAACCCCACCTTACCGCCGCTATATACCACTGCACGCCTCTCACCAGTTACACTCACTTACTTCAGCTATTGTTTGGAAAACGGTGAATATGCTGTTAATCTGCACTTTGCAGAGATACAATTCACTGACGATAACACGTATAGAAATCTTGGCCGGCGGGTATTTGATATTTATATTCAGGTAATACAAATTATTCGAAAATAAGTGTACAATTCTATGCTGAGTTGCTGACTACAACTAAATCGGCTTTATATGACCCTAGATATATCTAAACATTCTAATAGACTACTTTATAGATCTTAAGTTTATGGGACCAAACAATTGTGTTTCCTAAGTAATAAGTTGACAAGATGCATATAGGATTACTTGTTTTTATAAGACATTTTTTCAAATAATGTCGTACAAAAAGACTAATGGGACGCTTTATTTCAAAAGTATTCTAAAACACTTGTTAGGACGCCTAAAAACATTGTATCAGGTTACTTACACACATTTACATAGGACGCACAATTGTTTGATTCTATAAAACTAAGTCCTATAAAGCAGTCTATTAGGACGTTTAGATAGAAAAATTAACAAAAATAGCGGTTTCAACCTTATACATTTACCTCTTAGTCATTTCTCTTCTAGAATTTCCAAAAATGCCACTGCCTCTGCAAGTAGCAACTCCTCAACTTGCAGAGAGGACAAAATGTAAAAAGAAAAAACAGACTTCTGAACATAATTTGCAAGTACAGGGACCAAATTTGTAAATTAGTGCAAACACTTCAACAACTTGTGGAATGTGGACCAAGACTAATTTACAGATTTGGTCCCTGTACTTGTGGACCATGCTCATGTTTTTTTTTTACTTTTTGACCCTCCGCAAATTGAGGAGTTGTTACTTGTTGAAGCAGTGACTTTCAAAATACCTTTTCTTAAATTCAAGACTACCTAACCCTATGTACTCATTAAACTCGGTGAATGTTATTCCTCGTCGGGTTCTTGTTCCAAACGCAAGAACCTTTAAGCTACAGTTTCTATGAGGCTATTTCTGTTAATTTCCCATTTAGACATATTTGGCATCCAAAAGCCAATTTTGTTGTAGTGCTGGCTTAATCAAGATTGTGATATCGGTCAATCCAACGGCTGTAAAATGTGTGAAACTGCTAAGTGAGTTTCTATGTGATTTAGGGACGACGTGTTAGAAGGGACTTTAATATCAAAGACGAGGCCCGTGGGTTTGGAAGACCGGTGGTCATACCGTTCAATGCTAGTGTGACTAATAACATCTTGGAGATACGCTTTTACTGGGCGGGTAAAGGGACGACCCGTTTTCCTAAAAGAGGAGTCTACGGGCCTCTTGTATCCGCCATCGATATTAACCCTCGTAAGGATTTCCAAACTTCATGTTCTAAAAACCAAAATCTAACGCTTCCCAACGCATTTAAATAAATGGCTTAGGCGGGTTGACCCACTTACTTAAATGGGTTGAAAATCTAAACCCAACCTGCTGATTTTTTGGGTTGGGTTGGCGGATTGGGTCACTTTTTGTGGGATATACCGGACTTGTTTAGTTTGGTTTGGCTTAATTCTTTACAAAGTTGACGGTTTTTTTCATTATCATGTTTACTTCCGTTCATGATGTCGACTCTTTTGTGCAGATTTTAAAACTTGTTCAATGGGTGGAGAAAAGGCGAGCAAAGGCGTTTATATCGGTGTCGTGATTGCTGTTCCTTGTTTTATATTGTTAATCTTGGCGATCATGTGGCGGAAAAAATGTTTTAAAGGCCGAAAAACGAACGATAAAGGTAAAAGAATCCTCTTTTTTTTAACTTTCTTGATTAAATCGTTCGACTCTTTGCTCATGCTCTATGCTTTTCTTGAACAGATTTCAAAGGAATGGAGCTGAAAACGCTTTCGTTTTCCTTGAAACAACTGAAATCTGCTACGAACAACTTTAATGCTTCGAACAAAGTAGGGGAAGGAGGTTTCGGGGCTGTTTACAAGGTCGTAATCTAGGACAAAATATTCATTCGTGTGATTATTGTTTTGTGTGTGTGTGTGTTTTGATAACTGTGGGTGTCGGGGCCCGCTTGCACGTTTTGTGTTTATAACGTGTGTATGATGTTTGCAGGGTACGTTGCCAGATGGCACGGTTATCGCGGTGAAGCAACTTTCTTCTCATTCGAAGCAGGGAAACCGGGAGTTCTTGAACGAGATGGGTGTGATTTCGTGTTTACAACACCCGAATCTTGTTAAACTCCATGGATGCTGCATCGAAGGAGATCAATTGTTGCTTGTTTACGAGTATTTGGAAAACAATAGCCTTGCAAATGCTTTGTTTGGTGATTGTTTCTTTGCTTTTCGGAATGCATTCAAGGGGCTGAATCATTTTGAGGGTTTTAGAACCATTAAGTGGCAAATCAGGGCGCTGAATGGTTAAGGGAGGCCTAAGATACAAAATCATTCAGAGGGTTTTAGAACCATTAAGAGGCAAATCAGGGCGTTTAATGGTAAAGGGAGGCCAAAAATACAAAATCATTTAGAGGGTTTTAGAACCATTAAGTGGCAAATCAGGGAGCTGAATGGTTAAGGGAGGCCTAAAATCAAAATCATTCAGAGGTTTTTAGAACCATTAAGGGAGACTTTTTTTGCAAAATAAGATTCACCTCTTAGCGGTTCAGAGGTTGCCTCTTAATGTTTCCATTAAGAGGTAAATAAACAACCCCAAAGTTTTTGTTTTATTCAAGGAAACAACTACGCTACTCTTTAAGGTAGAACGAAGATCTGCGTACATCTCACCCCAATACGCTTATTTTAGTGGGATTTATTGGGTCGGTTTTGTTTAGTTCTCTTTTGATTCGGTTTTTTTTCTATTTTGTAACCTTAACTTATTGTTATTATCGTAGATTCGAGCCAAAATCGCTTAATGCTGGATTGGCCCACGAGGTTCAAGATATGTATCGGGATCGCTAAAGGTTTAGCTTTTCTTCACGATGAATCAAGGCTCAAAATCGTACATAGGGACATCAAAGCTACAAACGTGTTGCTTGATAGAGATCTGAACCCGAAAATATCGGATTTTGGATTGGCCAGACTAAATGAGGACGAGAAGACCCACGTTAGCACCCGAGTTGCCGGAACAATGTAATCCTCAATTCTTACAAAAAACCAACACTGACGTCTGACGGGTACCTTAACGGGTAAGACCTTGGGTTTGCTCCCAGAGGTCACCACTTCAAATCCCCTTAGAGCATCTCCAACAGCTTCTCCAAAATAGAGAAGTAAAAAGTCAAAATCTCCAACAAAACCACCTTCATCTCTAACAGATTCTCTATTTTCGAGATTACACAATTAATTATATTATGAAAATATTCGATACAACTCATAAAATATTATTTTTTGGCTCCTAAATATTTAATTTAAAGCAATTTCATTGGTATAATGAATAAAAAATCATTCTCTCTCGTATGTAATCATTTTTTGGAGATATCTCCAAATTTGGAGATTTTCATCATCTCTCTCATACTTTCTCCATTTTGGAGAAGGTTTTGGGGAATCTGTTGGAGCAAAAAATCCCCAAAATCTCTATTTTGGAGAAGCTGTTGGAGATGCTCTTAGACCTGACAGGTATAACTTCAGGCCTTTGGATTAGTCGTGTGTAAGCTGGCCCGAACACCCACAGATGCCAAACACTTGCAAAAGAATCCGAAACAATTTCATTTCTTTAATCCGTTTTTTGCGCTAACCATCTTGGTTAACGAAATCTTGATGGATTTGCAGCGGATATATGGCACCCGAGTACGCGCTCTGGGGTTACTTGAGCGACAAGGCGGATGTTTACAGCTTCGGAGTCGTGGTGTTAGAAATCGTTAGCGGCAAGAACAACACCAGTTATATTCCGACCAATGACTGCATTTGTCTGCTAGACTGGGTACGTTTCGCATTTTCGTGGTCAAATCTTTGACTTTTGTTGTCAAACCCTCGACTTTTTCTATCCAAAATCGAATCAAAAAGTAGTCTGGTTGATCTTAACAGTCAACTTTCAGTAGAAAGTTTCAGGCATGACTGGAGACTAGGGCCGTAAACGAACCGAACGAACACGAACGAAGACTTGTTCATGTTCATTCGTTTTTTCCAATTAAGTTTTATACTTAAATCACATGTGAATACGAACACGGTCAATGTGCCAGACTTTGACCAGCTATTCACATGTGATTTTACACAGAGAGATTGGTGTAAAATCAACTTATTACTGTACTTGTTTGATCCTGACTATGATTTAGTCCAAATCTAATTATTTTGATAAAAAAACTCAAAAATCATAATCAGTTTTGCTAGGGCAGATCGATATCAGATCAGATTTTTGGATACTAATTTTTGGAACCAATTATGCAGGCTTGTCGATTGGAAACAAGTAAACAATACGAAGAGCTTTTTGACGAGAGATTAGAATCGAACCTCAACAAAGAAGAAGCAGAAACCGTAGTGAAAGTAGCACTTCTCTGCACCAACGGATCTCCATCAGTTAGGCCAACAATGTCAGAAGTAGTAAGTATGCTCGAAGGCAAAACGTGCGTACCTGAAATAGTTCCACAACCAAGCGGTTACTCTGAAGATCTGAGATTCAGAGCCATGAGAGACTTTCGTCGTCAGATGCAAGGTGAAGGTAGCAGCAAAGAAGGTCAAACTGAGGAGAACTCGAATTACACTTTGACATCGTCTGATGATGCTTTTGCGATTCATTCCATTGATGCCAGATCCTATTGAAGATTTAGGTTCGTTTGTGGTTGAATACACGTTGATTGATAGCATTTAGGGCTCAGAACGGTCTAATTAGTCTTTGACACCGTCTGGTGATGCTTTTGCGATTCATTCAATCGATGCTAGATCTTATTGAATATTCAGGTTCGGTTTTGGTTGAATATACATTGATTGATAGGATTTAGGGTTTAGAATGGTGGAGTAGATAGACACAATGAATTCGATCGGTTTGAATTTGTGTGAAACAAACTGCCGGATTGAACAAACTGCGATAGACGATCCGATGAGGATGGATGACGGCGTCACGGTGGCTCATCGTTCTCTCCGGCGTCGATTTGTTTTTGGGGGAGGGGTTCCGGTTGCACATGTTAAATTTGTATAAATATATAATTTGTGTAAAAATATAATCTCTGTTACGCTGCGTTCTCGAGTTTTAGAAGTAAAGAAAAGAAGAGAAAGGGAAGAGAAAGAAAAGAAAGGAAAGGAAAAGGGAGGAAATAAATATTTGTATTTGTGTTCTTGAGATTGAAGGAAAAGAAAGGAAGGAAGTGGAAAGAAAATAAATTTTCATGTTCTTGAGTAGGAGAGAAAGGAAAGGAAAGATGTTACTTTTACTAATATACCCTCATTTATTTCATAATGAAATGTAATTAATGGGTATATGTGTAATTTTATAAATATTTTTAATTCTTTTTATTTCATTTCTTTTCTTTCCTTCCGTTTCCTCCCACATTTGGGCGGAAAGTTTTGAGAGGAAAATTAGCAATATTTTCCTTCCCCTTCCTTTCTTTTCCCTCTTTAAAAAAACTCGAGAACACAACATTTTTTATTTTCCTCCTACTTTCCTCCCCTTTCCGTTCCTTTCCTTCATAAAACAAACTCGAGAACACAGCGTTAGAGTAAAAGCTAAATAGAAAATAGAGAGAATGAATCGTAATTTTCATTAATCATAAGCCCTTTATATAGGGATGAGTTACAAGTAGATAACTACAAGATATTTCAATTCTAATCTATATGTATCCCTATCTCTATCGTCATATCCTTTAAACGATGACACATTTATCCTACAACATTCCCCCTTTGCCGAGTCAAAGAAGTGAAGGTGCACAATTGTTGCCTCGTTAAACCTTACGCCAAAATAAAAACCCAGTGGGAAAAAATAAAATATGACGAAGGAAATAGTGCAACGCACTAGCTTCTTTGCAATACATAGACTTTTCCTTTAGTCTAGTTTTCTCTTAGATTCGTACATTAATCGTGAGAGTTAAGAAAGCATGATGGTATATAAAATGTTGCCTCACTAAAACCTTACACCAAGAAACAAAACCCAATGGGAAAAATAAACTTTGGTTGAAGGAAAGAGCACAACATACCAATATTACATATATAGTAGACTCCCCCTTTTGTCTACCACTCCCCCTGATTCGTGCATTAATCAAAGGAGGTTTAAAACATTTCTATTTTAATACTTTCTACATGTTTCCCAAATATGGTTTTACGTATTGATTTGGTAAACAAACATGTCACATTTTCCTCGCATCTTATTCAGTTCACTTGAATCTTGAGGATAATTGATTATATGAAAACTTAAGCAAAGTATGCTTTGTGTTATAACCCTTGATATATTTTACTTTCATTTCTTCGACACATGATGTATTATTTCCATATATACAAGTTGTATAGTGGTTAAACTCAAAATTACTAGCTCATCTTATATGTGTAATGATAGTCCTTAACCATATACACTCTTGAATAGTCTCATGGAGAGTAAGATTGTTGATAATATAAGAAGATAGCTATTAAGGGTTTGCTTAGTTTACTTCCAAGTAATCGGCATGTTCCATATGATAATTCCTTATCCAGTTTGGGAACAACCTTTATATCAGTCAAACATATACCTAATATCAGCAAATATATACCGAGACATTGTTTGGTGTTTTTCTATAAGAGTCAGTACTTTTGTCGCTCACAATCTAAGTAGGTATTGAAGTTTCATTATCAATCCATTTATCTCCGTAGAGAAATTATAAGTCCACGTCAATGGTGCCAAAAGATTAATTTGAAATCATTCCAATGACGTTGCGTTGGCGCTGAGATAAATCTAGCTGACAAGTTCAGTGAGAAGTACAATATACGGTCAAGTGTATTATGTTGAGTACAATAATGCGCCTATTGTACTTAGGTATGGAATTCCATCTCCTAACACCTCTTCGTCCTCATCCTTTAGACGAAATGGATCTTTCCTTATATCCAACACTTTGACCGATCATGGGAGTGCTAATCGGATGCGCTTTGTAACACCCTAAAATTTAGAGTAAATTTGAACCTGAATAATTGCGTGTAACACCCCGATTTTTGGAAGATATCGGTCTTTTATGATAAATAAGAAAAATAGGATTTTGGATTGAATCCTAGATTTTATGGTCTTGTTGGATGGAGAATTCAAATACGAATCCAACGAGCCTTTTCGGAGCGAAACGGAACTAAAACGAAGAAGTTATGACCAAAACAGTGATCGGGAAATAAATCCGAAACCAGGGTCATGTGGACGTCCGCATGGTGCTCGTGGACGTCTTCATGGTGTGGAAGTCTGCGTATGCTTCCGCGGAAGCAGCAGAAAGTTGGTCGGGTGCTCGTGGACGTCCGCATGGTGCTCGCGGACGTCCGCATCGCGTCTGATGAGCATAAAACACGAATTTCACCCCCTAAACTTCATTTCCTCATATATCTCTAATTTCAACTCTGATTTTGGTGATTCAAGTTGCTATGGTTCCGTTTTTTAGATCTTTTCAAGGATCTAGAAAGTGTTTGGAAGTTTATTGGAAGATTCAAGAGCATTTTGTGGTGGTAAGCTTCCCATTTCTCACTCCCAAACTCCATCTCTTCTCTCCCAAATCATTTCCTCTTTCCCTCACAAACCCTAACTGCTTTTGGGGCTTTTTCTTGGAGATTAATGTGTTCCTTATCCACTTTATGCTAGTAATTTCATTTATTGATGCAAGAGCAAGTTTCATCCACAACACTAGAGATTTTTGGGGTTTTCTAGGTTTTCATCAAAACCTAAGTGGTGAGTTCATCCTCCCAGCTTCTATACTTTCATATGAGTTATAAATGCTCCATTGTTGGCTTCCTAGTTTGTATGCTTATCAAATCTTGGTTTGGATGATTTTGAGAAAGTTAGGTTAATATTGGGGTTTTGGTCAAAATGGAGTTTTTTATGTAAGATGTTTGGGGAATGGTTTTAAAGTGGTTAAATATGAACATTCATGGTTGGAAATTATGGATCTAGGTTTTTGGAAGATTTGACTTAAGGATTCGTGTTGCATCAAATGAGCTTACGTTTGGGGAAAATCTAGATTTAGCCTAAATCTAGCAAGGTGAGTTCAAGTTGATTTGTGAAAACGTTGTACATGCCAAAATGTTTATTTTTAAAGTATTTATGTGCTTTATATAAAATTATCAATTGTTGAGTGAATTGCTGGGTTTTGATTAATCAAAGTGTTGAAATTTAGAAATCTTGTAAAACACCCACATTTGGGGATTTTGGTCAATCTCGACCTTATGAATGTTTTGAGAGGAGTAAACCTTTTGTTTAGGCCGAAGGCCAATTGAGAATTAAAAAGGCAAAGATTTTGGGTAACGATGTATTTGGTTTACGTAACCGTGTGGGCAAAGCGTATTTAGCCAAACGTTTATTTTGCCTTTAAGGGCTTGATTTCTACTCAAATGGGTTTTTTGAGTGTTTGCCAGTTTTAATAGCTTGAGGTGGAGCTTTGGATGTGTTATGTGATTAATTGCGTTTTATGTGAGTATGTGCCTCCTTGAGTGTTTGACCTTATATGTGAAGACCGTTTGATGATTTTGTATTCTTAGTACCTTGGGTCTAACGGACTATGGCGGGTTATATGCATTAATAAATTATATAAGATAGGCATATACGTACACGTATATATATATATATATATGCATATATGATTCGACTTCATTGGGAAAGTGGCGATGAAGGGGTTGTGAGATAATCATGCCTCGGAGCATGTGTCTGCATGATGTGGGTTCGACACACTTTATTTGCATGAGTTGATTTTGATAAACGATCACTAGATCTTTTGAGCTGATGGCTCGGACTTGGACTCTGTTGGGTCTTGAGGGCGTTGCCCGGTTTTGATAAGCTCGTCGTGGGCTTGGGTTATGTTTTGCATGAATTGCATTGTATTTGAGAATTACATGATTCGAATGCATTGATTATTCCTTTGAGGTCATGTATTAGTTTATAATTTAAGTAAGCTTGTTTTGGATGGTGGGATTCCAAGGTAAAGACCTGGTCGGGTTGAACTTGGTGGTTTATGGACTAAAGACCTAGTTTGGTTGATGTCTTAATGGACTAAAGACCTACTTTGGTTGATGTCTAAGATGGACTACAGACCTAGTTTGGTTGATGTCTAAGATGGACTAAAGACCTAGTTTGGTTGATGTCGAAGATGGACTAAAGACCTAGTTTGGTTGATGTCTAAAATGGACTAAAGACCTAGTTTGGGTTGATGTCTAATATTGACTAAAGACCGAGTTATGGTTGATGTCATATGTTTTCCCCATCCAAGAAGCTTACTTGTATTTATTAATTGTGGTTTATCTTGTGTTTACGCCACATTTAATGGAATCGGGTCTCCCTCGTCACCGAAGGGTGTTGTTTTGGGTGTTTTGTTTATCCATGTGTCAGCATCGTTTCAGACGCGTATGGATGGTTCTTCCCATGAATTATGAGTGGCGTTTTATGCCTCATCCTTGGTTGGATTTTTCGAATATTGGAGTTTTATTCGCATTAATGTTATATTGAGGTTTTAATAATTATTTACATCTTGAGTGAGTTTTGGATTTGAGTCCATTGCTGGGAAATGATTTTCGTTGGAAGCTTTCGTCGCGGGATTTGCGTGCGTTTGGAAAATGGGTGTTGGTGTAGTTTACTCAAATATTTTTCGGAAAATAATGATTTACGTTGAAACCTTTTGTCTAACAAATTATTTGATGATGATGTAAACTCTTGAACTCACTAGGCGTTAGCCTAACCCTTTTATTTGTCGGCATGTGCAACAGGTTCAGGTTGGGAATAGCTTTAGCTACACTGTGAAGTGATAAGTGCTAGTAGAGTACACGAGAAGCGAATTACTTAGTGAAGTCTTCCGTATTTATTTGGGATTAGCAACTGGTATTGTGTTAAGTAACACCCGTCTTGAGTTGTTAATTGTAGAAGTCGTGATGTTAAAATTTTGAGGTATTTTCAAGGATGGTTTGTAGAAAGAATTTTATCCTATTTTGGTTATTTTTATTGAAATCAAAGTTAGTTACTCTTTCCAAATTTGAGGGTGTTACATTGCGAAAATAAACTAACTGACATAGACAAATCACCCAAAAGGGGAAGTAATAATACGTCGTTTACATTTCAATTAACTGAACGGGATGAACCCAACAACCTACTAATCTAGACTTAGCACAAGTTCAGATTATAAACGGGTGTTGCTATCTCGCTCTCAAAAGTATATCAAGCTATACACCAAAAGTCCGCCTCTATGTCCATCTAAAAATGCTACCGTCACTTCCAGACTCTACTCTCAAGCCCGAGGAGCCCCACCGCTAGAATGACCTGCTATACATGCCATTGAAAGAAGAAGTGTTAGGCTAAAGCCTAGTGAGATCAAACAATAAGGTTTAGTAAATAATAGTTTTTTATTTAATTTGACACTTGTAGGATACCATGCTTAATGATTGAGCATCTCAAATATATAAATACCTTTTTGGTTTAACGGGGGAGTCCCGCTTACCAACACAAGTGACGGAACACGGTAATAAGCCACTTGATTGTTAGCAAAGCCAAATACACAACATAACATACATAGGAGGTCGAGTGAGGCTACATACAACCAACACTCGTGAAACTACCACCATCCTTGAACGTAATAGCATGTAGGACTTATACCATACCGTCGATGCCTAACCGTGCCTCGATGTGGAAAACTAGCATTCCGACATTGGTCATAAAGACTCTAGTGCTTATGGATCCATTACACTCAACACCACTTCAACAAACACATTTCTTACAAACATATACATATATACTTACTTATACATACATTCATAAATACATATATTTCCAATTTTTCCCATAATGTACTATTTTCCACATAATTCCCAAACACTAACTTTTATCACATAAGAGTTCATCTTCGTAGGTGTTTTGTCAAAACCCACCAAAATGTCAAACCCCTAGTTTTACTCCATAAATTAAAATCTTATGAGTTGGGAGAAACCCCCAAGTTAAAACGAAGCAACCACAAGGAGACTAGATATGGTCATCATTTGTCTTTACAACAATTTCTATCCAAGTAAAAACCCCCAAATTTCTCAAAGTGAGAATTTGAGCTAAACCCAAGAAATTAGTGAGATGTAGGGTAAAAGAAGTTTTAGAAACTTTAGAAGGAAGCATTTAACATGTATAAGAGCTGCATAAGAGAATGAACTCACCTTAAGAGGTTTGTAAAGTAAAAACCTACTTTCCTTGCAAACCCTAAAAGTGGAGATCTTGATTCTTCCTTACCACTTGCTAGAAGTAACTCAAAGATGGATACACCTATGAACAAGGCATTTAATGGCCATAAATGATGAAGGATGAAGGAGGCAAGAGCTTACCTTAGTTTGGAGAGAAAATCGTCCAAGAACGGAGAGAAAAAGTGTGAAACCCGGTTTTGGTAAAGTGAGGGAGATGAGAGTGAATTTTGGAAGAAAAAGCAAAATTTTCGTCAGATGCCTCGCGGACGTCCGGAAGGTTCCATGCGGACGTCCGGCCTACCGATATCCAGAATTCTTACCAAATTCTCTATTGCTTCCGCGGACGAAGGGCGGACTTCCACACCTCACGGACATCCGGCTGTTCCCATGCGGACGTCCGCCAACTCAATTTTCTAAAGCTCAAAATTCGGGGTGTTACAGTTAATTGGTTTTGGTTGAGCTTATGGCTCGATGAAACACCCTTAAATACACAATAAATTTAAACCTTAAATTTATCAGAGTTTACTACCAAAATTTCAAACTTACAAAAATTTATCATAACAACAGCTAATCTAATCCATAATCAACAGAAATAGATTATCATAGTTGTTCACAACCTCTTTCAAAATACCTTCTATAATACTAAATTCTCCATCACCAATCCAAAAGCACAACTATGGCATTCCTTGACACTCATCCCTTTGAATCCCTTCCCGAGCTAATACCTGGTAAGAAAATTGAACTTGAAACGATTAGGCTTACGCCTAGTGAGAACATCCAAATTTCGAATTAAATTTTTTAAAAGCTTTGAACCCAACATTGTAGCAAAGCGATTACATTAACCTGGTCCCAACTTTCTTACCGTATACATAACATCCTTCGATAACAGGAATCATATCGAATTTCATGAATATGGCAACCCCCAGTATGTCATAGTATCATATTCGAGAGCACCATTACGAATCATCACGGATTCTAGTTTACAGCTCATGTCCAAGAACTTACAATTAAGCGCCATGCGTTTTCCTAGAATGGAAGTAGAAATAGCAACTATATCTTGCCTATTTCTAATCTATAAATAGAAAATGGAAACAACAACAATACTTTGTCTATTTCACGTTTCCACATCTCCATTACGAATAGCAATTATACCTTGTCTATTCCTTCTTTTCAAGGATACACGAAAATAGCAATTATACCTTGCTTATTCCACGTCTCCATGTTACAATACGAATAGCAATTATACCTTGCATATTCAATCATTTCAACATGAATAGCAATTCTACTTTGCCTATTCAATCATTTCAACATGAATAGCAATTCTACTTTGCCTATTCAATCATTTCAACATGAATAACAATTCTACTTTGCCTATTTAATTATTTCAACATGAATAGCAATTCTACTTTGCCTATTCCATCATTTCAACATGAATAGCAATTCTACTTTGCCTATTCAATCATTTCAACATGAATAGCAATTCTACTTTGCATATTCAATCATTTCAACATGAATAGCAATTCTACTTTGCCTATTCATTGCATTCAACATGAATAGCAATTCTACTTTGTCTATTCATTACATTTCCTAGTATATATGAGTATCAACTCAAAGCACATACAACTCATCTCATATTCACAATCGAGTTATATTTGTGTTCGTACTGATAAATGATTAAGGTATTTTTCAAATTCAGAGAACACTTAATTATGAAAAGACCTCATACAGTGAGTTATCCGGTTACAATATTCATCCGGAAACACTATTCATCCGGAAACACTATTCATCCGGAATCACTATTCATCCGGAACACTATTCATCCGGAATCACTATTCATCTGGAAATCATTTTTCGGACTAAAAGTACGGAACTCGAATCGGGATCGGATCCCAAACCGGAACCGGAAACCAATACCGGAACCCAATACCAGATCTCAATACCGGATCCCATACCGGAACTTTGATACAGGGATTCCATCTGCGCATAAATTTTCATACAATTTCTACGAACGAGTCGAGATATCTTTCTAAACCAGTAATCAAAGTTTACCAATACCATTTCTAACTCAAATCGTTCATAATTTAAATGGCATCAATTAAGATTCAACAAAGAGATGAACTCACGTGGTTCGAACTCAAAATCTTAGTGAAACCGAATTAATCCAGCAATCAACTTCAATTCTTATTCCAACCACTGATTTAACCTTAGTGGAAGACGAATTTGAACTTAGGATTATCAATCTCAAAGAAGTGATTGCGAAATACATAAATTACTTACCGAACGATGACCTGAATCACATTTCTCCTTCTTTCTCTGCTTAGACCGACTTCAGAAATGAGGATTGAGATAAAATCCCAATTCTGAACCGACTCCCCCTCTTTATACATGTTGAACTATCAACAAATGACAATTTCCACCCCAAAGTTTATAATTCAAATATTCTTAAACTTTGGGTCATTTACACTTTCAACCCTCCAATAACGAATTATAACTTAACTTTGATCATGGAAATTCGGGGTGTTACACTCGATTTATGACTTTAATGAGTCTTGAGGACATTTGTCCGGATTTTAACATTTGAATATGGAGCTTTGGTGGTTAGTTGCATTTATTGCATTTTATTTGAAGAGTACATGTTTTAAGTGCGTGTGTCATTCAAGTGGAGTCGTGTACTATTAGACCATAATGCATTGGATCCATAGGCATATGAGTCGGTCATATTTGCATGGTGGAAAGTCTTGGTATTCTCACTTTAGGATGTACGCCGTCTTGACATTTTGTGTCTCGGTGTTGTGAAGAGGAACCATATTGGGTTGTACTCCGAGATTTTGGTTTATTGTTGATGTTCTAACACTTGTGCACGAGGGTTAGACATCTTGGATTATCAAGTAAGGAGTCGAGACTCCAAATCTTGAATGCTAGTAAGTAGGCAATAAAGGTTCCATAGAAACCTTGAGGTGTAACTTACTAGAGAACGAACAGACAATAAGATCGTGTATTCTTGAGGTGTAGCTGGGCACAACAGGCGATAAAGGATATGGTGGTGCCACCCGTTGCTGGGTGTGGGACTTGAGGTGTAGCTTTTTATAGCAGACAATAAAGTCCGACTCGAGTTGGAGTTTATTAAAGCAGACAATAGAGTCACGATCTGAGGTGTAGTTCAATAACATAGTTATGCGGCTTAACTTTGTGTTCCGCCACATACAATGGAATCGGGTCTCCCCCGATACCAAAGGTGTTGTTTGGGTATTTATCCATGTTTTCGGTGACGTATTTTATTTATATGGTTTGCTTTCCATATTTTATGGGATGTGATGTATGCCTCATTCGCGCTTGGGATGTTTTGAATAATAGCGATTCATTTATGATTTCAATCATTTTGGAAATCAAATACTATTTCACTTTTCAAGTGGGTTTCGGGATGAGTCCATTTTGAGAATCGTTTTATATTAGAGCTTTCATCACGGGATTTGTGTGCGTTGGAAAATGGGCGGTTTGCATTTAAAGTAAATCCTTTTTGAACTCATGATTTAAATTGCACCTCTCTCGTCTTACGAATTATATAATTATGATAAAACTCTTGAACTCACTAGGCGTTAGCCTAACCTTTTTATTTTTCGGCATGTGCAACAGGTTCGGTTGGGATGTAGTTCTAGTGACACTGTGAAGAGTGGAGAGCTAGTTGTGTGCTCAAGAAGTAACTAGCTTAGTGAAGTCTTCCGCACTTGGGGAATAGCAACTTGATTTTGGGGTTGAGTAACACCCGACCTTTTGTAGTCTTGGCGAATGACTTAGGTTTTGATTGTTGAAAATATAATGTTTATATTGAGGTAATTTCAAGAATGGTTTGTCGAAGGAATTTTATTCTTAAGTGGTTATTTTATTGAAAATTTTATTTAGTTGTGTTGGTCCCAAAAAGGCTCAGCAAGTATTGTAGAAGGGGGGTTGAATACAATACTCAAAATTTTCACAAGTTTTAATTCAATATATTGAAAATCTTTCAACAAGAATTACACATAGAAAACTTAAGACTGTTGCGGAAAAGAACAGATAAACTATTCTAACAATCTTACACAAAGTATACTAACAAAATAACTAAGAACACTTAGAACAAAGCTATAAAGTTTTTCAAGCAAACTGGAAATTCTTGCACTGAGAGAAATCTTCCAGTTTGCGTAGAATATCTAGGAGCACACAGTAATCTTCAAGTCTCTCAAGATGTTAGTGGTTTTCTGCATGGAGGGGTCCTTCCTTTTATAGAGACAAGGAGTGTGCAAGCATTGAATGCTTGGGACACTTGTCATCATCATACTTGTTGAGGATGTTGACTTCTGAAAAGTTGAGATGTCCTTGTCACCTTTTACTAGGTACTGGAAAGTAGAGCCCATGCATGAGAAAATAACTTTATATGGTAATGGATAATAAGACAAAATGTCACTTTATCCATGTAGAAAATATCTTCTCAATTTGTCTTCTAAAGATTACACCACCGAAGTAAACTTGGGATATGTGACACATCTTTGGAGAAAGCATCTTTGAAACTTCTTTGAGATCCCACCGATGATAGCTTTGAGATATGTGACACATCTTTGAAGGAAAGCATCTTTAAGACTTCTTTGAGATCCCACTGATGATAGCTTTGAGATATGTGACACATCTTTGAAGGAAAGCATCTTTGAGACTTCTTTGAGATCCCACCGAAATTGGACTTCCATTGGTGGGATTCTTTGGCCGAAACAGAGAGAGATTTCGGTGGAGATATGTTCACCGATGTGTGAGAACACCATCGGTGGACAATGACTTGTATGTGTTGAGAAAAGATCTTTCACTTCCACAATGAGAGAATCTTTAATCTTGACTTTGGTTGATCTTTGACTTCACCAAACATTTGCTATCTTGTACAAGCCATTACAAAGAACCATGCATCCAAAATTTCTCTAAGTATAAAATGTTTTTCAAAGTATAAAAGGAGATCATGAGGTCATCTTCAAATCTTGATGACCCAACAATCTCCCCCTATTTGATGATGACATCCATACTTAGAAAAACATGAGTAAGACAATGAATAATGCATGTTGACCCGTCTTTACTCTTTTGGGTTCTTTTTCACACAGTCCATTTTTTTTGTGTGTGTGTATGTATATATGATATTTACATATAAGAAAAAATAAAAAGGTATAGCTGTACAAATAATTGAAAGGAAAAGGAAAGAAGTATAAACAATATGAACAGAATGAATATTACTTGCATCTTTGGAGGGGCGAGTTGAAACTGGTGTCTGGCTTGAGGATTCTTCATTTTGATCAGCAGCCTTAGGATGCTTCTGCCCATCTGTTGCATCTTGGCATCTTCAGCCTTTCCTGTTTAGCATCATCAACCTGTCTTTTATTTGCTCCCCCTCAGTTAGATCAGTCGGTCTTTGTGTTACTCCCCCTCAATTAGATCCGCTCGGACTGATGTGCTCCCCCTTGACCGGTCCGCCGATTTCCTTATTTTTTTTATTTTATTTTTTTTGAGTTGGTCGCTGGATATGAGTACTGAGGGTTGATGTTGCTCCCCCTCAGCGGCCGACGCAGGAAAAACACCAACAGAAAATGAAAAATCGGCCGTAACCAAGACTACTACTAATTTTTTTTTCGCTTTCCCACCGAAAATGAAGGAGATTCCACCGAAAACTGGCTATTTTCGGTAGGAAAATCAGTAGTTTTTTTTTTTTTTTTGCTGTCCCACCGAAAATTAAGGAGATCCACCGAAAATTGGCTATTTTCGGTAGGAAAATCAGTAGATTTTTTTTTTTGAAATATCATTTCCACCGAAAATTTGCAAGAGTTAGACAAAAATTCGGTGGAATTTCTTGAAGAGGTTGAAGAAAATCTTCTAAGACATCTTCAGCAGAGTGTGGAGAAAGTCTTCTAAGGCATTATGGAGAAAAGATTGGAATTGCATCTTCCAATTTTTGATGACCCAAAAAGATTGAGTTTGAGGATTTTATGAAAGGGGTGAAGATGGTGTGGTCGGTGGATGGGGAGAGGACACACGGAAGGTTGGTTCTTTGAGAGAAAAGAGGTTGATGTGAAGGAGTTTCTCACCGATGCAGGTTTGTTAGAGTAGGATGTGGAGAAATTTGAGAGAGATAAAATCTTTAAACAATGGCACATAGGAAGTTGGGTTAGGTGAGAGGAAGAGTATATGAGAAGCTAGATAAAATTGGTGGGGAGAGAATCGGCAGAGGAAATGGTAGAGGTCTACAACTTTGGTGAGATGAGATCATGGTGATGACATCATTAAAAGAAAAAAGTGTCTACCATGCATGGGGGTGACATCATTTGGAGGGGTTCTTTCCTATCTAGATACATAGGAAAGGAGATTTGTGAGAGAAGAATAGTGTCCACCAATGAGAATTCGGTGGAAACTTAGGACACATAGTTATTGATTATTGCACATGCCAAGTTGACTTATTATGTTGCATGATAATCTTGAAGATTTCTTCAAATTTCTCACTTTGATATTTTTGCACATAGATCCATCTGTCCATCTCAAAATCTGCAATCACAAAGAATTTATTTTCTAGGTACCCATTTTATGGTGGGTCCTTTTGGGTTAGAAGGAAAAGAATTGGAGTCACTTAGATCAATTCTTTCTTTCAGACAGTCTTTGGCAACATGAGAAGTATCACCACAGATATAACACTTTTTATAAAGAAATGTCTTTTTAGAAGTTTGACATTTTTCCTTATTTTTGCCTTTTATTTTCAAAGATTTTGAGGAAGTATAAAAAATTCGGGGTGCAGCACCTAAAATTCCTTTTTCAAAAATTGGGAGGACAGAAATATTTTCCTTTGAATTGGACATTTTGAGGCTCACAGATCGGGGAAGAAAATCGGTAGGAGACGTCACATAGGTATTTTTAGAAAAAATTGGAGGATTTCTTTTTAATAAAGAATTGGCACCCAGAGACTTTCCTTTTTCAGAGTTAGAAAATATTTTGCTTGAGTTGGAAGAGGAGGAAACATCATCTAAAGTCAAGAATTTTTGAAATTCATGGATAGGTGTGGAAGAATCATTGGAATCTTGAGCCTTTTCCTTTGGAAAGGAAATATGATATTTTGCCTTTAAAAACATTCCAAATTTTAAATCTTCAGATGAATCGGCAGAATTCATGGACATAGACCCAATAGAATTGGAATTGGAAGTTTCACAAGAAGTAGGTGAAACACATGAGGTAGAAGCATGAGATTTTGAAGATTTATCAGTTTCCATTTTTCCAAAGCCTAGACCAGTTTTGTTATTACAGAAAATCTGATCTTGAAAAATCTTTTCCAGGTTTTTGGAAGAACTGGTCCATTTTCTCATGATTTCTTGTTCCTTTTGAAAACGTTTGAATATTTTGTTTTTCTCCTTGGCAAGAATAAAGTTGATGGATTTTAGATCTTCAAGCTCAGCCTTAACTTTTTCAAAGTTTTCCAGTTGAGAGTGACAAAACAGCAGTTGAGAGGAAAGAGATTTTATTTGAGCATTTGCCTTTTGCTTAGCAGTTTTAGCATCAAAAAGATCAATGGTTAAAGAATCAAATGCTTCAACCTTTTCATTATCAGAAAGAGATAGAAATGGATGTACCTGTGATGAGGAGGAGAGGCACTTAGCGGATACAAGAGCAGTTGAGGAGATGTGGCCTTCTGAATCATCCATGTCATTTATCTTGGCCATGAAACAGACATTTGCGATGTCATTCTCGCTTTCAGATGTAGGTTCATCTGCCAAATCATGAGTTTTAGCAGGCAGACCCTTTTCTTTTCTGACAAGTCTTTCATTTCTTTCTTTTTCTCTCTTGTATTTTTCCTTGTATCTTTCAGCCCGGTCAGAATGTGCAGAAGAGGATAGATTGGTGGAATCATGTTTGGAGAGAGAAAAGGATGATTTTCTACCAAACTTAGATTTTCTACAAAGGTGGTGAGATTTAGATTTAGAATACCCATCCAACATGGTCATTTCATCAGATAATTTATCAACTGAAGTTTCCTCACAATCATCCTTAGCATCACTAAGATATGCATCCGAATGATCATTGGGATCTTCTTGACTATCATGGTCAGAGTCAGATGGGTAGGTGATTTTTGGAAAACACTTAGTCTTTTTGGAAGAGTCACTTAGGAGAGCTAGAGGAGAGCTCTTTATGTCTGTGATGACAGATTTCCTTTGCAGCTTAGTCTGCTCATAGTTGAAAAGAGTTCCATAAGGCATATGATCAAGATCCTTGGTTGTCTTTATACAAGTACAAATATTTTCCTAAAAATCAGGAAGACAATCCATAAATTTGCACAAGACTTCCTCATTGTCATACACTCTACCTAACAGCTTTAAGTCATTAAGAAGACTGTTAAAGCGATTATAGTAGTTGGAGAGAGATTCTCCTTTCTCATAAGAAAAGAGTTCAAATTTTCTAACAAGAGCAATCTTTCTGCTCTTTTTAACTTCATTTGTACCTTCGTACAAAACACACAGAGTGGACCACATTTCTTTGGCAGTAGAGAGATTTACCAGAGAGTGTACACTTCATCAGGAAGAGAGAGAGCAATGATAGTTCTAACTTTAGAATCAAGAGACACAAGACGTTTTTCCTCATCAGTATATTTCTTAGGATTTTTAAGAATGTAACGACCATTAACAGCAGATTTTTCTTCATCAGAGGAATCATCAGAATCATCTTTGCCAACAACTTCCTTACCAGATTTCTTGGTTTCATAGCGAGACCAAACTTTTGGGACTATGGGTCCCTCACTGAGAATAGTTGGATATCTACTATCCATTCCTTCCATGAAAAGCATCATCCGACTTTTCCACAAAGAAAAGTTGTTGGAGTTAAACTTGGGAGGTTTGGCTATAGAGCCGTTTTCAGAAAAGGTGTTTTGAGAAAAAGCTTCATTTTTGGAAGAAGAAGCAGCCATTGCAGATCAAGTTTATGAATTAAACTTCCTGCTCTGATACTAGGGGTGAGACCGGGACCGGACCGGTACCGAACCGGGACCGAACCGGTTGGTACCGAATTTTTTTGGGACTAAAAATTGGTACCGAAAACCGAACCGTATGTACCGGTACGGTACCGGTTCGGTTTCGGTTTCGGGACGGGAAAATCGGTACTAGGACCACTTAGGACCGAAATTTTTAAAATGTATCAAAGTGTATTAAAATCAATCGCAAACCAAAATGCCTTCATAACATTTCAAATGTGTTTCAAAACCAATCACAAACAATCAAAAAGTTCAAAACCAAACAAAAGTTCAACAATCTTCGGTATTTTTTTACGATTTTCTTTTTTTCATTTTGTTCGTTATCAACTCTTCAATCTCTATATATACAACTAGAAACAATAATTAATAATTAATGTTAACAACAATCAAGATAAACTTTATTTAGGAGATGATATGCATAATTAAATATTTTTAAAAAAACTTGCTTTGAAAAATTTCGGTTCGGTTTCGGTTTTTTCGGGAAAATCCCGGTACCGAATACTGAAATACCGAATACCGAATTTGAGGAATGTTTGGAACCGAATACCGGACCGAATATATGGTACCGGTTCGGGTTCGGTCCGATATCGGTTCGGTCCCGGTTCGGTTCGGGAAAACGGTCCTAAATGCTCATCCCTATCTGATACCACTTGTTGGTCCCAAAAAGGCTCAGCAAGTATTGTAGAAGGGGGGGTTGAATACAATACTCAAAATTTTCACAAGTTTTAATTCAATATATTGAAAATCTTTCAACAAGAATTACACATAGAAAACTTAAGACTGTCGCGTAAAAGAACAGATAAACTATTCTAACAATCTTACACAAAGTATACTAACAAAATAACTAAGAACACTTAGAACAAAGCTATAAAGTTTTTCAAGCAAACTGGAAATTCTTGCACTGAGAGAAATCTTCCAGTTTGCGTAGAATATCTAGGAGCACACAGTAATCTTCAAGTCTCTCAAGATGTTAGTGGTTTTCTGCATGGAGGGGTCCTTCCTTTTATAGAGACAAGGAGTGTGCAAGCATTGAATGCTTGGGACACTTGTCATCATCATACTTGTTGAGGATGTTGACTTCTGAAAAGTTGAGATGTCCTTGTGACCTTTTACTAGGTACTGGAAAGTAGAGCACATGCATGAGAAAATAACTTTATATGGTAATGGATAATAAGACAAAATGTCACTTTATCCATGTAGAAAATATCTTCTCAATTTGTCTTCTAAAGATTACACCACCGAAGTAAACTTGGGATATGTGACACATCTTTGGAGAAAGCATCTTTGAAACTTCTTTGAGATCCCACCGATGATAGCTTTGAGATATGTGACACATCTTTGAAGGAAAGCATCTTTGAGACTTCTTTGAGATCCCACTGATGATAGCTTTGAGATATGTGACACATCTTTGAAGGAAAGCATCTTTGAGACTTCTTTGAGATCCCACCGAAATTGGACTTCCATTGGTGGGATTCTTTGGCCGAAACAGAGAGAGATTTCGGTGGAGATATGTTCACCGATGTGTGAGACCACCATCGGTGGACAATGACTTGTATGTGTTGAGAAAAGATCTTTCACTTCCACAATGAGAGAATCTTTAATCTTGACTTTGGTTGATCTTTGACTTCACCAAACATTTGCTATATTGTACAAGCCATTACAAAGAACCATGCATCCAAAATTTCTCTAAGTATAAATTTTTTTTCAAAGTATAAAAGGAGATCATGAGGTCATCTTCAAATCTTGATGACCCAACAAGTTGCTTTTTCCAATTTTGAGGTGTTACAACTTAGGAATCTGAATCACATTTCCAAAGTCTTTTTAGGATCTAATGTTTATAGTCTTGCAGATCCGCAATATAACTTATGTTTTGGAGGAAAATATCACAATACAATTTTTGTTATATAAGTGTTATTAACGTATTCACTATTGGTCTAATGCAAAATGCCTTCATCGAAATCGAAGACTAGTTGAAGTGAAGTCAAAATGTACGCCAAAGTGGATTAGATTATCATATAGCCGACTGAAGATCGATACCAGATAAAGTCAAAACAGTTTGACAAATATTGTTTTGCCAAGTTGATTTTGGAGTGCAAACTTAACCAACAATCATGGTTCACCAACTCCTGCCAACTCATGTTTTGGTATGGAACATGCTCAACATGTCAGCAAAGTATGTTCTAAAGTACTATTTTAATGACATCATACTTCATTTACTATTCCCTCTGTGTACAAAAAGATGGGTTAGGGCAACAAACGTCTACACCATATCTATAAGATATTCAAAGGCCAAAATGAAGAGTACAAACATACACTTATTTAGCAGATTAGATGAAAACACATTAAAGTTGATAAATATCATTTAATGTATTGGTGACTATGAAAGGAGATATTGAACAATATTGCGACTCACCTGTTTGACATAAGTTTGGAGTGATAGTTTCTTAATTTGGCAAATCAACATTCATATACGAATACCATCTCTGGTCTTAAGATTTGATGAAGAACCCTCTTCATTCCTTCATAACGTATTTTGTGAGCAAATTTGTCACAAATCACATTGTTTAGTTAGGCTAGAGTTTAGTTCTGGCAAAATAGTTGAACTTTTAGATGTTTTGTTTGTACCACGAATTCGAAAAAATTTGGTTTCTGGTAGTATCTTGAATAAGTTAGGGTATAGGCAAGTTTATGAGTCTGACAAGTTTATCTTGTCAAAGGGTGGCTCTTTTGTTGGATTTGGTTATTTGTTAAATAATATGTTTATGTTGAATTTGAATAAAATGAATTTTGTTTCAAATTCTGTTTTTGTTGCAAATGGCATTTGTGTTGATTCCAATTTATGGCATGCAAGGCTTGGTCATGCTAATTTTAAACGTATGGTTGAAATGTCAAAAGACGGTCTTATTCCGGCTTTTGATATTAAAACCGAGAAGTGTAAAACTTGCATGTTAACAAAGATCACTAGACAACCTTTTCCTAATGTGAAAAGGGACTCGTCGGTGCTTGAGCTTATTCACAGTGATCTTTGTGATTTGCATTCAACTCCGTCTTTTGGTAATAAAAAGTATGTTGTCACTTTTATTGACGACGCTTCACGGTTTTGCTATGTATATTTTTTACATTCAAAAGATGAAGCGTTGGTTAAATTTAAAATTTATAAAACAGAGGTTGAATTGCAAATTAATTGCTTTATAAAGTGTTTACGCACCGATCGTGGTAGGGAGTATTACGACCCCATGTTTTTTCAATCCGTAGGAGTCATTCATGAAACTATGGCACCTTATACACCACAGCAAAATGGTGTGGCAGAACGGAAAAATAGAGTTCTCAAAGAAATGGTGAACTCTATGTTATCCTACTCGGTTTTGAGTGATGGATTTTGGGGTGAAGCCATGCTTACGGCTTGTTATTTCCTGAATCGAGTTCCCAATAAAAGGAACAAGATTACCCCGTATGAACTTTGGTTCAAGAAAAGGCCTAACTTGAGTTATATTCGAGTTTGGGGCTGTCGAGCGGTGGTTCGACTACCCGAACCCAAAAGGAAGACTTTGGGTGAGAAAGGTATTGACTACATCTTTGTTGGATATGTCGAGCATTCCAAAGCTTATAGGTTCTATGTTATTGAACCTAATGATTCTATAGCGATTCACACCGTTATAGAATCGAGAGATGTAATTTTTGATGAGACTAGATTCTCTTCAATGCCTAGGACAAAAGACATAGTTCCAAGTACTAGTGAGGTTGAAGAACAAGCAATTGTTCCAACCGAATCTCCGATGCTTTGAAGGAGCAAAAGAGGAAGGATTGAAAAATCCTTTGGTCCCGATTTCCAAGTATACTTGGTAGAGGGATCAAGAGATGAGATTGGATCTCAATTCCTTTACTGTTATAGTGTTGAGGAGGATCCAAAATCATTTGATGAGGCTATGAAGTCTCAAGATGTTGCTTTCTAGAAAGAAGCAATACATGATGAGATGGACTCCATCATGGGGAATAATACTTGGGTATTATCGGACTTGCCACCGGGTTGCAAACCTTTGGGATGCAAGTGGATCTTCAAAAGGAAGATGAAAACGAATGGATCAATCGACAAGTTCAAAGCTCGATTAGTAATCCAAGGCTTTAGGCAACGGGAAGGCATCGATTATTTTGATACCTATGCCCCGGTAGCAAGGATCTCCACTATCAGATTGTTGATAGCCTTAGGAGCTATCCACAATTTAGTGATTCACCAAATGGATGTCAAAACGCATTCTTGAATGGTGACTTGGAGGAGGAAGTTTACATGAAACAACCGGAAGGTTTTGTTATGCCCGAGATGGAGCATAAGGTATGTAAACTTGTAAAATCATTGTATGGGCTGAAACAAGCACCCAAATAATGGCATCAGAAATTTGATGAGGTTATCTTGTCCAATGGTTTTATGATAAACCAAGCGGACAAGTGTGTATACAGCAAATTTGACACATCCGGTAACGGTGTAATCATTTGCTTATATATTGACGACATGTTGATCTTTGGCACCGACAAAAATCAAGTTGGGAAAACCAAAGAGTTTTTGTCGTTGAGTTTCTCCATGAAAGATATGGGAGAGGCGGAGGTGATCCTTGGTATAAGGATCAAGCGTGAGAACAAAGGGATTGCAATTACGCAATCTCATTACATTGAGAAAGTATTAAAGAAATTTAATTGCTTTGATTGTTCTCCGGTGAGTACTCCATGGGATCCGAGTGTGAAGCTTATGCCCAACTCGGGTGAAGCGGTGTCACAACTCGAGTACTCAAAGGCTATTGGATGCTTGATGTATGCCATGACAAGCACTAGGCCGGATATCGCTTTTGCCATAGGAAAATTGAGTAGGTATACTAGTAATCCTAGTATTCATCATTGGCAAGCGATAAGACGAGTATTCAAATACTTAAAGAAAACCATTGATTATGGTTTGTCATATGTCGGGTTTCCTTCAATATTGGAGGGATATTCGGATGCAAGTTGGATCACCAATTTGGAAGATCACTCTTCTACGAGTGGTTGGGTGTACTTGCTTGGGGGAGGTGCCATCTCATGGGCTTCCAAGAAGCAAACTTGTATCACGAGTTCGAGTATGGAGTCGGAATTTGTGGCATTAGCTGCTGCCGGTAAAGAGGCGGAATGACTAAGGAATTTGGTCCATGAAATTCCATTATGACCGAAGCCAATATCACCCATCTCTATCCGTTGTGATAGTGCGGTTACTTTGGCTAAAGCTTATAGTCAAATATATAATGGCAAGTCTAGAGACTTAGGTGTTAAACATAGCATGATTCGTGAGCTAATCACGAATGGGGTGATATCGGTTGAATTTGTTCGGTCGCAACAAAATATAGCGGACCACTTGACGAAGGGGTTAGCTAGGGACTTGGTTCACAAGTCGGTGATAGGGATGGGATTAAAGTCCATCTAAATCTCTAATAGTGAGATACCCAATTCCCTTCTAATACAACGTTAGAAGTTGAATTCAATGGGAAAGCTCGCTCTAAGGGATTGGAGCACAAGATGATCATCCCACGGTTTGTACTCGGTACTGCAAGTGAAGGAGGTAATTGTTCTTTTGTAAAAATGCATGTGCAGGTGCATGGAGAAAAGAACTACCTATATGAGTGGGAAGTGTGGTCGCTTCAAGAAGCTTGGACTTGGCTTTGATGCACTCACGAATGGATAAGGACACATGGCCTGTATAGTGTCAAGTTTATACTTTAGAGAATCATTTAAATTCATGTGTATGTTATTTTCTGGTACTCAAATGGGTTGACGGGTTCAATCCATAGGACACCCGGATTCTCGGGTATTAGAAATGTGTAATGTACTAAGATGGAAATTCAATCTTTTAGATATTTTCATTTATGCATGAGTTTGTTTACCTGTATTGAACTTTTATTTTGTGAATCAAGGATTGCACTAAAATGGGGGAGGAATGTTGGTGATTTTAGTGAAATCATCAGGTTCATTTTGTGTAATTGGATTCACAAAGATAATAATGGGGTTGTTAGCTAAGCTATAACATGAGTTAGTAGGTGTGGAGTGCACACTCGTGTAAGCTAACTAGAACCCGGGATTGTTGGACGGTTAAGATTGACACGTTACAAAGTGTTTTTGTGAACTGGGCGTCGGGGCCAGTGCTGGCGCCAGTTGACTGGCGCGGAGACTGGCGCCAGCGTCTGGAATGTCTTTTCACGTTTGTAACTGCCCTCTTTAATTCCACAATCAATCTCATTAAATGAGATATTATTATCAGTATCAATATGGGTCGGTTACGATTTTCTAAGGTGTATAAGTAGGAGTCGATTTCTGCCTTAATCGATACACTGAAAAATAGAGATTATCCTCGAGTGAATTTCGTGATACCCGGGCAGTATAAGGTCGAAATATCACTTACGGAAAGCGAGCTCTCACGCGATCTGTGTTCTTTATCCAAGTTATAATCGTCACTTTGTTTCTCTCTCGCGATATTGTTCCGAAATCCCCCAACAAAATATGTAATTCTTTGTTTTTGTAAACATACATAATTAAAAAGTGAAAACTAGTTGTATTTGAATTCAACCCCTTTAAACACTTTTTGTGTTAATCATAACTTAATTAATCAAGACCAACAAAATCTTTCTAGCAACGAATCATAAATCCATAATCATCATTTGAAAAGACCCATTTTATCCAATTGTGTTAAAGATCGTTGATAAATGGATTTCAAATGGGTTTTCACAATAATACCAATACCATATGTACAACGGTTAGAAACATACACCCTAATAATCTCATCATGTGTTCACGAATCAACACCCCTCATCACTATCGAACACAAATTATCTGGCTTCCTTCCGTCTAAGGGTGTTAACGAGTCGAGCTTTTAATGAGCTACTCGAGCTCGAGCTCGTTTATCTCGAGCTCGAGCCTAATAGTTGTCGAGCTCGAGTCGATCTCAAACAAAAAATAAAGCTCGTTTAAGTTAACGAGTCGAGCTCCATAACATCAATGTTCGACTCGACTCGTTCGAAAGCTCGAGTAAGCTTTACGAATCGATTCGAGCCGAGCCGAGCTATTCGAGCGTACATTTTTTTCGAGTCTGGCATATTTATATTTTTACAAATTATATAATCAAAATATAAAAATTATCGATCTTGAGTACGTAAACGAGTTAATCGATCTCGAATTCGAGCTCATAAACGAGCATCGAGCTCGAGCCTGTCTTTGAAAATTTAATCGAGCTCGAGTTGAGCTCGAGTTGAGCTCGAGCTGAGCTCGAGCTCTGGTATATTTTTTCGAGCTTGGCTCGAATAACCTGTTACTCGACTTGACTCGACTCGTTAACACCCATGATTCCGTCCACCAATCAATCATTAACACATCATTAATTTATAAAAAATAAATTAGAATACGAAATTTGAAATTTGAATTTTTTTGATTTACATTCTACTGTTTGCTCCCTTCCCACCAACCCCTTGTGATGGCGGGCGACCATATATACCATTCTTTATAATATAAGTTAATTTCTGATATCACTAATAATTGAAGCAATTTAATATGTTTCCTTCTAAGGGCATCCACACACGGCTTGCATTTCCAATTGCAAAGCCATGTGGTGTCAGAATTTCAATGCCACATGGGATATGGATTGCACTTCTTGCAATTCCATTTGCAAGCCACATCATCACATGAAACCCCTGATTTATTTTAATTATTTGAATAAGTTAAATGGTTATTTAAAACAATAAATATTGCAAATTTAATTAAATATTACAATTATTTAAATATTGCACCATATCGTCTCAATTTATTTTAATTATTTACATAAATAAAATGGGTTTTTAAAACAATAAACTTTATAAATTAAAAATATTAATTTATTTATATATTAAATTAAAACAATGAATTATAAAAAAAAAATGATTGTATTATATTATTATATCATATATTAATCATTTATTTGAAATTTATATTTATATTTTAATTAACATTAAATTAAAATAAAGAATTTTATATATCATTTTATATTAATTAAAAAATAGAATGTATATAATAATTTATAAAGTAATTAATAAATGTTGTAGTGGAGACCACTTTTGAAAGTGTAGGTGGATTGCATGTGTGTAGAAGGTAATTGCAAAAGCTGATGTGGCACAATTGAAAGTGTAAATGAATTGCAGGGATGTGGATGGTCTAACTACTCTATTTGTTAAAAAATAATAGGACAATAACATTTGGTAGTATCGAAATGTTTTTTTTCCTTTCTCGTATCTTATTTAAATACTTTATGAATAACTAGAAGAGTATTCGCGCAATGCAGCGCGATATATCTTGATTTTAATGTTTTGTTTAATTTTTATCATTGTCGATTTTATAAAATGACTTTGCGTAGTTTTGAGAAAATTATATTTTTTTTTATAAATTTGTGCAAAGAATGACGTTTTTTGAGGGATTCATAATTTGAGGATTTAAAAGGGGTTAAGACCATCTCCAATGGACTCTCTATTTTACTCTCTATCTCTATTTTACTCTCTATATCTTCTCCAATGAACTCTCTATTTTACTCTCTAAAATAGAGAAATGAATAGTAACTCTCTATATATAGAGAGTTACTATTCACTGCTCTCTATTTTTTTTTCTAACTTTTGATAATTACAAAATGACCATTCTATTTTTTAGATTCTTGTATTTTTATTTTATTTGTTGTCTAATACCAATTTTAATAAACTAGAATTATGTTTATCTTTAAGTTTTAAATTTATCCAACTAATTTAAAAACTAATAAACTTTAACAATTTACAACATAAAATATTTGATTAAAACACGCCATTAACACATATTTTAACACAAAAACGTTATAAATGATAAAGATAAAAATACAATGGCATGCATCTTTTGTCAGTAATAAGCCTATTGAATGAAAAGATTCTCTTAGCTACGTGACAAATAAATACAAGGTTTTCTTTTAAAAGTTCAACCATGGCAACAATGAATTGATATTCTCTTTGTTTATACACATGCATGCATGACCATCCTTTTTTCAAGGCAATCCAATGACATCTTTTTTTAAGTAAAAAGACTATTAAATGACATATTATCTTAGTAAAAATACTATTAAATGACAATATTCTCTTTTAAAATTTCAACCACATCATTTTTCTCTATTTGAATTAATTCTCCGTTACCTAGATATTTTTGACATTTGTTTTATGATAAAAATTATATAATTGGAAGCATGTGTAATTAGGTAATTACAAACAAGACTCCTCAATGACAAACAAGACTATTCTTTTAGCTAAATGACAAACATCTCTTTTATTTTATTTATATACTTACATTACATGTACCTACAAACTTCAACCACAAAAACTTAACAAATATTTGTTTCATGTGCGTTGAAAATGTAACATTTTTATTTAGTGAATTTTGTTTTTGATAATTTAATGCGAAGTTAAATATGAATTATAACGTTGTTAAAATAATATGATAAAGTTAATAAATATAAGGGTATTGTGAAAATAAAAAAATATAAGGATGCAATTTATAAAGTTAATAAATATAAGGGTATTATTGAAAATATATGTAATCAAAATAAAAGAGAATATAATTGGAACATTCTCTTTTAGAGAGTAAAATAAAGTAGTACATCGGAGAAGATTTAACACACTCTCTATAATAGAAAGTAAAATAGAGAAATACATTGGAGATGCCCTAAGAGATAATGATTAACTAGGTAACTAATGAGGATTAAAGAATGATGTTTTTTTTAGGGGTTTACCATTTGAGAATTTGTAGTGAGTTAGACCATGAGTACCGGTACCCACTGAACCCGATTGCCACCTCAGCGCCACATCAGCTTTTCTTTTTCCTACCCTCCTTACCCAAAAGTGGAGTACCGCCTACCCACCGAACCCAATACTACCCGCTGAACTAATTGGGACCCACCCTCCTCACACCCTGCTTCGGCTTCCATCGGGTTGGTGAACCCGCTAGCAACCCGCCTCCCCCTCGTACCCCCGTACCCGATGGCCACCTCACCCTTACCCGCTCCCGTACCCGCTACCGCTACGGGTGGCCTTAGAGATAAGGACTAAAAGGAAGAAGTTAGAGATAAAGACTAATTAAATAATTAGCATTAACACTGGTACATAAAACTTCGTTAGTTGTTTTTAAGAGATTTAAAGTAATCAACATTAAATAGCAGTACATAAGGCTTTAGGGATTGTTTTTAAGAGTTTTCCATAAATGCTTTATAATATTTTATGAATAATACTATATTCTTTTAGCGGACATTAAAAAATCATACATTCAAAGATTTTGGGGGTGTTTGGTTGCGTGTATTGAGGGATAAGTATAACTACTTAAAACTTCATGTTTGTATTTATAACTAACTGATAAACATAATCAAATATAGGATAAACATTTCATTTATAAAATATAAACAGAATACTTATTTTTATTTAAAACATTATATTATTAAACATAAAATAATTCAAATTCACATCATTGTTGAACCTATATAAATTAAACTAAATAAATTTATCAAAAACATTACTACTTTCTTAAAACTACACAAAACCATATTATAAAATTAATAAAGACAAAAAGTAATATAAAATATTAAAATCAAAATGTATGGCGTTGTATTACGCGGATATACTTTTGTACCTTTTAATTCAAAACAATGTAGATAACACAAACAATAATTTATCTCAATTTATAAGAGAAAATTTAATCATTTAGTTTTCAAATTTTTCTTAGTCATTTAGAAACCCATTTAATTCATAATACCTTTTAATTAAGAAAAATCAAATGAACCCATCAACTCTAAAAAATAAAAATTGGTATTTTGGACCAGCACAACTTACACATTTGACTTATTTCTTTCTTTCATCTTCAAGAATTGCAGCAAACCATATCTTGTGATTTCACACCCATCCATCTCCATTTTCTCTTCAAACTCTTTGAGTTCTGCAACAATGGTGGCAAAGAAACCTGAATTCATCCTCTTTCTATCACTCTCATTTGTCTTCTTGCTAAGATTTGCTGAATCAATTGTCCCACAACAAGAAGGTAACACCATTTTTCTTTAAATAAAAACCCATTTTTTTTGGTTTTCAAGAAAATGGGTTTTTGAATTCTTGATTTTATTTCCCCTGAAATTTCATGTTCTTATTTTTTCAAGAAATCTTGATTTGGATGCCCATTAGCAGTTGATATTTGGATGCTAAATTTTGATTTCTGTTAGAAGCATGAATTTACATATTTCTGCATTTTTGTTTATAAATTTAGTATATTTATTGATGTTTTTCTTGCAAAGTTCAAGAATTTGTATGAATTTTGGAGTTGAAAGTTAGATGGGTTGACCTAAAAATAGTCAAAGGGACCTCTTTTCATGATTATAGGTTTATTAATCATGGGGTTTTGGAGATCAATTATAGGATTGAATCTTAAAAAAAACCAAATGATTGATATCCATCATATGAGTGATAAGTAGTTTGACTTTGGACTTATTGAATTGGATCCACTTTTTTTGCATACCAAATTACCAAGTTGATTTTTTGTTTTATTTCTAAATTTAGAGCAAGCTATTGGAAACATTCTTGCAGCAATGAATGCAACAAATTGGAGGTTTAATGGTGATATTTGCAATCTTGAAATCATTTCTGAAGTACCGAAGCTATCTCCGGACGCTAATGCCAGCGTTGGATGCGATTGCAACATTGGAAACGATAGCGATTGTCATGTCGTAAGGATGTATAAAGTCCTCATCTTTCTTTGCTTTTTTTGTGATTCTTTTATATATATATCTTGCCACACTAACTAGACGTAGAGATGCACAAAAATGCCTGACCCAGGCCCGAAAAAGCCCGACCTAGAAAAGCCTGTGAAAACTCGATTAAGCACGGCCTGAACCGCTTGGGCCCTTTTTCTACCCTAAAGCCTGGCCCGGCCCAGGCCTAAAAAAGCCTGGGTTTTTGTGCTTACTCAAAACGGGCTTGGAAGGCCTGGTCCCAGGTTTATGGCTTAGGTCTAACTAGAAGAATGATCAGGGTCGTATCAATGTCAGATATGGAACTGGGCCCTCAAAGTTTTTTGGGCCTAATTATACATGTTTTAGCTTTTAATTCCCAATTATAAATGTTATGAAGTTTTAGGCTTTTTACTCTTGGGATTTTGTTTCGAAGAATGATAGACTATATTAACTGAATTTCATGTGACGGTTTTGTTGTTTTAATTTGTAAGACTTTTAATAGAATATATGGTGAACTTTTATATTGTGTTTGTAAAACAACCCGTCCGGTCAATTTAGTCTAGGTACAACAGGTGTAACAGGGTCTCCAAAAGATTTTAACTGCATTGTGTGTCATTTGCCAATGCTACAAAAAAAGTGATTGTATCATGTTATAATAGGATAGCATGCCCTTGAGTACGTTTTTCTGCGTATAAACAGGACTGCAACTAATATGGATTTCCTTTACATCTGTGCCGAAATGAGGACATTTTGACTTTTGATGTCAAACCTTGTTATATTCAAACTCCAACTGATATGGATTTCCTTTATACGATTGTTTCCATCTTTCTCGTACATGTAGCACTCGTTATTCGTTATAAAGTTGCTATTTGGTCGTTCTTGAAAATCTTCAAAAATAGTCATAACTTGACGTTTAAATTAGCTTATGTTTGACCTGAAAGTCAACGCTCTAACATCAACGGTTTCAAGTTTTGAAAATCTGATTTGTTTGTTGCAGCACACACAAGTTTTATAGTCTAGACGGGATTCTTTCACCCGAACTAGCAAAGCTTCCTTACCTCCGGTCCTTGTAAGCCTCCTTTTATATGCATTGTTAGTGTATATTCATTGATGCATAGTGTATATTCATTGATGAATAGTGTATATTCATTGATGAGTATACTGAGTAATATACAAATTTGACTGAAGATACTGAGTGTATTCCGTTGAAAGCATTATCTGATTTAACGAAACTGAAGTATATTCCGTTATTTTTACAGTGATGTTGCTTACAATTACTTGCAAGGCACGATACCACCGGAATGGGGTTTAACACGACTACATGACATGTGAAATCTCCTTTTTACCCCTTAGTTTCATACTCTTTTCTGTATTATTACTTAAAGTCGTAAACTTTAAACCTTTTCTTCGATATGCAGCTCTCTTCTTGGCAACCGTTTAACCGGAGAAATCCCACCGGAATTGGGCAATATCACCACCCTCACAAAACTGTAAGTTGTTGCTTTCCTTTTTACCCTTTTTACCACCCAATTCAACATTTTACTTTTTACCATATGGGTATAATTCTTTAGATGATTTCCTAATATAATCTCTGTTTTTTATTTAGTTTTCATATACTCATCTTGTTAAAATTCTTAATCAGGGATCTTGAAGCAAACCAGCTTTCAGGAAATGTTCCTCCTGATTTGGGGAGATTAATCAATTTGAAGTCTTTGTAAGGCTGATTAAGTTTTTTGATTGCATGTCCAAATTCTCACGTCCCATTCATGTCCACCAATCACATGAATCCACGTCATCAGAGAGAGAATGCGAACTTGACTTGAATAAATTTAAAATATATAAAAAGTATGACATGTATCTTAATTTCATTGGTGGGACAAGGATGAGAGTGCGAATTTAGGACAACCGATTTTTATCCGCTTTCTTGGGCTTATCGGGTTATTGACTTTCAGGATCTTGTCTTCAAACCGGTTGACGGGAAGGCTGCCAACGACCCTTGGTCAACTTGGAAATCTAACAAATTTGTAAAATGTTTTTCTTTTTTATGTTCTTTTCGAAAAAGAGCTACCTTTATTTAACTTCAAGATTGATATAGATTTCCATGGCTAAAACGGAGAATCTTTATCGTGTATGATTTGCAGTAGGATAAACGAAAACAACTTCAATGGGTCGATACCTGATTTTATACAGAATTGGAGACTACTCTTGAGATTGTAAGATGTTATATGTTTTTTTAATGTCATAATATGTTACAATGTATTGTAAATGTTTGTGATTTTTAATCTTTGGATGTTTTTGAAGAGAGATGATGGCGAGTGGACTTGACGGGCCTATTCCTTCAAGCATATCGCTTCTCGTGAACCTACTTGATCTGTGAGTGAGGAATCTTTAGACAAGTTCGAATGAGAACCGTAAATATTTTGAGAATCTGAGAACCAACTATTTATGCTTTATTCATAATGAATATACATGCTATTTTTGATAAAAATGAATGATATTCATGATGAATATGCTTGATATTCATGATGATTCAGGGTCATTCATCATGAATAATACATGAAATAGTTGGTTCAGAGGTTCTCAAATTATTTATGGTTCTCATTTATTTGAACTTATTCCCATTTCCTAAATCCGTTTCAGAGCTTTTGTTCTTCGTGAAACTCTTTCCGTTCTGTCAAGAAAGTGATTAGTTCATGATGCCCACTTGTTTTTCAGGAGAATTACCGACATAACTGGGCCGACTCACGGATTTCCTCCACTCAACAATGCTACGGGATTAATACGATTGTAAGTAGATAATTCTGGCATCGTATCTTATCTCAACTCGTATGTATTCTTATATTTCATTCCTAAATTTAGGATCTTGAGAAATTGCAACATTTCTGGACAAATACCGGCTTATATTTGGCAAGTGAGAGTACTTGAATTGTTGTAAGTACACATAACACGGACCGTTGTTCTTCTAATTCTTCATAATCTATGCGTTTAATGACATCCTTTCCTCCGTGAATTCGAAAGGGACACAAGTTTTAACCGCTTAGTAGGGAGAATATCTAATGACATCCTCGGGTTTAGCTTGCGATTAGTGTAAGTGTGAAAAAAGACAACTTTTAGTAAATTTTCAAGATTTCTTGTTTTTCATTTTCTATTTTATTTGTTTGGTTATGGCTAACTAAGCATCTCGATGTCGTTTTGGAACAGATTTTTAACCGGTAACATGCTAAGTGGAGAAATACCGAACGCACTTTTGGTAAACGGGGCTAGTATGCAAGTTCATTTTGCAAATCCTTATGTTTGGTTATTTTCCACCGAGTCCTGTGTGGATTAATTTGCCGGCATAAATAGAAAAGGTTTTTGTTTGGAAGAAGCGTTTTTTTAATTGGGATGACAAGTTTGAAGAAAATTTGTCTTTCTGCATAAAGCCACTGTAGAAGCTTACTGAATAAGCCACTTTTTATATAATAAAGGCACTGCCAAACAATCATATATAGTTGATTGTTGTTAAGCTTATTAAGCTGCCAACAAACATGCTCTTAGTTATAAAGAAATTAACGAATTTATTTGACTAATTTGGTGTAGTGATCTTTCTTACAACAATTTGACATGGCAAGGACCTAATCAACCGTCATGCCGGCAAAACACGTAAGGACTTTACTTGTGATATCTCGTGCTATATCCGGTCTGAAATAGAATTGTGAGCTTTTTATAAGTTAATTTTTTTTTGAAAGCGGTATCGGCAACCCAAAGACACCGCGGATCCACGTGGTCTGGGTCCATGGCCACACGGTTCTATATTTATGTGAAAATTTAGTGAAAAACATGTTTTAGATGATACTTGTATGCCACTCGGGACTTTCTTGGAAGTTCGTTCTTCTGATGACTTGTTCTTTCGTTGTATTAGGAATCTGTACGTGAACTTGTTCAGAAGCTTTTCAACGGGAAACCCAATGTAAGACCGTTTTCATTGCTTTTCCTACCATTTATATCGTCTAGTTTTTGTGTGGCTTAAAGTTGCGGGATTTTAATTCAAGATCGCTAGGTTACTTAGAACAAGTCCCCATCACTTGAGCAAGCCCATATATATATATATATATATATATATATATAGAGAGAGAGAGAGAGAGAGAGGTTTAGGGGAAAATCCCCCAAAAAAAGGAAAAACAAAGGAACACCCTGGTAACCATTAATCTGGACGGTATGCACATGTGTTTTTTTGGTTTTTATGCATGTGTGCATATTACAGAGTACTTGTATGCACATGTGCATACCGTCCAAATGAATTACCAGGGTGTTCTTCAGTTTTTCATTTTTTTTGTGGTTTTCCTCTGAACCCGACCCAAAATATATGTTATTCATCTTCTTTTTTCATATGCATTTAACGTTTGTTGCTCTTGTGATGACATTCGCAACAGACAGGATGTGCTTCCGTGTGCTGAGGATATCCAGTGTCCTAGATGTGAGTACTTTCTATGCGTAACCAGACAATCACACACACACACACAGAAACAAAAGTTTGACTATTAAGGTCAAATACAATTAGTTTCAACTCCATAGTTTATATTAAGTTTTTATAGATTTTTAAGAAAAATGCAGTGACTAAGCTGAAATCCGATTAGTGGTCTAAACTTGGTAACAAATCCACATGGAATTTGAAACTTTGAGAATTCTATGTTTGACCCAAAAGTCAAAGTTGATAATTGAACTGCTAAATGACCATTGAACATCCACATCGTCGAAAACTCAGCATGGTAGCACTACAACTAAATCGACTTTACAGGACACAAAGATGTCTAAATGTCATAATAGACCGCTTTATAGAACTTAGTTTATAGGACCAAATAATTGTACGCCATATATAAAGGTGTTGCAATAAGATTTTAGGACATATTTGGGCACCCTAACAAATTTTTAGGATACTTTTTATAGGACATTTTTGAGAAGTGTGATATGAGCACATCTTTTTATAGAACAATTGTTATTACAAGACACTTTTAAAATAATGTCAAATAAAAAGACTAATAGGAAGCTTTATTTCAAAAATGTTCTAAAATACTTGTTTGGACGCCCAAAAGCTTTATTGTAACACATTTATATAAGATGTACAACTGTTTGACCCTATAAACTTAAGTTCTACTAATCAGTCTAAGGGGCTGTTTACCAAAATTTTCATTAAGTCCTGTATGGATAAATTTGTCTGTCTGGTTAAATTTATCTGTCCGGATAAATTGTTCTTGTTGTTTACTTTTTTATCTGAATCACAAGTCTGAATAACAGAAATGACGAATTTACCCCTATTAAGAAAAAAGATAACAAATAATCAAAAAGCTATCCACAATGAACAATGAACAAAATCAGAACAATGAACAATGAACAATCAAAGAATCAACAAACTATCCACAATCAAAATCTAAACAAAGAACAAAAATCTGTGAAACTACCTTCAATGAACAAACTCAGAACAATGAGCAAAATTTATGAAACTATAAACAATGTAACTACCAAAATTTATGAAACTACCAACAAAGAGCAAAGTTTATGAAACTACCAAGAATGTAACCAAGGAAACTTGCAGAAAATCAACAGTTCTGAGAGGTAAGCAAGACACAAATGAAAAAAAAAATCATAACTCTAGCTACGGTTTGAAGGGAATCGACAGGTAGGATAAGGAGTCGCAGCAACCGAAGACAATCGCCGCTAGAGTGAGGTGCTGGTGCTGCCGCTGCCGCCTGCGTCGCCGGAGAAGAAACCATGGCCGGAGAAATCTTGGAGAGCGAACTGGGAAATAGAGGCGATGGAGGCGACAATTGAGAGAGAGAGAGAGAGGGAGAAATGAGAAATAGGGTTATGTTATTTCAAGGGTAAAATGGTCACTTTTTTCATTCTTTCATCTTAATGTGGACAAGAGCTAAAAATATACTGAGCGAATAAGCCGTTAGCTGTCTCATTAAGTCATAAGTAAACACCTAAATTTGTCTATGCGAATAAGCTATTTCCTTCATTAAGCCCAATAAGTCACAAGTAAACAGGCCCTAAGTCTAGTAGGACACTTGGACATAATATGACATCCTATAAAACCGATTTTGTCGTAGTGTAGTTACAAATGTTGGCATAACTAGAGATATGAACCTCAAAGCATGGCTCAACACGACATTAGTGGTTTATATATATATATAGAGAGAGAGAGAGAGGGGGGAGAGAGGGAGAGAGAAAGAGAGAGTGAGAACCTCAAAAAAATTAAAAACTGAGGAACACCCTAGGTAACTGTTCATCTGGATGGTATGCATATGTGCATACAAGTAATTGAAGCTGATTTTTGGGTTATGCGCGTGTGCATGTTACAAATTACTTATATGCACATGTGCATATCGTCCGGATGAACGATTTCCAGGGTGTTCTTCAGTTTTTTCATTTTTTGTAGTTTTCCAATGAACCGAAGGTTTACATAAAAAAAAATGTTTACATTTGAAGCTCCCTCTCTCTCTCTCTCTATATATATATATATAGTTGGTTTAAAGTAAGAAAAGTTGTTATTGTGAGAAGGGTGAGAAGGGATCCCACCCTGGGATCAATCCTACCCTTCTAAGCTAATTCATGGGTTATTTTGGAACTTAATCTGAACCATTAGATCAGCACTAATTAAAAGTGATCAAGGGTCCAAATCCCTTCTTACACTTCTCACCTTAACTCCTATGCTCACACGATCCTTCATCTATGTATATATACAATCTATTGATCCACATGTTTTCTCCATAACATAGCTACGTTTTATTTTATTTTATGACAGATGGATGTTCTGTACACGTGAATTGTGGCGGGGATGATTTGATGGTTACACAAAGTAATGGGCAGTCAGTTCTTTATGAAGGAGACGCCAATGTCGTTGGTGGTGCCGCTAAGTTGTATGAAACCACTAGTAACTGGGGATTTAGTAGCACCGGAGACTTCATGGATGACAACAGTTATCAAGACACCCGATACATAGAATCTATTCAAGAGAACCCCACCTTACCGCCGCTATATACCACTGCACGCCTCTCACCAGTTACACTCACTTACTTCAGCTATTGTTTGGAAAACGGTGAATATGCTGTTAATCTGCACTTTGCAGAGATACAATTCACTGACGATAACACGTATAGAAATCTTGGCCGGCGGGTATTTGATATTTATATTCAGGTAATACAAATTATTCGAAAATAAGTGTACAATTCTATGCTGAGTTGCTGACTACAACTAAATCGGCTTTATATGACCCTAGATATATCTAAACATTCTAATAGACTACTTTATAGATCTTAAGTTTATGGGACCAAACAATTGTGTTTCCTAAGTAATAAGTTGACAAGATGCATATAGGATTACTTGTTTTTATAAGACATTTTTTCAAATAATGTCGTACAAAAAGACTAATGGGACGCTTTATTTCAAAAGTATTCTAAAACACTTGTTAGGACGCCTAAAAACATTGTATCAGGTTACTTACACACATTTACATAGGACGCACAATTGTTTGATTCTATAAAACTAAGTCCTATAAAGCAGTCTATTAGGACGTTTAGATAGAAAAATTAACAAAAATAGCGGTTTCAACCTTATACATTTACCTCTTAGTCATTTCTCTCCTAGAATTTCCAAAAATGCCACTGCCTCTGCAAGTAGCAACTCCTCAACTTGCAGAGAGGACAAAATGTAAAAAGAAAAAACAGACTTCTGAACATAATTTGCAAGTACAGGGACCAAATTTGTAAATTAGTGCAAACACTTCAACAACTTGTGGAATGTGGACCAAGACTAATTTACAGATTTGGTCCCTGTACTTGTGGACCATGCTCATGTTTTTTTTTTACTTTTTGACCCTCCGCAAATTGAGGAGTTGTTACTTGTTGAAGCAGTGACTTTCAAAATACCTTTTCTTAAATTCAAGACTACCTAACCCTATGTACTCATTAAACTCGGTGAATGCTATTCCTCGTCGGGTTCTTGTTCCAAACGCAAGAACCTTTAAGCTACAGTTTCTATGAGGCTATTTCTGTTAATTTCCCATTTAGACATATTTGGCATCCAAAAGCCAATTTTGTTGTAGTGCTGGCTTAATCAAGATTGTGATATCGGTCAATCCAACGGCTGTAAAATGTGTGAAACTGCTAAGTGAGTTTCTATGTGATTTAGGGACGACGTGTTAGAAGGGACTTTAATATCAAAGACGAGGCCCGTGGGTTTGGAAGACCGGTGGTCATACCGTTCAATGCTAGTGTGACTAATAACATCTTGGAGATACGCTTTTACTGGGCGGGTAAAGGGACGACCCGTTTTCCTAAAAGAGGAGTCTACGGGCCTCTTGTATCCGCCATCGATATTAACCCTCGTAAGGATTTCCAAACTTCATGTTCTAAAAACCAAAATCTAACGCTTCCCAACGCATTTAAATAAATGGCTTAGGCGGGTTGACCCACTTACTTAAATGGGTTGAAAATCTAAACCCAACCTGCTGATTTTTTGGGTTGGGTTGGAGGATTGGGTCACTTTTTGTGGGATATACCGGACTTGTTTAGTTTGGTTTGGCTTAATTCTTTACAAAGTTGACGGTTTTTTTCATTATCATGTTTACTTCCGTTCATGATGTCGACTCTTTTGTGCAGATTTTAAAACTTGTTCAATGGGTGGAGAAAAGGCGAGCAAAGGCGTTTATATCGGTGTCGTGATTGCTGTTCCTTGTTTTATATTGTTAATCTTGGCGATCATGTGGCGGAAAAAATGTTTTAAAGGCCGAAAAACGAACGATAAAGGTAAAAGAATCCTCTTTTTTTTAACTTTCTTGATTAAATCGTTCGACTCTTTGCTCATGCTCTATGCTTTTCTTGAACAGATTTCAAAGGAATGGAGCTGAAAACGCTTTCGTTTTCCTTGAAACAACTGAAATCCGCTACGAACAACTTTAATGCTTCGAACAAAGTAGGGGAAGGAGGTTTCGGGGCTGTTTACAAGGTCGTAATCTAGGACAAAATATTCATTCGTGTGATTATTGTTTTGTGTGTGTGTGTGTTTTGATAACTGTGGGTGTCGGGGCCCGCTTGCACGTTTTGTGTTTATAACGTGTGTATGATGTTTGCAGGGTACGTTGCCAGATGGCACGGTTATCGCGGTGAAGCAACTTTCTTCTCATTCGAAGCAGGGAAACCGGGAGTTCTTGAACGAGATGGGTGTGATTTCGTGTTTACAACACCCGAATCTTGTTAAACTCCATGGATGCTGCATCGAAGGAGATCAATTGTTGCTTGTTTACGAGTATTTGGAAAACAATAGCCTTGCAAATGCTTTGTTTGGTGAGTGTTTCTTTGCTTTTCGGAATGCATTCAAGGGGCTGAATCATTTTGAGGGTTTTAGAACCATTAAGTGGCAAATCAGGGCGCTGAATGGTTAAGGGAGGCCTAAGATACAAAATCATTCAGAGGGTTTTAGAACCATTAAGAGGCAAATCAGGGCGTTTAATGGTAAAGGGAGGCCAAAAATACAAAATCATTTAGAGGGTTTTAGAACCATTAAGTGGCAAATCAGGGAGCTGAATGGTTAAGGGAGGCCTAAAATCAAAATCATTCAGAGGTTTTTAGAACCATTAAGGGAGACTTTTTTTGCAAAATAAGATTCACCTCTTAGCGGTTCAGAGGTTGCCTCTTAATGTTTCCATTAAGAGGTAAATAAACAACCCCAAAGTTTTTGTTTTATTCAGGGAAACAACTACGCTACTCTTTAAGGTAGAACGAAGATCTGCGTACATCTCACCCCAATACGCTTATTTTAGTGGGATTTATTGGGTCGGTTTTGTTTAGTTCTCTTTTGATTCGGTTTTTTTTCTATTTTGTAACCTTAACTTATTGTTATTATCGTAGATTCGAGCCAAAATCGCTTAATGCTGGATTGGCCCACGAGGTTCAAGATATGTATCGGGATCGCTAAAGGTTTAGCTTTTCTTCACGATGAATCAAGGCTCAAAATCGTACATAGGGACATCAAAGCTACAAACGTGTTGCTTGATAGAGATCTGAACCCGAAAATATCGGATTTTGGATTGGCCAGACTAAATGAGGACGAGAAGACCCACGTTAGCACCCGAGTTGCCGGAACAATGTAATCCTCAATTCTTACAAAAAACCAACACTGACGTCTGACGGGTACCTTAACGGGTAAGACCTTGGGTTTGCTCCCAGAGGTCACCACTTCAAATCCCCTTAGAGCATCTCCAACAGCTTCTCCAAAATAGAGAAGTAAAAAGTCAAAATCTCCAACAAAACCACCTTCATCTCTAACAGATTCTCTATTTTCGAGATTACACAATTAATTATATTATGAAAATATTCGATACAACTCATAAAATATTATTTTTTGGCTCCTAAATATTTAATTTAAAGCAATTTCATTGGTATAATGAATAAAAAATCATTCTCTCTCGTATGTAATCATTTTTTGGAGATATCTCCAAATTTGGAGATTTTCATCATCTCTCTCATACTTTCTCCATTTTGGAGAAGGTTTTGGGGAATCTGTTGGAGCAAAAAATCCCCAAAATCTCTATTTTGGAGAAGCTGTTGGAGATGCTCTTAGACCTGACAGGTATAACTTCAGGCCTTTGGATTAGTCGTGTGTAAGCTGGCCCGAACACCCACAGATGCCAAACACTTGCAAAAGAATCCGAAACAATTTCATTTCTTTAATCCGTTTTTTGCGCTAACCATCTTGGTTAACGAAATCTTGATGGATTTGCAGCGGATATATGGCACCCGAGTACGCGCTCTGGGGTTACTTGAGCGACAAGGCGGATGTTTACAGCTTCGGAGTCGTGGTGTTAGAAATCGTTAGCGGCAAGAACAACACCAGTTATATTCCGACCAATGACTGCATTTGTCTGCTAGACTGGGTACGTTTCGCATTTTCGTGGTCAAATCTTTGACTTTTGTTGTCAAACCCTCGACTTTTTCTATCCAAAATCGAATCAAAAAGTAGTCTGGTTGATCTTAACAGTCAACTTTCAGTAGAAAGTTTCAGGCATGACTGGAGACTAGGGCCGTAAACGAACCGAACGAACACGAACGAAGACTTGTTCATGTTCATTCGTTTTTTCCAATTAAGTTTTATACTTAAATCACATGTGAATACGAACACGGTCAATGTGCCAGACTTTGACCAGCTATTCACATGTGATTTTACACAGAGAGATTGGTGTAAAATCAACTTATTACTGTACTTGTTTGATCCTGACTATGATTTAGTCCAAATCTAATTATTTTGATAAAAAAACTCAAAAATCATAATCAGTTTTGCTAGGGCAGATCGATATCAGATCAGATTTTTGGATACTAATTTTTGGAACCAATTATGCAGGCTTGTCGATTGGAAACAAGTAAACAATACGAAGAGCTTTTTGACGAGAGATTAGAATCGAACCTCAACAAAGAAGAAGCAGAAACCGTAGTGAAAGTAGCACTTCTCTGCACCAACGGATCTCCATCAGTTAGGCCAACAATGTCAGAAGTAGTAAGTATGCTCGAAGGCAAAACGTGCGTACCTGAAATAGTTCCACAACCAAGCGGTTACTCTGAAGATCTGAGATTCAGAGCCATGAGAGACTTTCGTCGTCAGATGCAAGGTGAAGGTAGCAGCAAAGAAGGTCAAACTGAGGAGAACTCGAATTACACTTTGACATCGTCTGATGATGCTTTTGCGATTCATTCCATTGATGCCATATCCTATTGAAGATTCAGGTTCGTTTTTGGTTGAACATTCGTTGATTGATAGCATTAGGGCTCAGAACGGTCTAATTACTCTTCGACATCGTCTGATGATGCTTTTGCGATTCATTCCATTGATGCCAGATCGTATTGAAGATTTAGGTTCGTTTTTGGTTGAATATACATTGATTGATAGGATTTAGGGTTTAGAATGGTGGAGTAGATAGACACAATGAATTCGATCGGTTTGAATTTGTGTGAAACAAACTGCCGGATTGAACAAACTGCGATAGACGATCCGATGAGGATGGATGACGGCGTCACGGTGGCTCATCGTTCTCTCCGGCGTCGATTTGTTTTTGGGGGAGGGGTTCCCGTTGCACATGTTAAATTTGTATAAATATATAATTTGTGTAAAAATATAATCTTTGTTAGAGGGAAAGCTAAATAAATGGTAATTCTCATTAATCATAAGCCATTTATATAGGGATGAGTTACAAGTAGATAACTATAAGATATTTCAATTCTAATCTATCTCTATCCCTATCTCTATCGTCATATCCTTTAGACGATGACACATTTATCCTACAACACTCCTCCTTGTGCCGAGTCAAAGGAGTGAAGGTGCACCAATTGTTGTCTCGTTAAAACCTTACGCCAAAATAAAAACCGAGTGTGAAAAAATAAAATATGACGAAGGAAATAGTGCAACGCACTAGCTTCTTTGCAATACATAGACTTTTCCTTTAGTCTAGTTTTCTCTTAGATTCGTACATTAATCGTGAGAGTTAAGAAAGCATGATGGTATATAAAATGTTGTCTCACTAAAACCTTACACCAAGGAACAAAACCCAATGGAAAAAATAAAACCTTGGTTGAAGGAAAGAGCACAACATACCAATATTACATATATAGTAGACTCCCCTTTTGTTTACTCGACTCGACTCGTTAACACCCCCTTGTGATGGCGGCGACCATGTATACCATTCTTTATAATATATGTTAATTTCTGATATCACATAGGCCATGAGTACCCGTACCCTTTGAACCCAATGAACTCATTTGTCATCTCAGCGCCAAATCAGCTTTTCTCTCTTACCCAAACCTTACCCAAAAGTAGAGTACCAGTACCCAATGAACCCACTTGCCACCTCATCCTTTTTAATTCTTTTATTTATACATTTAATTATTTAACAAAATAAAAATATTTATATATTTTTTAATAAATAAAAATAAGATAAATAATAATAAAAAAATTCATATCATTCATTAAAAAATTAAAAATTACAAAACACAAAACACTAAAAAAATAAAAATTACAAAATATAAAACACTAAAATTTATGATATTTTCTAATTTTATCTTTTCTCGCTAAAGTAGCCCTCAAAACATCTCCCGAAAGGTGATCATGCGGGGATATGAAAAAGTCGAAGTCTTGTTGATATCGCTTTTCTCGTTCGAGTTCCAATTGTTCTCGTTGAACCTGCAACTGTTGTTGTTCGAGTTCAAGTTTTTTCATTTTGTACTCCATTGTACCCTCAATCTGCTCGTTGAACGAGCCTATGGTCGTCAACAACTGAGTAACACTTTCGTTCGTATTCGACCCGCTCGTATTACTCGTTGATGTTTTTTTGCCTTGTTTCTCCCGATGGGTCGTTGAAGTTGCTCGACATCTTCATCGTCATCATCGGAAGGTTTGGTACGTTTTGAACTCCGGGATGAATTTGTCGACATCGTTGGAACCGTTGCTCATTTTGGACATTTTTTTAGGGCATCCCAAACTTGTTCATGGGTGAAAGCAACCCCAAATTCCGCTTGGTACCGTTGGTGTGCCATTCGTAAAATATCGGATTCACTCATTCCGCTTGATCTATTATAGAACAAGTTGTTGTAGATGCCGGCAAAAAACGTTATTCTCTTGTTGAGGTCTTTGAACTTGGTGTTCAGTTGATGCAATGATCTATAATCTTGGCGACCCATAGAATCATAGAACACCTTCGAGATTCGGTTCCAAAAACTGTCTACATTTATATAAATTCAAGTATAAGAATAATAACAAGAATATTAATAATAATAAAAAAATAATAATAAAAATATTACCACCGGTTTGTGCGTTTCCGACAACGGGGTCCTCCGAAACGTCAACCCACGCCGACACTAACGCCACTTCCTCCTCTTTAGTCACACCTGTTGTTTTTGCCTTGTTTCAAAATTTTTCTTTTTTCCTTTTTGCGTTGGTGTCGGGTTTGATGGTTCCGGGATTGATTGTTGTGTGGAGATCGATTGTGGTGTGTGCGGTTGTTGGGTTTCAGGAACAAAGTCGTCGTCGAGATTGATTGCGGGTTGAGGAAGTTGGTAATTGGCGGGAGTAAAACCTTGTTGAAGCAAACCAGGACGTGTAAATTGATAAGGAATATAACCTTGTTGAGAAAACCCTTGTTGCGGAACATAACCTTGTTGAGAAAACGGTTGTTGCGGAACATAACCTTGTTGAGAAAACGCTTGGAAGCCAAGCTCCGGGTCTTGTTGCGGTGTATCCGATCGGTTACGACGGGATGTAGGTGTGGTGTTTGGATTCATGATGAAATTTGAGAGAAATGGAAGAAGGTATTGAATTTGAGATAAATGGTAGAAGGTATTGAATTTGAGAGAAATTGAAGAAGATATTGAATTTGAGAGAATTTGATGTGAAAAAAATAAGATGTTTGGATTAATATATATAGTGTGATTAATTTGAAAAAAAAATTAAAAAAAAATATTTTTTAAACAAACTAGCCGTTCAACGGCATTTTTTTCAAAAAAAAATTTAAAAAAAATATAAAATAAAATAAAATGGAACGGGTATATCGGGTTGGGGAACCCGGCTGCTACCCCCCCCCCCCCTAATCGGAACCCGTTCGAACCCAATGTGAACTCGGGCCTTACCCGCCGGCCGCTACGCATGGCCTAATAATTGAAGCAATTTAATATGTTTCCTTCTAATTACTCTATTTGTTAAAAAAATAATAGGACAATAACATTTGGTAGTGTCGAAATGTTTTTTTCCTTTCTCGCATCTTATTTAAATATTTTATGAATAACTAGAAGAGTACTCGTCCAATGCAGCGCGATATATCTTGATTTTAATGTTTTGTTTAATTTTTATCATTGTCGATTTTATAAAACGGCTTTGTGTAGTTTTGAGAAAATTATAATTTTTTTTAATAAATTTGTACAAAGAATGACGTTTTTTGAGGGATTCATGATGCTTTTTTTAGGGGTTTACCATTTGAGAATTTGTAGTGAGTTAGAGATAAGGACTAAAAGAAAGGAGTTAGATATAATGACTAATTAAGTAATTAGCATTAACACTGGTATATAAAGCTTCGTTAGTTGTTTTTAAGAGATTTAAAGTAATCACCATTAAATAGCAGTACATAAGGCTTTAGGGATTGTTTTTAAGAGTTTTCTATAAATGTTTTATAATATTTTATGAATAATACTATATTCTTTTAACGGACGTTAAAAAATCATACATTCAAAGATTTTGGGGGTGTTTGGTTGCGGGTATTGAGGGATAAGAAATGTGAATGATAATGAAAACTGTTGTTTGGTTTGATAAAATATAATGGGTCCATTACCTCAAACCCATTAATTTTCATTCTTGACCAAATTGGAGGGAATGAAAAACTTATTCTCGCTGAGTCATTTTTTCTCATGTGTACCTTCATTTCTCAATGTTTAATGGAAAATATTTTTTACTTTTATATTGGACGTCACATATTTGTATTAAAAATATTATATAAAACAATTTTTTATTAATTATATTGATTTAACCAAACAACATCAATGTAATGCTCATTCCTATTCCCATTCTTTTCCATTTCTATATCTATTTCCATTTTCATTCTCATTCTCTAAAATGAACCACATGCCCCCCCCCCCCTTAAGTTCATTATTATTTTAGCAAGAATATATTAAATATTTTATTTTTTTTGAAGTGTACAATGTAAATTTTTTAAGCACATGTTATTATTATATTATTAAAAATAAAATAAGCATACGATTTTATTAATTTTCATGATATTTTTTTAAATTATTTAATGTGTTATCGAGTGTTAAGATTGTAATTTATATCTAACAAATTGTTTATTGAATAGAAAACACAACCGATTATTTATCTCAATTTATAAGAAAAAATTTATCATTTAGTTTTCAATTTCTTTTAATTATTTAAAAACCCATTTAATTCATAATCTACACTTTTTATGTATCAAATGCCGTTTATTGATGCATATTACTTAAAACTCAAGATGCATAAATATAACTATTTAAAACTACATGTTTGAATTTATAATTAACTGATAAACATAGTCAAATATAGAATAATCATTTCATTTATAAAATATAAGCAGAATACTTATTTTTATTTAAAACATCATATTATTAAACATAAAATAATTCAAATTCACATCATTGTTGAACCTATATAAATTAAACTAAATAAAGTTATCAAAAACATTACTACTTTCTTAAAACTACACATGACCGTATTATAAAATTAATAAAAACAAAAAGTAATGTAAAATATTAAAATCAAAATGTATCGCGTTGTATGACACGGATATACTTCTGGTACCTTTTAATTCAGAACAATGTAGATAACACAAACAATAATTTATCTCAATTTATAAGAGAAAATTTAATCATTTAGTTTTCAAATTTTTCTTAGTCATTTAAAAACCCATTTAATTCATAATACATTTTAATTAAGAAAAATCAAATGAAACCATCAACTCTAAAAAATAAAAATTGGTTTGAATAGCATCTATCTTTTGCTTCAAAAAGTAGGGCATGAGATATATTATTATTAGAGTAAATTACATAAATCGTCCCTGTGGTTTGGTCACTTTTTGGATATAGTCCCTATTTTAAAAAAACTACACTGAGCGTCTCTGTGGTTCGACAAACCGCACGCAGAGGGTCCTTCCCTCTAACGCCGTCTGTTAACCCAGTTAATCCAAGGGGTATTTTGGTCTTTTTACATCTGTTTTTTGTCTTTATCCTAAAAGAAAACTAAAAAACAAATTAAAAAATACCCCCTACACCCACTACCCCCCCCTCCTTCTTCTTCTTCCTCACGACACCCCTCACCCCCTTCCTCACCTTTCTTCTTCCCCACCTCCGGCCACCACCTACAACCGCCTACAACCACCTATCGTTCTCTCTCTCTCTCTCTCTCTCTCTCTCTCTCTCACCCACTAAACCAAATAAAATCTTGTCTAAGATCAAATAAAATAAAATACAATCTACCGTAACTCTTCGCCGGAATTATTTGTGCAGTTGCCGTCACGGCGACGGACCAAATCCAGATCAATAGGAAGACATCAAAAACTGGTTCAAAACCATATCATTACAGTCAAATCCACATCCACATTGTGGCGATTCATTAAAATTACTTACTCCGAATCCCGCCGACATGATTCCGACTGAGAAATCAATCTGATCGCCGTGACGACTCACCTCCACGATGTTCAACCACACCACCAGTATCTTGACGTTTATGCCCTTGAGATTCTTCAGCTTTCCTTTCTCGATAACTCCACTGATCGTTGACTTATATAGAGTTCCCATTGAATGGTAGTTCCCTATGATGGGGTTGCTGCTGATGGCAAGCCATATTCTTATATGGATTTTTAGGTAGGGGTTTGGATCACATCCAACCCAATCTAAGTGATTACATTTCAAAGATCATACCCTTCTTGAAACTACCATTTCATTATCACAATACAAACTATTTTAAAACCTTAGTTAGGCATTCAATAATCTTTTATAAGATTAAGATTGAGCATGGCTTTTAATTTCTAAATGGCTTTTAACCGTGTTGGTCCCTCAAGAATGCCCGTGGTCCAGCTTTCCCTCCTCGAGAATGCCCGTGTTGGCAGTTTTGGTCCCTGCCCGCGTTGGTCCCTCAAGAATGCCTGTGGTCCAGCTTTCCCCCCTCGAGAATGCCCGTGTTGGCAGTTTTGGTCCCTGCCCGCATTGGGCCCCGCGATCGCGGGCTAACCCGCTACTTTTTGAATTTACAGTTTGGTCCATGAAGTTTGTTGCAAATTTAAAAAAACATTAATGGTCCCTATAATTTTCAGGTTATCATTTTATGTGGTTTTTAATGTATTGTTTCCTTTCCATTTTAATGTTTTTAATATAGAAATTCACTTAAGTTATGTAACAAGGAAATTAATTAACAACATCATATAAAAATTATTGCAAATCATCTTGTTGGTCCCGAAAGGCTTAAACAAGTTTGTAGAAGGGGGGGTTGAATACAAACACACTATTTTACTTTTCTAAATTGTTTATTGATAAATCATTAACAATTTACAGCTTGTTGCGGAAACAAGATTAAGGATAAACCTAAATCTAAACAAGTTGGAACACTAAGGTTTTCTTGCACTAAGAAAGATAAGGAGATTACTAATAAAATCCTATCTTGAGAGATTTGAACTTGTCCAGAGTTAGCAAGTTACTTCAAATGAAGTGAGTTCATCTCTTTATATACTGCATGCATTTAATGCAATTCTGTATATACTTTACACGTGTCATCAGCGGATTTGTTGCATGTCATTGACCTTTGTTGACAACCTTAGTAGCCGCATGAATGAACAGTGTAGTATCAGAGTGGTTGTACGATTTCAGATTTTCGGAGGTTCTTTTCTGACATTTCGTACGGTGGCGTGCAAGGGAGGTTAAGACAAAAGTACTTTGTACGGAGGACTTCATGATCAGCTTTCGTTGATTCAGCGATTATCATTTACTATTCAGCAGATGATAAAGTTCAGCGATAGCTGAAGTCTTGTACTTGATACTTCACGTTGAGTGGACAAATCTGAGTCTTCGCTGATCCGCATCAGTTCATTAGGAGACTTGTCGCTGGTTCTTGAGCTTGATCTTCGACTTCAGCGTAGAACCTTTGTTGACGTGAATCTTGTCTTCATGGATCATAAATAAACAACTAACTTATCAGCGATCACCATAAGGACTGAACAGACTCAGCGATATGGTGAACAGTGTTCGCTGAATGTTTAATCTAAAAGTGCGAGAGTTCCTATCAGCAGTACTGTAAGATCTTAGTACTTATCAGCGATAGTGAAACTCTGATACATATTGTTTACTTACAATTTTCACTAAGTATTTAAGATAGGGTCATTATCAAATCACTGAGGGTTTGGATCAACAATCTCCCCCTATTTGATTATGACATAGCAACAGAGAAAATTGCTATTTAATGAAAACATAAGGATAAAAAGAACTTATAAAATATTTGTCCCTTTTACTGTTTTCTGGGATCTTTTCAGTACTGATGGAGTAAAGTACATTCGCTGAAATCTTTCTTTAAATCTTTGAATCAGGTTACAATATGAATAAGAAAGATTACAAGTACAAGCGAAATAAATTACAAGTACTGAAGGATGACTGATACAATAGAGAAAAATGGTGATTGTTGTCAGCCTTCAAAGGGTTCTTCCTTAATGAGAAGTTCATCAAGGGTTGTCTTTTCAGTTGGAATCATCCAGTCAGGAACCTTTTCTCCTTTATTCTTTAGCTTCAGAGCAGCTTCAAAAATCAAGGGTTTTAGGTGTCGTGCCTGAATGTCTTTTCTGAAGTCGCACCAGTAGATGAGATCTTTGAGCTGTTCGATTGGAGTGATTGGAAGCTCAGCGATCCGTTGAAAGCATTTACGTCCGTCGTAGTCAAGAAAGAATATTCCATAAGGATTACTGATGACTTTACCAGGGACGAAAAGTTCACATGGTGGCAAAGAGACATCAAGGGCAGATAGATCAGGATCAGGACCAAGTACTTCAGCGCGAGAGAAACCAATTCCAGTTTCATTTCGTATGACAGGACATGAGTTTGAATCTAGACGTTTCTTCCTTGGAGAGTCCTTTTTTCTTTTCGGCTTTAGATCAGGAACAGGAGGAATATCCACACAAGAAGATATCAAATCGATCTGTCTGTTTATCAGCTTTTCGAAATGATCCTTGTACTTAGATTTTGATGGTTGGATAGCTAACCTCATCTCCAGCCATTCAGAGAGACCATACCTTTTTACGGTGTCAGCACGAAAGGTTTCAGATGAGTCATCTTCTCTGAACAGTTTGATGTCAACAATAGGTACTCCGATGGAGGTTCTTCCAGAGATGAATACCTTGTTGATCTTCGCTGGACGATATCTGAAGTGGATTTTCTCTTTACACCAGATCAGGGTGGTCTGAGAAACTTCAGCTTTCTTTTCCACGATCTTCTGGGCTTGTTCCCAAAGCTTTCGTTGGATTTGAATGGGAATACGCTTCAGCTTGGGGTCTTTGACAGATTCTTGAGTGAGCTTGATGGCGTATTCTCTGTCTTTATCTTCAGCTTTCTTTCTTTCAGCGATGAGGCGTTCAGCTCTGAGATGATCCTGGTATTCAGCTTTTGAAATTCTGAACTTAGGAGGAACTGAAGGTAGTTGATCGCGCCTTAGGATGATTCGCTGATCTTCGAATCGCTTTATCATTTCTTCTCTCCTCGTTTGATCTTCTTCACTCAGCTTTTGAGAAACTGAGGAAGGTCTGTTTCTGTGCGAGAGAGGTTGTTCTTCTGATTCATCAGTCTCAGAGTTTAAATCTAAGACTGGGATCATTTCTTCAGCGGTAGCTGGAATTATTGGTGAAGTCGCAATAGAAGATCTTTCAGCGATATCCTCAAACAGGGGAGAGGACTAGCTGAAACGCAGCGATCTTACAAATAAGAACTGGGTAGAAGAACTTGGGTAGAAAAGATAGAAAAAAATGTGGATGTGTATGGAGTTTGTGGAATGGATAACTGATTTTTCAGAGATGATCAGGGAAGGAAAAATAAGTTTAGTGTACCTGACAAATCGGATTTGCAAGTAGGATCGCCAGATTATCATCTTCAGCGATGCCTTTGTCTTTGCTTTTCCCAGCGCCAGAGGCTGAGTGCTTTGTCTTTGTCTTCTCCCCTGAAGGTTCTTTTATTGAAATACCTTTAAGAGCTTTGGTTCGAGGAGCAGGTTTGACAACAAAGAAATCATCGTCATCTTCATCATCATCATCATCGTTCCTTGGAGAGGAGGATGGTTCAGCTTCAGGGATGTCGAAGTCTTCGTCTTCTTCTGCTTCGGATTCCTCAGCATCTTCATCGAGTTGCTCCCCCTCAGATACAGAGGCGAGGTTCTCGGTTCCCTCAGGGTTTTCATCTCCCTGAGGTCCAGTAATCCGATCTTCATTACCCTCTCCCCTGATAGATTCATCATGGGAAAGGTCTTCAGCGCTCTTATTTTGATCTTCAGCGCTCTTCTCCTGTTCAGCGCTCTTCTCCCCCTCTTTCTCATGATGGGCGGGGGAGGAATGGGTAGATTCAGCATTGGTGTTGTCTCTGTCTTCTGGGCCAGAGACTTTCACACAACCTTCAAGCTTAGCTATTCTGTCTTCTAGGCCAGAAATAGCAGGCGTGATTTTCTTCAGCTCTTGGCGATCCTCTGCGGTGAATGAGTCCAGAACAGGTGCAGGGGCCGGAGCAGGAGCTGGATTATTTGCCTTGTTCACCAGCGTCTCGATCATTGTCTTGACAGAACTAAGATCGGTCTTCACTGAGCCCAAGTCGGTCTTGACCACTGACATATCACCTTCGAGTGTACCAACCGATTTCTTCAGCGTTGTAACCTCGCTGGAAATGGTGGAAACTGATGATTTGAGGTTGGTGTAGTCAGTGTAGATGTCGGAGAGCACTTTGGCAAAGTCGGCGAGAGTTTTATCAAGGTTTTTGATGTCATCAGAGGAGGCCTTCTTGTCCACCACAGTAGTCAGCTTCGTCAGATTCTCTCCAGCGTTTGTTACAGTGTAGAGTTATTTGATAGACCGGTGGTGAGATCCGCAAGTTTCATCTCCATAGACTGGTTGATGTCTCCCAAAAAAGGACCTGTAACATATAAGTACTTGTGAACAAAGGAAAGCTCAGAAGTTTCAGGTTTAGTTACAGTGTTTAAGGTGGGATCTGTACCTGCAGGAGCGTTGACGAACTCATCAAAGTTTCGAGTCCCTCCTTAGTGTTCCATATCTCCCTCAAAAGTTCCGTGAGGGATGGAGATCTCTGCAGGTCCTTTCTTCGTCATTCGCTGAGAAGCTTCAACGGCTTCTTGAATGATGGCATCTCCAGTTTTGACTGGAGGAGTGTCCAAAGAAGTAGAGGGAGGAGCGAAGGATAAGAATTGGGGTTGGGTTTCAAGTTCAGCGTTGGATTCGCTGAGAAGTACTTCATCAGTCTTTTGAGAGACTGACGAAGGTTGGGTAGATTCCAAAGTTCTAACCTCAGCGTTTAGGGACGCTGAAGTAGGTTTAGAAGGGATGGCTTGAATTGGTGTGGCAGAGCGTACCACGGAACTTTCCTTCAGCTCTTCAGAATGAGCTGAGGAGTCTTCAGCATGCAACTGCTGGGGTTGCTCCTTGGTTTTCTTGATCCTTTTGGAATCAAGAGGGGTAAGAGATTGTTTCCTTTTCTTAGAAGGAATGGATTTTGTGGCCGGGGTATCAGCGATGAGTATTGTCGCTGAAGGAGCCACAGAAAGCGGAGAATTTAGAAGAGTGAGAAGAGTAGAGAGACGTACCTCGTTGGCGACAGGCTTGAAGTCGAGAACTTTAGGGCCAATCTGAGAGAGTTTCAGATCACCCTCTTCAGGATAGCTGTCCTTCAAGCCATATTGAAAGATGGCGCTGATGAATCGCGGGTAAGGAACCCATGCTGGTCGGTCAGCGGCAGAATCAACACGTTGAATGAGGTCTTCATAGATGATGGAGGCCCAGTCAATGTTGAGACCTTTCAGCAGTGCGTAACCCATGGCCTGCTGAGGTTGAGCGGCTTGATCAGAAGATCCGGATTTCGCTGTCATGCAGCTGATCAGGTGAGCGAAGATGAAGTTCATCTCGCTGGGCATCTTGGATTTCTTTATCAGCGTCAGCTTCTTCTCAGGTAGCTTGTCTCTTCCCGTCTCCCAGATGTAACCCATCGCATCAAGGAAAGCAATGATTTCTTCCCTGTCAGCGTGCTTCTTGTGGTCAGGAAATGGAATGAAAGGATTTTCTGAGGTAGCGTTAGGGAATTTCAGAGCTTTGCGGATTATTGCGGGGGTTATCTTGATGGTGCCATACTCAGTATCGCTGAGTATGCAGTCGATGGTTTTAGATGGATCTTTGGCTGAGGGTAGGTTGGTGTGTCTGGCAGAGTACCAGAATTGGGATAATAGACGCTGACTGGCAGGAGGTGTGATTGTCAGTGCTGTGTATATGGGGCTATTCTTCAAAAAATTCACAGCGTCGTCTAGATGGGATACCTGCTTCCGAGGAGGAAACTCGAGAAGCGCCGAAAGGTTGTTTGCCTTTGTCCAGTCTAGTTGATCCAGCTCAAACTTAACCTGAGGAGCTTTGGTGATTTCCAGTTCCTCAGAATCAGCGGAGATGGACTCAGCGGTAACATTCAGCTTTGAAGTTGCCATTTCACTGTATTATCCGTTCAACCAAAGATGTTAACAAATAAGAAATATCTTAATGTGGAAAGAGAATTTCCATTAAGATTTTTCGAATATTGTCCATTTCATTCAGACAAAAAAAAAAGTCTTAATGAAGATTAGGGTTTTTCTTGTTTTTAAAAAAAACGAATATAACACCTATAAGCCTTGTATTCCAGTTTAAAAAAATGGATACGAAAGAAGAACAAGTTTAAGATTTTAGATTTAAAACTTGAAGAACAACCATGAAATGGTTGTGTTTATAAAACCATGAAAGAGAATGATTTTATTTTTGAGTTCTTTTGTTTGATCTTGTGTAAAACAATGATAAGATAGAAAACAAGTTATTTGCATTTGATAATAGATAAGAACATATTAACCTTGAGTTTGATGAAGAAGATGATGAACAGTTCTTGAAGATCGAGAGCACAAAATGCAACAGTGTTCTTTTCTTGCGGAGAAAGATTGACTCGCATAAAAGACAAATATAAACTTTGAGAGAGTTTATATAGGAAGAGAGTAGAGAGAGAAAAACTTGAGCGGGAAAGTTTTTCATCATGACACGGACACGTGTTTGCATTTGATTGGATAGACAACGAAACGTGCAAACGTGTGTCAGAAAAAGAAACGTGCCTGGTGATATCCGTTGCAATGACGTCACAACTGTCCTTTCACATTCTTTCGTTGTCTCTGAGGTTTTGAAAGAAAAACTCAGGGACTCTTTGGAAAATATGAAGCACTGAATAGAAATATCAGTGAGGGTTTTAAGAAATTTCAAAATATTATTCAGCGATGAAAGAGTTTGAAATCTTGCATTTTCATGCGTTTTGTCAGAGAAAACATACCTTGATATCAGTTTAACCCAATTTATTCAGAGAGAAGATGATGAAATGGATTGTACAAGTTTATTTTATCCAGAGCCTATACAAGAATGTATAAACGTATCGCTGATTAAATGTGAACCGCTGAAGATTTATCCTTCAAAGTTCAGCATTCCAAGCTCGCTGATGAGAAAGTTGAATCTTGTCTCATCAAGAGGTTTGGTAAACAAATCAGCTAACTGATAATCAGTTGGGATAAAATGAAGTTCTATATCACCATTCATCACATGATCTCTGATAAAATGATATCTGATTTCTATGTGTTTTGTCTTTGAGTGTAGCACTGGATTGTTTGCTATAGCGATGGCACTTGTGCTGTCGCAATAGATTGGAATTTTGGAGAGCTGAAGATCATAGTCTAGTAGTTGATTTCTCATCCACAAGACTTGAGAACAGCAGCTTCCAGCGGCTACATACTCAGCTTCAGCTGTGGAAGTGGACACCGAGTTTTGCTTCTTACTTGTCCAACTTACCAGCTTTCCACCTAGGAGCTGACATCCTCCTGTGGTGCTTTTCCTATCCATTTTGCAACCTGCAAAATCACTGTCTGAATAGGCGGTTAGATCGAATCCTGAATCTTTGGGATACCAAAGACCTAGATTCGCTGTACCCTTAAGATATCGAAAGATTCGCTTTACAGCTTTCATATGAGATATCTTAGGTTCAGCTTGATATCGTGCGCACAGACATGTTGCAAACATAATATCGGGTCGGCTAGCTGTAAGATACAGTAGTGAGCCGATCATCCCACGGTACAGCGTGACATTGACAGGAACACCCTTTGTGTCCTTATCAAGTATCAGCGGTGGTGCCATAGGGGTTTTCATAGCTGAACTTTCAGTTAAGTCGAATTTTTTCAGCATATCTTTAACATACTTTCCCTGATTTATAAAAGTTCCTTTTTCAGTTTGCTTAATCTGAAGACCAAGGAAATATGTTAGTTCACCCATCATACTCATTTTATACTCATCTTTCATTCTATCAGCGAAACGAGTACCAAGCTCAGGGTTAGTAGAACCAAATATAATGTCATCAACATATATTTGAACTAAAATGATATGACCTTTTATTTTTCTAAAAAACAAAGTTTTGTCAATCTTACCTCTCTCAAATTTTTCAAGGTGGAGATACGTAGAAAGAGTGTCATACCATGCACGAGGAGCTTGCTTCAAGCCATAAAGTGCCTTATCCAGCTTATAAACATAACCTGGACGCTTAGGATCTGAGAATCCTGGAGGTTGTTCCACATAAACTTCTTCATTCAGCTTTCCATTTAGAAACGCTGACTTAACATCCATTTGATGTACAGTGAAGTTTTTGTGTACAGCATATGCTAAGAAAAGACGAATAGATTCAAGTCTTGCTACAGGAGCAAAGGTTTCGTCATAATCTATACCTTCCTCTTGTCTGTATCCCTGAGCAACAAGACGAGCTTTGTTGCGAGTTACAGTACCATGTTCGTCCAACTTGTTTCGATAGACCCACTTAGTGCCTATCACTGTTTTGTCAGTTGGTCTCCGAACAAGTTTCCAAACTTTGTTTCTTTCGAATTCAGTCAGCTCTTCTTGCATAGCGCTGACCCAGTTTGGATCTCTGAGGGCATCATCTATTTTCTTTGGTTCAGTTAGAGAAATAAAGTTAACAAATAAACAAATATTACCTGCACTTCTACGAGTCTGAATACCAGCGTTGGGATCACCAAGAATTTGATCGATTGGGTGATTTACAGTCCATCGCTGAGCCGGAGCATGCGTCGCTGACTCAGTCTGAACTGGAGAAACTGAAGATGAGGCTTCAGCTACTTCTGGATAATCAGCTAAGAGAGGAATGCTTGCATTTGTCACTTCATTCACTGATTGCTGAGAAATAGATGGAATTTCTGAGACATTTGGATCAACCGCGGGTATAGTATTTATAGGAACAGCTGAGACCCAAGATGTTTCAGCTTCACAATTCTGCATATTGGGAATGATAGTAGGACCATCATTTTCAGTTGTATGAGTATGAGTAGTGGGAACATCTTCTGAATCACCAAGATGAGAAAGCATCCATTGATTCAGTTCTTCTGTATCAGCGTTCGGTTTAGAGTTCGCTGAACGGGATTCGTCAAACGTGACGTGAATAGTTTCTTCTACAGTTTGTCTTCTTCGGTTGAAGACTCTGAAGGCTTTGGAAACTGAGGAGTATCCAAGAAAGATTCCATCATCAGCCTTAGGATCAAACTTTCCAAGGGCATCTCTGTTGTTCAGTATGAAACACTGACAACCAAAGATGTGAAGAAAGCTGATTGAAGGCTTTCTCCCATGAAAAAGTTCATAGGCTGTCTTTTTGAATCTTTTGACTATCAGCGACCTGTTTTGCGTAAAACAAGCCGTGTTGACAGCTTCTGCCCAAAACTGAGTAGGCAGGTGAGAATCGCTGAGCATTGAACGTGCAGCTTCAATAATTGTTCTATTTCTTCTTTCAGCGACTCCGTTTTGTTGTGGTGTTCTCACTGACGAAAAGTTGTGAGAAATACCCTTGCTCTCAAGGAAGGAATCAAGAGAACTGTTTTTGAATTCAGTTCCATGATCACTCCTTATTGAGCGAACAGTCATATTGTTCAGAGTTTCCATCTTCCGAACAAAGGTGATGAGTTCTTCAGGGGTGTCACTCTTAGAACGGAGAAACATTACCCATGTATAACGAGAGAATTCATCAACTATGACCAGCGTATATTTCTTTCCAGCGATGGATTGTTTGTTAACGGGGCCAAACAAATCCATATGGAGTAGTTGAAGAGGAGATGACACTGAGGAAACTTGCTTGGACTTAAAGCTTGCCTTGGTCTGCTTCCCTTTTTCACACGCTGAACATAAGGATTCTTTGGCGTATGAATGTTGAGGTAGACCAGTGACTAACTCTTTGGATGAAAGAGTATTCAGTGTCTTGAAGTTGAGATGTGAAAGCCTCTTGTGCCATAGCCAGTTGACATCAGAAGATGCCTTTGAGAAGAAACAGGAGTTCTCAGTGGTTGTTGAGTCCATGTTTATAACGTAAACATTTTCCAAACGATAACCGCTGAGAGCTATCTTCTCCTTTTTGTCAGAGACAAAGCAGGATTCCTTGGTGAAAATCACTTTGTTATCCATGTCGCAAAGCTGACTGATGCTCAGAAGATTATGCTTCAGCCCTTCAACATATGCGACTCTTCTGAAGGATGTTGTACCATTTGAAAGTACACCATACCCTCGGGTGTGTCCTTTTCCATTTCCACCGAAAGTCACAGAGGGACCCTTCTCTTCCTTGTATTCAGCGAGCAGGCTTTTCTTTCCAGTCATGTGTCTAGAGCATCCGCTATCGAGATACCAGATACCCTTCTTAACCTGCAATACAAAGGAAGATTAGTTTTGCTTGGGTACCCACTTCACCATGTATACGCGTTTGTCAGTGGAAGTGGTTGGAATGGGTTCAGCAGTCTTCGCATCATTTGTCTTTCTTCACTTTGGTCAATTTCTTGACCTCAGCGGTAGGAGTCACCTTGACCTGACTTGCAACTGGTTTGGTCTTCTTTGGTGCTATCTTCACCTTAGCTATCTTATCAGCTTTGGTGGCTGTGGGACACTTACTTGCAATATGATCGGTAAGTCCACAGTGATAACATTTCCTATAACTAAAATTAGTTCTAGGACCACTTGTGTGCTGAGCTTTTAATTTGGAATTAGAAGTGCCAGCACCAAGTACACTATTGGTTTTTGAAATAGGACGAACATTCAGTTCTTCAGATTTCTTACCAAGGACATCTACTCTGAGTCTAGGAGTAGGTCGCTGAACTGATCCAGAGGTCTGATTTCTAGAACCAGATGAATGAATCACTAAGGCTTTGGAAGCATTCAGCTTAGGTACTAAAGTATCCTTCTGAGGATTTTGATAAATTACAATTCCTTTACCTTTATCTTTAGAGACAGAGGTAGGTTTTGAATAAATCATTTTCTCCTTACCTTTTGAGGAGGTAGGAGTTTCCTCAGGGATTGGTGTAATCGACGAGGAGTACTGAGATGAAGAAGTGTCAGCTACTGAGGATACGAACGTTCCAAATTTAAGCATTGAACGTTCAGTGGTTGGTATTGGAGTATCATATTTATAACCCAGGCCACGTTTATCACTCAGAGGAATCTGAGCCTTAATTATCTCAGTGATCTTTGTTGAAGAATTACACCATCCTTCAACAGTAGCTTGTTCAGCTTTTAATGCAGCGATAGCTTCCGCTCGTTCAATTTTGACTAGCTGATTTAAATGGACTTGATCTTTAAAATCTTCTTCAAATTTAGAAAGCTTTTCTATTTGAAGGTGGCAATTTTTAAGCTTTTCAGCGAGATCAAGATTTTGGTTTTCAACCACAGCTTTGCCGTTCATGGCTTCGTATAAGCTTCTAGTCAGTAGTTCGATTTTACGGAGACTATCAGCTTCATCAATATATACAATATTGGTAAAGAAGGAAGGTGATACCTGAATGGCAGATGTTGAAGTGGAGGGAATGTCTGAACTTTCTTCCTCTTCTTCAATCTTGGCCATGAGACATTGATTTGCTTCATCATCTTCAGAATCAGATGATGAGGCTTCTTCATCAGAAGCAGCCCAATCATAGTCAGCCATTAGACCTTTTCCCTTCTTCTTAAAGCTTTTCAGCTTTGCATACTTCTCCTTCAGCTTTAAGTATTTGTCGTCTTTATTCCTTGGAACAAAGGATTTCTTTGTAAAGGCTGAAGGTCTCATGATTTTCTTTGACCTGCACTCGTTAGCGAAATGACCTGTCTTTTCGCAGTTAAAACAAGTAGCAGTAGCCTTATCAACAAAAGCTGATGACTTAGGCTTGTCAGCTATAGAAAGAGTTTTGTTCTTTCTAAACATTTTCTTCTTGGCGAATCTCCTGAACTTTTTAGTTAGGAGAGCCAAGGATTCATCATCTGAAGAATCAGAATCTGATGATCTTTCAGAGTTACTTTCTAACTCAGTGATAGTGACCACGGGTCGCTGAGTAGAAGGTTCCTCTGAGATTAAAGCAACAGGGGTGCTTTTGGAATCTTTTACAAGATTCTTCTTAAGATGGCTAGATTGCTCATGATTCAGCAATGTGCCATATAAGGTAGCCAGTGTCATTGATCTTAGATCTTTTGACAGCTTGAGACACATGGAATAATTGTCCCAGCTTTCAGGTAAACATTCTAAAAACTTTGTCAGAACTTCAAAGTTAGAATATTCCTTACCAACCGTTTTAAGATCTATAATTAAGCAATTAAAACGTTGATGTACTTCAGAGAGAGTTTCATTCTTACCAGAGATGAAACTTTCGTATTGTCTTACCAGGTTGATCTTTCTTGAATCCTGGACTTCAGACGTTCCTTCATACTGAACACATATTGTGTCCCACATGGCCTTTGAGGATTTCAGGTTCATGACGGAATGGTAGACTTCGTCAGGAAGGGCCATGGATAGTATGGATCTGGCTTTTGTATCTATAGCCACTTTCTTCTTGTCTTCATCGGTCCAATGATGGATTTCCTTTGGAATCAGCCTTTCTGGAATAGCAGCTCTAGTTGCAGTGGCTGGAACGGCAGGATCAATCGTTACAGGGATGTGTGGACCGTTTTCAAGATAGTAAGGTATAGTAGGGTCTACACCTTCTAAGAAGAGTGTCATCCTATTTTTCCATAAGTTGAAGTTGTCTCTGGAAAATCTAGGGGGTTTTGCAAGAGAACCATTGTCGATATAGTGAGTGTTTGTGTTTGAGTTGGCCATTTTCAGATAATAGCAAGGAAGAGAAATATCTTAGATTAGATCTTGTTTATGAGATTAAACAAATCTGCTCTGATACCACTTGTTGGTCCCGAAAGGCTTAAACAAGTTTGTAGAAGGGGGGGTTGAATACAAACACACTATTTTACTTTTCTAAATTGTTTATTGATAAATCATTAACAATTTACAGCTTGTTGCGGAAACAAGATTAAGGATAAACCTAAATCTAAACAAGTTGGAACACTAAGGTTTTCGTGCACTAAGAAAGATAAGGAGATTACTAATAAAATCCTATCTTGAGAGATTTGAACTTGTCCAGAGTTAGCAAGTTACTTCAAATGAAGTGAGTTCATCTCTTTATATATTGCATGCATTTAATGCAATTCTGTATATACTTTACACGTGTCATCAGCGGATTTGTTGCATGTCATTGACCTTTATTGACAACCTTAGTAGCCGCATGAATGAACAGTGTAGTATCAGAGTGGTTGTACGATTTCAGATTTTCGGAGGTTCTTTTCTGACATTTCGTACGGTGGCGTGCAAGGGAGGTTAAGACAAAAGTACTTTGTACGGAGGACTTCATGATCAGCTTTCGTTGATTCAGCGATTATCATTTACTATTCAGCAGATGATAAAGTTCAGCGATAGCTGAAGTCTTGTACTTGATACTTCACGTTGAGTGGACAAATCTGAGTCTTCGCTGATCCGCATCAGTTCATTAGGAGACTTGTCGCTGGTTCTTGAGCTTGATCTTCGACTTCAGCGTAGAACCTTTGTTGACGTGAATCTTTTCTTCAGGGATCATAAATAAACAACTAACTTATCAGCGATCACCATAAGAACTGAACAGACTCAGCGATATGGTGAACAGTGTTCGCTGAATGTTTAATCTAAAAGTGCGAGAGTTCCTATCAGCAGTACTGTAAGATCTTAGTACTTATCAGCGATAGTGAAACTCTGATACATATTGTTTACTTACAATTTTCACTAAGTATTTAAGATAGGGTCATTATCAAATCACTGAGGGTTTGGATCAACAATCTCCCCCTATTTGATTATGACATAGCAACAGAGAAAATTGCTATTTAATGAAAACATAAGGATAAAAAGAACTTATAAAATATTTGTCCCTTTTACTGTTTTCTGGGATCTTTTCAGTACTGATGGAGTAAAGTACATTCGCTGAAATCTTTCTTTAAATCTTTGAATCAGGTTACAATATGAATAAGAAAGATTACAAGTACAAGCGAAATAAATTACAAGTACTGAAGGATGACTGATACAATAGAGAAAAATGGTGATTGTTGTCAGCCTTCAAAGGGTTCTTCCTTAATGAGAAGTTCATCAAGGGTTGTCTTTTCAGTTGGAATCATCCAGTCAGGAACCTTTTCTCCTTTATTCTTTAGCTTCAGAGCAGCTTCAAAAATCAAGGGTTTTAGGTGTCGTGCCTGAATGTCTTTTCTGAAGTCGCACCAGTAGATGAGATCTTTGAGCTGTTCGATTGGAGTGATTGGAAGCTCAGCGATCCGTTGAAAGCATTTACGTCCGTCGTAGTCAAGAAAGAATATTCCATAAGGATTACTGAACAAGAGTGTTTTTTTATAAAAAAAATTGTTGAAGTTGTTCTTAACATTTTTTTATAAAAACACACTATTTAGAATTATTTTTATAAAAACAATCTCTTAACAATTTTTTTATAAAAAACATTCTTAACAAGTTTTTTTTTTATAAAAATACATTCTTAACAATTTTTTTATAAAAACACACTTTTAAGAATTATTTTTATAAAAACACACTCTTAACAATTTTTTATAAAAAAACACATTTTTAACAATTTTTTATAAAACACATTCTTAAGAATTTTTTTATAAAAACACTCTTAACAATTTTTTTATAAAAACACACTCTTAACAATTTTTTTTATAAAAAAACACATTCTTAACATTTTTTTATAAAAACACACTTTTAAAAATTATTTTTATAAGAACACACTCTTAACAATTTTTTTATAAAAACACATTGTTAACAATTTTTTTATAAAAAAACACATTCTTAACATTTTTTTATAAAAACACACTTTTAAGAATTATTTTTATAAAAACACACTCTTAACAAATTTTTTATAAAATACTCCTATAACAACATACACATTATAACATACAAATATCACATTCAAACATAAAACCATACATATCATATATCTTAAAAATGTTAAACATAGAACATATTCAAACATAACAAAAGTTATAAACACTCTAACAACATACAAATCATATATCTTAACTTAAAATAACATACAAAAAATAACAAAAAACATAAGGATAACATACCACAGAGGTAATACGAGACATCTTCACAAAACCCGAACGCGTGTTCCACACGACAAAATTGAGAGAGTGGGAGAAAATTGAGAGAGTTTGATTAAAAATTGAGAGAGTTATTAAAAAAAATGGGGTGTGGCCGGTTTGGTCCCCCCACCCCTCTTATATAGTGCGGCGATAGAGAAGAGAAAGAGATAGGGTTTGGCTCACAGAGATTTTTAGGGTTAACCCCATGCCGACGCGTGGCGGGTTAGCCCGCGATCGCGGGATCCCAACGCGGGCAGGGACTAAAACTGTCAACACGGGCATTCTTGAGGGGGAAAAGATGGACCACGAGCATTCTTGAGGGACCAACAAAGGCTATTTGGGCGAAGTTTAGTGACACGTGGGCCTGAGGCCCGCGATCGCGGGGCCCACTGCGGCTTTTTGGGGCATTTTGGTAAGATGGGAGAGATTTGTGGCATTTCAGTAACAAGATGTTTGACTTTTGGCATTTTAATTAATTTCCCTTTTTAAATGACTAAGAAAAATTTGAAAACTAAATGATTAAATTTTCTCTTATAAATTGAGATAAATTATTGTTTGTGTTATCTACATTGTTCTGAATTAAAAGGTACCAGAAGTATATCCGCGTAATACCATCGATTTTTATCCGCTTTCTTGGGCTTATCGGGTTATTGACTTTCAGGACCTTGTCTTCAAACCGGTTGACGGGAAGGCTGCCAACGACCCTTGGTCAACTTGGAAATCTAACAGATTTGTAAAATGTTTTTCTTTTTTATTTTCTTTTCGAAAAAGAGCTACCTTTATTTAACTTCAAGATTGATATTGATTTCCATGGCTAAAACGGAGAATCTTTATCGTGTATGATTTGCAGTAGGATAAACAAAAACAACTTCAATGGGTCGATACCTGATTTTATATAGAATTGGAGACTACTCTCAAGATTGTAAGATGTTATATGTTTTTTTTAATGTCATAATATGTTACAATGTATTGTAAACGTTTGTGATTTTTAATCTTTGGATGTTTTTGAAGAGAGATGATTGCGAGTGGACTTGACGGGCCTATTCCTTCAAGCATATCGCTTTTCGATAACCTACTTGATCTGTGAGTGAGGAACCTTTAGACAAGTTTTAATGAGAACCGTAAATATTTTGAGAATCTGAGAACCAACTATTTATGCTTTATTCATAATGAATATACATGATATTTTTGATAAAAATGAATGATATTCATGATGAATATGCTTGATATTCATGATGATTCAGGGTCATTCATCATGAATAATACATGAAATAGTTGGTTATGAGGTTCTCAAGTTATTTATGGTTCTCATTTATTTGAACTTATTCCTATTTCCTAAATCCGTTTCAGAGCTTTTGTTCTTCGTGAAACTCTTTCCGTTTTGTCAAGAAAGTGATTAGTTCATGATGCCCATTTGTTTTTCAGGAGAATTACCGACATAACTGGGCTGACTCACGGATTTCCTCCACTCAACAATGCTACAGGATTAATACGATTGTAAGTAGATAATTCTTATCTCAACTCGTATGTATTCTTATATTTCATTCATAAATTTAGGATCTTGAGAAATTGCAACATTTCTGGAGAAATACCGGCTTATATTTGGCAAGTGAGAGAACTTGAATTGTTGTAAGTACACATAACACGGACCGTTGTTCTTCTAATTCTTCATAATCTATGCGTTTAATGACATCATTTCCTCTGTGAATTCGAAAGGGACACAAGTTTTAACCGCTTAGTAGGGAGAATATCTAATGACATCCTCGATAAGAGCTTGCGATTAGTGTAAGTGTAAAAAAGACAACTTTTAGTAAATTTTCAAGATTTCTTGTTTTTCATTTTCTATTTTATTTGTTTGGTTATGGCTAACTAAGCATCTCGATGTCGTTTTGGAACAGATTTTTAACCGGTAACATGCTAAGTGGAGAAATACCGGACGCACTTTTGGCAAACGGGGCTAGTATGTAAGTTCATTTTGCAAGTCCTTATGTTTGGTTATTTTCCATTGAGTCCTGTGTGGATTAATTTGTCGGTATAAATAGAAAAGGTTTTTGTTTGGAAGGAGCGTTTTTTTTAATTGGGATGACAAGTTTGAAGAAATTTGTCTTTAAGCTTACTGAATAAGCCACTTTTTATATAATAAAGGCACTGCCAAACAATCATATATAGATTGTTGTTAAGCTCATTAAGCTGCTAACAAACATGCTCTTAGTTATAAAGAAATTAACGAATTTATTTGACTAACTTGGTGTAGTGATCTTTCTTACAACAATTTGACATGGCAAGGACCTAATCAACCGACATGCCGGCAAAACACGTAGGGACTTTACTTGTGATATCTCGTGCTATATCCGGTCTGAACTAGAATTGTGAGTTTTTTATAAGTTTAATTTTTTTTCGAAAGTGGTATCGGCAACCCAAAGACACCGCGGATCCACGTGGTCTGGGCCCATGGCCACACGGTTCTATATATATGTGAAAATTTAGTGAAAAACATGTTTTAGATGATACTTGTATGCCACTCGGGACTTTCTTGAAAGTTCGTTCTTCTGATGACTTGTTCTTTCGTTGTATTAGGAATCTGTACGTGAACTTTTTCAGAAGCTCTTCAACGGGAAACCGATGTAAGACCGTTTTCATTGCTTTTCCTACCATTTATATCGTCTGGTTTTTGTGTGGCTTAAAGTTGCGGGGTTTTAATTCAAGACCTCTAGGTTACTTAGGCCATCCGCAACGCCTCGGGCTCGGGCTCGGCTGCCGGCTCCTGCGGGCTGCGCTGCGGCGGCTGCGGGCTTGGGGCTCGGGCTCGGGGTGCGGGTTTGAAAACCCGAGGAACCCGAACGATTTCATGTTTATTTAATTTTTTTTTAAATTTTTTTATTCAACGGCTCTTTCAAACGGCTACTTCTAAATCAATTTTTTTTTAATTTTTTTTTCAATTTAATCACACTATATATATTAACCCTCAACCTCTTATTTTTTCACACCAACAATCTCTCAAACTCTCTCAAATTCTCTCAAACACTCTCAAATTTCATCATGAATCCAAACAAAACACTTACATCCCGTCATAACCGACCACATACACCGCAACCGCAAGAAGACCCGGAGCTTGGTTACTTTAAAGAGAAAAGAGCAAATTAAAAAATTTCATAATTGGTAGTGTTTTGTATTTTGTAATTTTTATTTTTAATGAATGATATGAATTTTTATTTTTATTATTTATCTTATTTTTATTTATTAAAAATATATAAATATTTTAATTTTGTTAAATAATTAAATGTATAAATAAAAGAATTAAAAAAATGAGGTGGCAAGAGGGCTTTTAGTTATGCGCTGGGGGTCTTTAGGGCTTGAGGGCTTGAGGAGAAAAGGTGATGTGGCGCTGATGTGGCATTAAGGGCTTGAGTGCTTTTATCTATGCGCTGTGGATGGCCTTAGAACAAGTCCCCATCACTTGAGCAACCCCATATATACATACATACATACATATATATATATATATATATATATATATATATATACATGTATATATATAGAAGAAGGTTCAAACGAGAACTATTTACGAGAACTACGAGGACGGACGACCATGTACAAAATCACTGGTGATTCACGTACAAAATCACTGGTGACTAAAATTCTGGACACGCCAACTTTGGGCCGCGACTTGCAAGTCGCGTGGCAAGTCGCGCGAATCACCAGTGATTTTGTACGCGAATCACCAGTGATTTTGTACATGGGCGGCCGTTCTCGTAGTTCTCGTAAATAGTTAGCGTTCTCGTTTGAACCCACCTCTCTATATATATCTATATAGGGGCAGGTTCAAACGAGAAGACAGTCCATTTGCGAGAAGGCGAGAAAGAATGTGGGCCACATACTTCAATATTAAAAAAATAACATAAAAAATAAAAAATATTTTAGAAATTAGTATAATTATCATTTTAAATTGGATAAATACTTAAATATCTCATATATCTTTTAAATTTATTTATTTTTTAATTTTACTAAATTCATATTTTTATCAACTTTTATATTTTTTTTCTAGATACACTTTTGATTAAAAAATCATAATTTTCATCAAATATCACATGTGAGTTCCATCATCAATTTATTATATTTTTCATCATTTTATATCTACTTTCTTGATCCACGTTTTTAATCACATGTGATTAACTTCGTTTAATATATTATCTGTTATGTATCACATATGATCCAATATGTGAATTTTTGTATATATCACATATGATAATATACCTCCGAATATAAAAGACGTATAATCACATATGATAATATACCTCCGAATATAAAAGACGTATAATCACATATGATGATATTTACATCATAAAAAAATCTATTAATATAAATATACATAATCACATATGATTAACTAAAATATCTACAATAATCACATGTGATAATATACATAATCAGATGTGATAATATGCATAATCACATGTGATAATATACATAATCACATGTGATAATATGATATGTACAAAAATTAACATATAGTGAATCATATGTGATACGTAATAAATCATTTATTAACTTAAGTTAATCACATGTAATTCAAGATCTAAAAAATAGAGAAAAAATTTGTGAAAAACAATAATGAATTGATTATGGATATCATATGTGATATTTGATCTAAATTGTGATTTTTTTATTAAAAGTCTATCCAGAATTTTTATTACATAAAACTTAATTAAAAAAATAATGAATTAATTGAAATTAAAATATAAATAAATTTAAAAGATATGATGAAACTTTAAGAGTTTATCCAATTTAAAATGGTAATTATCCTAATCTGTAAATTTATTTTTAATTTTTAATTTCTGGTATTTTTTTAATTAATGGATTTTGTGGTTCATATTCCTTCTCGCATATCAGTTTGCTTCTCGCATGATCCTCCATCTCTCTCTCTCTATATATATATATATACTTGGGATCACGTGAGACCAGCCTGTTTTCGTGAGACCCGTGAGACCAAGTTTTTACATTTGAAACTTCCCAGCAAAACACTGTAAAGGTAAAAAAATCTGAACCTTCACAGCAAAAACCATTGTGAAGGTTACCTTTACAGTGTTTTGCTGTGAAGTTTCAAGTGTAAAAACTTGGTCTTATGGGTCTCACGAAAACAGGTAGGTCTCATGTGAACCCAACCTTATATATATATATATATATAGAGAGAGAGAGAGAGAGAGAGAGAGGTTTAGGGGAAAATCCCCTAAAAAAAGGAAAAGGTAACCATTAATCTGGACGGTATGCACATATGTTTTTTTGGTTTTTATGCACGTGTGCATATTACAGAGTACTTGTATGCACATGTACATACCGTCCAGATGAATTACCAGGGTGTTCTTCAGTTTTTCATTTTTTTGCGGTTTTCCCCTGAACCCGACCCTAAATATATGTTATTCATCTTCTTTTTTCATATGCATTTAACGTTTGTTGCTCTTGTGATGACATTCGCAACAGACAGGATGTGCTTCCGTGTGCTGAGGATATCCAGTGTCCCAGATGTGAGTACTTTCTATGCGTAACCAGACAAAAGCCGAACACACACACACACAGAAACAGAAGTTTGACTATTAAGGTCAAATCCAATTAGTTTCAACTCCATAGTTTATATTAAGTTCTTATAGATTTTTAAGAAAAATGCAGTGACTAAGCTGAAATCCGATTAGTGGTGCTAAACTTGGTAACAAATCCACATGGAATTTGAAATTTTGAGAATTCTATGTTTGACCCAAAAGTCAAAGTTGATAATTGAACTGCTAAATGACCATTGAACATCTACATTGTCGAAAACTCAGCATGGTAGCACTACAACTAAATCGACTTTACAGGATACAAAGATGTCTAAATGTCATAATAGACCGCTTTATAGAACTTAGTTTATAGGACCAAATAATTGTACGCCATATATAAAGGTGTTGCAATAAGATTTTAGGACATACTTGGGCACCCTAACAAATTTTTAGGATACTTTTTATAGGACGTTTTTGAGAAGTGTGATATGAGCACATCTTTTTATAGAACAATTGTTATTACAAGACACTTTTAAAATAATGTCAAATAAAAAGACTAATAGGAAGCTTTATTTTAAAAATGTCCTAAAAAACTTGTTTGGACGCCCAAAAGCTTTATTGTAACACATTTATATAAGATGTACAATTGTTTGACCCTATAAACTTAAGTTCTACTAATCGGTCTAAGTCTAGTAGGACACTTGGACATAATATGACATCCTATAAAACCGATTTTGTCGTAGTGTAGTTACAAATGTTGGCATAACTAGAGATATGAACCTCAAAGCGTGGCTCAACACAACATTAGTGGTTTATATATATATATATATATATATAGAGAGAGAGAGAGAGAGAGAGAGAGAGGGAGAGAGGGAGAGAGGGAGAGAGAGAGGGAGGGAGAGGGAGAGAGAAAGAGAGAGAGAGAGAACCTAAAAAATTAAAAACTGAGGAACATCCCAGGTAACTGTTCATCCGGATGGTATGCACATGTGCATACAAGTAATTGAAGCTGTTTTTTGGTTTATCCACGTGTGCATGATACAAAATACTTATATGCACATGTGCATATCGTCCGGATGAACGATTTCCAGGGTGTTCCTCAGATTTTCCATTTTTTTCTAGTTTTCCAATGAACCGAACCTGATATATATATATATATATATATATATATATATATATATATATAGGGTTGGGTTCACGTGAGACCATACCTGTTTTCGTGAGACCGTGAGACCACAAAATTAACACTAAACCTTCACAGTGATTCATTGTGAAGGAAAGAAAAACAGCGAACCTTCACAGCAAAAACACTGTGAAGGTTTACCATCACAGTACCTTCATAGTCTTTTGCTGTGAAGGTTTAGTGTTAATTTTGTGGTCTCACAGAAATAACATGGTCTCACATGATCTCAAGTCTATATATATATATATATATAGGGGCAGGTTCAAACAAGAAGCTAAACCTTATGCGAGAATGCGAGAAGTGTGTAATCATATATGATACACAAGCTTAATCATATATGATTAAGAATATGTTACATTGGCAATACATAGACGTTTAATCATATATGATTAAACACACTCACATGCACTGTAATCATATATATGATTAAACACTTCTCGCATTCTCGCATAACGTTTAACTTCTCGCATGATCCTTCCTCTATATATATACATATATATATAGTTGGTTTAAAGTAAGAATAGTTGTTATTGTGAGACGGTAAGAAGGGATCCCACCCTGGGATCAATCCTACCCTTCTAAGCTAATTCATGGGTTATTTTGGGACTTAATCTGAACCATTTGATCAACACTAATTAAAAGTGATCAAGGGTCCAAATCCCTTCTTACACTTCTCACCTTAACTCCTATTCTCACACGATCATTCATCTATATATATATACAATCTATTGATTCACATGTTTTCTCCATAACATAGCTACGTTTTATTTTATTTTATGACAGATAGATGTTCTGTACACGTGAATTGTGGTGGGGATGATTTGATGGTTACACAAAGTAACGGGCAGTCAATTCTTTATGAAGGAGACGCCAATGTCGATGGTGGTGCCGCTAAGTTGTATGAAACCACTAGTAACTGGGATTTAGTAGCACCGGAGACTTCATGGATGACAGAATTTATCAGAACACCCGATACATAGAATCTATTAAGGGGAACACCACCTTACCGCCGCTATATACCACCGCCCGCCTCTCACCAGCTACACTCACTTACTTCGGCTATTGTTTGGAAAACGGTGAATATGCCGTTAATCTGCACTTTGCAGAGATACAATTCACTGACGATAACACGTATAGAAATCTTGGCCGGCGGGTATTTGATATTTATATTCAGGTAATACAAATTATTCAAAAATAAGTATACAATTGTATGCTGAGTTGCTGACTACAACTAAATCGGCTTATATGACCCTAGATATATCTAAACATTCTAATAGACTACTTTATAGAACTTAAGTTTATGGGACCAAACAATTGTGTATCCTAAGTAATAAGTTGACAAGATGCATATAAGATTACTTGTTTTTATAAGACATTTTTTCAAATAATGTCGTACAAAAAGACTAATAGGACGCTTTATTTCAAAAGTATTCTAAAACACTTGTTAGGACGCCTAAAAACGTTGTATCAGGTTACTTACACACATTTACATAGGACGAACAATTGTTTGATTCTATAAAACTAAGTCCTATAAATCAGTCTATTAGGACGTTTAGATAGAAAAATTAACAAAAATAGCGGTTTCAACCTTATACATTTACCTCTTAGTCATTTCTCTCCTAGAATTTCCAAAAATGCCACGATCTCTGCAAGTAGCAACTCCTCAACTTGCGGAGAGGACAAAATGTAAAAGAAAAAACAGATTTCTGAACATAATCTGCAAGCACAGGGTCTAAATCTGTAAATTAGTGCAAACACTTCAACAACTTGTGGAATGTGGACCAAGACTAATTTACAGATTTAGTCCCTGTACTTGTGGACCATGCTCATGTTTTTTTTACTTTTTGACCCTCCACAAATTGAGGAGTTGTTACTTGTTGAAGCAGTGACTTTCAAAATACCTTTTCTTAACTTCAAGACTACCTAACCCTATGTACTCATTAAACTCGGTGAATGTTATTCCTCGTCGGGTTCTTGTTCCAAACACAAAAACCTTTAAGCTACAGTTTCTATGAGGCTATTTCTGTTAATTTCCCATTTAAACATATTTGGCATCCTAAAGCCAATTTTGTTGTAGTGCTGTTAGATGGCTTAATCAAGATTGTGATATCGGCCAATCCAACGGCTGTAAAATGTGTCACCGAAACTGCTAACTGAGTTTCTATGTGATTTAGGGACGACGTGTCAGAAGGGACTTTAATATCGAAGACGAGGCCCGTGGGTTTGGAAGACCGGTGGTCATACCGTTCAATGCTAGTGTGACTAATAACATCTTGGAGATACGCTTTTACTGGGCGGGTAAAGGGACGGCCCGTTTTCCTAAAAGAGGAGTCTACGGGCCTCTTGTATCCGCCATCGATATTAACCCTCGTAAGGATTTCCAAACTTCATGTTCTAAAAACCAAAATCTAACGCTTCCCAACCCATTTAAATAAATGGGTTAGGCGGGTTGACCTATTTACTTAAATGGGTTGAAAATCTCACTTTTTTGCCCGCTCTACTTCTTTGGTGGGATATACTGGACTCGTTTAGTTTGGTTTGGCTTAATTCTTTACAAAATTGGCGGGTTTTTTCATTATCATCTTTACTTTCGTTCATGATGTCGACTCTTTTGTTTAGATTTTAAAACATGTTCAACGGGTGGAAAAAAGGCGAGCAAAGACGTTTATATTGGTGTCGGGATTGCTGTTCCTTGTTTTATATTGTTGATCTTGGTGATCTTGTGGAGGAAAAAATGTTTTAAAGGCAGAAAAACGAACGATAAAGGTAAAAGAATCGTCTTTTTTAACTTTCTTGATCAACTCATTCAACTCTTTGCTTTTTTTGAACAAATTCGAAGGAATGGAGCTGAAAACGCTTTCATTTTCGTTGAAACAACTGAAATCCGCTACGAACAACTTTAATGCTTCGAACAAAGTAGGAGAAGGAGGTTTCGGGGCTGTTTACAAGGTCGTAATTTAGCACAAAAAATTCATTCAGGTGATTGTGTTTTTGCGTGTGTGTGTGTGTTTTGGTAACCGTGGGTGTCGGGCTCGCTTGCACGTTTTGTGTTTATAACGTGTGTATGGTGTTTGCAAGGTACTTTGCCAGATGGCACGGTTATCGCGGTGAAGCAACTTTCGTCTCATTCGAAGCAGGAAACCGGGAGTTCTTGAACGAGATGGGTGTGATTTCATGTTTGCAACACCCGAATCTTGTTAAACTCCATGGATGCTGCATCGAAGAAGATCAATTGTTGCTTGTTTACGAGTATTTGGAAAACAATAGCCTTGCAAATGCTTTGTTTGGTGAGTGTTTCTTTGCTTTCCTGAAATGCATTCAAGTTTCTCTTTTATTCATGGAAACAACCGCTCTACTATTTAAGGTGGTAGATGTCAGATCTGTGTACATCTCACCCTAGAAACTTATTTTTTTGGGGCTGTTTGGCAGTTGCTGAATGACTAAGTGGTCAGAATGATTAAGAGGCTTATATGATATAGTGCAAAATGAAATATGGTTGTTTGGTAATTGTTCATAATGAAATCAGGGCGCTGAATGGTTAAGGGAGGCCCAAGATGCAAAATCATTCAGTGGGTTTTAGAACCATTAAGAGGCAAACTTTTTTTGCCAAATAAGATTCACCTTTTAGCGGTTCAGAGGTTTCCTCTTAATGGAACTATTAAGAGGTAAACAAACAACCCCCAAGTTTCTGTTTTATTCACGAAAACAACTAAACTACTCTTTAAGGTAGATGTCAGATTTGCGTACATCTCACACCAGACCCGTCTTATTTGTTAGTGGGATTTATTGGGTAGGTTTTGATTAGTTTTCTCTTTTGATTAGTTTTTTTCTTTTTCTATTTTGTAACCTTAACTTATTGTTATTAACGTAGATTCGAGCAAAAACCGCTTAATGCTGGATTGGCCCACGAGGTTCAAGATATGTATCGGGATTGCTAAAGGTTTAGCTTTTCTTCACGATGAATCGAGGCTCAAAATCGTACACAGGGACATCAAAGCTACGAACGTGCTGCTTGATAGAGATCTGAATCCGAAAATATCTGACTTTGGATTGGCCAGACTAAATGAGGACGAGAAGACTCACGTTAGTACCCGAGTTGCCGGAACAATGTAATTCTCAATTCTTACAGAAAACCAACAATAAAGGGTAGCTTAACGGGTAAGACCTTGGGTTTGCTCCCCAGAGGTCACCACGTCGAGCATCTCCAACAACTTCTCCAAAATGAATAAGTCAAAAGTCAAAATCTGCAAAAAGAATCACTTTCATCTCCAACATATTCTTTATTTTTTAGAGATTACACAATTAATTATATCATGAAAATATTCAATCCAACTCATAAAATATTATTTTCTCTCTCCTAAACATTTAGTTTAAAGCAATTCCATTGGTAGAATGAATACATATGTTATTATGTTTGGAGATATTTCCAAATTTGGAGATTTTCATCATCTCTCTCATACTTTCTCCATTTTGGAGAATGTTTTGGGGAATCTGTTGCCTGTTGGAGCGAAAAATCCTCAAAATCTCCATTTTGGAGAAGCCGTTGGAGATGCTCTTAGACCTGACTGTCAGGCCTTTGGGATTAGTCGTGCGTAAGCTGGCTCGAACACCCACAGATGCCAAACACTTGCAAAAAGAATCCGAAACAATTTCATTTCTTTAATCCGTTTTTTGCGCTAACTGTCTTGGTTAACGAAATCTTGATGGATTTGCAGCGGATATATGGCGCCCGAGTATGCGCTCTGGGGTTACTTGAGCGACAAGGCGGATGTTTACAGCTTCGGAGTTGTGGTGTTAGAAATCGTTAGCGGAAAGAACAACACCAGTTATATTCCGACCAACGACTGCATTTGTCTTTTAGACTGGGTACGTTTCGCATTTTTGTGGTCAAAATTTTGACTTTTGTGGGCAAACCCTCGACTCTTTCTATCCAAAATCGAATCGAAAACTAGTCTGGTTGATCTTAAAAGTCAACATTCAGTAGAACATTTCGGCCATGTTTAACGACCATAAGATAACTTATATTTTGAGCTTATTAAAAAAACATGTTTGCTAACTCTACATCTTAAAAGCTAGTGTTTTGGAAAACTATTTCAAGTAACGTTTCAATAAAGTTCCAGATGTTTTTTCCTCTGTTTTCCAATTAAGTTTATGGGTTGGGTTCCGGTGAGAAGTTGAGGTTAACGTGATAAGCGTGAGAAGTAATTAATAACCGTTGGATGAAAAATGGACGCACATTAGGATGAGATACAGATGCACCGAGATGCACCGCATCAATTCCGTTCTAAGGCGCAATTCATGGGAGGACATTTGATTAAAAGTGATAAACGGTTCAGATCCACTTCTCACGTTAACCTCAACTTCTCACACCATCCTTCGCCTTAACTTTTTAACATGTCCTTTTAGATAATTTATTATCGTAGTTTTGACCTGACTAACGGTTAGCTTACGAGCCACCAACTAGTTTTTCAGCCGATTTAAAAGTGATTTTGAAGTTTAAAAGAAGCATAAAAAATCAATTTGATCTAGCAGTGGGAGGATAAAAAGAGTATACGGTCAAAATAAAATAAGATAATGCGAGAATGTCAAAACACATGTGATTTTGTACTTAAATCACACGTGAATACGGAATACGGTTAATACTTTGACAAGCGTAATCACATGTGATTCAGTGTGAAAGCACATGTTATTTGGTTGCTCTGTTACTTGATTATGTACTAGTTTGAACCTGTCTATGATTTAGTCCAAATCGAATTATTTGGATTAAAAAACTCCTAAAATCATAATCAGTTTTGGCATGGCAGATCGATATCAGATTTTTGAATATTCATTTTGAAACCGATTATGCAGGCTTGTCGATTGGAAACAAGTAAACAATACGAAGAACTTTTTGACGAGAGATTAGAATCGAACCTCAACAAAGAAGAAGCAGAAACCGTAGTGAAAGTAGCACTTCTGTGCACCAACGGATCTCCGTCAGTTAGGCCAAAAATGTCAGAGGTAGTAAGTATGCTCGAAGGCAAAACGTGCGTACCTGAAATAGTTCCACAACCAAGCGGTTACTCTGAAGATCTGAGATTCAGAGCCATGAGAGACTTTCGTCGTCAGATGCAAGGTGAAGGTAGCCACAAAGAAGATCAAACTGAGGAGAACTCGAATTACACTTTGACATCGTCTGATGATGCTTTTGCGATTCATTCAATCGATGCCAGATCGTATTGAAGATTCAGGTTCGTTTTTGGTTGAACATACGTTGATTGATAGCATTTAGGGCTCAGAACGGTCTAATTACTCTTTGACATCGTCTGATGATGCTTTTGCGATTCATTCTATTGATGCTAGATCGTATTGAAGATTTAGGTTCGTTTTTGGCTGAATATACGTTGATTGATAGGATTTAGGGCTCAGAACGGTGGAGTAGATAGAGATAATGAATTCGACCGGTTTAAATTTGTGTGAAACAAATTTTCGGCTTGAAGAAATTGAGATTGATGATCCGATGAGGATGGATGACGGCGTCACGGTGGATCATGGTTATATCCGGCTTCGATTTGTTTTTGGGGGAGGGGTTCCAAATTGCACATATTAAATTTGTATAAATACTAGTCAGTATGCCCGCGCGATGCAGCGGGATTTTTAATCCGTAAACTTAGACCCTCAATTCAATTTTTTTGTGTTTGTATGGTTATGAAGTGTGAATGGACTGATATCGTAGTAATATTGTTGATTAGCCAAAGGTTAATAGTCAAGTTGTGTATCTATATAATGCATGTGAAAGATTAAGGGGGCGTTTGGTTCGCTGGAATGTTTTTTGATGGAATGGAATCTGTCAAAGGAATTTGACTTTAAGGAATTGGAATGGAATGTTGTCAAGTTTGACCAGCTGTTTGGTTGACAGAATTGGAATGGAATCTGTTAAAGGAATTGGAATGGAATCTGGTAAATGACCAAAATACCCTTTTGATAATTTTAATTGTTTTTTTCAAAAGCAATTGTTTTTTTTGGAATGAAATTTTATTTGTTTTTTTTTTCAAAACCGTCGCCACCACCACCACCACCGATGGTGGTGGTGGCGGTGGTGGTGGTGGCGGTGGTGGTGGTGGTGGTGGTGGTGGTGGTGGTGGCGGCGGTGGCGGTGGTGGTGGCGGCGGCGGTGGTGGTGGTGGTGGTGGTGGTGGTAGCGGCGGCGGTGGCGGCGGTGGTGGTGGTGGTGGTGGTGGCGGTGGTGGCGGTGGTGGCGGTGGTGGCGGTGGTGGCGGTGGTGGTGGTGGCGGCGGTGGTGGTGGTGGTGGCGGTGGTGGTGGTGGTGGCGGTGGCGGCGGTGGTGGTGGTGGCGGTGGTGGCGGCGGCGGCGACGGTGGCGGTGGCGGTGGTGGTGGTGGCGGCGGTGGCGGTGGCGATGGCGGTGGTGGTGGTGCAATGGAGAGAGAGCAAGGGTAATTTTGGAATTGACCATTTCTACAATTCCATTCCTTACAATCCCAAGCCTCATTGATGGAATGAAAAATACCCATTTGATGGAATTGGTGGAATTTTAAACATTCCATTCCATTACAATCCTTGAACCAAACGTCGGAATGGAATCTGGTCAACGGAATTGACCATTCCAATTCCACCAATTCCATCCAACCAAACAGCCCCTAAGGGGTTGTTTGGTTGAGGGTATTGAGGGGTAAGGAATGAGAATGATAATGAAAAATGTGATTTTGTTTGATATAATATAATAGACCCATTACCCCAAACTCATTAATTTCCATTCCTGACCAAATTGGGGGGAATGGAAATCTTACTCAGCTCTATCATCTTTTCTCATACGTCCCTTCACCTCTCGATGTTGAATGAAACATGTTAATTTATTTTCGTGTAGGACGGCACATATGTGTATTAAAAATATTATATAAAATAAATTTTTATTGATTATACTGGTTTAACCAAACAACATCAATGCAATGCTCATTCCTATTCTCATTCTACTGCATTTGCATTTCCATTTCCATTTCCATTTCCATTTTCATTTTCATTTTCATTTCCATTTTCATTTTCATTTTCATTTTCATTTCCATTTCTTAAAATGAATCAAACGCCCCCTAATAGTCAACGGGGTAACATTTGGATTGAACTTAGTTGACGTACCCATGCAATGTAAGTGGATGTAATATTATGTTAGAGAAAATAACGTAAAGGATGAGAATGATTTTGGTCTAGTTCTTGGCCTATTAAAATTATGGCTTGGACCCATTCCGTGCTTCTGAGAAAAGATTCACCCAATGATATTAGACTCTGCAAAGAGTGAGACAAATGAAGAACCAGATACCCAACTGATTAGTCCCAACTAATCAACTAATCATGATGAATATGATGGATATTCATGAATGATAAAAATGCAAGATATTCATGATGAATAATAATCATTAATATTTGGAAATATTCATCATGAGTAATTGGTTCTTACGGACTTACGGTTCTCCAAATATCTACGATTCCTAAATGAATTTTCCCCTATGCATACATACATTCTTAAAGGGGAGTATAAACTACTATTGAGTTGCTAACATTGCTGATGAGAATCCCATTCACTCCAACAGGTAAGGGATCAAATTTCATTTCAAAACACACGTTTTGTACAACAAGAACAAAGCCAATTGCACCAAGACTCTTTGTTGTTTCAGCAACTTTTTTAATTGATGCTAAAACAGACAAATTTGAAAGAATAACCACACAAAAACGTTTCCTTTCACCATATTTCCGATTAAAACTTCTGGCATTTGGCAGCCCAATGGACTAAACTTCACAACCGAAGAATCCAATAGAACATGATTAGCCGCAACGACGGTATATTTTTTTTATTCGGACGGATGGCTGCTGCATTGAGATGATAAGTTAGAAAAAAATCAGAGGGATTATGAAAACACCAACATTTCCATGAAACTATTATACAAACCACCAAATGCCATTGACCCAACTGGTACCAATTGACACCATAACAAAATTGGCTCTATAGAATGTTAAATATGTCTAAATGTCTTAATAGATTGGTTTATAAGACTTACGTTTATAGGATCAAACGATTGTGCATCATATGTAAAAGTGTTGCAATAAGACGTTTTTTAAGCATCCTAACAAGTTTTTATAAAATGTTTCTATTAGATTTTCTTATTTAAGTTTTTTTAGAAGTATCCTGTGAACACATCTTTTTATAGGACACTTGTTTTTATACCATCTTTTCAACTAATGTCGTATAAAAAGACTAATAAGACCATTTTATTTCAAATAATGCCCTATAAAAAGATTAATAAGACGTTTTATTTCAAAAGTGTCCCAAAAGACTAATAAGACGTCTTATCATCTTAGTGCAACACTTTTACATATGACACACTATTGTTTAACTTAAGTCCTATAAAACAGTCTATTAGGACATTTAGACTTAGTTGGCATCCTCTAAAGCCGATTTTGCTGTAGTGTGAATCTCAAAAACCCGCCGTTATTGGTTGGAGACTCACCATAGAAGTAGCGTGTGAGTTTCAACCATTTCAAAAAAAGATTTTAAATGAACATTTAGGGATCACCACGACCCAATCAACTAACCAAGTGACTCTTTCAACAGATTACCAATTACATAACCTAAAACTTACATGATAAGCCTGTTCCAGCTAGGATCTTTCCATTTCGTAGCATCAAATGGTTTTTACATCAGCAATCATCAACAACAACAGCTACAAATGCGATCTATGGACTGTAAGACGCGATAGTGTTGAGCGACATACCACCATTTCCGGATGCCTGTAAAAGGAAACGAGAATCCATATATATTTTTATTACAAACCAAGAAAAAAACAATAACAAAAGAATAATAGGAATATCTATCAAAAAAATTAATACAAAATGTCTCATGTTTTGATAAGACACTAACAAGACTCTAAAAACTACAAAAATGTAAAATATTTCTAAAAATGATATACTAAAAATCTGAAATCTGTCTTTTAGCATCCTAGAACAACATTCTCTTAAACAATAATACCTTAAATTTCAAGATAAGGTGTTACCTGTGTGATTAACACGTTTTGAGTTTTTATGGTGATGGCATACAAAGTAACACTCCAAAATGCAAACTCACACAATTATACTTGCTCAAGTAAGAAGGTTGATTCAAGATAACCATTAGGGTACACTCTTACTTGAGACAATGACGTCTTATGTTTGAAGAAATCATAACAGGTTCAAATCTAACTTAGGAGATGCTAAATATTTTGGTAATCGAAATTATTAGATAAAAAACAATATAATTTCGCCAATAATATCATTTCGTCAATAATATCACTTGAATAAGTGACGATGAAGACCTAAGAAGCGCACACCTTTTAAACGAAGGTCAATTGAACTGAATACAATATACTAACAGTCATGTTCATTTTTAGAGCAAAACGGTTTAGTTTTCAGTAATAAGAAAACAACAAAAACAAAACTTTGATATTAGTATCCCTGTTCAAGTAAGAGAATGTGTGTGATGCCACTGTTTATCCATTGATTGGAAAACACTTCTTTCAATAAGAAACAGATTTCAGTCAACAAATGTAACTTGAGAACATAAATCTAATACAACCAAATTTTAGAGGACAAATGGCAACAAATCCTCAAAAAATGAATAAGAATTTACATCAAAACGTCGGAAAGTTCTATGATCAACCAACATGGATATCTCTGTTATGCCTGCCTTTCAATAACAAGCCAATTTGTATGAATTTTGCATACATAAGTGTGTTTGGGAAAATTAATTCCATGGCAGATGGTATATATCTGGAAGTGCAAAGACATACAAATGCACAAACATTCGAATATTAACACGGTTAGCTTTGAGCTTTGAGCAAGTGAGACATATAGATATTATAAAAGCCATATAATCAATGTATAACAAACAGTTTAGCTTCAAAATAGCAAGTGAAAGTTCAGTATTACCTTCTCTATCGCATTTACATACCTAGACCAAGTGTAGTGTTGTTCTCTTTGGTAACAAAGACACTGTCTATGGCATCATTGCAAAAACCTTTTACCTGCAATTATCTTTACAAAATTAGAATAATAGCAAGAATCAATATTTTTTTAATTAAAAAATAAAAATTATTAGCTAATTATAAACACAAATACGTTGATGGAAAATTAGTCAGAAACCCTACATTTTTCAAACATCACAAAGAACTGTTAACCGGTTGATGTTATTGTAAGCCAAATAATAAATCTTCAATCGAGAAACATATGCAGTACCTCTTCAATTTCTTCATTGTGGTCTTTATAGAGTTTTTGCATTAAAAAAATTGTTCAGTACACAGTATCAACTAAAACCCCGAAAGTCACCAAATGTTTGCTTGTCATAGTCTAGCAGTTCTTTGTGTAGTTTTTAATTGCTCCAGCAACTCATCTTCCCATGTTTCCATCTTTATCCCTGCAGTCCCTGCATACCATCAATTTCCATATATTACTTCTTCATTCAGGTTATATTCCATGTAGAAGTGGCAGATAAAAGTATATACCTTAGAAGCTGAAATTCAAGGATGAACGCGAAGAACCCTAACATCACGTTCGTTGAAGATATTGGCATCTGTCAAATTGAGAGCTCTGTTAGTGAAAAAACACAAATACGAATCAAATGAAATCAGATAAGATGGAGATGAAGCACACTGATTGAGACCTTGAAATCGAATCGAGATGCAGACCTCGTTATTTTGGGAAATCAAAAGTCGAACAAGTGAAACCTTTGTGCAAAAATCAAATGAATCAATGGTGAGAAACCATACCTCAGAACCTTTGGTGATTCGAAGCAAGCGTGAAACCAACAAATTAGGCATCGGGATTCTTTAATACAAGGTTGGGAACGAAACCGATTTCCTCGTCCTCCTTGTCTAGGACGAAACCGATTCCTCCACCATATCATGGACGTTGATTGGATGAGAGATTCCAAACGATGGAGAGAATGCATAAAAAGTTGAAAGGAATTGAAGGCTGGGACGGTGGTTTAAGGAGATTTGAGAGAACGTGGAGAAGTGGGGAGAAGAAAAGGGAGAAGAGAACTGATGAAAAAAACCGTATGTTGAAAAACGGTTGTCACTATTCTTTTTTATAAGGAGAATAGATAATATTTGTGTATAACGATAATCTTACAATTGTATATGTAAACATATATCACACTTGTAAGTTGTAACACCTTGATTTGTATCGTTACACCTTTAATTATATAAAAGTGTTAGATATAACAGATTTTTTTTGGTACATTGTTAAAAAAATGCAATAACAATATATTTTTTCATGCTTAGGCTTGAGCCTTCTAAACCGGGAAATTGTGGCTTAGGCGGTGCGAGACTGGGTTTTGGGGTTGAAATAGGGTTTGATTGGGCTTTTTTAGACCAGGTTTTAACCCGGAATTGAAAAAAAGTTTGCTTGGTTGGAGCTAGGCCTAGGCATGGTTTTTTTGAGTCGGTCTCGTGCCGAGTTTCGGTTTGGGCCTTTTGTACATCTTTAAGTTATTTCATACTTTTCTTCTTCTTGATTTAGACCTTAGATTCTAAACGAAGTTCCTTTAGGTGACACAATATAAAGAAAATGAATATATACAACACCCAAGTTTTTCGGGGTGGGAAGTATTGGTTTGAGGTATCAAGGGTACCAATGGACCCAAGCTAAGACTACCCAGGTCATAGCCAAGCAGTAGTCAAAATTGAGAAGTTTGAGGTTGTTACGCCGCTCGTGGAAGGGAATACGAGTCGTTGGTATGATGCGGTCCATTTACGAAATGAATTAGGACACTACAACACAAATGGGTTATTTGATGCATTTTTATTATTCACCCTAAAAAGTTTATCAAGACACTTAGGTGATGTTTGGTTTGCAGAATGTTTTTAGATAAAATAAAATCTGTCAAAAGAATTTGACCTTGAAAGAATTGGAATGAAATGTTGTCAGGTTTGACCACCTGTTTGGTAGACAGGCATTGGAATGGAACGTATTAAGGAATTGCAATATGTCTGTTTGGTTCACATAATGTAACTTTGAAATGGAATGAAATATTGATAAATGACCAAAATACTCTTTTTTAAAAATTTTAATTTTTATAAAACTAAAAATACTTTTAAAAACAAAATAATATAAATAAATTACTTAATTAATAAAATAATAAAATAAATAATAAATAAAATGAATAAACAAAATAAAATAAATAAATAAATGAATACATAAAATAATAAATAAAATGAAAAAAATACAGTATACCTCAAAAAATATTAAATTAAATAAGAAAATAAAGTATTAACTTAAATTAATTAAATTATATTTGGGTTAAAGGATATATTTGAGATTATGAAAATATACGATTCCATTCCATCAAAATTCCAAGGTATTGTGAAGGAATGTTAAACTCTTTTATCCATGGAATTTGTTGGAATTAAAGATTCCATCCATCAAAAAGATTGAACTAAACAAATGAATGAAATCTGATCAATGAAATTTAGCATTGCAATTCCATCAGATTCCATCACATTTTGCGAACCAAACGCCACCTTACAGTCCGTTTGGTTCGAATGATGGAATGGATTTGGGACAATTTGGATTTCAAATTCTCCCTAATCCAAATCACTACATGAAATCCAATACAATCTAATCTATTTACAAGATACCTGTGTTTTTAGGACATTCTTTTTCTTTAAATAATCTTATATAAAATAGGTAAAACACTTTATTTTGAAAATGTTATAAAAGAACCAGTTAAAACATCAAAAAACGTCTTCTAAACGCAGTGTAGTATTTTTTAGATATATATTTTTTTAAAAGTTTTGATCATATAAACATAAGTTCTATTATACAATCTATTATGATATTTCGATATTTTTAACATTATATATATAACTTTTGTTGGCGTGTGACATAATATATTTCGGTGATGAATTCATGAATTTGTAAGTATATCGTTCTCATTTCTATAAATACGAGAATGTCGTATTTATATACAAGCATTTTCTACGAACAATATTGAAGAGTAAATTATTTTGCCAGAAGAAATTTCCGACCAATTTTTATATATTACTTTCGTGATTTAAAAAATATATATTCAATATCTTAAGTCAGTGTCATCCTATTGTTTTTTGTGACGCATAATGATGCAGATGTATGGCAACTTGAAATATGCTTGTTGATTTAATATTATTTTATTTGTTGATAGTTAAATTAAAGAGTAAACTACGATTTTCGTCCCTGTGGTTTGATGTTTATAACGTTTTTCGTCCATGTGGTTTAAAAACTGCTTTTTTCATCCTTGTGGTTTCCAATTACCTCTATTTTTGTCCTTGCATCTAACTCTGTTAGTTTATTAGTTACAAACTCTTTGGGAAATTACATATTTAGTCCTTGGGGTATGTAAAATTTTAAATTTCTTCCATTTCCTTTATTATATATTTTATAATGCATATATAACAAATATATATATATATAATTTAAATATATTTTTTTATTAATTAACAATAGATAAAGTTTAAATGAAAACATACACACCCATCTATAAATATTTATCCTTAAATTTCATTTAGACATTAGTAAACTATAAATTTGACATTTATATATCTTGTGTTCTTTTTACCTTTTCTTTCTCTATTACATTTTTTTCTACATATATATACATATAACACACACACACACACACATATATATATATATATTTTATAATGCATATATAACAAATATATATATATGTGTGTGTGTGTGTGTTTTAATTTAAATATTAAACAAATTTGATTAATTAATAAAAAAAGTTTAAAATGAAAATATGGAATAGTGGAAATAAAGTGTATTTAATAAAAACAACAAATAGTTGGTATAAAAAACATTTTTTCTTGAATTGTATTAATTAAACTTCTTCATATAATCATTTGAATAAAATAAAAATCCTAAGTAGATCAAGAAATAAAAAACTATTAATTTTAAGAGATTTCAACATAAAACTTTAAAGAAGAAAAAAAGATCTTATCAATAGTTTTAATTTAATAATTTCATTTATTATATTAGTTATACTTTAATTTTTTTTATTTAACTTAATAAAAGATATCATTTACTGTTAATCATAGCTTACTAATATAATAATTGAAACTATTAAACTAAAATTATTGATATTTGTTTTTCTAAGTTTTATACTAAAATATCTTAAAATTAATAGTTTTTTATTCATTAATTTACTTAAGATTTTTAATTATTTTAAATTATCATATAAATAAGTTCAATATGATTCGAGAAAAAAATTAGTTGTATTTTATACAACCAGTTATTTTTATTAAATGCACTTTACTCTCATATTTTCATATTTTCATTTAAACTTTATCTTTTGTTAAATAATCAATTTTGCTTGATATTTAAATTAAATATATATATATATATAGTTATTAAATATAATAAAGAAAATGGGAGAAATTTAAAAATTTACATATCACAAGGACTAAATATGTAATTTCCCAAAGAGTTTTTAACGGCTAAACTTAACAGGGTTAGATGCAAGGACGAAAATAGAAGCAATTGGAAACCACAAGGATGAAAAAAGCAATTTTTAAACTACAGGGACGAAAACCGTTATAAGCATCAAATCACAGGGACGAAAATCGTAGTTTACTCTAAATTAAATTTTCATTAAATATAATATGTTTCCTTTCGAGCACCAAATGCCGTTGTTAGTTATCGTTCTTCATTAAATGATCGTTTTGTTATCTTCCTAGTTAGCAAACAACGGATACACGATGGGTGCTATGTCGAGGATGTCAAATCGTGCCTTGAAATATTTGATGACAAATGGATAACCGATAAGTACTTGAATTTCGAAAGGTTTGGCTTTTCTTATTAATTAGTGTGTGTCATATTTTAAATAAGTATTTGACTGAGTTAACATATATCACTACTAAAATTACTAGCATTACCGACGGTTGTTTCTGATGAATTTTTCGTCAGAATATTACTGACGGATTTCTGGCAAAATTAACAAAAGTAAAAAAAGTTAACACCCACGTCGGAATCCGCCACTGAATTTCTTTAGAAAAAATATATCTTCGTGAATATTTGTAGCAGATTTGTGACGGAATTGCTATCCGTCACTGAATTCTGCTACAAATGTTTTAAAATTCTAAATGAAAGTATTTAATTAAACTAATTTAGCAATTAGTTAAACAAATTAATTATAGTTTTTAAAAGTAAAGAAGAGATACAACGGAATTTAATTAAATTATGTCGGAAATACGTGAAAAATAATAAGTTAAAATTTAATTAATATTTTGTATTTTTTGGTCCATTTATTAAATATTAATAAAAAAAATTATAAAGGTATTTTCGGCGGATGCCCTTGTCCGTCGAAAAATAAGAATATTACCAAATTATTAAAAATAGTTTTATTTTTAAAACCTTGAATTCTGAAGGACGTGGGTGTCCGCCGAAAATATTTTAATTTTTCTTTTTTTAATTTTTATGAACTTTGTGGTGGATTCTTATTAAAAAGAAAAAAAAACTTTTTGTGTGTTTATTTTCGCATGTCCTCTATGTGTAACGTTTATTTATTTTTTGAAATCAGCAATGCATTAACAAGCTAGTTAGGAGCTAGCGAAAAGTGAACAAGGAATTACAAAGTCCCAAGACAAGAAAAGGGAGAAACTCTCCGGACAACATATTCAACTTCTATATATGAAAACATTACAATACAATAACCACATAAACTAAACATTACATTTAATCAAAACAGAAAAGTTAGAAACCCTAATCTAAAACAAGATGTTCATATCTAATCTAGAGAGAGAGAAAGTAACAATGTAATGAAAAATGAATTGGATTTTTTTTTTCCAAATGACCGAATGTTCCCATTTTATACTCCAGCACCTTTTCAGCTTCAGTCCCTCAACTATCAACAAATTGCTCCGCTAACCCTGATGTTCACAAGCATGTGAGGCGCAGTTCTTCCAACTCCAATCCCTCATCTTTTCAACTTATTCATTTATTACCCTTTATTTCCTGAATTATCAAACAATACCATAAATAAATAATTGGATGACAAGATTGGTACTAATACTTACCTTTTAACACCATCCCTCAATTTTGGCATCTGAATAAATCCAACATATGTAATTTATCACAAAGATAAGTATGTTGATTTATTCCTAACGATTTTGTAAAAATATGTGCAGGGTTTTCTGATGAAGAAACCTTAACAGTTTTCAGCATTCCAGATGCAACTTTTTCCCTTACTTGATGAACGTCAATTTCAATATGTTTTGTTCGTTCATGGAAAACATGATTATTTGCAATCTGGATGGCTGACTTATTATTACAGTTTAAGTTTACAGGAAGTAAACTTTTTACTTGTAAATCTTCCAATATACTCAAAACCCATATAATCTCACATAGAGCAGCAGCCATTGCTCTATATTCTGATCCCGCAGAAGAACGAGAAGCAGTTGTCTGTTTCTTGCTCTTCCAAGAAGTCATAGAATTTCCTAAGAAAAGACAATATCCAGTTACAGCCCTTCTTGTAGACAAACACTTGCCCCAATCAGCGTCAACGAAAACATTTAATTTAAACTCAGATGATATGGAAAAATTAACACCTTTACCCGGTGATGCTTTAAGATAACGTATTACCCTAAGAGCAAGCTTCAAATGAGATTGCCTTGCAGAATGCATGATTTGCCTTAAACAATGAACAACAAAAGTTATATCTGGCCTAGTAGCTAACAAATATATCAACTTTCCAATTAATTTCTGAAAACCAGTACCACAATAATCGGTAACAATCAAGTTCATATCCATTGGAGTCCCAATGGGCTTAACTCCTAGATAACCAAATTTATTCAAAAGTTTAAGACAATACTTACGTTGTGACATACAAATACCTTTTTCAGATCTTAAAATTTCAATTCCTAAAAAGAATTTCAATTCTCCAAGATCTTTGATTTTAAAGTTTATTGTAAATGTTCCTTTACCTTGTTTATTTCACTTTCACAGTTTCATGTTAATATAATATCATCAACATAAACTAACAGTATAAGAAACACATAATCAACACGTTTGGTAAATAAAGAATAGTCACTTGAGCTTTGACAAAAACCATTTTCAGTTAAACAAGAAGAAAGCTTCACATACCATTGTCTTGGAGCTTGCTTCAAGCCATATAATGACTTAACTAATTTGCGAACTCTTTTTCATTTTTTGAAAAATATCCTGGAGGTAAAGACATGTAAACCTCCTCAACTAAGTCACCATATAGAAAAGCGTTATTCACATCTAACTGACATAAAGACCAATTATACTGAACTGCTAAAGCAATGACACACCAAACTGTGACCATTTTAACTACAGGAGAAAAAGTTTCTTCATAATCCAATCCCTCCCTTTGTGAATACCCCTTAGCCACTAGTCTTGCCTTATATCTTTCAATTTCACCGGTGGATTTATATTTTATTTTATAAATCCACTTACAACCTATAGGCCTACGACCAGGAGGTAACTCAGTTAAAACCCAAGTTCTATTTCTATATAGAGCTTCCATTTCATCATTCATAGCAGTTACCCAGTTCTGATCTTTACAAGCATCAAAAAAATTATTAGGTTCGACTGCTTTATTCAAAGTGGACACAAAACAAAAATTATCTTTGTTAAGAAAAGAATAGTTAACTACTTTTTCTATTCCATATTTAACCTTCCCTTCTACCACATAGTCAGTAAAATGTTTACGTAAATTAAAAGGTCTACTGGACTTTCTAATAGTAGTAACATGAGGGTCAGTAGAAGAAGTACCCTCAGAAGGGGACCTCAAAGATTCATCATGACTTTGAACACTTAAGGGACTAAAAACAATATCACTTTGATCACCGGCAACTACCTCAGTACTACCAAGGACTTGTGGTCCGACAACTCTATTTAAATTGTCAACACTACCAGGTGTTACATTGGTAAATCTATCAAGGCTACTACCCAGGTGATCATGGTTACTGCGATTCTCAGAATTATTTGAATTTGACTCACTTTGAGTATTCACCCTATTATCATCATCGGGCATGCCAGAAGTAAACTCATTAGTCTGAATTGAGATAAAATCAAAGAAATTTAAAGTATTTATGTTACTAGGGTTTAAATCTTGCTTGGTAGCACTCATTTTGAAAGGAAATATAGTTTCATAGAATTTAACATCACGTGAAACCACAATTTGTTTTAAATCAAGACTATATAACCTATATCCCTTTTTGAATTAGAGTAACCAAGCAAAACACATTTTTCAGCCCGAGCAGAAAACTTATCAGTATTATTTGGCTTAATAGCAAAGCAAAGACATCCAAAATTTTGTAAGTGAGAAAGCACGGGAGAAAAACCAAAAATAAGTTCATAAGGGGACTTTCCATTTAAAACAGACGAATGAGTTCTGTTTATAAGATATGTGGCAGTGAGAATACACTCACTCCACATATTCAAAGAAATTTCTCCTTGGAACATTAAAGCCCTAGCAACATTCAGCAGGTGTCTATGTTTACGCTCTACAACACCATTTTGTTGTGGAGTATAAACACAAGACGTTTGATGAACAATACCATTGATTTTAAAAAATTCATCTAACCTATTATTAACAAACTCAGACCCATTGTCACTTCGAAAAACTTTTACAGATTTGGCAAATTGAGTGGAGAGTAAACTGTGAAAAGCAACAATATTGTCAAACACTTCATCCTTATGTCTTAACAAATAAACCCATACAGAACGAGTAAAATCATCAACAATGGTTAAAAAATATTTATAACCTTCTCTGCTAGCCACACGATAAGGACCCCACAGATCAATATGAACCAACTCACCTAGGCTAGAAGTGCTGTGATCACTAAGACTAAACTTATCTCTAGCTTGTTTTGCCTTGTGACACACCTCACAAGGAACATAAACACTTTCATTCCTTAGGTCTAGTTTATTCTTTAAAACGTTTAAAACTTGATCAACAGGATGTCCTAAACGACTATGCCAAAGTTGACGAAAAACATTACAAACAATCGACATACTGGAATTATTTACTATATTATTTAAAACAGTTTCATGCTTATTAACCTGATCAAAGATGTATAAACCTCTCTGCTCACTACCAGTTCCCACAACTTTCATAGCAGGAAAGTCCTGGATTAGAAAGCATTTGTATTCATTAAATCCCACAAATATTTTATTATCTCTAGCAAGTTTATGCACAGATAGTAAATTTACATGAAAATCAGGAATAACCAGAACATCAAACAAGGTTACTCTGTTGTTTAGCTTAAAATTTCCAATTTTATTAGTTATGGCCTCATCACCATTTGGTTGAGTAACTTTCAACCTTAAGTCAGAAATGTCAACTACATTTTCCAAACAGTTAACAAATGAGGTCATGTGTTGGTTTGCACCAGAATCAATGATCCAGCCACATTTACTTAGTTTTGAAGACAAATTAGAAATATTAGGCATACCAGAAAACATACCAGCCATATTAACAACAACACCATCACTTTGTTTATGATCTATAAGAGATAACAACTTGTTGATTTGTTCTCCTGAGAGAGGAGGATGTAACAGGGTCGTGCCTAGGCCCATCTGAAGTAGAAGCAGAAGCGTTGTTGGAAAAAGATTTAATAGTTTGATTAGATTTTCCCTTTGTAAATTGAAAATCCTTTAGAAAACCGATTAATTTGAAACATCGTTCAATAGTATGACCAGTTAAACCAGAATGCTTACACACCAATGGAGATTTACCAAATTGTTTCTTATTATTATTGTTGGGTCATCAAGATTTGAAGATGACCTCATGATCTCCTTTTATACTTTGAAAAACATTTTTTACTTAGAAAAATGTTGGATGGTTCTTTATAATGGCTTGTACAAGATAGCAAATGTTTGGTGAAGTCAAAGATCAACCAAAGTCAAGATTGAAGATTCTCTCATTGTGGAAGTGAAAGATCTTTTCTCAACACATACAAGTCATAGTCCACCGATTGTCTCCATGAAGATCGGTGAGATCCCAAATAGGAGATTTTCCCCATTATCTCCTTGCCATGAAGATCTTCATCATAAGAGGTAAAGTTGGCCATCCCACCGATTGTCCCCATGAAAATCGGTGGGACCCTCAAAAGTTAGAGAATCCTCTCATATCTTCACTCCTAAGAAGACTTCCACCTACCATGTTCATGACATGTCGGTGGGATCTTTAAATATGAGGATCCTACCTTTTGTCCATGCTAAAAGGTTTTCTCTTCAAAGATAGAATGTCTGGGTATGGAAGAAAAAGGTTCTTTTGTCCTTTTTCCCATTATTAGATATTGTCTCCATCAAACCTTTATAGCAAAATGGGAAATGACATTTCAACTTTTGAGAGTCAAAACCTATCCTTCAATGACAAAGTGACAAGTGTCCTATGCTACACATACTCTTGGCACTATATAAAGATGAAGACCTCTCCATGCAGAACACACCTTGAGAGACTTGAAGATTACTGTGTGCTCTAAGATATTCTACGCTTTCTGGACATCTCTCTCAGTGCAAGAAATCTCCATATTGCTCAAAACTTGATAGCTTTGCTCTAAGTGTTCTTAGTTGTTTTGTTAGTATACTTTGTGTAAGATTGTTAGAATAGTTTATCTGTTCTTTTCCGCAACAGTCTTAAGTTTCTATGTGTAATTCTTGTTGAAAGATTTTCAATAATAGAATTAAAATTGTGAAAATTTTGAGTATTGTATTCAACCCCCCTTCTACAATACTTGTTATAGCCATCTGGGACTAACAAGTGGTATCAGAGCAGAAAGTTTAATTTCAATAAACTTGATCTGCAATGGTTGCTTCTTCTTCCAACAATGAAGCTTTCTCTCAAAACAACTTTTTTGAAAATGGGTCTATAGCCAAACCTCCTAAGTTTAACCCCAACAACTTTTCTTTGTGGAAAAGCCGGATGATGCTTTTCATGGAAGGAATGGATAGTAGATATCCAACCATTCTCAGTGAGGGACCCATAGTTCCTAGAGTCTGGTCTCGCTATGAAACCAAAAAGTCCGGTAAGGAAGTTGTTGGCAAAGATAATTCTGATGATTCCTCTAATGAAGAAAAATCTGCTGCTACTGGTCGTTACATTCTTAAAAATCCTAAGAAATACACTGATGAGGAAAAACGGCTTGTGTCTCTTGATTCTAAAGTTAGAACTATCATTGCTCTCTCTCTTCCTGATGAAGTGTACCACTCTCTGGTAAATCTCTCTACTGCCAAAGAAATGTTGTCCACTCTGTGTGTTTTGTACGAAGGTACAAATGAAGTTAAAAAGAGCAGAAAGATTGCTCTTGTTAGAAAATATGAACTCTTTTCTTATGAGAAAGAAGAATCTCTCTCCAACTACTATAACCGCTTTAACAGTCTTCTTAATGATTTAAAGCTGTTAGGTAGAGTGTATGACAATGAGGAAATCTTGTGCAAGTTTATGGACTGTCTTCCTGATTTTTGGGAAAACATATGTACTTGTATAAAGACAACTGAGGATCTTGATCATATGCCTCTTACTGTTCTTTATGGAACTCTTTTCAACTATGAGCAGACGAAGCTGCAAAGGTATATAAAGAGCTCTTATATAGCTCTCCTAAGTGACTCTTCCAAAAAGACTAAGTGTATTCCAAGAATCACCTACCCATCCGACTCTGACCATGATAGTCAAGAAGATCCCAATGACCATTCGGAGGCATATCTTAGTGATGCTGAGGATGAATGTGAGGAAACTTCAGTTGACAAGTTATCTGAACAAATGGCCATGTTGGATGGGAATTCTAAATCCAAATCTCACCCCTCTTCTGGAAAATATAAGTTTGGTAGAAAATCATCCTCTTCTCTCTCTCCAAACACTCTTCTTTGGACAAATATAATGAGGAATGTTTTAACTGTGGTAAAAAGAGTCATTTTGCTTCTGAGTGTAGAAGTAAACACCTTGAAAGACCCAGAACTGCTTCCTCAGGCCGATTTTCCTCAAAATCGGAAAGATCCAAATATGATTCCCAAAAGTTCAGCCAACACCTCTCTTCTGCAAATTCTGACCGGGTTGAAAGATACAAGGAAAAATACAAGAGAGAAAAGGAAAGAAATGAAAGAAATGAAAGACTTGTCAGAAGAGGAAAGGGTCTGCCTGCTAAAACTCATGATTTGGCAGATGAACCCACATCTGAAAGCGAATGACACCTCAAATATCTGTTTCATGGCCAAGATAAATGACATGGATGATCTAGAAGGCCACGTCTCCTCAACTGCTCGTGTATCAGCTATGTGCTTCTCCTCTTTCAACTCAAACAAAATATTTTCTAACTCTGAAAAAGGAAAGTTTCTGGGCGCCGATTCTTTCTTAAAAAGAAATCCTCAAAATTTTTCTAAAAATACCTATGTGACTTCTCCTACCGATTTTCTTTCTTGATCTGTGAGCCTCAAAATGTCCAATTCAAAAGAAAAGATTTATGTCCTCCCAAATTTTGAAAAAGGAATTTTAGGTGCTGCACCCTAAATCTTTGATTCTTCATCAAAATCTTTGAGGACAAACATAAAAGGCAAAAGTAAAGAAAAATGTCAAGGTTCTAAAAAGACATTTCTTTATAGAAAATGTTATATCTGTGGTGATACTTCTCATTTTGCCAAAGAATGTCAGAAAGAAAAGATTTGATCTAAGTGACACCAACTCTTTTTTTTCTAACCAAAAAGGACCCACCACCAAATGGGTACCTATGAAATAAATTCTTTGTGATTGCAGATTTTGAGCTGGACAAATGGATCTATGTGGTAAATTATAAAGTGAGAAAATTGACGAAATCTTCAAGATCATCATGCAAATATGGGAGGTATCTGTAATAACCAGGTATTTTACTTTTATTATTTTAAGTTTCATGTTAACTATTTCTTGAGGATAAGAGTCAATAGATAAGTTAAATTGTTAAATTGGTAGTTTAGAAGTTTAAATGGTCAAGTGTTATAAGTTGAGGGTTGAATTGGTACTTATGACCAAACTTCTTACAAACCGACTCATATTAGATATTAGGATGAGAAATCAGATTTTTCAAGATGATGTGTGTGAGTTTGAGAGTTGAGAAACAAAATCAGAGAATTGGAGAGGTAGAGAAAGAAATTGAGAGAAAGAAGGGAAGAAGAAGAAGATTTCTGCAGGTATGTTCCTTTATCTTCTTCATTTTGGTTTAAGAATCTTTGCAATTCTTGTAAGAGTTGTGTATAACTGAAATCAAAATATTAGGTAAATGATTTTGGGATGGATTGTTATGAGTCTTGTTCTTTCAATAAAGTGATACCTTTGAAATTATTGTTAAAGTTCATATTATTCCATGGATGCAGTTTTAAAGCTTTTGGGTTTAAAAGTGACAAATCAATGGAGGAAATTAGAGGGATTTTGATGTTTAAAAAGGTTGGTATTGGTTTTTAAAAGGTCTATAGTACTCAAAAATGTTGATTTGGGGAAGTTTAGAACTGATTTGGGAAGGTTTGGGTTTGAGAAAACCTTGATTTTTGGAGAAAAGTTCGTGCAGGTTTTTGGAACAGAGTTCCGCGCCGATGGCTGGCGCCGATGGATCGGCGCCGAGCAGTTGGCGCCGGCTTCTGTTTGGTTTCGCAAAATTTTCCTAACTTTTGGCCGTTTTAGTTTAAAGTCGAGGCATCGTTTAGTAAGTTGTTTGAGGTATTGTTAAGGGTATTTGGATGTATAATTAGACAATTTAATACCATCTTATGTGTCAAATTTATGTTGTTCGGTTTTGACTTGGTTACATTTTAGGAGTGTTTGATGAGTTGCTAAGATTGCTATTCTTCATAGTAAGTCTTGTATGCATATAGATATGTGATATTCTACCAATGTGAATGTATTACAGGATCAGTTATTCCTCGTTAGTGTGGTGTGGACAATTGTGGTATTGCTAATAGTACTGTGTGCAAGTACGGGTGACTTCAAGTTATCATAAGGTGAGTTTTACTTCAAAAGTATTTTACTGGAATACATTTATGTGGTTGATTAAATGGTTGATAAGTGTATGAAGATGTCATACGTGTGTGTGATTATGATGTATTTATATATCATGAATTACATGAGTATTATATTGGGATATAATACGTGGCCGGGCATAGGACCGGTGTGTTAAATGGTTCGCAACCAACGTATTTGGCCAATGGTGGAGGGATAAGGTGTTGCAGATGATATAATTCTTGAATGGTATTTGATATGCGTGTGAAAATTATACAAAAGGTTTATGGAAGGGTTTGATAAAGATTTATTAAAACTAACCGGGATTTCCTCACTAGACTGTTTAGTCTAACCCTCATTTCGTTTTAAAACATGTTTTCCAGGTGGTGATTCGAGTAAAGATCAAGTAGTTAGATAAATGGAGGAATAGCTTTTGTGGAGATGATCATTATGAATTTTGGATGTTTTGTACATATAGCTTTAACGTTAGTTATTTTGTAACTTAATTATGAAAAAGCTTGTAAATGGGTTTTTTCTTGTTTATATTAGCCAGAATTTGGGGACCGAATGTGAACTATGAATTACTTTTGGTGTGAATGTGTTATGAAATATATGTTATATGGATATTTTGTTATCGGGTTGTTACAGATGGTATCAGAGCTCTAGTTTAAGGGATTTAGGTGTTAATATCTATACCTAGACTTAAACTGCATGTGAAGTAGGATGTCCATAATATATTAGAACCTGGGGATGCTAAGTATAAAAAGAGTTGATGGAACAGCATGTAAGGTAATTTCGGGTTACACTTGGCCAGTGTAATTATGATCTTACAGGTACATGTTTGAACCAGAATACCTTGTTATATGGGGTATGTGTTTATGTGTATATTAACCTTGTCTGAATCTACAGAATGGCAAGTGGCACTAGAAATCAAAGGGGAGGAAGAGGAGGACAAAGAGGTGGAGGCAGAAATGGGGGTAGGAATCCATCAGGCGGTTCTGAATTTATTACAAGGGATGATCTGATGACGGAAATGGGGAGGTTACAAACAAATATACAAACTATGTTTAATCAAAGCCGTCACATTAGAACTGACATACCTGATCCGAATCAAGAAGATGAATTGTTAGTTACTCCTACGGCCTCATCAGTACAAAGGAAGTGTGATTATAAAATGTTTCTAAGTTGTAAACCTCCAACTTATGCGGGAGAAAGAGATCCAGTGAAAGCTATGCGGTGGATAAAAGAGATCGAAGCTGTATTCAAAACCAGTAAATGTGCGGAAGAAGATAAAGTCTTATATGGAACGGTGATGCTGAAGGCAGATGCATTGTATTGGTGGGAGGCTCTCACTGAATCTAGGGGATCAGATGTACGCACTATTATTGCTTGGAATGATTTTGCAACAGCTTTTAAAGGACAATTTTGTCCTCAAGCAGCAGTAAAGCAGTTAGAAGAAGAGTTTATGAATTTGCAACAAGGGAACTTATCTGTAAGAGATTACACAGCTCAGTTCATAGAAAAGTCTAGATTTGCAGAATATTATGTTGCAACGGAAAAGATGAAGATGGAAAGGTTTGTTTATGGACTAAATTCAGAAGTTAGAAGATTGACATCTGCAACAAGGCCTACTACCTTCTCAGCAGCAGTTAATGAAGCCGAAAATATAGAGCGAGACAACAAGAGGGATGTGAATGATAGGGGTATGGGAAAGAGGAAATGGGAAGGACCACAGTATGATCCGAAAAGGTCCAGGTTTCAAAGAAACGATAACCGTCCGCCGTTCCAACCAACGGGAAGACCGTGTCCGAAATGTAATCGTTTTCATCAGGGAAATTGCCAAGCGGAATCTCGGATATGTTTTAAATGTGGGAAAACTGGGCACATTGTTAAAAATTGTCCCTTAACGCGGTTTTGTTATCTATGTAACTCACCGGATCATCTTCAATCGGATTGTCCGCGGGGCAGAATACAACACGGTGGAACATCAGGGAAACCAGCAACTGTCAGACCAGTAGTTCCAAGGATAGAGCCACCGCGAACAAGAGGTCGTACGTTTCAGATGACAGCTAAAGAGGCGGAGGAAACTCCGGATGTGGTCACAGGTACATTTTTCGTAAATTCTACACGTGCCAAGGTGTTATTTGATTCCGGTGCAAACCGATCTTTTGTGTCTCCTTCCTTTGCGGATAGTGTGCAATTAAAACCTAAAGTGTTAGATCATGCTATGTTAGTAGATACTGCTAATGATAGACAAGTGTCAGTTAAGGAGGTGTTTGAGAAAGGTGTAATAGATATAGAAGGATGTAAAGTGCCTATACAACTGTTTCCTATAGCATTAATTGAATTTGATGTGGTAGTCGGGATGGATTGGTTGGCCGAGAACCAAGCTAACATTGTATGTGTTAAGAAGATTATCAATGTTGTGTTACCTGATAATAGGGCCGTGGTGATTTACGGTGATCGTAAGAACCATCAGTCTAGTCTTATATCTGTGTTAAAAGCTCGTAAGTGCGTCAACAAGGGTTGTCAGAGTTATATAGCCTATGTGATAGATAGTAGACTTGAGAAGAGTAAGTTGGAAGATATTCCAATTGTGAGTGAGTTTCCTGAAGTATTTCCCGAAGACTTGAATAGTCTTCCGCCTGTTAGACAAGTAGAGTTTGGCATTGACTTAATTCCCGGAGCCACTCCTATTGCTCGTGCACCGTATCGTTTAGCACCTCCAGAAATGAAAGAGATGATGACACAGTTGCAAGAGTTATCCGATAAGGGCTTTATCAGACCTAGTTCATCGCCATGGGGAGCACCCGTTCTGTTTGTGAAAAAGAAGGATGGTTCGATGAGAATGTGTATTGACTACCGGGAACTGAATAAACGTACGATCAAGAACAAGTATCCGCTACCTAGAATAGATGACCTCTTCGATCAATTGGTGGGAGCTTGCTATTTTTCCAAGATTGATCTCAGATCTGGCTATCATCAACTGAAGGTTAAAGAGGAAGATGTTCTGAAGACTGCTTTTAGAACAAGGTATGGTCACTATGAATTTTTGGTAATGCCGTTTGGGTTGACGAACGCTCCAGCTGTTTTTATGGATTTGATGAATCGAGTATGTAAGCCATATCTCGATAAATTCGTTATTGTATTTATTGATGATATTCTTATATATTCTCGATCCAAAGAAGATCATGCTCAACACCTTTGTTTGGTTCTGGAGTTGCTGAAGAAAGAAAAGTTGTATGCTAAGTTTTCGAAATGTGAGTTTTGGTTACGAGAAATTCAGTTTCTGGGGCATGTCGTCTCCGAGAAAGGTATACAGGTTGATCCGATGAAAGTGGAAGCAGTTGAAAAGTGGGAACCGCCAAAGACAACAACAGAGGTACGCAGTTTTCTGGGCTTAGCTGGTTATTACCGAAAGTTCATCAAGGACTTTTCTCGTATCGCGACTCCTCTGACTAAGCTGACTAGGAAGAATCAGAAGTTTAAATGGGAAATGGAACAGGATACAGCATTCCGGGTACTGAAAGAGAAATTATGTAGTGCACCGATTTTAGCATTGCCTGAGGGTTCTGAAGATTTTGTAGTATACAGTGATGCTTCGAAGTTGGGTTTGGCTTGTGTACTTATGCAGCGGGGAAAGGTCATTGCTTATGCTTCTCGTCAGTTAAAAGATCATGAAAGACAATATCCCACACATGACATGGAGCTTGCTGCGGTAGTTTTCGCGTTGAAGATTTGGAGGCATTATCTGTATGGTACCAAGTGTCAAATTTATACTGATCATAAGAGTCTTCAACATCTTTTCAATCAGAAGGAATTAAACATGAGGCAAAGGAGATGGCTGGAACTAGTGAATGATTATGATTGTGAAATTCTATATCATCCGGGAAAAGCTAATGTAGTAGCTGATGCTTTGAGTCGGCAAGAAAGAAGTGGAACAATAAAAGTTGTTTCATTAAGAGCTGAACTGTTACCGAATATCTTTGATGAATTGCAAAGGTGTCAAATCGAAGCTTGTCAAGAAGAACATTCGAAAGCAGAACGGATAGTGGGATTGTTGGCATTGCTAGTAAAGGATAATCGTGGGTTATTGTGTATGGAGAACAAGATTTGGGTACCTCGTCTGGGTGGGTTACGTGACCGTGTACTGCAAGAAGCTCATAAATCCCGTTTCTCTATTCACCCAGGTACGAATAAGATGTATAAGGATTTGAAGCAGTTTTATTGGTGGCCGGGTATCAAAAGAAGCATTGCAAAGTATGTGGAAGAGTGTGATACTTGTAAAAAGGTAAAGATTGAACATCAAAAGCCGTTTGGTCAATTACAGAAGTTAGAAATACCGATGTGGAAGTGGGAACAGATTACTACCGATTTCATTACAAAGTTACCGAGGACTTCAAAGGGGTGTGATTCTATTTGGGTGATCGTCGATAGGTTGACAAAGTCTGCTCACTTCCTACCGATAAAGGAAACCGATTCGATGGACCGTTTGGCTAAGTTATACATTGATGAAATAGTAACGCGACACGGTGTTCCAATCTCGATTATTTCTGATCGGGATAGTCGTTTCACTTCGAGGTTCTGGAGAAGTTTTCAAAGAGAGTTGGGAACACAGATAAAGTTGAGCACAACATATCACCCTCAGACAGACGGTCAGAGTGAACGAACAATTCAGACGTTAGAAGATATGCTCCGGGCTTGTATTGTGGATTTTGGAGGATCGTGGGATAAACATTTGCCATTGATTGAATTTGCCTACAACAACAGTTATCATTCCAGCATTCAAGCGGCACCGTTTGAAGTATTGTATGGTAGAAGATGTCGAACGCCGCTATGTTGGAGTGAAGTGGGAGAGAAACAGTTGGCAGGACCGGATATAGTTCAGTCAACATCGGATAAGGTTACTCAGATTCGGGAAAGATTGAAGATGGCTCAAGACCGACAGAAAAGCTACGCAGATCGACGCCGAAAACCGTTAGAATTTCAGGTTGGGGATTTTGTAATGCTGAAAGTTTCGCCATGGAAAGGAGTCATCCGATTTGGAAGGCATGGAAAGCTTAGCCCGAGATATATTGGACCGTTTGCAATAACAGAAAGGATCGGTGATGTGGCGTACAGATTGGATCTTCCGCCAGAACTGGGTAGAATTCATAACGCGTTCCACGTATCAAATTTTCGAAAATGTTTGGTTACTCCAGATCAGGCTGTTTCCTTACCAGAGATACAAGTGGATGAGAGATTAAACTATGTTGAGGAACCGGAGGCAATTGTCGATCGCAAAATTAAAGTGTTGCGGAATAAAGAAATCAGACAAGTGAAAGTACAGTGGAAACATCACAGAGGCCAAGATGCGACCTGGGAATTAGAGTCGGAAATGCGAAACAAATACCCTCATCTGTTCATTTAAATGAATTCCGGGACGGAATTCTTTTAAGGGGGAGATGTTGTAATAACCAGGTATTTTACTTTTATTATTTTAAGTTTCATGTTAACTATTTCTTGAGGATAAGAGTCAATAGATAAGTTAAATTGTTAAATTGGTAGTTTAGAAGTTTAAATGGTCAAGTGTTATAAGTTGAGGGTTGAATTGGTACTTATGACCAAACTTCTTACAAACCGACTCATATTAGATATTAGGATGAGAAATCAGATTTTTCAAGATGATGTGTGTGAGTTTGAGAGTTGAGAAACAAAATCAGAGAATTGGAGAGGTAGAGAAAGAAATTGAGAGAAAGAAGGGAAGAAGAAGAAGATTTCTGCAAGTATGTTCCTTTATCTTCTTCATTTTGGTTTAAGAATCTTTGCAATTCTTGTAAGAGTTGTGTATAACTGAAATCAAAAGATTAGGTAAATGATTTTGGGATGGATTGTTATGAGTCTTGTTCTTTCAATAAAGTGATACCTTTGAAATTATTGTTAAAGTTCATATTATTCCATGGATGCAGTTTTAAAGCTTTTGGGTTTAAAAGTGACAAATCAATGGAGGAAATTAGAGGGATTTTGATGTTTAAAAAGGTTGGTATTGGTTTTTAAAAGGTCTATAGTACTCAAAAATGTTGATTTGGGGAAGTTTAGAACTGATTTGGGAAGGTTTGGGTTTGAGAAAACCTTGATTTTTGGAGAAAAGTTCGTGCAGGTTTTTGGAACAGAGTTCCGCGCCGATGGCTGGCGCCGATGGATCGGCGCCGAGCAGTTGGCGCCGGCTTCTGTTTGGTTTTGCAAAATTTTCCTAACTTTTGGCCGTTTTAGTTTAAAGTCGAGGCATCGTTTAGTAAGTTGTTTAAGGTATTGTTAAGGGTATTTGGATGTATAATTAGACAATTTAATACCATCTTATGTGTCAAATTTATGTTGTTCGGTTTTGACTTGGTTACATTTTAGGAGTGTTTGATGAGTTGCTAAGATTGCTATTCTTCATAGTAAGTCTTGTATGCATATAGATATGTGATATTCTACCAATGTGAATGTATTACAGGACCAGTTATTCCTCGTTAGTGTGGTGTGGACAATTGTGGTATTGCTAATAGTACTGTGTGCAAGTACGGGTGACTTCAAGTTATCATAAGGTGAGTTTTACTTCAAAAGTATTTTACTGGAATACATTTATGTGGTTGATTAAATGGTTGATAAGTGTATGAAGATGTCATACGTGTGTGTGATTATGATGTATTTATATATCATGAATTACGTGAGTATTATATTGGGATATAATACGTGGTCGGGCATAGGACCGGTGTGTTAAATGGTTCGCAACCAACGTATTTGGCCAATGGTGGAGGGATAAGGTGTTGCAGATGATATAATTCTTGAATGGTATTTGATATGCGTGTGAAAATTATACAAAAGGTTTATGGAAGGGTTTGATAAAGATTTATTAAAACTAACCGGGATTTCCTCACTAGACTGTTTAGTCTAACCCTCATTTCGTTTTAAAACATGTTTTCCAGGTGGTGATTCGAGTAAAGATCAAGTAGTTAGATAAATGGAGGAATAGCTTTTGTGGAGATGATCATTATGAATTTTGGATGTTTTGTACATATAGCTTTAACGTTAGTTATTTTGTAACTTAATTATGAAAAAGCTTGTAAATGGGTTTTTTCTTGTTTATATTAGCCAGAATTTGGGGACCGAATGTGAACTATGAATTACTTTTGGTGTGAATGTGTTATGAAATATATGTTATATGGATATTTTGTTATCGGGTTGTTACAGTATCCGTTGCAAACCAGTCAGTTTGTGCAAACTATACAAACCAATCTTAGCCGTTGATCAAGTCTAATAAATATCTGATTTTATTATGTTTCATAATCTAAAGTCATGATCATAATGAATGAATCTTATCATCTTCCATATATATCTCGGTCTTAATTAATGAATCATAATGATTATCCATAAATACATCTATTGTTTCCTAATATAGTGGTTTGTATAGTTTGCACAAACTGACTGGTTTGCAACGGATACCTCCCCTATATATATATATATATATATATATATAAAACCTTTTTCCCTTTTAACCAATTTTTGGACAAAATCCCATCCACCAACACCATCCACCTTTCGGTGATATCTGGGATGCTACCGAACAAACTTTTTATTTTTGTGGCCACTTTAATTGATTCACCCTTCCCTTCTATTTTTTGATGGGATTTATTTTTGTGGCCACCTTACCGAACCACCTTTTTGCCGACGATGAAACCCATACCTACCAAAAACCTCCCTTACCCACTACCTCTTATTTTAGCCATATCGGCTGCCGAACATCACCCATTGGCTGCCCGAAACTGCAGCCTTTGCCGACACCAAACCAACAACTGCTATCGGCTGCCGAAACTGCAACCGCCGCTCCAGTTCTTTGTTCTTCTGCCGAAGATTACACCACCAATCACATTTTATTTTTGACCCATCACCTTTTACCGAAAACACCCCAATTCCACTTCTACCGATACACTCTTGCCAACATTCCTTCTCGGTAGATCCATCCCTCTTTCTCGGTTTTTGCTGCCGAAAACCACACAGCCGAAAATCTCTTCTGCTTCTCCCCATCGGCCGAAACTACCGAAGGCCAAGGCTGCCGCTGTTGCTCTTCTTCGTCGAAAGGCAAACCCAAACCAGCCCTTTGTCGGCTGTCCTTCTGCCGAATAATGCTGCTGCCGAAAGCAGCTCACCGCCGTTGTCGATCATTTGGCAATCTTGCCGACACAAGCCTAAGTGACAAAATCCATCGACACTCTTGCCGCTGTTGATCACAACCAAATCGGCACCTCCTGCCGATTCCTTTTCTGCCGACAAGCAACCCACAACTACCACCTCTCGGCTGACACCTTTCGGCTGCTGCTCCTTGCCGACGACCTACATGCTGCCACCGAACTGCTTCTCGCCGACAGCCTCTTCGTGTTTCTGCTGAAGACCATCACAACCGAACATCCTTACCTTTTTGATCTCTGCCGAAATGCAACCCAAAGGACCCCCTTGTCGGCTGTGTTCTCTTTGCCGACGCCTCCACACCAAAACACCTCCTTTTCGGCAGCCCTACCACCGAATACTCTTTCCGATTTGGTCCTTGAGATCCCAAACCACCGAACCACCTTTCCTTCTTGACACCAACACCATCACCCAACCATCCTCCTTTTCTTTTCTCTTTTTGCTGCCGACAGTAAACAAACCAAACAGCCCCACCTACTTCTTTTTATTTTTTTGCAACCAACAACCCCCTAGAATTCTAATCTATTTTTTTCTTTTTGCCAAACTTTTAGAGTACCCCCTTTATTTTTTATTATTCGACCGACATACTTCACCCACCATCCACATTTGTTTTATCACCGTTAGTTTTGGGTTTGTTACCGATATCCACCACCCCTATCCCATTTTGGCCGATTCCCCCCCCCCCCCCCTTTTAATTTTCTGCAGATAGCCATTTCCTTTCTTTTTCCTTTTTGACGTATAACACCCCCCCCACCATTTTAATTTTATACCAATCTCATCTCCACCCCATTTCTCTTTCTACCAACAAACCCCACAGCACCCACCAATTCTTTTGAGTGCAAATTCCTTGTGTGTTTGCCGAATCTTTTTCCATACCCTATGCTACACATTTGGTGTCAATTCTTTATATATATATATTAAAAAAAATCGACTATACCACCGACCACACCACCGAAATTTCGGTGGTTGGCCCCCAAATTCGGTGGTTATGAGCAAAAAAAAAAGAAGAAGAAGAAGAAGAAAAGGAAGTCGGTGTTTTCAATTGTTTGTGGTGTTTCTTCTCCGTCGAACGCTGAGGGGGAGAAACCATCTGAGGGGGAGCAACTATCTGAAGGGAAGAAATCATCTGAGGGGGAGCAATATCAGCGTCCAACTCGATCAACACCAATCCTCAGTACTCATAGTCAACATCCAACTCAAATATTGGTCAAACATATGGAAACCGGCGAACCAACTAAGGGGGAGCATATCTGTCGAGCAAATGTAACAAAAGGGAGAAAAACAAAGACAAAGGATGATGATACTGAACAGGAAGATCTGAAGATGCCAAGAGAAAGAAAGAAGATGCAAGAGATGGGCAGAAGCATCCTGAGGCTGATTCACCTAACCTCAAACCTCCCTCAAAGACTGTCACCATTATGGGTTTGTCTCCTACCAAAACCCACCGACTCATTTGGCTGAAATCTTTTGAAGTAAGTGAATGACTTGAAGATTTGGAACATCTGGAGAAAAGCAAAAGTGACTGAAAGATAAAGTTCTCCAACACATCAACAGGCTGCTGATCAAAATGAAGAATGCTCAAGCCAGACACAAGTTTCAACTTGCCCCTCCAAAGATGCAAGTAATATTCGTTTTGTTCATATTGTTTATACTTCTTTCCTTTTTCTTTCAATTGTTTGTACAGCTATACCTTTTCATTTTATTGTACTTGTAAATATCATATATACATACACACATACAAAAAAAAGACTGTGTGAAAAAGAACCCAAAAGAGTAAAGAAGGGTCAACATGCATTATTCATTGTCTTACTCATGTTTTTCTAAGTATGGATGTCATCATCAAATATGGGGAGATTGTTGGGTCATCAAGATTTTAAGATGACCTCATGATCTCCTTTTATACTTTGAAAAACATTTTATACTTAGAGAAATGCTGGATGGTTCTTTATAATGGCTTGTACAAGATAGCAAATGTTTGGTGAAGTCAAAGATCAACCAAAGTCAAGATTGAAGATTCTCTCATTGTGGAAGTGAAAGATATTTTCTCAACACATACAAGTCATAGTCCACCGATTGTCTCCATGAAGATCGGTGAGATCCTAAATAGGAGATTTTCCCCATTATCTCCTTTCCATAAAGATCTTCATCATAAGAGGTAAAGTTGGCCATCCCACCGATTGTCCCCATGAAAATCGGTGGGACCCTCAAAAGTTAGAGAATCCTCTCATATCTTCACTCCTAAGAAGACTTCCACCTACCATGTTCATGACATGTCGGTGGGATCTTTAAATATGAGGATCCTACCTTTTGTCCATGCTAAAAGGTTTTCTCTTCAAAGATAGAATGTCTGGGTATGGAAGAAAAAGGTTCTTTTGTCCTTTTTCCCATTATTAGATATTGTCTCTATCAAACCTTTATAGCATAATAGGAAATGACATTTCAACTTTTGAGAGTCAAAACCTATCCTTCAATGACAAAGTGACAAGTGTCCTATGCTACACATACTCTTGGCACTATATAAAGATGAAGACCTCTCCATGCAGAACACACCTTGAGAGACTTGAAGATTACTGTGTGCTCTAAGATATTCTACGCTTTCTGGACATCTCTCTCAGTGCAAGAAATCTCCATATTGCTCAAAACTTGATAGCTTTGCTCTAAGTGTTCTTAGTTGTTTTGTTAGTATACTTTGTGTAAAATTGTTAGAATAGTTTATCTGTTCTTTTCCGCAACAGTCTTAAGTTTCTATGTGTAATTCTTGTTGAAAGATTTTCAATAATAGAATTAAAATTGTGAAAATTTTGAGTATTGTATTCAACCCCCCTTCTACAATACTTGTTATAGCCATCTGGGACTAACAATTATTATTTGAAGTTTTTCCAAAAAACGTTGAGTTCTGTCCCTTGGTATCAGAGGAAGAACGAGTCACACCTCGATGTGATTCCTCCCTAGATACCAGGGAAAACGCAGTTTTAACAGATGGCAAGGGATCAGTCATTAAAATATTACTTCGAACATTAATGTACATATCATCTAATCCCATTAAAAATTGCATCAGTTTCAATAACTGATTGTGTTTGGAAAATTCATGTGCAACGTTGCAGGAACATGAAGGTAACTTTATCAAAGCATCAAATTGTTTCCAAAGGGAATTTAATTTGTGATAGTATTCAGAAACAGGAGAACCATTTTGAGTTAAAGAATTAATTTTCTGATGTAAATTGAAAGTAACAAATCCATCAATCTTATCATAAGTTTCCTTAAGTTCTTCCCAAACTTCAGAAGCAACTCTTGAGAAGACTTGACTAACAAAAAATTCATCAGAAATAGCACCGAGAATCCATGACAGAACAATAGAATTACACCTATCCCACTGTTTACCTAACACCTCATCATTAGTGGGACGAGCAACAGTACGATTAATGAATCCCAATTTATTTTTGGTTTCTAATGCTAAAACCATTGCAGAAGACCACACCTTATAGTTGCCGGTACCACTCAACTTCATACTCATAATAGAAACACCTGACGTATCACTTGGGTAGAGATATAAAGGATCTCCAAAGTCAAGTTTAGCAATTTGAGATTGCTCTCCTTGCACTTTGGACGATTCTCCAGCCGTCATGATAACAATCAGAGAAGATCAAAACACACAAGGTAAAACCTAGGAGACCTAATGACAAGATTCTTTGCCACTCAGAGGTGGTAGGTAAAGCCAATCTCCCAGTTACCAAAAGAGAAAAGAAGAGAGAAGAGAGCACACATAGAAATAGGGTAGAGAAGACTTACAATGTACAAGCAACACAGATTTGAAAGAAATTGCTAAAGCAACTTACAAGGGTTTCCAAAAGATGAGCACAACAGAAACACAATCCACGTCTCTAGACAGAGACAAGACAAAACCTGAACAATTCAAAGACCTGGATATGTTCAAGAATTAAATCAACAGTGGAAGAGAACAACTCCAGATATTCCACTATAGACTTACAATCCTGATCTAATCCAAGTAATAAGAACAGTACAAAAAAATACAAGAACACTCACACCTAATATCCAGGTTCGCAGGAATAGTTACTACACTAAACAGTAGTAATAACTAGAACCACAGATTTAGATAAGTATGAGATATAAATGTTGCTAAAAGTTAAGAACAACAGTCATAAGAGAAAAACGAAGATCTGAAACATTCTTGAGACAACCTTTTAAAAAAAACCAGATCTGATGATAGATCTCAGAAAATCAACCATGCAAAAGACCAGATCTGTTAAAAACCAGATCTGATGATAGATCTCAGAAAATCAACCATGCAAAAGACCAGATCTGTTATAGATCTGAGAAAAATAGAACATGCACGGAGGAATATTCAACAAAAGAAAGATCTAAACTATTTGTACAGATATATGCACAGGCAGATCTTAAGAAAAAAGATATTAACAAGAGATATCTAAACCACAAGATCTAAGCTATCTTAGATCATACCTCACAGAGAAAAACCTCTGGTCATCAGCAAAAGTGGATATAACAAAATAAGGCTATAACAATGAAACAAGCAGATTAGCGTTCAAATCAAAAATGATATGAACAACCTTTACAAACCAAGAATATGAAGATGAAAAACAATATACGGCAGGATCTGTGAGTTCAGATCTAATAAGATAAGAATGTAACACAGAAATACCACACAACAAATCTTTAAATAACGATCCAGATCACAAATGTCAGGATCGAATCTTAACAAGACAATAAACACTTAGAATTCAGAATTAAAGAATCTGCGGAAAAGAACTTTAATTCTCACAATCAAGAACAATGTAACAGAAAATTCACCACTTTTTGTATTCACTGTTTCGAATCACAATATTAACAACCAAACCTCAATCTTGTTGAACAGGCTCAACAAGACGACTTCTACTTCTCTAGAAATAGGGTTCTTACACCTTGAGGTTAATTCTCTCTGAAAACGATATCGAATTCTATTTCACACGTATATCAACTCATCTATCGTCTGTGTATCTTCTAATAGCTATCTATCAATACTATTTATACAAGAATAATTACAAGATAACTATCAAAAAGTAACTTGATCTTCTAAATCTTCGTTAAACATATCTTGATCAATTCCTTCTTTGTCTCCAAAAGTATCGCATACCAATCTTAACAAACTCAGCAGTATTAACCTTCATTCTTCATGAGCAGTACTAACAATCTCCAGCAGTATTAAGTCACGAGCAGTACTAACAGATATTCGATATGCACCAGCAGTACTAACCTTGACTTGCAGTAGTAACTTTGACAAGCAGCACTAACCTCACATAAGCAGCATTAATAATGTTCCAGCAGTAGTAATATACCAGCAGTATTAACTTTGTTCTGGCAGCATTAACCATGTACCAGCAGTAGTAACTTTGTTCTGGCAGCACTAACATTGAACTAGCAGTACTAACCTTGAACTGGCAGTAGTAATGTTGTTCTGGCAGTACTAACCATACTTAGCATATCTTCAGTTCCCAACAATCTCCCCCTAACTTGACTTTTCAGGATGAGAAGTTAAGTTCTTCAGATGATGCTTCCAAAACCTAGTCATCAACGCATAAATTTGGATCCAATCCCAGACTTTGATTGAGAATCCTTTTTACAAGGTATCTTGCCATTTTAGAGTCTTTATCACTCACCAACTTAGCATGCAGCATTCCATTCAACTTTTTCATGTTGTGCTTGTATACAACATCCACCAAATAATATTCATGAAATGTATTGTCAAGAGAGATGACATACACTCCACAATTCTCAATGAGCATCCAGTTGGTGATGATTTGAAAGTTCCTTGCCATCAAATGCTGAACTGCTTCTGGTTTGAACATTAAGCACAAGTATTCAAGAACCATCTTTGTGATAGACATACCTTGCTCTGTCAGCATGTTTCCATATAGCCTCATTCCCACCTTGAACATCTCTTCCAGGTCAGATCTAGAGCATGTTCTGATAAGTTTTCCCCAAGTAGGACAAACTTCAAACTTTCCATCTGCCCTTTTGATTCTGATGAACTCCTTTCTTCCATCTTTCAATGTGTCCCAGAAGATGATCTCAGGAGGCATGGAAGACAATGGTGTAGTCTTGATTGGATTAGTATCAACCACAGTAATATACAAATCACATTGAGCATTTGATTGTGATTGTACATTGCTTGGTTGACCTGATGAAGTTGCCACTTCTTCTTCAGCAACTTTTGGATTAGATTTCTCTTTAACTGCTTCCTCCTGTGCTTCTTCTATAGTTGGATCCACCCTTGGCTTCTTTATATCTTTCTTCTTTGAGGCTATTGACTTTGTTCTTGGCCTCTTTGTTCTTTTGAAAGATTTAACAGCTTCAGGAGTGGTTTCAGCTGTTTCTTCTTTGTGGCTCTTAGCAGCACTAACAGTTTCTGCTGCCTTTTGTTTTTCAGCAGCAGTAACCATTTCTACTGCTATAGCTGTTACTGCTTCTTTTATGACTTTTAATACTGCTGCTTCGACACTGTCCTTCACAATCCCATATATCTCTTCATCAATCTCTGCTTTAGTTACTGTAGGAACAGATTCTGCTTTCTTCTCACTTTCAGCTTCTTTTGCAACTTCAGCAGCAGTAACCGTTTCTGCTGCTGGTTCTGTTTCTGCTTCCTTTGTAAGATCAGCAGCAGTAACGGTTTCTGCTGCTGTTTCTGTTTCTGCTTCCTTTGTAATATCAGCAGCCTCCTCAGTCTCCCCCTCAACCTTATGCTCATACTCCCCCTCAATGTGTGCATCCTCCATGTTTAGATCTGAGTCTGACTCCCCCTTTTTGGAAGCATCATTGGTAGGGTTTCTTCTCCTAAGGACAAATTGAGCTCTCTTCTTTCTGTGCATCAACTTAGTGATCATCTTCCTTTGCTTCTCAAGCTGTGAGTTTTGAAAGAGGACCACTTTCTTGAGTTCATCAATCTCCTTTTTCTGATCCATGACCTCAATGTTGATATTTGCAATAGTTTCCATCAATTCCTCGTACGTATATCTATCCTCACCCTGTTTAGGAGTTTTTACCTCCCTTAAAGGATCATTGGAAGTTTTAGCAGATGTCTCTTGCCTAGCAAAAGCACTATCTACCCCATTGGTTTCTTGGCACCTGGGACCTCTGGATGATTTCTCACCCTGAGTTGCCGTGAGGAAGGGCTTAGTTATTTTACCACTGGCCTTCTCTTTGCTAGCAGAAGTAGTGGCAGCCTTGCGACTCACATGCTCAACCTTCTCCTTAGTGAGCACCTTCTTGGGGTTGGGAGACACCCCTGTGGTTTCCCTTTCGATATTCTCCATTGGAGAATGCTCCAACAGAGGGCTTAAAGGCTTCGGGCTCTTAGGAGATACATCAAGGGAAGGAACCTTGTGTACCTTTCTTCTTTCAAACCTTTTGGTTATTGTGGGAGTGGGTCTTTCAAGAATGGACTGAGGGATGTCTTTTGTGATGGAAGGTTGGGATTGGTCATCAGTGGGTGTGTCTAATGAGGGCCTTGACCCTGATGCCATACCTTCATTTGTGTGGGACACAACCATCATTGTAGAGAACAATGGTGTGTCAACTCCTTCCGAGTCCCTAGGAAGTCTTTTCATATTTGAAAAAACCTTCCCTTTAGGGGATTTTGGCACATATACCTCATCAAATTGAGGCATATCCGTCAATTCCTTAGTTATCACTTCTTGAACAAACCGTGGATACATATAAAAACGCTTTTTGGATTCCAGGTTTGCTACAAGATCATTGAAAATCATTTGAGAAAAATTAAACTTCCTGTTAGTGGCTAAGCAGACTAGAGCATAAGCAATAGTACTGCTGAACTCACTCCATCCAGTAGTTTTCTTTGAAATACAATGCATTAGGGTATGAACAAAGAATCTCCATTGAGTAAAAAACTTTGACTTGTAGAATTTAAAAACTCCAATGGGACCTTCATACCCCATTCTTTGTAAAGTAGAGAAGAGTTCTTCATTGGGAATAGAAGATATACCTGAGGCATCATCTAGTCGAAGAGTGATGCGAAGAAGTTCTTCTGAAACTTTCAAGGGTTTGTCACATACCCTTGTTTGGATGACTTTCTGCCCATCTTCGGATTCCACGGTGGCATTGGCCCAGAATTGCGTCTGATGCTCGATGTAGATAGTTGGATTCACCGTTAGGGCATATGAAATATGAGTGGACTTGAGAAAATCCACAATTTCATGAAATCCGTCGGCCTGCTTCGGCTTCTGAAGCATTGCAATCTCATTATGCTCGTCGACAAACTCCATAATCGTTGTGCTTCCTGAGGATTTGTAAAGAAAACACAGATATTCTAGGGAGACTAGGTTAGAACGAGAGAGAAGAAGTTAATGCGAAGAGTCGTTATGAACTTTGGCGGGCAAACAGGGGTATTTATAGCAGTATTTGCCCTAGATTATCAAAAGCAGTATTAACGACATAAGCAGTATTAACGACTGAGCAGTATTAACTACACAAGCAGTATTAACTGCTGAGCAGTATTAACTACACAAGCAGTATTAACTGCTGAGCAGTATTAACTACGCAAGCAGTATTAACTGTGCATTAGCAGTATTAACTACTGAGCAGTATTAACTGCAAAGCAGTATTAACTACAAAGCAGTATTAACCACACCTGCAGTATTAACTACAAAGCAGTATTAACTGCAAGGGCAGTATTAACTACTTAGCAGTATTAACTGCAAGGGCAGTATTAACTACTTAGCAGTATTAACTACTAGAACACTGGCAGTAGTAACTCTGCACTAGCAGTAGTAACTCTGCACTGGCAGTAGTAACTCTGCACTAGCAGTAGTAACTCTGCACTAGCAGTAGTAATTCTGCACTGGCAGTAGTAACTATATTTGCACTTTGCATTACTAGTCAAATCCTCAAATGTCATCTTACCTTCTGACATCACCTTTACTTTTACCACTTATCTTACCTCCTGCAGGATTATTTTCAAAAGCAACATGTCCTCCATCAATTCTTTTTAAATTCTTGAGGCAGGCCATGTTACCTGTCATGTGCCTGGAGCAACCACTATCAACATGCCAGATGCTCTTTCCCTTGAGCTGTTGGTTGCCCTGCACATCTGATAAATCAATTAGTTTTTATTGGGAACCCAAGCCGAAGTGGTCTTGGGTCTCCCTTGCTCATCAAAGTACTTGCACTTGGTTTTGATGAGATTTTCAACCTTAGGTACTGCAGTACTGGAGTACTTTGTCAATATGATTGGTTTAGCAGCACTAGAAGCAGTATTAACCTCAGAAGTACTAACAGTGCTAGCAGTACTAACACTGGGAGCAGCAGTATCGTTAGCAGCACTATCAGTACTAGCAGCAGTATCAGCAGTACTAACAGAGTTAGCAGTATTAACAGAGTTAACACTGCTAGAAGCAGTATTAACAGAGTTAACACTGCTAGAAGCAGTATTAACAGAGTTAACACTGCTAGCAACAGTATTATCTGAATAGGAAGTACTAACAGTGTTAGCAGCACTAATTCTTGAAGAAGTACTAACAGTGTTAGCAGTACTAACACTGCTAGCAGCAGTAACTTTTGAAGAATTACTAGCAGTATTAACACTGCTAGCAGCACTAACTCTTGAAGAAGTACTAACAGTGTTAGCAGTACTAACACTGCTAGCAGCAGTATTATTTTTAGTGCCTTTTGTAACCCACATTGTAACACATTCCTTTTCAGGCTTTTTCTTCATGTGGCTTTTTGGTTCAGCTTGTTTCTTAGCCACATTTGTTCTTGTAGGCTTCCTATAGCCAGAAGGTTTTTGATAACTTCTTTGAAAACTTCTCTTTTGGTTAATAGGATTGAAGAAACAGTATTTGGCAAGATGATTCAGTTTGCCACAAATAAAGCAAGGTTTTGGTCTGTTAATCTTTTGCAGATCAACTCTTTGCCTTAGTGCCCACTGGTTATTCCAGTTCCTTTGATTTCCCCTCTTATTATCATGATTTTGGGGCTTATACTCTTGAGATTTCCTGCAAGAACACTGTTTACAAGTATTAGAGTTCACAACTTTGGTCTGTGTGTAATGAACTTTCTTTCCTTTTACAGTCCTTTTTATCTCCTTACTCCTTCCACCTTCCTCATTAGTCTTGTTGTGATTTTCTAATGGGATCTCATCACTGTCCTTCTTAGAATCTTCCCCATCAGATCCATCTTCAACAACAACTGCATCTAATGGGTCTACACTAGTGGCTCCTTCAGATAAGTCCTTACTATCCAAGGTTTCTAAAAGGTCTGACCTAGGAGGGATGTAGTTGTTGTTGTAGGGTGGGGGAGTGGCATTATACCCTAGGCCTGTTTTCATCTTACCATGGACTTGAGCATTTATTATTGTGTCCATGGCTTTAGAAGCTTTTGAAAACTTTTCAACATCAGCTGTAACTTTCTTAAGTTCTTCTTTTAATTTTTCACACTCTTCCCTAGACTCTTTCAGTTGGAACTCCAGACCACCTTTTTCCCACTTCCAGTAGTTAGTATCATATGAGTGTTGAAGTTCATTGGCTTGAAAGACCCTAATCTGTTCTTCAAACCTCTCAACAATCAACACATAGTCTCTTCTATCCTTTTCTAACCTTTTAAGATCATCACACATACCCTGATTGTGATCTCTATACCTTTTAACAGTGTCTATACAAGCTTGAGTACAGAGATTAGATTTTACCTCAGTGGGAAGATCTGAAACTTCAGCCATATGTGCTTGATTTTGGATGGCTTCTTCTGCTTGGTCACTCCAGTCAAATCCCATTCCTTGTTGAGAAACAAGAGCTTGAATGGAGCTTCTGTTTTGATAGGAACTTCCAGCCTGAGTTTATTGATGGCTGTTGTAAGATGTTCCTCCTCTGCATTCCCTGGCAAAGTGTCCCATCTTGTGACACTTGTAGCATTCAACTTTGGATTTGTCAAATCCAGCACCATCCTCTCTTCTTTGGGAAAAATTATTTCTCCCTGTTCTCTTAATGAATCTCTTCACTCTCATAGACAGCATAGCCATCTGCCACTTTATATCCATCTCTTCAAGATCATCAGCATTAACCTGTTCTAAATCATCATTAATCAAAGAGGAATTTATATGACTGGAAAAGAAAGCTTCTAGTACTGTATCTTTGGACTTTTCCTGATTGACTGAACCAGCAGCACTAACTGAACCAGCAGTACTAACTGATTCATGGTTAGTAGTAGAATCAGGTGATGCTGAAAGAAGTGCAGCATTATGAACATATCCAGAGGGCTTCTTTTTGGCTTCAACCTCTGATTCAAATACTCTAAGATCATTGTACAGATCATCAAGTTCCTTATCTTCCAGTTGATCATTCTGTCTGAAGGACACAGTGTATATTGTCCATTCTTCACCCAATGATCTTAAGAACTTCCTGTTGACATCATCAGCCTCCATCTTGACTCCTACAGTGGCTAATTCTCCAATCAGCTTATTAAATCTATCAAACGTTTGAGTCATGGACTCATTCTTGGTAGAAGTAAAGTTTTCATACTGCTGCTTGAGAATTGCCTTTTGATTTCTCTTTGTGCTTTTGGTGCCAGTAAATCTTTTCTCCAAAGCATTCCATAGAATCTGAGCATCAGTGCAGTGATGGAATTGATGCTGATACTCATTGGGAATAGCCAAAAGCAGGGTGCTTAAGGCCTTCATCTCTGTCTGTCTGACTTTCCTCTCTGCATCAGTCTTAGGAGGAGGTCTTTTGCCATCTGGTCCAGTTCTTCCTTCAGCACATGGACCATTCTCAATGATATCCCAGATGGAATAATCAGTAAGCAGAATGTACTGCTTGATTCTAATTTTCCACATGTCAAATTCATTGGGTCTGAGCATGGGAACTTTAGATACAAGAGTACTGTTTGATTCAAAAGAATTTTCCATAATGACTGTAGAATTCTAAGAAACACTTGCTCTGATACCACTTGTCAGGATCGAATCTTAACAAGACAACAAACACTTAGAATTCAGAATTAAAGAATCTGCGGAAAAGAACTTTAATTCTCACAATCAAGAACAATGTAACAGAAAATTCTCCACTTTGTATATTCACTAAATCGACTCACAATATTAACAACCAAACCTCAATCTTGTTGAACAGGCTCAACAAGACGACTTCTACTTCTCTAGAAATAGGGTTCTTTAGGTTAATTCTCTCTGAAAACGATATCGAATTCTATTTCACACGTATATCAACTCATCTATCGTCTGTGTATCTTCTAATAGCTATCTATCAATACTATTTATACAAGAATAATTACAAGATAACTATCAAAAAGTAACTTGATCTTCTAAATCTTCGTTAAACATATCTTGATCAATTCCTTCTTTGTCTCCAAAAGTATCGCATACCAATCTTAACAAACTCAGCAGTATTAACCTTCATTCTTCATGAGCAGTACTAACAATCTCCAGCAGTATTAAGTCACGAGCAGTACTAACAGATATTCGATATGCACCAGCAGTACTAACCTTGACTTGCAGTAGTAACTTTGACAAGCAGCACTAACCTCACATAAGCAGCATTAATAATGTTCCAGCAGTAGTAATATACCAGCAGTATTAACTTTGTTCTGGCAGCATTAACCATGTACCAGCAGTAGTAACTTTGTTCTGGCAGCACTAACATTGAACTAGCAGTACTAACCTTGAACTGGCAGTAGTAATGTTGTTCTGGCAGTACTAACCATATACTTAGCATATCTTCAGTTCCCAACAACAAATACGACCTAGGTCAGAAAAATGAAGAGCACTCTTGAAGAAGAGTGTAGATCTACAACAAGAAGGAGAGAAATATGAGATTTAAAGAAAAACAACCGATATAAGTACGACAAATGCTCAGATCTTGATATTTTTTTAAAAACTTTGAAGATATGAAGAGAATACACAACAGAAACTCAGATTTCAAAGATTTAAAAAAACTTGAATGATAGACGAGAGTGAAGAACAAATCTCTTACCAACTCGTTGAAGAATGGTAGAGCATATCACACCAACGCTCTGATACCATATTCAACTTCTATATATGAAAACATTACAATACAATAACCATAGAAACTAAACATTACATTTGATCAAAACAGAAAAGTTAGAAACCCTAAATCTAGAACAAGATGTTCATATCTAATCTAGAGAGAGAGAAAGTAACAATGTAATGTCAAATGAAAAATGAATCGGATTTTTTTCCAAATGACCGAATGTTCCCATTTTATACTCCAGCACCTTTTCAGCTTCAGTCCCTCAACTATCAACAAATTGCTCCACTAACCCTGATGTTCACAAGTATGTGAGACGCAGTCCTTCCAACTCCAATCCCTCATCTTTTCAACTTATTCATTTATTACCCTTTATTTCCTGAATTATCAAACAATACCATAAATAAATAACTGGATGGCAAGATTGGTACTAATACTTACCTTTTAACACAACAACATTTTTGCACTCTCTTTATGCCTATACACCATCCATCTACATGCACTATCAATAATAGTGTTGAATAAATCTCTCCCATTAGATGTCGATTTCTCAAACACCGCTATGTTACGATAACACCAAATTGAGTACCAAACCGCAAAAAATGGCCTTCAAACATTTTTTTTCAAAGGGGACGAATGATACCTCCCGAAACCTTCTAGAGCCAGTCCAAATGAAGTGTAAGAAGGGAACGGATGTTGCCACCAAACTTTATTTTTTCTCCACACAACCACATACACTTCATTAGAGAATAAGACATGCTCAACCGTTTCAACTCCCTGCTTACAAAGAGGGCAAGTGATGTTGTCTACGTTGATACCCATGTTAGCAATCCTCTCTTTGACTGAAAGTCGACCCTTCATTGCCTTCCAACAGAAAATGTTGGTTTTGGAAGGAATAAGATTTTTCCAACCAGTAGTCCAATTTTCATTCCCAAACATAACTTGCTTGACTTTATCTATCGCGTTTTTCACAAAAAAATCTTCGTCTCTAAAAGTTGCCATGTCCATCTATTCGGTCCAAGAATTTAGGACAAATATTTCCAGTTTCCATGACAGGTGCACAAGATCTTCAGATTCTCTCCAACCTCAGATGTCTCTTCGTCAACTCCAAGTAAAAACTCCATTTCCAATTCTATCTGCCACCCTCGCGAACCTACTTTGATCTAACTCAAAAAGTCTGGGATGGCTATCTTTTAATCTACCCTCCCCAATCCAATTTTCATTCCAAACGGACATATCTTTGCCATCTCCAACATGTTTACACATAAGATCATCGATATGAATACCTTTCGCTTTCCACCATTTCATCACCTTTAAGACATTAGCCTAAGGACCATGTCCACATGCACCTATCCCATTGTTTTCGAGACCACAATCAGACCCATGAATAGCCTTCACCACGTTACCCCAAATGTTGTCCTTTCAGTTTTGAATTTCCCCAAGGCAAGTCCACCATTTTCAAAGCTTCTAACGGTTGAGCCGCACGTGATCCATGCAATATTCTTTCCCCAATGTCTGACCCTCCAAAAAAAATCTATTTGCATCTTCTCCAACTTGTTTACCACAACTACCAGTGCTTTAAAAATGGACATAACGTAATTGGCCAGACTTCCCAAAACAGCTTGAGTTAGGACTCTCCTCCCACCAATTAACAAGGCTTTATTTAGCTTTCCGTCTTGTAAATCTTGACTGGAAATTTTCCACAATATGAACCCAAGCATTAATATTAGACATTTTTTCACCTAAAGGAACACCAAGATATATATTACAAGGAAAATTGCGATCTTACATTTAAGCTCATTGGCAGCCCGTTGAACCCTTCCGTGATCCAGACCAACTCCAAACACATTATTTTTCGTCAAATTTAATTTCAACCTGGATGCCAAGAAAAAGCGTCTTAAATTGCAGACCATGATTAGTGATTCTCACGGTTCTCAATTTTTTGTATTTCTCACCGTTATTATTCCATTGGTTACAACCTATTCGATTTCACTTGTGTATAATGAAATAACTTCATTTAAACGGTTAAAATTTCGATCTAATGACTCAAAATTATGTATTACATCTCTTAATTAACCCGCACTAACTTATCATGAAATTAACACAATTATTATTTGATTTTAATACATCTACATATAGAGTTTACTAATTTTAAACAAAAAAAAAACCAGTAATACAAGTCGAGTGGCTTAAAAAATTGCTCTCAAATTGTGTAATTTTTCTACTCAATTTGATACTAATATTTTAGTTATCGTTGGAATTCAGTAAGCTTGAACAAAAAATATCAACAAATCAACCTAAAAGTTAGAATAAAACAAATTAATATAGGTTAAATAATATTGTACAAGGAAAATGTAAACAAAGAACCAATTAAGATAAATGTATAACATTAATAGAAGCATAAATTCCTTAAGTCACAATTGTTTAACCACCCCAAAATTAAAGTTGGAGCATCCACATTCATTTTGCTAGAAATTTTGTAAGATGATATGACTTGTCACGTGAATAACACGGTCTTGCAAAATATTTCTAAACTTGCTATTCTTGCAAGCAAGATGTGAGACCCACAAAATTTAATAAATTAATACTATTATTTATATAATATTTGTTTATTATATATTTTTATTTCATTAGTTTATTACGTTATATTATAATATTGGTAGATGACCACTTTAGATAAAAAAATTGGTCTTGCGTCGAATGTTATTGCAAAATTAATGTGATATTTTAAAAAGGGCTTTGGTGCGGATTATCTCAGTTTAAATTTATAAACACACTCACCACCTTCTAAGTAGACTCAATTTTTTGATCGTTCCCAGAACGTCTCCCCAAACTCTTGATTTGTGTTTCTACGTTCTACCCTTTCTCTCAACTATCGATTCCAGTAAACGATTGATTTCATGAAACAATCGACTTGATTCAACTGAATCAACCCACTGTGTTGTGGCTTGTGTGTGATTCGATTCCATCAGTTTCAACGAACGGTCTAAAACCCTAACTTCTCTCTGTCTCGATTTGATTCTGCGGATTCATTCCAAGGTACTAAGTTTATATACCAAATATTTTTTTGTTGGTTTTAATTATTCGCTTCTGTAGTTTATCGATTTGGAGTAACTCTTTTAGTCCATTGATTTGGTCTTCATTATTCATTTGTGTGGTTTATCACAATTTGCAGTAACTCCTTTAGTTCATTATTTGGTTTTCCTTTTTTCTTGACTTTCATAATTTGTTTGTTTAATTGTTTACTTCTTGGATTTGAAAAACCCATATGAAAAGCATGCATATTTGGAAATCATATGCAAACAAACATAAAAAAGGGTAGAATCTTTATTGAGTTAAGGAATAGAACAACTTATAGCTTCAAATTAAAAGAACCCTAAATCTAAAAAACACTCTTTTTAGGCAATTTCTGACATGCGTTTTGTCTAAAAACTGAAATATCAAACCTTGAAAATCTCTAGATTCTTTGATGAAGAAGGGTGATAAGAGAAAGAGAACAGGGGGTTGAAAATGAAGTAGGTGGGGCTTGATATTTGGTATTTTTTTGGAGTTGTATGAATAGAAAGAAGGTGAAAAAAGTGGTGACACAAAGCTCATTTCCTGTAAATTTCTCAAAGGGAATGGCTCGCGCGTTTCAACATATATAGAGATTATCATGTTTGTTAGAAGAAGTACCTTTAGCTACTCCCATAGTTTAGCAAACATGTTTTAGTATTGTTAATTGCTTAATATATTTGGTAGTTGACGTATTGGAGTTTGCAGAACATGAATCATAGCCATGTTTTAGAAAGTTTGTAGATCAAGGACTCATCTTCCATGTTTATTGGTTGGCCTTTAGGAGTTCGATAAATATGTTTGCTTTTTGTTACTTTTGTTCTCTTTCTTGAACTTTTTAAATCTGTGTTGATGAAGATAAAGTGAATATTAGATGTTTGTTATCCCATTTACATAATTGCACTTGGTTGGTTTCATAAATTCTTCATGTCTACCTTGTTATGAACAAGAGACCAAATTTCTAAACCATCTTATATATAGCTAAAAACATGATAACCATTAGGTAATTTTTGCTGTAATATTGGGGGCATTATTCAATAATTTCGCCATGGGCACAAAAACCTTAGGACCGGCCCTGCACATGTTCATCCGATAAGGTAAAATGAGCCGGTAAGCACTTACCGGGTAAACATATAGTAAACGGCCCTAAGTTTGGATTTCAATGTAGTCTCATTTCTTAAGGTTCTTTTATTCTCCATAAAGGATTACTGTGTACTGTGTAGCACCTGGTTATTAACTGTGCCATTTTTCTAATTCCTCTGTTATCCTTGAGCATGCTACTTTTCGATAACTAACATGAATATCTCTTACCTTTTGTTTGTTTTAGCTTTTGTAGTATCAACAAGACTTTTAGACATTTGTTTTCTTATAGTCTATTTTATTAACTGGCTTCATTTTGCACATATTACAATATAAAGACCATGTTCTTAACTTGAGAGCTGTGTGTATTGCAACCAAGTTTCATGCATAAACCATATTCTATCATATCAGTTATTGTTATCTTGTTTATTTGTTGTTTTTCTTTGCTCTCTTTATTGTTTCTGTTCTTAAATACTGGCTGCTCAAAGATGAGGAAAGGAGAAAGACCTCTAGATGTTTAGTGGTTTTCTCATTCCAGATCTTCACAAAATTTGCTGCAATCTTTTTCTTTTCACCCTTATCGAGATTTTACTTCTATAATATTACATTATTAAAAAAAAGCAAAATAATTTGTTATTTGCTTTTTCTAAAATACTTTTTGTACATTTGTAGCAGACTACTACTATATGTTCACTAATACTCAAAGGCAAGAAGAGCGTACGGGAAAGTATGGTACTCCTAGGGTACATTACCTTCAGGTATGAATATGATTCATAAACATGTAAATTTTATTTCAATCTTTTTAATTGATAGAACCAATACTGCAGCTTGACTAGAGTCCCATATCCAAATAATTAGGGTTTATGTGTTGTTTTTCCACTTATCTCCACAACTTTCATTTTCTTTTTCGTATTCATACATACTCGTCTCCTTTCCTTGTTGGTTCATGATTGGTTTTCCTCAATATTTATGTGTATGTTGGAAACAACAAACATTAGCAGAGTTGAATCAAACAAGTATCAAGTATGTTAGTTATTCAGTTTGGGTTAAAACACTTTATTAATGTAATTTATTTCGTTATGTTTGCAGGAACTCGTAGCTCAATTCCAGAATGCGACTACTGAAGGTATGTTTACCTCTTAATAGTTCCATTAAGAGGCAACCTCTGAATCGTGAAGAGGTGAATCTTGTTTGGAAAAAAAAGTCTGCCTCTTAATGGTTCTAAAACCCTCTGAATGATATTGTATCTTGGGCCTCCTTTAACCATTCAGATCCCTAATTTCATTCTGAACGATTACCAAACAACCATATTTCATTTTGTACTATATCATAACAGCCTCCTAATCATTCTGACCATTTGATCATTCTGTACCAAACCATTCAGCAACTGCCAAACAGCCCCTGATTGTATGCCTTTCTATGATGATATTTTGTCTTCCATTAAGTTCTATAAAGTAAATGGGTTGTGGTATTTTCTTCTCACATAAAGTAAATGGGACTTTTCATCCCATCTTTTACAAAGAGACACACATGCACATGAGTATAAGAATCGTGACTGTCTTCAATTTTCTTCTTAATGATTCTTCGTAATTGCAGAGTCGAAGGAAAAAATTGTTGCCAATTTGGCAAACTTTGCATATGATCCCTACAATTATACGTTTCTACGTCAGGTTAATTCTTTTGTTTTATTTACTTGACAGTTGATAGTGATACAATCAACATCTGTTGTACTTGACAACCGTACTTAACTTTAAACAGCTAAATGTTTTGGAACTTTTCCTCGACTGCTTAACAGAACCCAATGAGAAGCTAATAGAGTTTGGTGCCGGAGGGATCTGCAATTCGTGTGTTGGTATGTTAAAACTGTTTTAAGCCATTGGATATTTTAGAATGCTTCAAGGTTTCAATTACAAAGGAAAAAATGGAATGCGACCACCACTTTTTATGTCTACAGATCCTGCAAATGCTGCGGTTATAACCAAATGTGATGGGGTACCTCTTCTTATACAATGTTTGTCAAGTCCTGTTAAAAATACGGTATGAATTACAAATAATATCATCTTTCCGTATCTTTTACCTTCTTTTATCTAATTGCTATTGTTTCTATGCAAAAGATATATATATATATATATATATATATATATATATTACCATTTAGTCTGATAATACATACGTAAATCTGACCTTTACTCTGAATAGTAGAAGGGTGAGATGCAACTTTCATAGGATCGTGTGCTGATAGTTGTGATGTTGATGCTTTGGTGTTTTTTTAATTCAAGTTTCTGGTGTGTTTGGTAGGTGAACTACGCTCTTGGGGCTTTGTATTATCTTTGTAACACATCCACTAAGGAAGCTATCTTGAAACCAGAAGTAGTCGATATCATCAGAAGGTACGCAGCTGCTGGTGCTGTTAGCATTAGCTTCAGCAATCTCGCTCAGTCTTTTTTAGATAAGCATGTCCCAGAAAACCATTGATGGCTAGTCTAATACCCAATGATTTTTTTAGATTATTTCTTTCTCATTTGTGCTAATCTAGCCTTGGTTCTTCTTCACACTTTTGCGTAAGCTGAAGTCTTCACGGAAACAATCGTTGTATCCGTTTGGGTAGAGGACAGTAATGCATACATTCCACCTTTAGACCATACTTCTGAATGAGATATATCGGGCTCATTTGGTTTACGATCAAAATCACATCAAAGATGAGTTGAAATGATTCAAATTGTATCCCTTTAAGTTCTTTGTTGGCCAGTTTTTGGCAGCAGTGGAATATGGTAGGTAGCATAAGCAACTATTCATCTTACCTTCAAATTCATCATTTTTATTTTTATTTTTCTTTTTATTTTTCTTTTCCATCTTACCTTGGTTTGTGGGTACATCCGTACATGAACAGTATAAGCAATATCTAGACGAATAACAATAGTTATTACCTCCGTAGAAGTCACATTCTAGGAGCTAGGAGCGGCCTATATCTATAATCTAATGCATGTTGAAATATACAATCAGTTGCATCACAAATACTCGTAATCAAACATACAAAATAAATTCAAGATTTGATACTTGATATAGTTCAAAGTTACAATACACATTATGTGACAAAGTCTAATTGAATTTTCAAATGTAGTATAATAAAACTAAGAGGTTGTTTACCAAATGCTTATTGGGTAAGTGCTTATTGGCAAGAGGTATCACTATCACCCTTGCCTGTCTTATTGTGTAACATTTTCGGCCATCAAAATGAATTGTTGGTAGGCGTCTTAGACATGGTAAGCACTTATTGGGTAAGAGTCTTTTCATCACTTATCACGCAAGACATTTATATTTGATTGGTTTTCCATCAAGTCCTGTATCGATAAAGTTGTTTATGTAGATTGATCTGCCTTTATAGATTAAAAATGTTCTTTTTGTTTTGAAGTTTTTCATAGATGAAATGAATGTGTTTTTTAGATCCGAGGAATAGGTTTGGAAAAAAACCTTAGTATTCTGCATAAAGTACCATCTACAAACATACTAAGGGCCTGTTTACTTAGAGCTTATTGGGCTTAATAGAGGATCTGACTTATTCGCGCAGACAAAGGAGAGTGTTTACTTGTGACTTAATGGGACAGCCCCAAGCTTATTCGCACAGCAGGTAAACCATTCTTGTCCCCATTTAGATGAAATTTTGACCAAATTACCCTTAAACAAATAACACGCCTCAAAACCTACCAACCCAATTTCTTTCCCATTCACGCTATCGTCTCCAAGAAACGCCTCCAACCTATCTCTCCATTCTGTCCATCGCCTCCAAGGTCTCTCTCTCCCACTCCATTTTCCGGCGGCGGCAGCAGCGATTGTCTCCTGCAGCGGTCTTCTCCGGCGGCGGTCTTCTCCAGCGGCGGTCTCTCTCTCCCACTCCATTTAGGTATCGATTTTTTGTTGTTGATTTGCTGATTTAGATATTTGTTAGCTACTATGATGTATTTAGGAAATTTCTAGATTTTGTTGTTGTTGATTTGCTGATTTTGTATGTTATTATGATATTTGTTAGCTATTTAGATTTTTAGATCTTGTTGTTGATTTGCTGTTGATTTAGATATTTGTTAGCTACTATGATGTATGTTATTAGGAAATTTCTAGATTTTGTTGTTGTTGATTTGCTGATTTTGTATGTGTTTTTTTCGTGCTCAAAATGGTGTGATTATATGTTTTTTAGGTATGGAACAAACCGGTGAGTCGCACCAACAAAAGCGTGTTAGGATAAGTTGGAAAGACCACAATGTTGTAAAAACTTTCTTAGAAGCGTGTATTTTAGAGGTGAGGTTAAATGGAAAAGAGGGTAGTAGTTTGAAGGCGCTTTCTTGGAAGAAAGTCGCCGAAACCTTAAAACCGGCAACGTCTATGATCCTTCTACAATAGATGTTAAAGTAGATGGCTCCTTTTCCATTCACAACACAAAGAAATGTGGTAATTGCTTGCTTTGCCATACACAATTTTATTAGAAAATATAATATTCAAGACCAATTGTTTATGGAGTGCAACGAGGACAGTGTATTTAACAACGAAGAAGAAGTCGAAGGAAGTGGAGAAGAAGAACTGGATATATCTCAATGGGGTGCTAATAGCACTCAATATATGGCTGCTTTGCGTGATGGAATTGCAAATAATTTGGTTAACAATGTTTAATTTTGAAGTGTTTGTGTTTGATCTTGGATTTTTAAGAACTTTATGAATTTATGTTTTGATTTTTGGATTATATCAATGAATTTATGAATTTATATTTTGATGATTAAATAATTTTTTGTTTCAGATATATAATTTGGCTTAAAAAATAAACAGAATATATAAAACAGCTTATAATTCATACTCAGGGGTAAATCGGTCATTTCTGCTATTCAGACTGTTGATTCAGATAGAAAAGTAAACAACATCAACAATTTATCCATACAGACAAACACATTTATCCATACAGACAGACAGACAATTTTGGTAAACAGCCCCTAAGTAAACCACTTTTTATATCATTAAGTCGTTACCAAACAATCATATATAGCTGACCGACTAAGCTCCGCGTCCTAGTAAAGTTATCTCCATTGGAGGTTCTTACTTTTTGTATTTTTTTTGCCATATTATGTCCAACTCATAAGATTAAGAACATATAAAAAAACTATAGTTCATATAAAAAAACTCAACAATGATAGTTCATATAAGAACCCTTTTATGGATCCCATGTATTTTTTGCAACATCAAATATTTAATTTAAATACCTCACACCCATATAAATAAAAAATCCCTATTGCACCGTCAATCCCTCTCACAGCAGATTCAATGTTTCAAAATATTCATGTTTGGAGATCTTAATTTTGTTTGGTTTTCTTAACCTGTAGTATAGTGTAGTGCAATGCAATGCAATGCAATGGTATGTGGAGATGAATATGAAAGGGTAAAATGGTCATTTTTATCGTTCACACAATTTATTCAGCACAATAAACAAACAACAGTTTTATTAATATACACAGATAACTTTATATATAAAGACAACTTTATCCATGGCATAATGAAAAACCAACCAAACAGCCCCTTAGGCCATCCGTACCCGGTGCGGGATGGGCTCGGGATGGCCAGCGGGGTCATGCGGGGTGGGCTACGGGGCGAGCGGTATCAGCGGGAAGGGATGGAATGCGGGATCCCCACCCCGTTTCATCCCGAAGCATTTAAAAAAAAGGGTTTGGTCCAATAAGAAGTCAACACGTGGATTAGATAAACGAAATAAGAATTAAAATAAATGAGGTGGCAAAAGGGTTTGAGGGAATGGGGTACGGGTGTTTAGGAATCGTTAGGGATCGAGTGAGGGATGGAAGAAAAGCTGATGTGGCGCTGATGTGGAGTGAAATATTTGAAAGATTCCCTCCATGGGGTACTGATGGCCTTAGAGCATCCCCAACAAGTATGCTAAAAAGGGAGAAAAGTTTAGATTTTAACAATTTTTTTTTGCTAGAACAACTATACTATTTTGCATGCTAAAATAGAAATAAAATGAGAAAGATAAATAAGTCTCTAAAAAGTAAAACCTACTTTTTAAGAAAGATAAATAATATTTTAATTTATAAGAGCCATTGAAATAAATATGTTTAAGAAAAAAATATATTTTATTAATGTATTAATTATTTTAATAATATAATTAACGTTACAATCACTAAAATAAAATAGACAGATAGAAATAAATTTGTTTTTTAATTTTTTGATTTCTGATAACTTATTTAAAAAAAACTATAGCATAAAAGTATCGAGGATGTCAAATAAAAAGAAAGATTTTTAATTTGTTACTTTCTCCGTTCCAAAATAAATGTCCACAATAAAAAATGTACATAGTTTTAGGAGTATTTAATTATTAAAATTTTTAATTAACTAAAGTACAATTTTATCGTTAATTTATAAAGAGAAATTTTTTCCAATCACATAAATAATGGTAAAATGAAAAAGTGAAAGATTTATTTTAAAAAATGAACACTTATTTGTAGACAAATAAAAATAGTAATCTAAATTTGGGACATAAGTTTTTGTTGTTGTTGTTAACAGCGAAAAAGGAAAGATTTGTTTTCCATCGTTGTATTTCCCTCCACTTTAACTATTTGAAAAGCTCGGATCGTCTTTCGCTCCCCAAGGATCAAGACGCCATACTTTCGAATCGATCGATCAAATCTTGTTGTTGAGTTTGCCGTCATGTCCAAATCGGAGAAGATGAAAACCATCCATTCTTCACAATCCGATTTCAATTCTTCTTATTTCAACGACGATGACGACGATTTTCAAAACCCAACTCAATCTTTACCTCTCACCCAAAGAAAACCTACCTCATCGCAGCTACTCAAACACTCCAATGCCGCCATCACTCGACCACCCAAGAAGCCTAAAAAGAATCACGCTTACCTCGGTAAGAAGAATCTTGAAATTCTACATGATTTGGATTTCGGTTCGGATTTCTCTCTAGAATCTATGGCGTCGACTTCATTCTGTAACGATATTAAGGGCGATGATGGTGTTTCATTTAAGGATGATCAGAAAGAGATGAAACCAAACGAGGGGTTTAGTTACTTATCAAATTCGATAGAGTCTAGGTTGCTGTTGAGGTCGAAGGGTAATTGTAGTCTAAGTGTTTGTGAAAATGCTGCTGTGAAGTTGGACCAACATGCACAGGAAAGATTTGAAGACTATCAGGAGGCTGGTACTACACAACTTGATGTGTTGCTCAATTTATGTTGTTCTTCTGAAGTAGAGGAGATCGAGACGGGTGATAACATGGATGATGTTGGTGATTTTATTAGCTGTCCCATGTGTGGAATTGACATTTCTAACATGAGTGATGAGCTGAAGCAAGTCCATACCAATGAGTGCCTCGACAAAGAGCAGGCTCATGATCATGTATTATTCTCTTGCTCGTGTGTTGTTTCTTATTACTCGTATCATGTGTGTGACCCATTCATTTTAAGTTATTTCTAATGCTACTTTGCAGGTAGATATTTCTGATAGTGACCATGTTATGGAATGTCCTGGGCAAGTTCTTGATGATCCTTCTACTGGTGCTCCTGTCCAAGTTCTTGATAATTCTTCTTGCTCCTCTCCTAGGAAAATGGGTGAAATCTCTCCTGTATTAGTATGGTTGCACAATCTGGGTCTATCTCGGTATGAAGAAGTTTTCATCCGTGAAGAAATTGATTGGGACAGTCTGAAGTGGTTGACGGATGAGGTAAGCTTCATGCAATCCATGCTTAGCTAATGGGTATAAAATTTATTACAATATATCACTCAATATGCTACAAGCCTGTTGATTTTGCGATTGTATTTTTTTTTGAAAGGCATTTGCACTTCGGGGGGTATCCTGAATAGGATCAGACTAATCCCCCCACGACCCACGACCCGGCCCACGATCCGCCCCTTGATTCGGGGATACCTCCGCGTGATCACCACGGGGTTCGAACCCGGGTAGTAAGGGCTTCCACCACTTACCCCCCCAGGATTGTATTTTTAGTAAGCTCTGTATATATTAAGTTGTTTGTTTGGATTAAGCTAAGCTAAATTGTTGTTTGTTTGTTGTGTTGAATAAACTGTCTGAATGGTTTAAGTACCATTTTACTCTTACTGTTTGTTTTTTTCAGAAAGAATTACAACAGTTCAATTCTGTCCATTCATGAATATAAAGAATTTCCATTGAACCTTTAACAACATCCAAAATCGTCCCATTAAACCTTCAATAACATACATCGATCAAAACATTTTAAACAAGTAAACAACATACATCAACCTTATCAAACATGGGTTTCCAATTCTGCAATGGTTCCCTCAATGCTTGATGTAAATTTCAGGCTTTTCAATTTTAATGTTCCTAGAGCTTAATTGCTTGTTTGATTATATCTTTGCTGTTTGTATTTTATCTTTTTGTTCGATCTTATTTTAGTTTCATTTGATTTTAGGTTGTTTTGAGATCAGGGTTATTTTGCATTCAAGATGGAGGGATGGCAGGGTTCAATTAACAGCAACAGAAATCTTCTTCAATTAACAGTAGATCACTTATTGAACCCACATTAACTTCTCATTCATTTCAACCAAAACGATAAGCAGTAAATCATCCCACAAGCAAACACATAAGTAACATAAATCACAACAACCAGATGTATACTCGAGTTTTAACATTTGATATACAAAATTTCAGAAAGAAACACACAAATATGCTCAATAAAAGCAAAACTTAACCATATCATAGCCTTCATAGGTAAGAAATATCATGATGAAGATGAACAAAATGAACAATTTAATTTGGTTTTGGAAATCTTCCTTTATCATCCTCCTGCCTTGCATTTTTGTTTTTCTGCCACACTATTCTTGTTTATTGCTAAATAAAATAAAGTTCTACTCTTTTTCCTTTTCTGCAGGATCTATGTAAGATAGGTATTACTGCTCTTGGCCCCAGGAAGAAGATTGTTCATGCTCTTAGTGAACTGAGAACAGAAGGTTCTGCGGAAGTGAATGTACCTGAAAAAGTCGCACACAAGGAGACTAAAATAGTCACAAATAAGCGGATTACAGATTTTTTTCCTGGCTTTGTTGGAAAAGTGAAAAAAAGTTGCACCACTGGGGCACAGGTTGGAAAAACGAACTCAAATGATGGTAATAAACGTGGTGGGGTGAAAGCGAATTTCTCAAATAAAAAGTTTCGAGATATACCCTCATGGTGTTCAATAACTGGAACACCGTTCCGGGTGGTATGCTCTCTTACTGTTACCCCGTCACTAACATATGCCATGTCATTTATGCCATTTGTCAAGGTGTTTGTAGATAAGTTTTTTTTGTCCCAAGTTTCAATTACATGTTGAATTATCACTCAAAAACAAAAGCTACCTATTTAGTTATTTATAAATTAAAAGTCTACCAGATTGCAGCCTTGTATTTTTTTCCCTACAATGTCATATGCTCTATTTTTCTAGATCATGCATCTTCTGGTTTATTGAAATTTAAAAGTTGAAATACAGTGTCAGATACTCTATCAGTGTCTTATTTTTGATTACCAAGATTGTTTTTCACTCACATTGATACTGTCATAGATTAAAGTAAAAATAAATTCTTGATTTCTAATCTTTTATTTTCTAACAGGATGCATTTAAATATTTGCGAAGGGATTGCTTCTACTGGTTCCTTACTCACTTTCATATGGATCGTAAGTGCAATTCTACTGTTGTATTGTAATTTGTCAAATTTTGTTTGATCAATACAGTGTCATGGTCATATGGAAGATTTTGTGTAATGATTATTAACAACTTTCTTGGGGATATGAAACAATGCTGTTGGTTTATATGATTTAGGCATTTGTTTCTCTGTTGCACAAAAACATGGCTTCCAAGTTTGATGGTGAATTCTGCTTTGTAGTTTTGCTCCTACCTTAACTTAGTTGGGTAAGACTTAAGAGTATAGAGATTTTAGAGATTTAGAGTATGTTGTTGCTCCAACAACTATGCTATACCATATGATGCTAAAGTAGAGAAAAGAAGAGAGGGTAGAAATCTCTAAAACTCCATATTTAAGAGAGAGAAATAATATTTAATTCTTTCTCACCAATAGGAGACATTGAAATTAACTGTTTAGGAGAGAGAGAGATAATATTTTATTGAATGCATTGAATTTCAATAATATAGTTAATGGTAGAATTGCTAAAATAGAGTAGCTGTTGGAGTTGGATGTAGTGTTTTTTAGAGATTTTAAGTTTTGCTACTCCATTTTAGAAAAAATTTAGCATAGCTGTTGCCTGTTGGAGATGCTCTTATGTTATTTGTTGACTAAGGACTGGAAGTCTGGGATAATGGATATGTTATATTTGGGTTGAACCATTGCTCAGGGGCTGTTTGTTTACCTCTTAATGGTTCCATCAAGAGACAACCTATAAATCACTAAGAGGTAAGTCTTGTTTGGCAAAAAAAGTCTACCTCTTAATGGTTCTAACTTCTAACACCCTCTGAATGATTTTGTATCTTGAGCCTCCCTTAACCATTCAGAGCCCTAATTTCATTTTTAACAATTACCAAACAACCATATTTCATTTTGCACTATATCATAAGAGCCTCTTAATCATTCTGACCACTTAATATCATGCACCAAACCATTCAGCAACTGCCAAACCACCCCTCACACATCCCTTATACCAAAACAAGGATATATGCTGCATCTTAGATTCGCAATTGAGTTGATCTCAGTTTCAGGCTTTTAAGGTAGGAAAAACTGAAATGTAGTTCACCTTGAGGTTGAAGTTTTGAAATTGTTCTGAAACTCAATTTGTAGCTCCCACAATTGGAGTTGTAAGTGAGTTGAGTGTTGGTTCAAGAAAAGAAATGCCACTGAAACATATAGCTTTATGCTTTCAGCCTAAAACCTTGTTCACGGATGAAGCGAAATAAAGCTGTCACGGAGCATATAAGCTGGCTCAGCTAAAAACCCTTGTGCAATCTAATCTTTCATCTTTCAGAAGGAGTCCATGTGAGTTTAAATTATGGAGGTCAAGGGTTATGTTATGTGTCTCATTATTTGATTGGTGGGCTCTATTCGTGAACCAAACTTTAGAGCTTAACCATGTAGAAATGTAGATTGTCTTGATTTATTTTCCCTTATCTGATGTTATGCTATGTTAAGCTTCTTGCTGTTTAGACCTCCAATTGTGTCAGATTCATACATATCAAACTGCTAAACATTTATCCATTTATGGGGAAGACATTGGTTAGGATTCTATGAAGAAAGTTATCCTCTGCAATTTGCTATTAGTTCTGAAGCACCTCTTTGAGAAGATAAGCTTTATTGGAATATATATATATATATATATAGAGGCTCCGTAAAATGCAAACCTTATATTTGTTGCACCCCTTACAAACCACAGTCTGCATATATGCAGACTGGTTCTGCATATATGCATATGAATACGTGCAAAAATATACATATAATGGACATACATTCATATGGGACAATGCATATATGCAGAACCAGTTTGCACATATGCAGAACCAGTTTGCACATATGCAAACTGTGGTTTGTAAGGGGTGCAACAAATACATGGTTTGTATTTGATTTGTACCCTATATATATATATATCCTCTCATAGATGTATGACATGGTATGAGTTTTATATCTCACTGAGCAAAAAGCTTAACAATTTGTAGCCAATTTTTCCATTAATTTAAAAATAAAAAACATTTAGAGCATGAGGCGATGAAAGCTCTTTGTTTGTAAAGAAATGTTAATGTGCGTACTGCAGTTGGCCCATGTGACTACTAATATGTGTAGGACTTGCATTTGAATTGTGAATTGCAGGATATGTATAAATAAGATAGCATAGTTCTGCTAATATTTGCTCCCTTTATGGCTACAACTTATGTGTTAAACTGCTTTGGTTGTAATTTGGATGCTTTTGCTGGTGCAGATTATCAAGGTCTTACAAAGTCTTTCAGCCATGGGAAGATTTACTGCTCTTTGATTACAGCGAAACTTGTAAATTTGAAGATTGGGATCCCATGGGAGAATATTGAAGTTTTACCTCTCAACCAAAAGATAAACATTGCTGGAGTTGATGTGACATGCTTTGATGCTAATCACTGCCCAGGTTCCATCATAATTCTATTTGAACCACCTTCTGGTAAGGTAAGGTGTCTCATTTTCACCGGCTATTCTTTTCTTTTCTCTATTTATTTTACTTGTTATTTATCAGTTCTGAACTTGGTCACCTTGATGCATCATAGGCTATTCTACACACCGGAGATTTTCGTTTTTGTGAGGATATGACAAAGATCTCTAGTTTGCAGACACGTGTGCATACTCTCATCTTAGATACAACATATTGTGACCCTCAGGTATATATGCAAACAAAATGTTAATTTCTGATTTATTCTATTTTGTCATAGCTATGGTTGAAGTAAACTTGATGTAGGAACCATTAGTTCATAGGTCAATATTTATTCATTTATTTTATTTTCATTGAAAATACACAACAAATATGTCTAAAGTGTGCTTAATGATCCTGGCAGTATGACTTTCCGAAGCAAGAGGCTGTAGTCCAGTATGTTCTTGAGGCCATCCAAGCTGAAGCTTTTAACCCAACAACACTCTTTCTGATTGGCAGCTATACGATCGGTAGGGTCTTCTCTTTATTTAATCATTGTTGTTTTTCTTGTGTTTCTTTTAAAATAAAATAAATGTTAAAAACAGGAAAAGAAAGGTTGTTCATGGAGGTAGCTCGTGTTCTGCGTAAGAAAGTGTATGTTACTGCAGCAAAGATGCGGCTTCTAGAATGCTTGGGAATGCCCAAGGAAGATATGCAATGGCTAACATTGGATGAAAGGGAGAGCCACATTCATGTTGTGCCTATGTGGACACTTGCAAGCTTCAAAAGATTGAAACATGTATCTAACATGTATATGGTAAGTGGTTCAATTTTTAACTTTTTTTTTGTCATGGTAATTGAGAAATACACAACATGTGTTGGTCATGGAAGAGATTTAGAGGATATTCTTGAAAGTTTATTTTAAAATTAGTAACATGTTTCAGATAAACATAAACAAAAGGTTGGTGTTAATGAGTAGATAAATATAAAAGATTAAAATCAATCCTTTTTGGCAAGAAAGTATGTATGGTGTCAACTAAGCATGCCATGTATTCATTCATGTGTGAATGGTTTTTAATTTATTACACATTTGTATGACCATACAATTACAAGCCAAAAAAGTAGGTCTGGGAACATTAAATGGTTCTTATAATTGGAGGCAGTGCAACATAACCAAGTATGCAGTCCTTTAATCTCAAAATTAAATGTGAAGCCAGTGATATGTTGTTGTGAAGTGTACTCTGAATGGTTATCATTAATTAATATTACTCTAGAATCATATGCATCTTAGTTTTTAAGTCGGAATGGAACCAGCTGCTCCACCTTTACAACCCTGAGATATACTGGGTTTGTTTGGTTTACATTCTCATATCTGATATTATTATTATTATTATTATTATTGTTGTTGAATGAATCAGGGTCGATACAGTCTTATAGTTGCTTTCTCTCCAAGTGGTTGGAGTTTTGGTAAAGGAAAGAAATCATCCTCAGGAACAGGAAGAAGGTGGCAGCAGGGAACTATAATAAGGTATGTAATTTTGTTTGTAAACTGTAATCGTATAGATAATAATAAATAGAAGAAGATATATATTTGATAATGCAATATTAATAAATTTTGTAGGTATGAGGTACCATACAGTGAGCATAGCAGTTTTACAGAACTCAAAGAGTTTGTCAAGTTTATATCTCCACAGAACATCATCCCCAGTGTAAATAATCATGGCTCCGAATCTGTAACCAAGATGCTTTCTCTTTTATCGTCTTAATATCTTACACCAACACTCCACACTTGTGCATTTGCTTCTGCCAATACCATAGAGGTTATCTCGAAAGGGCATGGTGCAAGATGCGTCTCTGATGCCACGTTAGCCCACGTAGCGGCTGTGTAAAACATGCGCCATGGCGTCTTGAGGCGTGTTACGGGGCAATTTTTTTTGGTGGTGTTTCACTTTTTGATATTTTTTTTAAATTGTCACTTTATTTAAATATGTATGACTCCATGATAAAAATACTTTTTGTATTCCCTATGTATATGATTTTATTTTTCTTTTTATATGAATTTTGTTCAAATAATAGTAGAAAACATATATGTAGGGAGGTGAGAATAAGAGTTATATGAATATGAGAACAAAACCTTCATATACTTTTAACCATCTTTATTTACCTATTTTTATCATCACGACTAAAGTTTTAACAAGTTCATACATGTCAGTAATTATATATATGTAAAGTTTGTGAAAGGGACTGAAAGAAAAGATAAAGGTAGATAAAAATGTCATAATTCATCTCAAAGCTTATAAAAATCTAAAAAAAAACTTCAATTTCTTGTATCTGTCTAGATAAACGGTTATTAAGATGTTTTTCAGTTTTTCATTTTTTTGCGGGTTTTCCCTAAACTCTCTCTCTCTCTCTTATATATATACTAGTGGTGTACCGTGCTACAACACAGTCGAATCACAATTTCGAAACATTAGTTTAGCCTTGAATCATGTTTTTTTTATCACTTTCGATTTTATTTCATGAGTTTGTGTGGTTAATTTAAATGTCAACTAATATATAAAGTTAAAGGTTAATATGGTGTATTAGCAAGATATATTGGAAAAATAATTGCATAAGTACTGAGCTTCTAAACCCATATACTCGGAACTCATTACAAAATTTGAAAATCTTGACTGAACAAAGAAATACAATCATTTGTAATTAATGTTCATCCATATATTTAGAATGTTGTTTAGTTTTCGTGATGTATTCATCCGTAAATATTTTCTATGTGCAATGATTTTAATAGAAACATATGGTACCAAATGTGTAATAATGTAATTGTTGATTATACCTTTTTCATCACGTAAAACTTCTTGAGAGACGACCTTTGAGATGTAGACTCCGACACGATTGAATTTTTTCGCAGGCTTCACTAACGCCTTTGTATTGCCCCGTGATATCCCTCTGGACAATGCCACGTAACGTTTCCCGTGTGAGAATACTGGTTCCGGTAGATAAACACCTACATTCGGAATTGTTTGGCCTTGAGCTTTATTGATTGTCATAGAAAAGCTAAACCGAATTGGAAACTGTTTTATCTTTAGCTTAAATGGGAACATGCGGACATAAGGGAATTCTCGGCAAAAATACCCTCTTTCCAACATGCTGACCAACAACTATTTATGCATCGATGACATTTTGCTGAAAGCCACTGCATATCAATCTACTGCCATTACATAATCCATTCGAGGGATCGATATTCCACAACAATATTATTGGCCATCCAATCTTGAGACAAAGGTAATGAGGAGGCAAACCACTAACAGTTAGAAAGTTTAAGAACTCCATCAGATAGATGTTATTCTTATCATCTTGTGCTTCGTCGAAACTGTAGTATATTTTTTCATCTCTAGAAAACTTGTCGATCAACTATTCATTAATCTCATCGACATTCTCATTTTTAGGTGATAATATGTAACACCCGTAATTTTCGGCAAGTAAAAGCAATTCTCCCTTGGGTCTTTGGGTTTCCTCAGTCGTGGTTTCAAGATAGGAAGTTGTTGCCTTCGACCCTTACGAGAATCGAGAGTGTTTCGTGGGAGGAAAGTGAAAATTTGGACTCGGTACACTTTGGGCGAGAGTGCCCTGCGACTGTGAAAGTGTCACTATCACAGGGGCACAATCGCGAGGAAGGCAGGTACCTTGCGGTGCACTTTTGGCGAGAGTGACCCGCGATAGTGACAGTGTCACTATCGCTTGTCACAATCGCGGTCGGGCTCTGGGCAGATTAAAACTCCGATTTTCACCCTCTTTTCTCATTTCACCTCAACCATCTTCTTCAATACTCTCCCAAACCCAACCCTAACCTTCTAAATTCTTTTTGGGGTCTTTGGAACCATGAATCTTGTGATTCAAAGCATCTCCATCATCTTTTAGTAAGAATTAATGGTCAAGGGTTAGAGTTCTTCATCTCCTTTCCATTTTGTAAAATTTCTACACTTCTAGGGTTTTACCCAACCTTCACCTAAACCCTTCCCTTTCTTTGGATGAAATGAAGTTTGAAGCTCACTTTGGTAACACTAGAATTGTTTGGTTGGTGGATTCATTTGGTGGTTGAGGTAATCTTCTCTTCTCTTCATTTTTGGAAATTAGGGTTTTGGGTATAAGTTGAGATTATTGATGAAAATGTTTGGGGAACGATTTTGTATGGTTGAATATGGTTTTTGATGGTTGGAAACTTATGGATCTAGGTTCTGGAGGATTTGACTTGAAGATTCAAGTTTTTTCAAAGGAGCTCCATTTGGGGAATATCTAGATTTAGCCTAATCTAGCAAGGTGAGTTCAAGTTGATTTGTGAAAACGTTGTACATGCCAAAAATGTTACTTTCCAAGTATTTGTGTGTTTTACTTGAAATTATCAATTGTTGAGTTATTTGGTGAGTTTAATCTTTTGAAATGTTTAACTTTATAAATTTTGTAAAACACTCATATTTGGGATTTTTGGGATATTTTGATGTGTAGAAATCATAGATATGTCCTTAAATGATTTATTGCTCAAATGGAGTTTATTCAATGGTTTAATCATGTTGGTGTAGTCGATTTTTATAAACCATTTCGGGAAAATGCACGTTTTCGTGTCATGAGTTGTTTTGAGAATTATGAAAGTATGAGTCCCATTGGGGAAACCATTTGTTCTAACCCGTGACGAGTTTTGGGTTAATAATGATTTTGTTGGTACCGAAGGGTTATACAAGTTTGTAGAAGGGGGGGGGGGGGGGTTGAATACAAACACACAGATTTTACTTTTCTAAATTGTTTATTGATAAATCATTAACAATTTACAGCTTGTTGCGGAACAAGATTAAGGATAAACCTAAATCTAAACAAGTTGGAACACTAAGTTTCTTGCACTAAGAAAGAGAAAGAAATTACTAATAATAACCTATCTCAAGATAAGAAAGATGACTTGTCCAGAGTTAGCAAGTGCTTCAAAAATTAAGCTGGAGTCCTTATATACTGCATGCATTTAATGCATGGCAGTTTACACTTTACACGTGGCAGTAGCTGGTTGGTTGCATGTCATTGACCTTTGTTGACAACCTTAGTAGCCGCATGTTTGAACAGTGTAGTATCAGAGTGGTTGTACGATTTCAGACAATAAGGAGGTTCTTTTCTGACATATCGTACGGAGTCGTGCAAGGGTGGTTAAGACAAAAGTACGTTGTACGGAGGACTTCATGATCAGCTTTTCGTTGATTCAGCGCTTTACCATTGTTTATCAGCGAATGATAAAGTTCAGCGATAGCTGAAGTCCTGTACTTGATACTTCACGTTGAGTGGACAAATCTGAGTCTTCGCTGATCCGCATCAGTTCATTAGGAGACTTGTCGCTGGTTCTTGAGCTTGATCTTCGACTTCAACGTAGAACCTATGTTGACGTGAAACTTGTCTTCAGAGATCATAAGTAAACAACTAACTTATCAGCGATCACCATAAGGACTGAACAGACTCAGAGCATTATGGTGAACAGTGTTCGCTGAATGTTTAATCTAAAGAGCGAGAGTTCCTATCAGCGGTACTGTAAGATCTTAGTACTTATCAGCAATAGTGAAACTCTGATACATATTGTTTATTTACAATTTTCACTAAGTATTTAAGAGAGGGTCATTATCAAATCACTGAGGGTTTGGATCAACAATCTCCCCCTATTTGATTATGACATAGCAACAGAGAAAATTTCTATTTAATGAAAACATAAGGATAAAAAGAACTCATAAAATATTTGTCCCTTTTACTGTTTTCTGGGATCTTTTCTGTATTGATGGAGTAAAGTACTTTAACTGAAATCTTTCTTTAAACTTCGAATCAGATTACAAGAGGAAGTGGAAAGATTACAAGTACAAGCGAAATAAATTACAAGTACAAAAGAATAACTGATACAATAGAAGAATAAGGCGATCCTATCAGTTTATAAAGGTTCTTCCTTAATGAGAAGTTCATCAAGGGTCTTTGATGTGGGAATCATCCAATCAGGGACCTTTACTCCTTGATTCTTTTTGTTCAGGGCTTCTTAAAAAATCAAAGGTTTAAGATGCCGTGCCTGAATGTCGTTTTTGAAATCACACCAGTAGATGAGATCTTTCAGCTGTTCGATGGGATTGATGGGAAGCTCAGAGATACGTTGAAAACGTTTTCGTCCATCATAGTCAATAAAGAATATCCCATAGGGTTTGCTTATGACTTTCCCAGGGATGAAAGTCTCACCAGGAGGAAGAGATGTGTCAAGTGCAGAAAGGTCAGGTTCTGGACCAATGACTTCATCAAGAGAAAAACCAATACCTGTTTCGTTTCGTATACGAGGACCATCATCTAAAGATTTAGACTTTTTCTTTGGAGAGGCCCTTCTTTTCTGACTTTCGAGAGGAGGAGGAGGAGGAATATCCACACAAGAAGAGACTAAGTCGATCTGTTTGTTTATCAGCTTTTCAACATGATCCTTGTACTTAGACTGAGACTTCTGGATGGCTAATCTGATCTCCAACCATTCAGAGAGACCGTACTTCGTGATGGCTTCAGCATATAATTTTTCGTACTGTCCATTCTCTCTGAATATCTCGATTTCAGCGATTGAAACTTTGAGGGTTGATCTTCCAGCGATGAGTACCTTGATGATTCTGGCAGGTCGATATCTGAAGTGTACCTTTTCTTTGCACCAGATTAAGGTAGATTGAGACACAGTTCTCTTTTCTTCAACGATCTTCTTGGCGTCTTCCCATAGCTGACGTTGAACTTCGATTGGAGTTCTTTTCAGCTTGGGGTCTTTCACTGATTGTTGAGTAAGCCGGATGGTGAGTTTTCTGTCTTTTTCTTCAGCTTCCCTTCTTTCAGCGATTAGACGTTCAGCACTGAGGTGATCCTTGTATTCCTTTTGAGAAAGTTTGAACTTTGGAGGAATAGAAGGAAGTTGATCACCTTTCAGAATGATTCGCTGAGCCTCGAACTTCTTTATTATCTCTTCTCTTCTTTTCTGATCCTCTTCACTTGGTTTTTGAGGAACCAAGGAAGGTCTGTTTGTATGAGAGAGCATCTGTTCTTCAGGTTCATCAGTCTCAGAGATCAAATCCAAGACTGGGATTATTTCTTCAGCGTTGGGAGCTGGGATTATTGTTGGTGAAGTCGCAGCTGTAGGAACTTCAGCGAAATCCTCAAACAGGGAGAGGACTAGCTGAAACACAACGATCGTACGAGTAAGAACTTGGGTAGAACAGAGAGAGAGAGAATGTGGTTGTGTATAGAGGTTTTATGGAGAGGAGAGCTGATAATGTGTATAGATAGAGGATGGATGAGTGTAAGGAAGATTTAGTGTACCTGACAAACTGGCTTTGGAAGCGAGATCGTTAGATTGTCATTGTCTTCAGCGACACCTTTTCCTTTGCCCTTGTCAGCTTCAGACGCTGAAGGCTTTGATTTGGTCCGCTCCCCTGAAGTTTCGTTTATCACGATCCCTTTAAGAGCTGTAGTCCTCTGAGCAGGCTTGACGATAAAGGAGTCATCATCATCATCATCGTCATCATCATCATTCTTTGGAGAAGAGGATGGTTCATCATCAGATAAGTCGATGGCTTCTTCATCTTCAGCTTCAGATTCTGATTCTTCAGCATCTTCTTCGAGTTGCTCCCCCTCAGATACAGAGGTAAGCTTCTCGGTTCCCTCAGGGTTTTCATCTACCTGAGGTCCAGCGGTTGTTTCTTCATTTGTCTTCTCACCCTCTTCAGTAAGGGTGAGGTCTCCAGTCTTCTCCCCCTTGATAGATTCATCATGGGGAAGGTCTTCAGAGTTCTTCTCCCCCCCTTCCTCATGATGAGTGGGGGAGGAATGGGATGACTCAGCAGTTGGTTTTGGTTCCCTGTCTTCTTGGCCAGGGATCCCCATATAATCTTCAATCGCTGCTACTCTGTCTTCTAGGCCAGTAATAGCAGGATTGATCTTCAAAAGTTCAACACGATCCGCCGTAGTAAAATGCGTCGGTGCAGGGGTAGGGGCGGTCATGTTGTTCAGGATCTGCTACATCATTGTCTTCATTGAAGTCACGTCAGTCTTTATTGAATTGACGTCAGTCTTCACAGAACTCATGTCAGTCTTTACTGAACTGACTTCAGTCTTTACAGTAGTCATCTCTCCCTGAAGATTTCCAACCGATGTCTTCAGCATTGTAAACTCGCTAGACATGGATTGAACTGATGTTTTGATAGAGAGGTAGTCTGTGTAGATGTCAGCGAAAACTTTGGCAAAGTTGCTGAGAGTATGATCAACCTTCTCCAAGTCAGCTTTGGAGGCATTCTTTTCAACCACTGTTGTCAGCTTTGTGAGATTCTCTCCAGCGTTTGTTACAGCTGAATAGTTGTCGGAGAGAGTAGTGGTGAGACCTGTCAGCTTCGTCTCTATGTTCTTCAGAGAGGCGTTGATGTCTCCCAAATTAGGACCTGTAACATATAAGTACTTGTGAACAGAGGAAAGCTCAGAAGTTTGGGGTTCAATTACAGTGTATATGGGTTGGTGTGTACCTGCAGGAGGATTGGTGAATTCATTAAAATCTCTGTGTCCTGAGAAGAGTTCCAAGTCGTCAGCTAGAGTGCGTGTACGCATGGTCATCTCTGCAGGTCCTACATCCATAATTCCTTGAAGAGTATCAGCTTTAGCTTCTGGAGGAATGATAGGTGCTCCAGTGGTGACAACTGGATTAGAGTCCAATGGAGTAGAGAGATAAGCGAAAGTTGAGAATGTTGGTTGGGTGCGGGGTTCAGCGTTGGATCCGCTGAGAATCACTTCTTCAGTCTGTGGAGAGACTGAAGGAGGTTGGGTAGATTCCAAGTTTATAACCTCAGCGTTTAGAGACGCTGAAGCTGGGATGGAATGGGTGGCTTGTTCAGCTGTGGCAGAGCGTACCACTGAACGTTCCTTCAGCTCTTCGAGATGAGCTGAGGAGTCTTCAGCAAGAGATTGCTGGGGTTGCTCCTTGGTTTTCTTAGTTCTTTTGGAACTAATTTGGGTAGATGAGTGTTTCCTTTTATGAGAAGGAATGGAGGTTGCAGCTTGGGTATCAGCGATGGGTTTGTCCGCTGAAGGAGCTGCAGAAGTCGAAGAAGTAGGGTTGAGAAGAGTTAAGAGTGTAGATAGACGTACCTCATTTTCCACTGGTTTGAAGTCGAGTACTTTAGGGTCAACCTGAGAGAGTTTCAGGTCACCCTCTTTTGGGTAGTTGTCCTCCAGGCCTGTTTGGAAGACGGCGCTGATGAATCTTGGATATGGAACCCATGGAGATCGGTCAGCGGCAGAGTCTACTCTGAGAACTAGATCATCGTAGATTATCGATGTCCAGTCTATATGAAGACCTTTCAGCAAAGCATATCCCATTGCTTGCTGAGGTTGAGCGGCTTGATCAGAGGAGCCGGTCTTTGCAGTCATGCAGCTTATTAAGTGAGCGAAGATGAAGTTCATCTCGCTGGGCATTTTTGACTTCTTGATGAGGGTCAGTTTCTTCTCAGGCTTCTTGTCCCTCCTAGTTTCCCAAACATAGCCCATTGCATCAAAGAATGCAGTGATGGCTTCCCTATCAGAATGTTTCTTGTGGTCAGGGAGAGGAACAAAAGGTTTTTCTTTAGAGGCGATGGGAAGGCTCAGGGCTTTGCGGATAATGGCATGGGTGATCTTTATAGTGCCAAAATCAGTATCACAGAGGATGCAATCAATTGTCTTTGAGGAGTCTTGGTTGATGGTAGCTGAGAGTGTCTGGCAGAATATCAGAACTGAGAAAGTAGTAGCTGATGTGCAGGAGGTGTTATGGTCAGGGCTGTAGAGAGGCAACAGTTTTTCAGGAAATTCACAGCATCATTCAGATGTGTGACTTGCTTTCGAGGGGAAAACTCGAGAAGCGCATAGAGGTTGTTGGTTTTTGTCCAATCAAGTTCTTCAAGAGTGAACTTGACCTGAGGAGCCTTGATGATTTCCAATTCCTCAGCAGCAGCAGCAGTGTTCTCAGCAGTGGTGTTCTTGGCAGTGGAAATGTCAGTAGATGCCATTTCTGTATTATCAGTTCAACCAAAGATATAACAAATAAGAATAGTCTTAATGTGGAAAGATTTTCCAATAAGATGGTTCGAATTTTGTCCATTTCATTTAGACAAAATTGTCTTAGTGAAGATTAGGGTTTTTCTTGGTTTTGAAAAAGAAATGCAAACCAAAAAAATCTTGTTTTCCAGTTTCCTTTTAGGATTCTGGCAAAACGTATGCAGAACAAGTTTTAGATTTTGCGTTTAAACTTGAAGAACAACCATGAAAGGTTGTGTTCATAAAACCATGAAAGAAATGATTTCATTTTTGAAAGAGTTCTTTTGTTTGATCTTGTAAAAACAATGAGAAGATCATTAACAAGTTTTAAGAAACAGGTAAATAACAGAAATATTAACCTGGTTCGTTGAAGAAGAAGAAGTTCTTGAAAAACTTGAGAGCACAAATGCAACAGTAATTTTCTTTTTCTTGCTTGGAGGAGAAGTTTTTCGCGTAAAGGAAAAATATAAACCCAAAAAGTGTTTATATAGTGAGATTAGAGAGAGAGAAAAACTCGAGCGGGAAAGTTTTTCATCATGACACGAACACGTGTTTTCATTTGATTGGATGGTAAACAAAACGTGCAAACGTGTGTCAGAAAAAGAACGTGCCGGGGCTTATCCGTTGTAATGACGTCACAACTGTCCTTTCATATTCTTGGATGTCTCTGAGGTTTTGAAAACTCAGGGACACTTTTGAAAACATGAAGCACTGAATAGAAATATCAGTGTTGGTTTTAGAAATTTCAAAGTATCGCTGATTAAGGAAGAGATATTCATCGATGCAATTTGTTTTGAAATCTTGCATTCACATGCGATTGTCAGTGAGAAAAAAAAACATACCTTGATATCAGCGAATCAAGTTTATTCAGAGAGAATGATAGAACGGGTTATACAATTTGATTTTATCCTATCGCTGATCAAATGTGAACCGCTGAAGATTTTACTCTTCATAATTCAGCATTCCAAGCTTGCTGATGAGAAAGTTGAATCTTGTCTCATCAAGAGGTTTGGTGAACAAATCAGCTAACTGATAATCAGTTGGGATAAAGTGAAGTTCTATATCACCATTCATCACATGATCTCTGATAAAATGATACCTGATTTCGATGTGTTTTGTCTTTGAGTGTAGCACTAGATTGATGGCTATAGCGATGGCACTTGTGCTGTCGCAATAGATTGGAATATTTGAGAGCTGTAGGTCATAGTCCAGCAGTTTATTTCTCATCCACAAGACCTGAGAACAACAGCTTCCAGCGGCTACATACTCAGCTTCAGCTATGGAGGTGGACACTGAGTTTTGCTTTTTACTTGTCCAACTCACCAGCTTTCCACCCAGGAGCTGACAGCCTCCTGTGGTGCTTTTCCTATCCAATTTGCAACCTTTAAAATCACTATCTGAATAGGCGATTAGATCGAACCCTGAGTCTTTGGGATACCAAAGACCCAGATTCGCAGTACCCTTAAGGTATCGAAAAATTCTCTTTACAGCGGTCATATGAGATATCTTAGGTTCAGCTTGATATCGTGCACACAAACAGGTTGCGTACATAATATCGGGTCGGCTAGCTGTAAGATACAAAAGAGAGCCGATCATCCCACGGTACATCGTGACATTAACAGGAATACCATTAGTATCCTTATCTAGTGTCAACGGTGGTGCCATAGGGGTTTTCATAGCTGAACTATGAGTTAAATCGATTTTCTTCAGCATATCTTTAACATACTTTCCCTGATTAATGAAAGTTCCTTTTTCATTTTGCTTTATATGAAGACCAAGGAAATATGTTAGTTCACCCATCATGCTCATTTTATACTCATCTTTCATTCTATCAGCGAAACGAGTACAAAGATCAGGGTTAGTAGAACCAAATATAATGTCATCAACATATATCTGAACAAGAATGATATGACCTTTTACTTTCCTGAAAAATAGAGTCTTATCGATTTTACCACGCTCAAATTGTTCGATATGGAGATAAGTAGAGAGAGTGTCATACCATGCACGTGGAGCTTGCTTTAAGCCATAAAGTGCCTTATCCAGTTTATAAACATATCCTGGACGCTTAGGATCTGAGAATCCTGGAGGTTGTTCCACATAGACTACTTCATTCAGCTTTCCATTTAGAAACGCTGACTTAACATCCATCTGATATACTTTGAAGTCTTTGTGTACAGCGTATGCTAAGAATAGACGAATAGATTCTAGTCTTGCTACTGGAGCAAATGTTTCGTCGTAATCTATGCCTTCCTCTTGTTTGTATCCCTGAGCAACAAGACGAGCCTTGTTGTGGGTTACAGTTCCATGTTCGTCCAACTTGTTTCGATAGACCCATTTAGTGCCTATAACTGTCTTGTCAGTTGGTCTTCGAACAAGTTTCCAAACTTTGTTTCTTTCGAATTCAGTCAGCTCTTCTTGCATGGCGCTAACCTAGTTTGGATCTTTGAGGGCATCATCTACTTTCTTTGGTTCAGTCAGAGAAATAAAGTTAACAAATAAACAAATATTACCTGCACTTCGTCGAGTCTGAACACCAGCGTTTGGATCACCAAGTATTTGATCAATTGGGTGATTTACAGTCCATCGCTGAGCCGGAGTGTGAGACGCTGATTCAACCTGAACTGGAAGAGCTGAAGACGAGGCTTCAGCAGCTCCTGGAGTATCAGCCAAGAGAGGAATGGGTGCAGATGTCATTTCATTCACTGATTGCTGAGAAGTAGATGGATTGTCTGAGACATTTGGTTCAGAAGCAGGTATAGTGTTTAAAGGAACAACTGAGACCCATGATGTTTCAACTTCACTATTCTGCCTGTTTGGAATGGTAGTAGGACTATCATCTTCAACTGTATGAGTATGAGTGGGAATATCTTCTGAATCACCAAGATGAGAAAACATCCATTGATTCAGTTCTTCTGTATCAGCGGGCGGTTTAGAGTTCACTGAACGGGATTCGTTAAACGTGACGTGAAAAGTTTCTTCTACAGTTTGTCTTCTTCGATTGAAGACTCTGAAGGCTTTGGAGATTGAAGAATATCCAAGAAAGATTCCATCATCAGCCTTAGGATCAAACTTTCCAAGGGCATCTCTGTTATTCAGTATGAAACACTGACATCCAAAGATGTGAAGAAAGCTAATTGAAGGCTTTCTCCCATGAAAAAGTTCATAGGCTGTTTTATTGAATCTTTTGACTATCAGCGACCTGTTTTGCGTAAAACAAGCAGTGCTGAGAGCTTCTGCCCAAAACTGAGTAGGCAGGTGAGAATCGCTGAGCATTGAACGTGCAACTTCAATAATTGTTCTATTTCTTCTTTCAGCGACTCCATTTTGTTGTGGTGTTCTCACTGAAGAAAAGTTGTGAGAAATACCCTTACTCTCAAAGAAGGAATCAAGAGAACTGTTTTTGAATTCAGTCCCATGATCACTCCTTATTGAGCGAACGGTCAAGTTGTTCAGGGTTTCCATCTTTCGAACAAAGGTGATGAGTTCTTCAGGGGTGTCACTCTTAGAACGGAGAAACATTTCCCATGTATAGCGAGAGAATTCATCAACTATGACCAGTGTATATTTCTTTCCAGCGATGGATTGTTTGTTAACAGGGCCAAACAAATCCATATGGAGAAGTTGTAGAGGAGATGACACCGAGGAGACTTGCTTTGACTTAAAGCTTGCTTTGGTCTGCTTCCCTTTCTTACACGCTGAACATAAAGATTCTTTGGCATATGAGTGTTGAGGTAGACCAGTGACTAACTCTTTTGAAGAAAGAGTGTTCAGTGTCTTGAAATTCAGATGAGAGAGCCTCTTATGCCATAGCCAGTTGACATCAGATGAGGCTTTTGAGAAGAAACATGAGTTCTCAGTGGTTGTTGAGTCCATGTTTATTACATAAACATTTTCCAAACGATAACCGCTGAGAGCTATCTTCTCCTTTTTGTCAGTGACAAAGCAGGATTCCTTAGTAAAGATTACTTTGTTATCCTTGTCGCAAAGCTGACTGATGCTTAAAAGATTATGCTTAAGCCCTTCAACGTATGCGACTCTTCTGAAGGTTGTTGTACCATTAGAGAGTACACCAAACCCTCGGGTATGTCCTTTTCCATTTCCACCGAAAGTCACAGAGGGACCCTTCTCTTCCTTGTATTCAGCGAGCATGATTTTCTTTCCAGTCATGTGTGTAGAGCATCCGCTATCGAGATACCAGATACCCTTCTTAACCTGCATTACAAAGGAAGATTAGTTTTTCTTGGGTACCCACTTAACCATGTGTACATGTTTGTCAGTGGAAGTAGTTGGAACGGAAGGTTCAGCAATCTTCGCATCATTTGAAGATTCAGCCTTGTCAGTCTTCACTTTGGTTAATTTCTTAACCTCAGTGGTCTTCTTTGCCTTGTGGGCAATGATCTTCACGTTAGCTATCTTTTCAGCTTTGGTGGCTGTGGGGCACTTACTAGCAATATGATCAGTAAGTCCACAGTGATAACATTTCCTATAACTAAAAGTAGTTCTAGGACCATTTGAATGCTGAGCTTTTGATTTTGAATTAGAAGGACCAGCACCAAATAAGCTATTTGCTTTTGAAATGGGAGGAACATTCAGTTCTTCGGATTTCTTACCAGAGACATCCACTCTGATTCTAGGAGTAGATCGCTGAATAGATCCACGCTGAGTAGATCCAGAGATCTGATTCCTTGATCCAGAGGGATGAATCACTAAAGCTTTATAAGCATTCTGCTTTGGTACAGAGGTACCCTTCTGAGGATTTTGGTTAAAAGCAATTCCTTTACCCTTATCTTTAAAGACAGAGGTAGGTTTTGGATAAACCATTTTCTCTTTACCTTTTGAAGAGGTAGAAATTTCCTCAGGGATAGGTGGTCTAGAAGAGGAACACTGAGAGGATGAAGTATCAGCGACTGAGGATACGAAAGTTCCAAATAAGAGCATGGAACGATCAGTGGTTGGTTCTAGAATATCAGCTTTGTAACCAAGACCACGTTTATCACTCAGGGGAATCTAAGACTTAATTATCTCAGTGATCTTTGTTGAAGAATTACACCATCCTTCAACAGTAGTTTTTTCAGCTCTTAATGCAGCGATAGCTTCTTCGCGCTCGATTTTGACTAGCTGATTTAAGTGCACTTGATCTTTAAAATCTTCTTCAATTTTAGAAAGCTTTTCTATTTGAAGGTGACAGTTTTTAAGCTGTTCAGCGAGATCAAGGTTTTGATTTTCAACTACAGTTTTGCCATTCATGGCTTCATATAAACTTTTAGTCAAGAGATCGATTTTACGAAGACTATCAGCTTCATCAATATTTGCAATATTTGTAAAGAAGGAAGGTGATACCTGAGTAGCAGAGGTTGAAGTGGAGGGAATGTATGAACTTTCTTCCTCATCTTCAATCTTTGCCATAAGACAGAGATTGGCTTCATCATCTTCAGAGTCAGAAGATGATTCTTCTTCATCAGAGGCAGCCCAATCATAGTTAGCCATCAAGCCTTTGCCTTTCTTCTTAAAGTTTTTCAGCTTCGCATACTTTTCTTTCAGTTTGGCGTATTTGTCATCTTTATTCCTGGGAATAAAGGATTTCTTGGGAAACGCTGAGTTTCTCGAAGCTTTCTTAGACCTGCACTCGTTAGCGAAATGTCCTATCTTTTTGCAGTTAAAACAAGTAGCAGTAGCCTTATCAACAGGAGCTGATGATCTTGGCTTGTCAGTAATGGAAAGAGGTTTATTCTTTCTGAACATTTTCTTTTTGGCGAATCTCCTGAACTTTTTAGTGAGGAGAGCCAAAGATTCATCATCATCTGAAGAGTCAGAATCTGATGACCTTTCAGAGTTACTTTCCAACTCAGTGATAGTGACCGAGGGTCGCTGAGTGGAAGGTTCCTCTAAGATTAAAGCAACAGGGGTGCTTTTGGAATCTTTTACAAGATTCTTCTTAAGATGACTCGATTGCTCATGATTCAGCATCGTGCCATATAAGGTAGAAAGGGTCATTGATTTTAGATCCTTTGACAGCTTGAGACACATAGAATAACTGTCCCAGCTTTCAGGTAAACATTCTAAAAACTTTGTCAGCACTTCAAAGTTAGAATATTCCTTACCAACAGTTTTTAGATCTATTATTAAACAGTTAAAACATTGGTGAACTTCAGAGAGAGTTTCATTCTTACCACAAATGAAACTTTCGTACTGTCTTACCAGGTTGATCTTTCGAGAGTCCTGGACTTCAGAAGTACCTTCATACTGAACACAGATTGTGTCCCACATAGCTTTTGCGGTTTTCAGGTTCATGACGGAATGGTAGACTTCGTCAGGAAGAGCCATGGATAGTATGGATCTGGCTTTGGTGTCGATAGCCACTTTCTTCTTATCTTCATCAGTCCACATATGAACTTCCTTAGGAATCAGCCTTTCTGGAATAGCAGGTCTATTCTCAGCGGCTGGAACTACATCATCAATTCTTACAGGAATATATGGGCCGTTTTCAAGATAATAAGGCATAGTAGGGTCTACACCTTCTAAGAAGAGAATTATCCTATTTTTCCATAGATTAAAATTATCTCTGGAGAATCTAGGGGGTTTTGCAAGAGAACCATTGTCAATATAGTTTGTGTTTGTGTTGGTAGCCATTTTCAGAAATAGCAAGGAAGAGAAATCTTAGTATAGATCAGATCTTGTTTATGAGATTAAACAAATCTGCTCTGATACCACTTGTTGGTCCCGAAGGGTTATATAAGTTTGTAGAAGGGGGTTGAATACAAACACACAGATTTTACTTTTCTAAATTTTTTATTGATAAATCATTAACAATTTACAGCTTGTTGCAGAACAAGATTAAGGATAAACCTAAATCTAAACAAGTTGGAACACTAAGTTTCTTGTACTAAGAAAGAGAAGGAAATTACTAATAATAACCTATCTCAAGATAAGAAAGATGACTTGTCTAGAGTTAGCAAGTGCTTCAAAAATGAAGCTGGAGTCCTTCTTATATACTGCATGCATTTAATGCATGGCAGTTTACACTTTACACATGGCAGCAACTGGTTGGTTGCATGTCATTGACCTTAGTTGACAACCTTAGTAGCCGCATGTTTGAACAGTGTAGTATCAGAGTGGTTGTATGATTTCAGACAATAAGAAGGTTCTTTTCTGACATATCGTACGGAGTCGTGCAAGGGTGGTTAAGACAAAAGTACGTTGTATGGAGGACTTCATGATCAGCTTTTCGTTGATTCAGCGCTTTACCATTGTTTATCAACGAATGATAAAGTTCAGCGATAGCTGAAGTCCTGTACTTGATACTTCACGTTGAGTGGACAAATCTGAGTCTTCGCTGATCCGCATCAGTTCATTAGGAGACTTGTCGCTGGTTCTTGAGCTTGATCTTCGACTTCAGCGTAGAACCTATGTTGACGTGAAACTTGTCTTCAGAGATCATAAGTAAACAACTAACTTATCAGCGATCACCATAAGGACTGAACAGACTCAGAGCATTATGGTGAACAGTGTTCGCTGAATGTTTAATCTAATGAGCGAGAGTTCCTATCAGCGGTACTGTAAGATCTTAGTACTTATCAGCGATAGTGAAACTCTGATACATATTGTTTACTTACAATTTTCACTAAGTATTTAAGAGAGGGTCATTATCAAATCACTGAGGGTTTGGATCAACAGATTTTATGGTATATGTTTACCTAAGCGATGTCTAAATGCATTTTATATTTTGAGGACCGTAAATTATTGGTCTATTGAGTTTTGGAGCATTTTGCTCGGTTTTGACTTTAAAGGAGTCTTTGGGGACATCTTGTCCGATTTTGATGGCTCAATGTGGAGTCCTATTAATGGTTTGCATTTATTGTAACTTATTGCATTTTATTGCATATTATTGAAATTCACATGCTCGAGTGCTTTAGTCATTCCGGGATGGGCATGTAATTGTAGACTGTGTTGCATTGGATCCATAGGCACGTAAGTCAGTCTTTATTTGATGGTCTACTGGGTGTTGCGGGATTTGACCGGGCCCCATGTTTTATGACCCTTACTTTTCAAGGGTACACTAGGAGGGCTGAGTCCGGTTCAGCTATCATGATTGATGGGCGTTTATGACCTTCGCCATGTCGGGGCAATGCCATGGTTGTAACCTCGCTTATGCCGAGCCTTTGGTGGTATTCATGTTAATATTCCACTAAGGCCAACTGTCTCTTTGGGTGTGTCTTGAAAGGAGTCGTAGGGACACTTGGGCTTTTATGTCGTGAAGTGTCATACGATTAACATTGTAAGAGTGACATACTTTTGTGTTCCTCCACTCTCAATGGATACGGGTCTCCCCCGTCGTCGGCCAACATTACTTTGGATATTATAATGTCCTTGTTTTATTATCATTGGTCTTGTGCGATTGACTGCAATTGATGACTTTAATATTGGATTTCCCTTCATGTATATTAAAGTTTGAATGAAGCAGGTCATTTCCATATTTACGGTATTTGGACTTCATTACATTTTACGTTCGTGTGAGTATTGGTTCGTATCATGTTTTTGGTGAAGTATTATATTTATATGGATTGTTCTTCCATGATTTATGGGTTGAGTATTACGTCACCATCCGTATTTAGAGGTTTGCATAATATAGATTTATTCACGATTTGAGTGAGTTTGGATTGGAATTCATTTTGGAAAACGCTATATACATTTTGGGAACTTTCCTCATAGATTTTGTGTGCGTTGGAAAATGAGTCGTTTACATCCTTTTCATAAACTCTTTTAGAAATCATAATCTAAGTCGCAAAATTTCATTTAACGAATTATTTAAATCACGTTATAAACTCTTGAACTCACTAGGTGTTAGCCTAACCTTTTTATTTGTCGGCATGTGCAACAGGTTTTGGTTGGGAGTAGTTCTAGTGATACTGCAAAGGGTCGAGTGTTAGTAGCGTGCTCGAGAAGGGAATTGGTTAAGTGAAGTCTTCCGCATTTATTCTTTGGGGATAGCAATTATACTGAGTTAAGTAGCACCCGATGTGAATTTAATCTTTGTGATAGTACTTGGGTTATAAAGTGTTTTGAGGTTAATCATAGATTTTAATTTGAGGTATTTCCCGTACCAGCTTGTAGAAAGAAATTCTATTATTTTGGTTGTATTATCGAAAATTTTATTTAGTTACTCTTTCCCAATTCGAGGGTGTTACATAATATCGCCCTCGAAATGATATAATCCGAATCAGCTCTGTTGATTTGCAAAGATGGAAAAATTGCGTCAATCAAAGCATCTTTTGATTTAACTTTATCAGTATAGGTAATGGCCATGTCATACGGTATGCGAATAAAGCTTTCGTCCACCGCTTCTTCATCTCCATCACCTACTCTTAATAAAAAAAATCTGAAAACCACGGATCAGTGCGTGCTCTCATATTGAATGATAACCGTATCTTTTTAATCGTTGACTAAAGAGGTGACATCCGTAGACTAGAATCTACAATATGTGCTCGGGTTCCACGGCTCCCGACCGGTAATACTTGTCTAAAATCACCCCATAACCATTATCATTCCACCGAATGGGAGTGCAACCCTATGACGTATTGCATTGTTCGATGGAGCGCCTCCACCGCTTGCCTTTTTGCCATCGACACTCCGTCCTAAATGATTATTTTTGCATCTCGAATCAATTGAGCATCCCCACTTTGTTTTTTATGTTGCAAATTGAGTTACTATCAAGGTTGAGAGGAATCTTGAATCTAAAGTGAGTTGTTCTCCCTCCAGGCATATTATTGGCAGCAACACCTGCCGAAACAGTTGCGAGAGCAATAAGACCATGGGAACGAATGTTGGCAAAAAAAACTGTACAAAAATGTCTTCGTGCTTCCACCCGGACCATTTATTAAGAACACTCCTGGACAATCATCGTATATGTGCCTCATGATCTCATCTTGATAGACGATGTTTGTTTAGCCCTGTGTGATCTTATCTTTCTAAGTAATTTGGCTATTACATATTCTGATTTTCTTGGTTGCCTTATAAATGGGAACCAAATTGGAACCAAATTGGCTTATTCCAAATCTGCAGATTTCTTTGGTTGCCTTATAAATGGGAACCAAATTGGAACCAAATCTGATTTTCTGATTCCAATTCAAATAAATTCTAGTGGCCATCAAAATAAATTCAAAATAGGAACCAAAATGGCTTATTCCAAATTGGTTTATGCTGTTGTTGATCCAGATCATTAAGCATATGGAAATCAAAATAGACCCAATAGCAGGTCTTAAAGAAGATTGATGTAAGCATCCCCTCTCTATCGATCAAAAACTTGATTTTTCATTTTGGATATGTTCGATTTATCTGATTTTTCATTTTGGATATGTTAGTTGGATTTTACTCCTTTATGTTTTGGTTTTGGTTACATTATTATGTGAATATGTTTACAAGAAAGTTGGGTAAATGGAAGAATTGGTACTGTGTAGATGCTTGATCAAGTACCCTGTACATGTTAAATGCTGCTAGAGAAGATTGATATAGTGTCGTATTTCATTTATAAGGTTTTGTGGTTATTGTTATTATTGTTTACTTGCTTATCACGTGTCTATGTTTTTTAAGATTGTTGTTGAAAATGATTCAGAAATTGGGTATCATAAAGAAAGTTATTTCTTATAGATATATGGAAGATCTAACTTTTGATTTTGTTACACTTTGGCCACATTTCTTTCAAGATTTACATTTGAACAAGAAAACCAACATGGTTACACACACACACACACACACATATATATATATATATATATATATATATATATATATCATGGACCTTAAATTAAAGATAAAGAAATTCTCATTTTTTTGGTACTAGTTGTGTACCCGTACGATGCAACGGAATACAATATTTTATTGTAAATTGAGACTAAAAATTAAATGGAATTTCCCATTAGGAAAAAAATAATTAAGATTTATATTTGAATAAAATATAAACCCGAATCTGGTTTAACATGTTTCGTTAATTTGAAGAGCTAGTAAGAAATCTAAAAAACATTATATTGCTTTTGGTGTCAAATTAAATATTATAAAATCTCCATTTTTGGTATAATTTATGAAACACCCCCCCCCCCACGTAGTCTGTGACAGAAGGTGTACAATCCGGTAATCGGATCAAAACTCAAAAACATCACAATTCAAAGCGGTACTAACCTTCCCAAAAATAACTGTTAACTTAAACATAATAACAAACCCAAAATGGTAATGATCCCAAAAGATAATTACAAAAGTTGATCTTAAATCCCTTTTACTCCCATTGGTATCTCGATCTTTCAACCCGTTCCTAGAGTGGAACCTAAACCTGCCGAGGAAACATAATACACCTCGGTTGATCAATGTCGCTCAGTGGACGGATAATGTGCATAATAGTGTGTAACACCCTCAAAAATCGGAAAGAGCAACTAACTTTAATTTCAATAAATTAACTAAAAGGCGATAAAATTACTTCTACATATCATCCTTGAAAATACCTCAAAGTTTAAACATCACAAATTAAACAGCTAACAACTCTAAGCGGGTGTTACTTAACCCAAATAAAAGTTGCTAATCCCAAAAGTGCGGAAGACTTCACTAAGCATCTCACTTCCCATGCACTCCACTAGCACTCATCACTTCACAGTGTAGCTAAAGCTATCCCCAACCTGAACCTGTTGCACATGCCGACAAATAAAAGGTTAGACTAACGCATAGTGAGTTCAAGAGTTTATATCATGAGCAAATCATTTGATAAACCAAAAGATTCAACTAAATAAATGATTTTCAAAACGGGTTTGTATAAAAGACATCGACAACCCAATTTCCGGACGCACACAATTCCTGTGTGGAAAACTTCCAGCGAAAATCGTTTCTCTGCAATGGACTTAAATCCAAAACTCCCATCAAGAGTTAATGAAATAACAATTTCTCAAATAATCTCCAATGCGAATGAAACTCCAATAGTTAAAACATCCAATAAGGATGAAACATAAATCCGTCCATCAATCATGGAAAACAATTTGTATGCATATAATATAACCTCGACAACGCGGATACATAAAATACCCGAAATCAACACCCTTTGGTGACGGGGGAGACCCGATCTCATCGAATGTGGCAAACACATAAATTAAACCACAAATAATAAATACAAGCAAGCTTCTTGGATGTGGAAAACAAATGACATCAACCATACTAGGTCTTTAGTCCATCTCTGGTATCAACCATACTAGGTCTTTAGCCCATCTTAGACATCAACCAAAACTAGGTCTTTAGTCCACCTCCGGCATCAACCAAAACTAGGTCTTTAGCCCATTTTAGACATCAACCAAAACTAGGTCTTTAGTCCACCTCCGGCGTCAACCAAAACTAGGTCTTTAGCCTGTCTTAGACATCAACCAAAACTAGGTCTTTAGTCCAAACCACCAAGTTCAATCCTACTGGATCTTTACCTTGGGAACCCACCATCCAACACACACTTACTCGACTTAAATATATATACATGACCTCAAAAGAATAACCAATGCATTCAAATCATGTAAATCTCAAATATAATGCAATTCATGCAATTCACACCCCAAGCCCACGTCGAGCTTATTAAAACCGGGCGAATGCCCTCAAGACTCAACCGAGTCCAAAACCGATCCATCTGCTCAAAAGATCTAATGATCGTTCATCAAAATCAACTCATGCAAATGAAGTGCATCTAACCCATCTCATGTAAACACACGCTCCGAGGCATGATTATTTTCACAACCCCTTCATCGCCACCTTTCTCAATTAAATCAAATCATATATGCATATGTATATGTGTGTGTACGTATACGCCAATCTTTTATAATTCAACAATGCATATAACCCACCATAGTTCGTTAGACCCAAAGGTACTAAGAATACAAAATCATCAAACGGTCTTCACATATGAGGTCAAACACTCAAAGAGGCACATATTCACATAAAACGCAATTAAGCACATAACACATCTAAATCTCCACCTCAACTATTAAAGCCGGCAAACACTCAAAAGACCCATTTGAGTAGAAATCAAGCCCTTGAAAGCAAAATAAACGTTTGGCTAAATACGCTTTACCCACACGGTTACGTAAACCAAATACATCGTTACCTAAAATCTTTGTCTTTTTAATTCTCAATTGGCCTTCGGCCCAACAAAAGGTTTACTCATCTGAAAACATTCATAAGGTCGAGATTGACCAAAATCCTCAAATGTGGGTGTTTTACAAGATTTCTAATTTTCAACACTTTGATTAATCAAAACCCACCAATTCACTCAACAATTGTTAATCTTATATAAAACACATAAATACTTTAAAACTAAACATTTTGGCATGTACAACGTTTTCACAAATCAACTTGAACTCAACTTGCTAGATTTAGGCTAAATCTAGATTTTTCCCAAACGTAAGCTCCTTTGAAGAAACCCGAATCTTCAAGCTCAAATCTTCCAAAAACCTAGATCCACAAGTTTTCAACCATGAATATTCATATTCAACCACTTTAAATTGTTTCCCAAACATCAACCAACAAAATCTCCATCTATACCCAAAACCTCAATTTGACCTAACTTTTTTCAAAATCATCCAAACCGAAATTGGAGAAACAAAACACTAGGAGATCATCAATGAAACATTTATAACTCATAATGAAGCTTGTAAATGGAAGAAATGAACTTACCACTTAGGTTTTGATGAAAACCTAGAAAACCCCAAAAATCTCTAGTGTTGTGGATGAAACTTGCTCTTGCATCAATAAATGAAACCACTATCATAAAATGGAAAAGGAACACATTAATCTCCATGAAAAAGCCCCAAAATCAGATAGGCTTCGTGAGGGAAAGAGGGGAAACGATTTGGAGAGAAGAGAAGAGATTTGAGAGTGAGAAATGAGAGACTTACCACCACCAAACGTTTTTGAATCTTCCAATAAACTTCCAAACTCTTTCTAGATCCTTGAAAAGCTTTCAAAAACGGAACCATAGCAACTTGAATCACCAAAATCGGAGTTGAAATGAGAGAGATATGAAGAAATGAAGTTTGGAGGGTGAAATTTGCGTTTAAGCTGATCAGGTGCTCCGCGCGGGTCTCCACGCGAGTGAACTAGCGCCACAAAGGGCGCCGGGCACTGGTCGCCCGGTTTCCTCTTAAACACTGTTTTGGCCATAACTTCTTCGTTTTAAATCCGTTTTCACTCCGGAAAGAACCGTTGGACTCGTATTCAAATTCCTCATCCAACAAGACCATAAAATCTAGGATTTAATCCAAAATCCTATTTTTCATATTTTTCTTAAAAGATCGATTCCACACTGATTCGAAATTGTACTTATCCAGAAATTACGGGTGTTACATAGTGAGAACATAATATAAGTTCAAATAAAGGTTAACGTAAAAATAATTGTAGTGAAACCATTCTGAACATAAATATAGGATGTAGTATAACATCCCAAACTAAAATAAAGCATATCATTCAATAGATATTAAAATATCTCAAAATTGGTCTCAAAATTTCAATATCTGAATCAAAATCTAGGTTGACGGAAATAACCTATACAACTGAGAATAATTCTAAGTTCTAAAATAAACACAACTCTGTCTCTAACTGCATCTGTACTCATGTTCTGCTCTACTCACTTACTAGAGCCTCCTACTGCTTGCTTACCTGAAAAAGTTAGTTTGGAAAAATGCGAGGGTTAGACCATGAGGTCTAGTGAGTCCACTCAATTTAACAATTCTCAAAAACATATAAAACACTTTATAACTATCAAAGCACTTTACATAAATCTTCACAGATAAATCCGCTCCCGTAAATGGCACCCTGAAGTCACTCAAGAGTGACAACGAGTTAGTCTCACGCTGCCTTATTGGGTACACTCTCCCATGGTATAAACGGAACCTCCCCCCGACGTGAGCACTGGAACCTCCCCTCGACTTAGCCAATTTACGTCTACCACAATGTATGCATACATCTCATATAAACACTTACAAACAAGTATGAGCATGTAAGTAAACATGGCAAAACTACTTATTTACTTTCTTTGGAAAACACGTTTAAAACACGTATTTTAGTTAGAAAAACCCACCTTGCATTTTAACAATTTCTCCTTGCAAAACTTCAGATTTAACGTGGAACACCTATGTTGATACAGATATAAAGATAATAAGTCTCATGCTAACTTTAATCTCGAGTAACTTTCTACTTAATTAACTCTCAACGAACTCTAAAAATCTGGACCCAAAATAACAAGATTCCGGATCCCATACTATGCTTAGCCCAACTAACAAATCAATTCCGGTCCATATGGTTTAGGTCCAACACCGGACTCTAATAAAATAATAATAATAATAATAATAATAATAATAATAATAATAATAACAACAATAATAATATTAATAATAATAATACCGGAATTCACTAGAAATACCAATACTGGATTTGCATTTATGGTCATTTCCGGATCACGTGGCCCAACCACTTCCGGTTCTGTGGCCCAACAGAATTGCATTCCGGGGAGTCCAAAGCCTATCACCAATTCCGGTTCTTATTAATTCTACTCAGATTCCGGATCCAATTAATAAGGTTCCGGATCCACTTTATAAGCCCAACTCCGGTATTTACATTACTCACATTCCGGATCCACTAAATGAGCCCAACCCCGGTATTTACATTACTCACATTGCGGATCCACTTTGATACCCAGTTCCAGATCTTTTTATTTCAGTCTAATTCCGATTCTTCTTTACTTTAATTCCAGATCCTTTCATTAACAATACCGGATCCTTAAAATTCCGGGACTCCGTAAGAAGACATGGAGATGCGACCCAAATTAAAGTTAATACTTAAGATTATTCCATTCTAAATCATTTACCAAGTCTCCTTTCCACACAAGTGATTTATCAAATTCTATTAATCCTCTTTTAAGGTTGCTAAGCCGCACACAGAACTCTTTTAAGAGTCAATTTCTTATCAGACATTAACATTTCTGCTCAAACCTTCTAGTATTTGATTTCTAAGATTATTAAGAGATGGTAGGGTTTACCTTGAGTTTGATTGATGCAGAAGCTCCCTATTCCTCTTCCAAACTTGCTGAATGATGATGAATTCCTTCCTTATCTGCTCTCTCTTTCTCGCTCCAGCCGTCAACAAGGAAAATAAACTGATTGCCTAGGGTTTTGTGCCCTAAAATGAGAGTTTTTATACTCTCTTTCAATAACTACCAAACAGCCCCCCGAACTTACAACTTTGCCACTTTCACCACAAAACATATTTTATTTCGCTAAAATTTCGGTTATTACAACACCCCCCCCTCAAAAGAATTCCGTCCCCGGAATTCCATTATCGAAGAGATGAGGGTACTTGGACCTCATGTCCGCTTCTACTTCCTAAGTTGCCTCTTGTCCTTTATGGTACCGCCACTGGACCTTTACTAGTCGAACCTCTTTATTCCTCGTTTTGCGAACCTTACTGTCCACGATTTCGATTGGTTCCTCTTCGTATGTCAGGTTCTCGTCAATGCTGACATCCTCTAGTGGTATGGCTACGTCAGCCTCAGCCAAACACTTCTTTAAGTTTGAGACATGAAATGTCGGGTGAACTCCTCTCAATTCTTCTGGCAATTCAAGCTTGTAAGCTGCTGCTCCAACTCGTTCAATAATAACGAAAGGCCCCACATACCTCGCCTCAACTTTCCCTTCTTCCCGAAGCGTACTACTCCCTTCCAAGGCGATACTTTCAGCATTACCTTGTCACCTACTTGAAATTCAATAGGCTTCCTCCTTCTATTCGCATACTTCCTCTGTCGATCTTGCGCGATTCTCATCCTTTCACGGATCATTTCAATCTTATCCGCTGTCATTTATACAATCTCTAGGCCCGTTAACTGCCTTTCTCCCACCTCATTCCAACATAACGGCGTACGACACTTCCGTCCGTACAATGCTTCAAATGGCGCCGCTTGGATGCTCGCATGGTAACTATTGTTATACGAGAACTCTATCAATGATAGGCGTACTTCCCACGACCCTTTGAAATCTATTACACATGCTCGAAGCATGTCCTCCAATGTATGGATAGTTCTTTCACTCTGACCATCCGTTTGAGGATGATAGGTCGTGCTTATTTTCAGTTGCGAACCTAACTCTCGTTGGAGACTTCTCCAGAATGTTGACGTGAACCGACTATCATGGTCGGACACGATAGATCGCGGCACCCCGTGCCTAGATACGATCTCGTTGATGTATAATCGGGCTAGCTTTTCTAACGAATCTGACTCCTTGATTGGTAGGAAATGCGCGGACTTAGTGAGAATATCCACAATCACCCATATCGCATCGCTACCCTTCGGAGTCCTGGGTAACTTCGTAACGAAATCCATGGTGATGTTATCCCACTTCCTTACTGGTATCACCGTAGACTGAAGTTCTCCATACGGTCGTTGATGTTCTGCTTTAACCTTCAAACACGTTACACACCGCTCCACAAAGTGAGCGATGTCCTTCTTCATTCCCGACCACCAATAGAACTGTCTTAAGTCTCGGTACATCTTGTTCGTCCCTGGGTGCAAAGAATATCGCGACTTATGCGATTCTTCCAAGATGTTTACTCTCAAGTTTCCCAACTTGGGAACCCACACCCGGTCCTTTTTACACTTTAACCCGCCACTGTTGACACTAAACAAAGATGAAATTCCAACGACCCTCTCACTCTTTACATTCTATTCAAGCAACGCCTCTTCTTGAAACTTCTTAACTTCATCTAGGAGATTAGAAGTTGCCACAACTCTGAAAGCCACCACTTTGGTCGACTCTCCTCGTTCCTTCCGACTCAATGTGTCGGCTACCACATTCACTTTACCCGGATGGTAAAGGATTTCACAGTCGTAGTCGTTCAGTAGCTCCATCCACCTCCTCTGTCTCATATTCAATTCCTTCTGATCAAACAGGTGCTTCAGACTCTTGTGGTCGGTGTAAATCTGGCACTTCACTCCATACAGGTAGTGTCGCCATATTTTCAAGGCGAACACCACCGCCGCTAGCTCCATGTCGTGCGTAGGGTAGTTCTTCTCGTGCTCTTTCAACTGTCGGGAAGCGTAGGCAATCACCTTCCCGTTTTACATTAAAACACACCCTCGCCCGAGTTTAGAAGCATCACTGTAGATTACAAAACCGTCTGATCCCTCTGGTAACGACAAAATTGGAGCGCTGCTTAAACTCTCTTTCAGTTTTTCGAATGCGGCTTCTTGCGTTTCGGTTCACACGAACTTGACGTTCTTCATTGTCAAAGCGGTCAACGGTGTGGCTATACGAGAGAAGTCCTGAATGAACTTCCGATAATAGCCCGCTAACCCAAGAAAACTTCTCACTTCTGATGGCGACCTTGGCGGCTCCCAACTTTTAATAGCTTCGATCTTAGCGGGGTCCACCTTGATTCCATCCGCTGACACTACGTGACCCAAAAATTGAACTTCTCTCAACCAAAATTCGCACTTCGAAAACTTAGAGTACAACTTCTCGCGTTTCAACAATTCTAACGCTGCCCGAAGATGTTCCTCATGATCCTCACGGGTACGTGAGTAGATCAGAATATCGTCAATGAAGACGATCACATACTTGTCTAACAACGAGCTACACACCCTGTTCATCAAATCCATGAACACCGCTGGGGAGTTAGTCAGGCCGAAAGGCATGACTAAGAACTCGTAGTGCCCGTACCTCGTACAAAAATCTGTCTTGGACACGTCCTCCTCTCTCACCTTTAGCTGATGGTAGCCCGATCTCAAATCTATTTTTGAAAAGTAGCTCGCACCTTGCAACTGATCAAAGAGGTCATCAACCCTCGGAAGCGGGTACTTGTTCTTCACTGTTACCTTGTTGAGCTCACGGTAATCTATGCACATCCGCATAGATCCGTCCTTCTTCTTCACAAAAAGTATCGGCGCTCCCCAAGGCGATGAGCTCGGACGAATGAAACCCTTGTCTAGCAGCTCTTGTAGTTGCTCATCATCTCTTTCATTTCTGCCGGTGCCAGACGATAGGGTGCACGCGCAATCGGCACCGCCCCGGGCATCAGATCTATTCTGAACTCTACTTGACGATCTAGGGGTAGACTCTTCAAGTCATCCGGAAACACTTCCGGGTACTCACTGACTATCGGCACGTCACTTACTCCTTTCTTCTCTTTCTTAGCATCTAGCACATAAGCTAAATACCCTAGACATCCCTTCCCCAGACACCGCCTAGCTTTCAACATCGGAATCATACATGACTTCCTATCTCGACGGTCCCCATAAATCACTACTTCCTTCTTATCAGGCAAGGCGATATGGATCAACTTCTTATTACACACTATGTTAGCGTCATTCTTTGCTAACCAATCCATTCCTAGTACTACGACAAACTCTCCCATTCCCATAGGGTACAAACACAAAGAAAACGAGTGACCGTCTACGTCTATGCTACACCCCTCATAGACCTCTTTCACCCAGACTCGACTATCATCAGCCACTTCTACCTCAAACCCAAAGTTCAACCTCTTGGGTTTCACTTGCAACTTTTGAATAACGTTAGGCGACACAAACGAGCGGTTGGCGCCCGAATCGAACAATACTTTAGCATAAATCGATTCAATTGGGAAGGTACCTGTCACCACATCAGGAGTATTCACCGCCTCCTCAGCTGACATGTGGAAAGCCCTTGCCCTCACGCGAGCCGGCTCCACCTTTCTCTCCCCGCCTCTTCTTCCGCTACTACTTCCGTCTCCCCCAGTAGACCCTTTCCTCAACTGTGGACATTCCCATTTGAAGTGATCTGGCGAACCACACTGAAAACATGACTTCGAATTGCGACAGTCTCGAGCCATGTGCCCTATTTTCCCGCACTTGAAACATCCGTCCTTATCTGCCAAACACTCTCCCTTGTGCATCCGGTTGCACTTACCACATGGCTTCTCTCCTGCTCTCGGTCCCACCCGCATCTCGGGTCTAGGCGCACTCGACCTCTTTCCATCCCTGGTTGGTCCTTCCCATTTCTGCTTGTCTCCGACTCTCTCTGTCAGCTGTCTGTTCTTGTCCTTCTTAGTGAGTTCCGCAGTATCTACCGCAACCTGGAAAGTAGACGGATCTTTCACTTGCACCAACTCCCTTATGCTGCTCTTTAGCCCATAAATGTATCTTTCTATGCGCCGCTCTTCCGTAGGCACATACAGTTCAGCAAATCTAGCCTTCTCAAAAAACTTTGATGTATACTCCTGGACCGACATCGACCCCTATTCCAATCTCTGAAATTCCTCTTCGAGTTTCTTAACCGCCTCTACCGGGCAAAACTGTGCCCTAAACCTCTTTGTGAATAACTCCCATGAAGTTGCCTTTGCAATCTCAGACCCTTTGCCGCACGTCTCGACGTCCCACCAGAATATGGCATCTGCTTTCAGCATAGACATTGCGAACAACACTTTGTCTTCCTCAGCGCACTTGCTCGTATCAAAAGCCAATTCCATTTCGCGTATCTACCTCAAAGCTAAGACCGGATTGCGTTCCCCGTTGAAAGACGGAGGTTTGCACGACACAAAGATCTTAAAGGTGCATCCTTTCACTGCTTTCGCTTCAGTAGCCACAATCGGAGTTACCATAGAGTGATCTCCCACCATGGTCGGAGGTAGGCTAGACTCCTCGGTCTTTGTTTCATTCCCACTTTTGGTTCGCCCTTCGGACGTAGTGTTAATCTGATTCTCTAACAATGCTTGCAAGGTCTCCTGCAGTTTACCCATCTCTGCTGTGAATTTATCTTCAGTGACAAAAGCCTGATTCTGGTTTCTTATCGGGTTGTCTGACTGACTTCCCCCACTTTATGAAGTGGTACTCTCTTGTGTAGGGGTTCACGCACTTGAGGTGCTCCCGCGCTTTTAGCTCGATGGGTGGTTGGCTTCTTCTTCCCTACGTGGGTTGTCACACCTGTCCCAACCTCCTGAGAGGCAGCTCGCAACGGTGCTCTGCCTCGCCCCCTTCCTCGGCCCCTGCCCCTTCAACGGGTGGCTGCTTGACGCAGAGGATTCACCGGTTCCTCCTCAAAGATTTCCTCTATACGAATTTCTTCTACCTCTGGATTTGTACCCACCACCGGCACAGATCTACTCCTCAGACTTCTCTCAGACATTCTTGATTACTGAAATACAACAAAGTAATTTACTTAAGACCACTGCTCAAGAATAATAAGGCATTTTAAGAACATACATGTACCTGTAAATTCGCAATTACACTGGCCATGTGTAATCCCGAATCTACCTTACATGACTGTCCTCTCTACCCTATTAGTCTTATTCAAATAATAGTGTCCTCGTAGCGCATTCCTGATTCTCAGTTGTGGTTTCTACTCCCAAAGTTTAAGTCTAGGCCCGTCCGGTCACCTAAACCCCTTAAACTATGGCTCTGATACCAATTGTAACATCCCAAACTAAAATAAAGCATAGCATTCAATAGATATTAAAATATCTCAAAATCGGTCTCAAAATTTCAATATTTGAATCAAAATCTAGGTTGGCGGAAACAACCTATACAACTGAGAATAATTCTAAGTTCTAAAATAAACACAACTCTGTCTCTAACTGCATATGTACTCATGTTCTGCTCTACTCACTTACTAGAGCCTCCTACTGCTTGCTTACCTGAAAAGGTTAGTTTGGAAAAATGCAAGGGTTAGACCATGAGGTCTAGTGAGTCCCCTCAATTTAACAGTTCTCAAAAACATATAAAACACTTTATAACTATCAAAGCACTTTACATAAATCTTCACGGATAAATCTGCTCCCGTAAATGGCACCCTGAAGTCACTCAAGAGTGACAACGAGTCAGTCTCACGCTGCCTTACTGGGTACACTCTCCCATGGCATAAACGGAACCTCCCCCGAGGTGAGCACTGGCGGAACCTCCCTCTGACTTAGCCAATTTACGTCTACCACAATGTATGCATACATCTCATATAAACACTTACAAACAAGTATCAACATGTAAATAAACATGGCAAAACTACTCATTTACTTTCTTTGGAAAACACGTTTAAAACACGTATTTTAGTTAGAAAAACTCACCTTGCGTTTTAACAATTTCTGTTAGCCCCAAATAGATCTTATGTAAAAGTATTGAAAATATTACAAGTCAGAAGACCACCAGAGATCCAGCAAAAGACTTAGAAGAAAATCAGCCAGAAGACCACCAGAGCTCACCAGAGCTCTGGCAGAAGACTTCTTCTGTTCCACCAGAAGAACTGTTCACACCAGAAGACCATCAGAGTTCTGGCGTAAGAGCTCTGGTAAACGAAGACCTCTGTGAAGCTTAAGTCTCGTAGAAATCTCTAAGTGTCAGACACGTGTCTGTACTTTCCACGTTAGCCCTAAAAGGACGGAGACACACTTTCCACGTGTCATCCCAGGGTTAGATAGTACACTGTCTTTCACTTTATCAGGCTATAAATAGAAGGGTAGTGGAACGCACATTTGTAAGCTTTTGGAAGGATTATTTGCCACAATTGTGAGAGCACACACTGCAACATTCCTTTCCACTACCACTGTACGATTTGTTTCCTGAGAGATTTTAGAATACACACACTTGAACGTGTTCTTGGTGTTATTCAAATATATCAATATACGAGCAGCTTATTTACTTGATCTTGTTATCATTTACTGTTCATTATTTGATACTCTCACTGTTACATTATCGTCTACACAATCACTCACATTTAATGGCTTTATATTATGCTTCCGCTATCTATTTTGTGCTGTTTATGTGAGACAACTTGAATCTGGGAACCTACAATTGGTATCAGAGCAGATTGATTTTATTAAATCAAGTCGATCCAATCTATCCAGGTTGATTCATTGTTGTTGATTGTATTTGTTTTACAAAGCTTCAAAGTATACTCTGTTTTATTGCTTAAAAGCTCAAAGTCCTTTTAACACCTGTCTAAAGCTTTCTAGCTAGTTTTAATATCTTCTCTACTCAAGTTATTGTTCCATTGGTTACTGTTCATCTACTTTCAGTTCAAAAACCTTTTTAAAAATCTTTCAAAACCTTCATACTCTGTTTTCTGAAAAGATGGCTAACAACAACATCAATGCTATCTACACGGCTGGTTCTCTAACCAAACCTCCTACTCTTCTGAGAGATGAATATCCTCAATGGAAGATTAGGATGGTTAACTTCTTTGATGGGATGGATAGAGACTTAATGCGATCTGTCACTGATGGACCATTCCAACCCATGGTTTTGGTTCCTCGTGTACCCGCAACAGAAACTACTGCTGAGGTTCTTGCTCACTTCAAGGTTAAAACCACTGGGTTTATTGAGGAAGAAAAGCTGAAATGGAAAATGACCTCAAAGCAGTTAGACTTTTGATTATGGCCATTCCCAACGATATTTTCCAAGAACTAGACTCATGTGTTACTGCAAAGGAAATCTGGGATCAACTTCTAAATCAACTTTAGGGTGGTATCAAAACCCAAAAGAACAGAAGAACCCAATGTATAAATGAATACAATGATTTCAAAACACTTCCTGAGGAAACCTTACAACAAATCTACAACAGATTTAATGTTTTAATAAAAATATGTAAAAAGTGTGGGGTTGTTAGGTCGAAGGAGGATAACAATGTCTTATTCTTGAAAAGTTTAAATGATGAATGGTTAAATCTATCCATGTCTCTACAAGCTAACCAAGATTTGGATGCATGGTCTCTTATTGATGTGTATGGCACTCTTGCTGCACAAGAGAAGGATGTTGTCAAACAAAAGGGCAAATCCACCATTGCAGGTCCAATAGCTTTGATCTCTGATTCAAAAACTCCCACTAAAAGAAAATCCAACAGAGAAAGCTCTAGCAGAGAGAAGAAGAAGGAGAAAGCTGTGAAGAAGAAGGGAAAGAAAAGTTTGGTTACTGAAAGTGACGCTGAAGAAAGTTCATCAGATGATGATGCGGATATCAATGCTTTTGCCCAATCTCTTGCACTAATAACTCAACAGTTTAACAAGAGGTTTGGTAAAAAAATTATTTGATAGGAGAGGAAGATATGAGAGAGAAGAGAAAGACGAGAAGAGAGGTTATGCTGTACCTCACCATCAGAACAACAACAGAGCTCAACAAGAGCAAAAACCACAACAGAAGTACAATCCTCCAGCCCCCCAGAAGCAAGCTGATGCTGCCCAACCCATCAACCAGAATGATGGACGATGTTTTCGATGTGGCAAACCCGACCATTTCTCTGCTAATTGTAAGGGTAGACTGGTAAAAGACCAGGACTACTACAAGAACAAGTACAAGTACAACTACAGAGAAAGAATCTATGTTGCTGAGATGGAGAATTGGATCTCTGATTCGTCCTCTAATGACGAACCAGAGCAAGCCAATTTTTGCGGGGTTGCTGTAGATGATGAAAGTTTGGAAGAGGTAGCTGACTGGATGACTGGAGAGATGCCAGAAAGATCAACAGAGGAAGATGTGTCTCTGAATGCGTGTGCTCTTTTAGTAACAGAGGCAAATGACAGAGCGCTGGAGACCACTAAACCCAATGGCAAGGTATGTTCTACCTCTGAATCAAAATCAGACTCCGAGCTGGAGATGCATGTGTCTTTACTTACAAAGGAATTTCAACTGTAAAAAAAATCTTTCAGAGGAAAAAGAATTAAGAAAGCTAGCTCAGAAGGATCTGTCCTTCTACAAGAGAGAGAAAAATCTCTTGGAGATGGAGAAGGAAGAGATCTCCAAAGAAAAAGCTGAGCTAGAAACTTTACAAAAACAGAAGGAAAATTCTTTTTCTAAGAAATGCAAAGAATATGAGGAAGTTCTTAAGCAAAAGGCAGAAGAGGTTAAAAAATCTGAATACGAAAGGCTTAACTCTATCGCTCTAAAGGACTATTTTCAAATGGAAAGAGAGGTTTTACACCAATCCTTACAGAAAAAAGAGATTTTAATCAAAAAGTACCAGGATGCACAAGATGTGCATATAAAAATCAACCCTCAAATGGATACACAAGGTATGGGTTTCAGTGACCTTGCTCCCTACACTGGAAGGAAGAAGACATCTCTGTCCTCTGCCTTATGTGTTGGGAAAATCCAAGAAAATGTGATATCTGGTACTGCAGTTTTCAAAAGAGCCAAAACTTCAGATGTTTCAAAGACCAGAAGGCTTAATTTCAGGAATGTCAGCTATGAATCCTTGGATCATGAAAAGATTACAAAACCATCTGCAAAGTTCATTCATGATCAAGGAAAAGCTGAGATCAAGTTTCCTGATTCTGTCAAAAGTCTGGATCCTAAAGAGATTTTTCACTTTAACTCTTTTAAAGGACAAAAGTCTGTTGCTTCTGTTGCTGAGTCCTCTGGTGTTAAAACACAGAGTGAGCTCAACCCTGAAGCCCCAGTCTTCTCTCCTACCTCTGATTCAATAATAACATCTTTTGAAGAGGATATTAAATAAATTCTTGAAGAAAATGCTGCATCTGATGCTTTGAAAACAAAGTTAAGAAAGTTCAAGTCCACCAGAGTAAATATCTCTAATATACCCAAAGAGTCTCACACCTCTACCAGAGCCACCAGAGACTTTCTAGACTCTGATTCTGACTTTGACTCTGAGGTGGATGTGCAGATTTTCTGTGCTCAAGAGAATGTTTTGCACAAACCCAAGCAGGCACCTGTTGAATCTGGAGTTTTGAAAACTGTCTCATTCTTTAAAAACCAATCCAGATTCATACCAATTCTTGATTTAAAAAACAAGGGAAGAGAAGAGAAGAGAGAAAGCAAAAAGTATTCTTGCAAACCATACTTCAGTTGCCTTTGCTTATAAACCAATCAGATTCACAACAGAGCAAAAAGGGAAATGGAAAGTCAATGACCAACCTATTCCCAACTCTGCAGTAAATCAAAGGAAAAACACCTTTTGGTCAAAAGAATCTGTTCCAAGGAACAATGTCAACAAGAAACCAAACCAGGACATAATGTATACAAAGACATCTGGTCCTAAAGTTTTTCAATCTCATGTACCATTTAATCAACAGGTGTTGAAAAGAAACAACAATATGCATCAATCTTCATGCTCCATCAACTGTAATTGAATTCAACTTCTGTTAAAGTTGCAAAATCACCTGACTGGTCCTCACTGTATTCTGAACCAGTCATTTGAAAGGAAAAATCCTAAGACTTCTCAGAATACACAGAGAAAATCCTCTGGCACATCATCACAGAATGGAAAGCCAGCAGGTAAGTCTAACACCCTTAAACCTAACCAGAAAGGACCCATTATGAAATAGGTACCTAAAAAGAACTAATCTGTCTTGCAGAAGCCTCATGTGCAGATCTGGTACCTAGATTCAGGATGTTCCAGGCACATGACAGGCAATAAGGAGCTGCTGACTTCATTCAAGAACAAAATGGGAAGTGCAGTAACCTTTGGAGGCGATGGACAGGGACAAATTAGAGGTTATGGTGTTTTAAATAATGGTGGTGTTTCAGTTTCTAAGGTTGCTTATGTTGAAGGTTTAAACCATAATCTGCTCAGCATAAGTCAACTATGTGATCACGGATTCGATGTCAACTTTAAGAAAATATATTGTTCTTTGTTGCTTTCCGAGTCTGGTCAAGAGCTTTTAAGAGCCGACAGAAAAGGCAATATGTATAAAATGAATTTTAATCCTAACCAAAGTTCTACAACAGAAAAACTCTATTTAGTCTCTTTGAAAAAGGAAGATGCCTGGCCCTGGCATAAAAGATTTGCCCATCTAAATTTCTCAAACCTTGACAAGCTCGTGAAGTTGAACTTAGTGAAAGGTCTGCCTTTACTTAAATTTGACAAAGACCATCTTTGTTCTGCTTGTGAATTGGGTAAGCTAAAAAGAGCTTCACACAGAACCAAAAGTGATCATAGTTGCCCTAGACCTTTGCATATGCTTCATGTGGATCTTTGTGGTCCAATTTCTATGCAAAGTCTATCTGGCAGAAAGTATATTCTTGTGCTTATAGATGAATTCTCTAGATATACTTGGGTTGAGTTCATCAGAGTAAAATCTTATGTCCCAGAAATTCTGATAAGTTTGTTGAAAAGAATACAGGTTCTGTTAGGTCTGAAAATCCAAAAGTTGAGAAGTGATAATAGGACAGAATTCAAGAATGTCAGAATTGATGCCTACCTATCAGAGGAAGGAATCTCCCAGAACTTCTCAGCTGCCAGAACTCCCCAACAGAATGGTGTGTGGAGAGAAAGAACAGAACTCTGGTAGAAGCTGCCAGAACTATGTTGGCAGGTTCTATTCTTCCTATCAACTTCTGGGCAGAGGCAGTATCAACAACATGTTTTACCCAAAACAGAGCTGTAATAGTAAAAAGATTCAAGAAGACTCCCTATGAACTCATCAACAACCGAAGGCCAAATGTGAAATATTTTCATGTTTTTGGTTGCAAATGCTACATCTTGAATGACAGAGACCAGCTGGGCAAATTCGACAAGAAGGCTGACGAAGGAATCTTTATTGGTTATTCCTTAACCTCTAAAGCGTACAGAGTCTACAACACAAGAACCATGGTCATTCAAGAAAGTATAAATGTGTCCTTTGATGAAAATACAACAAGTTCCTCTGATTGCAAATCACCAGAGGGGACACAGACTAAAGAGGAGACTACCTCTTCTTGCGCTTGTTCTCGCATGATGTCGACCACTTCCACCTCATGTAATTCCGGTTCTTCGATTTGTGGTGAATGAGGTGGAGTGGGTTGGCATTAGGATGAGCTAGCTCCGCGTGTCGACTTTTCAGCACCGCCCGCGTCATGTCCTCTCATGATATATTCTCTCAATACGCCCTGTCCAGGAACCCCTGCCCTCCGGACCCTACCTCCTCTAGTTCGAGGACCCTCACGTCGCTTGGGGCACGCTCCTTGGGCAGGTCCTACCGGATCTGGCTGGACCATCAGAGCGACTAGGTTGTTCTCTCGCCTATAGTCTATCACACTCGGTGCCAAAGAGTCTATGAGAGATAGCAGGTCAGCGGGTAGTATTATTGGGACTAGGTCAGGTATTGGTTGTTTATTCTGAATCCTAGTCATGCGAGTCGAGATGAGTACCTCGTGGTCAGCGCGTCGTGGAATATTTGGGTCGGCGGCCATGAAGTGTGCAACGATGAGCTAAAAGAATCTGGGGAACGAGAGGCACGATAGTCTTTTGTTGCCTTGCTTCTTCTGTGTGCCTATTGTAGGACACGCCGTGGAAGAGTCGTAGAAGGTTCACGATTGTTTGATCGATTCCCTTGATGATGGATGATAGACACCTGTTGAGGATGGTGAATAGTGTGTACCATAGTGGTGTCAGATGAACTCTGGAGAAGTGCGATGGGTGATTGAGCTCCCTAGCATAGCCGAGACACGCAGTTCTTGGCAGAGCACAGCGTCAGACACAACAACATCAAAGTTAATTCTGCCTGGAACTGATGTCGCCTCCGGAAGATCTAGAATCTGATGCAGGAGATCTCGAGATATGACCACCGGTGTGTCAGCAATGCGACCGTGAAGGTCGATGTATTGGCCACGTGCAACTGAGGTGAGAGACCTCCAGAGTTGCTGCACGTATACAGTCGGAACATTTGCAGTTGCCGTCAAAGCACGGTTGATTAGGTGGCGTTTGAAAATCTCCACAATTACCGGACATTGACAGATTATGGAAGTCGTGTTCAAGTGAAAGTTGTTCGGTTAGATTGGCAAATTTGGACCAATGGGAAGGAGTGGGGCATCTCCTTGTGGAGCCGGTTAGTTTGGTTGAGCCATGAGTGTACCTGTGAGAAACTGATGGTGTTAAGTTTCCATTTGCATATCCAAACCAATATCAAGTTTCAGGGTTTGAATTCTCGGATTTGAGAGTAACCGAGAGTCGAATTCAATCTGAAACATATCACTACCCGGGTCTTGACGAGCCCGGAGTGAGTGCATATCAACAAGTGGATACAAAACCAAGCAGACACAATAGTAATAGTAAAACAAATTATACTTCCGGAATGACCCAACTCCAGAACCGGAATGAGATCCGGAACCGGAATGAGATCCGGAACCGGTAGGGGTCGGGACCGGAACCCGGAATGAGTACCGGAACCGGGTTATACCGGAACCGGTGTCATACCGGGACTCAAACAAAGTAACACCGGGTCTCTACCAATCCGGAAGCCGATCCGGGAGATGGCGGAACCCGGAAGTCGTAAGACACCGGGACCACGCAACCCCGGAAGCGGTACCGGGAACCCAAAGCGGGGAGTCAAACGAAACAAACTCCAAATCGATCGATTCGGACATGAAATCGAAGCACGATTGTTGAATCTAACTCGATAATCATGCGATTAGAGGCAGATGTGTGTCGAGTTGAAGCGAAACGAGTCGAGCCGAAGGGTTTGCGAAGCCTAGCAGCACCGACTCCATCAAAGCGAGCAGATTGATCGAGTTTTACTTCAAATCGAACACATTATGACGATCGAGTACTGAACTTAGAGAGATTAGGAGACATACTTGTGATTCGGAGTTGAAATCGCGGTTTGATCGGAGCAAAAATCAAGTATATGAGAAGAAGTTGGTTCAGGAGAGGTTCGGCGCAAAGTTTTGAAAGTTATGAGGAAACTTAAACAAAAACCGGTTTATATACCGGTCGATACCGGGAGTGAAACCCGGTACCGGGTCCTTACACTCTCCCGATTCCAACTTATCTCATCTTTAGGAAAATGGCAAAATTAACCCCCGTAGTTTAAGAAAACTTTAAAAATAACATTTAAGTTATGGAAGTTACATTGCGCCCCCTTAGGTTTTGAAAATTCAAATCTCCCCCTCAACTTTTCAAATTTACCTTTCTCCCCCTCAACTTTCCAAAAATTAACTTTCTCCCTTAAACCTTACATAAATCAATTTTGCTCCCCCTCACACATTCAAAGAAAAACGGGGAACTTACCTTGGTGACTTGGTCTTTGGTGAACACCCTTCAGAACAAGAGGTTAGTAGCTTGGGAAATGTAGACGAAAACAAAGACTAAAATAATAGAAATATAGAAACATGCAGAAAATCGAGAAACAAACGAAAAACTATTAAATAAATACAGAAGACGATGCACCGATGTGAATGAAACACCGAGACTACACTATGCGACAAGTGTATCTTACAAAGATACAGTTAACCCGTAGTGAAGAGAAGGTGGGACATACACAAGGGTGGATTTAGACTTTCAAGTTCAGCATACCAAGTTTGGACACAAGTTCATTGAACCGTTTTTCGTCCAAAGCTTTTGTAAAAAAGTCTGCCAATTGATTTTCTGTACTTACAAATTGGAGTTCCACCGTACCTCGTTTCACATGATCTTTGATGAAGTGATAGCGCACGTCTATATGCTTGGTTTTCGTATGTTGGACCGGATTGCTGGTGATGGCTATGGCACTCTTGGAGTCACAATAAATTGGGGTGTTCGAGTACTGGAACCCGTAATCCTTCAGTTGAGTGCGTATCCAGATGACTTGGGAACAACAACTAGCTGCGGCCACGTACTCCGCTTCCACCGTGGATGTGGAGACGCACGTTGTTTGGGCAAAATTTCACAAGTCTCGACCACGACCAGAAAAGGTAAGACGCATGTCATGAGTTATACCTTGTATTAAGATAAGGTCCCGACAAAGACCCAAAGAACCTCCGCCATCCCTCCTAAAAGGTAAGTCGAGAGTTCCTCGCGACACTGGACCTCGACGTCGCCCGTTCTGCACGACCGTCGCATAAAACCGTACGACCTCGACTGACTGACGCATTATACAACTGTTATATTTGTTTAAGTGTTTAATGCATGAGTCAAAGTCATTTATGGACAAACGGCTATAACCGACGAAATCAGTTATGAGCATCTAAACTCACATTGAAGACGACGACCGTTATAACAATCATCAAAGATATTGATGATTCAATTAAAGTCATCCGAAGAATATAAAATCACAGCTCAATCATCAGTTCAAGACACCTGATCAACACCGAATAACACAGAGAGAGAGATAGAACAAGAGCATCGAACAACAGAAGCAAACACAAACACTCGAAGAATATTCATTCGAAGCAAAGAGATCATTCGTAGAAGATCACTCTCGATGCAAGACTCTCGCTCTCGACCAACAGTTTATACATAGTTTTCACACACGACGCACACTATTTTTACATTCCAAACACTTGTACTTTACATTTCGAAGTCTTTCCTTCATTTGTATTGTAATCTCTGTACGATCGACACCCGGAACACCAAGGACATCGCCCCTGATTGGCGACCATAGTGCAGCGACGACATCCACTGTCGTCCGCAGGTTTTTTCCTCGTTGAGGTTTTTCCTGCGTCATCAAATCCCTTGTCTCATTTACATTTTTGTCTTTGTCGCACGCCTTTGTCGAAAGATTCCTTTCTTTAGTTGTTAAAGTCCACATCGACCTTAAGTTGTCCCTTTGGTGCGATTTTTGGCATTAACAGTTTGGCGCCATCCGTGGGACCCCATCTAGAGAAAATCTTCGACAAATGTGCGTCTTTCTAACGGTTTCTTGGAGTTTTCTTTGTTCTCTGTTGCAGGAAAATGGCAGCCCCTGGAGATCAGCAGCATGTCGTTGCTCAGATGTACCAGGAGCTTGAAGTCGCCCGAAATCAAATCAACGCCATGGCGGAGCAAAGCCGTAGAGCAGCTAAAGAGATCACATGGTTAAGGAATCCCTTTGGACCTCAGAGTGGTCCTAGGCCATTCGTTCAGAATCCAGGCCAAGGATCGTTCGGTCAGAATGGTCCTCGACCATTCGCGCATAATCCAGGTCTAGGATCAGATCCGTTCACTCAGAATCAACATCCAGGTCCGACCATGCAAAACCAGCAGCCAGGACCGTTCAATCCAAATCCCCAGTTCAGGACGGTCCCTCCTTAGCATATAAGGCCATCACCCATGCAGAATGGATCGCAGCCATTTCAGAATGGGTCGCAGCCATTTCAGAACGGGTCGCAACTGTATTTTGTTCCTTTCAACGGAGATGCCAATGGCTCATCGCATGTCAATGGCACCAGCTCAGGAATCAATCCGCAAGCAGGGGCAAATCTCAACCCCAATGACCCCGTCGCCTAACGATTGAAAATGCTAGAAGATCAGAATGAGCGCGTCCTATCTTTGCTCGCCAAGCTGCCTGGGGCAGCCGTGCTCGTCGACGTCGAGCCCCGATCAGGATTTCAGACGTCACCATTCATCGATGAGATCGCGACTGTCGAGGTCCCGAAGAAGTACAATGTCCCCGCCTTCACGCCCAAGTACTCGGGAGTGATCGATCCGACAGAGCACGTCGCACAGTATAAGCAACTCATGTGGACAATCTCAATCCCACACATGTATCAGGAAGTCTGTATGTGCAAAAGCTTCGGTGCAACTCTCACTGGTCCTGCTCTCCAATGGCTGATCAATCTCAAACCCAAGACCATCGAGTCATTCGCTGAATTAGTCAATCAATTCTCCCAGCAATTCGCCAGCAGTCGCAAGATGGAGAAGCAGACCAATGACTTGTATTACGTCGTGCAGAAGACCAATGAGTCTATCCGTAGTTATTTGAATCGATAAATGCAGAAATGATCAGCATTCGCAATTGTGACATCAAGACTGCGATCGAAGCCTATAAGCGTGGTCTGGATGACAGTTCAGGTTTATACACTGACCTAACTAAGTATCCTCCAGAGAATTTCGAAGACGTCCGAGCTCGAACCCTAGCGTATATGAGAGTAGAGGACGATGCTGCCTTTCATCGCAAGCATACCGACGACAAGAGGTCGTTAGGCGTAAAGAAGCCAGAGTTTAAGACGAAAGCGATTTCCAAAATGGAGCCCGCCCGCCAGATCTCGAACGTCCGATTCAAGACAAAAGCAGAGGCTAAGACCGCGACCAAATTTCCTCAATACCCCAAGATATCCTCTTACGGATTCAAAGGGTCCACTAAAGATTTGGTCGAAGCTCTGAAGACCGCCCAGGCGACTATTCGATGGCCCACGAAGTCCGGTCAGGACGACGTTAAGAAAGATAAATCTAAGTGGTGCGACTTTCACGTCGACCATGGTCACGCGACAGATGATTGCATAGCTCTCAAAAAGGAGCTGGCGTATCACGTCCCAAAGGGCAATCTAAAAGACATCATCGACGATGTCGTTACCCTAGCCAACGATGTTCAACCGTCAACCCCTGAGCATGCAAAAGTCATCAATTGCATCACCGGTGGTTCAGACGTGTGTGGTCTGACGTATTCTGCAGCCAAACGTCACGCCAGTCAGGCACCAGACGATCGGCCTATTCCGCGTTCATCAAGGCCCAGAGGAGATTTGGAGTTGGAAGCTATGAAAATCGTATTCGACCAAGACGACCTCGGTGACTCGTACCAGAAACACCACGACGGGTTGATCATTCAACTCACGGTTGGTAATTGTTTAACTCGACGAGTCTTGGTAGATGGGGGCAGTTCAGCGAACGTCATCTTCCTTGACACCATCAAGGCCATGGGAATCGATCGCTCGGAAATCACCCGACGTTCGACAACTTTGGTCGGTTTCAATGGAGAAGCGACGAGTACTTTTAGAGATATCGTTCTGCCTGTCTATGCCGGAGGAATCAACAAGCAGACCAAGTTCAGCGTCATCGACTGTGCGTCGGCCTATAACATCATTCTAGGTCGACCATGGATCTATGAAATGAAAGCCGTTCCCTCGACATATCATCAGACCCTGAAGTTCCCTACGCCGTGGGGCATCCAGGAAATCAAGAGTGAGCCGAAAGTCGCTCGTGACTGCTATAAATCAACTATGAAACCGCGAAAGTAAATCGCTTAGCAGATGCGGTATGACAGGTTCGTCCTTCTATCCATAGAAACAAACTTATGCCTTGTCTATAGGAATAAAATGACCATATGGCCCCGTCGCGCGAAAACACAGTCAATGCACACCTAGATGGCATTTCCCAAGATCTCTGGGTCGATCCGTCATTTAAAACTATTGGTCCCGAAGGGCTATACAAGTTTGTAGAAGGGGGGGGGGGGATGAATACAAACACTAAGATTTTACTTTTCTAAATTGTTTATTGATAAATCATTAACAATTTACAGCTTGTTGCGGAAACAAGATTAAGGATAAACCTAAATCTAAACAAGTTGGAACACTAAGTTTCTTGCACTAAGAAAGAGAAGGAAATTACTAATAATAACCTATCTCAAGGTAAGAAGGATGAACTTGTCCAGAGTTAACAAGGTACTTCAAAATGAAGTGAGTTCATCTTCTTATATACTGCATGCATTTAATGCAATGCAGTTTACACTTTACACGTGGCATCAGCTGATTGGTTGCATGTCATTGACCTTTGTTGACAACCTTAGTAGCCGCATGTTTGAACAGTGTAGTATCAGAGTGGTTGTACGATTTCAGACAATAAGGAGGTTCTTTTTCTGACATATCGTACGGAGACGTGCAAGGGTGGTTAAGATAAAAAGTACTTTGTACGAAGGACTTTATGATCAGCTTTTCATTAATTCAGTGATGTATCATTCTTTATCAGCGAATGATAGAGTTCAACGATAGCTAAAGTCATAAAATATGATTATGACAATCACTGAGGGTTTGGATCAACAATCTCCCCCTATTTGATTATGACATAGTAACAAAGAAAATTGTTATTTAGTGAAAACATAAGGATAAAAAGAACTCATAAAATATTTGTCCCTTTTACTGTTTTCTGGGATCTTTTCTGTACTGATGGAGTAAAGTACGTTCGCTGAAATTTTTCTTTAAACTTTGTAAAGATTACAGAGGGAAGTAGAAAAATTACAAGTACATCGAATAAAATTACAAGTACAAAAGATGTAGACATATAAGAATAGAAAGAATTACAAGGCGATCCTATCCGTCAAAAGGTTCTTCCTTAATGAGAAGTTCATCAAGGGTCTTTGATGTGGGAATCATCCAGTCAGGAACATCTACTCCTTGATTCTTTTTGTTCAGAGCTTCTTCAAAAATCAAGGGCTTTAGGTGTCTAGCTTTAATGTCGCGTCTGACTTCACACCAGTATATGAGATCTCTGAGTTATTCGATGGGAGTGATTGGAAGCTCAGAGATGCGTTGAAAGTGATGGTTTCCTTCGTAGTCTAGAAAGAATATACCATAAGGATCACTTACAACTGTGCCAGGAATGAAAGTTTCTCCAGGTGGTAGGGAGGTGTCAAGCGCTGAGAGATCAGCATCAGGGTCAAGAACTTCAGCACGAGAGAAACCAATACATGTTTCATTTCGTATAGGAGGACCTGAGTCTGAGACTTTCTTTTCCTTTGCAGAGACTCTTATTTGTTGAGGAGGAAGAAGAGTAGAAGGAGGAATATCCACAACAGAGGAAACCAGGTCGATCTGTTTGTTTAAGATCTTCTTGACATGGCTCTTGAACTTTGAGCGCGATCCCTGAATGGCTAATTTCACTTCCAACCATTCATAGAGACCAAACTTTTCTAAGGTAGCAGCATAGAAGGTTTGCTTGGTTTTGTCTTCTCTGTAGACATCAACTTCAACAACAGGAACGTCTGAGTACAGTCTTCCTCTGATGTTTACTTTGATGATTTTGGATGGTCGAGATCGATAGTTCAGCATTTCTTTACACCATTCCAAAGTCGTATCAGAGACCTTGGTCTTTTCTCTAACGATCCTTTGAGCATCATCCCATAGCTGACGTTGAACGTCAATGGGAGCTCTTTTCAGTTTGGGGTCTTTTACTGATCGTTGAGTAAGCTGGATCGCGTATTCTCTGTCTTTTTCTTCAGCTTCCCTTCTTTCAACGATTAGGCGTTTAGCTCTGAGGTGTTCCTTGTATTCCTTTTGGGAAATTTTGAACTTTAGAGGAACGGAAGGAAGTTGATCACGCTTCAGAATGATTCGCTGATCTTCGAGTCTCTTGATCATTTCATCTCTCTTTTCTTGATCCTCTTCACTTAGCTTTTGAGGAGCCAAGGAAGGTCTATTTTTGTGAGAGAGAATCTGTTCTTCAGTCTCAGAGATCAAATCCAAGACTAGGATTATTTCTTCAGCGTTGGGAGCTGGGATTATTGTTGGTGAAGTCGCAGCTGTAGGAACTTCAGCGATATCCTCAAACAGGGGAGAGGACTGACAAACCAGCTTTTTAAGCAAGATCGTCAGATTTTCATCGTCTTCAGCGACACTTTTTCCTTTGCCCTTGTCAGCTTCAGACGCTGATGGCTTTGTCTTTGTCCGCTCCCCTGTAGGTTCATTTATCAGAATCCCTTTAAGAGCTTTAGTTCTCTGAGCAGGTTTGACGATAAAAGAGTCATGATCATCATCATCATTCTTTGGAGAATAGGATGGTTCATCATCAGACAAGTCGATGGCTTCTTCATCTTCAGCTTCAGACTCAGATTCTTCAGCTTCTTCTTCGAGTTTCTCCCCCTCAGATACAGAGGTAAGCTTCTCGGTTTCCACAGGGTTTTCATCTCCCTGAGGTCCAGCGGCTGTTGCTTCTTCAATTGTCTTCTCACCTTCTTCAATAAAGGTGAGGTCTTCAGTCTTCTCTCCCCTGATAGATTCATCATGGGAAAGGTCTTCAGCGCTCTTGGAAAGGTCTTCAGCGCTCTTCTCCTCCTCTTTTTCATGATGAGTGGGGGAGGAATGTGATGATTCAGCAGCTTGTGTTGGTTCCCTGTCTTCTTGGCCAGGGATCCCCACACAGATTTCAATCGCTGATAATCTGTTTTCTAGACCAGAAATACCAGGATTGATCTTCACGAGTTCAGCACGATTCGCTGCAGTAAAAGATGAAGGTTCAGGGGCAGGTGCAGGGGCGGTCGTGTTGGTCAGGATCTGCTGCAACAATGTCTGATTAGAAGTGATGTCATTCTTCATCGTATTGACATCGGTCTTCACAGAACTCATGTCAGTTTTTACTGAACTGACATCAGTCTTTACAGCAGACATATCACCTTCGAGTTTGCCAACCGATGTCTTCAGCGTTGTGACCTCGCTGGACATGGTGTCAACTGATTTTTTATGTCGAGGTAGTCTGTGTAGATATCATAGAGAACTTTGGCAAAGTCGGTGAGTGATTTATCAACCTTCTCCAAGTCAGCTTTGGAGGCATTCTTTTCGACCACAGTTGTCAGCTTTGTAAGATTCTCTCCAGCGTTTGTTACAGCTGAAGAGTTGTCGGAAAGAGTAGTTGTGAGACCTGTTAGCTTCGTCTCTATAGTCTTCAGAGAGATGTTGATGTCTCCCAAATTAGGACCTGTAACATATAAGAACTTGTGAACAGAGGAAAGCTCAGAAGTTTGGGGTTCAGTTACAGTGTATAGGGGTTGGTGTATACCTGCAGGAGGATTGGTGAATTCATCAAAATCTCGATGTCCTGAGAAAAGTTCCATGTCGTCAGCTAAAGTGCGTGGACGCATGGTCATCTATGCAGGTCCTACGCCCATCATTCCCTGAGTGTCAGCATTAGTTTCTGGAGGAATGACAGGTGCTTCAGTGATAACTGGAGTAGAGTCCAATTGAATAGAGGGAGAAGCGATGGTTAAGAATGGAGGTTAGGTACGGAGTTCAGCGTTGGATTCGCTGAGAATCGCTTCATCAGTATTTTGGGAGACTGAAGGAGGTTGGGTAGTTTCCAAGTTTGTAACCTCAGCGTTTAGAGACGCTGAAGTTGGGATAGAATGGGTGGCTTGTTCAGCTGTGGTAGAGCGTACCACTGAACGTTCTTTCAGCCCATCAAGAGGAGTTGAGGAGTCTTCAGCAATAGATTGCTGGGGTTGCTCCTTGGATTTCTTAGTTCTTTTGGAACTAAGTTGGGTGGAGGAGTGTTTCCTTTTGAGAGAAGGAATGGAGGTTGCAGCTGGGGTATCAGCGGTGGGTTTGTCCGATGAAGGAGCTGCAGAAGTAGAAGAAGTAGGGTTTAGAAGAGTTAAAAGGGTAGAAAGACGTACCTCATTTGCCACTGGTTTGAAGTCGAGAACCTTAGGTCCGACCTGAGAGAGTTTCAGGTCACCCTCTGTTGGGTAGCTGTCCTTCAGGCCTTTTTGGAATACGGCGCTGATGAACCGAGGATAGGGAACCCATGGAGATCTGTCAGCGACGGAGTCCACTCTGAGTACCAGGTCATCATAGATAATCGATGCCCAGTCTATATGTAGACCTTTCAGCAATGCATATCCCATTGCTTGCTGAGGCTGAGCGACTTGGTCAGAGGAGCCGGTCTTGGCAGTCATGCAGCTGATTAAATGAGCGAAGATGAAATTCATCTCGCTGGGCATTTTAGACTTCTTGATAAGGGTCAGCTTCTTCTCGGGCTTCTTGTCCCTCCCAGTTTCCCATACATAGCCCATTGCATCGAAGAATGCAATGATGGCTTCCCTGTCTGAGTTTTTCTTGTGGTCAGGGAGAGGAACAAAAGGTTTTTCTTTGGTGGCCAAGGGAAGGTTCAGGGCTTTGCGAATAATGGCAGGGGTGATCTTCATAGTGCCATAGTCAGTATCGCAGAGGATGCAGTCAAAAGTTTTTGAGGGGTCTTTGGCTGATGGTAGCTGAGAGTGTCTGGCAGAGTACCAGAATTAGGATAGCAGTAGCTGATGTGCAGGAGGTGTTATGGTCAGGGCTGTGGAGATGGAACAATTCTTCAGGAAGTTCACAGCATCATCTAGATGTGTGACTTGCTTTCGAGGAGGAAACTCGAGAAGCGCATAGAGGTTATTTACATTGGTCCAATCCAGTTTGTCAAGAGAGAACTTGACCTGAGGAGCCTTGAGGATTTCCACTTCCTCAGCAGTATTATCAGCAGCAGTGTTCTCAGCGATGGTGTTCTTGGAAATGTCAGAAGATGCCATTTTCTGTATTATCAGTTCAACCAAAGATTAACAAATAAGAATAATCTTAATGTAGAAAGATTTTCCAATAATATGGTTCGAATTTTGTTCATTTCATTCAGACAAAATGTCTTAATGAAGATTAGGGTTTTTCTTGTTCTTGAAAAACAAAATGCAAACCCAAAAAAAATCTTGTTTTCCAGTTTCCTTTAAGGATTGGGATTCTGGAAAAAACGTATGAAGAACAAGTTTAAGATTTTGCGTTTTAAACTTGAAGAACAACCATGAAAGGTTGTGTTCATAAAACCATAAAAGAAATGATTTCATTTTAAAAGGTTCTTTTGTTTGATCTTGTGAAAACAAAGAGAAGATCATTAACAAGTTTGAAGAAACAGGTAAAATAAAAGAATTATTAACCTGGTTCGTTGAAGAAGATGAAGTTCTTAAGTTCTTGAAAAACTTGAGAGCACAAATGCAACAGTAAATTCTTTTTTCTTAGCTTGGAGAAGAAGTTCACGTAAAAGAAAAATATAAACCCAGAATGAGTTTATATAGTGAGATTAGAGAGAGAAAATATTGAGCGGGAAAAGATTTTCATCATGACACGGACACGTGTTTGAATTTGATTGGAAGGTAAACGAAACGTACAAACGTGTGTCAGAAAGAAGAACGTGCCAGGGCTTATCCGTTGCAATGACGTCACAACTGTCCTTTCATATTCTTGGATGTCTCAGAGGTTTTGAAAACTCAGGGACTCTTTTGAAAACATGAAGCACTGAATAGAAATATTAGTGTTGGTTTTAGAAATTTCAAAATGTCGCTGAGTAAGTAAGAGATATTCAGCGATGCAATTTATTTTGAAATCTTGCATTTACATGCGATTGTCAGAGAGAGAAACATACCTTGATATCAGCGAATCAAGTTTATTCAGAGAGAAGATGATTGAATGGGTTATTACAAGCTGATTTTATCCTATTGCTGATCAAATGTGAATCACTGATGATTTTACTCTTCAAAGTTCAGCATTCCAAGCTCGCTGATGAGAAAGTTGAACCTTGTCTCATCAAGAGGTTTGGTGAACATATCAGCTAACTGATAGTCAGTTGGGATAAAGTGAAGTTCTATATCACCATTCATCACATGATCTCTGATAAAGTGATACCTGATTTCGATGTGTTTTGTCTTTGAGTGTAGCACTGGATTATTTGCTATAGCGATGGCACTTGTGCTGTCGCAATAGATTGGAATATTTGAGAGCTGAAGGTCATAGTCCAGTAGTTGATTTCTCATCCACAAGACCTGAGAACAACAGCTTCCAGCGGCTACATACTCAGCTTCAGCTGTGGAGGTGGACACTGAGTTTTGCTTTTTACTTGTCCAACTTACCAGCTTTCCACCCAGGAGTTGACATCCTCCTGTGGTGCTTTTCCTATCCATTTTGCAACCTGCAAAATCACTATCTGAATAGGCGATTAGATCGAATCCTGAGTCTTTGGGATACCAAAGACCTAGATTCGCAGTACCCTTAAGGTATCTAAAAAATCGCTTTACAGCGGTCATATGAGATATCTTGGGTTCAGCTTGATATCGTGCACACAAACATGTTGCATACATAATATCGGGTCGGATAGCTGTAAGATACAAGAGAGAGCCGATCATCCCACGGTACAGCGTGACATTAATAGGAATACCCTTAGTATCCTTGTCTAGTTTCAGTGGTGGTGCCATAGGGGTTTTCATAGCTGAACTTTGAGTTAAGTCGAATTTCTTCAGCATATCTTTAACATATTTTCCCTGATTAATGAAAGTTCCTTTCTCATTTTGCTTTATCTGAAGACCAAGGAAATATGTTAGTTCACCCATCATGCTCATTTTATACTCATCTTTCATTCTATCAGCGAAACGAGTACAAAGATCAGGGTTAGTAGAGCCAAATATAATGTCATCAACATATATCTGAACAAAGATCAGGGTTAGTACAGTTCCATGTTTGTCCAACTTGTTTCGATAGACCCATTTAGTGCCTATCACTGTTTTGTCAGTTGGTCTTCGAACAAGTTTCCAAACTTTGTTTCTTTCGAATTCAGTCAGCTCTTCTTGCATGGCGCTGACCCAGTTTGGATCTTTGAGGGCATCATCTACTTTCTTTGGTTCAGTCAGAGAAATAAAGTTAACAAATAAACAAATATTACCTGCACTTCGTCGAGTCTGAATGCCAGCATTTGGATCACCAAGAATTTGATCAATTGGGTGATTTACAGTCCACCGCTGAGCCGGAGCGTGAGACGTTGACTCAACCTGAACTGGAGTAGCTGAAGATGAAGCTTCAGCGACGTCTGGAGTATCAGCCAAGAGAGGAATGGATGAAGTTGTCATTATATTCACTGATTGCTGAGAAGTAGATGGAATGTCTGAGACATTGGGTTCAGAAGCAGGTATAGTGTTTAAAGGAACAGCTGAGACCCATGATGTTTCAGCTTCCCTATTCTGCATATTTGGAATGATAGTAGGACTATCATCTTCAACTGTATGAGCACGAGGAGTGGGAATTTCTTCTGAATCACCAAGATGAGAAAACATCCATTGATTCAGTTCTTCAGTATCAGCAGACGGTTTAGAGTTTGCTGAACGGGATTGTCAAACGTGACGTGAATTGTTTCTTCAACAGTTTGTCTTCTTCGATTGAAGACTCTGAAGGCTTTGGAGACGGAGGAGTATCCAAGAAAGATTCCATCATCAGCCTTAGGATCAAACTTTCCAAGGGCATCTCTGTTGTTCAGTATGAAACACTGACATCCAAAGATGTGAAGAAAGATGTAAAGAAAGCTGATTGAAAAAGCTCATAGGCTGTTTTATTGAATCTTTTGACTATCAGCGACCTGTTTTGCGTAAAACAAGCAGTGTTGACAGCTTCTGCCCAAAACTGAGTAGGCAGGTGAGAATCGCTGAGCATTGAACGTGCAACTTCAATAATTGTTCTATTTCTTCTTTCAGCGACTCCATTTTGTTGCGGTGTTCTCACTGATAAAAAGTTGTGAGAAATACCCTTAATCTCAAAGAAGGAATCAAGAGAACTGTTTTTGAACTCAGTCCCATGATCACTCCTTATTGAGCGAACGGTCAAATTGTTCAGGGTTTCTGTTTGGGAAAAAAATCACGTCGTACGACCACGACCAGTGCAGGTAAGACGCACGTTATAATCCAAATCTTGTATTAAGATAAGGTCTCGACAAGAACCCAGAAAACATCCGTCGTCTCCCGTAAAAGGTAAGTCGTACGTCTCCCATGACGCTCGACCATAGCATCGCTCGTCCCGTACGACCATCGCGTAAGATCATTGCACCTTCGACCAAAGCTAACGTTAACCTTGACTGTTACGTTTGTTAAGTATTTAATGCAGGAGTCAAAGCCATTAACAGCAAGCAGACATAACGGATGAAGAGCATTATGGATAATCACTCCAGCGACCGTTTCCAGCCGTTGTAGCCGTTGATCAAATCATTATGGAGCTAATTAATGGCACGAAGACTATAAAAGCCAAGCTAAAGCCTCATTTCAAGCATCATCAGAAAAATCCGACATACATCAGTGAACATCTAATATACATCAGCGAACATCACCAAACAGCAGAGAAAATCATCCAAACTCATAGCAAAGAACATTCAAACTCTGGAGATCAAGTATTGAAAGCCAGAACCTTACAGCGAACTCAAGAACACTCGAAGGAAAGCTCAAGTATCGCTCTCGACTAGAAGTTCACACTTTGTACTTACACACGACAAACACCTGTTTTTACATTTAAACACTTGTACTTTACATTTCGAAGTATTTCCTTCATTTTTATTGTAATCATCGTACGATCGACGCCAGTACCAAGGACATCGCCCTTGATTGGCGACCATAGTGCAGCGACGACACCTCTTGTCGTCCGCAGGTTTTTTCCTCGATTGAGGTTTTTCCTGCGTCATCAAATCCCTTGTCTCGTTTATTTTTTCCCTCGTCGCACGTCTCGTCGAAAGATCCTTTCTTTAGTTGATTAAGTCCACATCGACCTTAAGTTGTCCCTTTGGTACGATTTTTGGCATTAACAGTTTGGCGCCATCCGTGGGACCTCGTCTAGAGAAAATCCTCGACGAACGTGCACCCTACTAACAGTTTCTTGGAGTTTTTTTCTGCTCTCTATTGCAGGAACAATGGCAGCCCCTAGAAATCCGCAGCAAGCTGTTGCTCAGATATATTAGGAGCTCGAAGTCACCAGGAATCAGCTCAATGCAATGGCAGAGCAGAATCGCAGAGCAGCTGAGGAGATCGCGCAGTTAAGAAATCCTCTTGGGCCTCAAAATGGTCCTAGGCCGTTCGTGCAGAACCCAATTCCAAGATCGTTCGACCAGAATGGCCCTAGACCATTTGTCCCGAATCCAGGTTCATCCGCGCAGAATCAGCATCCAGGCCCGGGCCGTTCAACCCAAATCCTCAGTTTGGGACAGTTCCTCCTCAACACATAAGGCCACCACCTGTGAATAATGGGTCTCAGCCATTACAAGGGTCGCAGCCTTTCCAGCAGGGGTCGCAACCATTTCAGCATCCATTTCAGAATGGACCTCAAGGTGGATCTCAGCCACTCCCCGGTGGATCGCAACCTTTCCAGCAAGGATCGCAGCCGTTTCAGAATGAACCGCATCAATTCCACTATGGGTCGCAGCCATATTTCGTCCCGTTCAACGGGGAAACCAATGGTTCGTCGCATGGTAATGGCACTAGCCCAGGGACTAATCCCTCGACAGGGGAAAATCCTGATCTTAACGATCCCGTCACCCAACGTTTGAAGATGTTAGAAGACCAAAATGAGCGCGTCCTGTCCTTGCTCGCCAAGTTTCCTGGGGCAGCCGTGCCTGTCGACGTCGAGCCTCGTTCGGGGTATCAGGCGTCGCCCTTCATCGACGAGATCTCCACCGTCGAGGTCCCAAAGAAGTATAACATTACTGCCTTCACTCCTAAGTATTCGGGTGTGACCGATCCAACCGAGCATGTCGCGCAGTATAAGCAGCTCATGTGGACGATCTCGATTCCACACATGTACCAGGAAGTATGCATGTGCAAGAGTTTCGGGGCAACTCTCAGCTCTCCAGTGGTTGATCAATCTCAAACCCAAATCAATCGGGTCGTTCGCCGAATTGGTCAACCAATTCTCCCGGCAATTCGCCAGCAGTCGCAAGATGGAAAAGCAGACTAGTGATCTGTATTATGTCGTGCAGAAGGCCAATGAGTCTATTCGAAGTTATTTCAATAGATTCAATGCCGAAATGATCAGTATCCGCAATTGTGACGTGAAAACGGCGATCGAAGCCTATAAGCGTGGTCTAGACGATAGTTCAGGTCTATATATCGATCTGACCAAGTATCCCCCAAAGACTTTCGAAGACGTCCGAGCTCGGACCTTAGCATATATGAGGGTCGAAGACGATGCAGCCTTTCGTCGCAAACACACTAACGACAAGAAGTCGTTAGGCGTCGGAAAGCCAGAGTTCAAGCCAAAGGTTGTTTCCAGAACAGAGCCAGCGCGCCAAATTTCAAATGTTCGTTTCAAGACGAAAGCAGAGGCCAAGACCGCGACTAAGTTCACTCAGTACCCCAAGATATCATCTTACGGATTCAAAGGATCTGCTAAGGAATTAGTCGAAGCTCTGAAAGGCGCCCAAGCTACCATCCGATGGCCAAAGAAGTCCGACCTGGACGATGCTAAGAAAGACAAATCAAAGTGGTGCGACTTCCATGCCGATCATGGTCATGCGACTTCCTTGTGCTGAATCTGAAGAGAAGAACATTGATAAACAATTTCTTCTTTCTCATTCATGCACTGATCAAACTGAGACTGAAGATCAGATAATTTGGCCCTTAAGTCTTTAGGTGCTATTGAAAGATTTTTGCATTCCTCCTTTAAAATAACATTTTCAGACTTATATTTTTCTGTCATTCGCGTTTGAACATCTAGCTTTTCGGTTAGTGATCTAATCTCAAGCTTTTGTTCTTTAGTGGTGGCCTTAAAGGAATTTGCCTGATCAGTAAGTGATTGCATTTGATTCATGAAATCTTGTTGGATAGAATCACATACCTGGCTTGTCGTTGCCTTTTCTTCATCAGCTGGAGACATCTTCAGTTGCACTGGAGTGATCGTCGGACGATGGTTCGATTCAAAGTGGAACAGTATCAAGGATACTTAAATGTTCCCCTCCTGCGACTTAGCACGGGGGTCCCGCTACCCGGTTAGCGGGTGGGGTCAAAGGGCAACTAGAGGTTACCGGAAGATCTCAGTTTACCGGATAGAGTATAGTTACCGGATTAAAAAAACTGGTTACCGGACGAGAAGAACTTACCGGGTACTGAAGCTGATGTCCGGAAAGTGTGACTTACCGGATGTGAGGAGTTTTCGGATGAAATTAAAGATACGAAAAACTTACCGGGTAAACGAGGTGTCCGGAGAAAATGCTTTCCGGATGGTATTGGTTACCGGATGAAACACTTTTCGGAGGCGGAATTGTCCGGGAAGATTGGTTACCGGAAACTTTGGGTTTCCGGAACAAATATACCCGGATAGATTATGAAAATGAGACTTACCCGGAAAGTTATAACACAATCGTCCGGAAAGGGCTGCTGCTATCCGGAAACGGCGGCTGGAGTGATAAACTCGATTGGGAATCGATTAGGGTTGCTTAAAATCGTTCCTGAAAGGTTAGGAACTCGACCAAACACAAAAATAACACTACCTAAATCGATTTTGAAGAAAAAACAACAAGTTTTAATGATTAAAATTATGATTTTTTTATCAAGAACACACTCAAAACTTTTGATCTTAATTTGCTTAAAAACACACTCAAACGATTGAATTAGTGCACGAAAATTTGCAGAATCACTAAGAGTAATGGTGCTAACAATACCCAATAAGCGAAATCGATCAATTTTACCAGAATCAAAATTTTGAGATTCAAGTAAGAACACAACCGTATTTTTCAAGAAACTTACCAGAAATCGAATTTTGCACTTTGAATCGATGTAGTCCGTCTGCTCTGATACCAATTGTTTAAGTTAATTTGATCAAATAGATAAACAATTGAAATCGAATAGATAAACAATTGTTGGCTTCTGAACAAAACAGTTCAGAACCCGGTTTAACTGGCGTCTTAGCTTCCAGACCTCCAAGTTTGGGATCTACACAAGCGACAGTAAATCCGAATCATGCATCTTCATCGAATGATAACTCTTCTGATTTAGATTTATTGTTTAAGTATTTTTATGATGAAATCTTTAATGTTTCCCCTACTGTCTCAGCACAACCTCGACTTGAAGCTGCTCGTATTGAGGACTCGTTGCACCTATCCGGTCCGCCTCCTTCTACAAGCACGCCATCCATCACTGTGGAGACAGCACAACCGTCATCATCAACATCTACTGATACCGTTATCCCCCCGGAGGAACCTGTTACAAATCCAGAGATCACTCCTGGTGATTCGTCTTCTGCTAAAACCGACGATCAACTTCTGAACTCTTTGGAACCGGGAGTTGTCCAACCTTCCACGAATCCTCCCCCACCTCCTCCGAGAAATCAACCTGCAACACTCGAAGCGGTACAAGACCTACCTTCTGGTGGATATGTGGATTCGGACGCGTCTCACTCTACTCAACAACCACTTCCGCATACCACCAAATGGACGCGAGCTCATCCCTTACACCAGATCATCGGTGATCCCTCCACACCTGTTCAAACACGAGGTGCATCCGCCAACTTCTGTCTATTTTCTGGATTCTTAAGCAACATCGAGCCGACGAACGTACGCGAAGCGCTTGAAGATCCGGACTGGATCATCGCTATGCAAGAAGAGCTCAACTAATTCGAGGCTCTGAAGGTATGGTTCCTCGTCCAAAGAACAAGACGGTGATAGGAACCAAATGGATCTTCAAGAATAAAAAGGATGAAGACGGAATCGTCGTACGCAACAAGGCGCGTCTCGTGGCCAAGGGGTACCGTCAACAAGAAGGGATCGATTATGATGAAACCTATGCTCCGGTAGCAAGAATCGAATCCATCCGAATGTTCCTTGCTTATGCCGCACACAAGAACTTCACAGTCTTCCAAATGGATGTGAAGACCGCATTTCTCTACGGTAATATCGAGGAAGAAGTTTATGTGTCGCAACCAGACGGATTCGTGGACGACTCGAAGCCTGAACACGTCTACATTTTAGACAAGGCGCTTTACGGTCTAAAGCAAGCTCCACGAGCATGGTACAAAACTCTGTCCGAGTTTTTGATAAAGTCCAAATTCACACGAGGTAAAATCGATTCGACTTTATTTATCAAAAACGAAAAAGGTCACATACTCCTCGTTCAAGTGTATGTAGATGATATAATATTCGGCTCTACCAGTCCCCTATATGCTAAGAACTTTGCCACTCTTATGGGAAATTTTTTCAAAATGAGCATGCTTTGCGAGATGAATTTCTTCCTTGGTGTAAAAGTTAAACAACTATCGACCGGGATATTCATAAACCAGGCTAAGACCATCCGGGATATTCTTCGGAAATTCCAGCTGGACCAGTCCTCGCCAATGAAAACTCCCATGGCGCCCAATACAAAGATTCATGCCGATCCTCACGGAACGGATGTGAATCCTAAATTGTATCGCGGGATGATAGGTTCTCTAATGTACTTAACTGCAAGTAGGCCGGATATTATGTTCTCAACCTTCTTGTGTGCCCGATATCAATCAAAACCTAAAGAGTCCCATATGACTACTGTCAAACGAATCTTTCGTTATTTACGTGGTACTGCTGATCTTGGTCTGTGGTACCCGAGAGAGACCGTTTTTGCACTATCCGCCTATTCCGACGCAGATCACGCGGGCTGCATGCTGGACCGAAAGAGCACGTCGGGTCACATTCTATTTTTGGGAGATAGCCTGGTAAGTTGGGCATCAAAGAAGCAGCAATGCGTTTCAACATCAACTGCCGAGGCGGAGTACGTGGCTGCCGCGAGCTGTTGTTCCCAAGTCATCTGCATTAGGACGCAACTCAAAGACTATGGTTTCACGTACGTCAAGGTCCCGATTTACTGTGACTCGAAAAGCGCCATCGCTATATCAAGTAACCCAGTTCAACACACCAAGACGAAGCACATCGACATTCGGTATCACTTTATTAAGGATCACGTCGAAAGAGGTACCATCGAACTCTACTTTGTAAATACTGAACATCAGCTAGCAGACCTATTTACCAAAGCATTGGACGAAAAACGTTTTAACACTCTTGTGTCCAAGTTAGGTATGCTAAAACTGACGACTTAATCCGATTGTGTGCCCGTTACAAGTTCCATACATATACGAGTAACTGTCTACTCATCATCCGGTGTTTACCCTCCTGATGAATGAGCACACACTTCCTCGCACTTGTATTCTACTTGTTTCAGTTACACCGTTAGATTTAGTCTCTGTATTTATTTCGTAGATTTCGTTTGTTTTCTTTTTTTCTTCGTATGTTTCTTTTATTTCATACTGTCGTCTGTGTCTGTTTATCTATCTATCTCTGTGCTTTCAAAGTGTGTTCATGTGTTCAGGAGGAGCACAAAGAAATATCAGGTAAGTTTACTCATCCTTTGAGGGGGAGCGTCACACACAGTTTTTCTTTAATCGTCAAAAGTTTTTGTGTGTGTGGGCACTCCTGTGTGTTTTTGTTTAGCTTATGATCATCATCTGAGGGGGAGCGGCACAAGTTTTTCCTTAAAAGTTTAAAAGTTTTTAGTGTGTCGGACCCCTCCACTGCACTCTACTGCACTATCCGAGGGGGAGCAATGCAATCCCCATGCTCAGTTTGAGGGGGAGCGAGAGAATGTCCTCTTCCAGTTCCAATTACTGCAAAAATTTCCAGGAACAGGACAGTTTTTGGGTATCCAGAAACCCCAAGGTATCCGGACAGTATCCAGACCTTCTCTACCCGGGTTGGACAAGAACCTGGACACCATCCGGGTATAAATAGCATCCGGGTTCCTATTTGTTCATTATCCGGAAAAACACGCTTAAACCCTAAAACCCTCTCGACTACTTCTCTCTCGCTCGGACTCCATTCCAATCACCGATTTACTCTCATTTTCAGTCTCGTAATCAGGTATGAAGCTCTATTTTCACTCTTGATAGTTTTGAGTTACATTTCATGCACTCCAATGCATAACTTATCCATCGATTTAGTCGATTCAACAGTGTCCGAAAACTCCTTAAGGGTTCTTCGATTTCGGGTTGAATAGTGGTAGTATATGAAATGTTCGATATTCCAGTGTGTTTATCTGCTTCAAACGGCACTTCGTGCTTGCTTTGTCACTGCATGGGAGTCTATTTTGATTGTTTGTGATTTTGAATCTCGTCCGGACACATTCATTGTGTCAGGACACCTTCATACTTATGGTGTTTTGTCCGGTCACTCTCTTAACACATATATTTTATCCGGTTTCACTGAACATCCGGTAACCCTAGTTGTCCGGATACCTCAGGGTTTCCGGTAAGTTCAACTACCGGATAGTTAATGTGTTCGGACTCCTTTTTTTTTCCGGAAACCATGGTCACCCGGAAACCTTGTTGTCCAAAACTGTCATTTCATCCGGTACACATTGCATGTCCGGAAAGTATTGCATTTTTTTCATATTTTTGTCCGGACACCCCTGATTTGTCAATTTCAGTACCTGCTTTTGTCACTGTCAGTCCTCAATCTGTCTCAGATTGAGCCACTACAGCAAAGGTATGCACTGACACTCGTTTATCCGCCACAACTACTAACTGTGCATTATTTTACAGATATTTCAATGGCGGATCAACAAAATCCTCAACACCCCGAAGACCAAAATCTAGAGGATCAAATTCCTCAAGAGGACTTTATAGACGAGGCAGCGGATAATGCCTTAGTCGAACCTGACCATGGCACGGAGATAGAGCCGAACAATCATCATCTGGACCCGGCTCAGTTCCGTCCACAGCCACAACATCGTGTTCTGTTGTATATACTTACCCGTCACCCTCTCCGTGAGGCACTCACCGCCACAACTGACGTTCCGCTCATCTATGTCCTTCAGGTATGGTTCAGTGCCCGAGTCGTCACCGCTGGGAATACACAGACGATCACCGCCTAGATTGACAACCAACCTTTCACGATGACACCGGACTCCTTTCGTCGCCTTCTTTCACTTCCGAAAGCCACCGCTGACGGACATCAAAGATACGACTCTGCGGTCCATGACCAAATGCTGTGCGAACAAGTCCGCGCGCTAGGGTACAATCATGCTCTCGACCGCCCGTCCGCGTTCAACCGTAAGTACCTGGCCCCCATCTGGTATACTATGTTCACAATTTTGAACATATGCCTTTCATCGAGATGGAAGGGCATCGACCAGTGCACCGGCGATTTTCTACGCCTATTCCATGCCGTGTGCTACAACCGCCACGTCGACACAGCAATGATTATCTGGCGTGAACTAGTACAGGCCATTCGCCAAATCGGAGGTTCGAAACAGAAGAAGTTCCTCCTCTACCCGCAAAAGATATGTCTACAACTGGCGAGAGCTAGAGTGCGAACCCGAACTTCAAATCAAAGGGGGAGATTGTTAGGGTCAATTTATGTTGATTTAAAGTTCAGGGTTTAAACTGTAATTCTTTATTTTGAGCCTTATTAGTGAACGGGCCATGGGTTTGTTAACCACGGGCCCGCCATATAAATAGATAGCTTTGCCTTAGAAAATAGGCTAGTTGTCTCATTTTTGGTATCAGAGCAGACAGACGAATTCGATTCAAAGCACTCTTATTGACTTCTGGTAAGATTTGACTTTTTCACGTCTGCCATATTCTTGATTTTTCTAATCCTTGATTCTGATAAAATTGTTCGATTCTGTTTATTGAGTTGTGTTAGCATTATACTCATTAGTGTTTCTGCAAATTTTCACATTCTAATTCGATCGTTTGAGTGGTTAATTTAGCAAATTAAGTTCAAAGTTTTTGGTTGTGTTCTTCAATAAAAATCGAATTTTTACCATCAAAACGTGTTCTTTTTGCTTAGAAATCGATTGGGTTAGTGTTAGTTTTGTGTTTGGTAGTGTTTCTAATCTTTCAGGAACCTTCTTGTGCAACCCTAATCGAAAAATCGATCGAATTGAAATGGCAGCCGCAGAATCCGGACAACCCAGCCGTGGTTTCCGGACAAGTATACACTGTTCGGACATTTGTGTTAATTTCATCCGGGTTCTTCCTTCTTTCCGGGTAAGTCATCAGTCCAGGTAAGTATCCTAAACTCAATCTATCCGGGTAAATATTGTTTCCGGAAACTCAAAGTTCCCGGTCATAATTTTTCCCGGACATCCTTGCATCCGGTAAGTACTTCATCCGGAAACTCTTATTTTCCGGACAAGCCAAGGTTTCCGGTAATCATTTTATATCCGGACAGTTCTGTCTTCCGGTAACCATCTGTTATCTGGACACTCCAAGCTATCCGGACTCTCCTACTTTATCCGGATACTTTGTGATTTTTAGCTGTTTTTGTCATTTGATCTGATCTGGACACTACCTGATCAGACTCTTACTTGGATTCCTATCCAGTAAGATCACTCTTAATTCATATTAGTCGTAGAACCTGCGTTAGGACCACTCTTAGTGCCTTGCGTTAGGTTTACTCTTTGAATCAATCTACACGTCTGACGTTCACTCCGTTGCAACCTACGATGACTTCACGTGACGCACTTGCTATTGGGACCGACTCTAAACCACCTTGTCTCTATCAAGGTGAGTATAGCCAATGGCGAGATAGATTCATGATCTTCATTGAATCTAAGGACAACTATGTGTACATCAAGAAAGGTCTTGAAGATGGTCCGATTCCTTGGCCGAAGAAGACCATTGCACCAACTGCAGCAAATCCTGTGACAAGTTATGAGGACAAGACTAAAGCCGATCTGACCAATGAGGAAAGCGGTAGAATAGAAGGCGAAAAGCATGCCAAGAGATATCTTATCCAAGCACTTCCCAACCCAATTTACCAAGCTATCGACAGCTACAAAGGTACGGCAAAAGGCATGTAGGATCAAGTGTCTAGAATGATGCGTGGGAGTGTTGTTGGCAATCAACTGAAAATCAACAGCACAATAACCAAGTTCGATGGTTTCAAGCAGCGCAACGGCGAGACTCTCACTCAAGCATATGAACGTTTCTGTTCACTTCTCAATGAACTGAACAAGAACCAGATCGTCCGTTCCAACACGGAAAATGGGCTCAAATTTCTCAACAATCTGCTACCAGAATGGAAGGTGTATGCTTCTCATGTCAAGCATAACAACTTGATAGAGAACATCAGTATCAACGAACTGTATGAGACACGTCTTCAAGACGAAGATGAAGTAAATGAACTTCTGGGCGAGAAGAAGACTGAAGCAAAGCCAGCTGCTGATCCTATAGCACTCATGTCCTCCAAGAAAGGGAAATCTTCGAGTCGTCACTCCAAACACGCTGAACAGCAAAGCTCTTCCGAATCTAAAAAGGAAGATAGTGACTCGAATGATGAAGTAGCTGACTTCAAGAAAGCTGTTGCTCTGCTCACTAAAACATTCAAACAATAGCGATTCTATAAGAAGCCAACATCAAACAATCAGCGTTACTCCACCGCCTCCAACAAGCGCCATAATTATCAAGACAAGCACGAAGGAAAGAAGAAAGTTGATGAGCAGGACACGTCTGAGAAGAAGGAAAAGAAGGAGAAAGAAGATAGAAAGAAGAAAGATGAACCAGTGACCTGCTACAACTGTGGAAAGCTTGGTCATTTTGCTAAAGATTGCACAAGGCCTGTGGTAAAGAATTCTCACTACTACAAGGCCAAACTGGCATTGGCTGAGCAGAAGAAAGCTGGAGAAGCTATATTTGTGGAAAACGACTGGTTGGGTCGTTCTGATGATGAAAGCGATTCAGACTGTGCAAATGCCTTCATGGGCTATCACTCTCCAGATGATGAAGAGAAGACAAGTCAGGTATGTGAATCTTCTCAACAAGAGTTTATGTATGATATGCAATCCCTTATTGATTAGGCGAATTCCTTTAAGGCCACCACTAACGAACAAAAGCTTGAGATTAGTTCACTAACCGAAAAGCTAGATGTTCAAACGCGATTAACTGAAAAACATAAGTATGAAAATGCTAAGTTAAAGGAAAGATGCAAAATCCTTTCAATAGCACCCAAAGACTTAACGGCCAAATTATCTGATCTTCAGTCTCAGTTTGATTAGTGCATGAATGAGAAAGAAGAACTTGTTTATCAATGTTCCTCTCTTCAAATTCAGCACAAGGAGTTTGTTACAAAAATCCTTGATCTTGAAACCAAACTTCACAAAAGGGGTCAAACTGATCAAACCATCTTTCTGAATAAACCCAAAGAGTTCACGTACTTTAACAAAGAATGGGGTATCGGATATGATAACCCACATTATTTGAAAAAGGGAAGATGGTATACACCAACTTTGTATGATTTTGCTTGTTTTGGGTTAGATAAAAAATATTCGGGATATGCCATTCAATGGACTGGTCCTCTTGAACCTGAAAAGGAAGAGGAAATTGAGGAATATAAGCGTGCACACAAACGAGGAATACAACTTCCGTTTTGTTATGAACCTTTGAATAATTCATATAAAAAGAACAAAAAGTATCTCTCAAATGACTACTTCGACCCTTACAAGGTTGCTAAGCCCAAGGATTCCTCCAAAAAGGATGAGGACCAAGCACCCGCAACCAAGAATGAGACGGACGAGTTTAAACTCTATGTTCCCCCTCTCATCTTGGAAGCAAAGATTGCCGAGTTGGAGGAGTCGTTTGAGAAAGAAAGGTCTATTTTTCAAAACGAAAAGAAAGCGCTAATCTCTGAGATTGAGAAACTCAATTCTGAGAAACTTGAGAATCTACAACCGGTCAAAACCGAAGCTGTGTCTGATGAAGGACAGGAAATCCTTCGAGGTGAAATTAATATGCTCACATCGAAACTGGCTGCTTTGGCAACATAAAAGATGGAGGAGTATGCAAGAAATGGTCAGCTCCAAGAGCAAATTGACCAACTCAAATCTGAAAAATAGATTTCACCTGAATCTTCCTCGAATTCATTTGATACGTCTTCGTGCAAAGTTTTCCTAAGTAAAATATCTACCACACAAAACGGTTATGATTCTCAAGATGAGTGTGTTAAAAGGAATTTAAACTCTGAGTTTTCAAACGCTTCCGCACCGAATTCCCCAAAGCACACAACCGAAAGCACAACGTGTTCCTCGCCTTCCTCACCTGATCCAAGTCCTGAAATTCCGGAGATTGATTTTTCAAAATACATGAACTCTGAAGGCAATTCTGATGGAGAGTTTGAGTCGTTCCCTTTCGACAAACCTCTCCCGTGTCACACTGATTTTCTGTCTCCAGTAGTCAATCGTCCGGTCAATTTTTTAAAGGGTAACAGTTCTAACACAAAGGCCCTAGCTGTGATCAAGATTTCACATTCAAAACCGACTTCTAAACCTGTTTCTAGACAGGAATCACAACCGAGGCAAAAGACCGAGCAATTGCCTACCAAAGACACCGTTCCTTCTAAAGTCACTGATCATCCTGTCCCTGTTGTTTCAGATAATAATGGTCGAGCAAAACCAGAAAAACCAAAGTGGCTAAACAAGGAATCTGTCAAGGATGCAACGTCAAAGTCGTTCCCTACTGCTTTCAATTCTAGAATAAACAAAGACAATTGTGTTTGGAATAATTGCAATCGTTTTGAAGTTTCTTTCCCGATTAAATTTAATTCAGTTCATCAATTGATTCAATTATCGCGTGATTGTTTAGTTTGTTCTAGATATGGTTGGAATGATTTTGATCAAATTAACTTAAATGATTGGTATGGGTCGTATCACATGTGTAATTTATTTCCCAAACGCAAACCCCGTAATAACCAGCAAAGACACTATCAAAAACGGGGTTACCAATCAGCGGTTAAACCACAGCGGGAGACCAAACCTGCTCCTAGATGGGTTGCTCCTACTGAGGTTAAACCGGCACCAAAGAGGAAACCTGCTGCCAAACCTGTTCCTCCAAAGGGTGTAAAATCTACACCTAGGAGGCAACCTGTGCCTAAAGCAGTTCCCACAAACGGTGTAAAACCTACACCTAAGGGGAAAGCTGTGTCAAAGCAAGTTCCTCAAAGAGGTGCCAAACCTAACCCTCCCGGACCCAGGCAAATCTGGGTACCGAAGGTCCGCTAAACTTGTTTTGCAGGACGGTCATGTGTGATACTCAGACCGTGGATGCTCCACACACATGACCGGAAGGAGGGAGCTGCTCACGATCTACAAGGAACAATATTGAGAAGACGTGAGGTTTGTCTACCTGTGCTTTCACAACTGCTCATGTGTTTAGGGGGAGCATGATCAGCCATCAGGTAAGTACATTCTACTGTTGAGGGGGAGCGTCACACACAATTTTTTATCTGCTGAAAAGTTTTTTGTGTGTGTGTGGATACTCCCGTGTGTTTTAAGTCATGTTCATCATTTGAGGGGGAGCGACACATCTTTTTCTCTTTAAGTGTCAACAAGTTTTTTGTGTGTCGGACTCTCCATTGCACAATTTTGCATTATTCGAAGGGGAGCACATTCGTCCCCATGCTCAGTTTGAGGGGGAGCTAGAGAAGGTTCATTTTTAAATCCAAACAGTCCTATTTTGGCAAAATCTACAAGGCCAGAGAAATTTTTGTGAAAATCCCAGAGTATCCGGACAGTCCTATATTTGTCCGGAATGCTCCTTGTTATTCGGAAACTATCTTGCCATCCGGAAACTGTTGTTGTCCAGACACCTTTTGTCCGGATACAATGGCTTGTCCAGAAACTATTATTTTCCAATATGTTGTCCGGACACTTCTGTGTTTGTCAGTCCAGTACCTCTTTCATCACTGCCAGTCCTCAATCTGTCTCAGATTGATCATTTTACAGCAAAGGTACGCGCCGGAACTTGTTTATCTGTCTTGTTTACTAACTTTGGGTCTTTTACAGATATTCCATCGCAGATCAACAACCTCAACAAAATACGAGGGGACATGTCACACTGTTTTTCTTAAAATTCTAAATGTTTTTTCCTTGTTTTGCTGTCTCCCAAGTAAGTTACACTCTCACTCCGAGGGGGAGCAAGTCAATCCCCATGCATGTTTTGAGGGGGAGCAGGATAATATCCGTGCTAGGGTTGAGGGGGAGCATAATATCTATCATTTTTTGTCATATACCTGAAGCCCTACCTGCACCGAGTGTGCTAGCTTATAGGCGAGAGTTAGGGAATCCCATGGTCCAGCCAGCGCCGGAGGGACCTCCCCGAGGGACATAGAACCAAGGGAGTCTTAGGTGATGAATTAGATCTTGTGAGAAGGAGGGAACTGCGTTCGAAAGCGAACCAAGAAAGATTGAGTCGTAAAGATAACGAGGCTCCTGAGCGAACCCAACCGAGTGATATCCGGGTCGCCACATCTAGTATCCCGTCCCATTTGTTGGGACAGGGTATTGAAGAAGCCTCTGTGGACCCAGCGGAGCAATTGCACAACCTCCTTATCCACTCATTCGTCTCTCAAAAGACGGATGTTTCAGTTTCTCACGGGGATATAGCACAACTTCCACCGGTCTCTCATTCGGAGAGTGATGGTGTTGAAATAAGCGACCAGCAGCCCCAGGTCGCGACTTCTTTCAGTGCACAGTTGAGTCTAGAGCCACTTGATATTATACATTCTTCGGCTAGGACACAAACGGAGCAACACTAAGTCGAGATTCTTCGTGACTCGACCGGAACCACCGTAGTGTCTCCGCCTTTCGGTGGAACGCGAGGATCGGAGGGAAATCCTACCACAGCTACCGACATGCCAGCTGTGAACGTAGGTGGCTCTGCCTCTCAGGTAGACGTCTCAATGGGTACTATAAGTGATCCCGGTGTTACTCACCCTGACTTTGTGTCGCAAGGGTCCCTGGACAACACCCTCAAGGCTGTCCGCAAAGCGATGGAACTGCATGTCGCCGTCGAGCTCGCCAAATTAATCAAAGGAAAAGCGAAGATCGTTGAAGCTGAAACCGCTCCTCCACCTACCTACTCGGTGGAAACTCTCAAGACGATGCTTCTAGCCCAATTGCTCCAGGATTCCAATGCCTCGCCCAAAGCAGACCTGATCACCGTTCTGAAAACACAGGTCACTGCTCCTTCCACATCAATTACCTCTCGACTGGATTGCATTGACTCGACTCTCAAGGACTACAACCGAGCGCTCATAACGCTGTCCGAGAGAGTCCGCTCACTCGAAGAAACCTGTAAGAGTTAAGCAGGCGGTCTGAAACGTAAGCACGATGACCAGGATGATCCTGATCACCGTGAGGGGGAGAAACGACAAAGACAAAACGAGACCGCTCAGATCCTCACTGCTGAAACTACAACTGTGGTTCAACCAGAACCTTCAACTACGACTACTACCACCGGAACAGATCCTAAAGCCGAGTTACCTTTAGCTGAAATGGTGATTGATATGGATATATCAGATGAAGAAGACCCGACGGTTGAAAAACCCGAGGGTTCAACACAGGGAGTGATCGACTTTGACTCACCAGACAGACCTCTACTGGATATGATAGATCCAGACTGTGAAGCCAACCCGGAGACCGACGATGCATGGTATCAAAAAGCCACCAGTGCCGTAAATCTCCAGGTAAATTTGGTTTTCCCTACTGATGAAGACGACAACATCGACTATGATCAATTCTTGCTCCAGAATTTTTATGGTACTTCTCCCGTTCACTATGCTCAACCCACTGGAACTTCAACAAGACCTGAAACTACTACTGCCAATATTCCGACAACTCCTCTGCAAACGAAAGCTTCTGATCTTCCTCCCCCTGCTCAGCAACAAATCCATTGGGAGAAGATCATGGTACTTATCCCTCATCTGGAGGAATCTTTGAAGAAGTTGTTCGTCCACAAGCTTCGCCCGATCGAGCCGACCTTTTGCCTTGGTATTTACAACCTCAACCCCGAATACCAACGGCGTTATATCAGCACAATGCAGCGGTGTCTTCCAGTCAGCCAAGTCAGAACCAATCATCAGATCACAGAGGTACTTAACATCCATTCAAGACGCATCATGAAAATCGTCTACCCAGTATTCACTGTCCGACGTGAAGATGGGAATGAATGGAAATTCTCTGAAGCCGACTTCTAGCACCTCCGACCGTTCGACTTCCTGGCTATTCTGAAAGACCTTCGTACAAGAACCATATGACCGCTTGAAGTTACAAAGGCGCTCGAAGCTGTTCGTCGATACCTGGTCCGTACCATTATGATGTCATATCTAACGGATTTTCAAATGGCTGTCGAGAACAGGGCGAAGAAGGTAAATCTGATAAAGCCGAATCTGCAAGCTCCTGAGTTGAATATGTATCCCTAGAACGCTATGCTTCTAGAACCAGAATTTGGGATCGTCTTCATCAATGAACAGAATGAAAAGAAGTTTTTGCGTTTCAGTCAGGTAGACAGATTCTGCGACGGCACACTCCTCAAAGTTCGAGATGCTCTTCGAAAGATCATTACACATGAGTTTGAAAATCTAAGGTACTCATATGTTCCGAATCCGAATGAAACAACTGCTCGAAATGCCTTGGAATTGGTTGAAGATCGCATCGATTACCGCCGTGCTATCAGATGGTTCGAGATTCACTTCGCACTTCGCAAAAGATATGTCTACAACTGGCGAGAGCTAGAGCGCGAACTCGAACTTCAAATCAAAGGGGGAGATTGTTAGGGTCAATTTATGTTGATTTAAAGTTCAGGGTTTAAACTGTAATTCTTTATTTTGAGCCTTATTAGTGAACAGGCCGTGGGCTTGTTAACCACGGGCCCGCCATATAAATAGAAAGCTTTGCCTTAGAAAATAGGCTAGTTGTCTCATTTGCTTTTCTGAATTGTATTGTAAACACTCTGATTGAAAGCATAATACAGGGATGGCCAGTTGAAATCATTGTTCTTATTGTTTATATTACTGATTTCATAATCGTTGCATGGATCTGGAACTAACAGTTTGCCGTTGAGAAACACCGTTTTCACGTTCATTTGGAAGACGGTGAAATTCTTGTGAGCGGCATACGCGAGAAACATCCTGATGGCTTCGATTCGGGCGACTGGTGCAAACGCCTCTTCATAGTCAATCCCTTCTTGTTGTCGGTACCCTCTAGCTACTAATCTTGCCTTGTTCCGAACAACGGTCTCATTTTCGTCCTTCTTGTTTTTGAAGATCCATTTCGTTCCGATAACCGTCTTGTTTTTTGGGCGAGGGACCAAGCGCTATACCTTGAGACTTTCAAACTCGTTCAGTTCTTCTTGCATGGCGATCACCTAGTCCGGATCGGTCAAGGCTTCTCTAACCGTTGAGGGTTCAACGTTGCTAAGGAAGATGGAAAAGAGACACACATTTCCCGTTGTCGCCCATTTTTTAGGGTTGCTCAGTAGTACGGGGGCAGCGTCTTCGGTTTCCACCGAGGCTCTTGTCTGAACTGGAGTTGTCGGATCATCGATGATCTGTTCAGATGGGTATGCTCGAGTCCACTTCAGTGTGTGAGGTATCGGGTTCATGGACGGTTGAGAATTGTTGGGATCAACATATGAGCCTAGGGGTAAGTCTTGTACCGCCTCTAGAGATGGAGTCGGATGTAATGCTAGTTGTGTAGGAACAGCGGTTGACGAAAAGACTTCAATTGTGTCGGTGTGAGAGACACTGTTGCTTGATCCGGGGGATGTCGGTGTGGGTTGAACCACTAGGGATGCGGTATTGGATACTGTTGGTCCCGAAAGGCCTAAAAAAGTTTGTAGAAGGGGGGGGGGATACAAACACACTATTTTACTTTTCTAAATTGTTTATTGATAAATCATTAACAATTTACAGCTTGTTGCGGAAACAAGATTAAGGATAAACCTAAATCTAAACAAGTTGGAACACTGAGGTTTTCTTGCACTAAGAAAGATAAGGAGATTACTAATAAAATCCTATCTTGAGAGATTTGAACTTGTCCAGAGTTAGCAAGTTGCTTCAAATGAAGTGAGTTCATCTCTTTATATACTGCATGCATTTAATGCAATTCAGTATACACTTTACACGTGTCATCAACGGATTGGTTGCATGTCATTGACCTTTGTTGACAACCTTAGTAGCCGCATGAATGAACAGTGTAGTATCAGAGTGGTTGTACGATTTCAGATTTTCGGAGGTTCTTTTCTGACATTTCGTACGGTGGCGTGCAAGGGAGGTTAAGACAAAAGTACTTTGTACGGAGGACTTCATGATCAGCTTTCGTTGATTCAGCGATTATCATTTACTATTCAGTAGATGATAAAGTTCAGCGATAGTTGAAGTCTTGTACTTGATACTTCACGTTGAGTGGACAAATCTGAGTCTTCGCTGATCCGCATCAGTTCATTAGGAGACTTGTCGCTGGTTCTTGAGCTTGATCTTCCACTTCAGCGTAGAACCTTTGTTGACGTGAATCTTGTCTTCAGGGATCATAAGTAAACAACTAACTTATCAGCGATCACCATAAGGACTGAACAGACTCAGCGATATGGTGAACAGTGTTCGCTGAATGTTTAATCTAAAAGTGCGAGAGTTCCTATCAGCAATACTGTAAGATCTTAGTACTTATCAGCGATAGTGAAACTCTGATACATATTGTTTACTTACAATTTTCACTAAGTATTTAAGATAGGGTCATTATCAAATCACTGAGGGTTTGGATCAACAATCTCCCCCTATTTGATTATGACATAGCAACAAAGAAAATTGCTATTTAATGAAAACATAAGGATAAAAAGAACTCATAAAATATTTGTCCCTTTTACTGTTTTCTGGGATCTTTTCAGTACTGATGGAGTAAAGTACATTCACTGAAATCTTTCTTTAAATCTTTGAATCAGGTTACAATATGAATAAGAAAGATTACAAGTACAAGCGAAATAAATTACAAGTACTGAAGGATGACTGATACAATAGAGAAAATGGTGATTGTTGTCAGCCTTCAAAGGGTTCTTCCTTAATGAGAAGTTCATCAAGGGTTGTCTTTTCAGTTGGAATCATCCAGTCGGGAACCTTTTCTCCTTTATTCTTTAGCTTCAGAGCAGCTTCAAAAATCAAGGGTTTTAGGTGTCGTGCCTGAATGTCTTTTCTGAAGTCGCACCAGTAGATGAGATCTCTGAGCTGTTCGATTGGAGTGATTGGAAGCTCAGCGATCCGTTGAAAGCATTTACGTCCGTCGTAGTCAAGAAAGAATATTCCATAAGGATTACTGATGACTTTACCAGGGACGAAAAGTTCACATGGTGGCAAAGAGATGTCAAGGGCAGATAGATCAGGATCAGGACCAAGTACTTCAGCGCGAGAGAAACCAATTCCAGTTTCATTTCATATGACAGGACCTGAGTTTGAATCTTGACGTTTCTTCTTTGGTGAGCCCCTTTTTCTTTTCGGCTTTAGATCAGGAACAGGAGGAATATCCATACAAGAAGATATCAAATCGATCTGTCTGTTTATCAGCTTTTCGAAATGATCCTTGTACTTAGATTGTGATGGTTGGATAGCTAACCTCATCTCCAGCCATTCAGAGAGACCATACCTTTTTACAGTGTCAGCACGAAAGGTTTCAGATGAGCCATCTTCTCTGAACAGTTTGATGTCAACAATAGGTACTCCGATGGAGGTTCTTCCAGAGATGAATACCTTGTTGATCTTCGCTGGAAGATATCTGAAGTGGATTTTCTCTTTACACCAGATCAGGGTGGTCTGAGAAACTTCAGCTTTCTTTTCCATGATCTTCTGGGCTTGTTCCCAAAGCTTTCGTTGGATTTGAATGGGAATACGCTTCAGCTTGGGGTCTTTGACAGATTCTTGAGTGAGCTTGATGGCGTATTCTCTGTCTTTATCTTCAGCTTCCTTCCTTTCAGCGATGAGGCGTTCAGCTCTGAGATGATCCTGGTATTCAGCTTTTGAAATTCTGAACTTAGGAGGAACTGAAGGTAGTTGATCGCGCCTTAGGATGATTCGCTGATCCTCGAATCGCTTTATCATTTCTTCTCTCCTCTTTTGATCTTCTTCACTCAGCTTTTGAGAAACTGAGGAAGGTCTGTTTCTGTGCGAGAGAGGTTGTTCTTCTGATTCATCAGTCTCAGAGATTAAATCTAAGACTGGGATTATGTCTTCAGCGGTAGCTGGAATTATTGGTGAAGTCGCAATAGAAGATCTTTCAGCGATATCCTCAAACAGGGGAGAGGACTAGCTGAAACGCAGCGATCTTACAAATAAGAACTGGGTAGAAGAACTTGGGTAGAAAAGATAGAAAAATATGTGGATGTGTATGGTGTTTGTGGAATGGATAACTGATTGTTCAGAGATGATCAGGGAAGGAAAAAATAAGTTTAGTGTACCTGACAAATCGGCTTTGCAAGTAGGATCGCCAGATTATCATCTTCAGCGATGCCTTTGTCTTTGCTTTTCTCAGCGCCAGAGGGTGAGTGCTTTGTCTTTGTTTTTGTCTTCTCCCCTGTGGATTCGGTTATCACGATCCCTTTAAGAGCTTTTCGAGGAGCATGTTTGACGACAAAGAATTCGTCATCTTCATCATCATCATCATCATCATCGTTCCTTGGAGAGGAGGATGGTTCAGCTTCAGGGATGTCGATGTCTTCGTCTTCTTCTGCTTCGGATTCCTCAGCATCTTCTTCGAGTTGCTCCCCCTCAGATACAGAGGCGAGGTTCTCGGTTCCCTCAGGGTTTTCATCTCCCTGAGGTCCAGTAATCAGATCTTCATTACCCTCTCCCCTGATAGATTCATCATGGGAAAGGTCTTCAGCGCTCTTATTTTGATCTTCAGCGCTCTTCTCCTGTTCAGCGCTCTTCTCCCCCTCTTTCTCATGATGGGCAGGGGAGGAGTGGGTAGATTCAGCATTGGTGTTGTCTCTGTCTTCTGGGCCAGAGACTTTCACACAACCTTCAAGCTTAGCTATTCTGTCTTCTAGGCCAGAAATAGCAGGCGTGATTTTCTTCAGCTCTTGGCGATCCTCTGCGGTGAATGAGTCCAAAATAGGTGCAGGGGCCGGAGCAGGAGCTGGATTGTTTGCCTTGTTCACCAGCGTCTCGATCATTGTCTTGACAGAACTAAGGTCGGTCTTCACTGAGCCCAAGTCGGTCTTGACCACTGACATATCACCTTCGAGTGTACCAACCGATTTCTTCAGCGTTGTAACCTTGCTGGAAACGGTGGAAACTGACGATTTGAGGTTGGTGTAGTCAGTGTAGATGTCGGAGAGCACTTTGGCAAAGTCGGCGAGAGTTTTATCAAGGTCTTTGATGTCATCAGAGGAGGCCTTCTTTTCCACCACAGTAGTCAGCTTCGTCAGATTCTCTCCAGCGTTTGTTACAGCTGTAGAGTTATTTGATAGACCGGTGGTGAGATCTGTAAGTTTCATCTCCATGGACTTCAGAGACTGGTTGATGTCTCCCAAATAAGGACCTGTAACATATAAGTACTTGTGAACAAAGGAAAGCTCAGAAGTTTCAGGTTTAGTTACAGTGTTTAAGGTGGGATCTGTACCTGCAGGAGCGTTGACGAACTCATCAAAGTTTCGAGTCCCTCCATAGTGTTCCATATCTCCCTCAAAAGTTCCGTGAGGGATGGAGATCTCTGCAGGTCCTTTCTTCGTCATTCGCTGAGAAGCTTCAACGGCTTCTTGTATGATGGCATCTCCAGCTTTAACTGGAGGAGTGTCCAAAGAAGTAGAGGGATGATCGAAGGATAAGAATTGGGGTTGGGTTGCAAGTTCAGCGTTGGATTCGCTGAGAAGTACTTCATCAGTCTTTTGAGAGACTGAAGAAGGTAGGGTAGATTCCAAAGTTCTAACCTCAGCGTGTAGGGACGCTGAAGTAGGTTTAGAAGGGATGGCTTGAATTGGTGTGGCAGAGCGTACCACGGAACATTCCTTCAGCTTTTCAGAATGAGCTGAGGAGTCTTCAGCATGGAATTGCTGGGGTAGCTCCTTGGTTTTCTTGATCCTTTTGGAATCAAGAGGGGTAAGAGATTGTTTCCTTTTCTTAGAAGGAATGGATTTTGTGGCCTGGGAATCAGCGAGGGGTATTGTCGCTGAAGGAGCCACAGAAAGCGGAGAATTAAGTAGAGTGAGAAGGGTAGAGAGACGTACCTCGTTGGCGACAGGCTTGAAGTCGAGAACTTTAGGGCCAATCTGAGAGAGTTTCAGATCACCCTCTTCAGGATAGCTGTCCTTCAGGCCATATTGAAAGATGGCGCTGATGAATCGTGGGTAAGGAACCCATGCTGGTCGGTCAGCGGCAGAATCAACACGTTGAATGAGGTCTTCATAGATGATGGAGGCCCAGTCAATGTTGAGACCTTTCAGCAGTGCGTAACCCATGGCCTGCTGAGGTTGAGCGGCTTGATCAGAAGATCCGGATTTCGCTGTCATGCAGCTGATCAGGTGAGCGAAGATGAAGTTCATCTCGCTGGGCATCTTGGATTTCTTTATCAGCGTCAGCTTCTTCTCAGGTAGCTTGTCTCTTCCCGTCTCCCAGATGTAACCCATCGCATCAAGGAAAGCAATGATTTCTTCCCTGTCAGCGTGCTTCTTGTGGTCAGGAAATGGAATGAAAGGATTTTCTGAGGTAGCGTTAGGGAATTTCAGAGCTTTGCGGATTATTGCGGGGGTTATCTTGATGGTGCCATACTCAGTATCGCTGAGTATGCAGTCGATGGTTTTAGATGGATCTTTGGCGGAGGGTAGGTCGGTGTGTCTGGCAGAGTACCAGAATTGGGATAATAGACGCTGACTGGCAGGAGGTGTGATTGTCAGTGCTGTGTAGATGGGGCTATTCTTCAAAAAATTTACAGCGTCGTCTAGATGGGATACCTGCTTCCGAGGAGGAAACTCGAGAAGCGCTGAGAGGTTGTTTGCCTTTGTCCAGTCTAGTTGATCCAGCTCAAACTTAACCTGAGGAGCTTTGGTGATTTCCAGTTCCTCAGAATCAGCGGAGATGGACTCAGCGGTAACATTCAGCTTTGAAGTTGCCATTTCACTGTATTATCAGTTCAACCAAAGATGTTAACAAATAAGAAATATCTTAATGTGGAAAGAAAATTTCCATTAAGATTTTTCGAATTTTGTCCATTTCATTCAGACAAAAAAGTCTTAATGAAGATTAGGGTTTTTCTTGTTTTTAAAAAAAAACGAATATAACACCTATAAGCCTTGTATTCCAGTTTTTAAAAAAATGGATACGAAAGAAGAACAAGTTTAAGATTTTAGATTTAAAACTTGAAGAACAACCATGAAATGGTTGTGTTTATAAAACCATGAAAGAAAATGATTTTATTTTTGAGTTCTTTTGTTTGATCTTGTGTAAAACAATGATAAGATCGAAAACAAGTTATTCGCATTTGATAATAGATAAGAACATAATAACCTTGAGTTTGATGAAGAAGATGATGAACAGTTCTTGAAGATTGAGAGCACAAAATGCAACAGTGTTCTTTTCTTGCGGAGAAAGATTGATTCGCGTAAAAGACAAATATAAACTTTGAGAGTGTTTATATAGGAAGAGAGTAGAGAGAGAAAAACTTGAGCGGGGAAGTTTTTCATCATGACACAGACACGTGTTTGCATTTGATTGGATAGACAACGAAACGTGCAAACGTGTGTCAGAAAAAGAGCGTGCCTGGTGTTATCCGTTGCAATGACGTCACAACTGTCCTTTCACATTCTTTCGTTGTCTCTGAGGTTTTGAAAGAAAAACTCAGGGACTCTTTGGAAAATATGAAGCACTGAATAGAAATATCAGTGAGGGTTTTAAGAAATTTCAAAATATCGCTGTTAAGGAAGAGATATTCAGCGATGAAAGAATTTGAAATCTTGCATTTTCATGCGTTTTGTCAGAGAAAACATACCTTGATATCAGTTTAACCCAATTTATTCAGAGAGAAGATGATGAAATGGATTGTACAAGTTTATTTTATCCAGAGCCTATACAAGAATGTATAAACGTATCGCTGATTAAATGTGAATCGCTGAAGATTTATCCTTCAAAGTTCAGCATTCCAAGCTCGCTAATGAGAAAGTTGAATCTTGTCTCATCAAGAGGTTTGGTAAACAAATCAGCTAACTGATAATCAGTTGGGATAAAATGAAGTTCTATATCACCATTCATCACATGATCTCTGATAAAATGATATCTGATTTCTATGTGTTTTGTCTTTGAGTGTAGCACTGGATTGTTTGCTATAGCGATGGCACTTGTGCTGTCGCAATAGATTGGAATTTTGGAGAGCTGAAGATCATAGTCTAGTAGTTGATTTTTCATCCACAAGACTTGAGAACAGCAGCTTCCAGCGGCTACATACTCAGCTTCAGCTGTGGAAGTGGACACTGAGTTTTGCTTCTTACTTGTCCAACTTACCAACTTTCCACCCAGCGAGGGGTATTGTCGCTGAAGGAGCCACAGAAAGCGGAGAATTAAGTAGAGTGAGAAGGGTAGAGAGACGTACCTCGTTGGCGACAGGCTTGAAGTCGAGAACTTTAGGGCCAATCTGAGAGAGTTTCAGATCACCCTCTTCAGGATAGCTGTCCTTCAGGCCATATTGAAAGATGGCGCTGATGAATCGTGGGTAAGGAACCCATGCTGGTCGGTCAGCGGCAGAATCAACACGTTGAATGAGGTCTTCATAGATGATGGAGGCCCAGTCAATGTTGAGACCTTTCAGCAGTGCGTAACCCATGGCCTGCTGAGGTTGAGCGGCTTGATCAGAAGATCCGGATTTCGCTGTCATGCAGCTGATCAGGTGAGCGAAGATGAAGTTCATCTCGCTGGGCATCTTGGATTTCTTTATCAGCGTCAGCTTCTTCTCAGGTAGCTTGTCTCTTCCCGTCTCCCAGATGTAACCCATCGCATCAAGGAAAGCAATGATTTCTTCCCTGTCAGCGTGCTTCTTGTGGTCAGGAAATGGAATGAAAGGATTTTCTGAGGTAGCGTTAGGGAATTTCAGAGCTTTGCGGATTATTGCGGGGGTTATCTTGATGGTGCCATACTCAGTATCGCTGAGTATGCAGTCGATGGTTTTAGATGGATCTTTGGCGGAGGGTAGGTCGGTGTGTCTGGCAGAGTACCAGAATTGGGATAATAGACGCTGACTGGCAGGAGGTGTGATTGTCAGTGCTGTGTAGATGGGATACCTGCTTCCGAGGAGGAAACTCGAGAAGCGCTGAGAGGTTGTTTGCCTTTGTCCAGTCTAGTTGATCCAGCTCAAACTTAACCTGAGGAGCTTTGGTGATTTCCAGTTCCTCAGAATCAGCGGAGATGGACTCAGCGGTAACATTCAGCTTTGAAGTTGCCATTTCACTGTATTATCAGTTCAACCAAAGATGTTAACAAATAAGAAATATCTTAATGTGGAAAGAAAATTTCCATTAAGATTTTTCGAATTTTGTCCATTTCATTCAGACAAAAAAGTCTTAATGAAGATTAGGGTTTTTCTTGTTTTAAAAAAAAAACGAATATAACACCTATAAGCCTTGTATTCCAGTTTTTAAAAAAATGGATACGAAAGAAGAACAAGTTTAAGATTTTAGATTTAAAACTTGAAGAACAACCATGAAATGGTTGTGTTTATAAAACCATGAAAGAAAATGATTTTATTTTTGAGTTCTTTTGTTTGATCTTGTGTAAAACAATGATAAGATCGAAAACAAGTTATTCGCATTTGATAATAGATAAGAACATAATAACCTTGAGTTTGATGAAGAAGATGATGAACAGTTCTTGAAGATTGAGAGCACAAAATGCAACAGTGTTCTTTTCTTGCGGAGAAAGATTGATTCGCGTAAAAGACAAATATAAACTTTGAGAGTGTTTATATAGGAAGAGAGTAGAGAGAGAAAAACTTGAGCGGGGAAGTTTTTCATCATGACACAGACACGTGTTTGCATTTGATTGGATAGACAACGAAACGTGCAAACGTGTGTCAGAAAAAGAGCGTGCCTGGTGTTATCCGTTGCAATGACGTCACAACTGTCCTTTCACATTCTTTCGTTGTCTCTGAGGTTTTGAAAGAAAAACTCAGGGACTCTTTGGAAAATATGAAGCACTGAATAGAAATATCAGTGAGGGTTTTAAGAAATTTCAAAATATCGCTGTTAAGGAAGAGATATTCAGCGATGAAAGAATTTGAAATCTTGCATTTTCATGCGTTTTGTCAGAGAAAACATACCTTGATATCAGTTTAACCCAATTTATTCAGAGAGAAGATGATGAAATGGATTGTACAAGTTTATTTTATCCAGAGCCTATACAAGAATGTATAAACGTATCGCTGATTAAATGTGAATCGCTGAAGATTTATCCTTCAAAGTTCAGCATTCCAAGCTCGCTAATGAGAAAGTTGAATCTTGTCTCATCAAGAGGTTTGGTAAACAAATCAGCTAACTGATAATCAGTTGGGATAAAATGAAGTTCTATATCACCATTCATCACATGATCTCTGATAAAATGATATCTGATTTCTATGTGTTTTGTCTTTGAGTGTAGCACTGGATTGTTTGCTATAGCGATGGCACTTGTGCTGTCGCAATAGATTGGAATTTTGGAGAGCTGAAGATCATAGTCTAGTAGTTGATTTCTCATCCACAAGACTTGAGAACAGCAGCTTCCAGCGGCTACATACTCAGCTTCAGCTGTGGAAGTGGACACTGAGTTTTGCTTCTTACTTGTCCAACTTACCAACTTTCCACCCAGGAGCTGACATCCTCCTGTGGTGCTTTTCCTATCCATTTTGCAACCTGCAAAATCACTGTCTGAATAGGCGGTTAGATCGAATCCTGAATCTTTGGGATACCAAAGACCTAGATTCGCTGTACCCTTAAGATATCGAAAGATTCGCTTTACAGCTTTCATATGAGATATCTTAGGTTCAGCTTGATATCGTGCGCACAGACATGTTGCAAACATAATATCGGGTCGGCTAGCTGTAAGATACAGTAGTGAGCCGATCATCCCACGGTACAGCGTGACATTGACAGGAACACCCTTTGTGTCCTTATCAAGTATCAGCGGTGGTGCCATAGGGGTTTTCATAGCTGAACTTTCAGTTAAGTCGAATTTCTTCAGCATATCTTTAACATACTTTCCCTGATTTATAAAAGTTCCTTTTTCAGTTTGTTTAATCTGAAGACCAAGGAAATATGTTAGTTCACCCATCATACTCATTTTATACTCATCTTTCATTCTATCAGCGAAACGAGTACAAAGCTCAGGGTTAGTAGAACCAAATATAATGTCATCAACATATATTTGAACTAAAATGATATGACCTTTTATTTTTCTAAAAAACAAAGTTTTGTCAATCTTACCTCTCTCAAATTTTTCAAGGTGGAGATAAGTAGAAAGAGTGTCATACCATGCACGAGGAGCTTGCTTCAAGCCATAAAGTGCCTTATCCAGCTTATAAACATAACCTGGACGCTTAGGATCTGAGAATCCTGGAGGTTGTTCCACATAAACTTCTTCATTCAGCTTTCCATTTAGAAACGCTGACTTAACATCCATTTGATGTACAGTGAAGTTTTTGTGTACAACATATGCTAAGAAAAGACGAATAGATTCAAGTCTTGCTACTGGAGCAAAGGTTTCGTCATAATCTATACCTTCCTCTTGTCTGTATCCCTGAGCAACAAGACGAGCTTTGTTGCGAGTTACAGTACCATGTTCGTCCAACTTATTTCGATAGACCCACTTAGTGCCTATCACTGTTTTGTCAGTTGGTCTCCGAACAAGTTTCCAAACTTTGTTTCTTTCGAATTCAGTCAGCTCTTCTTGCATAGCGCTGACCCAGTTTGGATCTCTGAGGGCATCATCTATTTTCTTTGGTTCAGTTAGAGAAATAAAGTTAACAAATAAACAAATATTACCTGCACTTCTACGAGTCTGAATACCAGCGTTGGGATCACCAAGAATTTGATCGATTGGGTGATTTACAGTCCATCGCTGAGCCGGAGCATGCGTCGCTGACTCAGTCTGAACTGGAGAAACTGAAGATGAGGCTTCAGCTACTTCTGGATTATCAGCTAAGAGAGGAATGCTTGCATTTGTCACTTCATTCACTGATTGCTGAGAAATAGATGGAATTTCTGAGACATTTGGATCAACTGCGGGTATAGTGTTTATAGGAACAGCTGAGACCCAAGATGTTTCAGCTTCACTATTCTGCATATTGGGAATGATAGTAGGACCATCATTTTCAGTTGTATGAGTATGAGTAGTGGGAACATCTTCTGAATCACAAAGATGAGAAAACATCCATTGATTCAGTTCTTCTGTATCAGCGTTCGGTTTAGAGTTCGCTGAACGGGATTCGTCAAACGTGACGTGAATAGTTTCTTCTACAGTTTGTCTTCTTCGATTGAAGACTCTGAAGGCTTTGGAAACTGAGGAGTATCCAAGAAAGATTCCATCATCAGCCTTAGGATCAAACTTTCCAAGGGCATCTCTGTTGTTCAGTATGAAACACTGACAACCAAAGATGTGAAGAAAGCTGATTGAAGGCTTTCTCCCATGAAAAAGTTCATAGGCTGTCTTTTTGAATCTTTTGACTATCAGCGACCTGTTATGCGTAAAACAAGCCGTGTTGACAGCTTCTGCCCAAAACTGAGTAGGCAGGTGAGAATCGCTGAGCATTGAACGTGCAGCTTCAATAATTGTTCTATTTCTTCTTTCAGCGACTCCGTTTTGTTGTGGTGTTCTCACTGACGAAAAGTTGTGAGAAATACCCTTGCTCTCAAGGAAGGAATCAAGAGAACTGTTTTTGAATTCAGTTCCATGATCACTCCTTATTGAGCGAACAGTCATATTGTTCAGAGTTTCCATCTTCCGAACAAAGGTGATGAGTTCTTCAGGGGTGTCACTCTTAGAACGGAGAAACATTACCCATGTGTAACGAGAGAATTCATCAACTATGACCAGCGTATATTTCTTTCCAACGATGGATTGTTTGTTAACGGGGCCAAACAAATCCATATGGAGTAGTTGAAGAGGAGATGACACTGAGGAAACTTGCTTGGACTTAAAGCTTGCCTTGGTCTGCTTCCCTTTTTCACACGCTGAACATAAGGATTCTTTGGCGTATGAATGTTGAGGTAGACTAGTGACTAACTCTTTGGATGAAAGAGTATTCAGTGTCTTGAAGTTGAGATGTGAGAGCCTCTTGTGCCATAGCCAGTTGACATCAGAAGATGCCTTTGAGAAGAAACAGGAGTTCTCAGTGGTTGTTGAGTCCATGTTTATAACGTAAACATTTTCCAAACGATAACCGCTGAGAGCTATCTTCTCCTTTTTGTCAGAGACAAAGCAGGATTCCTTAGTGAAAATCACTTTGTTATCCATGTCGCAAAGCTGACTGATGCTCAGAAGATTATGCTTCAGCCCTTCAACATATGCGACTCTTCTGAAGGATGTTGTACCATTTGAAAGTACACCATACCCTCGGGTGTGTCCTTTTCCATTTCCACCGAAAGTCACAGAGGGACCCTTCTCTTCCTTGTATTCAGCGAGCAGGCTTTTCTTTCCAGTCATGTGTCTAGAGCATCCGCTATCGAGATACCAGATACCCTTCTTAACCTGCAATACAAAGGAAGATTAGTTTTGCTTGGGTACCCACTTCGCCATGTATACGTGTTTGTCAGTGGAAGAGGTTGGAATGGGTTCAGCAGTCTTCGCAGCATTTGAAGATTCAGCTTTGTCCTTCTTCACTTTAGTCAATTTCTTGACCTCAGAGGTAGGAGTCACCTTGACCTGACTTGCAACTGGTTTGGTCTTCTTGGGTGCTATCTTCACCTTAGCTATCTTATCAGCTTTGGTGGCTGTGGGACACTTACTTGCAATATGATCGGTAAGTCCACAGTGATAACATTTCCTATAACTAAAATTAGTTCTAGGACCACTTGAGTGCTGAGCTTTTAATTTGGAATTAGAAGTGCCAGCACCAAGTACACTATTGGTTTTTGAAATAGGACGAACATTCAGTTCTTCAGATTTCTTACCAAGGACATCTACTCTGAGTCTAGGAGTAGGTCGCTGAACTGATCCAGAGGTCTGATTTCTAGAACCAGATGAATGAATCACTAAGGCTTTGGAAGCATTCAGCTTAGGTACTAAAGTACCCTTCTGAGGATTTTGATAAATTACAATTCCTTTACCTTTATCTTTAGAGACAGAGGTAGGTTTTGAATAAACCATTTTCTCCTTACCTTTTGAGGTAGGAGTTTCCTCAGGGATTGGTGTAATCGAAGAGGAGTACTGAGATGAAGAAGTGTCAGCTATTGAAGATACGAACGTTCCAAATTTAAGCATTGAATGTTCAGTGGTTGGTATTGGAGTATCATATTTATAACCCAGACCACATTTATCACTCAGAGGAATCTGAGCCTTAATTATCTCAGTGATCTTTGTTGAAGAATTACACCATCCTTCAACAGTAGCTTGTTCAGCTTTTAATGCAGCGATAGCTTCCGCTCGTTCGATTTTGACTAGCTGATTTAAATGGACTTGATCTTTAAAATCTTCTTCAAATTTAGAAAGCTTTTCTATTTGAAGGTGGCAATTTTTAAGCTTTTCAGCGAGATCAAGATTTTGGTTTTCAACCACAGCTTTGCCGTTCATGGCTTCGTATAAACTTCTAGTCAGTAGTTCGATTTTACGGAGACTATCAGCTTCATCAATATTTACAATATTGGTAAAGAAGGAAGGTGATACCTGAATGGCAGATGTTGAAGTGGAGGGAATGTCTGAACTTTCTTCCTTTTCTTCAATCTTGGCCATGAGACATTGATTTGCTTCATCATCTTCAGAATCCGATGATGAGGCTTCTTCATCAGAAGCAGCCCAATCATAGTCAGCCATCAGGCCTTTTCCCTTCTTCTTAAAGCTTTTCAGCTTTGCATACTTCTCCTTCAGCTTTAAGTATTTGTCGTCTTTATTCCTTGGAACAAAGGATTTCTTTGTAAAAGCTGAAGGTCTCATGATTTTCTTTGACCTGCACTCGTTAGCGAAATGACCTGTCTTTTCGCAGTTAAAACAAGTAGCAGTATCCTTATCAACAAAAGCTGATGACTTAGGCTTGTCAGCTATAGAAAGAGTTTTGTTCTTTCTTAACATTTTCTTCTTGGCGAATCTTCTGAACTTTTTAGTTAGGAGAGCCAAGGATTCATCATCTGAAGAATCAGAATCTGATGACCTTTCAGAGTTACTTTCTAACTCAGTGATAGTGACCACGGGTCGCTGAGTAGAAGGTTCCTCTGAGATTAAAGCAACATGGGTGCTTTTGGAATCTTTTACAAGATTCTTCTTAAGATGGCTAGATTGCTCATGATTCAGCAATGTGCCATATAAGGTAGCAAGTGTCATTGATCTTAGATCTTTCGACAGCTTGAGACACATGGAATAATTGTCCCAGCTTTCAGGTAAACATTCTAAAAACTTTGTCAGAACTTCAAAGTTAGAATATTCCTTACCAACCGTTTTTAGATCTATAATTAAGCAATTAAAACGTTGATGTACTTCAGAGAGAGTTTCATTCTTACCAGAGATGAAGATTTCGTATTGTCTTACCAGGTTGATCTTTCTTGAATCCTGGACTTCAGACGTTCCTTCATACTGAACACATATTGTGTCCCACATGGCTTTTGAGGATTTCAGGTTCATGACGGAATGGTAGACTTCGTCAGGAAGGGCCATGGATAGCATGGATCTGGCTTTTGTATCTATAGCCACTTTCTTCTTGTCTTCATCGGTCCAATGATGGATTTCCTTTGGAATCAGCCTTTCTGGAATAGCAGCCCTAGTTGCAGTGGATGGAACTGCAGGATCAATTGTTACAGGGATGTGTGGGCCGTTTACAAGATAGTAAGGTATAGTAGGGTCTACACCTTCTAAGAAGAGTGTCATCCTATTTTTCCATAAGTTGAAGTTATCTCTGGAAAATCTAGGGGGTTTTGCAAGAGAACCATTGTCAATATAGTGAGTGTTTGTGTTTGAGTTGGCCATTTTCAGATAATAGCAAGGAAGAGAAATATCTTAGATTAGATCTTGTTTATGAGATTAAACAAATCCGCTCTGATACCACTTGTTGGTCCCTAAAGGCCTAAACAAGTTTGTAGAAGGGGGGGGGGGGGGAATACAAACACACTATTTTACTTTTCTAAATTGTTTATTGATAAATCATTAACAATTTACAGCTTGTTGCGGAAACAAGATTAAGGATAAACCTAAATATAAACAAGTTGGAACACTGAGGTTTTCTTGCACTAAGAAAGATAAGGAGATTACTAATAAAATCCTATCTTGAGAGATTTGAACTTGTCCAGAGTTAGCAAGTTGCTTCAAATGAAGTGAGTTCATCTCTTTATATACTGCATGCATTTAATGCAATTCAGTATACACTTTACACGTGTCATCAGCGGATTGGTTGCATGTCATTGACCTTTGTTGACAACCTTAGTAGCCGCATGAATGAACAGTGTAGTATCAGAGTGGTTGTACGATTTCAGATTTTCGGAGGTTCTTTTCTGACATTTCGTACGGTGGCGTGCAAGGGAGGTTAAAACAAAAGTACTTTGTACGGAGGACTTCATGATCAGCTTTCGTTGATTCAGCGATTATCATTTACTATTCAGCAGATGATAAAGTTCAGCGATAGCTGAAGTCTTGTACTTGATACTTCACGTTGAGTGGACAAATCTGAGTCTTCGCTGATCCGCATCAGTTCATTAGGAGACTTGTCGCTGGTTCTTGAGCTTGATCTTCCACTTCAGCGTAGAACCTTTGTTGACGTGAATCTTGTCTTCAGGGATCATAAGTAAACAACTAACTTATCAGCGATCACCATAAGGACTGAACAGACTCAGCGATATGGTGAACAGTGTTCGTTGAATGTTTAATCTAAAAGTGCGAGAGTTCCTATCAGCAATACTGTAAGATCTTAGTACTTATCAGCGATAGTGAAACTCTGATACATATTGTTTACTTACAATTTTCACTAAGTATTTAAGATAGGGTCATTATCAAATCACTGAGGGTTTGGATCAACAGATACCGTATTCGTGCTTGAAGATGGCGTCATCTCTATTTTGGGTGATAAGGGTGAGTCCTCCGACGATGTTGTGTTGTGGGTAAGAGGAGGACCAGTAATTTGCGATGATACCACCACAGCTCCATCTGCATTCAAAGAATCATCAGGAGATACAGGGGAAATATAGAAATCATTATAGAAATGTTCAAAAAGTAGTCTAATTCAGAACGGTGTATCTTCGATGTATTGGACGAAGAAGGATCTACTAGAGTGTGCTTAGTTTCCAATCTAGAATGATTGGAGGCCAGCACTCCTGTGAGCACGGGTTCTGAACTGACATGTTCAGAAGCCAAGTCGACCAATTCATCGAAGGACACATTGATGCTCTCAATAACGGTCTTCGTCCTCTTGTTCTAGACTCGGAATGCTTTTGAAGAAGTCGAGTAGCCGATGAAGATCCCTTCGTCTGCCTTTGGGTTGAGCTTGCCAGTATCATCCTTGTCGTTCTTCACGAAGCACTTGCACCCGAATGCATGGAATTAGTTGATATTAGGAGTGCGATTGTTGATGAGCACGTACGGTGTCTTGTTAAAGCGTTTGTTGATGAAGGATCTGTTCTGAGTATAGCATGCCGTGGCGACAGCTTCAGCCCATAAGAACATTGGAAGGTTGTACTGGGGTAGCATAGTTCGTCCCGCTTCCACCAAGGTGCGATTGTGACGTTCCACTACGCCATTCTGTTGAGGAGTCCGAGCAGCAGAGAAGTTGTGTGAAATCTCAACCGATGTGAGATATTCATTCATAACACGATCCTTGAACTCGGTGCCGTTATCAGTACGAATTGAGATGACGACCATCTGCATGTTGTTCTGGACACCCTTCAGATGGTTGATGATTAACCCGGGAGTCTCATCCTTCGAGCGGAGAAATTTGACCCAGGTGTATCTCGAGAAGTCGTCCACCATCACCAGTACATACTTCTTGTGATTTATGCTTTTACCTCGCATAGGACCACATAGATCCATGTGTATAAGCTCCAAAGGCCTGGACGTACTTGGAACCGCTTTCGATTTGTAAGTCGCTTTCTTCATTTTGCCCATCTCGCATGCGGAGCAGAGATGTTCTTTCTCGAACCTTAGTTCTGGCATTCCTTTGACGAATCCGCCTAGCACCAGCTTGTTTATATTCTTGAAGTTAAGATGGGAAAGTCGTCGATGCCACACCCAGTTCTGTTGAGTAGTTGCTTTGGACAGGAGGCATACATCTTTATCGGTCTTCAGAGAGGCGAGGTTGATTGTGTACAGATTCGTTCTTAGAGTCCCAGTGAGGATCTCCGTTCCGTCTTCGTTACGAATGTTGCATCTCTTCGCCTTGAAGTTGGCTTCAAGATTCTTGTCACAGAATTGGCCGATGCTGAAGAGGTTGTGTCCCAAACCCTTCGACGTAGGACACTCGCTTAATGGTAAGGTTGTCATGAACTAGATCTCCATAGCCCATAATCAGGGCTACATTGTCATTCCCGAAACAAACGTCACCGCGGTACTTCTCCTTGAAGTTGGTGAGCAGCTCCCGTTTACCAGTCATGTGTTTGAAGCAACCGGAATCAAGAAACCACACATGACCGGGGTGCAAAACAGAAATTAGGGGTTCTTAGGTACCCATTTATAAATGGGTCCTGATAAGTTAGGTGCAACACCTTTTCTCGGGGCCCGTTTAGATTTGGGTTCTTTTCGGGATTTAGAAGAACGAGAATTAAACACATGATATGTACCAAACCAATCAGATGCATGTCTAGAATCGACAAAATCATTCATTCCACACATAGAACAACAAACACAATCACGCGAAATCTGAATCAATTGCTGTTTAGAAGTAAGTTTAAACGGAAATTGAAAACCATGTTCAACAGACTTATTAAAAGCAAAATCATGATTGTTATTGTTCTTCCTAATATGCTAAAATGAATTAAAAGATTGAGTCTTCTCGTGGCTTAACTTAGGCTTATTTTCTACCCACTCTTGTTGAGCAGCTCTCTCCCGACCCGTTCTATCTGAAATGGCATTAAAGTTATTGTCAGAGGAGCTGGAGTAATAGGGTTGTCTTGTAGATCTTTTACCGGGTTTAGATCGTTTCTTGGACCGACGTTTAGATTTAGATTTTGAAGAAATGGTCTCAGAAACGTTTTTGGAGTTAGAACATTCTCCTTTTTTAAAATTTACCGGTGTGGGCATTTTCTCTAAAAATTGAGTGTGACTTGCAAGCTTTGGAAAAAATCAATTTTTGAAACATCATCATCATGACAAACAGAGGAATTTATAAACTCAGAAAACCGTCGTGCAGAATCAAATAGGGTTTCACCATCAGAGTAGGATGAAGAGCAGTTAAAGGAATCATCTGCAAAGGGATTATTAAAGTCTGGAAAAAGATTCCTTTGAACAGATTCAGTTTGAACCGCCTTACCTTTATTTTGGTAACTCAAACTCTTATCATCGGTGTCACGAGACACTCCTAGAAAAGCTTTGCACGAGGAACTATCCGAAAAAGTAGTTGACGGGTCAACCGAGATGGTTTCAGGAGAGGCAGGCTTCATTGGAGTATCCACGGGACTTTCCTTTCAATTTAGCAATCTCGGTTTTATAACTCGTTCTTTCTTATTCGGAAAATGACTCGGTTTTGTTTTGTTTGAGCTTGTTTATAGTGGATAAAAGTACAATTCTTTCGGTGTCAAAAATAACATTGTCCCTCACAATTGATTCTTCGAGTTTGAAAATGATGTTTTCTAAAATCAGAGGTGGAACATATCGTTTGAACTCTGATTGATCATGAGATCCTACATCTGGTGTTGCCGTAACTGGAACTGGAGTTTCCACAGTATTAGCAAGAGAACAGATGTCGAAGTAATCATTTGAGAGGTAAGGTGTTTTGGTTTTCAAATAAGACGCATTAAAGGTTTCATACACGAAAGGAACTTGTACATTTATATTTTTTCGAGGTGGCTCATCTTCCGATTTAGTGTCAACATTTTCAGGCTTTTCCCCTACTTTTGGTAGAGGAATTCCTGTTCGTCTTTTATGGTCTTCCTTTTCCTTATCTTCCTATGACGGTTTAGTCCACTTGATCTTATACTTAGGGTATCTAGTCCCAAAAAGTTGAACTCATAAAGGGTGGGAACCTTTGATATGATTTTCTTAAGGTAACACAGATTATCATATCCGAGTCCCCAAAGAGAGTTGTAATACTTGAATTCCTTCGGTTTATTCAAATGAATGGTTTGTTCAGATTGACCAAGTTTATAAAGTTTGGATTTTAGATCCTTAAGATTGTTAGTCAACACCTCATTTTGTTTTTGAACGTTTTCTTGAAGAACAATGTTAGGGTCGTTTTATGCTGAATTAAAGTTCAAGGGTTTGTTTTGTTATTCTTTAATTTGAGCTTAGTTAGTGAACGGGTCGTGGGCTTGTTAACCACGGGCCCGCCATATATAAAGTTTTTTGCCTTAGAAAATAGGCTAGTTGTCTTTATTGCTTTCCTACTCTCATATTGTAAACACTCTCATTGAAAGCATTATATGGATGACCAGTTGAAATCATAAACATCGTATTCATATCTATTGATTTCATTGTTCGTTGCACGGATCTGAGAGTCACAATTGGTATCAGAGCAGACGGACTACATCGATTCAAAGTATTCAATTCGATTTCTGGTAAGTTTTCTGAACAATACGGCTGTGTTCTTGAGTGACATTCTACTTTTTGATTCTGTTAAAATTGATCGATTTCGTTTATTGGGTATTGTTAGTCTCATTGCTATTAGTGATTCTGCAAGTTTTCGTATTCTAATTCGATCGTTTGAGTGTGTTTTTAAGCAAATTAAGTTCAAAAGTTTTGGGTGTGTTCTTGAGAAAAATCATATTTTTAACCATCAAAACTTGTTGTTTTGCTTCAAAATTGATTTGGGTAGTGTTATTTTTGTGTTTGGAAGTGTTTCTAATTTTTCAGGAACGTTTTTAAGCAACCCTAATCGATTCCCAATCGATTTCATCACTCCAGCCGCACTTTCCGGAAGTTCCTTAATTCTTTTCGGACACCACTCATTTTCCGGGTAAGTTCTCTGTTTCTTTATCTTTCCGGGTAAATTGTTCCGGAAACCCAAAGTGTCCGGTAATTCATTTTATCCGGACAACTCAAGGTATCCGGTAAATTTAATTTCTTCCGGAAACCCATTCCATCTGGAAAGCATCTTATCCGGAATCCTTTGTATCCGGTAAGTCTGTGTTTAATTTCTTCCGGAAACTCCTTACACCCGGTAAGTTATTGTGTTTATTTTTCCATCCGGAAACTATTGTCTTCCGGTAACCTCTTGTTATCCGAAAACTATAGTTTGTCCGGACTCTTTGAGTTATCCGGAAACTTCTGAGTTTTAACTGTTTTTCACTTAATCTGATCCGGACACTTCCAGATCAGACGTCTTATTCGGATTCTTATCCGGTAAGCTCATTCCTGTTGAATTCTTACCTGTTCCTAGTTCATATCAGTCGTAGAACCTGCGTTAGGATATCACTCGTAGTGCCTTGCGTTAGGTTATAACTTTGAATCGATCACCTCGTCTGACGATCACTCCAGTGCAACCAAAGATGTCTTCGCGTGACGCTCTTGCAATCGGTACCGACACCAAACCACCTTGCCTCTATCAAGGTGAGTACAGTCAGTGGCGCGATAGGTTTAAAATCTTCATCGAGTCGAAGGACAACTTCGAGTACATTTGGCGAGCGTTAGAAAATGGGCCTATTCCAGAACCCATGAAGGATATACCTGCAACTACAAATACTTTAGCTCCACGTGAGAAAAAGACGTTATCTGACATGACTGAAGAAGAAAGAGGCAGGATTGAAGGAGAAAAGCATGCAAAGAGATATCTTGTTCAAGCCCTCCCCAATGCGATCTATACGGCAATCGACAACTACAAAGACATAGCTAAGGGTATGTGGGATCAAGTGGAGAAGATGATGCGAGGAAGTGAAGTCGGGAATCAACTGAAGATTAATAGTTCAATAACGAAGTTTGACAGTTTCAAACAGCGCACCGGTGAATCCCTATCTCAAACTTATGAACGATTCTGTTCTCTTCTTAACGAGCTCCACAAGAACAAGATTACTCGTTCCAACACTGAAAATGCTCTGAAGTTCCTTAACAATCTTCTGCGTGAGTGGAAAGTGTTTGCATCACATGTCAAGCACAACCACTTAATGGAGAAGGTCGGTATTCACGAGCTGTATGAGATGCTTCTTCAAGACGAAGATGAAGTGATGGAAATTCTGAAAGAGAAGAAAGATGCAACCAAGCAAGCTTCTGATCCTATTGCACTCATGTCCTACAAGCAAGGGAAATCTTCGGGCCGTCACTCCAAACGTGCTCAAAAGCAAAGCTCTTCCGAATCTGAAGAAAAGGAAGACAATGATTCTAATGATGAAGTATCTGACTTCAAGAAAGCGATAGTTCTGCTCACCAAATCTTTCCAACAACAGAAGTTCTATAAGAAGCATTCGTCCAATAATCAGCGCTACTCCACCTCCTCCAACAAGCGCCATGATTATCAGGACAAGTATGAGGGAAAGAAGAAAGCTGATGAGCAAGATAAGTCAGAGAAGAAGGAGAAGACGGAGAAAGTAGAAAGTAAGAAGAAAGATGAACCAATGACATGTTACAACTGCGGAAAGCTTGGTCACTTCGCTAAAGATTGTAAGAGGCATGTGGTAAAAAATTCTCATTACTACAAGGCTAAGCTCGCCCTGATTGAGCAGAAGGAAGCTGGAGAAGCATTACTTGTGGAAAACGACTACTGGTTGGGTCGTTCTGATGATGAAAGCGATTCTGATGGTGCTAATGCTTTCATGGGATATCACTCTCCAGCCGATGAAGACAAGACAAGTCAGGTATGTGATTCTAGCCAACAAGATTTCTTGAATCAAATGCAATCTCTTACCGAACAGGCAGATTCCTTTAAGGCCACCTCTACAGAACAAATGCTTGAGATTAGATCTCTAACCGAAAAGCTAGATGTTCAAAAGAGAATAACAAAAAGATATAAGTCTGAAAATGCTAATTTAAAAGACAAATGCAAAAATCTTTCAATAGGACCTAAGGACTTACGGGCCAAATTATCTGATCTTCAGTCTCAGTTTGCTCAGTGTTTGAATGAGAAAGAAGATATTGTTTATCAATGTTCTGCTCTTCAAATTCAGCACAAGGAGTTTGTTAATAAAATCACCGATCTTGAAACAAAACTCCACAAAAGAGGTCAAACCGATCAAACCATCTTTATGAATAAACCCAAAGAGTTCACGTACTTTAACAAAGAATGGGGAATCGGATATGATAACCCACACTATTTGAAAAGGGGTATCTACAAAACACCTACTTTGTATGATTTTGGCTATTTTGGGTTAGATAAAAAGTATCCGGAATATGCTATTCAATGGACTGGTCCTCTTGAACCTGAAAAGGAAGAGGAAACTGAGGAATATAAGCGCGCACACACGTCACGCATGCAACTTCCTTTTTGTTATGAGCCTTTAAATTATTCTTATCAAAACAACAAGAAGTATCTCTCGAATGACTACTTCGACTGCTACAAGGTTGCAAAGCCCAAGGGTTCCTCCAAAAAGGATGAGGTCCAAGCAACCGCAACCAAGACTGAGACGGACGAGTCCAAGCTCTATGTCCCCCTCTCATCTTGGAAGCAAAGATAGTCGAGTTGGAGGAGTCACTCGAGAAAGAAAGGTCAGTTTTTCAAAAGGAGAAGCAAGCGCTTATCCTAGAACTTGAGAATGTTAAATCAGTCAAAACCGAATCTGTATCGGATGAAGGACAGGAAATCCTTCGGGGTAAAATCACCAAACTCACATCAAAACTGGCTGCTTTGGCAACAGATGCGATGCAAGAGTAAACGAAAAATGGTCAACTTCAAGAGCAAATTGACCAACTCGAAACTGAAAAGCAGATTTCACCCGAACTTTCCTCAAGTTCATCTGATACGTCTTCGTGCAAAGCTTTCATAGGCAAGATATCTATTTCACAAGACGGTAAAGATTCTTAAGACGAGAGTGTTTTAAGGAATTTGAACTCTGATTTTTTCTTAGCTTCCGCACCAAATTCCCCAAAGCACACTGACACTAAGTGTTCCTCGCCTTCCTTGACCAATCCAAGTCCTGAAATTCCGGAGATCGATTTTTCTGAATACATGAACTCCGAAGGCAATTCTGATGGAGAGTTTGAGTCGTTCCCCTTTGACAAACCTCTTTCGAGTCATACTGATTTTCTATCACCAGTGGTGAATCGACCGGTCAACTTTGAAAAGGGTGCTTGTTCAAACACAAAGACCCCAATTGTGATTAAGATTTCCAAATCTAAACCTGTTTCTCAAAACCAATCACAGCCGAGGCAAAAGACCGAGCGATTGCCTATCAAAAATCCTGTTTCATCAAAAGTGACTGACCATCATGTCCCTGTTGTTACAGATAAAAATGGTCGCGCAAAACAAGAAAAACCCAAGTGGCTAAACAAGGAACCTGTCAAGGATGCTGCATCAAAGTCTTTCCCTACTTCTTTTAATCCTAGAATAAACAAAAACGATTGTGCTTGGAATCATTGGAATATTTTTGAAGTTTCTTTTCCGGTTAAAATTAATTCCGTTCATCAATTGATTCAATTATCGCGTGATTGTTTATGTTGTTCTAATTGTGGTTGGAATGATTTTGATGACATTCATAACAATGATTGGTTTGGGTCGTATCACATATATAATTCATCACCCAAACGCAAACCCCGTAATAACAAGAAGAAACACTATAAACAACGGGGTTTCCAACCAGAGGTTAAACCACAGCGGGAGACCAAACCCATTCCTAAACGGGTTGCTCCTACTGAGGTTAAACCGGAACCCAAGAGGCAACCTGCTACAAAACCTGTTCCTCTGAAAGGTGTAAATCCTACACCTAAGAGGCAATATGTGCCAAAACCAGTTTCTTCAAACGGTGTACAACCTACACCTAAGGGGAAAGCTGTGTCAAATCAAGTTCCTCCGAGAGGTGCCAAACCTAACCCTCCAGGACCCATGCAAATATGGGTACCTAAAATCCGTTAAACCTGTTTTTGCAGCACGGTCATGTGTGGTACTTAGATTCTGGATGCTCCAAGCACATGACCGGAAGGAGGGAGCTTCTCACTAACTACAAAGAAGAATATGGTGGAGACGTGAGATTTGGGAACAACGACAAGGCGCCGATCGTGGGCTACGGCGACATTGTCCAAGATAAGATCACAATAAAGAAGGTATCACACGTCGCGGGATTGGGACACAATCTGTTCAGCATTGGGCAATTCTACGACAAAGATCTCGAGGTCCGTTTCAAAGCTAAAAGGTGTAGAATCCTCAATGACGATGGAGAGGAGTTACTGGTTGGGAAACGCAAGACCAACCTCTACACAATCGACCTCGTAGCCCTGAAACCCGATAACCCCGTCTGCCTCATGTCGAAGGCTAATTCCGAACAAGCGTGGATTTGGCATCGAAGACTATCGCACCTGAACTTCAAAAGTATCAAAAAACTGGTGCTAGGCGGACACGTGAAAGTCATGCCCGATCTTCAATTCATGAAGGATCGTCTATGCGGGGCATGTGAAATGGGAAAGATGAAGCGAGTACCGCATCAGCCGAAGGCAGCCGCGAGCACGTCCCGGTCCCTCGAACTTATCCATATGGATTTGGGTGGACCGATGCGTGTTCAAAGCATCAACAAACGGAAATATGTTCTAGTGATGGTGGCTGATTACTCGCGCTACACTTGGGTGAAGTTTCTACGCTCGAAGGACGAAACTCCGGAGCTGATCATCAATCACCTGAAGACCGTCCAACTGAACAAGCAACAACAAGTTCAGACTATACGAACCGACAATGGGACGGAGTTCAAAAATCAAACGGTAGATGACTATCTGACGTCAGTCGGCATTTCGCACACCTTCTCTGCCGCACGCACTCCTCAGCAAAACGGAGTGGTGGAACAACGCAACCGTACTCTTGTTGAAGCAGCTCGCACCATGCTTTCCCAATCCAATCTACCACTATTTCTGTGGGCCAAAGCGGTGTCTACGGCTTGTTACACGCAAAACCGCTCAATCATCAACAAGCGGTTCAATAAAACACCGTACGAGATCATGAACAACCGCGTTCCGAACATCAAGTATTTTCATGCGTTCGGATGCACGTGCTACGTACTGAACGACAAAGACAATCTCGGCAAATTCAGCCCAAAGACGGATAAAAGAGTCTTCATCGGATACTCCATGCAAGCTAAGGCGTATCGCGTTTACAATAAATGGACTAAAACCGTTATTGAAAGTGTAAACGTGACATTCGACGAAGCCGCAGATTTGGCTTCTGAACAAATCGGTTCAGAACCCGGTTTAACTGGCATGCTAGCTTCTGGACCTCCAAGTTCGGGATCTGCACAAGCGACAGTAAATCCAAATCATGCATCTTCATCGAATGCTGATTCTTCTGATTTAGATTTATTGTTTAAGTACTTTCATGATGACACATTTAATGCTTTTACTCCTGTCTCAGTACAACCTCGACTTGAAGCTGCTCGTAATGAGGATTCGGCAAATCTATCCGGTCCGCCGCCTTCTACAAGCACGCCGTCCATTTCTGTGGAGACAGCTCAACCGTCATCATCGACCTCTACTGATACTATTGTCCCCCCGGAGGAACCTGTTATCAACCCGGAGAACGCTCCTAATGATTCGTCATCTGCAACAATCGTCGATCAACCTCTGAACTCCTCGGAACCAGAAGTTGTTCAACCCTCGGCGAATCCTCCCCCACCTCCTCCAAGAAACCAGCCTGCAACACTTGAGGCAGTTCAAGACCTACCCGCTGGTAATTATGTGGATCCGGACACGTCTCACTCTACTCAACAGCCGCTCCCACATACCACCAAGCGGACGAGAGCTCATCCCCTACACCAAATCATTGGTGATCCCGCCACTCCTGTTCAGACGCGAGGTGCATCGGCCAACTTCTGTCTCTTCTCCGGCTTCTTGAGCAAGATCGAACCGACAAACGTACGTGAAGCACTTAAAGATCCGGACTGGATCATAGCTATGCAAGAAGAGATCAATCAATTCGAGGCTCTAAAAGTATGGCGACTGGTCCCGCGTCCAACCCACAAGACGGTGATCGGCACCAAGTGGATCTTTAAGAACAAGAAGGACGAAGACGACATTGTCGTACGCAACAAGGCACGTCTCGTGGCCAAGGGGTATCGTCAACAAGAAGGGATTGATTATGATGAGACCTACGCTCCGGTAGCAAGAATCGAAGCCATACGTATGTTTCTTGCATACGCCGCGCACAAGAACTTCACGGTCTTCCAAATGGATGTGAAGACCGCATTCCTCTACGGCGATATAAAGGAAGAAGTATATGTCTCGCAACCGGAAGGATTCGTGGACGATTCGAAGCCTGATCATGTCTACGTTCTAGACAAGGCGCTTTACGGTCTAAAGCAAGCTCCGCGAGCCTGGTACAACACTATGTCCGAGTTTTTGATAAAGTCCAAATTCACACGAGGTAAAATCGATTCTTCTTTGTTTATCAAAAACGAAAAGGGTCACATAGTTCTAGTTCAAGTGTATGTAGATGACATAATATTCGGTTCTACTAATCCCCAATATGCTAAGAACTTTGCCAATCTAATGGGTGAATTTTTTAAAATGAGCATGCTTTGTGAGATGAATTTCTTCCTTGGTCTTCAAGTTAAACAACTGTCGACCGGGATATTCATAAACCAGGCTAAGTACATCCGGGATATTCTTAAGAAATTCCAGATTGAACAGTCCTCACCTATGAAAACTCCCATGGCACCTGGTACAAAGCTTCACGCTGATCTTAACGGAACAGATGTAAACACTAAACTGTATCGGGGAATGATCGGTTCTTTGATGTATCTAACAACCAGTAGACCGGATATCATGTTTTCAACTTTTCTATGCGCCTAATTTCAATCAAAACCAAAGGAGTCTCACTTAACTGCTGTACAACGTATTTTTCGTTATTTACGTGGTACTGCTGATCTTGGCTTGTGGTACCCGAAAGAGACAGGTTTTGAGCTATCCGCTTATTCTGATGTGGACCACGCGTGCAACATGATGGACCGGAAGAGCACGTCGGGGCATGTGCAGTTTTTGGGAGATAGTCTGGTGTAACACCCCGCTTACCACGACACAATATTGTCCGCTTTGCCCCACTGGCTCACGGCTTTGTTCTTGGCGACCTGGCGAGGACTTCCCAGGGGGTCACCCATCCTGGTACTACTCCCACCCAAGCACGCTTAACCACAGAGTTCCCAAGGAACCTGTAAAGTCCATACTCCAGAAAGGAAGTTGAGGGGCCATTTGGGTCAATGCACCAAACTTGTGCAAGGGACCAGCCATATGACCGATCCCCTCCCACTTCCCCTTTCATTTTCACTTAAACAACTCCCAAAAACCTTTTCCCCATCCCCCTTTGTTGTGTGTTCGGCCAAGAAGAGAACTAGAGAGAGAGAGAAAGAAAGAAGCCGAGAGAGTGAGAGAGAAACCGAGAGGGTGATAGAGGTTGCTGCCGGCGACGAGGAGAGAGGAGGAAGGAGGCGATCGCCGGCAAGTTTGGTCAGAAAAGAGGAGGAAGAAGGGTTCGTCGAGGTAAGTTCGTCTATTTCTCGTTTGTTGTTATCGTATGTCAAAGAAACGCCGCCAACCACCACCGCTGCCGGAGGCGGCAGGGGGTGGTGCACGGCTGTTGTCCAGCCTAGGGTAACCCATATTCAGTAGTTCATATGCTTTTCGGGTCTGTTGGGATTAAGCCACGACTTAATGGGTTTATAATCAATAGTGTCATTTCATGTGAAAATTTAGTAATCTGCCACTGTTTTGCTTAAACCGTAACGTTTTCCTCGTAACTCGGATTGGGGCGAAATCGGTGCCAAAAGTTCCCATTTTGAGTCTAGTAACTTTTCTATGTTTTGTGCAAAAACCAGTTCGGAACGTAGCTTAGGTCAAATCGTCGTTTTGTACTGAAAGGTTCTGTTTTCTCTGTTCTGCGAACCGTTTTTGTAAAATCCGTATTAAACTGTAGAAAAATCGTTAGGAGGAGTATAATATGTCCTTGGAACCCTAACTCAGAGCACTTTCTGGTGATGTAATGTAATTGAGTATTTTCTGTGTTTGGGGAGGTCGGAACAGGTCCCGAACAGACCTGTTTGGCTAGACAGAAAAGTCATTTTAGTGACAGTTTAAGCGTGCGTCGTGTTTTAGGGTCCGGGTCTCGCGTTAATACATTTTAACGTTCGTTTAGGTGTTGGGAAGTGATTTTGGATTGTGGAGCTTGGACTATTGTTTGTGAGCTAGGCGCGCATTCGAGGTGAGTTCTCTCACCGCGTAGTCAGGAATTTCATGTATGTCGTTCTTTTGTGTTACGTGTTATTACGTGTATTTATGTGCTTATATGAACTAGTTGGGATGTGATAACTGGTTGTGATTTGTTGAATTCGTATGTGGAGTATTTATGCATGTGTACACCTCGGTGGGACTGAGGGGCTCGGTGGGACCGAGGGCTTGGTGGGACTAAGCTAGTACAGTAATCTTTACTCGGTGGGACCGAGGGCTTGGTGGGACTAAGCTAGTACAGTAATATTTACTCGGTGGGACCGAGGGCTCGGTGGGACTGAGCTTGTATTAATGTATTTTGTGTACTCGGTGGGACCGAGGTTCGTACTTATATAATAATCATTATGTGGTTTGATATTCGTGGTGATGGTAATGTTGCCTACTTGCGAGTAGGGGTGATATGCGTGGGGTTGCTACCTACGTGTGTGGTTGGATTCACTAAGCGTTTAGCTTACCCCTTTCCCATTTTGTTGTGGTTTCAGGTGCGAGTGGCGGTCGGGCATGACGGTACACACACACTACGCGCGGGCGCCGAGAATTGTTGAAATTTACGCTTTTAAACTTTTAGACTTTATTTATAATATTTCCGCTGCATGAATTCTTTTGACTGTTTGAGTTGACGATATTAACTTAAATTGAGTTACGGTTTATTAAAATGTGGTTGTTTTAAAATGGAATATATGTTTTAGAAAATTTAAATTTCCTTGTAATTTTTGGGACGTTACAACTTGGTATCAGAGCACAGTTTGAGTGAATCAAACACATCTCGGTGTGTTTGGTCTCAAGTTGCGGCTATGAAGTTTTAAACTCTTTTACTAAAATCTTTGAGAATAAAGGAAAAAGGAAAACCCGTTTGGGAAACGGTGATCGGGGGCGCAGTGTGTACAGTCAGCCGACGCTATATGGGAAGGTACAGTGCTTAGTGTATTTATTGCTTTCTAGGCATAGGGTATGCATGCTAGATTGCCTATGTTGTTTACACTGTATTGTATGATGACTGCTTGCTAGTAGGAATCAATGCTAGTTATAGTAGGTTGTTAAGTGAAGGCCCTATAGGTTGTATGCAGTCAGAATCATATAGCCTCAGAATATTTGATTTAGTTCTATTGCGCAGCTCTTGTTTGAGTCCAACCGTTCTAGGATAGAATCTTGTATTCGAATGTCTATTTGATTCACGCTGCATGCGACTGGGTATTCGCGAGGCAACTCGTTATGGCTAACAGGGATTCCGTTGTAGCAAGGGTAGTGGGATGAGATGAAATTCCTAGTGAGCTGGGAATAGCGTTTACATATGAGTACGTATGCAAAATTGCTTTCTAGAACATAGGAGTATGTATGCTAGATTGCTTGGTGCTTAATACACTGTATTGTATGGTTGTTGCTTGCTATTAGGGACTTATGCTAACTTTGATAGGTTGTTAAGCGAATGCACTATAGGTTGTATGCGGTAGGAACCGAATAGGCTTAGAATGTTGGATTTAGTTCTATTGCGCAGCTCTTGTTTGAGTCCAACCGTTGTAGGATAGAATCCTATATTCGAATGTCTATCTGGTTTCACTGTATACGACTGTGCGTTTACGAGGCGACTCGTCAGGGTTAGTGGGGGTACCGTTCTAGCAAGGGTAGTGGGTTGTTACGACTTTTCTAGGGAGCTAGGAAAAGTGTTTACATATGCCGGAGTGGACATATGTGTTTGTTTGTGGTAAGCAACTACTTGGACGTCCCGGGACAGGACTCGAAACGAGTAAGGATAGGTGTGAAGGGTAGTAGCAGAGCTCTTACTATCTGAAGCACAGGATCCATACTCGAGTCGGGGAGAGTCACGAGGAAGCCAAGGAGTGGAGCGTGAGTGTAGTAGGGGTGTTTTAAGTGTGGCCAACCCGGTCACCTTAGCCGGGATTGTAAGGTACCACTAGTGGTCTGTTTCAACTGTAATCAGACGGGCCATGTAAAGGCCAACTGTCCTAGAGCAGGGGTATCTATTGGGGGTGGAGCATAGAGGGCGCCTGGGAATGCCCCGTTACGTATTACCGATGGTCGAGCAGGTCTGCCGGGGGCGGGAGCGGCTCGAGGTAGAGTTCACTAGTTGACGGTGGATGAGGCGCAGGCGACGCCTAAAGTGGTTACAGGTACGTTCCTAGTTAACTCGGTGCCTGCGGTTGTGATGTTTGATAGCGGGGCTACTCACTCTTTTGTGTCTCGCACTTTTAGCGAGGGTTTGGGCCGAGTGGTAGGACGTTTGAGTCATCCTCTTGTTGTTGAGGTGGCTGATGATAGGACCTTGATGGTCACGGACGTGTTTCGTGGGTGCACTTTAGAGATCTCAGAAGTGCGGTCTCCCATTGACCTGATCCCGATCGCTATGCGGGAGCTTTGTGTGATTGTGGGCATGGATTGGATGGATAAGTTCGACGCGGAGATTGTTTGTCGTCACAAACAAGTGCGAGTTCGAACCCTAAGTGGGGGAGAACTGTTATTGTAGGGAGATTCGTTTAGATGGACTACGGCCATATGTTCGGCTACGAGAGCTCGGAGGTACCTTCGGCATAGTGGTCAGGGAGATTTGGCATACGTGATAGACACGCGTGTTGGGGAAGCGAAGGAGTCTGCGGAAGACGTGCCAGTGGTACGGGAGTTCACCGACGTATTTCCCGAGGATTTGCCGGGGATACCTCCCGAACAGGTAGAGTTTCGGATCGATCTGATCCCGGGTGCTGCTCCGGTGGCCAAGGCACCCTATCGCCTGGCTCCACCAGAAATGAAAGAGCTGTACGCCCAGTTGCAGGAACTTCTCGAGAAGGAGTTCATTAGACCGAGCTGTTCGCCGTGGGGAGCACCTATCTTATTCGTGAAGAAGAAGGACGGGTCGCAGCGGATGTGCATAGACTACCGGGAGCTGAATAAGCTTACTGTAAAGAATCGTTATCCTTTACCAAGGATTGACGATTTGTTCGACCAGCTTCAGGGGGCCTCGTGGTTCTCCAAGATTGATTTACGGTCGGGGTACCACCAGATGCGGGTCAGGAGTGAGGACACAGAGAAGACGGCCTTCCGTACGCGGTACGGTCATTACGAGTTCGTGGTGATGCCTTTTGGGCTCACCAATGCACCGGCAGCATTCATGGATCTCATGAACCGAGTGTGTAGCCCGATGTTGGACCGATCGGTGATTGTGTTCATCGACGATATTCTGGTGTATTCAAAGTCCAAGGAGGAGCACGAGGTGCATCTTTGAGAAGTGTTGGAAGTATTGAGGCGAGAGAATTTATACGCTAAGTTTTCCAAGTGCGAGTTCTGGTTGCGAGAGGTCCAGTTCCTAGGACATGTCGTGAATCAGGATGGCATTATGGTCGACCCAGCTAAGATTTCAGCAGTGATGCGGTGGGAAGTGCCGAAGACTCCTACTGAGGTGCGAAGCTTTCTAGGTTTGGCAGGGTATTACCGAAGGTTTATTCAGGATTTCTCCAAGATCGCGATGCCTATGACGCGATTGACGAAGAAATCTGCGGCGTTCAGTTGGGGTGAGGAACAACAGAAGGCGTTTGAGGAGCTACGCAGGCGTTTGTGCGAGGCTCCTGTGTTAACCTTGCCCGAGGGCATGGAGGATTTGGTAGTATACTGTGATGCTTCACACCAAGGTTTGGGTGCCGTGCTTATGCAACGCGGCAAGGTCATAGCCTACGCTTCGAGGCAGCTTAAGCCTCATGAAGCGAATTACCCGACTCATGACCTGGAGTGGGAGCGGTGGTGTTTGCCCTTAAAATTTGGAGACACTATCTCTATGGTGTCAAGTGTACGATCTACACTGACCATAAGAGCCTCAAGTACTTGATGGATCAGTAGAACCTTAATATGCGTCAGCGAAGGTGGCTCGATGTGGTCAAGGATTATGACTGCGAGATACTTTACCACCCGGGTAAAGCGAACGTGGTTGCGGACGCACTCAGTCGACATCCGGTCGGTGAGCCACTGAGGGGTTTATGTCAGCGATTGACAGTGGTTACACCGATTCTGGAGTCGATAGGAAGCGCTCAGGAGGTGGCTGTTTTGGAGGAAAATGCAAAGCGGGAAAGAGTGTCGGGGGAAATCTCGAATTTTGTTCGTGACAGTCGGGGGTTGCTAACTCGACATGGTAGGGTTTGGGTTCCATTCATCGGTGGGAACCGGCAGGTACTAATGGATGAGGCACATAAGTCCAAGTTCTCGATTCACCCGGGAGCTACAAAGATGTACAGAGACTTGCGTGAAGGTTATTGGTGGCCCGACATGAAACGGGATGTTGCTAGATGTGTTGAGGTATGTATGACCTGTCGGAAGGTCAAAGCGGAACATCAACGACCACATGGGAAATTGCAGCCGTTGGAGGTCCCGGTTTGGAAATGGGAAAAGATTACTATGGACTTCATAACGAAACTCCCAAGGACTCCCCGTGGGAACGATGCTATTTGGGTGATCGTTGACCGTCTGACCAAGAGTGCTCACTTCTTGGCCATCAGGGAGAGCTCCTCGGCGGAGAAACTTGCGGAGGTGTTTGTACGTGAGATCGTGGCCAGGCACGGGGTGCCAGTTTCGATTGTCTCTGACAGGGACACTCGTTTTACCTCCCGGTTTTGGGAGAAGTTCCAGTCAGAGATGGGTACCCGGTTACACTTTAGCACGGCTTTTCACCCGCAGACGGACGGACAGAGCGAGCGAACCATCCGGACCCTCGAGGATATGCTTCGAGCTTGTGTTATCGATTTTGGAGGTAGCTGGGATCAGCACCTTCCTCTAGCAGAATTCTCCTACAACAACAGTTTTCACTCTGGTATTGGCATGCCGCCGTACGAGTTGTTGTATGGTAGGAAGTGCAGGACGCCCGTTTGTTGGGGCGAGGTTGGTCATCGGGTGTTAGGGAGTACTGACATTGTGTTGAGAATGACCGAGATGATTCAGATGGTGCGGGACCGTTTGGTTACTGCACAGAGTCGGCAGAAGAGCTACGCCGACAAAAGGCGATCCGACTTGGAATTTCAGGTGGGTGATTATGTATTGTTGAAGGTTTCACCCTGGAAAGGGGTGATCCGGTTTCGTAAGCAGGGGAAGCTAGGGCCTCGTTATATTGGGCCTTACCAGGTCATCGCCCGTGTGGGGAAAGTGGCTTACCGGTTAGAGTTACCCGAAGAACTGAGTTTGATTCACAACACCTTCCATGTGTCCCAATTGCGGAAGTGTGTAGTGGACGAGGCTGCAGTGATCCCTCTCGAGGACATTCAGATTGACGAGAGGCTCAACTACGTGGAGAAGCCGATAGCTGTCATTGAGAGGAAGACGAAAAATCTGCGCAACAAGGTCATTGGACTGGTGAAAGTTCGGTGGCAGCACCGGAAGGGTTCAGAGTGGACGTGGGAGCCCGAAGCGGAGATGCGCGAGAATTATCCCGAGCTATTCATCGGTCAAGACTTCGAGGACGAAGTCTAATTTCAAGCGGGGGAGAGTTGTAAAGTCCGTACTCCGGAAAGGAAGTTGAGGGGCCATTTGGGTCAATGCACCAAACTTGTGCAAGGGACCAGCCATATGACCGATCCCCTCCCACTTCCCCTTTCATTTTCACTTAAACAACTCCCAAAAACCTTTTCCCTATCCCCCTTTGTTGTGTGTTCGGCCAAGAAGAGAACTAGAGAGAGAGAGAAAGAAAGAAGCCGAGAGAGTGAGAGAGAAACCGAGAGGGTGATAGAGGTTGCTGCCGGCGACGAGGAGAGAGGAGGAAGGAGGCGATCGCCGGCAAGTTTGGTCGGAAAAGAGGAGGAAGAAGGGTTCGTCGAGGTAAGTTCGTCTATTTCTCGTTTGTTGTTATCGTATGTCAAAGAAACGCCGCCAACCACCACCGCCGCCGGAGGCGGCAGGGGGTGGTGCACGGCTGTTGTCCAGCCTAGGGTAACCCATATTCAGTAGTTCATATGCTTTTCGGGTCTGTTGGGATTAAGCCACGACTTAATGGGTTTATAATCAATAGTGTCATTTCATGTGAAAATTTAGTAATCTGCCACTGTTTTGCTTAAACCGTAACTTTTTCCTCGTAACTCGGATTGGGGCGAAATCGGTGCCAAAGGTTCCCATTTTGAGTCTAGTAACTTTTCTATGTTTTGTACAAAAACCAGTTCGGAACGTAGCTTAGGTCAAATCGTCGTTTTGTACTGAAAGGTTCTGTTTTCGCTGTTCTGCGAACCGTTTTTGTAAAATCCGTATTAAACTGTAGAAAAATCGTTAGGAGGAGTATAATATGTCCTTGGAACCCTAACTCAGAGCACTTTCTGGTGATGTAATGTAATTGAGGATTTTCTGTGTTTGGGGAGGTCGGAACAGGTCCCGAACAGACCTGTTTGGCTAGACAGAAAAGTCATTTTAGTGACAGTTTAAGCGTGCGTCGTGTTTTAGGGTCCGGGTCTCGCGTTAATACATTTTAACGTTTGTTTAGGTGTTGGGAAGTGATTTTGGATTGTGGATCTTGGACTATTGTTTGTGAGCTAGGCGCGCATTCGAGGTGAGTTCTCTCACCGCGTAGTTAGGAATTTCATGTATGTCGTTCTTTTGTGTTACGTGTTATTACGTGTATTTATGTGCTTATATGAACTAGTTGGGATGTGATAACTGGTTGTGATTTGTTGAATTCGTATGTGGAATATTTATGCATGTGTACACCTCGGTGGGACTGAGGGGCTCGGTGGGACCGAGGGCTTGGTGGGACTAAGCTAGTACAGTAATCTTTACTCGGTGGGACCGAGGGCTTGGTGGGACTAAGCTAGTACAATAATATTTACTCGGTGGGACCGAGGGCTCGGTGGGACTGAGCTTGTATTAATGTATTTTGTGTACTCGGTGGGACCGAGGTTCGTACTTATATAATAATCATTATGTGGTTTGATATTCGTGGTGATGGTAATGTTGCCTACTTGCGAGTAGGGGTGATATGCGTGGGGTTGCTACCTACGTGTGTGGTTGGATTCACTAAGCGTTTAGCTTACCCCTTTCCCATTTTGTTGTGGTTTCAGGTGCGAGTGGCGGTCGGGCATGACGGTACACACACACTACGCGCGGGCGCCGAGAATTGTTGGAATTTACGCTTTTAAACTTTTAGACTTTATTTATAATATTTCCGCTGCATGAATTCTTTTGACTGTTTGAGTTGACGATATTAACTTAAATTGAGTTACGGTTTATTAAAATGTGGTTGTTTTAAAATGGAATATATGTTTTAGAAAATTTAAATTTCCTTGTAATTTTTGGGACGTTACAGAACCCGCATGATTGTGGCCCCAAAACGCGTTGTGTCTGGTAAGGCCAAGGTTTACTAATATACCCAGCATCTCTCCTGCCCTCTAAAGGATGTGGGATATGCCTAAGGTGTTACACACACCCCCCCTTAGGGACTCATCGTCATCGATGAGGTTTGCCCCACCATCCCGAACGGCACAGGAGTGGCTCTGATACCATTTGTAACACCCCGCTTACCACGACACAATATTGTCCGCTTTGCCCCACTGGCTCACGGCTTTGTTCTTGGAGACATGGCGAGGACTTCCCAGGGGGCCACCCATCCTGGTACTACTCCCACCCAAGCACGCTTAACCACAGAGTTCCCAAGGAACCCGCATGCTTGTGGCCCCAAAACGCGTTGTGTCTGGTAAGGCCAAGGTTTACTAATATACCCAGCATCTCGCCTGCCCTCTAAAGGATGTGGGATATGCCTAAGGTGTTACACAATTAACACCTTAGGCATATCCCACATCCTTTAGAGGGCAGGAGAGATGCTGGGTATATTAGTAAACCTTGGCCTTACCAGACACAACGCGTTTTGGGGCCACAAGCATGCGAGTTCCTTGGGAACTCTGTGGTTAAGCGTGCTTGGGTGGGAGTAGTACCAGGATGGGTGACCCCCTGGGAAGTCCTCGCCAGGTCGCCAAGAACAAAGCCGTGAGCCAGTGGGGCAAAGCGGACAATATTGTGTCGTGGTAAGCGGGGTGTTACAAATGGTATCAGAGCCACTCCTGTGCCGTTCGGGATGGTGGGGCAAACCTCATCGAGGACGATGAGTCCCTAAGGGGGGGTGTGTGTAACACCTTAGGCATATCCCACATCCTTTAGAGGCAGGAGATATGCTGGGTATATTAGTAAACCTTGGCCTTACCAGACACAACGCGTTTTGGGGCCACAAGCATACGGGTTCCTTGGGAACTCTGTGGTTAAGCGTGCTTGGGTAGGAGTAGTACCAGGATGGGTGACCCCCTGGGAAGTCCTCGCCAGGTCGCCAAGAACAAAGCCGTGAGCCAGTGGGGCAAAGCGGACAATAATGTGTCGTGGTAAGCGGGGTGTTACATCTGGTGAGTTGGGCGTCCAAGAAGCAGCAATGCGTTTCTACGTCAACTGCCGAGGCGGAGTACGTGGCCGCCGCGAGATGCTGTTCTCAAGTAATCTGGATGCGGACGCAACTCAAAGACTATGACTTCACCTATGTCAAGGTGCCCATTTACTGCGACTCGAAGAGCGCAATTGCCATATCCAGCAACCTGGTCCAACACACTAAGACCAAGCACATCAACGTTCGGTATCACTTCATTAAGGACCACGTTGGAAAAGGTACAGTCGAACTCTACTTTGTAAGTATTGAGCGTCCGTTAGCAGACCTTTTTACAAAACCCTTGGACGAAAAACGCTTTAATACTCTTGTGTCCAAGTTAGGTATGCTAAATCTGAAAACTTAATCCGACTGTGTGCCCGTCACAAGTTCCATACATCTACGAGTAACTGTCTACTCATCATCCGGTGTTTACACTCCTGATGATTGAGCATACACTTTCTCGCACTTGTATTCTACTTGTTTCAGTTACACCGTTAGATTAAGTCTATGTATTTATTAAGTAGATTTCGTTTGTTTCCTTTCTTTCTTCGTGTGTTTCGTTTTTCTTTCATACTGTCGTCTAATTTTATCTGTCTATATCTGTGCTTTCACAAAGTGTTCATGTGTTCAGGGGGAGCACACAGCGGTATCAGGTAAGTTACTCAATTGTTGAGGGGGAGCGTCACACACAATTTTTCTTAAATGTGTTAAAAAGTTTTTTGTGTGTGTGGATACTCTCTTGTGGATTTCAACTATTGTTCATCATTTGAGGGGGAGCGACACAGTGTTTTTCTTTCAATGCCTAAAAGTTTTTTTTATGTGTGTCAGACTCTCCATTGCACTATCCGAGGGGGAGCAAATTCTTCCCCATGCTCAGTTTGAGGGGGAGCGAGAGAAGGTTCGTTTCTGAAATCCATATAGCTTTATTTTTGCAAAATATCAAGAATCAGGGAAAATTTTGAAAATTCCAGAAGTATCCGGACAGGTATCCGGAAACCCTATCTTTTCGGATAGGTTTCCGGACCGGGTCCTTATCCGGATTGGAAGGGAACCCGGGTACCATATCCGGACTCTTGGTCTCTTTTAAATAGCATCCGGGCTCTTTTGTTTTCATTATCCGGAAACTCACGCAAAAACCCTAAACCCTCTCGAAACTTCTCTCTCGCTCGGACCTGCTCAAAATTCTCGATTCTCGCACGTATTTCGTTCCTCAGTCAGGTATGATGTTCTATTTTCGCTCTTGATGGCTACTAGTTACGATTCACGTACTCAACTGCACAACTCGTCCATCGATTTAGTCGATTGAACAAAGTCCGAAACCCATTTTGAGTCCAATCGACTTCGGGTTCTTTCGATGTGGTTTTGGTAAATGTAGCCCATTCTGTGCGCTCATATGCATCAATCGACACTACTTGCATATTTAAAACCTGATTGGAACTGTATTTTGCGTGACTGATGATTTTGAACCTCGTTCGGACAAATTCATTGTGTCCGGAAACCATCAAGGTTATCGTGTTTTATCCGGATTCATTCATAAATCTAGATATTTTGTCCGGTTTCATTCTACATTCGGAACCCTAGTTGTTTGGAAAACTCAGGGTTTCCGGTAAGTTCAACTACCGGATTGTTGATGTGTCTGGAATCCCTTTTGTCCGGAATCCTAAGTCAATCAGAAACCATGTTTGTCCGGGATCATTCACTTGTCCGGAATATCTCTTTTTGTCCGGAAAGCTTTGTTGTCTGGACACCCTTTGTCCGGATACTTGTGTTTGTCCGAAAAGTTTTGTCTGTCAAACTATTTGTCCGGACACCCCTGTGTTTTGTCTATCCAGTACCTATTTTGTCACTGCCAGTCCTCAATCTGTCTAAGATTGAGCCATTGAATGCAAAGGTACGCGCCTGAACATGTTTATCCGCCTCGTTTCCTAACTTGGATTCTTTTACAGATATTCCATGGCGGATCAACAACAGCAACAAAATCAGGAAGAGAAAATTACTCAAGAGGAATTTATTGATGAGGCAGCTGATAACACCTTGGTCGAACCTGACCATGGCACCGAGATAGAGCCAAACAACCATCACCTGGACCCGGCTCAGTTCCGACCACAACCACAACACCGGGTGATGGTGGATATTCTAATGCGTCACCCTCTTCGTGAGGCCCTCACTGCCACTGCCGACGTACCTCTGCTGTATGTGCTTCAAGTTTGGTTCTCTGCCCAAGTCATCACGGCAGGTAATTCACAGACGATCACAGCACAGATCGATAACCAACCTTTCATGCTGACACCTGCGTCCTTCCGGCGTCTACTGTCACTTCCCGAAGCCAACGTCGGCAGACATCAGCAATACGACCCCACGGTCAATGACGACACTCTGTGCGCTCAAGTCCGCGCACTCGGGTACAATCACGATCTCATCCGTCCTTCCGGGTTCAACCGAAAGTACCTAGCCCCCATCTGGTACACACTGTTCACGATTCTGAACATGTGCCTCTCATCCAGATGGAAAGGTATCGACCAGTGCACTAGCGACTTTCTACGCCTATTCCATGCCGTGTGTTACAACCGCCACGTGGACGTCGCGATGATCATCTGGCGCGAACTTGTTCAAACCATTCGTCACATCAGAGGTACAGAGCAAAAGAAGTTCCTCCCCTACCCTCGTTTCCTTTCATTGGCTGTGCAACAACATATGGACGCCAATCCAGCCATACCGCGACGTCTTAACCATCCGATATGTCCTCCTCACCACTTTTAATATATGGTAATCCGTAATCTGTCTAACGCCATAGCCATGCCTATACCTGGAGCCCTACTGGCTCACGCGGATCCAACTGCACCGAGTGTGGTAGCTTATAGGCAAGAGTTAGGAAATCCCATGGTCCAGCCAACGCCAGAGGGACCTGCCCAGGGACTTAGACCCGAGGGACGTGAGGGTCCTAGGACAAGAGGTGGAAGGGCCCGGGCAGCTGGGGCTCCCGGGCGGGGTGTGTTTAGAATACTTGGGAGGGGAACTGGCGTGAGCGGTGTAGTGGAAACGCGTCCCAGTACTAGCCAACCCCGAATCCCTATCACCCCACCGACAGGCGAAGCCGGAACATCGTCATCACGACCGATGCTTCACCGCGACTCCGAGCTATATTTATCTGACCCTCCTTCACCAACCCCACGTGTTGAAACTGTGGAATCTGACTCCACGTCATCCGATACGGACGGTAACATTCGTCTGAAATTAATCCCTCATCGTATCGGCCCAAACCCAGACTTAACCGAAGGTATCTCCTCTGCTTCACCTAGGAACGAGGGAGTAGTAGACGTTGAGTTAGATCATGTGAGACGGAGAGAATTGCGTTTGAAAGAGAACCAAGAAAGATTGAGCCGTAAAGATAAAGAGGCTCCTGAGCGACCCCAACCGAGTGATATCCGGGTAGCCACATCTGCTATCCCGTCTCATCTGTTGGGACAGGGTATTGAAGAAGCCTCCGTGGACCCAGCGGAGCACCTGCACAACCCCCTCATCCACTCATCCGCCTCTCAAAAGACGGATGTTTCAGTATCTCACGGGGATCAAGAACAACTTCCACCGGTCTCTCACTCGGAGAGTACTGGTGTTGAAATAACAGACCAGCAGCCCCCGGTCTCGCCTTCATTTCGTGCACCATCGAGTCTAGAGCCTTTTGAAATTGAACATTCTTCGCCTAGGACACATGATGAGGAACACCAAATCGATGCTCTTCGTGACTCGATCGGAACTTCTGTAGTGTCTCCGTCTGGCGGAACACGAGGATCGGAAGGAAATCCTACCATGGCTATCCCTGCGCCAACCATGAACGTAGGTGGCTCTGCCTCTCAGGTAGATGCCTCAATGGGTAATCTAAGTGATCCCGGAGTTACATTACCCGACTTTGTGTCACAAGGGTCCCTAGACAGCACCCTCAAGGCTGTCCGCGAGGCAATGAAGCAGCACATCGCCGCCGAGCTCGTCAAAATCAAGAGCTTAATCAAAGGTAATGAGAAGATCGTCGAAGCTGAAATTGCTCCTACACCTCCACCGGCTCCTACTCAGCCTACCTACTCGGTGGACACCCTCAAGACGATGCTTCTAGGCCAACTGCTCCAACAATCCAAAACCGACGCCTCTACCGAAGCAGACCTGCTATCCGTTCTGAAATCACAGGTCACTGCTCCTTCATCATCCATTACCACTCGATTGGATAACATTGACTCGACTCTTAAGGACTTCAACCAAGCGATCTCAACGCTGTCCGAAAGAGTCCGCTCACTCGAAGATACCTGCAAGAGTCAAGCAAGCGGTCTGAAACGCAAGCACGATGACCAGGATGATCCTGATCACCGTGAGGGGGAGAAAAGACAAAGATTAACCGAGACCGCCCTGATCCTCACTGAAACTACAACCGTGGTTCAACCGGAACCCTCAACTGCGGCAACAACAACAGAAGCACCCGAAGCCGAGTTACCTGTAGCCGAGATGGTAATTGACATGGATATCTCGGATGTTGAAGACCTGACGGTTGAAGAGCCTGAGGGAACAGAACAAGAACTGGTTACTTTTGATACATCAGTTGAGTCTACAATCAACCTGATAGATCAAGACTGCGAGACCAACCCGGAAACCGAAGATGCATGGTATGAAAAAGCCGCCAGTGCCGCAAATTTCCAGGTTAATTTGGTCTTCCCTACTGATGAAGATGACAACGTAGACTACGACCAGTTTCTGCTCCAGAATTTGTATAATACCCCTATTCACTCTGCTCAACCCGTTGAAACTTCAAGAAGACCTGAGACCACAACTGCCAATATTCCGACATCTCCTCAGCAACTGACAGCTTCTGATCTTCCTCCTCCTCAACCGCAACAAATCCGTTGGGAGAAGATCCCGATATTTATTCCTCACCTGGAGGAATCCCTGAAGAAGTTGTTCGTCCATAAGCTACGCCCAATCGAGCCGACTTTCTGCCTTGGTATTTACAGTTCCAACCCCGAATACCAACGCCGGTAGATAAGCGCAATGAAGCGGTGTCTGCCAGTTAGCCAAGTCCGAACCAAGCATCAGATCACCGAAGTGCTCAACATCGAGTCAGGATGTATTATGAAAGTCGTTTATCCTATATTCACCGTCCGACGCGAAGATGAGAATGAATGGAGATTTTCTGAAGCCGACTTCCAGCATCTCCGACCGTTCGACTTCTATGCTATTCTGAAAGACCTCTATACAAGAACTATCCGACCGCTTCCAGTAACAAAGGCGCTCGAAGCTGTTCGTCGATTCCTGGTCCGTACCATCATGATGTCTTATCTCACGGACTTCCAAATGGCAATCGAGAACAGGGCAAAGAAGGTAAATCTGATAAAGCCGAATCTGAAAGCTCCTGAGTTGAAGATGTATCGCGAGAACGGTCTGCTTCTAGAACCTGAATTTGGGATAGTCTACATCAACGAACATAAAGAGAAGAAATTTATGCGTTTCAGTCAAGTAGACAGATTTTGCGACGGCACACTCTTCAAAGTTCAAGATGCTCTTCGGAAAATCATCCAGCACGAATCTGAAAATCAAAGGCTTTCGTATGTTTCCAATCCGAATGAAACAACTGCTCGGAAGGCCTTGGAAATGGTTGAAGATCGCATCGACTATCGCCGCGCTATCAGATGGTTCGAGATACACTTTGCGCTCCGTAAAAGATATGTTCATAACTGGCGCGAAATCGAACTTCAATTCAAAGGGGGGGATTGTTAGGGTCGTTTTATGTTGAATTAATTAAAGTTCAAGGGTTTGTTTTGTTATTCTTTAATTTGAGCTTAGTTAGTGAATGGGCCGTGGGCTTGTTAACCACGGGCCCGCCATATATAAAGTGTTTTAGCCTTAGAAAATAGGCTAGTTGTCTTTATTGCTTTCCTACTCTCATATTGTAAACACTCTCATTGAAAGCATTATATGGATGACCAGTTGAAATCATAAACATCGTATTCATATCTATTGATTTCATTGTTCGTTGCACGGATCTGAGACTCACAAACAACACTCTTGGAATACTCCTCTTGAGACTTTTCTAACTTTTTTGTGAATTCAGATAGTTGGGTCTCCAGGGATTCTGCTCTTTTTGAAATGGCTGAGCATTCGGATTGATAGTTTTCTATCACGCACTTATCTTCAGCCTTTTCAATAGTTAGCTTGCCTATGGTGTCGTATTTGATTTTAGCATCGGCTTCTAGCTTAGTTATTTGGGCGTCTTTGGATTTAATCTTTTGTTAAAAAGAATCTAAGGTATGCACCATGACTTGCATTTTATCGATAAGTTTATCATTAGAGGAAGCACATACTTGGCATTCGGCTTTCTCCTTGTTCTTGCTGGAGGATTCATCTTCAGTGTCAGATTCTTCGGGCTGAGTGCCAGTGTAGCACATATGAGCTTCAACTTCTTCCTCTTCATCTTCAGTCAAGACGAGACAGTGATCGTCTTCTGCCATCAACGCTTTACCTGCTTCTTTCTGCATTGCCAACAACATTTTGTTCTTGTAGTACTCAGCATTGCGCACTACAGGTTTCTGGCAATCTCTAGCAAAGTGTCCTCGTTTTCCGCAATTGTAACACTTCACCGGTTAATCATCATCTCGCTCGTCTGACTTCCCTTCTGACTTCTTGCCTTCATCATTCTTCTTCCTTCCTTCACCTGACTTTCGCTTCCCGTCATACTTGTCTCTGTTGGTCCCGAAGGGCTATACAAGTTTGTAGAAGGGGGGGGGGGGTTGAATACAAACACACATATTTTAGTTTTCTAAATTGTTTATTGATAAATCATTAACAATTTACAGCTTGTTGCGGAACAAGATTAAGGATAAACCTAAATCTAAACAAGTTGGAACACTAAGTTTTCTTGCAATAAGAAAGAGAAGGAAATTACTAATAATAACCTATCTCAAGATATAAGAAGATGAACTTGACCAGAGTTAGCAAGTTACTTCAAAATGAAGTGAGGTCTTCTTCTTATATAATGCATGCATTTAATGCATGGTAGTTTATACTTTACACGTGGCAGCAGCTCATTGGTTGTAGGATCTGACTTGAGTAGACAACTTTAGTAGCCGCATATTTGAACAGTGTAGTATCAGAGTGGTTGTACAATTTCAGACAATAAGGAGGTTCTTTTCTGACATATCGTACAGAGACGTGCAAGGGTGGTTAAGACAAAAGTACTTTGTACGGAGGACTTCATGATCAGCTTTCGTTGATTCAGCGCTCTATCATTCTATATCAGCGAATGATAAAGTTCAGCGATAGCTGAAGTGTTGTACTTGATACTTCACGTTGAGTGGACAAATCTGAGTCTTCGCTGATCCGCATCAGTTCATTAGGAGACTTGTCGCTGGTTCTTAAGCTTGATCTTCGACTTCAGCGTAGAACCTATGTTGACGTGAAACTTGTCTTCAGGGATTATAAGTAAACAACTAGGAATGTCAGCGATCACCAAATAGGTCTGAACAGGCTCAGAGCTATATTTCTAAGAATATATGGTGAACAGTTATGCTGAACAATGTATGAGATCACCAGCGATCATCAACAAGACTGAACAGGCTCAGAGCTTGCTGAATGAACAGGGTTCGCTGAATGTCTAATCTAAGAGCGAGAGTTCCTATCAGCGGTACTGAAAACAGTCTTAGTACTTATCAGCGATAGTGAAACTCTTATACATTGTTTACTTACAATTTTCACTAAGTAGAATGGAGAGGGTCATTATCAAATCACTGAGGGTTTGGATCAACAATCTCCCCCTATTTGATTATGACATAGCAACAGAGAAAATTGATATTTATAGAAAACATAAGGATAAAAATGTTGATCCCATTTTTGAGCAACAATAGAAGAAATATAAAGTCCATATTTAAATATAGAGATAAGATATACATGAAGAACAATCATAAATAAACTTATCTCATATTCATTGATGATTAAATATGGAGAGGAGAAATGTTGAAGAACACCACACTAAACATGAAACGACTCTCATAAGAAACTAGTCTATGTGTGTTTTTGTGTGCTTTCCATATTTCTCACTTCTTGAAATAAGACTATGGACACCTCTTATATAGGGCCATTTACACATTAGATATTTAAGATATCTAAAATCTAGACAATATCTAAAATATCTATATAAAATATCTAAGTAAATATCTATAAGAAAATATCTAAAACATTAAAATATCTTTATAAAACATTCATTTAATTAGGAGCTAATTAAAGCTAACAATCTCCCCCTAATGTTTTATAAAGAAAGCATCATCTTATAGTCCCCCCTTTGCTTTCTTTAGAACCTTTGATGTTCCGTTCTTCAAGTCTTCAAAACATCATGTGCTCCCCCTCAAATGTAGGCTCATCCACCGAGCTTTAAACGTGAATAACAGAGGATGGAGTGACATTTAAAATGTGACAAATGTAGCTTGACACCATGAAGAACCGTTGAGAGAACACCGTTCTTGAAAGCGGAAAGAGCATGAGTGAAATGCGATGCTTTCGGTGCAGCAAGAGTCCATTGACTTTGACACAGATTCTGACCATTAAGAACACTGATTCAGACCAAAATCAAAACATGAAAAAGTTTCACCTATGTCTTAGGAATCCAACGCAACTGGACTCATGCGAATCGGATCACCGAGTAGGAAGTTATGCGCGTGTTTCTGAAACAGTGCAAAGCTGACAGCAAGTAAACAAAAATCAGGCTCTGAGGTTGAGTCGCAAAGGTTCAGTCCACAGAGGCTCTGTCAGATTTCACAGAGGCTCTGTGGTGAACAGTACCACAGAGGTTGGTCGCGTGCGGCAGAGGTTTGGTCGCGTGCGGCAGAGGTTTGGTCGCCGCTCGGCAGAAGCTTAACAGAAGTGTTACACTTACTTTGACACTGATTTAGACCATTTTACCTCTGGAGTTTTCAAAAACTCAAAACACAAACAACTTTCATAAGTTTGTTATCTGTTCGGATCATCTTGAATCACCTCTTTTCGAGCTCGTACGACAAAGATATGGTTGATTTACCACAGTCGCGCAGATCTGTCCATCAGCTTTCCATCAGCACACTGTTGTCTACTTCAACGATGCATATGATCCCATTTTTGAGCAATAATAGAAGAAATATAAAGTCCATATTTAAATATAGAGATAAGATATACATGAAGAACAATCATAAAGAAACTTATCTCATATTCATTGATGATTAAATATGGAGAGGAGAAATGTTGAAGAACACCACACTAAACATGAAACGACTCTCATAAGAAATTAGTCTATGTGTGTTTTTGTGTGCTTTCCATATTTCTCACTTCTTGAAATAAGACTATGGACACCTCTTATATAGGGCCATTTACACATTAGATATTTAAGATATCTAAAATCTAGACAATATCTAAAATATCTATATAAAATATCTAAGTAAATATCTATAAGAAAATATCTAAAACATTAAAATATCTTTATAAAACATTCATTTAATTAGGAGCTAATTAAAGCTAACAAAAAAGAACTCATAAAATATTTGTCCCTTTTACTGTTTTCTGAGATCTTTTCTGTACTGATGGAGTAAAGTACTTTTGCTGAAATCTTTCTTTGAACTTCGTATCAGATTACAAAGGGAAGTGGAAAGATTATAAGTACAAGCGAAGTAAATTACAAGTACAAAAGAATAACTGATAAAATAGAAGAATAAGGCGATCTTATCAGCTTATAGAGGTTTTTCCTTAATGAGAAGTTCATCAAGGGTCTTTGATGTGGGAATCATCCAGTCAGGGACATTTACTCCTTGATTATTTTTGTTCAGAGCTTCTTCAAAAATCAAGGGTTTAAGATGCCGTGCTTGAATGTCGCGTTTGAATTCACACCAGTAGATGAGATCTTTCAGTTGTTCGATGGGAGTGATGGGAAGCTCAGAGATACGTTGAAAACGTTGTCGTCCACCATAGTCAATAAAGAATATCCCATAGGGTTTGCTTATGACTTTCCCAGGGATGAAAGTCTCACCAGGAGGAAGAGATGTGTCAAGTGCGGAAAGGCCAGGTTCTGGACCAAGAACTTCAGCACGAGAAAAACCAATACCTGTTTCGTTCCGTATAAGAGGACCTGAGTCTGAAGGTTTAGACTTTTTCTTTGCAGAGGCCCTTCTTTTCTGATTTGCGAGAGGAGGGGGAGGAGGAATATCCACACAAGAAGAGACTAAGTCGATCTGTTTATTTATCAGCTTTTCGACATGATCCTTGTACTTAGATTGAGACTTCTGGATGGCTAATCTGATCTCCAACCATTCAGAGAGACCGTACTTCGTGATGGCTTCAGCATAGAGTTTTTCGTACTGTTCGTTCTCTCTGAATATCTCTATTTCAGCGATTGAAACTTTGAGGGTTGATCTTCCAGTGATAAGTACCTTGTTGATTCTGGCAGGTCGATATCTAAAGTGTACCTTTTCTTTGCACCAGATTAAAGTAGATTGAGACCCAGTTCTCTTTTCTTCAACGATCTTCTTGGCGTCTTCCCATAGCTGACGTTGAACTTCGATTGGAGTTCTTTTCAGCTTGGGGTCTTTCACTGATTGTTGAGTAAGCTGGATGGCGAGTTCTCTGCCTTTTTCTTCAGCTTCCCTTCTTTCAGCGATTAACCTTTCATCTCTGAGGTGATCCTTGTATTCCTTTTGTGAAAGTCTGAACTTTGGAGGAATAGAAGGAAGTTGATCACGCTTCAGGATGATTCGCTGATCTTCGAACTTCTTTATCATTGCATCTCTCTTTTTCTGATCCTCTTCACTTAGCTTTTGAGGAGCCAAGGAAGGTCTATTTTTGTGAGAGAGCATCTGTTCTTCAGGTTCATCAGTCTTAGAGATCAAATGCAAGACTGGGATTATTTCTTCAGCGTTGGGAGCTGGGATTATTGTTGGTGAAGTCGCAGCTGTAGAAACTTTAGCGATATCCTCAAACAGGGGAGAGGACTAGCTGAAACACAGCGATCTTACGAATAAGAACTTGGGTAGAACAGAGAAAAGAAATTGGTTTAAGTGTATAGGCTTTTTGTGGAAAGTAGAGCTGATAATGTGTATAGATAGAGGAGGGATGCAGTGTAAGGAAGTAAGATGTAGTGTACCTGACAAACCGGCTTTTTAAGCAAGATCGTCAGATTTTCATTGTCTTCAGCGACACCTTTTCCTTTGCCCTTGTCAGCTTCAGACGCTGAAGGCTTTGTCTTGGTCCGCTCCCATGAAGGTTCATTTATCAAGATCCCTTTAAGAGTTGTAGTCTTTTGAGAAGGTTTGACGATAAAGGAGTCATCATCATCATCATCGTCGTCATCATCATTCTTTGAAGAAGAGGATGGTTCATCATCAGAGATGTCGACGGCTTCTTCATCTTCAGCTTCAGATTCTTCAGCATCTTCTTCGAGTTGCTCCCCCTCAGATACAGAGGTAAGCTTCTCGGTTCCCTCAGGGTTTTCATCTCCCTGAGGTCCAGCAGTTTCTTCATTTGTCTTCTCCCCCTCTTCAGTAAGGGAAAGGTTTTCAGTCTTCTCCCCCTCGATAGATTCATCTTGGGGAAGGTCTTCAGAGTTCTTCTCCCCCCTTCCTCATGATGAGTGGGGGAGGAATGCGATGACTCAGCAGTTGGTTCCCTGTCTTCTTGGCCAGGGATCCCAATATAAGTTTCAATCGCTGCTACTCTGTCTTCTAGGCCAGTAATAACATGAGTGATCTTGAAGAGTTCAGCATGATCCGCCGGAGTAAAATGGCAGGGGCAGGGGCGGTCATGTGATTCATGATCTGCTGTACTATCATCTTCACTGAACTTACGTCAGTCTTTACAGAACTCACGTCAGTCTTTACAGCAGACATATCTCCCTGAAGATTTCCAACCGATGTCTTCAGCGTTATGAACTCGCTGGACATGGATTGAACTGTTGTTTTGAGAGAGGTGTAGTCTGTGTAGATGTCAGCAAGAACTTTGGCAAAATCACCAAGAGTTCTATCAACCTTCTCCAAATCAGCTTTGGAGGCATTCTGTTCAACCACTGTTGTCAGCTTGTTGAGATTCTCTCCAGCGTTTGTTACAGCTGAAGAGTTGTCTGAGAGAGTAGTGGTGAGACTTGTCAGCTTTATATCCAGGTTCTTCAGAGATGTGTTGATGTCTCCCAAATTAGGACCTGTAACAGAAAAGAACTTATGAACAGAGGAAAGCTCAGAAGTTTGGGGTTTAGTTACAGTGTATATGGTTTGGTGTATACCTGCAGGAGGGTCGACGAAGTCATCAAAACTTCTGTGACCTGAATAGTGTTCCATGTCGTCAGCTAGAGTGCGTGTACGCATGGAAGTTCCTGCAGGTCCTGCATCCATCATTCCTTGAAAAATATCAGCATTAGCTTCTGGAAGAATGACGGTTGCTCCAGTGATCGCGGTGAAAACTGGATTAGAGTCCAAAGGAGTAGAGAGAGAAGCGAAGGTTGAGAAAGTTGGTTGGGTGCGAGGTTCAACGTTGGATCCGCTGAGAATCACTTCTTCAGTCTGTAGAGAGACTGAAGGAGGTTGGGTCGATTCCAAGTTTATAACCTTAGTGTTTAGAGACGCTGAAGTTGGGATGGAAAGGGTGGCTTGTTCAGCTGTGGCAGAGCGTACCACTGAACTTTCCATCAGCTCTTCAAGATGAGCTAAGGAGTCTTCAGCATGAGATTGCTCGGGTTGCTCCTTGGTTTTCTTAGTCCTTTTGGAACCAAGTTGGGTAGATGAGTGTTTCCTTTTTCTAGAAGGAATGGAGGTTGCAGCTGGGGTATCAGCGGTGGGTTTTTCCACTGAAGGAGTTGCAGAAGTAGAAGAAGGAGGATTGAGAAGAGTTAAGAGAGTAGAGAGACGTACCTCGTTTGCCACTGGCTTGAAGTCGAGTACCTTAGGGCCAACCTGAGAGAGTTTCAGGTCTCCTACTTTTGGGTAGTTATCCTTCAGGCCTGTTTGGAAGACGGCGCTGATGAATCTTGGATATGGAACCCATGATGGTCGATCAGCAGCAGAGTCTACTCTGAGCACTAGATCATCGTAGATTATCGATGCCCAGTCAACATGAAGACCTTTCAGCAATGCATAGCCCATTGCTTGCTGAGGTTGAGCGGCTTGATCAGAGGAGCTGGTCTTTGCAGTCATGCAACTTATCAAGTGTGCGAAGATGAAGTTCATCTCGCTGGGCATTTTTGACATCTTGATGAGGGTCAGCTTCTTCTCAGGCTCCTTGTCCCTCCCAGTTTCCCATACATAGCCCATTGCAACAAAGAATGCAGTGATGGCTTCCCTATCAACATGTTTCTTGTGGTCAGGGAGAGAAACAAAGGGTTTTTCTTTTGTGGCGATGGGAAGGCTCAGGGCTTTTCGGATAATGGCAGGGGTGATTTTTATGGTGCCAAAATCAGTATCACAGAGGATGCAATCGATTTGCTTCGTGGGGTCTTTCGTCAATGGTAGCTGAGTGTGTCTGGCAGAATACCAGAACTGAGATAGTAGTAGCTGATGTGCAAGAGGTATTATGGTCAGGGCTGTAGATAGGCAACAGGTTTTGAGGAATTTCACAGCATCATTCAGACGTGTGACTTGCTTTCGAGGAGGAAACTCGAAAAGCGCATAGAGGTTGTTTGTTTTTGTCCAATCCAGTTCCTCAAGTGTGAACTTGACCTAAGGAGCCTTGATGATTTCCAGTTCCTCAGCAACAGCAGTGTTCTCAGCGGTAGGAATAGTAGATGCCATTTATGTATTATCAGTTCAACCAAAGATTTAACAAATAAGAATGATCTTAATGTGGAAAGATTTTCCAATGAGATGGTTCGAATTTTGTTCATTTCATTCAGACAAAAATGTCTTAATGCGGATTAGGGTTTTCTTGTTTTTGAAAAAGAAATGCAAACCCAATAAAAAGTCTTGTTCTCCAGTTTCCTTTGAGGATTAGGATTCTGGAAGAAACGTATGAAGAACAAGTTTAAGATATTTGCGATTAAACTTGAAGAACAACCATGAAAGGTTTTGTTCATAAAACCATGAAAGAAATGATTTCATTTTAAGAATGGTTTCTTTTGTTTGATCTTTTAAAAACAATGATGAGATCCAAAACAAGTTAAAACAGTAGATAATATAAGAATATTAACCTTGTGTTCTTTGTAGAAGATGAACAGTTCTTTAGGATAGAAAACTCGAATGTTCAAGATGCAACAGTATTCTTGAGAAAACTTGAGTAAGAAGTTGTTCGCGTAAAAGAAAAATATAAACCGAAAGTGTGTTTATATAGTGAGATTAGAGAGAGAGAAAATCTTGAGCGGGAAAAGATTTTCATCATGACACGGACACGTGTTTGCATTTGATTGGCTGGTAACGAAACGTGCAAATGTGTGTCAGAAAAAGAACGTGCCAGGGCTTATCCGTTGCTATGACGTCACAGATGTCCTTTCATATTTTAGGATGTCTCTGAGGTTTTGAAAGCTCAGGGACACTTTTGAAAACGAGAAGCACTGAATAGAAATTTCAGTGTTGGTATTAGAAATTTCAAAGTATCGCTGATTAAGGAAGAGATATTCAGCGATGCAATTTGTCTTGAAATCTTGCATTTACATGAGATTGTCAGCGAAAGAAAAACATACCTTGATATCAGCGAATCATTTATATTCAGAGAGAGAATGATAGAATGGGTTATACAAGTTGATTTTATCCTATCGCTGATCAAATGTGAACCGCTGAAGATTTTACTCTTCAAAGTTCAGCATTCCAAGCTCGCTGATGAGAAAGTTGAATCTTGTCTCATTAAGAGGTTTGGTGAACAAATCAGCTAACTGATAGTCAGTTGGGATAAAGTGAAGTTCTATATCACCATTCATCACATGATCTCTGATAAAATGATACCTGATTTCGATGTGTTTTGTCTTTGAGTGTATCACTGGATTGTTGGCTATAGCGATGGCACTTGTGCTGTTGCAATAGATTGGAATTTTCGAGAGCTGAAGGTCATAGTCTAGTAGTTGATTTCTCATCCACAAGACCTGAGAACAACAGCTTCCAGCGACTACATACTCAACTTCACCTGTGGAGGTGGACACTGAGTTTTGCTTTTTACTTGTCCAACTCACCAGCTTTCCACCCAGGAGCTGACAGCCTCCTGTGGTGCTTTTCCTATCCAATTTGCAACCTGGAAAATCATTATCTGAATAGGCGATTAGATCAAACCCTGAGTCTTTGGGATACCAAAGACCTAGGTTCGCAGTACCCTTAAGGTATCGAAAAATTCGCTTTACAGCGATCATATGAGATTCCTTAGGTTCTGCTTGATATCGTGCACACAAACATGCTGCGTACATAATATTGGGTCGGCTAGCTGTAAGATACAAAAGAGAACTGATCATCCCACGGTACAGCGTGACATTAACAGGTATTCCAGAGGGATCCTTGTTTAGTGTCAGCGGTGGTGCCATAGGGGTTTTCATAGCTGAACTCTGAGTTAAATCGAATTTCTTCAGCATATCTTTAACATACTTTCCCTGATTAATGAAAGTTCCTTTTTCATTTTGTTTTATCTGAAGACCAAGGAAATATGTTAGCTCACCCATCATGCTCATTTTATACTCTTCTTTCATTCTATCAGCGAAACGAGTACAAATGTCAGGGTTAGTAGAACCAAATATAATGTCATCAACATATATCTGAACAAGAATAATATGACCTTTTACTTTTCTGAAGAATAGAGTTTTATCGATTTTACCACGCTCAAATTTTTCAATATGGAGATAAGTAGATAGAGTGTCATACCATGCACGAGGAGCTTGCTTTAAGCCATAAAGTGCCTTATCCAGTTTATAAACATAACCTGGATGCTTAGGATATGAGAATCCTGGAGGTTGTTCCACATAGACTTCTTCATTCAGCTTTCCATTTAGAAATGCTGACTTAACATCCATCTGATATACTTTGAAGTCTTTGTGTACAGCGTATGCTAAGAATAGACAAATAGATTGTAGTCTTGCTACAAGAGCAAATGTTTCGTCGTAATCTATGCCTTCCTCTTGTCTGTATCCCTGAGCAACAAGTCGAACCTTATTGCGGGTGACAGTTCCATGTTCGTCCAACTTGTTACGATAGACCCATTTAGTGCCTATCACTGTCTTGTCAGTTGGTCTTCGAACAAGTTTCCAAACTTTGTTTCTTTCGAATTCAGTCAGCTCTTCTTGCATAGCGCTGACCCAGTTTGGATCTTTGAGGGCATCATCTACTTTCTTTGGTTCAGTCAGAGAAATAAAGTTAACAAATAAACAAATATTACCTGCACTTCGTCGAGTCTGAACACCAGCATTTGGATCACCAAGAATTTGATCAATTGGGTGATTTACAGTCCATCGCTGAGCAGGAGCATAAGTCACTGACTCAAATTGAACTGGAGGAGCTGAAGATGAAGCTTTAGCAACTTCTGGAATATCAGCCAAGAGAGGAGTAGGTGCAGATGTCATCTCATTCACTGATTGCTGAGAAGTAGATGGAATGTCTAAGACATTTGGTACAGAAGCAGGTATAGTGTTTAAAGGAACAGCTGAGACCCATGATGTTTCAGCTTCACTATTCTGCATATTTGGAATGATAGTAGGACTATCATCTTCAACTGTATGAGTATGAGGAGTGGGAATATCTTCTGAATCACCAAGATGAGAAAACATCCATTGATTCAGTTCTTCAGTATCAGCGGACGGTTTAGAGTTCGCTGAACGGGATTCGTCAAACGTGACGTGAATAGTTTCTTCAACAGTTTGTCTTCTTCGATTGAAGACTCTGAAGGCTTTGGAAATTGAAGAATATACAAGAAAGATTCCATCATCAGCCTTAGGATCAAACTTTCCAAGGGCATTTCTGTTGTTCAGTATGAAACACTAACATCCAAAGATGTGAAGAAAGCTAATTGAAGGCTTTCTCCCATGAAAGAGTTCATAGGCTGTCTTATTGAATCTTTTGACTATCAGCGACCTGTTTTGCGTAAAACAAGCAGTGTTGACAGCTTCTGCCCAAAACTGAGTAGGCAGGAGAGAATCGCTGAGCATTGAACGTGCAGCTTCAATAATTGTTCTATTTCTTCTTTCAGCGACTCCGTTTTGTTGCGGTGTTCTCACTAAAGAAAAGTTGTGAGAAATACCCTTACTCTCAAAGAAGGAATCAAGATAACTGTTTTTGAATTAAGTCCCATGATCACTCCTTATTGAGCGAACGGTCAAGTTGTTTAGGGTTTCCATCTTCCGAACAAAGGTGATGAGTTCTTCAGGGGTGTCACTCTTAGAACGGAAAAACATAACCCATGTATATAGAGAGAATTCATCAACTATGACCAGTGTATATTTTTCTTTCCAGCGATGGATTGTTTATTAACAGGGCCAAACAAATCAATATGGAGAAGTTGTAGAGAAGATGACACTGAGGAGACTTGCTTTGACTTAAAGCTTGCTTTGGTCTGCTTGCCTTTCTCACACGCTGAACATAAGGACTCTTTGGCGTATGAGTGCTGAGGTAGACCATTGACTAACTCTTTTGAAGAAAGAGTATTCAGTGTCATGAAGTTTAGATGAGAGAACCTCTTATGCCATAGCCAGTTGACATCAGATGAGGCTTTTGAGAAGAAACAGGAGTTCTCAGTGGTTGTTGAGTCCATGTTTATTACATAAACATTTTCCATACGATAACCGCTGAGAGCTATCTTCTCCTTTTTGTCAGCGACAAAGCAGGATTCCTTAGTAAAGATTACTTTGTTATCCTTGTCGCAAAGCTGACTGATGCTTAGAAGATTATGCTCCAGCCCTTCAACATATGCGACTCTTCTGAAGGTTGTTGTACCATTAGAGAGTACACCATACCCTCGGGTATGTTCTTTTCCATTTCCACCGAAAGTCACAGAGGGACCATTCTCTTCCTTGTATTCAGCGAGCATGTTTTTCTTTCCAGTCATGTGTCTAGAGCATCCGCTATCGAGATACCATATACCCTTCTTAACCTGCATTACAAAGGAATATTAGTTTTTCTTGGGTACCCACTTAACCATGTGTACACATTTGTCAGTGGAAGTAGTTGGAATGGAAGGTTCAGCAGTCTTCGCAGCATTTGAAGATTCAACTTTGTCAGTCTTCACTTTGGTTAATTTCTTAACCTCAGTGGTCTTCTTTGCCTTGGGGGCAGTGATCTTCACCTTAGCTATCTTTTCAGCTTTGGTGGCTGTGGGGCACTTACTAGCAATATGATCAGTAAGTCCACAGTGATAACATTTCCTATAACTAAAAATAGTTCTAGGACCATTTGAATGATGAGCTTTAGATTTTGAATTTGAAGGACCAACACCAAATAAGCTATTGGTTTTTGAAATGGGAGGAACATTTAGTTCTTCGGATTTCTTACCAAGGACATCCACTCTGATTCTAGGAGTAGATCGCTGAATAGATCCACGCTGAGTAGATCCAGAGATCTGATTCCTTGATCCAAAGGGATAGGTCACTGAAGCTTTAGAAGCATTCAACTTAGGTATACAGATACCCTTCTGAGGATTTTGGTTAAAAACAATTCCTTTACCTTTATATTTAAAGACAGAGGTAGGTTTTGGATAAACCATTTTCTCTTTATCTTTTGAAGAGGTAGAAATTTCCTCAGCGACTGAGGATACGAAAGTTCCAAATAAGAGCATAGAACGATTAGTGGTTGGTTCTAGAGTATCAGCTTTGTAACCAAGACCACGTTTATCACTCAGGGGAATCTAAGACTTAATTATCTCAGTGATCTTTGTTGAGGAATTATACCATCCATCAACAGTAGCCTTTTCAGCTTTTAATGCAGCAATAGCTTCTTCGCGCTCGATTTTGACTAGCTGATTTAAGTGCACTTGATCTTTAAAATCTTCTTCAATTTTAGAAAGATTTTCTATTTGAAGGTGACAGTTTTTGAGCTGTTCAGCGAGATCAAGGTTTTGATTTTCAACTACAGTTTTGCCATTCATGGCTTCATATAAACTTCTAGTCAAGAGATCGATTTTACGAAGACTATCAGCTTCATCAATATTTGCAATATCGGTAAAGAAGGAAGGTGATACCTGAGTAGCAGAGGTTGAAGTAGAGGGAATGTCAGAATTTTCTTCCTCATCTTCAAGTTTGGCCATAAGACAGAGATTGGCTTCATCATCTTCAGAGTGAGATGTTTCTTCCTCATCAGAGTCAGCCCAATCATAGTCAGCCATCAGGCCTTTGCCTTTCTTCTTAAAGCTTTTCAGCTTCGCATACCTTTCTTTCAGCTTGGCGTATTTGTCATCTCTAGACCTGAGGTTAGAGGATTTCTTGGGAAACGCTGAGTTTCTCGAAACTTTCTTTGAGCTGCACTCGTTAGCGAAATGTCCTATCTTTTCACAGTTAAAACAAGTAGCAGTAGCCTTATCAACAGGAGCTGATGATCTTGGCTTGTCAGTAATGGAAAGAGGTTTAATCTTTCTGAACATTTTCTTTTTGGCGAATCTCCTGAACTTTTTAGTGAGGAGAGCCAAAGATTCATCATCATCTGAAGAGTCAGAGTCTATTGACCTTTTAGAGTTACTCTCCAACTCAGTGATAGTGACCGAGGGTCGCTGAGTGGAAGGTTCCTCTGAGATTAAAGCAACAGGGGTGCTTTTGGAATCTTTTACAAGATTCTTCTTAAGATGACTCAATTGCTCATGATTCAACATCGTGCCATATAAGGTAGAAAGGGTCATTGATCATAGATCCTTTGACAGCTTGAGACACATAGAATAACTGTCCCGGCTTTCAGGTAAACATTCTAAAAACTTTGTCAGCACTTCAAAGTTAGAATATTCCTTACCAACAGTTTTCAGATCTATTATTAAACAGTTAAAACGTTGGTGTACTTCAGAGAGAGATTCATTCTTACCACAAATGAAGCTTTCATACTGTCTTACCAGGTTGATCTTTCGAGAGTCCTGGACTTCAGAAGTACCTTCATATTGAACACAGATTGTGTCCAACATAGCTTTTGAGGTTTTCAAGTTCATGACGGAATGGTAGACTTCGTCAGGAAGAGCCATGGAGAGTATGGATCTGGCTTTGGTCTCGATAGTCACTTTCTTCTTATCTTCATCAGTCCACATATGAACTTCCTTGGGTATCAGCCTTTCTGGAATAGCAGGTCTATTTTCAGCGACTGGAACTGCATCATCAATTCTTACAGGAATATATGGGTCGTTTTCAAGATAATAAGGCATAGTAGGGTCTACACCTTCTAAGAAGAGAATCATCCTATTTTTCCATAGATTAAAATTATCTCTGGAGAATCTAGGGGGTTTTGCAAGAGAACCATTGTCAATATAGTTTGTGTTTGTGTTGGTAGCCATTTTCAGAAATAGCAAGGAAGAGAAATCTTAGTATAGATCAGATCTTGTTTATGAGATTAAACAAATCTGCTCTGATCCCACTTGTTGGTCCCGAAGGGCTATACAAGTTTGTAGAAGGGGGGGGGGGGGGGGTTGAATACAAACACACATATTTTACTTTTCTAAATTGTTTATTGATAAATCATTAACAATTTACAGCTTGTTGCGGAACAAGATTAAGGATAAACCTAAATCTAAACAAGTTGGAACACTAAGTTTTCTTGCACTAAGAAAGAGAAGGAAATTACTAATAATAACCTATCTCAAGATATAAGAAGATGAACTTGACCAGAGTTAGCAAGTTACTTCAAAATGAAGTGAGGTCTTCTTCTTCTATACTGCATGCATTTAATGCAATGTAGTTTATACTTTACACATGGCAGCAGCTCATTGGTTGTAGGATCTGACTTGAGTAGACAACCTTAGTAGCCGCATGTTTGAACAGTGTAGTATCAGAGTGGTTGTACAATTTCAGACAATAAGGAGGTTCTTTTCTGACATATCGTACGGAGACGTGTAAGGGTGGTTAAGACAAAAGTACTTTGTACGGAGGACTTCATGATCAGCTTTCGTTGATTCAACGCTCTATCATTCTATATCAGCGAATGATAAAGTTCAGCGATAGCTGAAGTGTTGTACTTGATACTTCACGTTGAGTGGACAAATCTGAGTCTTCGCTGATCCGCATCAGTTCATTAGGAGACTTGTCGCTGGTTCTTAAGCTTGACCTTCGACTTCAGCGTAGAACCTATGTTGACGTGAAACTTGTCTTCAGGGATTATAAGTAAACAACTAGGAATGTCAGCGATCACCAAATAGGTCTGAACAGGCTCAAAGCTATATTCCTAAGAATATATGGTGAACAGTTATGCTGAACAATGTATGAGATCATCAGCGATCATCAACAAGACTGAACAGGCTCAGAGCTTGCTGAATGAACAGGGTTCGCTGAATGTCTAATCTAAAGAGCGAGAGTTCCTATCAGTGGTCTTGAAAACAGTCTTAGTACTTATCAGCGATAGTGAAACTCTTATACATTGTTTACTTACAATTTTCACTAAGTAGAATAGAGAGGGTCATTATCAAATCACTGAGGGTTTGGATCAACAATCTCTGTAGTCTCGGCGCTTCGTGTTGGTAGACTAACGCTGGTTGTTATTAGATGGCTTCTTGAAGAATTTCTTCCTTGCATACGCTCTGGAGAGTAAGGCAACAACTTTCTTGATTCCATTAAGTTCAGGGTCAGAATCACTTTCAGGTTCTTCATCTTCATGCTCAGTCTCACTATGGGTTTCTTCTCGATGAGAATTTCGTTGAACATGCTTGTCCTTTTTGTGAGATATGAGAGCAAGAGGGTCTTCTTTGGTCTTCTCGCTAGACTTTTGATCTCCCATGGGTTCACGAACATCATCTTCATCTTGTATTAGCATCTCATAGAGTTCATGCAGCGGAACATTCTCTAAAGAACGGTTGTGACGAACATGGAGGACAAATCCCTTCCATTCATGTTGAAGGTTGTTCAAGAACTTGATGTTGTTCTCTGTGTTCGTCTTAAAGATGTTGTTTTTATGATCGTTGATGAGCGTGCAGAATCTTTCGTAAGTCTTGGTCTACCTTGCATAATTTTCTCCAGTTGATCCCACATTCATTTGGCTGTGTCTTTCTGACTATCGATGCTGCAATAGATATTATTTGGAAGACTATAGATGAGGTACGTCTTAGCCAGTCTATCGCCATCTACTTTCCTCTTTTCTTCAGGAGTCAGCTTGTCATATGGTTTGACCACCCGTTGAGCTGGGGGTCCGCCTTCTTGCGCTTGGATATCCATCATTGGAGGAGGAAATGGTCCGTGGGTCAACGATCGGAGAATCTCATCGTAGAAAGGCTTGGTCTCTATGAAACACATGAAGCGGTCTTTCCATACGTTATACTCCCCTCGATACAGGATCGGAGGTTTGAGTCCAGATCCTATTGCTAACGCGTCTTGAGTGTTCATATTCCGGGCACTTAAGTGATCGTAAGACGGTTGTAGTGATCCAAAGGTAAAAGGAGTGATCTAACGCAAAAACCTAAGGGAGTGAGTGAACTAAGATGTTCCTAAGTTCAAATGGGCAGCTAAGGGTTACTTAAAAGAATAAATGGCAAGAACTAAGATAGTAAGAAAAGAAATCAAACTGATAAACAAAAAACATTGATTACCAAATAGTGTGCATAATCAAAGATCCGGAACAGGGGATCCGGAACCGGAATGGATTGGGACAAGATCCAGAATGGATCGGGACTTGGAATGATCCGGAACCGGTATAGTCAAGAAGAATGTGAGATCCGGTAAACTTTGGAACCGGGACCGGGACTCGTCCAGAACCGGTATTAGTCCGGAACCGGAATGAGTTCCTGTATAAGCCCAAATCTGGTATAGAACCCATAATTAAAGGACGGATCCGGTTTTAATCCGGGATCCGGTGTAAGACAGCGGGAAACACAGGAAATCCGGGACTCAAGATTTTAAGTCCCGTATTCAAACTCAGTTCAGAAAAGAATACGTACCTGGTGGTCCAAAAACTAACTTTTTGGACTAGATTACTTCGAATGACTTCTGCAAACACTTTAAGAACACAACCAACAACTAAAGAATGCAAAACAACTAACCAATTCAAGTTTTAAGCCACTTTTGAGCAAAAATTGAGAATTTTTCAAGAACAAAGTGCAATAAACCCAGAATTGAAAAATCTCAAAATCGATGAACATAGAATTAACCAAACGTGTTCAAAGGATTACTAAGACTCTAGAAACACAAAGAGAACACTTTCTTTAGCATCAATTTCGATTTTAACACAGAAATCAAAAACAAATAATAAGCTTTTTCTATACGGAACGAAACTGGTATTGATTTTTCTCATGAAGCAGTGCTCGGTCCCAACGCTGATTTGTCAGGCCTCAACGTATCACTGCCACCTGGGGTAGAATTCGAAGCTACTAAAGTTGTAAGTGAGCCCCATGGCATTTTCTTTCTTGAATACACCGGTAGCAAGTGCTTCCAACGCTGGTCAGAGTTACCCATCGCTCCAATCGAACAACTCAGTAACCTTATATATTGGTGTGATTGCTCCTGGCTTGGAACATTCATGAAACCCCAAATCTATCACGAAGCCAAACGAAGACGTGAACAGGGAGCACAAGTCCCTGACTGGATGATTCCAACGACTGACACCCTTGATGAACTTCTTGTCAAGGAAGAACCTGAATAGCTGATAGGATCTCTTGTAACACTTCTATTTTATTAACTGATAACTTTTGTACTTGTAATTTTTTTCACTGTACTTGTAATTTTTCAACTTCCCTTGTAATCTTGTATTTACGAAGTAACGGAAAATTTTAGTGAAGTACTATACTCCATCAGTACTAGAAAAGATCCCTGAAAACAGTAAATGGGACACGTATTTTATGAGTCCTTTTTATCCTTATGTTTTTAACTTAGCAATTTTTCTTTATTACTTTGTCATCATCAAATAGGGGGAGATTGTTAATCCAAACCCTTCAGTGATTTGATAATGACCTGTAACGTCCCAAAAATTTCGAGAAATTTAAAATTTTTAACTAAACATTTCGTATATAAAACCCATTAAATAATCCCAACATATTAGTTGCAAAATCATAAATATTGTTCATGTAACCAGAAACCAGCGGAAATAATGTTAATAAATAAAACTAATAATAGCCAGCTCATCCCGCGCGCCAGTGTGTACCCTTCACGCCTTAGAGCCACTTGTACCTGAAACCACAGTTTATTGGGAAAAGGGTAAGCACAAAGCTTAGTGAATTCAAACACCATAAATAACACAGTTATTCCACACTACCCCTAAAACAGATAGTGACACGCAAACGATCATACAAGTCTACAAACAAATCATAAACATGCATATCCACACCCACCCACCTAGAGGCACAAGTCGGTCCCACCGACCTCATGATAACATCTCCGGCCCCGCCGAATCCCCGGTCCCACCGAGTCTCTACGCCACCCGCGTATAAAATCTCCGGCCCCGCCGGATCCTCGGTCCCACCGAGTTAACGTGACAACATAGTATCAACTAAATACCCCACTATCTAGTTCCACAACACAATCACATAAAGCCACCACACACGTACTACAGCAATGATAAAACAACCGTTATTAGATATAGTGAGAGAACTCACCTCGAATGCGCGCCTAGCTTAACAATACAATTCAAGCTTCACAATTACGGTCATTTCCCAGCACCTAAACGCATGTTAAAACGTGTCAATACGAGACCCGGACCCTACGACACGACACACGCTTAAACCGTCACTAAAACTATTTTCCGTTCTCGCCAAACAGGTCTGTTCGGGACCTGTTTCGACCCCTTTAAACCCAGAAAATTCCCAATATTATTTCATGATTAGAAAGTACTCTGAGATAGGGTTTCAAGGACATATTATACGCCTCCTAACGATTTTTTTTACAATTTATTATGAATTAAATACGAACGACCACAAAAACTGTCCGTTTTCGGACCAGCCGCGCAAACAGCCCGAAACAGCCTAGCTACGGGCTTAATCAGACTTTCGGCAAAACACGAAAAACCTCCCCAACTCAAATTGGGAACTTTGGGCACCAATTTCACGTCAAAACGAGTTACGAGTGAAAAGTTAAGGCTTTCGCAAGATCAAGGCAGATTCCAGAAATTTTCACATGAAATGACGAATCACCGAACTTGCGACCACTTTTTCGCCCAGCTAGAGACCGAACCAGTTTTCCGCTATAACACGGAAAACGTGCCCGACCCCGAACTTGAACCGTGGGCGCCAGTTTCGGCTCAAACGGAGTTACGACGGAAAAGTTATATCCGTGGGCGCCAGTTTCGTAAAAACAGTGGCTGCACCATTTTCCACATGAATTGATGATTAAAAAAAAACGACGGTTTTAACGAAACGGCTTAAACGATTAAGTCGAGGCTTAACGGATTCTACGGTGATTATTAATAAGACATGGCCACGCACCACCCTCTGCCCTCCGGCAGTGGTGGTCGCCGGCGGCGGCCGGCGGCGGTTCATCGACGAGGAAATAAAACAACCCGCAAACCACCGCGAGACCACTACCCACTCGATCACCCTACCGCATGCACCAACGACTCACACCACCACCGCCACCCGACACCCAGCCACCATAGTGGCGGCGCGGCAGCGGCAGCGGCGGCCGGCCGGCGGTGGCACTTCTCGCCGGTGACGAAAACAAAACAAAGGAAAAGAAACGCCGAGATAAACGACGGAACCTTACCTCGCGAGATCCCATGACGGCGCAACCGCTGTCCTTCTCGACTTCTCCGGCGACGCAGGCTCCGGCGGACAGCAGTCTCCGGCGAACAACAGGCTCCGGCGGTACTTCCTCTTCCTTCTCGCCTTCTCGATCTTCCTCTCTCTCTCTCTCTCCCGAAACTATCTCTCTTTCTCGCAAACTCCGGCGCCGAGCAACACGCTAGGGGAAGGGGAGGTGATCGCGGCTGCCAAAGGGGAGGGAGGAATTAGGGTTTTGGTTTCTTTGTTCGTGGGTTTTTGGCCGAGAGGAAGGAACGAGGAAGAGATAAGGGGTGTTCGGTGCCTTGCATGGGCCGAGCCCCAATCTAACCTTTCCCCATTTGACACTAAAAGCCCCTCAACTTATCCTAAACCCGCATAATTACACTTGATCAAGAAATGTTCTCTATATTGGTCCCTCGACATCGAACCACAAACAAAACAATTAAGGGTGGACGTTTTACATATCTTTAAGTAAAAATAAAATAACAAAATTACATAAATGTACCGGGACACGGGCTTTACATGACCCTTAGAATTACTTAGTGAAATTGTAAGTAAACAATATGTATCAGTGTTTCACCATCAAAGAATATATACTAAGTCTGTTTAGTATCACTGATAGAAAACACATGTTCTTTAATTTATGCTTCAGCGATACATGTACATCAGTGAGCCCTGAGCTTGTTCAGTCTCACTGATGACCGTTGAATATTCATTTGTAAATGTTTGCTTATGATCCATGAAGACAAGATTCGTGACAACAGAGTTCAAAGCTGAAATCGAAGACCAAGTTGATGAATAAGTGACTAAGTCTACTAGTGACCTGATGCGGATATCAGCGAAGACAAGACTTGTCCATTTCACGTGAAGTTTCAAGTAGAAGACTTCAGCGAGAGTTGAACTTTATCATCCGCTGATAAAGATCAACTCAGCGATCGCTGATCATGAAGCTTGTTCTACAAGTTACTTTTGTCTTATCTCCTTGCACGCTTTTGTACGATTTGTCAGAAGGACATCCCTTTGTCCAGGATCGTACAAACCACTCTGCCAACTACACTGTTCACCATGCAGCCAAGAGCATGTTTGCTAAAGTCAAATCCATGCAACCAACCAAGTGTTGCCACATATAGAGTCGTACTGACATGTATTTAATGCATGCATTATAAATAGAAGTTCAGCCTTCACTCTGATGTCTTGCTCTTCTATCCCTGATCTCGCCTTAAGAAAATTACTCTTAGTTTTCTTAAACCTCTTTCATCTTTTCTAGAGCAAGAAATCTGTGTGATTCTCATAGTTTGTTTAGGTTAGGTTTTACACTTAATCTTATTCCACAACAAACTGTAAATTGTTTGATTATATCAATAAACAATTTAGAAAGATAAAATTTTGTGTTTGTATTTAACCCCCCTTCCTACAAACTTGTATAACCCTTCGGGACCAACAACCCTCACGCATAAGGATTTAGAAATAAGTTATCATTCATTATTATAACCACGTAGAATATAATTACAAGTTCTATAACATACAAATCTTCACATTGACCACTTCTCAAGATTTTGGTTTCTCAAATCCATTTTGACATGTAGCATAAAATTACCAATCATAACATTTAGAGTCCTAAAATGAACCCACATACTCAATCAACAGTTTCCCATTTATTTCCAGCATATAAGACCAAGTTAGGTCAACATTTCCCAAAACTCTAAAAATGAATAAAACTCACAACTTGACCCAAAATCATCTTTTATGTAAGAATATGGCATTTAAAAACTGTTAGGTCACGTTAGTGGAATGTGAAGTATAGGGACTGATTATGACACTTTGTAATAGTTATATGCTTGTATAAATAAAGCTAAACCTATTGTTAGGTTTAATGATCAGAACTGTATTTTACTTGTACGGCGCTTTCATTCAAACATATTTGATATGTTGATTGTGTTGTTTACATTGTGATTATTATTGTAAATCTGGGATCCACAATTGGTATCAGAGCCGGAGGACGTCTGATTCAAAGGTAATTTCTTGTCTGATCATTCAAAGTTTTCGTGCGACTGTTTTATTCATTATATTTTTCTTCGCTTTGATTTTGTGGTTAAAACCTGAAATTAAGGCTTGAAGAATCATTCTTATCGCGTTTCTGAAAACATATCGAGATTTGGTTTGATTTGATTGAGTAAAAATCATCAATTTTAAAAATCTTTGGTAACTGGGTTCATACACTCTGTTTTTAATAAAAACCAAGTTTTTCTTCAAAAAGTGTTCAAATCGTTTGGTTAGGTGTTTTTGGTGTTCCCAGTTGCGTGTTTGTGTTATTAAGCATTTGCAGATTGTTTTATGAGTCAAAAAGGTGCAGTTACTCGTCATTCAGGTTAGTATATTCATTTCAGTTTTTGTTTCCGGAACCGAGATAAACCTTTCCAGAACAAAGTTGATTCCGGATAAGTTCTACATTCCGGATCAGTTCTCCATTCCGGGTCATTAAAATTCCGGAACAGGTCTGTAAATTCCGGAACAGACCTCTCTAACACAAATTCCGGAACTGGTTTCTATCATTTTCCGGATCGTGTTTGCAAACTCCGGAACAGTTAAAATTCCGGAACAGGTACTTGTTTCCGGATTCTGTGCTCTCAATTCCGGAACACAACAAGTCCGGACCCAGTTTGCACTTAATTCCAGAACACAACCATTCTGAATCCCGTTTGCAACTCCGGAACCAAGTCTCAATTCCGGATCTGCTTTCCATATATATTCCGGAACTGGTTGGCAATTCTGAAACCAGTAAAATTCCGGAACCAAGTCTCAATTCCGGATCCTTGGTATTTAGGTTACAGATTTCTCATTCCGGATCTTAAATTCCAGAATTGTTGATTTACACTCTTAATTCTTTATCAATTCCAACCTGTTTCCAATCTTTTTTCTCCAGTGTTACTCCTCTTTATTCCAGATCTCGCATAGAATTGCGTTAAGCTTTCACTCACATAGGAAATTTGCGTTAGGTTGTGCGTTACACTACTCCATTACCTTTGAATCACCTACACGTCCTACGATCACCAAATTCTCACAATGAATACACAAGACGCACTTTCTATCGGTTCTGAGTTCAAACCACCGATTCTTTATCGCGGGGAGTACAATGTTTGGCGAGACAGATTTATTTGCTTTATCCAAACGAAGCCGCTTTATGTAGAGATTCTTCACTCGCTCAATGAGGGTCCATTCATTCCACCGTTGATGGATGTTCCTGCTGTAGAAGGAGGACCTCCTGCCCACAAAATACCCAAACCGTATGACAAACTGACAATTGAAGAGAAGCGTAAAGCCGATGGCGACACGTTGGCAAAGACTTATCTTGTATACAGTCTTCCCAACAATATCTACTGCAGCATTGACAGCTACAAGGAAACTGCTAAAGGAATGTGGGATCATTTAGCAAAAATCATGCAAGGCAGTCGTGAAGGGAATCAGATGAAGATCACAAACTGCCTCACACGCTATGAGTCATTCAAAGCAAAAAGAGGAGAATCACTTACAGAGACATACGAGCGTTTATGCACTCTACTGAATGACATGCACAAGAACAACATCTTCAAGTCAACTCTAGAATGCAACATCAAGTTTCTCAACAACCTTCAACCAGAATGGAAGGGATTTGTTCTACACGTCCGCCACAACCGTTCGTTAGAGAATGTTCCGCTGCATGAAATCTACGAGATGTTGCTACAGGATGAAGATGATGTCACTGAGCTGATGGGAGATAGCAAGTCAAATGAGAAGACGAAGGAAGATCCACTTGCCCTGATGTCTCACAAAAAGGAAAAGCAAGCTTCATGCATTTCATATCGAGAAGAAGCACCGAGTGATTCTGAGCACGAAGATAAAGCTCCAGAAAGTGATTCTGATCCCGAGCTGGATAGCATTAAGAAAGTTGTTGCCTTGTTATCCCGGGAGTACACACGGAAGAAGTTATTCAAGAAGCCAACTAACAACAACCATCGTTACTCCACAAACACAAAACGTTGGGATTACAAAGACAACTAAGAAGGCAAGCGAAAGACTGAGGAAGGAAGACAGAGGAATGATGAGGGGAAACGATCGGAAGGTACATCCGATGACCGAGCTGATGATGAACCAGTTAAATGTTATAACTGTGGAAGGCGCGGCCACTTCACAAGAGACTATCGAAAGCCAGTAGTACGTAATGCTGAGTACTACAAGACCAAGATGCTTCTGTCTAGGCAGAAGGAAGCGGGCAAAGCGCTACTAGTGGAAGACGACCATTGGCTCCTAAAGACTGATGACGAGAACGAAGATGAGGAAGCGCACATGTGTTATTCTGGCCTGAATCCGGAAGAATCTGATTCCGAAGATGACTCTTCCGACAAGAAGAAAGACAAGCACGATTGCCAGGTATGTGGTTCCTCCAATGCTAACTTGATTAATCAAATGCATGAAATGGTTCGTACTTTAGATTCATTCAAACATAAGGTTAAGACCAAAGATGCCCACATCTCTAAGCTAGAAGCCGAGGCTACAATAAAATATAACTCGATCGGCAAACTAGCTATTGAAAAGGCTGAGGACAAATGTGTGATAGAAAACTATCAAACTGAGTGCTCGGCCATTTCAAAACAAGCTGAACTCCTCGAGACCCAAATATCTAATTATACTCAAAAGTTAGAGAAGTCTCAAGAGGATTTTTCCAAAAGCGTTTTAGTTAAAGAAAATGTTTTAAAAGAAAATGAGAAGTTGACCACTAAGCTTAAGGATCTTGAATCCAAACTTTAAAAACTTGGTCAATCTGAACAAACCATCCATCTAACAAGCCTAAGGAGTTCAAATACTACAACTCACTCTCGGGACTCAGATGTGATAATCCGTGCTACCTAAAGAAAGTCTTGTCTGAGGTCCCCACTCTTTATGAATTCGATTTCATATGCCTAGATAAGATATATCCCGAGTACAAAATTAAGTGGACTAAGGCATCTCCGGAAGATGAGAAGTTTGAGGATTTTAAAAGACAAACAACCATACCTCTACCACCTATAGAGGCAAAACCTAAGACTGAAAATCCTACTTCTGAAAGTAACACTAAATCAGACGAGGCACCGCCTAGGAAGAACATAAATGTACAAATCCCTTTCGTATACGAAATGTTTAATGCATCTTATTTAACACGCAAAATTCCTTATCTCCCAAATCATTACTTCGACATCTGTTCTCTTGCCAAAACGGTTGAGACTCCGCTTCCCGTACCAGCAACAGCAGATGTAGAATCTAACGATAACACAGAGTTAAAACGTTATGTTCCACCTCTGATTTTGGAAAACATAATTTTCAAACTTGAAGAACTGATTGCAAGAGATAAGGTCACTTATGAAACCGAAAGGATTGTACTTTTAGGTTCCATCGAAAAGCTCAAACATATAAAACCCGAGATACTACCCGAAACTGAAAGAGCAACGTATCGAACTGAGATTGCTAAGTTGACCTCTCAACTGTCCGTGTTGTCGGCAGAAGCTTTAACGCTGAGAATGGCTAAGGAGAATTCTGTAGATACTCCAATGACGCCTGTCACACCTGAAACATTCTCGTTTGACGAAGCTACGATCTGTTCGGATAGTTCCTCGTGCAAAGCCTTTATAGGAGTGTCTGATGACAAAAATGACAAAGTGTTGAGCTTTAAGGATAACGGTAAGGCCATCGAAACCGATTCTGTTCAAGGGAATCCTTTTTCAGATTTTGATAATCTGTTGGCAGATAACTCCTCATCTAACTTTGATGGCGAAACTCCACCTAATTCTGCACCAAGATTTTCTGAGTTTATGAATTCAACTCCTTGTCATGACGATGAGTTTTCTAAGATTGATTTCACTCCTAAGCTTACTAGTCACACTCAACTTTTAGAGAGAATGCCCGAACCGGTTAATTTTGAAGAGGGTGGATGTTCAAATTCGAAAACCGTTTCTAAGACCACCTCTAAATCCAAATCTAAACGTCGGTCTAAGAAATGTGCTAAAACCGATAAGAGCCCTTCTAAACAACCCATTTTCTCAAACAACCATCACCTGGACCCGGCTCAGTTCCGACCACAACCACAACACCGGGTGATGGTGGATATTCTAATGCGTCACCCTCTTCGCGAGGCCCTCACTGCTACTGCTGACGTACCTCTACTGTATGTGCTTCAAGTTTGGTTCTCTGCCCAAGTCATCACGGCAGGTAATTCACAGACGATCACAGCACAGATCGATAACCAACCTTTCACACTGACACCTGCGTCCTTCCGGCGTCTACTGTCACTTCCTGAAGCCAACGCCGGCAGACATCAGCAATACGACCCCACGGTCAATGACGACACTCTGTGCGCTCAAGTCCGCGCACTCGGGTACAATCACGATCTCATCCGTCCTTCCGGGTTCAACCGAAAGTACCTAGCCCCCATCTGGTACACACTGTTCACGATTCTGAACATGTGCCTCTCATCCAGATGGAAAGGTATCGACCAGTGCACTGGCGACTTTCTACGCCTATTCCATGCCGTGTGTTACAACCGCCACGTGGACGTCGCGATGATCATCTGGCGCGAACTTGTTCAAACCATTCGTCACATCAGAGGTACGGAGCAAAAGAAGTTCCTCCCCTACCCTCGTTTCCTTTCATTGGCTGTGCAACAACATATGGACGCCAATCCAGCCATACCGCGACGTCTTAACCATCCGATATGTCCTCCTCACCACTTTCAATATATGGTAATCCGTAATCCGTCTAACGCCATAGCCATGCCCATACCTGGAGCCCTACTGGCTCACGCGGATCCAACTGCACCGAGTGTGGTAGCTTATAGGCAAGAGTTAGGAAATCCCATGGTCCAGCCAACGCCAGAGGGACCTGCCCAGGGACTTAGACCCGAGGGACGTGAGGGTCCTAGGACAAGAGGTGGAAGGGCCCGGGCAGCTGGGGCTCCCGGGCGGGGTGTGTTAAGAATACTTGGGAGGGGAACTGGCGTGAGCGGTGTAGTGGAAACGCGTCCCAGTACTAGCCAACCCCGAATCCCTATCACCCCACCGACATGCGAAGCCGGAACATCGTCCTCACGACCGATGCTTCACCGCGACTCCGAGCTATATTTATCTGACCCTCCTTCACCAACCCCACGTGTTGAAACTGTGGAATCTGACTCCACGTCATCCGATACGGACGGTAACATTCGTCTGAAATTAATCCCTCATCGTATCGGCCCAAACCCAGACTTAACCGAAGGTATCTCCTCTGCCTCACCTAGGAACGAGGGAGTAGTAGACGTTGAGTTAGATCATGTGAGACGGAGAGAATTGCGTTCGAAAGAGAACCAAGAAAGATTGAGCCGTAAAGATAAAGAGGCTCCTGAGCGACCCCAACCGAGTGATATCCGGGTAGCCACATCTGCTATCCCGTCTCATCTGTTGGGACAGGGTATTGAAGAAGCCTCCGTGGACCCAGCGGAGCACCTGCACTACCCCCTCATCCACTCATCCGCCTCTCAAAAGACGGATGTTTCAGTATCTCACGGGGATCAAGAACAACTTCCACCGGTCTCTCACTCGGAGAGTACTGGTGTTGAAATAAGAGACCAGTAGCCCCCGGTCTCGCCTTCATTTCGTGCACCATCGAGTCTAGAGCCTTTTGAAATTGAACATTCTTCGCCTAGGACACATGATGAGGAACACCAAATCGATGCTCTTCGTGACTCGATCGGAACTTCTGTAGTGTCTCCGTCTGGCGGAACACGAGGATCGGAAGGAAATCCTACCATGGCTATCCCTGCGCCAACCATGAACGTAGGTGGCTCTACCTCTCAGGTAGATGCCTCAATGGGTAATCTAAGTGATCCCGGAGTTACATTACCCGACTTTGTGTCACAAGGGTCCCTGGACAGCACCCTCAAGGCTGTCCGCGAGGCAATGAAGCAGCACATCGCCGCCGAGCTCGTCAAAATCAAGAGCTTAATCAAAGGTAATGAGAATATCGTCAAAGCTAAAATTGCTCCTACACCTCCACCGGCTCCTACTCAGCCTACCTACTCGGTGGACACCCTCAAGACGATGCTTCTAGCCCAACTGCTCCAACAATCCAAAGTCGACGCCTCTACCGAAGCAGACCTGCTATCCGTTCTGAAATCACAGGTCACTGCTCCTTCATCATCCATTACCACTCGATTGGATAACATTGACTCGACTCTTAAGGACTTCAACCAAGCGATCTCAACGCTGTCCGAAAGAGTCCGCTCACTCGAAGATACCTGCAAGAGTCAAGCAAGCGGTCTGAAACGCAAGCACGATGACCAGGATGATCCTGATCACCGTGAGGGGGAGAAAAGACAAAGATTAACCGAGACCGCCCTGATCCTCACTGAAACTACAACCATGGTTCAACCGGAACCCTCAACTGCGGCAACAACAACAGAAGCACCCGAAGCCGAGTTACCTGTAGCCGAGATGGTAATTGACATGGATATCTCGGATGATGAAGACCTGACGGTTGAAGAGCCTGAGGGAACAGAACAAGAACTGGTTACTTTTGATACATCAGTTGAGTCTACAATCAACCTAATAGATCCAGATTGCGAGACCAACCCGGTAACCGAAGATGCATGGTATGAAAAAGCCGCCAGTGCCGCAAATTTCCAGGTTAATTTGGTCTTCCCTACTGATGAAGATGACAACGTAAACTACGACCAGTTTCTGCTCCAGAATTTGTATAATACCCCCATTCACTCTGCTCAACCCGCTGAAACTTCAAGAAGACCCGAGACCACAACTGCCGATATTCCGACATCTCCTTAGCAACTGACAGCTTCTGATCTTCCTCCTCCTCAACCGCAACAAATCCGTTGGGAGAAGATCCCGATATTTATTCCTCACCTGGAGGAATCCCTGAAGAAGTTGTTCGTCCATAAGCTACGCCCAATCGAGCCGACTTTCTGCCTTGGTATTTACAGTTCCAACCCCGAATACCAACGCCGGTAGATAAGCGCAATGAAGCGGTGTCTGCCAGTTAGCCAAGTCCGAACCAAGCATCAGATCACCGAAGTGCTCAACATCGAGTCAGGCTGTATTATGAAAGTCGTTTATCCTATATTCACCGTCCGACACGAAGATGAGAATGAATGGAGATTTTCTGAAGCCGACTTCCAGCATCTCCGACCGTTCGACTTCTATGCTATTCTGAAATACCTCTATACAAGAACTATCCGACCGCTTCCAGTAACAAAGGCGCTCGAAGATGTTCGTCGATTCCTGGCCCGTACCATCATGATGTCTTATCTCACGGACTTCCAAATGGCAATCGAGAACAGGGCAAAGAAGGTAAATCTGATAAAGCCGAATCTGAAAGCTCCTGAGTTGAAGATGTATCGCGAGAACGGTCTGCTTCTAGAACCTGAATTTGGGATAGTCTACATCAACGAACATAAAGAGAATAAATTTATGCGTTTCAGTCAAGTAGACAGATTATGCGACGGCACACTCTTCAAAGTTCAAGATGCTCTTCGGAAAATCATCCAGCACGAATCTGAAAATCAAAGGCTTTCGTATGTTTCCAATCCGAATGAAACAACTGCTCGGAAGGCCTTGGAAATGGTTGAAGATCGCATCGACTATCGCCGCGCTATCAGATGGTTCGAGATACACTTTGCGCTCCGTAAAAGATATGTTCATAACTGGCGCGAAATCGAACTTCAATTCAAAGGGGGAGATTGTTAGGGTCGTTTTATGTTGAATTAATTAAAGTTCAAGGGTTTGTTTTGTTATTGTTTAATTTGAGCTTAGTTAGTGAATGGGCCGTGGGCTTGTTAACCACGGGCCCGCCATATATAAAGTGTTTTAGCCTTAGAAAATAGGCTAGTTGTCTTTATTGCTTTCCTACTCTCATATTGCAAACACTCTCATTGAAAGCATTATATGGATGACCAGTTGAAATCATAAACATCGTATTCATATCTATTGATTTCATTGTTCGTTGCACGGATCTGAGACTCACAAACAACACTCTTGGAATACTCCTCTTGATACTTTTCTAACTTTTTTGTGAATTCAGATAGTTGGGTCTCTAGGGATTCTGCTCTTTTTGAAATGGCTGAGCATTCGGATTGATAGTTTTCTATCACGCACTTATCTTCAGCCTTTTCAATAGTTAGCTTGCCTATGGTGTCGTATTTGATTTTAGCATCGGCTTCTAGCTTAGTTATTTGGTCGTCTTTGGATTTAATCTTTTGTTAAAAAGAATCTAAGGTATGCACCATGACTTGCATTTGATCGATAAGTTTATCATTAGAGGAAGCACATACTTGGCATTCGGCTTTCTCCTTGTTCTTGCTGGAGGATTCATCTTCAGTGTCAGATTCTTCGGGCTGAGTGCCAGTGTAGCACATATGAGCTTCAGCTTCTTCCTCTTCATCTTCAGTCAAGACGAGACAGTGATCGTCTTCTGCAATCAACGCTTTACCTGCTTCTTTCTGCATTGCCAACAACATTTTGTTCTTGTAGTACTCAGCATTGCGCACTACAGGTTTCTGGCAATCTCTAGCAAAGTGTCCTCGTTTTCCGCAATTGTAACACTTCACCGGTTAATCATCATCTCGCTCGTCTGACTTCCCTTCTGACTTCTTGCCTTCATCATTCTTCTTCCTTCCTTCACCTGACTTTCGCTTCCCGTCATACTTGTCTCTGTTGGTCCCGAAGGGCTATACAAGTTTGTAGAAGGGGGGGGGGGGTTGAATACAAACACACATATTTTAGTTTTCTAAATTGTTTATTGATAAATCATTAACAATTTACAGCTTGTTGCGGAACAAGATTAAGGATAAACCTAAATCTAAACAAGTTGGAACACTAAGTTTTCTTGCAATAAGAAAGAGAAGAAAATTACTAATAATAACCTATCTCACGATATAAGAAGATGAACTTGACCAGAGTTAGCAAGTTACTTCAAAATGAAGTGAGGTCTTCTTCTTATATACTGCATGCATTTAATGCATGGTAGTTTATACTTTACACGTGGCAGCAGCTCATTGGTTGTAGGATCTGACTTGAGTAGACAACCTTAGTAGCCGCATGTTTGAACAGTGTAGTATCATAGTGGTTGTACGATTTCAGACAATAAGGAGGTTCTTTTCTGACATATCGTACAGATACGTGCAAGGGTGGTTAAGACAAAAGTACTTTGTACGAAGGACTTCATGATCAGCTTTCGTTGATTCAGCGCTCTATCATTCTATATCAGCGAATGATAAAGTTCAGCGATAGCTAAAGTCTTGTACTTGATACTTCACGTTGAGTGGACAAATCTGAGTCTTCGCTGATCCGCATCAGTTCATTAGGAGACTTGTCGCTGGTTCTTAAGCTTGATCTTCGACTTCAGCGTAGAACCTATGTTGACGTGAAACTTGTCTTCAGGGATTATAAGTAAACAACTAGGAATGTCAGCGATCACCAAATAGGTCTGAACAGGCTCAGAGCTATATTCCTAAGAATATATGGTGAACAGTTATGCTGAACAATGTATGAGATCACCAGCGATCATCAACAAGACTGAACAGGCTCAGAGCTTGCTGAATGAACAGGGTTCGCTGAATGTCTAATCTAAGAGCGAGAGTTCCTATCAGCGGTACTGAAAACAGTCTTAGTACTTATCAGCGATAGTGAAACTCTCATACATTGTTTACTTACAATTTTCACTAAGTAGAATGGAGAGGGTCATTATCAAATCACTGAGGGTTTGGATCAACAATCTCCCCCTATTTGATTATGACATAGCAACAGAGAAAATTGATATTTAAAGAAAACATAAGGATAAAAATGTTGATCCCATTTTTGAGCAACAATAGAAGAAATATAAAGTCCATATTTAAATATAGAGATAAGATATACATGAAGAACAATCATAAAGAAACTTATCTCATATTCATTGATGATTAAATATGGAGAGGAGAAATGTTGAAGAACACCACACTAAACATGAAACGACTCTCATAAGAAACTAGTCTATGTGTGTTTTTGTGTGCTTTCCATATTTCTCACTTCTTGAAATAAGACTATGGACACCTCTTATATAGGGCCATTTACACATTAGATATTTAAGATATCTAAAATCTAGACAATATCTAAAATATCTATATAAAATATCTAAGTAAATATCTATAAGAAAATATCTAAAACATTAAAATATCTTTATAAAACATTCATTTAATTAGGAGCTAATTAAAGCTAACAAAAAAGAACTCATAAAATATTTGTCCCTTTTACTGTTTTCTGAGATCTTTTCTGTACTGATGGAGTAAAGTACTTTTGCTGAAATCTTTCTTTGAACTTCGTATCAGATTACAAAGGGAAGTGGAAAGATTATAAGTACAAGCGAAGTAAATTACAAGTACAAAAGAATAACTGATAAAATAGAAGAATAAGGCGATCTTATCAGCTTATAGAGGTTCTTCCTTAATGAGAAGTTCATCAAGGGTCTTTGATGTGGGAATCATCCAGTCAGGGACATTTACTCCTTGATTCTTTTTGTTCAGAGCTTCTTCAAAAATCAAGGGTTTAAGATGCCGTGCTTGAATGTCGCGTTTGAATTCACACCAGTAGATGAGATCTTTCAGTTGTTAGATGGGAGTGATGGGAAGCTCAGAGATACGTTGAAAATGTTGTCGTCCACCATAGTCAATAAAGAATATCCCATAGGGTTTGCTTATGACTTTCCCAGGGATGAAAGTCTCACCAGGAGGAAGAGATGTGTCAAGTGCGGAAAGGCCAGGTTCTGGACCAAGAACTTCAGCACGAGAAAAACCAATACCTGTTTCGTTCCGTATAAGAGGACCTGAGTCTGAAGGTTTAGACTTTTTCTTTGCAGAGGCCCTTCTTTTCTGATTTGCGAGAGGAGGGGGAGGAGGAATATCCACACAAGAAGAGACTAAGTCGATCTGTTTATTTATCAGCTTTTCGACATGATCCTTGTACTTAGATTGAGACTTCTGGATGGCTAATCTGATCTCCAACCATTCAGAGAGACCGTACTTCGTGATGGCTTCAGCATAGAGTTTTTCGTACTGTTCGTTCTCTCTGAATATCTCGATTTCAGCGATTGAAACTTTGAGGGTTGATCTTCCAGTGATAAGTACCTTGTTGATTCTGGCAGGTCGATATCTAAAGTGTACCTTTTCTTTGCACCAGATTAAAGTAGATTGACACCCAGTTCTCTTTTCTTCAACGATCTTCTTGGCGTCTTCCCATAGCTGACGTTGAACTTCGATTGGAGTTCTTTTCAGCTTAGGGTCTTTCACTGATTGTTGAGTAAGCTGGATGGCGAGTTCTCTGCCTTTTTCTTCATCTTCCCTTCTTTCAGCGATTAACCTTTCAGCTCTGAGGTGATCCTTGTATTCCTTTTGTGAAAGTCTGAACTTTGGAGGAATAGAAGGAAGTTGATCACGCTTCAGGATGATTCGCTGATCTTCGAACTTCTTTATCATTGCATCTCTCTTTTTCTGATCCTCTTCACTTAGCTTTTGAGGAGCCAAGGAAGGTCTATTTTGTGAGAGAGCATCTGTTCTTCAGGTTCATCAGTCTCAGAGATCAAATGCAAGACTGGGATTATTTCTTCAGCGTTGGGAGCTGGGATTATTGTTGGTGAAGTCGCAGCTGTAGAAACTTTAGCGATATCCTCAAACAGGGGAGAGGACTAGCTGAAACACAGCGATCTTACGAATAAGAACTTGGGTAGAACAGAGAAAAGAAATTGGTTTAAGTGTATAGGCTTTTTGTGGAAAGTAGAGCTGATAATGTGTATAGATAGAGGAGGGATGCAGTGTAAGGAAGTAAGATGTAGTGTACCTGACAAACCGACTTTTTAAGCAAGATCGTCAGATTTTCATTGTCTTCAGCGACACCTTTTCCTTTGCCCTTGTCAGCTTCAGACGCTGAAGGCTTTGTCTTGGTCCGCTCCCATGAAGGTTCGTTTATCAAGATCCCTTTAAGAGTTGTAGTCTTCTGAGAAGGTTTGACGATAAAGGAGTCATCATCATCATCATCGTCGTCATCATCATTCTTTGAAGAAAAGGATGGTTCATCATTAGAGATGTCGACGGCTTCTTCATCTTCAGCTTCAGATTCAGATTCTTCAGCATCTTCTTCGAGTTGCTCCCCCTCAGATACAAAGGTAAGCTTCTCAGTTCCCTCAGGGTTTTCATCTCCCTGAGGTCCAACAGTTTCTTCATTTGTCTTCACCCCCTCTTCAGTAAGGGAGAGGTTTTCAGTCTTCTCCCCCTCGATAGATTCATCTTGGGGAAGGTCTTCAGAGTTCTTCTCCCCCCTTCCTCATGATGAGTGGGGGAGGAATGCGATGACTCAGCAGTTGGTTCCCTGTCTTCTTGGCCAGGGATCCCAATATAAGTTTCAATCGACGCTACTCTGTCTTCTAGGCCAGTAATAACAGGAGTGATCTTGAAGAGTTCAGCATGATCCGCCGGAGTTAAATGCAAAGGTGCAGGGGCAGGGGCGGTCCTGTGATTCAGGATCTGCTGTACTATCATCTTCACTGAACTTACGTCAGTCTTTACAGAACTCACGTCAGTCTTTACAGCAGACATATCTCCCTGAAGATTTCCAACCGATGTCTTCAGCGTTATGAACTCGCTGGACATGGATTGAACTGTTGTTTTGAGAGAGGTGTAGTCTGTGTAGATGTCAGCAAGAACTTTGGCAAAATCACCAAGAGTTCTATCAACCTTCTCCAAATCAGCTTTGGAGGCATTCTGTTCAACCACTGTTGTCAGCTTGTTGAGATTCTCTCCAGCGTTTGTTACAGCTGAAGAGTTGTCTGAGAGAGTAGTGGTGAGACTTGTCAGCTTTATATCCAGGTTCTTCAGAGATGTGTTGATGTCTCCCAAATTAGGACCTGTAACAGAAAAGAACTTATGAACAGAGGAAAGCTCAGAAGTTTGGGGTTTAGTTACAGTGTATATGGTTTGGTGTATACCTGCAGGAGGGTCGACGAAGTCATCAAAACTTCTGTGACCTGAATAGTGTTCCATGTCGTCAGCTAGAGTGCGTGTACGCATGGAAGTTCCTGCAGGTCCTGCATCCATCATTCCTTGAAAAATATCAGCATTAGCTTCTGGAAGAATGACGGTTGCTCCAGTGATCGCGGTGAAAACTGGATTAGAGTCCAAAGGAGTAGAGAGAGAAGAGAAGGTTGAGAAAGTTGGTTGGGTGCGAGGTTCAGTGTTGGATCCGCTGAGAATCACTTCTTCAGTCTGTAGAGAGACTGAAGGAGGTTGGGTCGATTCCAAGTTTATAACCTTAGTGTTTAGAGACGCTGAAGTTGGGATGGAAAGGGTGGCTTGTTCAGCTGTGGCAGAGCGTACCACTGAACTTTCCATCAGCTCTTCAAGATGAGCTAAGGAGTCTTCAGCATGATATTGCTCGGGTTGCTCCTTGGTTTTCTTAGTCCTTTTGGAACCAAGTTGGGTAGATGAGTGTTTCCTTTTTCTAGAAGGAATGGAGGTTGCAGCTGGGGTATCAGCGGTGGGTTTTTCCACTGAAGGAGTTGCAGAAGTAGAAGAAGGAGGATTGAGAAGAGTTAAGAGAGTAGAGAGACGTACCTCGTTTGCCACTGGCTTGAAGTCGAGTACCTTAGGGCCAACCTGAGAGAGTTTCAGGTCTCCTACTTTTGGGTAGTTATCCTTCAGGCATGTTTGGAAGACGGCGCTGATGAATCTTGGATATGGAACCCATGATGGTCGATCAGTAGCAGAGTCTACTCTGAGCACTAGATCATCGTAGATTATCGATGCCCAGTCAACATGAAGACCTTTCAGCAATGCATAGCCCATTGCTTGCTGAGGTTGAGCGGCTTGATCAGAGGAGCTGGTCTTTGCAGTCATGCAACTTATCAAGTGTGTGAAGATGAAGTTCATCTCGCTGGGCATTTTTGACATCTTGATGAGGGTCAGCTTCTTCTCAGGCTCCTTGTCCCTCCCAGTTTCCCATACATAGCCCATTGCAACAAAGAATGCAGTGATGGCTTCCCTATCAACATGTTTCTTGTGGTCAGGGAGAGAAACAAATGGTTTTTCTTTTGTGGCGATGGGAAGGCTCAGGGCTTTTCGGATAATGGCAGGGGTGATTTTTATGGTGCCAAAATCAGTATCACAGAGGATGCAATCGATTTGCTTCGTGGGGTCTTTCGTCAATGGTAGCTGAGTGTGTCTGGCAGAATACCAGAACTGAGATAGTAGTAGCTGATGTGCAGGAGGTGTTATGGTTAGGGCTGTAGATAGGCAACAGGTTTTGAGGAATTTCACAGCATCATTCAGATACGTGACTTGCTTTCGAGGAGGAAACTCGAAAAGCGCATAGAGGTTGTTTGTTTTTGTCCAATCCAGTTCCTCAAGTGTGAACTTGACCTAAGGAGCCTTGATGATTTCCAGTTCCTCAGCAACAGCAGTGTTCTCAGCGGTAGGAATAGTAGATGCCATTTCTGTATTATCAGTTCAACCAAAGATTTAACAAATAAGAATGATCTTAATGTGGAAATATTTTCCAATGAGATGGTTCGAATTTTGTTCATTTCATTCAGACAAAAATGTCTTAATGCGGATTAGGGTTTTCTTGTTTTTGAAAAAGAAATGCAAACCCAATAAAAAGTCTTGTTCTCCAGTTTCCTTTGAGGATTAGGATTCTGGGAGAAACGTATGAAGAACAAGTTTAAGATATTTGCGATTAAACTTGAAGAACAACCATGAAAGGTTGTGTTCATAAAACCATGAAAGAAATGATTTCATTTTAAGAATGGTTTCTTTTGTTTGATCTTTTAAAAACAATGATGAGATCCAAAACAAGTTAAAACAGTAGATAATATAAGAATATTAACCTTGTGTTCTTTGTAGAAGATGAACAGTTCTTTAGGATAGAAAACTCGAATGTTCAAGATGCAACAGTATTCTTGAGAAAACTTGAGTAAGAAGTTGTTCGCGTAAAAGAAAAATATAAACCGAAAGTGTGTTTATATAGTGAGATTAGAGAGAGAGAAAATCTTGAGCGGGAAAAGATTTTCATCATGACACGGACACGTGTTTGCATTTGATTGGCTGGTAACGAAACGTGCAAACGTGTGTCAGAAAAAGAACGTGCCGAGGCTTATCCGTTGCTATGACGTCACAGATGTCCTTTCATATTTTAGGATGTCTCTGAGGTTTTGAAAGCTCAGGGACACTTTTGAAAACATGAAGCACTGAATAGAAATTTCAGTGTTGGTTTTAGAAATTTCAAAGTATCGCTGATTAAGGAAGAGATATTCAGCGATGCAATTTGTCTTGAAATCTTGCATTTACATGAGATTGTCAGCGAAAGAAAAACATACCTTGATATCAGCGAATCATTTTCAGAGAGAGAATGATAGAATGGGTTATACAAGTTGATTTTATCCTATCGCTGATCAAATGTGAACCGCTGAAGATTTTACTCTTCAAAGTTCAGCATTCCAAGCTCGCTGATGAGAAAGTTGAATCTTGTCTCATTAAGAGGTTTGGTGAACAAATCAGCTAACTGATAGTCAGTTGGGATAAAGTGAAGTTCTATATCACCATTCATCACATGATCTCTGATAAAATGATACCTGATTTCGATGTGTTTTGTCTTTGAGTGTATCACTGGATTGTTGGCTATAGCGATGGCACTTGTGCTGTTGCAATAGATTGGAATTTTCGAGAGCTGAAGGTCATAGTCTAGTAGTTGATTTCTCATCCACAAGACCTGAGAACAACAGCTTCCAGCGGCTACATACTCAACTTCACCTGTGGAGGTGGACACTGAGTTTTGCTTTTTACTTATCCAACTCACCAGCTTTCCACCCAGGAGCTGACAGCCTCCTGTGGTGCTTTTCCTATCCAATTTGCAACCTGAAAAATTACTATCTGAATAGTCGATTAGATCAAACCCTGAGTCTTTGGGATACCAAAGACCTAGGTTCGCAGTACCCTTAAGGTATCGAAAAATTCGCTTTACAGCGATCATATGAGATTCCTTAGGTTCTACTTGATATCGTGCACACAAACATGCTGCGTACATAATATTGGGTCGGCTAGCTGTAAGATACAAAAGAGAACTGATCATCCCACGGTACAGCGTGACATTAACAGGTATTCCAGAGGGATCCTTGTTTAGTGTCAGCGGTGGTTCCATAGGGGTTTTCATAGCTGAACTCTGAGTTAAATGGAATTTCTTCAGCATATCTTTAACATACTTTCCCTGATTAATGAAAGTTCCTTTTTCATTTTGTTTTATCTGAAGACCAAGGAAATATGTTAGCTCACCCATCATGCTCATTTTATACTCTTCTTTCATTCTATCAGCGAAACGAGTACAAATGTCAGGGTTAGTAGAACCAAATATAATGTCATCAACATATATCTGAACAAGAATAATATGACCTTTTACTTTCCTGAAGAATAGAGTTTTATCGATTTTACCACGCTCAAATTTTTCAATATGGAGATAAGTAGATAGAGTGTCATACCATGCACGAGGAGCTTGCTTTAAGCCATAAAGTGCCTTATCCAGTTTATAAACATAACCTGGATGCTTAGGATATGAGAATCTTGGAGGTTGTTCCACATAGACTTCTTCATTCAGCTTTCCATTTAGAAATGCTGACTTAACATCCATCTGATATACTTTGAAGTCTTTGTGTACATCGTATGCTAAGAATAGACAAATAGATTGTAGTCTTGCTACAAGAGCAAATGTTTCATCGTAATCTATGCCTTCCTCTTGTCTGTATCCCTGAGCAACAAGTCGAACCTTATTGCGGGTGACAGTTCCATGTTCGTCCAACTTGTTACGATAGACCCATTTAGTGCCTATCACTGTCTTGTCAGTTGGTCTTCGAACAAGTTTCCAAACTTTGTTTCTTTCGAATTCAGTCAGCTCTTCTTGCATAGCGCTGACCCAGTTTGGATCTTTGAGGGCATCATCTACTTTCTTTGGTTCAGTCAGAGAAATAAAGTTAACAAATAAACAAATATTACCTGCACTTCGTCGAGTCTGAACACCAGCGTTTGGATCACCAAGAATTTGATCAATTGGGTGATTTACAGTCCATCGCTGAGCAGGAGCATAAGTCACTGACTCAAATTGAACTGGAGGAGCTGAAGATGAAGCTTTAGCAACTTCTGGAATATCAGCCAAGAGAGGAGTAGGTGCAGATGTCATCTCATTCACTGATTGCTGAGAAGTAGATGGAATGTCTGAGACATTTGGTACAGAAGCAGGTATAGTGTTTAAAGGAACAGCTGAGACCCATGATGTTTCAGCTTCACTATTCTGCATATTTGGAATGATAGTAGGACTATCATCTTCAACTGTATGAGTATGAGGAGTGGGAATATCTTCTGAATCACCAAGATGAGAAAACATCCATTGATTCAGTTCTTCAGTATCAGCGGACGGTTTAGAGTTCGCTGAACGGGATTCGTCAAACGTGACGTGAATAGTTTCTTCAACAGTTTGTCTTCTTCGATTGAAGACTCTGAAGGCTTTGGAAATTGAAGAATATCCAAGAAAGATTCCATCATTAGCCTTAGGATCAAACTTTCCAAGGGCATTTCTGTTGTTCAGTATGAAACACTAACATCCAAAGATGTGAAGAAAGCTAATTGAAGGCTTTCTCCCATGAAAGAGTTCATAGGCTGTCTTATTGAATCTTTTGACTATCAGCGACCTGTTTTGCGTAAAACATGCAGTGTTGACAGCTTCTGCCCAAAACTGAGTAGGCAGGAGAGAATCGCTGAGCATTGAACGTGCAACTTCAATAATTGTTCTATTTCTTCTTTCAGCGACTCCGTTTTGTTGCGGTGTTCTCACTGAAGAAAAGTTGTGAGAAATACCCTTACTCTCAAAGAAGGAATCAAGATAACTGTTTTTGAATTAAGTCCCATGATCACTCCTTATTGAGCGAACGGTCAAGTTGTTTAGGGTTTCCATCTTCCGAACAAAGGTGATGAGTTCTTCAGGGGTGTCACTCTTAGAATGGAAAAACATAACCCATGTATATAGAGAGAATTCATCAACTATGACCAGTGTATATTTTTCTTTCCAGCGATGGATTGTTTATTAACAGGGCCAAACAAATCAATATGGAGAAGTTGTAGAGAAGATGACACTGAGGAGACTTGCTTTGACTTAAAGCTTGCTTTGGTCTGCTTGCCTTTCTCACACGCTGAACATAAGGACTCTTTGGCGTATGAGTGCTGAGGTAGACCATTGACTAACTCTTTTGAAGAAAGAGTATTCAGTGTCATGAAGTTTAGATGAGAGAGCCTCTTATGCCATAGCCAGTTGACATCAGATGAGGCTTTTGAGAAGAAACAGGAGTTCTCAGTGGTTGTTGAGTCCATGTTTATTACATAAACATTTTCCATACGATAACAGCTGAGAGCTATCTTCTCCTTTTTGTCAGCGACAAAGCAGGATTCCTTAGTAAAGATTACTTTGTTATCCTTGTCGCAAAGCTGACTGATGCTTAGAAGATTATGCTCCAGCCCTTCAACATATGCGACTCTTCTGAAGGTTGTTGTACCATTAGAGAGTACACCATACCCTCGGGTATGTTCTTTTCCATTTCCACCGAAAGTCACAGAGGGACCCTTCTCTTCCTTGTATTCAGCGAGCATGCTTTTCTTTCCAGTCATGTGTCTAGAGCATCCGCTATCGAGATACCAGATACCCTTCTTAACCTGCATTACAAAGGAATATTAGTTTTTCTTGGGTACCCACTTAACCATGTGTACACATTTGTCAGTGGAAGTAGTTGGAATGGAAGGTTCAGCAGTCTTCGCAGCATTTGAAGATTCAACTTTGTCAGTCTTCATTTTGGTTAATTTCTTAACCTCAGTGGTCTTCTTTGCCTTGGGGGCAGTGATCTTCACCTTAGCTATCTTTTCAGCTTTGGTGGCTGTGGGGCACTTACTAGCAATATGATCAGTAAGTCCACAGTGATAACATTTCCTATAACTAAAAATAGTTCTAGGACCATTTGAATGATGAGCTTTAGATTTTGAATTTGAAGGACCAACACCAAATAAGCTATTGGTTTTTGAAATGGGAGGAACATTTAGTTCTTCGGATTTCTTACCAAGGACATCCACTCTGATTCTAGGAGTAGATCGCTGAATAGATCCACGCTGAGTAGATCCAGAGATCTGATTCCTTGATCCAAAGGGATAGGTCACTGAAGCTTTAGAAGCATTCAACTTAGGTATACAGATACCCTTCTGAGGATTTTGGTTAAAAACAATTCCTTTACCTTTATCTTTAAAGTCAGAGGTAGGTTTTGGATAAACCATTTTCTCTTTACCTTTTGAAGAGGTAGAAATTTCCTCAGCGACTGAGGATACGAAAGTTCCAAATAAGAGCATAGAACGATTAGTGGTTGGTTCTAGAGTATCAGCTTTGTAACCAAGACCACGTTTATCACTCAGGGGAATCTAAGACTTAATTATCTCAGTGATCTTTGTTGAGGAATTATACCATCCATCAACAGTAGCCTTTTCAGCTTTTAATGCAGCAATAGCTTCTTCGCGCTCGATTTTGACTAGCTGATTTAAGTGCACTTGATCTTTAAAATCTTCTTCAATTTTAGAAAGATTTTCTATTTGAAGGTGACAGTTTTTGAGCTGTTCAGCGAGATCAAGGTTTTGATTTTCAACTACAGTTTTGCCATTCATGGATTCATATAAACTTCTAGTCAAGAGATCGATTTTACGAAGACTATCAGCTTCATCAATATTTGCAATATTGGTAAAGAAGGAAGGTGATACCTGAGTAGCAGAGGTTGAAGTAGAGGGAATGTCAGAATTTTCTTCCTCATCTTCAAGTTTGGCCATAAGACAGAGATTGGCTTCATCATCTTCAGAGTGAGATGTTTCTTCCTCATCAGAGTCAGCCCAATCATAGTCAGCCATCAGGCCTTTGCCTTTCTTCTTAAAGCTTTTCAGCTTCGCATACCTTTCTTTCAGCTTGGCGTATTTCTCATCTCTAGACCTGAGGTTAGAGGATTTCTTGGGAAACGCTGAGTTTCTCGAAACTTTCTTTGAGCTGCACTCGTTAGCGAAATGTCCTATCTTTTCACAGTTAAAACAAGTAGCAGTAGCCTTATCAACAGGAGCTGATGATCTTGGCTTGTCAGTAATGGAAAGAGGTTTAATCTTTCTGAACATTTTCTTTTTGGCGAATCTCCTGAACTTTTTAGTGAGGAGAGCCAAAGATTCATCATCATCTGAAGAGTCAGAGTCTATTGACCTTTTAGAGTTACTCTCCAACTCAGTGATAGTGACCGAGGGTCGCTGAGTGGAAGGTTCCTCTGAGATTAAAGCAACAGGGGTGCTTTTGGAATCTTTTACAAGATTCTTCTTAAGATGACTCGATTGCTCATGATTCAACATCGTGCCATATAAGGTAGAAAGGGTCATTGATCATAGATCCTTTGACAGCTTGAGACACATAGAATAACTGTCCCGGCTTTCAGGTAAACATTCTAAAAACTTTGTCAGCACTTCAAAGTTAGAATATTCCTTACCAACAGTTTCAGATCTATTATTAAACAGTTAAAACGTTGGTGTACTTCAGAGAGAGATTCATTCTTACCACAAATGAAGCTTTCATACTGTCTTACCAGGTTGATCTTTTGAGAGTCCTGGACTTCAGAAGTACCTTCATATTGAACACAGATTGTGTCCAACATAGCTTTTGAGGTTTTCAAGTTCATGACGGAATGGTAGACTTCGTCAGGAAGAGCCATGGAGAGTATGGATCTGGCTTTGGTCTCGATAGTCACTTTCTTCTTATCTTCATCAGTCCACATATGAACTTCCTTGGGTATCAGCCTTTCTGGAATAGCAGGTCTATTTTCAGCGGCTGGAACTGCATCATCAATTCTTACAGGAATATATGGGTCGTTTTCAAGATAATAAGAGATAGTAGGGTCTACACCTTCTAAGAAAAGAATCATCCTATTTTTCCATAGATTAAAATTATCTCTGGAGAATCTAGGGGGTTTTGCAAGAGAACCATTGTCAATATAGTTTGTGTTTGTGTTGGTAGCCATTTTCAGAAATAGCAAGGAAGAGAAATCTTAGTATAGATCAGATCTTGTTTATGAGATTAAACAAATCTGCTCTGATCCCACTTGTTGGTCCCGAAGGGCTATACAAGTTTGTAGAAGGGGGGGGGGGGGTTGAATACAAACACACATATTTTACTTTTCTAAATTGTTTATTGATAAATCATTAACAATTTACAGCTTGTTGCGGAACAAGATTAAGGATAAACCTAAATCTAAACAAGTTGGAACACTAAGTTTTCTTGCACTAAGAAAGAGAAGGAAATTACTAATAATAACCTATCTCAAGATATAAGAAGATGAACTTGACCAGAGTTAGCAAGTTACTTCAAAATGAAGTGAGATCTTCTTCTTCTATACTGCATGCATTTAATGCATGGTAGTTTATACTTTACACATGGCAGCAGCTCATTGGTTGTAGGATCTGACTTGAGTAGACAACCTTAGTAGCCGCATGTTTGAACAGTGTAGTATCAGAGTGGTTGTACAATTTCAGACAATAAGGAGGTTCTTTTCTGACATATCGTACGGAGACGTGCAAGGGTGGTTAAGACAAAAGTACTTTGTACGGAGGACTTCATGATCAGCTTTCGTTGATTCAACGCTCTATCATTCTATATCAATGAATGATAAAGTTCAGCGATAGCTGAAGTGTTGTACTTGATACTTCACGTTGAGTGGACAAATCTGAGTCTTCGCTGATCCGCATCAGTTCATTAGGAGACTTGTCGCTGGTTCTTAAGCTTGATCTTCGACTTCAACGTAGAACCTATGTTGACGTGAAACTTGTCTTCAGGGATTATAAGTAAACAACTAGGAATGTCAGCGATCACCAAATAGGTCTGAACAGGCTCAGAGCTATATTCCTAAGAATATATGGTGAACAGTTATGCTGAACAATGTATGAGATCATCAGCGATCATCAACAAGACTGAACAGGCTCAGAGCTTGCTGAATGAACAGGGTTCGCTGAATGTCTAATCTAAAGAGCGAGAGTTCCTATCAGTGGTACTGAAAACAGTCTTAGTACTTATCAGCGATAGTGAAACTCTTATACATTGTTTACTTACAATTTTCACTAAGTAGAATAGAGAGGGTTATTATCAAATCACTGAGGGTTTGGATCAACAGTCTCTGTAGTCTCGGCGCTTCGTGTTGGTAGAGTAACGCTGGTTGTTATTAGATGGCTTCTTGAAGAATTTCTTCCTTGCATACGCTCTGGAGAGTAAGGCAACAACTTTCTTGATTCCATTAAGTTCAGGGTCAGAATCACTTTCAGGTTCTTCATCTTCATGCTCAGTCTCACTATGGGTTTCTTCTCGATGAGAATTTCGTTGAACATGCTTGTCCTTTTGGTGAGATATGAGAGCAAGAGGGTCTTCTTTGGTCTTCTCGCTAGACTTTTGATCTCCCATGGGTTCACGAACATCATCTTCATCTTGTATTAGCATCTCGTAGAGTTCATGCAGCGGAACATTCTCTAAAGAACGGTTGTGACGAACATGGAGGACAAATCCCTTCCATTCATGTTGAAGGTTGTTCAAGAACTTGATGTTGTTCTCTGTGTTCGTCTTAAAGATGTTGTTTTTATGATCGTTGATGAGCGTGCAGAATCTTTCGTAAGTCTTGGTCTACCTTGCATAATTTTCACCAGTTGATCCCACATTCATTTGGCTGTGTCTTTCTGACTATCGATGCTGCAATAGATATTATTTAGAAGACTATAGATGAGGTACGTCTTAGCCAGTCTATCGCCATCTACTTTCCTCTTTTCTTCAGGAGTCAGCTTGTCATATGGTTTGACCACCCGTTGAGCTGGGGGTCCGCCTTCTTGCGCTTGGATATCCATCATTGGAGGAGGAAATGGTCCGCGGGTCAACGATCGGAGAATCTCATCGTAGAAAGGCTTGGTCTCTATGAAACACATGAAGCGGTCTTTCCATACGTTATACTCCCCTCGATACAGGATCGGAGGTTTGAGTCCAGATCCTATTGCTAACGCGTCTTGAGTGTTCATATTCCGGGCACTTAAGTGATCGTAAGACGATTGTAGTGATCCAAAGGTAAAAGGAGTGATCTAACGCAAAAACCTAAGGGAGTGAGTGAACTAAGATGTTCCTAAGTTCAAATGGGCAGCTAAGGGTTACTTAAAAGAATAAATGGCAAGAACTAAGATAGTAAGAAAAGAAATCAAACTGATAAACAAAAAACATTGATTACCAAATAGTGTGCAGAATCAAAGATCCGGAACAGGGGATCCGGAACCGGAATGGATTGGGACAAGATCCAGAATGGATCGGGACTTGGAATGATCCGGAACCGGTATAGTCAAGAAGAATGTGAGATCCGGTAAACTTTGGAACCGGGACCGGGACTCGTCCAGAACCGGTATTAGTCCGGAACCGGAATGAGTTCCTGTATAAGCCCAAATCTGGTATAGAACCCAGAATTAAAGGACGGATCCGGTTTTAATCCGGGATCCGGTGTAAGACAGCGGGAAACACAGGAAATCTGGGACTCAAGATTTTAAGTCCCGTATTCAAACTCAGTTCAGAAAAGAATACGTACCTGGAGGTCCAGAAACTAACTTTTTGGACTAGATTACTTCGAATGACTTCTGCAAACACTTTAAGAACACAACCAACAACTAAAGAATGCAAAAAAACTAACCAATTCAAGTTTTAATCCACTTTTGAGCAAAAATTGAGAATTTTTCAAGAACAAAGTGCAATAAACCCAGAATTGAAAAATCTCAAAATCGATGAACATAGAATTAACCAAACGTGTTCAAAGGATTACTAAGACTCTAGAAACACAAAGAGAACACTTTCTTTAGCATCAATTTCGATTTTAACACAGAAATCAAAAACAAATAATAAGCTTTTTCTATACGGAACGAAACTGGTATTGATTTTTCTCATGAAGCAGTGCTCGGTCCCAACGCTGATTTGTCAGGCCTCAACGTATCACTGCCACCTGGGGTAGAATTCGAAGCTACTAAAGTTGTAAGTGAGCCCCATGGCATTTTCTTTCTTGAATACACCGGTAGCAAGTGCTTCCAACGCTGGTCAGAGTTACCCATCGCTCCAATCGAACAACTCAGTAACCTTATATATTGGTGTGATTGCTCCTGGCTTGGAACATTCATGAAACCCCAAATCTATCACGAAGCCAAACGAAGACGTGAACAGGGAGCACAAGTCCCTGACTGGATGATTCCAACGACTGACACCCTTGATGAACTTCTTGTCAAGGAAGAACCTGAATAGCTGATAGGATCTCTTGTAACACTTCTATTTTATTAACTGATAACTTTTGTACTTGTAATTTTTTTCACTGTACTTGTAATTTTTCAACTTCCCTTGTAATCTTGTATTTACGAAGTAACGGAAAATTTTAGTGAAGTACTATACTCCATCAGTACTAGAAAAGATCCCTGAAAACAGTAAATGGGACACGTATTTTATGAGTCCTTTTTATCCTTATGTTTTTAACTTAGCAATTTTTCTTTATTACTTTGTCATCATCAAATAGGGGGAGATTGTTAATCCAAACCCTTCAGTGATTTGATAATGACCTGTAACGTCCCAAAAATTTCGAGAAATTTAAAATTTTTAACTAAACATTTCGTATATAAAACCCATTAAATAATCCCAACATATTAGTTGCAAAATCATAAATATTGTTCATGTAACCAGAAACCAGCGGAAATAATGTTAATAAATAAAACTAATAATAGCCAGCTCATCCCGCGCGCCAGTGTGTACCCTTCACGCCTTAGAGCCACTTGTACCTGAAACCACAGTTTATTGGGAAAAGGGTAAGCACAAAGCTTAGTGAATTCAAACACCATAAATAACACAGTTATTCCACACTACCCCTAAAACAGATAGTGACACGCAAACGATCATACAAGTCTACAAACAAATCATAAACATGCATATCCACACCCACCCACCTAGAGGCACAAGTCGGTCCCACCGACCTCATGATAACATCTCCGGCCCCGCCGAATCCCCGGTCCCACCGAGTCTCTACGCCACCCGCGTATAAAATCTCCGGCCCCGCCGGATCCTCGGTCCCACCGAGTTAACGTGACAACATAGTATCAACTAAATACCCCACTATCTAGTTCCACAACACAATCACATAAAGCCACCACACACGTACTACAGCAATGATAAAACAACCGTTATTAGATATAGTGAGAGAACTCACCTCGAATGCGCGCCTAGCTTAACAATACAATTCAAGCTTCACAATTACGGTCATTTCCCAGCACCTAAACGCATGTTAAAACGTGTCAATACGAGACCCGGACCCTACGACACGACACACGCTTAAACCGTCACTAAAACTATTTTCCGTTCTCGCCAAACAGGTCTGTTCGGGACCTGTTTCGACCCCTTTAAACCCAGAAAATTCCCAATATTATTTCATGATTAGAAAGTACTCTGAGATAGGGTTTCAAGGACATATTATACGCCTCCTAACGATTTTTTTTACAATTTATTATGAATTAAATACGAACGACCACAAAAACTGTCCGTTTTCGGACCAGCCGCGCAAACAGCCCGAAACAGCCTAGCTACGGGCTTAATCAGACTTTCGGCAAAACACGAAAAACCTCCCCAACTCAAATTGGGAACTTTGGACACCAATTTCACGTCAAAACGAGTTACGAGTGAAAAGTTAAGGCTTTCGCAAGATCAAGGCAGATTCCAGAAATTTTCACATGAAATGACGAATCACCGAACTTGCGACCACTTTTTCGCCCAGCTAGAGACCGAACCAGTTTTCCGCTATAACACGGAAAACGTGCCCGACCCCGAACTTGAACCGTGGGCGCCAGTTTCGGCTCAAACGGAGTTACGACGGAAAAGTTATAGCCGTCGTAAAAACAGTGGCTGCACCATTTTCCACATGAATTGATGATTAAAAAAACGACGGTTTTAACGAAACGGCTTAAACGATTAAGTCGAGGCTTAACGGATTCTACGGTGATTATTAATAAGACATGGCCACGCACCACCCTCTGCCCTCCGGCAGTGGTGGTCGCCGGCGGCGGCCGGCGGCGGTTCATCGACGAGGAAATAAAACAACCCGCAAACCACCGCGAGACCACTACCCACTCGATCACCCTACCGCATGCACCAACGACTCACACCACCACCGCCACCCGACACCCAGCCACCATAGTGGCGGCGCGGCAGCGGCGGCCGGCCGGCGGTGGCACTTCTCGCCGGTGACGAAAACAAAACAAAGGAAAAGAAACGCCGAGATAAACGACGGAACCTTACCTCGCGAGATCCCATGACGGCGCAACCGCTGTCCTCCTCGACTTCTCCGACGACGCAGGCTCCGGCGGACAACAGTCTCCGGCGAACAGCAGGCTCCGGCGGTACTTCCTCTTCCTTCTCGCCTTCTCGATCTTCCTCTCTCTCCCGAAACTCTCTCTCTTTCTCGCGAACTCCGGCGCCGAGCAACACGCTAGGGGAAGGGGAGGTGATCGCGGCTGCCAAAGGGGAGGGAGGAATTAGGGTTTTGGTTTCTTTGTTCGTGGGTTTTTGGCCGAGAGGAAGGAACGAGGAGGAGATAAGGGGTGTTCGGTGCCTTGCATGGGCCGAGCCCCAATCTAACCTTTCCCCATTTGACACTAAAAGCCCCTCAACTTATCCTAAACCCGCATAATTACACTTGATCAAGAAATGTTCTCTATATTGGTCCCTCGACATCGAACCACAAACAAAACAATTAAGGGTGGACGTTTTACATATATTTAAGTAAAAATAAAATAAATAAATTACATAAATGTACCGGGACACGGGCTTTACATGACCCTTAGAATTACTTAGTGAAATTGTAAGTAAACAATATGTATCAGTGTTTCACCATCAAAGAATATATACTAAGTCTGTTTAGTATCACTGATAGAAAACACATGTTCTTTAATTTATGCTTCAGCGATACATGTACATCAGTGAGCCCTGAGCTTGTTCAGTCTCACTGATGATCGTTGAATATTCATTTGTAAATGTTTGCTTATGATCCATGAAGACAAGATTCGTGACAACAGAGTTCAAAGCTGAAATCGAAGACCAAGTTGATGAATAAGTGACTAAGTCTACTAGTGACCTGATGCGGATATCAGCGAAGACAAGACTTGTCCATTTCACGTGAAGTTTCAAGTAGAAGACTTCAGCGAGAGTTGAACTTTATCATCCGCTGATAAAGATCAACTCAGCGATCGCTGATCATGAAGCTTGTTCTACAAGTTACTTTTGTCTTATCTCCTTGCACGCTTTTGTACGATTTGTCAGAAGGACATCCCTTTGTCCAGGAACGTACAAACCACTCTGCCAACTACACTGTTCACCATGCAGCCAAGAGCATGTTTGCTAAAGTCAAATCCATGCAACCAACCAAGTGTTGCCACATATAGAGTCGTACTGACATGTATTTAATGCATGCAGTATAAATAGAAGTTCAGCCTTCACTCTGATGTCTTGCTCTTCTATCCCTGATCTCTTAGTGCCTTAAGAAAATTACTCTTAGTGTTCTTAAACCTCTTTCATCTTTTCTAGAGCAAGAAATCTGTGTGATTCTCATAGTTTGTTTAGGTTAGGTTTTACACTTAATCTTATTCCACAACAAACTGTAAATTGTTTGATTATATTAATAAACAATTTAGAAAGATAAAATTTTGTGTTTGTATTCAACCCCCCTTCCTACAAACTTGTATAACCCTTCGGGACCAACAACCCTCACGCATAAGGATTTAGAAATAAGTTATTATTCACTATTATAACCACGTAGAATATAATTACAAGTTCTATAACATACAAATCTTCACATTGACCACTTCTCAAGATTTTGGTTTCTCAAATCCATTTTGACATGTAGCATAAAATTACCAATCATAACATTTAGAGTCCTAAAATGAACCCACATACTCAATCAACAGTTTCCCATTTATTTCCAGCATATAAGACCAAGTTAGGTCAACATTTCCCAAAACTCTAAAAATGAATAAAACTCACAACTTGACCCAAAATCATCTTTTATGTATGAATATGGCATTTAAAAACTGTTAGGTCACGTTAGTGGAATGTGAAGTATAGGGACTGATTATGACACTTTGTAATAGTTATATGCTTGTATAAATAAAGCTAAACCTATTGTTAGGTTTAATGATCAGAACTGTATTTTACTTGTACGGCGCTTTCATTCAAACGCTCTCTGTTCTATCAATACAAGTGAAATCTATATTTGATATGTTGATTGTGTTGTTTACATTGTGATTATTAATGTAAATCTGGGATCCACAATTGGTATCAGAGCCGGAGGACGTCTGATTCAAAGGTAATTTCTTGTCTGATCATTCAAAGTTTTCGTGCGACTGTTTTATTCATTATATTTTTCTTCGCTTTGATTTTGTGGTTAAAACCTGAAATTAAGGCTTGAAGAATCATTCTTATCGCGTTTCTGAAAACATATCGAGATTTGGTTTGATTTGATTGAGTAAAAATCATCAATTTTAAAAATCTTTGGTAACTGGGTTCATACACTCTGTTTTTAATAAAAACCAAGTTTTTCTTCAAAAAGTGTTCAAATCGTTTGGTTAGGTGTTTTTGGTGTTCCCAGTTGCGTGTTTGTGTTATTAAGCATTTGCAGATTGTTTTATGAGTAAAAAAGGTGCAGTTACTCGTCATTCAGGTTAGTATATTCATTTCAGTTTTTGTTTCCGGAACCGAGATAAACCTTTCCAGAACAAAGTTGATTCCGGATAAGTTCTACATTCCGGATCAGTTCTCCATTCCGGGTCATTAAAATTCCGGAACAGGTCTGTAAATTCCGGAATAGACCTCTCTAACACAAATTCCGGAACTGGTTTCTATCATTTTCCGGATCGTGTTTGCAAACTCTGGAACTTTTAAAATTCCGGAACAGGTACTTGTTTCCGGATTCTGTGCTCTCAATTCCGGAACACAACAAGTCCGGACCCAGTTTGCACTTAATTCCAGAACACATGTTGATCCAAACCCTCAGTGATTTGATAATGACTCTCTCTTAAATACTTAGTGAAAATTGTATGTAAACAATATGTATCAGAGTTTCACTATCGCTGATAAGTACTAAGATCTTACAGTACCGCTGATAGGAACTCTCGCTCTTTAAATTAAACATTCAGCGAACACTGTTCACCCTAATGCGCTGAGTTTGTTCAGTCCTTATGGTGATCGCTGATAAGTTAGTTGTTTACATATAATCCCTGAAGACAAGTTTCACGTCAACAAAGGTTCTACGCTGAAGTCGAAGATCAAGCTCAAGAACCAGCGACAAGTCTACTAATGAACTGATGCGGATCAGCGAAGACTCAGATTTGTCCACCCAACGTGAAGTATCAAGTACAAGACTTCAGCTATCGCTGAACTTTATCATTCGCTGAATAGTAAATGATAATCGCTGAATCAACGAAAGCTGATCATGAAGTCCTCCGTACAAAGTACTTTTGTCTTAACCTCCCTTGCACGCCACCGTACGAAATATCAGAAAAGAACCTCCGAAAATCGGAGATCGTACAACCACTCTGATACTACACTGTTCATTCATGCGGCTACTAAGGTTGTCAACAAAGGTCAATGACATGCAACCAATCCGCTGATGACACGTGTAAAGCGTATACTGAATTGCATTAAATGCATGCAGTATATAAAGAGATGAACTCACTTCATTTGAAGTAACTTGCTAACTCTGGACAAGTTCAAATCTCTCTCAAGATAGGATTTTATTAGTAATCTCCATATCTTTCTTAGTGCAAGAAACCTTAGTGTTCCAACTTGTTTAGATTTAGGTTTATCCTTAATCTTGTTTCCGCAACAAGCTGTAAATTGTTAATGATTTATCAATAAACAATTTAGAAAAGTAAAATAGCGTGTTTGTATTCAACCCCCCCCCCCCCCCCCCTTCTACAAACTTGTATAGGCCTTTCGGGACCAACAAGTGGTATCAGAGCGGATTTGTTTAAACTCATAAACAAGATCTAATCTAAGATATTTCTCTTCCTTGCTATTTTCTGAAAATGGCCTCCCACACAAACACAAATTATTTAGACAATGGTTCTCTTGCAAAACCCCCTAGATTTTCCAGAGACAACTTCAACTTATGGAAAAATAGGATGATGCTCTTCCTAGAAGGTGTAGACCCTACTATGACCTACTATCTTGAAAACGGCCCACACATCCCTGTAACTATTGATCCTTTAGTTCCAGCCACTGCAACTCGAGCTGCTATTCCTGAAAGGCTGATTCCAAAGGAAATACACATGTGGACCGATGAAGACAAGAAGAAAGTGGCTATAGATACAAAAGCCAGATCCATACTATCCATGGCCCTTCCTGATGAAGTCTACCATTCCGTCATGAACCTGAAATCCTCAAAAGCCATGTGGGACACAATATGTGTTCAGTATGAAGGAACGTCTGAAGTCCAGGATTCAAGAAAGATCAACCTGGTAAGACAATATGAAAGCTTCATTTCTGGTAAGAATGAAACTCTCTCTGAAGTTCATCAACGTTTTAATTGCTTAATTATAGATCTTAAAACGGTTGGTAAGGAATATTCTAACTTTGAAGTGCTGACAAAGCTTTTAGAATGTTTACCTGAAAGCTGGGACAATTATTCCATGTGTCTCAAGCTGTCAAAAGATCTAGGATCAATGACACTCGCTACCTTATATGGCACATTGCTGAATCATGGGCAATCTAGCCATCTTAAGAAGAATCTTGTAAAAGATTCCAAAAGCACCCCTATTGCTTTAATCTCAGAGGAACCTTCTACTCAGCGACCCGTGGTCACTATCACTGAGTTAGAAAGTAACTCTGAAAGGTCATCAGATTCTGATTCTTCAGATGATGATGAATCCTTGGCTCTCCTAACTAAAAAGTTCAGGAGATTCGCCAAGAAGAAAATGTTTAGAAAGAACAAAACTCTTTCTATAGCTGACAAGCCTAAGTCATCAGCTTTTGTTGATAAGGCTACTGCTACTTGTTTCAACTGCGAAAAGACAGGTCATTTCGCTAACGAGTGCAGGTCAAAGAAAATCATGAGACCTTCAACTTTTACAAAGAAATCCTTTGTTCCAAGGAATAAAGATGACAAATACTCAAAGCTGAAGGAAAAGTATGCAAAGCTGAAAAGCTTTAAGAAGAAAGGAAAAGGCCTGATGGCTGACTATGATTGGGCTGCTTCTGATGAAGAAGCCTCATCATCTGATTCTGAAGATGATGAAGCAAATCAATGTCTCATGGCCAAGATTGAAGAAGAGGAAGAAAGTTCAGACATTCCCTCCACTTCAACATCTGCCATTCAGGTATCACCTTCCTTCTTTACCAATATTGCAAATATTGATGAAGCTGATAGTCTCCGTAAAATCGAACTGCTGACTAGAAGTTTATACGAAGCCATGAACGGCAAAGCTGTGGTTGAAAACCAAAATCTTGATCTCGCTGAAAAGCTTAAAAACTGCCACCTTCAAATAGAAAAGCTTTCTAAATTTGAAGAAGATTTTAAAGATCAAGCCCATTTAAATCAGCTAGTCAAAATCGAACGAGCGGAAGCTATCGCTGCATTAAAAGCTGAACAAGCTACTGTTGAAGGATGGTGTAATTCTTCAACAAAGATCACTGAGATAATTAAGGCTCAGATTCCTCTGAGTGATAAACGTGGTCTGGGTTATAAATATGATACTCCAATACCAACCACTGAACGTTCAATGCTTAAATTTGGAACGTTCGTATCCTCAGTAGCTGACACTTCTTCATCTCAGTACTCCTCGTCGGTTACACCAATCCCTGAGGAAACTCCTACCTCCTCAAAAGGTAAGGAGAAAATGGTTTATTCAAAACCTACCTCTGTCTCTAAAGACAAAGGTAAAGGAATTGTTATTTATCAAAATCCTCAGAAGGGTACCTTAGTACCTAAGCTGAATGCTTCCAAAGCCTTAGTGATTCATTCATCTGGTTCTATAAATCAGACCTCTGGATCAGTTCAGCGACCTACTCCTAGACTCAGAGTAGATATCCTTGGTAAGAAATCTGAAGAACTGAATGTTCGTCCTATTTCAAAAACCAATAGTGTACTTGGTGCTGGCACTTCTAATTCCAAATTAAAAGCTCAGCACTCAAGTGGTCCTAGAACTAATTTTAGTTATAGGAAATGTTATCACTGTGGACTTACCGATCATATTGCAAGTAAGTGTCCCACAGCCACCAAAGCTGATAAGATAGCTAAGGTGAAGATAGCACCCAAGAAGACCAGACCAGTTGCAATTCAGGTCAAGGTGACTCCTACCGCTGAGGTCAAGAAATTGACCAAAGTGAAGAAAGACAAAGCTGAATCTTCAAATGCCGCGAAGACTGCTGAACCCATTCCAACTAATTCCACTGACAAACGCGTATACATGGTGAAGTGGGTACCCAAGCAAAACTAATCTTCCTTTGTATTGCAGGTTAAGAAGGGTATCTGGTATCTCGATAGCGGATGCTCTAGACACATGACTGGAAAGAAAAACCTGCTCGCTGAATACAAGGAAGAGAAGGGTCCCTCTATGACTTTCGGTGGAAATGGAAAAGGACATACCCGAGGGTATGGTGTACTTTCAAATGGTACAACATCCTTCAGAAGAGTCGCATATGTTGAAGGGCTGAAGCATAATCTTCTAAGCATCAGTCAGCTTTGCGACATGGATAACAAAGTGATTTTCACTAAGGAATCCTGCTTTGTCTCTGACAAAAAGGAGAAGATAGCTCTCAGCGGTTATCGTTTGGAAAATGTTTACGTTATAAACATGGACTCAACAACCACTGAGAACTCCTGTTTCTTCTCAAAAGCATCTTCTGATGTTAACTGGCTATGCTACAAAAGTCTCTCACATCTCAACTTCAAGACACTGAATACTCTTTCATCCAAAGAGTTAGTCACTAGTCTACCTCAACATTCATACGCCAAAGAGTCCTTATGTTCAGCGTGTGAAAAAGGGAAGCAGACCAAGGCAAGCTTTAAGTCAAAGCAAGTTTCCTCAGTGTCATCTCCTCTACAACTACTCCATATGGATTTGTTTGGCCCCGTTAACAAACAATCCATCGCTGGAAAGAAATATACGCTGGTCATAGTTGATGAATTCTCTCGTTACACATGGGTAATGTTTCTCCGTTCTAAGAGTGACACCCCTGAAGAACTCATCACCTTTGTTCGGAAGATGGAAACTCTGAACAATATGACTGTTCGCTCAATAAGGAGTGATCATGGAACTGAATTCAAAAACAGTTCTCTTGATTCCTTCCTTGAGAGCAAGGGTATTTCTCACAACTTTTCGTCAGTGAGAACACCACAACAAAACGGAGTCGCTGAAAGAAGAAATAGAACAATTATTGAAGCTGCACGTTCAATGCTCAGCGATTCTCACCTGCCTACTCAGTTTTGGGCAGAAGCTGTCAACACTGCTTGTTTTACGCAAAACAGGTCGCTGATAGTTAAAAGATTCAAAAAGACAGCCTATGAACTCTTTCATGGGAGAAAGCCTTCAATCAGCTTTCTTCACATCTTTGGATGTCAGTGTTTCATACTGAACAACAGAGATGCCCTTTGAAAGTGTTATCCTAAGGCTGATGATGGAATCTTTCTTGGATACTCCTCAGTTTCCAAAGCCTTCAGAGTCTTCAACCGAAGAAGACAAACTGTAGAAGAAACTATTCACGTCACGTTTGACGAATCCCGTTCATCGAACTCTAAACCGAACGCTGATACTGAAGAACTGAATCAATGGATGTTTTCTCATCTTGGTGATTCAGAAGATGTTCCCACTCCTCATGCTCACACAGTAGAAAATGATGGTCCTTCTATCATTCCAAATATGCAAAATAGTGAAGCTGAAACATCTTGGGTCTCAGCTGTTCCTATAAACACTATACCTGCAGTTGATCCAAATGTCTCAGAAATTCCATCTATTTCTCAGCATTCAGTGAATGAAGTGGCAAACGCAAACATTCCTCTCTTAGCTGATAATCCAGAAGTAGCTGAAGCCTCATCTTCAGTTTCTCCAGTTCAGACTGAGTCAGCGACGCATGCTCCGGCTCAGCGATGGACTGTAAATCACCCAATCGATCAAATTCTTGGTGATCCCAACGCTGGTATTCAGACTCGTAGAAGTGCAGGTAATATTTGTTTATTTGTTAACTTTATTTCTCTAACTGAACCAAAGAAAATAGATGATGCCCTCAGAGATCCAAACTGGGTCAGCGCTATGCAAGAAGAGCTGACTGAATTCGAAAGAAACAAAGTTTGGAAACTTGTTCGTAGACCAACTGACAAAACGGTGATAGGCACTAAATGGGTCTATCGAAACAAGTTGGACGAACATGGTACTGTAACTCGCAACAAAGCTCGTCTTGTTGCTCAGGGATACAGACAAGAGGAAGGCATAGATTATGACGAAACTTTTGCTCCAGTAGCCAGACTTGAATCTATTCGTCTTTTCTTAGCATATGCTGTACACAAAAACTTCACTGTACATCAGATGGATGTTAAGTCAGCGTTTCTAAATGGAAAGCTGAATGAAGAAGTATATGTGGAACAACCTCCAGGATTCTCAGATCCTAAGCGTCCAGGTTATGTTTATAAACTGGACAAGGCACTTTATGGCTTAAAGCAAGCTCCACGTGCATGGTATGATACTCTCTCTACTTATCTCCATATTGAAAAATTTGAGCGAGGTAAGATTGACAAAACTTTGTTTTTTAGAAAAGTAAAAGGTCATATCATTTTAGTTCAAATATATGTTGATGACATTATATTTGGTTCTACTAACCCTGAGCTTTGTACTCGTTTCGCTGATAGAATGAAAGATGAGTATAAAATGAGTATGATGGGTGAACTAACATATTTCCTTGGTCTTCAGATTAAGCAAACTGAAAAAGGAACTTTTATAAATCAGGGAAAGTATGTTAAAGATATGCTGAAGAAATTCGACTTAACTGAAAGTTCAGCTATGAAAACCCCTATGGCACCACCGCTGATACTTGATAAGGACACAAAGGGTGTTCCTATCAATGTCACGCTGTACCGTGGGATGATCGGCTCACTATTGTATCTTACAGCTAGCCGACCCGATATTATGTTTGCAACATGTCTGTGTGCACGATATCAAGCTGAACCTAAGATATCCCATATGAAAGCTGTAAAGCGAATCTTTCGATATCTTAAGGGTACAGCGAATCTAGGTCTTTGGTATCCCAAAGACTCAGGATTCGATCTAACCGCCTATTCAGACAGTGATTTTGCAGGTTGCAAAATGGATAGGAAAAGCACCACAGGAGGATGTCAGCTCCTGGGTGGAAAGCTGGTAAGTTGGACAAGTAAGAAGCAAAACTCAGTGTCCACTTCGACAGCTGAAGCTGAGTATGTAGCCGCTGGAAGCTGCTGTTCTCAAGTCTTGTGGATGAGAAATCAGCTACTAGACTATGATCTTCATCTCTCCAAAATTCCAATCTATTGCGACAGCACAAGTGCCATCGCTATAGCAAACAATCCAGTGCTACACTCAAAGACAAAACACATAGAAATCAGATATCATTTTATCAGAGATCATGTGATGAATGGTGATATAGAACATCATTTTATCCCAACTGATTATCAGTTAGCTGATTTGTTTACCAAACCTCTTGATGAGACAAGATTCAACTTTCTCATCAGCGAGCTTGGAATGCTGAACTTTGAAGGATAAAATCTTCAGCGGTTCACATTTATCAGCGATACGTTTATACATTCTTGTATAGGCTTCGGGATAAAATCAACTTTTATAATCCATTTCATCATCTTCTCACTGAATAAACTTGGTTAAACTGATATCCAGGTATGTTTTCTCTCTCTGACAATCGCATGTAAATGCAAGATTTCAAAATAAATTGCATCGCTGAATATCTCTTCCTTAACAGCGATATTTTGAAAATTCCTTAAACCTTCACTGATATTTCTATTCAGTGCTTCATGTTTTTCAAAAGAGTCCCTGAGTTTTTCAAAACCTCAGAGACATCCTAAAAGAATGTGAAAGGACAGTTGTGACGTCATTGCAACGGATAACACTCGGCACGACTTCTTTCTGACACACGTTTGCACGTTTTGTTCAAACTTCCAATCAAATGCAAACACGAGTCCGTGTCATGATGAAAACCTTTTCCCGCTCAAGGTTTTCTCTCTCTAAAAATCCCTATATAAACAACTCTTGGTTTATATTTGTCTTTTACGCGAACAATCTTTCTCCGCAAGAAAAGAATTCTCTGTTGCATTTGTGCTCTCAAAAACCTCAAGAACTGTTCATCATCTTCTTCATCAAAACTTCGAGGTTAATATGTTCTTATTTTTTATCAAATGCGTATAACTTGTTTTCGATCTTCTCTTTGTTTTAACAAGATCAAACAAAAGAACTTTTTTTAAAATAAAATCATTTCTTTCATGGTTTTATGAACACAACCATTTCATGGTTGTTCTTCAAGTTTTAAATCTAAATCTTAAACTTGTTCTTCATTCGTATCCATTTTTCTTTTAGAAACTGGAATACAAGATTTTATGGGTTTTACTTTTCTTTTAAAATCAAGAAAAACCCTAATCTTCATTAAGACATTTTTTGTCTGAATGAAATGGACAAGATTCGAAAAATCTTAACGGAAATTTCTTTCCACATTAAGATAATTCTTATCTGTTAACATCTTTGGTTTAACTGATAATACAGTGATATGGCATCTTCAAAGCTGAATGTTACCGCTGAATCCATCTCCACTGACTCTGAGGAAATGGAAATCTTCAAAGCCCCCCAGGTGAAGTTCGAGCTGGATCAACTCGATTGGACTAAGGCCAACAACCTCTCAGCTCTTCTCGAGTTTCCTCCTCAGAAGCAAGTATCACATCTGGACGATGCTGTAAGTTTTCTGAAGAAAAGCCCCATCTACACAGCCCTGACCATAACACCTCCTGCCAGTCAGCGGCTCTTATCCCAGTTCTGGTACTCTGCCAGACACACTGAGCTACCTTCTGCCAAAGATCCATCCAAAACCATAGACTGCATACTCAGCGATACTGAGTATGGCACCATCAAGATCACACCCGTAATTATCCGCAAAGCCCTAAACTTCCCAAATGCCTCCAAAGAAAAACCCTTCATTCCATTCCCTGACCACAAAAAGCATGCTGACAGAGAAGCAATCATTGCTTTCCTTGACGCAATGGGTTATATCTGGGATATTGGAAGGGACAAGAAGCCTGAGAAGAAACTGACGCTGATAAAGAAATCCAAAATGCCCAGCGAGATGAATTTCATCTTCACTCACCTGATCAGCTGCATGACAGCGAAATCCGGATCTTCTGATCAAGCCGCCCAACCTCAGCAGTCCATGGGATACGCACTACTGAAAGGTCTAAATATTGACTGGGCCTCCATTATTTATGAAGACCTGATTCAACGTGTCGATTCTGCCGCTGACAGACCAGCATGGGTTCCTTACCCACGATTCATCAGCGCCATCTTTCAATATGGCCTGAAGGACAGCTATCCTGAAGAGGGTGATCTGAAACTTTCTCAGATTGGCCCTAAGGTTCTCGACTTCAAGCCTGTCGCCAATGAGGTACGTCTCTCTACTCTTCTCTCTCTTCTAAATTCTCCGCTTTCTGTGGCTCCTTCAGCGACAATACCAATCGCTGATACCCCGGCCACAACATCCTCTCCTTATAAGAAAAGGAAACCCTCACACACCCAACTTGATTCCAAAAGGATCAAGAAAACCAAGGAGCAACCCCAGCAATTCCATGCTGAAGACTCCTCAGCTCGTTCTGAAGAGCTGAAGGAAAGTTCCGTGGTACGCTCTGCCACACCCGTGCAAGCCATCCCTCCAATCCAGACTTCAGCGTCTCCAAACGCTGAGGTTAGAAACTTGGAAACTACCCAACCTCCCTCAGTCTCTCAAAAGACTGATGAAGTGATTGTCAGCGATTCCAACGCTGAACTCAGAACCCGAACCCCAATCTTAACCTTCGCTTTTCCCTCCACTCACCTGGACACTCCTCCAGCAAACACTGGAGATGCCATCATTCCAGAAGCCGCCGTTGATGATTCTCAACAAGTGATGAAGAAAGGACCTGCAGAGTTCACCATGCCTCACCGTACTTTCGAAGAGGATATGGAACACTATTCAGGAACTTGCAACTTCGACGAGTTCATCAATCCTCCTGCAGGTACTAATCCCACCTTAAACACTGTAACTAAACCTGAAACTTCTGAGCTTTCCTTTGTTCACAAGTACTTATATGTTACAGGTCCTAATTTGGGAGACATCAACGCCTCGCTGAAGTCCGTGGAAACAAAGCTGTCCAGTCTCACCACCACACTCTCCAACAACTCAACAGCTGTAACAAACGCTGGAGAGAACTTGACAAAGCTGACAACGGTGGTGGAGAAGAAAGCTTCCACTGAAGACATCAAGAGTCTTGATAAGACGCTCAGTGATTTTGCCAAGGTGCTCTGTGACATCTACACTGACTACACAAGCCTCAAAACATCAGTTTCGACCATGTCCAGCGAAGTAACAACGCTGAAGACATCGGTTGAAAAACTCGAGGGTGATATGTCAGAGGTCAAGACTGACTTAGGCTCTGTAAAGACCGACGTTAGCTCTATGAAGACGATGATCGAGACACTGGTAAACAAGGCAAATAGTCCAGCTCCTGCTCCTGCCCCTGTCCCTATTCTGGAATCTTTCACAGAGGAGGATCGCACAGAGCTGAGGAAAATCACGCCTGCTATCTCAGGCCTAGAAGACAGAATAGCAAAGCTTGAAGGTTGTGTGAAAATCTCTGGCCCAGAAGACAGAGATAACACCAATGCTGAGTCTGCCCATTCCTCCCCCAGTCGTCATGAAAAAGAGGGGGAGAAGAGCGCTGAACATTCCAAAGAGAAAAGCGCTGAAGATCTGAACAACAAAAGCGTTGAAGACCTTTCCCATGATGAATCTATCAGGGGAGAGAGGAATGAAGATCTGACCACTGGACCTCAGGGAGATGAAAACCCTGAGGGAACCGAGAAGCTCGCCTCTGTATCTGAGGGGGAGCAACTCGAAGAAGATGCTGAGAATTCCGAAGCAGAAGAAGATGAAGACATCGACATCCCTGACGACAAACCATCCTTCTCTCCAAGAAAGGATGATGATGATGATGATGAAGATGACGATAATTTCTTTATCGTCAAACCTGCCCCAAGGATCAAAGCTCTTAAAGGAATCTCAATAAAAGAACCATCAGGGGAGAAGACAAAGACAAAGCCCTCAGCCTCTGGCGCTGAGAAAAGCAAAGACAAAGGCCTCGCTGAAGATGAAAATCTAGCGATTCTCTTTGAAAAGCCGGTTTGTCAGGTAAACTAAAACTTTACTTTTTCCTTCCCTGAACTTCTCAACAGCTCACTAAGTTCTCCAAACCTATATACACATCCACATTATTTTTCTATCTTTTCTACCCAAGTTCTTCTACCCAATTCTTATCTGTAAGATCGCTGCTTTTCAGCTAGTCCTCTCCCCTGTTTGAGGATGTCGCTGAAGGTTCTACTGTTGCGACTTCACAAATAAAGCCAGCTGCTGCTGATGAAATAATCCCAGTCTTGGACTTGATCTCTGAGACTGATGAACCAGAAGAACAACCTCTCTCGCGCAATAAGAGACCTTCCTCAGTTCCTCAAAAGCTGAGTGAAGAGGATCAAAAGAGAAGAGAAGAAATAATAAAGCGATTCGAGGATCAGCGAATCATTCTAAGGACTGATCAACTGCCTTCCGTTCCTCCTAAGTTCAGAATTTCAAAAGCTGAATATCAGGACCACCTTAGAGCTGAACGCCTCATTGCTGAAAGAAAGGAAGCTGAAGAGAAAGACAGAGAATACGCCATCAAGCTCACTCAAGAATCTGTCAAAGACCCCAAGCTGAAGCGTGTTCCCATTCAAATCCAACGAAAGCTGTGGGAAGAAGCCCAGAAGATCGTGGAAAAGAAAACTGAAGTTTCTCAGACCACCTTGATCTGGTGTAAAGAGAAAATTCACTTCAGATATCGTCCAGCGAAGATCAACAAGGTATTCATCTCTGGAAGAACATCTATCGGAGTACCTATTGTTGACATCAAACTGTTCAGAGAAGATGGCACATCTGAAACCTTTCGTGCTGACACTGTAAAAAGGTATGGTCTCTCTGAATGGCTGGAGATGAGGTTAGCTATCCAACCATCACAATCAAAGTACAAGAATCATTTCGAAAAGCTGATAAACAGACAGATCGACTTGATATCTTCCTGTGTGGATATTCCTCCTGTTCCTGATCTAAAGCCGAAAAGAAAAAGAGGTTCTCCAAGGAAGAAACGTCAAGATTCAAATTCAGGACCTGTCATACGAAATGAAACTGGAACTGGTTTCTCTCGCGCTGAAGTACTTGGTCCTGATCCTGATCTATCTGCCCTTGACATCTCTCTGCCACCATGTGAACTTTTCGTCCCTGGTAAAGTCATCAGTAATCCTTATGGAATATTCTTTCTTGACTACGACGGACGAAAATGCTTTCAACGGATCGCTGAGCTCCCAATCACTCCAATCGAACAGCTCAGAGATCTTATCTACCGGTGTGACTTCAGAAAGGACATTCAGGCACGACACCTAAAACCCTTGATCTTTCAAGAAGCGCTGAAGAAAAGAAAACAAGGTGTAACGGTTCCTGACTGGATGATTCCCACTGAAAAGACGACCCTTGATGAACTTCTCATTAAGGAAGAACCTTTTGAAAACTGATATAATCTCCTTTTTCTCTATTGTATCAGTTATCCTTCTGTACTTGTAATTTATTTCGCTTGTACTTGTAATCTTTCTGTTCTTCATTGTAACCTGATTCAAAGATTTAAAGAAAGATTTCAGCGAATGTACTTTACTCCATCAGTACTGAAAAGATCCCAGAAAACAGTAAAAGGGACAAATATTTTATGAGTTCTTTTTATCCTTATGTTTTCATTAAATAGCAATTTTCTTTGTTGCTATGTCATAATCAAATAGGGGGAGATTGTTGATCCAAACCCTCCGTGATTTGATAATGACCCTCTCTTAAATACTTAGTGAAAATTGTATGTAAACAATATGTATCAGAGTTTCACTATCGCTGATAAGTACTAAGATCTTACAGTACCGCTGATAGGAACTCTCGCTCTTTAAATTAAACATTCAGCGAACACTGTTCACCATAATGCGCTGAGTCTGTTCAGTCCTTATGGTGATCGCTGATAAGTTAGTTGTTTACTTATAATCCCTGAAGACAAGTTTCACGTCAACAAAGGTTCTACGCTGAAGTCGAAGATCAAGCTCAAGAACCAGCGACAAGTGTACTAATGAACTGATGCGGATCAGCGAAGACTCAGATTTGTCCACCCAATGTGAAGTATCAAGTACAAGACTTCAGCTATCGCTGAACTTTATCATTCGCTGAATAGTAAATGATAATCGCTGAATCAACGAAAGCTGATCATGAAGTCCTCCGTACAAAGTACTTTTGTCTTAACCTCCCTTGCACGCCACCGTACGAAATGTCAGAAAAGAACCTCCGAAAATCGGAGATCGTACAACCACTCTGATACTACACTGTTCATTCATGCGGCTACTAAGGTTGTCAACAAAGGTCAATGACATGCAACCAATCCGCTGATGACACGTGTAAAGCGTATACTGAATTGCATTAAATGCATGCAGTATATAAAGAGATGAACTCACTTCATTTGAAGTAACTTGCTAACTCTGGACAAGTTCAAATCTCTCTCAAGATAGGATTTTATTAGTAATCTCCATATCTTTCTTAGTGCAAGAAACCTTAGTGTTCCAACTTGTTTAGATTTAGGTTTATCCTTAATCTTGTTTCCGCTACAAGCTGTAAATTGTTAATGATTTATCAATAAACAATTTAGAAAAGTAAAATAGCGTGTTTGTATTCAACCCCCCCCCCCCCTTCTACAAACTTGTATAGGCCTTTTGGGACCAACAACACAACCATTCCGAATCCCGTTTGCAACTCCGGAACCAAGTCTCAATTCCGGATCTGCTTTCCATATATATTCTGGAACTGGTTGGCAATTCTGAAACCAGTAAAATTCCGGAACCAAGTCTCAATTCCAGATCCTTGGTATTTAGGTTACGGATTTCTCATTCCGGATCTTAAATTCCAGAATTGTTGATTTACACTCTTAATTCTTTATCAATTCCAACCTGTTTCCAATCTTTTTTCTCCAGTGTTACTCCTCTTTATTCCAGATCTCGCATAGAATTGCGTTAAGCTTTCACTCACATAGGAACTTTGCGTTAGTTTGCGTTAGGTTGTGCGTTACACTACTCCATTACCTTTGAATTACCTACACGTCCTACGATCACCAAATTCTCACAATGAATACACAAGACGCACTTTCTATCGGTTCTGAGTTCAAACCACTGATTCTTTATCGCGGGGAGTACAATGTTTGGCGAGACTGATTTATTTGCTTTATCCAAACGAAGCCGCTTTATGTAGAGATTCTTCGCTCGCTCAATGAGGGTCCATTCATTCCACCGTTGATGGATGTTCCTGCTGTAGAAGGAGGACCTCCTGCCCACAAAATACCTAAACCGTATGACAAACTGACAATTGAAGAGAAGCGTAAAGCCGATGGCGACACGTTGGCAAAGACTTATCTTGTATACAGTCTTCCCAACAGTATCTACTGCAGCATTGACAGCTACAAGGAAACTGCTAAAGGAATGTGGGATCATTTAGCAAAAATCATGCAAGGCAGTCGTGAAGGGAATCAGATGAAGATCACAAACTGCCTCACGCGCTATGAGTCATTCAAAGCAAAAAGAGGAGAATCACTTACAGAGACATACGAGCGTTTATGCACTCTACTGAATGACCTGCACAAGAACAACATCTTCAAGTCAACTCTAGAATGCAACATCAAGTTTCTCAACAACCTTCAACCAGAATGGAAGGGATTTGTTCTACACGTCCGCCCCAACCGTTCGTTAGAGAATGTTCCGCTGCATGAAATCTACGAGATGTTGCTACAGGATGAAGATGATGTCACTGAGCTGATGGGAGATAGCAAGTCAAATGAGAAGACGAAGGAAGATCCACTTGCCCTGATGTCTCACAAAAAGGAAAAGCAAGCTTCACGCATTTCATATCGAGAAGAAGCACCGAGTGATTCTGAGCACGAAGATAAAGCTCCAGAAAGTGATTCTGATCCCGAGCTGGATAGCATTAAGAAAGTTGTTGCCTTGTTATCCCGGGAGTACACACGGAAGAAGTTATTCAAGAAGCCAACTAACAACAACCATCGTTACTCCACAAACACAAAACGTTGGGATTACAAAGACAACTAAGAAGGCAAGCGAAAGAATGAGGAAGGAAGACAGAGGAATGATGAGGGGAAATGATCGGAAGGTACATCCGATGGCCGAGCTGATGATGAACCAGTTAAATGTTATAACTGTGGAAGGCGCGGCCACTTCACAAGAGACTATCGAAAGCCAGTAGTACGTAATGCTGAGTACTACAAGACCAAGATGCTTCTGTCTAGGCAGAAGGAAGCGGGCAAAGCGCTACTAGTGGAAGACGACCATTGGCTCCTAAAGACTGATGACGAGAACGAAGATGAGGAAGCGCACATGTGTTATTCTGTCCTGAATCCGGAAGAATCTGATTCCGAAGATGACTCTTCCGACAAGAAGAAAGACAAGCACGATTGCCAGGTATGTGGTTCCTCCAATGCTAACTTGATTAATCAAATGCATGAAATGGTTAGTACTTTAGATTCATTCAAACATAAGGTTAAGACCAAAGATACCCACATCTCTAAGCTAGAAGCCGAGGCTACAATAAAATATAACTCGATCGGCAAACTAGCTATTGAAAAGGCTGAGGACAAATGTGTGATAGAAAACTATCAAACTGAGTGCTCGGCCATTTCAAAACAAGCTGAACTCCTCGAGACCCAAATATCTAATTATACTCAAAAGTTAGAGAAGTCTCAAGAGGATTTTTCCAATAGCGTTTTAGTTAAAGAAAATGTTTTAAAAGAAAATGAGAAGTTGACCACCAAGCTTAAGGATCTTGAATCCAAACTTTAAAAACTTGGTCAATATGAACAAACCATCCATCTGAACAAGCCTAAGGAGTTCAAATACTACAACTCACTCTCGGGACTCAGATGTGATAATCTGTGCTACCTAAAGAAAGTCTTGTCTGAGGTCCCCACTCTTTATGAATTCGATTTCATAGGCCTAGATAAGATATATCCCGAGTACAAAATTAAGTGGACTAAGGCATCTCCGGAAGATGAGAAGTTTGAGGATTTTAAAAGACAAACAACCATACCTCTACCACCTATAGAGGCAAAACCTAAGACTGAAAATCCTACTTCTGAAAGTAACACTAAATCAGACGAGGCACCGCCTAGGAAGAACATAAATGTACAAATCCCTTTCGTATACGAAACGTTTAATGCATCTTATTTAACACGCAAAATTCCTTATCTCCCAAATCATTACTTCGACATCTGTTCTCTTGCCAAAACGGTTGAGACTCCGCTTCCCGTACCAGCAACAGCAGATGTAGAATCTAACGATAACACAGAGTTAAAACGTTATGTTCCACCTCTGATTTTGGAAAACATCATTTTCAAACTTGAAGAACTGATTGCAAGAGATAAGGTCACTTATGAAACCGAAAGGATTGTACTTTTAGGTTCTATCGAAAAGCTCAAACAGATAAAACCCGAGATACTACCCGAAACTGAAAGAGCAACGTATCGAACTGAGATTGCTAAGTTGACCTCTAAACTGTCCGTGTTGTCGGCAGAAGCTTTAACGCTGAGAATGGCTAAGGAGAATTCTGTAGATACTCCAATGACGCCTGTCACACCTGAAACAATCTCGTTTGACGAAGCTACGATCTGTTCGGATAGTTCCTCGTGCAAAGCCTTTATAGTAGTGTCTGATGACAAAAATGACAAAGTGTTGAGCTTTAAGGATAACGGTAAGGCCATCGAAACCGATTCTGTTCAAGGGAATCCTTTTTCAGATTTTGATAATCTGTTGGCAGATAACTCCTCATCTAACTTTGATGGCGAAACTCCACCTAATTCTGCACCAAGATTTTCTGAGTTTATGAATTCAACTCCTTGTCATGACGATGAGTTTTCTAAGATTGATTTCACTCCTAAGCTTACTAGTCACACTCAACTTTTAGAGAGAATGCCCGAACCGGTTAATTTTGAAGAGGGTGGATGTTCAAATTCGAAAACCGTTTCTAAGACCACCTCTAAATCCAAATCTAAACGTCGGTCTAAGAAATGTGCTAAAACCGATAAGAGCCCTTCTAAACAACCCATTTTCTCAAACTCCTCTAACGATAAATCTAATGTAATTTCAGATAGTACGGGTCGGGGGAGAGCGGTTCGGAGAGAGTGGGTAGAGAAGAAAGTTGTTCAGAGAGAATGGGTAGAGAAGGAATCTAAGACGCGCCCTGAGAAGAACAAGTCATTTAATTCTCCTTTGAATAATAGAAATAATTACAACAAACATGGTTTTGGATTGAATAATGCTGTTGAACATGGTTTTCAATTTCCCATTAAACTTTACGATGTTCATCAATTGATTGATTTTTCGCGTAATTATGTTTGTTGTTCTGTTTATGGTGTGAATGACTTGATTGATTCTAAACATGCATCTGATTGGTTTGGCACATATCATGTATTTAATTCTAATACTTCTTGTAAATCCAAAGGAAAAAGACCCAACTCTAAACGGGTCTCAAACAAAGGTGCTGCACCTAACACCCAAGGACCCATTTACAGATGGGTACCTAAACAACATTAATCTCTGTTTTGCAGCCCGGTCATGTGTGGTTTCTCGACTCCGGATGCTCCAAGCACATGACTAGTAAAAGGGAGGTACTCACCAACTTCAAGGAGAAGTACTGTGGTGATGTAAGATTTGGCAACGACAACGTGGCTCCGATCATGGGCTATGGCGACTTAGTTCAGGAAAACCTCACGATCAAACAGGTTTCCTACGTTGAAGGTCTTGGTCACAACCTCTTCAGCATCGGCCAGTTTTGTGACAAGAATCTTGAAGTACGGTTCAAAGCAAAGAGATGCAGTATTCGCGATGATGATGGTACGGAGATTCTCGCCGATACGAGATGGACGAACCTGTACAGCATCCACCTTGCAGCCATCAAGACGGACAAAGCCATATGTCTTATGTCCAAAGCCTCTTCTCAACAGAACTGGCTATGGCATCGACGTATCTCGCACTTAAACTTCAAGAATATCAATAGACTGGCGATCGGAGGACTCGTCAAGGGTATGCCAGAGCTCAAATTCGCAAAAGAACATCTCTGCTCCGCTTGTGAGATGGGAAAGATGAAGAAGGTGTCCCACAAACCAAAGCCGGTTCCAAGCACGTCAAGACCATTAGAGCTGATCCATATGGATCTCTACGGCCCTATGCGTGTACAAAGTATAAGTCACAAGAGGTACGTGTTGGTGATGGTGGACGACTTTTCACGGTACACCTGGGTCAAGTTCCTTCGTTCAAAGAACGAGACGCCCGGTGTCATAGTCAACCACCTGAAGGGAGTTCAGAATAACCTACAGTTGACCGTAATTGCGATTCGCACGGATAATGGAACGGAGTTCAAGAATCGCATCATCGGTAATTTTCTCACATTGGCTGGGATCTCACACAACTTCTCGGAAGCCAGAACTCCACAACAAAACGGCGTGGTGGAACGTCGCAACCGCACTTTGGTGGAAGCGGCGCGCACTATGCTGACTCAATACGGGTTTCCTATGTTTCTATGGGCCGAGGCTATAGCGACAGCGTGCTACACCTAGAATAGATCCATCATCCATAAGCGTTTCAACAAGACGCCATACGAGGTCATCAACAAGCGCGCCCCCAATATCAGCTATTTTCATACGTTCGGGTGCAAGTGCTTTGTACTGAATGATAAAGATGATCTCGGCAAGCTCAAGCCGAAGGCGGGTGAGGGGATCTTTATCGGTTACTCGATATCTTCCAAAGCATACCGAGTCTACAACAAGAGGACCAGGAGTGTGGTCGAGATTATTAATGTGACTTTCGACGAATTGGTCGGTATGACTTCTGGTCATAACAGTTCAAAACCCGCGCTCACTGGAGTGCTGGCTTCTGATCTCTCTAGATCGGAACCCAAGCACACAACAGTAGATCCTTCGTCGTCCAATACGTCGAAGTCACAACCTTCTGAGTTAGATCTATTGCTTGGAATTTTTTATAATGACTTAAATCTTCCCCAAGTTTCTTCTGATGCTTCTTTAAATGCAGGTGGAACCATAGTGGTGTCGACCAACATATCCGGTCCTCCTCCTACCCCCTACGTTACATCCTCGGAGGACTCACCCACTTCACCTGTAATTAAGACGACGCCATCTTCAAGTACTCACACGGCGATCGAGTCTCCCTCACCAATGGTTCACTCCACTCCATCTACCCCCGGCACAAGCAACAGTTCAGACGAAATAGGCACATCTACGTCAACCACTGTTGTTTCACAACCTGCGGCTATCACACGTCTACATCCGGTTCCATCACTTAAAGCGGTTCAGAATCTACCCCCTGGGTCCTACATCGATGAGGATAATTCAGAACCTCTATCGGACCTAATACCCTACACGAGGAAATGGACTCGAGCGCACCCTCCGAAACAAATCATTGGCGATCTGTCAGCTCCTATTCAGACTAGAGCAAAGACGGAAACTGAAGACGAAGCCGTCAACGTCTTGCTGAATAATACTCAAAAACGGCCGGCAACCGGAAATGAGTGCCTCTTCTCCACTTTCCTGAGCAACGTCGAACCAGCGGCTGTGAATGATGCCTTACACGACCCAGACTGGATAATGGCCATGCAAGAAGAACTGAACGAATTAGATAGTCTTAAAGTATGGCGTCTAGTCCCTCGTCCGAAGCACCGAACCATTATCGGCACAAAATGGGTTTTCAAGAACAAGAAGGATGAGAATGGGGTCGTGGTCCGAAACAAGGCTCGCTTGGTTTCTAAGGGATATCGACAACAAGAGGGTATTGACTACGAAGAGAAGTTTGCACCAGTTGCCCGAATCGAAGCTATTCGGATGTTCCTCGCCTACGCCGCACACAAAAACCTCACCGTGTATCAAATGGATGTGAAGACGACATTTCTGAATGGTGATCTCAAAGAGGAAGTATACGTTTCCCAGCCTGACGGTTTCGTCGATCCGGATCACCCCAATCATGTGTATAGACTCGACAAAGCGCTATACGGACTAAAGCAAGCACCGAGAGCCTGGTATGATAAACTGTCTACTTTTCTCATCAATTCCGGCTTCTCGAAAGGTACGATCGACATAACCCTTTTCATCAAAAGGGAAGGTGAGCATATTTTACTAATTCAAGTATATGTCGATGACATTATTTTTGGCTCATCGAATCCTCAATACTGTCGCAACTTTTTACTCCTCATGAAAGAATATTTTAAAATGAGTATGATGGGTCATATGACTTTCTTTCTCGGTCTTCAAGTTCAACAACTGTCGACCAGAATATTCATCAATCAATCTAAGTACATCGCGGATATTCTTCGGAAATTCAAGTTGGAACAGTGTTCACCCATGCGTACTCCCATGTTACCAGGTACGAAGTTACACGCTGATCTTGACGAAAAGGTTGTAAACAATACTACCTATCGAGGAATGATTGGTTCGCTAATGTATTTGATGGCAAGTTGGCCGGATATCATGTTCTCAACCTTTTTGTGTGCTAGGTTTCAGTCTAATCCAAAAGAGTCCCATATGATAGCAGTTAAGCGCATTCTTAGATATTTGAAAGGTACTGCTAATCTTGGCCTTTGGTACCCGAAAGATATAGGTTTTGAGCTTACGGCATATTCCGATGCTGATCATGCGGGAAGTATGCTCGACCGGAAGAGCACTACGGGTCACGTCCAGTTCTTGGGCGACAAGTTAGTCAGCTGGGCCTCAAAGAAACAGACCTGCGTTTCCACCTCCACGGCGGAGGCAGTGTACGTGGTCGCGGTTAGCTGTTGTTCGCAAGTGATCTGGATGCGAACGTAACTAAAGGATTATGGGTACAACTACTCCAACATCCCAATCTACTGCGACTCTAATAGTGCTATTGCTATCACGATCAATCCGGTGCAACATACAAAGACAAAGCATATAGACGTGCGCTACCACTTCATCAAAGATCATGTGGAGAAAGGTATGGTAGAACTCTACTTTGTGTGTACAGAAAATCAACTGCAGATTTGTTTACCAAGGCGTTGGACGAAAAATGGTTCAATGAACTCGTGTCCAAGCTTGGCATGCTTAATCTAAAAGTTTGAGTCACAAGTGTCCTTGTTACACCTTTCCTACACTACGGGATAACTGTATCTTTAGCAGTTACACTTGTCTCGCAGCGTGGTTTAGGTGTTTCAAGCACATCGGTGATACGTTTTTCTGTATTTTCGTTTTAGTATTTCTTCCATTTTCAAGTTTTCCATGTTTCTTTATTTTTATTTGTCAAGTCTTTGTTATTCCGTGCTACTAACCGTTAGCTACTGAAGCGGTGACCTCTCATACAAGTCCCAAAGGTACATCTTTCATATCTGTGAGGCTAGATGAGCAATTTCTAAAAAATTGAGGGGGAGAGAAGTCCGTTTTGACAAGTCAAGGGGGAGCGTAAACAATTTTTCAAGCTTAAAAGGAGAATTCTTGTTTATTTCGCTTAAATTGATTATTTAAGTAAAATCGGGACTTTAATTTGAAAATTTGAGGGGGAGCAGTGCTGATTCTCAAATGTTGACGGGGAGAAGCTAAATTTTCCATACGTGGTGGCCTAAAGGTGTAACTTTTAGGTTCAAGATAAAATCTGAAAGTTTTTCAAACCTCAGGGACTAAAAGTGTAAATTTTATGTTCAAATGGAAAGTTTTCAAACCACAGGGACTAAAAGTGTAAATTCTAAAGTTAAGGGTAAAATCTGAAAGATTTTAAAACTTTAGGGTTAATTTTTGTCAAAAGTCAAAGTTGAGATAAAATCAGGTTGGGAGAGTTTAAGGCATTCGGTAGCAGACTCGCTCTCGATATCGAACCGGTATAAAAACCGGGTTTTGTCTCAAATAGACTTCACCATTTCAAATCAATCGCGCCTAACACTCTCTCAACCCAACCCTTCTCACATACTCTTCTCCGTGTGATTTTTGCATCAAATCGAGGTCCGGTACTCAACTCCAAACCAGGTATGTGTATCTCCTACAAAATCGCATGCTTAGCAAACTAATTTCGTTTGTTTATGCGTTCAAATCGATCGATCAGATCGAGTTTTTGTTGGTCGCCACCGCTAGGGTTGAGAATCCCTTCGGTTCGGCGTTTGTTCCTCCAATCGACTTCATAAACCTTCTATTAAGGTTGATTCATGCTAGATATTGTGCTATTTGTCGTCGATTTTGTTTTAGCGTAGTTGATTTTGAGTTGGTTTGTATCCGAGTTCGATTTAGGGTTCCGACTCCTAAGTTCTGGAATGCATTCCGGAAGCTTTTGAGTTCCGTTATTTATTGTGTTCCGAAATAGGGTAGTTCCTGTATGCATTGGTTCCGGATCTCTATTAGTTCCGGTATGTTTCAATGAGTTTGTGTGTTCAGGCATGAGATAAGTTCCGGAATTCATTAATTCCGGAAGTTCCATGTTCCGGAATCGGTTGTCGTGAGTTCCGGAAGTATCAAACTTTTAACAGTTCCGGAATTAGTTTGAATTGAATTCCGGTACTTAACTTAGTTCCGGTATTGATGGTTTTGTGAGAGTTCCGGTATTCCATCCTCACTGATTCATTTTCGGAACACTCCATGATCCGGAACTCCCCATGTTCCGAAACCCGCCATGATCCGGAATTTGGCCATTCCGGAACTCCTGCTGTTGTGTTATTTTCAGTTACTGTTGCATTGAACTTGTTAGTCATTTTGATGATCTGAATGCACTGGAAAGCACACACACACTCTCAAATCATCGGGTACTCATATGTTTCAGGTTATTGTTCATTCTTGGGGTGTACTGTTGATTGATATTATTTGAATAGGTTGAAGTTTTGGTTTAGGTCACACCATTGCTCAGTTCTTGTCCTTTATTGATGTATTGATGCCTTAATTGATGTTTGGGATCTTGAATGCTCATACGCACATATAAGCACATATTCGCGGATCTGTTCACTTTCAAGCGCACATACTCTTAATGAACGCACATGCTATACTTGGTGCTTGAGAAACTTTGCACACAAATGCACATCATTTATGGTTTAATGTGCTTAATCTGTTTTTGAGGTTTTGGGAAACAATTGTTCACACATGCACATATTGACACAGTCATTCAAATCGAACTATTATGTTGTTTTATTTGTGTGTCTAACTGATGAACTGATGCTCTTAATGCACACACACTCACATAATCAACTGGTACGCGTGTCTTGATCCAATTCATTGTCTTATGGATACCACTTTGGTTGTTGGGGATATGTGCACACATATACACAGTACTTGGTTATTGAGGAGTTGTTCAAACACAAATATCTCATATGCATATAGATGCACACACTCAACTCGGTTTTTGTCAAGATCCCAGTTGTGAACAGTTTTGGACTGTACCGACTCTCGGTCTTTCAAATCCGAGAATACGGGCCTCGAGACTCAATTTTATTTTCCATAAAGCCATGCATACTCAACTCTACATCATTTTTCAGGCACATGGCTCAACTGAATCCAAACCCGCCTCAAGGCAATCCTCCGCTACTTCCAGAAGGCTCGAACCTTCCTTTGACCCCCAACAACTATCACCTGGACACGGCAACCCTTATTTTCCAATGTCCAGTGATAGTGGAGATTCGGAAGCGCCACGCGCTTAATCGTGCACTGACGGCTCACGTACCAGTTCCCGCCGTCTATGTGCATCAACTATGGCGTTCTCTCAAATATGAAGAACGTGGCCAGCATTTCATACTTCGCGGCCGAATTGGCGAGTCCGACGTCGTCATCACTCGACACCTTTTCCGATGTATCCTCGAACTACCGAGAGCAGATGCAGTTCAAGGAGGTGACGCCTATGACGATCAAGTCACCGACGACATACTTTACCGAGACATTCAAGCTCTCAGATATCGAGGCCGCCTCACACAACCATCAAGCTTCACCAGGGCCCGCCTCCAGCCAGTCTGGTACACACTGTTCACCATATTGAACAAGTGTTTATCAGCCATGAACTGAAGCATCGATCAGACATCCGTTAATCTTCTCGGCTTATTCCATGCAGTAATCTACAGCTGTCATGTCGACTACGCAACGATACTTTTGACGGAGCTCGTTGCTCAGGTTCAAAAGAAGCAAGGGGCAGTCGACGTCTCACCTTTCTGCCGTATCCGAGGTTTCTCCAGCTGATCGTTGCACACTTCATGGCAACTGACCTCACCATACCTCGTCGCGCCGATCATGAGGTACTCGTATCCACACGCATGACTAGAATACAAAACATACGAGTCATCGAAGGCATCGTCCCTATGGTAATCCCTAATGCCTTACTAGCCATTACGGACCGAACGGCACAGGATCTTATAGACTATAGGCGAGAGAATAACCTAGTCGCTCCTATGGACCAGCCAGATCCGGCTGGACCTGCCCAAGGAGCGTAACCCGAGAGACGTCAGCATCCACGTATGCGAGGAGGAGGTGTCCGACAAGCAGGGGCTGTCGGACAGGGCGTACTGAGAGAAAATATTATGAAGGGATCAGGCGTGGGTAGTGCCGGAACGTCCACAAGCGGTGCTAGTCCGTCCCGACCACGACCACGTACACCGACTCTGCCTAGAGTCGAAGAACCAGATTTTCATGACGTGGAAGTGCAAGGAGTAGCCGAAGTATAAGTCGCTGAAGAGGCAACATCCTCTTCCAGCTCCGAGCCCAACTCAGCCTCCGGACAAGCTTTTGGATCCACCTCTGGCTCCCAACCTGGGCCCGATTCCGAGACTCAACCAGGCTCGACTGCTGGTTCCCAAGAAGAATCAGAGGAATCTGGGAGTGAGGCTACAGACTCGGATGGATCCGACGATGACGATGCTTCTCCTAACCCTGAAGCCCCATCCGGAAAGATAAGTAGACCTGAGGGAGTTATAGTTGAAAATGAAGTGATAAGTGAGGTGAGAGAAAGGCGAAGCAAGAACAGACACGAGGGAGAGAGAGTGATGGGGCAATCTTCACAGGTTGCTCCCAACCAGCCTACACCGAGCCAGGCAACCACATCCGCTATCCCTTTGCATCCGTTGCATAGGGATATTGGAGAAGACGTCGTGGGCCTAGCGACGCAATCGAACACCCTCCCTAGCCACTCCGTCTCCTCTCAAAAGGAAACGGTTTCAACTTTTCACGGGGACTCAGCACAACTTCCACCGGTCTCTCACTCGGAGAGTACTGGTGTTGAAACAAGAGACCAACCTCCCCCGGTCTCGACTTCTTTGGATGGACTTTTATTGAGTCTAGATCCTATTGCTGCACGCATTTCTTTGGCTAGGACACGGGTCGATACAGCTAACGTCGAGAGTCTTGGTGCCTCGACCAGAACGCCCAGAGTGAGACTACCTATGGGTAGCTCGCAAGGACAGGGCGGAAGACCTACCATGGCTACAATAACATCAACTGTGAATATAGGCAGTACTGCGGTGCAATCCACCACAGCTACTACAATGGAAAGGCCAAGTGCCTCCGGTGTTACTCACCCGGAGTTTGTCTCCAAGGAATATGTGGACAGCGCCTTAAAGGCTGTCCAATTTGAGATCATGTAGAAGTTGTCTGATGATCTGGCCTTTATCAGAAGGGCCCGTTACAGGTAAAGGCTTGGCTACTGAAGTCCCCCAGTGTAACCTCAGATCAGAATGCCACCGCCTACTCCAACACCCAGTCTTCAGAACATGAGTGTCGAGGCTCTCAAAGCCGCCCTATTAGACAAACTGCTTATGCAATCAAACGTCGGCATCTCATCCGAAGCAGATTTAGTGAGCATTCTCCGCTCACAATCTCAACCAGCACCCACGACCGCACAGACTGATACAGTTACCCTATCCGAGATAAAGAGGGCCCTAGACAACCTCTCCGAGAGGGTTTCTAGTCTTGAAAACACTTGTAAGGGTCAGGTCCAGGGTTCAAAGCGAAGACATGATGATCAGGATGATCCTGATCAGCATGAAGGGGAGAAGAGAATGCGACTGACCGAGCCTTCAACAGCAACGGCAGAATCTACAACAGTAACTCCAACTGAGCCACCGCAACAGCAACAACCATCAGAGTCCGAAATGGTTCAGGACATGGAGATATCCACACCGATCAGGGAAACAACGATAGAGTCAACATATCCAACGGTTGAAAAGCCCAAGGATCAATTAGAAGATATCATAGTGCTGACGGTTCCGGAGCGGCCTGTTCTAGAATTGATTGATGAGGACTCCGCCGGCGATCCGGAACTTGAATCAGAATGGAGACACAAAGCTATACTAGCCATTCAGTCTGAAATAGAAGCTTTGTGGGATTTCACTGGTGAAGATAAAGTTATGGGTGAAGCCGACTACGATCAGATTCTTCTTCAGAGTGAATATATTTTGGGTTCTCAGTCAGGTACACACGACACTGCCTGTTCTTCAGCACTTCCAACTCCAACTCCAGCTCCAGCACTGGCTCTGGCTCAACCTGCTCTTCCAGCCCGTTGGGAACGAATCTGGACACTGGTTTCTTATCTGAAGGAATCTCATAAGAAACATTTTGCTCACTGGATCAGACCGCTAGACCAGGTAATGGTTCACGGGGTCTCATTTCTCAAAGGTTCAGTCCGCAATCAGTATTTAGAGGTAATAAAGCGCAACAGATTGGTCTCCCACGTCCGCACACGTCACAGGATCACAGAAGTTATGGATATTGTGTCGGACAGGATTGTCAGCGTATGGTTTCCTACTTTTACAGTTAAGCGAGAAGATGGTAATAAATGGGTATTCTCTAAAGCCGATTTCAAGCATCTATACCTGGACGACTTCCCGGTACTTCTAAACGACTTGAAGTCCCACACAATCCGACCGCAATCTATCACCAAAGCCCTCGAGACGATCAAAAGATTCATGAAATGCACGATAACACTCGCCTACATCGAAGACTTTCAGTTGGGACTCGAAAGCAACCAGAAAAAGATTAACATCTTGAAGCCCAATCTGAATCTTCCCGAAGACGCACAGGTACACTCTATCTTGTCCAAACCAGGAATAGGTTTTGTCTACCTGAACGACCAAGGGGGAAAACGATTTATGAGAATTAGCGAGGTGAAAAAGTTCAATGAGGGTACGCTGATGAAAGTACAGACAGAGCTGAAGAAGATCATAGAAGAAGAGATCATAGCGCCGCAAAGATCGTTCACCAGTGTCAGAAAGTATCAAGCCGAAAAACTGCTCAAAGCTATTGAAGACCGGCTAGATTTCAGAAACTCCATTCGTCGTTTCGAAGTGTTATTCGCCATCCTAAGGCGATATGTCCCTAACTGGCGTGACATCGAGCTTCAATTCAAAGGGGGAGATTGTTAGGTCACGTTAGTGGAATGTGAAGTATAGGGACTGATTATGACACTTTGTAATAGTTATATGCTTGTATAAATAGTTATCTAAACCTATTGTTAGGTTTAATGATCAGAACTGTATTTTACTTGTACGACGCTTTCATTCAAACGCTCTCTGTTCTATCAATACAAGTGAAATCTATATTTGATATGTTGATTGTGTTGTTTACATTGTGATTATTATTGTAAATCTGGGATCCACAAAAACCACATCTACTCTTGTTTTGCACCATTGACTACAAATCCATAAAAACCCTCTTTTAGGTCAAAACCCAAAACACTAGTAAATACACAATAGCATCACATGGTAAGCATTTAATAAAGATGTAGTGATAAGGAACTCACCTACAAGTTTGTAAAGAGAAAACCCTAAAGTGAAGTAAGACCCTAGAAGTGGAGATGGAGACATGAAGCTTTAACCCTTGAGATTTGACAAACTCTTGAAACCTTGTACTAGGTTGTAGTAGAACCCTAAGGGAAGGATATTAAATGCAAAGATGGTTTACAGTTGAGGAGTAAATGAGGAGGGAGAAGGTTCACCCATTTTGATGAGGAGAGAAATCGCTAAAATCAGATAAGTGACAGAGGGTGATCTGTTAATGGAGAAAATGAGATTTATAGTCTGATTCCCCCGTGCGCGATTATGACACGCGAGAGTGATCATGGCACTATCGCCAAACACTACCGACGAAGGAGGATCGGGACCCTCCCTAAGTCGGCGATTGTGACCAGCGATAGTGACCCATGGCAATGTCGCCGGGTACTCTTGCTCAAATGGTACCGTAGGTGGTGGTTTGCATGCGACATTGCCCCGCGATGATGCCCATGGCATTCCTGTCGGGCATAGTCGCTGGTATGCCTCGAGGCCCGATTTCTCGCTATTTCGACCCAAACAATCCCACTCACTTGTTTTCCAACAGAAATGATTGAATGCTCCAACATAAAAGTATGATCCTATAGTTATATAAATAAAACTAAAGGTCGCCAATAGGTTAACGTGTTTCAAGCCATTGGTAAAATTTGTCAAGAGGGCTACTTACAAAAATTAGGGTGTTACATTACCCATTATTGTTTTATTTATACTTTGTATTTAACAACAATGGACCTTAAAGTAATAGATATTCTAAAATATCCATATGCCTTGTGTTTTTGGGATAGTGGTTAAGTAACAATTAAACATGGTAGCATATGTAGGGATTCGTATGGAATTATAGAATCCACATAAGGGGTACTGAAGATGAAGATCATAAAGTATTGAATGCGACTAACCATGTAATGTTGTATTGTATGTCATATTAGTGTGATGAGTGTATCCACATATGATCATAGAATACGGAATCTTTAGACTTGAGATTGTCAATTGAACTTTATGCACCTAACTTTGTAAATTTATAGTTGCATTTTGCATATAGATAATTGTTTCCATTTTGTTTTTATTTGATTTACAGTTAATGTCATTTAATCTCCGTTGGGGTGGTGCTTTGGATTTTTTACTTATGTTTGCTTAGTTTTGACAGGATTGGTTCACTAAATTGACAATGTTGGATCGGGCTTTGAAGATCGAAAGACAAGTGGTGCAAAAGGTAGGCTAAACAAAAAATTGAAATGGATCAAATGAAAAGAAATTAATTTAGTGTCTGGATATCAAGATTTTGGACCAAGGCCAAAACCTTTTAACATGGAGCCTAAAGAAGAAAACAGTACGTTCCGTTTCAATGTCAATAAGAAAATCTACATGGCCGCGTAGAAATGTAATGTCAATAAGAAAATATACATGGCTCCATATTGTAATGTTAGATATTGACTTACAGATTTTCGTCATCGGCATACAATGAACAAGTATGAAAAATTTACTCATTCACCTGCAAAACTTAGAAAAGTTATACAAGCGTGCTTATGCTGTCCTGTAAACACATTTTCTAATATTTTACGAATTAAAAAAATACTTTTCTTTTAATAACAATCCTATTAATTCGATTTAAAAAAATTGTTAATTCATATTTCAGAAACCCCACCTAAGACTATCTGCATTGGCAATCCCATTGATAGGATTGTGAATAAGTTAAAATAACTTTTGTAAAAAGAAATTAAAAAGGAAATAAAGTAAATCAAATCTTACCCAATCTGATGCATGGGACGATAGGGATTGCAATCCCATTTTAAAACCTTTTTAAATAATTGATGCCACATGTCAATTGCTTATTGGTTGGTTTTAGATTTTTAGGATAAAACTTATCTGATAAAAAAGATGATTTTAATAAAATAATTAAAAATTAAAAAATATATCAAAACTCATGGTTTTCAATTCCCTACAAAGAGTCCAATGTTGACATATTTTCATAATACCAATCTTTCTCTTCATTTCAATCCTCTCGTTATGTTGCGAATTTCACAAAACTTTCAGTGTTTTTTCAATTATATACTATGGATCCAAACTTCTCAAATTTTCTTTCAGGTTCTCAACATCCTGATAACTCTCAGTATCACCCAAACACACAATATGAAAACTCTGATTTTTTTCATCTATAATAATCAAGTTCCTATCATTGAAAATGCCCAAACACCACAAAAGAGTTCAAGAGCCGATAAATGGGAAACCAAAAAAGATATGGTGTTGATGTCAGCATGGATCTACGTTACTGAAGAACCTACTCGAGGCAAAAACCAGAAGAAACAGACATTTTGGTCACGAGTGAAAGAATACTATGACGACGCTCGAGCAGTAAATGCAGAAGGACTAGGCATCAGGAACGAAAATCAAATGAAAGGTCGTTTTGCACGACTTAACGAAAGTTCAAACAAATGGACCGATGCGTATAGAGAAGCATATCGACAGAAAAGGAGCGGAATGAGTATGAAAGATGTTGAGAAAGAGGATTATTCAATTTATGAGATGGGTAGGAGCAAGTTTAATGACTTGCTTGTTTTTAACGAAGTTATGTGTAAACATCCCAAGTGGGATTTACAGTTAGAACGTGACACGACGCACTCTCGCCCAGAATATGAAGTGGGTAATGAAGAAAGCGGTGGAAGCACAAAAAGATCAAGAACTTCAGATGAAGGTGATTATTCTGTCGAAACCAACCAAGAATTGCCAAGTGTTGGTGGTGCAACAGTTCAACGTCCTATGGGTAGAGATGCGGTAAAGAGGAAAGAAAAGGGCAAGACATCACAATCTTCTCTAGGTCCCGACTATTCTGAAGAATTTCGTGCATTGAACATCAAAAGAAACGGTGAGGTAGAAATCATGACCAAAAGACTTGAATTTGAAAAGGAGAAAGAACACCACAAGAATCTGCGTTCACTTTTGGCAAAAGAACACCTCTCACCAGGAGAGGAGGCATTGAAAGAACGTCTTTTAGCAATGTTGTATGGATAGTGTATTGTCTTTTTCAATTGTGTTGTCTCTTTCAATTATTGTAAGCGTGTTGTCTTTTTCAATTAGTGTAAGCTTGTTGTCTTTTTCAATTACTGTCAGTGTATTGTCTCTTTCAATTATTGTAAGTGTATTATCTCTTTCAATTATTGTAAGTGTGTTGTCTTTTTAAATTATTATAAAGTGTGTTGTCTTTTTCAATTATTATTAAGTATGTTGTCTATTTTCAGTTATTGTAAATTTCACTTATATATTTGTTTCCTTTCAACAAAGACTTATACATTCAATTTTCCTCACACACCCACTAAAATGTCTCTCAATAAAAATTCCTCACCAGAATCAGTTGACGACTTTGATGAATGGCAATAACGAGTTGTTCAACAAAACCAACAACAAAATCGTATCATGGAGGATATTGTCATAAACTCATCCAATCTGTTCATAGGAGATCAACCTCCAAGAGCAAGAAGGAGTTATCGTGATACGCAACGTGAGATGGGCGAAGCGCGTTTGATGGAAGACTATTTTATCAAAAATCCGACGTATGACCAGGTTATCTTTCGAAGAAGGTTTTGAATGTAGAGACCTTTATTCTGTCGTATAGTAGATGATGTTACTGCTAATGACGAATATTTTCCGCAAAGAGCTGATGCCACGGGTAGGCAAGGTCTTTCACCATTGCAAAAATGTACTGCGGCCGTGAGGGTGTTGGCATATGGGTCATCAGCTGATGCAGTTGACGAATATTTGAGAATGGGTGGACCCACAACAAGGGAAGCTCTCATGCACTTCGTAGATGGTGTCATCTCATGCTTTGGTGATGAATACCTCAGTAAGCCTAACAAAGTTGATTTAGCAAAACTACTCTACGTTGGAGATCAACGTGGATTCCCGGGTATGATAGGTAGTATTGATTGCATGCATTGGGAATGGAAAAATTGTCCAAGTGCATGGGCCGGACAATATGTTGGAAGAAGTGGAAAATTATAGATATGTTTTAATTATTTCAATTATAAGTTTTTTAATTAAGATTATGTTTTAAAGTATCAAATAGTTTAAGATATTTATTTTTTATATGCAAGAATAATAATAAAAAATTATAGATATGATGAAATATTAAAAATTAATATTTTTAAAAAAATATTTGAGATTAGATTGGATCACTGATAAACCATAAAAAATATGTGATTGAATTGGAATTAGAGATTGGGTAGGTGGAAGAGAGAGATTTTTTTTAATAAAGATTGAGTTGTATTGGATTGTGGATGGCGATAGTCTAAAGGATAAAAGAAGTGAGATTGGAATGGGTTGGGGTTGAAGATTGTGCAGGTGGATGAGAGAGAAAGAAATATTTTAATTGAGATTGGATTGGTTGAGATCGTGAATGTTGATAGTCTAAGTTCCCTCTTTGTTCCACTCTTGCTCATTTCTCCCTCCCTCTCTAACAGACTTCTCCTTCCTTCCATGCAAATAATCCCACTACTTCTCTATCGTCGCTCGACTATCCTATTTTCTCACGCTGATCATTTTCCTCCCTTCAAGGTATCTACTTTTCTCAGCTACTCTGAATACATCTCGATTTCCTGTTGATTTATCAATTTCTTGTTGAATACATAAATTTCTTGTCGATTCATCAAATTCCTCACGATTTCTTCCGGTGGTTTTCTACTGCTACTGTTTCACTTGTGGTTTTCTACTGCTATTGTGATTTTTTAGCTACTGTGGTTTTGTTGTATAGAGGCACTCTTATGTAGTGTTTGAGAACTCATCTCTTGGGTTGGAACTAAAACTGAAAGTAGGATTGGTTTGATATCCGTTTTTCCATCTAAACACAGTTAAGCATCGGGTTATATTTAAACCATAAACTTGCTGTTATCTTTGTATTATTTATAGCCTCCAACATTTTATAATCTCCTTCCACCTAGTGAGGTTTGAGAATCAGTATTCACTCAATCAGGGCCGTCCCTAGGGAAGGGCGGGCCGGGCGTACGCCCTGGGCCCAAAGAAAATAGGGGCCCAAATTTTTTAACTATATATTATATAGTAATAGTTAAAAAATGTAAATAAAAAATATTAGTATATAATAGGACCCAAAAAAGAATTTTGCATTATATTAAGGGCTCAAACATGTATTAGTTATTGCATTGGACAATAAAGTCTGTAAAAAGTTAATTGGTTTTTCGTTTAGTTAAATGTTTCTAGGAAAAAATAGTATTATTATTTCTCTAAGTTTTTTTTATCTAATACTGATATCTAAATACTATTTTTGCCTAGAAACATTTATATATGCTCCATTACTCATCTTCCATATACTTTTTTTTATTATATCCATTGTTTAAAAAACGGTCGAGGCGCCCAAAATGCCTATCTGAGGTGCCGCCTCACACCCCTGGAACACCCTGGAACAAAACGTACGCCTCTTAGAAGGGGCGAGGCGGTGAGTCGTTGAGGCAGTGAGGCGGTTCTGAGGCGTAGGCCTCATTTAAACGTATACTTCTTTTTGGCAGCTAATTTATTTGTTTTTCTCCCTGATGTGTATTTGTTTGACTTCCTAAAATGCTTTTTGCTTTTTATCCTTTATTAATATTTTAACCTTAAGACTTTCACCTACCTAAACCTATGCATTTCTTATCAATCAAAAATGTGTACTTTGACATGCTACAAAAAGCAATTTGACTATTCATCTCCCTCCAATCCTCCATAACCGGCTTTAAGCGAAAAACAAAAAAAATACACTTTAACTCTTCACTCTCCATCTTCACTCTCCCTCTCTCACTTTTTCTCCAAGAATATTCCGACAACAGTTGTGTATTCCGGCAACAACAACAGTATTCTGGTATGTTTCTGTTTATATTTGACTATTTTCTATTTATATGTGTTTGTAACTTTGTATTTTCTGTTGGCAATGTGTTTTCTTTCTGTTTACATTTTCTGTTTGCATGTTTTCTGTTAATATGTATTTTCTGTCTGCATATGTTTTCTTTCTGTTTTCATTTTCTGTTTATATGTGTGGTTGTATTTTCTGTTTTTGTGTATATCTTTTGTTTATGTTTTTTGTATCTGATTGTGCTTTCTGTTTGTATTTTCTGTTTATATGTGTGTTTGTATTTTCTGTTTTTGTGTATATTTTTTGTTTATGTTTTATGTATCTGATTGTGCTTTCTATTTGTATTTTATGTTATAGGTGTGTTTGTATTTTCTGTTCATGTGTATATTTTTTGTTTAAGTTTTCTGTTTGTGGTTGTATTTTATGTTTATGTTTTCTGTTTTTTGTTCCATAGTTTTAAAATATGATTTTATTTATGTTTCTTCATAGTTTGAAATGGCATCATGAAAAGATCCGGCTTGGAAATATAGTGATGAAATCGCGGTGCCCGGAGAAGGAGCAAAAAATATACAAATACTTCAAGTGTAAGTTTTGCAATAAAGAGATCACATGAGGAGTAAAGAGAGTGAAAGAACGTCTTGCACAATCCCATAAAAATGTTACAGCATGCCCACGCATTCCTCTAGAAGTCAAGGACGAGATAGTCCAATACTTAAGTAAATTCCAAGACGCAAAAGTTGCTTATCAACGGAGCTTTCAGGAAATGATGGATCAAGGATCTTACTTTGGTAGCGGAAAGGCAAGTAACACTCCTTGTCCTAGTGGTGGTGGGAGTTCTCAAGGGGTTAGAGGTCCCATGAACCGATTTGTGGAGGATGTCGGAGACGGCGAAAATGTGACTCCAAGTCCAACACATCCTAAGGAACATCGCAACCAAGTTTGTATGGATATTGGAAGATTGTTCTTTGAGAATGGCATTCCATTCCATGTGGCAACAAGTCCTTCATTTGCCAACGCAATCCGATCGATTGGAAATTACGGCCGCAGATTGAAACCTCCCACAATGTATGAGTTAAGAACTTGGATATTGAAGGAAGAAGTGAAGACGACGGATGAAATTGTAAACGATATTAAAGCGACATGGAAAGAAACCGGGGTCTCATTGTTATCCGATGGTTGGTCGGACATTAGAAATAGAAGTTTGATCAATTTCTTGGTCAACAATCGCCATGGGACCATTTTCTTGAAGACCATCGATGCATCGGATTGTGTAAGAAATGCACAAAAATTGTTCGAGTTACTTGATCAAGTGATCGAGGAGATTGGGTAAGATATAGTCCTTCAAGTGGTTACGGATAATGCTAGCGCGTAATAAAGCGGCGGGTAAGATGTTAATGGAGAAAAGAAAAAAATTATATTGGACTCCATGTGCCGCTCATTGCATCGACTTAATGCTTGAGAAAATCGGAGAGTTGCCTCAACAAAAGAATGCTTTGCTTAAAGCAAAACGAGTTAGCAACTTTATCTATAATCATCAATGGGTTTTGAGCTTGACAAGAAAATTCTGTAATAAAGATCTTCTTCGCCCCACCGCCACACGATTTGCCACGACCTTTTTAACATTGGAAAGTATGTTCGAGTTGAAGCAAGGATTGCAAATGATGTTTATTTCAAATGAGTTGTCGGATTGTGCATGGGGAAAAACCCGAAGGAAAAGCAATCAAGAAGATTGTAATGGATGATCGCAATATTTGGCCTAGTGTGGTTTATTCTATTAAAACCACAAAGCCCTTTGTCCATGTCCTAAGAATTGTTGATGGTGAGACTCCCGCGATGGGATTTATCTATGGGGCAATGGATGAGGCAAAACTAAGGATTGCAAAGAACTTAGATGATGATGCTTCTTCCTACAAGGATATTTGGGACATCATTGATACAAAATGGGATCATCATTGCACCATGATTTACATGCATCCGGATAGTTTTTGAATCCTCATCTTAGATGGTGTAGTAAAGCTTCTAACCATCCGGAAATTACAAGGGGGTTGTTCGCTTGTATGGAGAGGCTCGTCAAGGATGATGTCATGTATATGAAGATTAAACAACAACTTAATGAATACAAAAATCAACGAGGATTGTTTGCGTTAAAAGGATCATTTACAAGTTACAAAACACGTTCACCTGGTAAATACTCGTACTTTTAGAACTTCTATTTATAAAATATTGTTTTTTTTGTAAATACTCACTATCATTCTCTTTTTCATTGAAACGTGTAGTTGAATGGTGGGATACTTATGGAGTTGAGGTGCCCGAGTTGAGGTCGTTTGCAATGAAAATTCTTGGGCTTACTACTTCATCTTCCGCATGTGAACGCAATTGGAGTACTTTCAATCAAGTACACACGAAGAGAAGAAATCTTCTAACTACGGATAGGATGAATAGCTTGGTGTATATCATGTACAACAAGAAGTTGAAACAACGATTTCAAAAGAAAAAAGACACTACAAGATGAAGAAGATCCTTTAAGTGTAGAAGACGTCTCTTCCGGTGATGAGTGGGTAGCCAATCCAAATGATGATGAAACGATGATGGGATAAGTGGGGGTGAAGGCGAGAGTTCGAGATCAAGAAAGAGGAAAAGCGTTGTTGATTTAGATGATGAAGATGATGATAATAGAATTGATTATCGAAGTTTTTGGACGGATAATGTTTCATAAACTTATGATTAGAACTTTTAAGTTGATGCTTTAAGACTTATAGTTAGTAGTATACTAGTACTATTGAATTATGGATTCCATGGTTTGGTTATTTTGGTATGGAATTATAAAATTCTGTTTTTTTTGTGAATTTATGAGTTTTTTTTTGTTTTAGTTTTTTGAGGGGTACGCCTCGACCGCCTCGAGGCTTACGCCTCACGTACCAATTAAAAAAACGCCTCGAGGCTCGTTTCCGATTTTTTAAACCTTGATTACATCCAAATGAATTTTGTTTATGTGTTAAAATTTAGTAGATTTTTGTTATTAACTAAGAAAACTCCTATTTTTTGAAAACAATTACCAACATAATATAACTCTATAAATCCTATCTTACTACATAATATTGAGTGCATGAATCTTAAGTACTATATTAATTCTAAAACAAGAATAAGATCTCAAACTATTACCAACATGTACTTTTGATTCTAAGATTGATGGTTCTTAAAAAGTTGCTTTTAACTCTAAAAGTTTAAATGGTGATGAAAACCATTAACATCAGATTAAATGTGGATACTCAATTGATTATGTTGATTTAGGGGATGTTCGGCAGTTGCTGAATGGTTTGGTGCAGAATGATTAAGTGGTCTGAATGATTAAGAGACTCGTATGATATAGTGCAAAATGAAATATGGTTGTTTGGTAATTGTTCAGAATGAAATTAGGGTGTTGAATGGTTAAGGGAGGCCCAAGATGCTAAATCATTCAGAGGGTTTTAGAACCATTAAGAGGCAGACTTTTTTTTTGCCAAACAAGATTCACCTCTGAGCGATTCAGAGGTTGCCTCTTAATGGAACTATTAAGAGGTAAGCAAACAGACCCTTACTTAAAGTGTTACTCCGAATTATCAACATAGTGACCTTAACGTGAGAATTGTGAGAGGTGGATCTGAACCGTTGATCACTTTTAATCAAATGCCCTCCCATGAATTGCGGCTTAGAAGGGAATTGATCCGGTGCATCTCATCCTAATGTGCGTCGATTTCTCATCCGACGGTTGATAACCGCTTCTCACGTTAACCTCAATTTCTCACTAGAACCCGACCCTAATGGAGAATATGTGTTCTCAGATGGCATGTCCCCCGTAAAACATTTTAACAAAATTTCCTTACTCTGACGTATTCATGGAAAGCATGCTACTTCTTCGATTTCATTTTGACTTCTTTTTTGTTTGCCTCTCGTTATTTGTTTCAAATATGTTGAGTTTCCGTATTTCAGTTTGTCTAGGATTTAGTCCCAGTTGGTGCAAAAGTTTAAGTTTTCAGATTGCAAAACTGTAGATTCACTCCCTTTCTCAAGATTCAAAACTTCAGTCCTCTTTAAAGGGCTGCTCTGCTCACTTCGACCCCAATCTTAAAACCCTAATTTTAACCTCAATTTGACGTTAACTTTCACCAATTCCGTCATCCTCTCTCTATCATAACCTTTCCTCCCAAATCTCCACCCGAAGATAACAAACGGGTAAGCTTTTGTTTAGTTATTTATGAACGCGACCGCTTATTATTGTCACATGTTCAGGGCCAGCTAAGCTTTTGTTTAGTTATTTATGAACGCGACCGCTTATTATTGTCACATGTTCAGGGCCGGCCCTGGCCCATAGCCATGATGGCGACGACCATGGGCATCAGAGGCCCATAGGGCATCAATGTTTATTCTACACGGTACCTTTAGGGCATCCACAATAGTCAAGCTTTATAAAAGACTTGAAAAAAATAAAAAAATAAAAAAATATGTTGGGCCCACCAATTTATACTCTCTCTCTCTCTCCTCTCACATTCATTGTTTCAAAGACTTGAGAAACCTCAAAGTCTTTGATGAGTAAAGTCATTTTCAAGCTTTGTCTCCAATGGAAGTTATCAAAAAGTCTTATTCAAGTCTTTCATCAAGTCTTCTTCAAATACCATTGGAGATGCTCTAAGTAATTAATTAATTAACTTGTTGTTTGATTAATTATTTGCAAAGTGTAATATTCAAATCGAACATTGATGATGTCGCCCAAACCATTACTATATCTTTATCGTACTTGCGTCCAACAAGATGGTTTCAAAGATTGTTGTGGGATCTCACTTGGGTTATTGCTATAGGAATATAATTTTGTGCCACAGAATCCGAACTGTATTTTCTTATAAAATATATTTTTTTATGTGTAAAAGCAATAAAGAAAACGACGAGACACGACTTTCTTGAAAAGGTTTTTGGTGTAAAAGAATTTGGTCGAGATTAAATGGTCAATTTGTCGACTTGCAAAGGAATGTTTATTTTGTTGTAAAAGTTGAACCGTCCATGTATCACAAGGGTACCTTTATACTAGGTTGGTACAAGTATGGTTAATTAATTAAGGTATGTACCCTTAGGGTACCTTTGAACTTGACCGGGGGAGTGGGGACACATTTTTTTTTAGAACAACAAGATTTTATTCCACCCAACAAGCTAGCCAGAAGTTAGAATAACACGAGAGAACAAGAAACATCAAACTATATCTAAAGGGTTATTACATTACACTTTCTCCTGAGTAATGGTCTCCACTCTTCTAAATCTATTTTAACCCTCAGAATAGAGGTTGGAATCACCTTGGACGCGATATTGTTGGACGGATTTAACAAGTTATTATTCCCATTAATTGTACCGGTTTACGCTTGAGATCTCATATGTTTTATGTTCATGACAAAGTTGTAATAACCGGGTCCGTTTTGTGAATAAATAATAAGTTGGGATGTAAAGTGTGAAAGAGGAAAAGTTTGGTGTTCATTTGGAAAGAGTATAAATAAGGGTAAAACCCTGATTTCAGCAAAAACACTGTGTGCGGCTAGGGTGCGATTGGTGGGTGCAAGGATCATCAAGGCAATTGAGATTTCTCCGAATTGTGTGTGTGGAATCATCATTCTCAAGGTAATCTTCATCTCTTTCTCCTTTGCAATCTAATAAGAAGGTTTGGAGTGGTGGAGTCTGATAACTTTTGTTTATCACTGTAAAGAAATGGGGTCTGTGTGTTTTTCTAACTAATCAGTGTGGGAAATCGGGTGAGATAACTTACTAGATTAATTAGAGATGATACCCCTTGATTTTTATGGCTTAACATCGAGTATGAAGTTCTATTATGGAATAATCGACTGAGTTTTGGAAATAAATCGTTCGTTAAGGAAACCCTGTTATCCGGAATTCGCTAAGTCCAGAAAACATTGGGAAATCCAGAAAAAGGCACCGGATGTCGGTATAGTCCGGAAGACATCCGGAAGACGGATGTTTATCCGTAGTGTGGGATTCCGGAAGAGGATCCGGAGTTGGGGAGTCCGGATAAACCGGGTGGTTAATTTCGGAACTAGGAGCGGAATCCGGAGGAGAGTCCGGAAATGAGTACGGATCCGGAATGACCAATCCGGAAGCGGAGAATACCGGAATCCGGATCTCCTCTGTCCGGGACTCTGTTTTGGGAATCTTTTAGAAAAGGGTACAAGAGGGTTGGTATGCTTCTTGAATAGTCGAGTGACTTGTTTATCCTCGTGTGATTTGGATGAAATGTAGGTGCGGGTAGAGGATAAGCGGTAGCAAGTGAGAACTTCTAGCGAGGACGTCAGGTGAGTCTTTCTAAACCGAAGTTTGTCAATATTTGATTTATTTACTTGTTCATTTATTCTTTGAACTGTGTGTTTGTACGTAGAGTAAATATACATGCTAAAGGGATGATATTATGAATGTTATGGGTAGTGTGTGTCCCATACAGAATGATTGAATAGATTCCGACTAGTTTTGGAGGGCGGGTGTGTGCCCAATTACTATATCACAGGTGTGAGTGCGATCATTTGTGGAACGGCGGTATGCATGTGCTTGTCTTACCTGATAAGGATGCAATCGTTTACTATTTTATGCGAACTCTTTTTAATTACAATGTGTAGTGTGGACGTTGATATTTGAGGGATCTCACTAGACCTTGTGGTCTAACCCTCGTTTTTCAAATATAAAATCCTTTTCAGGTAAACAGGTTATAGAGAGTTCGTCCAAGGGAAAGAGGAAGATGTGAGCGGGAGCTTGCGTCTGGTGGATTAGCAGACCTTCCTTTAATTATTTAGTTATATAAAATTCTCAGCTATATCTAGGGTTATTTTCCGAGAACCCAAATATTGAAAATTTTGATATTGTGATGTGTGGGCCATGATTAGCAAATTTTGAATTAATTTAATGGACCCATGTTTTGGTTAGATTTGTGTGGGTTGTTACAAAAGTAATGTTGCAAGTTCAGTCCATGATATTCATAATTGTTTACCAAATTTATGTTTATGATTTTCATATTCCACCTGGTTACATGTGATCCATGTTTTGTGGATCAATTATATGTTTCATACGAAAGTATAATTGGTGTTTTAGACGCCTTATAATTGTGAAATGTTTGATAATCAATATATATATAGTAAAACAAAAACCAAGTGTAGTGAGGTGGCATCTTCTCATGCCTAGAACATCCTTTATCTTCTTTCTCCTTAACTCAACTTTTCCCACCTCTATATTTACTAGTGTTGGTCACCGCGCGTTGCGCGGTGGCGATTATTGTTTTTAAATGAACGCAATATAAAATAATAATGTATTTTCAAATGTAATTAATTTTGCATATATCAATAATAGTTTTTGTTAAGAAAAGTTTAAGATGCATCAGTAATGGTTATACTTTTATGTTATTACAATCGAAAAAACATGTCCCACAACAATATCACTATTATTGAAAATAGTATATATGTACAAATTAGTTAATTAATATGCAAGATAGACTATATGTGTATATGGTTCGGGTTCCGGTGAGAAATTGATCTTAACGTGAGAAGCGAGAGAAGTGGTTATCAACTGTTGGATGAGAAATGGATGCACATTAAAGTGAGAAACACCGAGATAGGATGCAACAAATCAATTCCTTCTAAGTTGTGATTCATGGGAGGGCATTTGAAGGTTAGTAATCAAGTAACCCTTTTAGATTTTAAAGGTTTCTCCTCATCTTTTATATACCCTACTCTTCTATTGATATATCGCTTTTCTCATCAATGTATATTGATATATTGTTGTTTCAACATGTAGGCTAAAAATAATTAATCTTTATTAAAAATTGAGGGTTAAAAATGACATGAGTAACGAATGAACTTTTTAGATTTTAAAGGCTTCTTTTCATCCTTTATATACTCAACTATTCTATTAATGTATCACTTTTCTTATCAATGTGGGATACTCAATATTTAACTACAATATAGCAATTGAAAATACTCGATTCTCATGGTGTCACCTCAATTTTCATTGTTTGCTGCTTATATATATATATATATATGAGGCGGGTTCAAACGAGGAGCGTAACAATTTAAGAAAACGCGAGGAGCATCGCCCATGTACTGAATCACATGTGATTCACGTACAAAATCACATGTGATTCACACCTGATCGGGGGGCTTCCGCCCATGTAGTGGATCACATGTGATTCACGCCTAAAATCACATGTGATCCGGGTGACTTCCACGCAACTCGCGAACCAGGTCGCCCGCTACCCGATTTTTTCGGGAGTAGTGAATCACATGTGATCCAGTACATGGAAGGTGCTCCTCGCGTTTCTCGTAAATAGGTACGCTCCTCGTTTGAACCTTCCTCATATATATATATATATATATATATATATATATATATATATATATATATATATATATATACATCAATCTATATATATAAATATATAAATATATAAATATATAAATATATATATATATATATATATATATATATATATATATATATATATATATATATATATATATAACACAATTCTTTAAGTCAAACTACAAATTTCTTTTGCAAGAGGAGGGTCATCGAAAATAAGACACCCTTAGAGTCAAATGCTATAATTTGACACAGATGCCTTTCAACCACATTTCTTTATGCACATCACTTTGTCCCAACATTTCAACTTTCCATCAATGTGGGACACCTACAAATCAACCATAATTTACCTTTGAGAGTACTCAATTCTAATGACACCGATTCAATACACATTGTTTCTTTTAATATATACATATATAATGATTACTATGATTTCTTTGCAAAGGAAAATAATTCAATATAAGATAACTTTTTAAGGCAAATTATTTTATTTGTTTTTTTTAAAAAGAGGGTCCTCTAAAATAGACAACCCTATAAGTCAAACTCATGAATTAACACAAATGCATTTCATGCATCCCCCTTTCTTATACACACCACATTGCTCCAAATTTTCAACCTTTTACCAATTTGGGACAACTCCAAATCAACCACAATTCACCATTGGAGAATACTCCATTCTCATGGTGCCACCTCAATACCCTAAGGTTTTTTCTTTTATAGATATAAAGAAGATTATTTTATTTGTTTTTTTTTAAGAGAATCATCTAAAATAGACAACCCTATAAGTCAAACTCATGAATTGACACACATGCATCTCATGCATCTACCTTTCATATACACACCACATTGCTCCAACTTTTCAACCTTTTACCAATGTGGGACAACTCCACAATTCACCATTGGAGAAGACTCAATTCTAATGGTGCCACCTCAATACCCCAAGGTTTTTTCTTTTATAGATATAAAGATATATATATATATATATATATAAATAATATAGTGTCGTTGTAACACCCGTAATTTCGGTAAGTAAATATCACCCGAACGTCTTGCAACTTGAAAATGGTAGAATTTATGTTGGGGAAACATTGCTTAAAGTCCCTAAGAGTATCAGAGTTTTGGCATTGAAAAAGTCGAGTTTCGGGGCTTGGTACGGGTCAAGCTACAATGACCAGCGACATTGACCATGTCATAGTCGCAGGGGGCAATGTCGCGAAGGAGGAACTCTTGTCGAAAATCAAACAGAAGGTGGTACCTCTTCCGCGACTGTGACACGCGACTATGCCACAGGGCATAGTCGCCGGGCATTGTCGCGGCCGGGGTGCAGGGGCTGTTTTAAATCCGATTTTTATCCACATTTCACTCCTCACCTCCTTTCCTTCATCCTTTTCTCTCCCAAAACCGAACCCTAACCCTCTAAACCATTTTTGGAACCCTTGAAACCATAAATCTTGTGATTCAAACTCTCTCCCTCATCTCTTAGCAAGGATTTATGGATGAAGGTTGGAATTCTTCATCTCACTTTCATTTTGGTGACAATTCTACATTTTCTAGGGTTTCATCCAACCTTTTTGTCCATTTTGAAGAGTTGGAGCTTATGGGGTGTTATTGGGGAGCTAGACGTGCTTTGTTGGTGGATTCACGTTGTGGTCAAGGTAACCTTCTCTTATCTTCAACTATGGAAATTAGGGTTTTGGTATATGTTGAGTTGTTGATGAAAATGCTTAGGGAAATGAAGTTGTATGGTTAGATATGATTATTGATGGGTGGAAATTTATGGATCTAGGTTTTGGAAGATTTGAGCTTGAAGATTCGGGTCTCTTCAAAGGAGCTTACGTTTGGGGAAAAACCTAGATTTAGCCTAAATCTAGCAAGGTGAGTTCAAGTTGTTTTGTGAAAACTTTGTACATGCCAAAATGTTATTTTTCCAAGTACTTATGTGTTTTACATGAAAATTATCGATGTTGAGTTATTTGGTGGGTTTTAACTTTTGAAGTATTTATTGTGTCAAATATTGTAAAAAACTTACATTGGGAATTTTGGGAAAACGTGATAGATAAATCATACATGAAAATGGGTTGTTGATTTATGTTATAAGTGGAGTCTATTTGTAATGAAAATGCATTTGTGTATATTTTGGAAACATGCATTTAGTACATTATGGGACGACTTGGAAATGTACGGTGTGAGTTCTTTGGAAAAGAGGGTTGTCCCAACCCAAGGTTCTATTTTGGGTTTTCATGGATTTGAAATATTATTGGCAAAAGTGTGTGTTGCTACGTTTAACCTCATGTTATGAATTTTCATGAATTATCTTTTGAGTCAGTTGAGTTTATGGCTTGGTATTGGATTTTGTTAAGTCTTGAGGACAATTGTCCAGTTTTGATAGCTCAAGTTGAGTTTTAATCATGATTTACGTTATTGGGGAATTGCATGTTTGAATGCACTTGTTTATTCATTAGGGGCCGTGTAATGTTTTAGACCTTGTTAGCTATGGATCTAGAGGCATTTGAGTTTCCCAAGTCTCGCGGGCAATAGATTTGGAGTGATTGAGCTCAGTTTCTCTTTTATAGCACGGGATAGGCATCAGGTTCCATGATAAGTAAGGCGTGGGCCTATATGGTCGGGCGTCATCTCATGGGCAGTAAGGTGTAATTCCATATGTGCTTGGCTCGGGATAGGCATCGGGTTCCATGATAAGTAAGGCGTGGACCTATATGGTCGGGCGTCGTCTCATGGGCAGTAAGGTGTAATCCCAAATGCGTTGTTGTGGATTTGGAGTGACCCAATGTATAGACCTGGAGTGGTTGAAGTTGGGGGTTTCCTAGTCTCGCGGGCAATAGATCTGGGATCAAAAAGTGGGTTTTGAGGGTTTTATCTTTATAATCCGGTTTAAGGGATCAAAAATGGTTTAGGTGGGTGTTTTATGATTGGGAAATGAACCCAGTTGTGTGCGTAATCAACTCGTGGGTAGAAATCTGGTTTTAATCACTTTTGGAAATCAGTTTCTCGTCCAGACCGTAGTTTCCGGACACTTTGAGTTCTTGATATTACGGAAGTTTTCGGATAGATTGGGTGTGTCCGGGTGAGGCGTTCGTGGGAGTTACCGAATGCGTGACCTTCCGGATAGGTTGAGTTTCCGGGTGTTAGTATCCGGTAAAGGGTGTGTCCGGACAGTCCTAGTTTTCGGGAAGGTTGGGGTATCCGGGAAGGTTGGGGTATCCGGGAAGTTTGGGGTATCCGGGAAGTTGGGTATCCGGGAAGGTTGGGGTATCCGGGAAGTTTGGGTATCTGGGAAGTGTTGTGCACCCGTTAAGTTCTGGGTCTTTATTTATGATTAAGGAAATATCTGATCTTTTAGGTGCTAAGCTTGGGTGACTCAAGTTTAAGACAAGAGTGTGTGTTTTGCCATCGCAGGTGAGTTTTTCTGATCCTAAAACCCATTTTAAAGTGTGAAACGTTATGCATGTTCTTATTGACAAATGCTCGTACATTTTCTTTAGACTTGGCATTAAAAGTGTGGTTTTACTGTGTGGATATAAATTGTTTATGTGTGGACATGCTATGGCGTTTATGTGTGATGGGGGTGTGTAGGATCCAGATCCGTGCAACAATCGTGTTTATGTGATTACGAGATATGAACAGATAAACTAATCACAAAGGCTGCCCACTTAGCTATTTGATTCAGAGAATAATCGTTACAATACTGAAAAGCTAAATGAGACAACTAGCTATTTTCTAAGCTAATTGTACATTATATATGATGGGCCCGTGGTAACAAGCCCACAGCCCGTTCACTATGGACTATGTTTAAACAAATACAAATTACACCCTTGAACTTTAAATCAACATATAAAACTTGCCCTAACAATCTCCCCCTTTGATTTGAAGTTCAAATTCGCGCTCTATCTCTTGCCAGTTGTAGACATAACGTTTGCGAAGAGCGAAATGAACCTCGAAGAGTCTGATGGCGCGGCGGTAGTCGAGACGATCTTCAACAATATCCAAAGCAGTCTGAGCAGTTCTTTCATTCAGATTTGGTACATAGGATACCTTTGGATTTTCGGATTCGTACTTGATGATCTTTCGAAGAGCGTCTTGAACCTTGAGCAGTGTGCCGTCGCAAAATCGATCTACCTGACTGAACCTCATAAACTTCTTTTCTTTCTGAGCGTTGAGGAAGACGATCCCAAATTCCGGTTGAAGCAGCATTGCGTTCTCGGGATACATCGACAGTTCAGGATCTTTCAGATTCGGTTTGAGCAGATTTACCTTCTTTGATCGGTTCTCGATTGCCATTTGAAAGTCCGTAAGATAAGACATCATAATTGATCGGACGAGGAATCGACGAACCGCTTCGAGCGCCTTTGTTTCAGCAAGCGGTCAGATGGTTCTGGTGCGAAGGTCTCTCAAAATAACCAGGAGGTCGAACGGATGGAGATGCTTAAAGTCAGCCTCAGAAAAAATCCATTCTTTTCCGTCTTCACGTCGAACAGTGAATACGGGAAAGACGATCTTCAAAATTTTGTTTGACTGAATCTTTAGCACCTCTGAAATTTTATGCTTAGTTTGAACCTGGTCTCTCGGGAGATACCGCTTCATGGCTTCTACGTATCGGAGTTGACGTGTTGGATCAGAACTGTAGATGCCAAGACAGAAGGTCGGCTCGATCGGGCGAATTCGGTGAACGAACAGCTTCTTCAGAGATTCCTCCAGATGAGGAATGAGGACCTTGATCTTCTCCCAACGGTTTTGTTGCTGAGGAGGGGGAGGAAGATCAGGAGCCGTCGTTTGTTGAGGAGATGTCGGGATTTCTGCATTGGAGCTTTCTGGTTGATCTGAAGTCGTAGCGGGTTGACTCGAGTGAACGGGAGGCGTACCATATAAGTTCTGAAGCAGAAACTGGTCGTAATCAATATTGTCATCTTCATCAGTGGGAAACACCAGATTTACCTCGAAGTTTACGGCTGTGGCAACTTTTTCGTACCATGCGTCTTCGATTTCCGGGTTGGTTTCACATGCAGGATCAATCATGGTGAGCGTCGGCATGTCTGATGGTTCTTGTGCGACCAATTCCTGTGTTGTACCCTCGGGCTTTTCAACCGTTGGGGCTTCGTCATCTGAAATCTCCATATCAATGACCATCTGGGCTAGAGGCAACTCGGCTTCTGGTTTGTCTGTTGTAGTTGCCGCAGTTGGGGGTTCCTGATGAACCGCAGATGTACCTTCAGTGTGGAGCAGGGAGGCGGTCTCGGTTAGACGTTGTCGCTTCTCCCCCTCACGGTGATCAGGATCCTCTTCGTCAAGGCGTTATGTGATGGACGAAGAAGGAGCAGTGACCTGGGATCGAAGAACTGAGATCAGGTCTGCTTCGGTAGAGGTGGTTGTGTCGGATTCCTGGAGCAGTTGGGCTAAGAGCATTGTCTTCAGGGTGTCCACCGAATAAGTAGGTTGCGGTTGAGGCGGCGGAAGCACAGAGACAGATTCTGGGCTCTTTCCTTTGAAAGCATGCATCGCTTTGGCAAGCTCAGCGGCTACATGTTCCTGCATTTGATGCTCCATAACCTGGCGGACAGCCTCAAGGGTGCTGTCCAGAGACCCTTTTGACACGAAGTCGGGTAAAATAACGCCGAGCTCACTTAGAGTACCCGTTGAAGCATCTACCGTAGGGGTAGAGCCACCTACGTTCACAGCTGGCGTGATGTTAACTGTGGTAGGATTTACGTCCAATCCTCGTGTTCCGGCAGTCGGAGACACTATAGACGTTCCGGTCGGGTCACTGAGAGCCGCGACCTGGTGTTGTTCTTCATCAAGTGACCTAGGCGAAGAATGTTCAGTAACAATAGGCTCTAGACTCGATGGTGCACACAAAGAAGTCGAGACCGGGGGCTGCTGGTCTCTTATTTCAACACCAACACTCTCCGAACGAGAGGCCGGTGGAAGTTGTGCTTGTTCCCCGTGTAATATTGAAACATCCGTCTGTTTTGAGACGGATGAGTGGCTATGGGGGTGTGCAATTGCTCCGCTGGGTCCACGGAGGCTTCTTCAATACCCCGTCCCAACAGATGAGACGGGATAGCAGATGTGGCAACCCGGATATCACTCGGTGTGGGTCGCTCGTGAGCCTCGTTATCTTTACGGCTCGATCTTTCCTGGTTCAACTTTGAACGCAGTTCTCTCCTTCTCGCATGATCTAACTCAACACCTATATCTCCCTCAGATGTCCTAGGGATAGTTTCGGTTCCAGTGGGTGGAGAGTCAAGTGGAATGCCAGTGGTGAAATCAGGGTTGGGTCCGATACCGTGAGGGATTTGCGTCAGACGGATGTTGTGGTCGGTATCGGATTCCGTGGAGTCGGATTCCATGTCTTCGACTTGCGGACTGGGAGAGGGGGGTTCGGTTATATATGGTTCGGTGGAGTGATGTAGGCGTGGTCTCGAAGAAGGACCGGGTTGGGCTGAGCTGGAACTGGGCTGCGATTCCGCTGCACCTCCTACGCTCGTTCCCCTTCCTCTCACTACTAACGTTCCCCGCCAGACAGCACCTGCTTGTCGGGCCCTTCCACCTCTCACTCTTGGACCCTCACGTCTCTCGGGTCTATGTCCCTGGGCAGGTCCCTCCGGCTCTGGTTGGACCATGGGATTTCCTAACTCTCCCCTATAAGCAACTACCCCTGGTGCAGCGGGATCGGCTATGGCCAATAGGGCGGCAGGAATGGGCGAGGCGACCGCATCGGATGGGTTGCGGATCACCATGAATTGTAGGTGGCGTATGGGACATACTGGAGGTGTGAGTCGTCGTGGGATGGCGGGATTGGCATCCATGTGTTGTCGAACGGCAAGCGAAAGGAATCGCGGATATGGAAGGAACTTCTTCTGTTTGGTGCCGCCGATTACCAATTGTTAGACCCAGATTTAACAGGTAACAACGATTCAATGAGGAATAACAATAACAAATAACGATTTTAACTTGTCATCCCTCTCATATTCAATAATCTAGATAGTTACAAAGGTTTGAATGAAAATCTTAACTATCTCTCTCTAAAGATTAAGCTCTCTAATGAATAATGAATCGTCTATGGAACGTCTTGAGAATCTTGACCGGTTTGTGAACTAGAAATCTTGCCTAAGTAAGCTTTGCACGAAGACTTGTCGGATGAATTTGAGGAAGGTTCGGGTGAAATCTCCTTTTCAGATTGGAGTTGGTCAATTTGCTCTTGAAGCTGACCATTTCTCGCATACTCTTCCATCTTTTCTGTTGCCAAAGCAGACAGTTGTGATGTGAGTCGATTGATTTCACACCGAAGGATCTCCTGTCCTTCATCAGACACAACTTCGGTTTTGACCGGTTGTTGTTTCTCAAGTTTGTCAAGTAAAGCTTGCTTTTCTTTTGTCATTTCAGACAATTTTGATGAAAGCGTATTGATTTCCCACGGAAAATTTTCCTTTTCTTCACTTGTCATACCATCGGTTATCTCAGTTTTGAGTTTCTCAAGAGCTTTGATTAAATTGTTCTTCTCATTTTGAAAAACCAGCCTTTCCCTTTTCAGTGACTCCTCCAACTCTACTATCTTTGCTTCCAAGATGAGAGGGGGAACATAGAGTTTAAACTCATCCGTCTCGGTCTTGGTTGTTGGTGCTACATCCTCATCCTTCTTTGAGGAATCCTTGGGTGTTGCCACTTTGTAAGGGTCGAAGTAGTCATTGGAAAGGTACTTTTTGTTCTTTTGATACGAGTAATTTAGAGGTTCATAGCAAAATGGAAGTTGAATTCCTAGTTTGTGTGTGCGCTTGTATTCCTCTGTTTCCTCCTCCTTTTCAGGTTCTAGAGGACCAGTCCACTTGATTTTGTACTCCGAGTACTTTGTAGATAAACCATAACAGGCAAAGTCATACAGAATGGGTACATGCCATCTTCCCTTTTTCAAATAGTGGGGATTATCATATCTGATTCCCCACTCTTTGTTGAAATACGTGAACTCTTTGGGTTTGTTCAGGAAAATGGTTTGATCTGTTTGTCCCCTTTGGTGGAGTTTGGTTTCAAGGTTTAGGATTTTAGCCACATACTCCTTGTGTTGAACTTGAAGGGAAGAACATTGATAAATAATGTCTTCTTTCTCATTCAAGCACTGATCAAGCTGACGCTGGAGTTCAGATATTCTGGCTCTTAAGTCTTTGGGTGCTAATGAAAGGATTTTGCATTTATCTTTTAAATCAGCATTTTCAGACTTGTACTTTTCAGTTAACTTCGTTTGAACATTAAGCTTTTCGGTTAGAGTTTTAATTTCAAGCTTTTGTTCTTTAGAAGTGGCCTTAAAGGATTCAGCCTGACCATAAAATGATTGCATAGCATTCAAAAAATATGGTTGACAAGATTCACATACCTGATTTGCAAGTGCAGTTGCGGTTTCCTCATCAGTGGAGGAATGATATCCCATGAAAGCATTAGCAACTTCATCTTCATCTTCATTATCAGATCTTTGCAGCCAGTAATCATCCTCAGTGAACATTGCTTCTCCAGTCGCCTTTTGTTTTGCTAAAGCTAGCTTGGCCTCGTAGTAGTGGACATTCTTTACTGTAGGCTGGCGGCAATCTTTGGCAAAGTGACCAAGTTTCCCGCAGTTATAGCATTTCATGGGCTCATCTTTCTTCTTGCGGTCAACTTTCTCAGTCTTGTCCTTCTTCTCAGTCTGATCTTGCTCATCGACCTTCTTCTTACCTTCATATTTGTCTTTGTAGTCATGACGCTTGTTGGCAGAAGTGGAGTAGCGCTGACCATTAGACGTTGGTTTCTTGTAAAACTGTTGTTGCTTGAAGGTCTTTGTCAGGAGGGCAATGGCTTTCATGAAGTCGTTTACTTCACTATCAGAATCTTCATCTTTCTTCTCTTCCGGTTCAGAATCAGAAGAATTATGCTTTTGAGCCCGTTCGGTGTGTCGGCTCGAAGGTCTGCCCTTGTTGGTGGAAATAAGAGCAATAGGATCAGCTACAGGCTTGAGTTCAGTCTTCTTCTCGGCAAGTAGCTCATTCACTTCATCTTCATCTTGAAGAAGTGTCTCGTAGAGTTCATTTATGCCGATTCTTTCAATCAGATTGTTATGCCTGACATGAGATGCAAAAACTTTCCATTCGGGTAAGAGGTTGTTGAGGAACTTGAGAGCATTCTCCGTGTTTGACCGAACTATCCCATTCTTGTTCAGCTCATTGAGTAGAGAGCAGAAACGTTCATAAGCCTGAGTAAGAGTCTCGCCAGGACGCTGCTTGAAACCATCGAACTTGGTTATAGCAGTATTGATCTTCAGCTGGTTTCCAACTGCACTCCCACGCATCATTTTGGCTACCTGGTCCCACATGCCTTTAGCCGTGTCTTTGTAGCTGTCGATGGCAGTGTAGGTCGAGTTGGGAAGAGCTTGCACCAAATATCTCTTCGCCTGTTTCTCCCCTTCTATCCTCCCTCTTTCAAACTCTGACATTTCGGCAAGGGTCTTTTTCTCTTTCTTGGGTTCAACACCTTCAGCGGCTTCAATATCCTTCATTGGTGGCGCGATAGGACCTTCTTCAAGAGCTTGCTTGATGAACTCATAGTTGTCCTTTGATTCAATGAAAATCATGAATCTGTCGCGCCATTGACTGTACTCGTTTGGGTATAGACATGGAGGTTTGATGTCGGTACCAATGGCGAGAGCGTCACGAGAAGCAGACATCTTTGGTTGCAACGGAGTGATCGTCAGACGGATATATTGATTCGAAATGAGAACCTAACGCAAGATTCTAAGAGTGATATCCTAACGCAGGTTCTAAAGTGGACCACAGTGGTCTTACTGGATAGGAATCCAAGTAAGGGTCTAATCAGGAAGTATCTGGACTAGATTTACGAAAAAACAGTTCAAGAATGCAGAGTTGTCCGGATAATGCAGAGTTGTCCGGATATCTTGAGTTGTCCGGATAACCAAGGTTACCGGATGCTCTAAAGATACTGGATGGAATTAACCGGATAAGCAAGACTTTACCAGATACAATAGAGTCCGAAAGTTATGGAATTTCCGGGTACTTTGAAGTTTCCGGAAAGAATGATGTGTCCGGATACTACGATGATTCCGGGTAAATGAGGATTTCCGGATAAAACGAATTCCGGAAACTTTGAGTTGTCCGGAACTAGATTACCCGGAAAGATAGAGATTTGAAAAACTTACCCGGATGATTGACTTACCCGGATGATTGACTTACCCGGATGATTGACTTACCCGGATGACTGACTTGTCCGGATGGAACCACAAACGTCCGGACACCTTGATCTGTCCGGAAAATGCGGCTGTTGTGTCCGGACACTGCGGCTGTTTTGTTCAAATCGATCGAAAATTCAACTAGGGTTACTCTAATGTGTTCCTGAAAGGTTAGAAACAATCCCAAGCACAAAACAACACTAACCCAATCGATTTTAGAGCAAAAACAACACTTTTTGGTATCAAAAATCGGATTTTTGAGTAAGAAAACAACCAAAAGTTTTGAACTTGATTTGCAAAATTGACCAATCAAACGAACGAATTAGGATGTGAAATTGTGCAGAAACTCTTATAATGATAATGCTAACACAACCCAATAAACAAAAACAAATGATTTTGATTGAATCAAAAAGTCAAGAATTCAAGAAAAAAGTCAGACGAGTGAAAGTCAAACTAACCAGAATTTGATGAATTCAAACCTTAGAATCAATTCGTCCGTCTGCTCTGATACCAATTGTAGGATCCAGATCCGTGCAACAATCGTGTTTATGTGATTACGAGATATGAACAGATAAACTAATCACAAAGGCTGCCCACTTAGCTATTTGATTCAGAGAATAATCGTTACAATACTAAAAAGCTAAATGAGACAACTAGCTATTTTCTAAGCTAATTGTACATTATATATGTTGGGCTCGTGGTAACAAGCCCACGGCCCGTTCACTATGGACTATGTTTAAACAAATACAAATTACACCCTTGAACTTTAAATCAACATATAAAACTTGCCCTAACAGGGTGTGTCCCATAAGAATCTAATATATGAATTCGTTTCATATATGGGCGGTGTGTGCTCGGTTGCGCTATCACGGTGTGTGTGGCTATTGCGCGTTTGCTCGCTTACGCTGTCACGGTGTATGTGACCAAAGCGTGTGCCATTAGCATGTCATATTGTGTGGATTATTTACGTGTTCTTTACGATGAAGTTTTGGGAATAACTGTTCTTACTGAAAAGCTTTTACAAACTCGATTATTTTATGTAGTGTGCTTTACCATTTTTGAATATTAGACTTATTCTCAGTTGTAATTAGGGTTAATTCCGCAAACCCCTTTTTACGAATATTGTTAAATTTTTGGTGTAGGTCAGGTTTTGGCAGATATTATTATTATTATCTATGAAAATGATGTTTTGTTTCTAGTGTGGGTCGTTACAAATGGTATCAGAGCCTTAGTTTAAGAGATTTAGATGACCGAACGGGCCTAAACTTAAACTGTGGAGTTAGAGAATACAACTGAGAACTAGGATGACCTTAGCAAGACTGGGTAGAATGATTAATAGGGTGGCGAGGACTATCATGTAAGGTAAGTTGGCGATTACACCTGGCCAGTGTAATTACGAGCTTACAGGTACATGTAAGTGCTTAATTGCCTTATTATCTTGGAACTGTAGACTTAATGTTGTTGGTGTTTCCTTGTCAGTCAGTAATCATGTTGAGGAGATCCATGAGGGGAGTATCGGAATCCATTGATGAGGAAATCGAAATGGAAGCACCATCGGTGCCGGCAGCCGCACGCAGTAGGGGTAGAGGTCGAGGAAGAGGCCGAGGAAGGGGACGAGGAAGGGTACCGCAACGGGCGACTACTCAGGTGAATGAGAACGTGGAAAGAGCTATAGTGAGGGCACGGGTTACTCGTGGCATGAGGAGCGCGGGAATCCTGCAAGAACCAGAGGCGTCACATCAGGAGAGCTCGGCGTCCAGGCGGGGAGCGAGCCGAGGTGGAAGTCGTGGGCGAGGCCGTGCTCAAGCCTTTGTGACCCAAGAAAATTTCGCCACTGCATTGGGAGAAATCCAGGATACATTGAAAGCACTGATGGCTAAGCAGAATGAGGCGGCTTTGGGGAGTAAGGAGGCCAGTGGTAGTAGGGGAGGGGAGACTAGCTCTCATGGTTCAGCTTCGGGGAGCCCTACTCAGTCAAACCCGTTGGCAGTGAATGATCGAGTGCTAAGTGAAGGGTGTAGTTACAAGGCATTCGCTTCTTGTAAGCCACATGCTTTCAAGGGAGAATGCGATCCTGTGTTGGCGATAAAGTGGATCATGTAAATGGAGCTGGTGTTCGACACCTATAAGTGTGCTGATAGTGACAGGGTAATGTTCGCTCTGTCCATGCTGAAATAAGAAGTTGTGTTTTGGTGGGATGCGGAGACCGCAGGGGAAGGGTCAAAGGCTGCTAAGAGTATGACGTGGAAGACCTTTGTCTCAAGGTTTAAGGCGTCGTTTTGCCCTCTGGCGGCAGTGAAACGACTAGAAGAAGAGTTCATGAGTTTGGAACAAGGTGGAATGACGGTGAGAGAGTACACCACAAAGTTTATGGAGAAGGCAAGGTTCGTTGAGTTGTACGTACCAAATGAGGAACGTCGAGTTGAGAGGTACATCTTTGGGTTAAAGAGTAGCGTGCAGAAACTGGTCATGGCTAGGAACCTGATCACTTTTCAGGTAGCCATCAACACAGCTGAATTGGTTGAAAAGGAGAAGAACCGACAAGATGTGGAGAAGGGTAAGGAGAAAAGAAAGTGGGAAGGGTCAGCGCGTGATTCGGATCGGGCTAAGGTGTTTAAGCCGGAGTCCCGAGGGGGATCAAAATTTGAAGAGAAACCTTGCAGGAAGTGTAATCGAGTCCACCGTGGAGAATGTGTGGGAGAAACCGAGGGATGTTTCAAATGTGGAAAATTAGGACATATGGCACGAGACTGTAGGAACCCAAGGGCATGCTACCAGTGTGGGTCTTTAGAACATTTGAGGCGGGATTGCCCTCAGCTGAAGAGAGGGGATTCTGGTGGTTACGATGGTAGGCAAAGGGGAAGAGTGGGGGAAAAGAAAGTGGAGCCAGCACAGGCGAAGGCTATAGTTTTTCGGATGACGGCTGAAGAGGAGGAAGAGGTGCCCGAGGTTGAGACAGGTACCTATCTTAAAAACCTTATTCTATGTAATTGTTATCTGTCTTGGGTGTAAACTGTTCGTGGTATCGTCGGGATTTGCCCGACGTTTGCGTGTTAAACCTAGACGGTTGGAAGGTGTGTTATGGATGTGGTATCGAGGTCGAGAGTCACTCGTGTCTTTGAAATTGTGTCCGCGAGCTTGGGAGAGTTTGACGTTATCATAAGAATGGATTAGCTGGCAAGTTATAGCCCTAGCATTGGGTGCAATAGGAAATGATCTGTAGGCCTTGTCTGATAAGGCGGGAGTGGTGATCGATGGAGTTAGATGAAAGCGTAAGTCTTGTCTTGTGTAGTGATGAAAGCAAGTTGCACGTAACTTTCCGTTGAGGAATTCCGGGGACGGAATTCTCTTAAGGGGGGAGTGTTGTAATAACCCAAATTTTAGTAGGTTTCGAAAGCTTGGTGGTTAAAGTGAGAAGAATGAAAGTTTAGTTGAGGGGTCCATGTGCAATTTGTGGGAAGTATAAAATGGACCAAATCCCTAGGGCATAAACCAAAATCAGTATTATTCTAATTGTTGGGGTGTTTGGCGGCTAGAGAAGGAAAAGGAAGAAGAGAAGAGTTCTTGGGGGAAAGAAATCAAGGAAAAGAAGAATCAGTAAGGTAACCCATTCTAATTTTTGATAATTGTTAATCTAGTGTTCCTTTATCCTTTTGGTCTGGATTCTTAAGTCTAAAGGTGATGATTCAATGAGTTTTCACCCACATTTCCTTAAAAGTGGGTTTTGAGGGTTTTATCTTTATAATCCGGTTTAAGGGATCAAAAATGGTTTAAGTGGGTGTTTTATGATTGGGAAATGAACCCAGTTGTGTGCGTAATCAACTCATGGGTAGAAATCAGGTTTTAATCACTTTTGGAAATCAGTTTCTCGTCCAGACCGTAGTTTCCGGACACTTTGAGTTCTTGATATTACGGTAGTTTCCGGATAGATTGGGTGTGTCCGGGTGAGGCGTTCGTGGGAGTTACCGGATGCGTGACCTTCCAGATAGGTTGAGTTTCCGGGTGTTAGTACCCGGTAAAGGGTGTGTCCGGACAGTCCTAGTTTCCGGGAAGGTTGGGGTATCCGGGACGGTTGGGGTATCCGGGAAGTTTGGGGTATCTGGGAAGTTGGGTATCCGGGAAGGTTGGGGTATCTGAGAAGTTTGGGTATCTGGGAAGTGTTGTGCACCCGTTAAGTTCTGGGTCTTTATTTCTGATTAAGGAATTATCTGATCTTTTAGGTGCTAAGCTTGGGTGACTCAAGTTTAAGACAGGAGTGTGTGCTTTGCCATCGCAGGTGAGTTTTTCTGATCCTAAAACCTATTTTAAAGTGTGAAACGTTATGCATGTTCTTATTGACAAATGCTCGTACATTTTCTTTAGACTTGGCATGAAAAGTGTGGTTTTACTATGTGGATATAAATTGTTTATGTGTGGACATGCTATGGCGTTTATGTGTGATGGGGGTGTGTCCCATAAGAATCTAATATATGAATTCGTTTCATATATGGACGGTGTGTGCCCGGTTGCGCTGTCACGGTGTGTGTGACCAAAGCGTGTGCCATTAGCATGTCATATTGTGTGGATTATTTACGTGTGCTTTACGATGAAATTTTGGAAATAACTGTTCTTACTGAAAATCTTTTACAAACTCGATTATTTTATGTAGTGTGTGGCTTTTGAGGGAACTCACTAGACCTCATGGTCTAACCCTCGCTTTCAAAACTAAAAACCTTTTCAGGTAAGCAGGTGTTAGGGAGCTCGGTCAAAGGGAAGGGGAAGGTGTGAGCTGGAGCTTGCATCTTTGAGATTAGAAGCCTTCCATTTTTGAATATTAGACTTATTCTCAGTTGTAATTAGGGTTAATTTCGCAAACCCCTTTTTACGAATATTGTTAAATTTTTGGTGTAGGCCAGGTTTTGGCAGATATTATTATTATCTATGAAAATGATGTTTTGTTTCTAGTGTGGGTCGTTACAAGTGAAGCCTTCCGCATTTATTTGGGATTAGCAACTTGTGTTGTGTTAAGTAACGCCCATTTTAAGTTATTAATTGTGGAAATTATGAGGTTTAAATTCCGAGGTATTTTCAGGGATGATCTGTAGAAATAGTTTTATCCTCATTTGATTATTTTATTGAAATTAAAGTTAGTTGCTCGTTCCAAATTTGAGGGTGTTACAAGTTGGTGTCAGAGCATAAGTTTGAGATAATTAGGTGTTGATTTTGGATACCTATACTCAAACTATCGATCTTTTAAGTGAGGGAAAGTGAAATTGCACTATTAGGCACGTTAAGATAGGATGTTTTGAGGTCGATGGAGTCGTTAGAAACGAGAATTGCGTCAAGAGTAGCAAGGATAATCATGTACGGTACGTTCATAATTGCACCTGGCCAGTGTTATGGTGAACCTACTAGTTACATGTGCATACTTGAACTACTCTAATGTGATGACGGTTGGGGTAGTGAAGAAGTTTCTAAGCGGGTAGTCGTTGGAATAGATGGACGATTTTAACATCAGTCACTCATAGTGACGATAAGCATGATAATTGCTTTAAGTGGACCGTTTCGGGTCGAAGTTGATGGTTGGATTAGAACCATAGATATATTGAATCGACCTTAATTCGAGGAGGAATTGTAAGGTGAATCAATGTAATTCCCAACTTTGCCTTAAGGTGTTTGAGCATCCGGATGACAATAGTGGACCAGAGGGATTTGGAGGAGTATGGGTTGAGATGTTGAGTTCCGACTAAGTTTATGCATGAAATTTATTTTAAAAAAAATAAATTGCATCAATTATTTCTTGTATTTCAAATCATCATATGAGTTGTGTTATGAAATCTCGGAAAAACGTTTAACACGCACAAGATTTTATATCATGGTTTGAAACGTGCATGATATTATTTTATTGCGGGAGTTGCAAACTCCGTCGGGACTTGTTTTATTTTATTGTTGCCCAACGTTACTTTCGGGTACAGTGATATCCATATTTTTATGATGTTTACGATGTCGGGCAAGTAACTACGGCTTATGACTTTAACATTGGATCTCCTCCACATGTGTTAAAGTTTGGACGGAAAGTTATCTTCCATTATGTCTATATAGAGCTATTTTGGGAAATTTGTTTAATGCAAGTATATTGAAAAGTGTTGTTTATAGTGTATTACAACAAAGAGAGAATTTTTGGAATTTTGACATTTTAGTTATGATCTTGCTTTATGCAATTTGAGTTTTTGGAAGCGAAAGGTTTGGCATCCCTTGGTTGGGTCGGGGCAATTGAGCCCACAGAATTTTACGGGGTTTCGTTTACGACGTTTTGTGCCGTGTGAATGCAATTTTGAAAGGTGCATACTTTGGTTATTGCGTGTGTTAATTTTGGATTATATTGGGCATTTTGTCTCATTCGGGTTTTGTTGAGAAGTGTTATTTATGCCGTGAGGCGACCAAACGGAATGTTTTTAGAACTTTGGTGTCGTGTAATTTCTTTTTTTAAAAGAATTGTGTTAGCACGTTTTGTTACAATTTATTCAATGTACGGATTGATTTATACGTGGCGTCAGTAATGCCTTATAGGACGTTCTGATAGTGTTTCTTAACAATTTGCTTTATGCGCTTTCGGTTAAGTGATTATTTTATTATCCTTTCACGCAAATGTATGGTATTGACCTAGGGGTATGCATAACTTGGTAGTCACTGATCCTCGAAAACTTGATAGATGAATCATGAATGAAACTGTTACTAATTCATTGTGTTGGTTCCTATTTTACTTAAACAATGATATTTCTATCTATTAGTTCAAACAGAATATGATGCGGAAGCTTTTTACGAACTAAGAGATATATCAAGGTAGAAAAACACACGAAATCACATAAACAAAGTATGAGTAAACAGTTGATTATCTCAAAGATTCACTTTGTATTGATTTGATAGGAACACCAAGAACACCGAAAGTTAAACAAGAATTCTGCTCTTAAGGGTGTGTGTGTTGTGCAAAGATTAATAGAAGAGCTAAACATGAGCCTTCTATTTATACTATTCATCAGGAGACAAGTTCTAGACAATAAGGACTAAGGGTACAAAGACATGATTGTGGGACTGCTACTGGTACAACATTAACATAGTGCGCCGCAATTCTGCAAAGCCTGAAACCCATCAGAGTTTAACACGTGGATTTGTCAGGGCACGCCTTGTACGAATGATCTTCAGGATCTTCATACAGCAGAGGCATGTGAGAGGCACGAGTGTCTTTGTCTTGAACTTCAGGATTCTTCCAAGTCTTCAGTCTTTATACCACAAAGGCTCTGTCAAGTTTGGCAGAGGCTCTGTGGCCTTGTCTTCTCTGAATGACTTCAGTTGATTCTTCACTTGGTCTTCTATCGGTGTCTTGGCAGAACCTCTGTCGGTGTCAACACTTAGCCTAATTTTCAATACTTCTATAAACAGTAGAAGTTGGAGCTAACAATCTCCCCCTAAGTATTGAAAAATAAAAGGTTGAAATGTGCATGGTTTTCTAGACTAAGTACACGACAGAAGGTAATTGACCTCTGTAATATTTTTCTTTCATATAAGATTATGCCAAAGGCAGTTACATTTGATTACATTGAAAGAAAGATAGATTAGCAGAGGAAGGATAGGGATATCAGATTCGGGCGCCTGGGAAGTCGTTGAATGACCTGTTGTCGATTCCTACCTCTTTGAGTTCGTGATAGATTTTGATGCAGAGGGTTCTGAAGTGGATGACTGAGTCGATGACCTCTATCAATCTATCGGCGATGGCTTGATCCATCAGCTCTGTTCCTCTGTGCTCCATGAGGTTGGCTTTGAACTCTGTGAGGGTACTTGTTGCGTATTTTTGGGAGTCAATCTCCAGAAACAGTCTTGACTTTCCCGCAGGATCTTGGTAGACATACCCAATCTTTGGGGATGTTATGATTGAGTTTGGTATTGCAGTGGGTGGGCATTCATCTTCTGGTGGTCGAAGACTTAGGTTTCTTACTCCAAGATCTTTTCCTACTTGGAAGTCGATTAGGCTATATAACAGAAGTTTCTCACGCATGGCCTTCTTGATCACCCTGTATGCCCTCTGCATAGCACTTCCTGTGTTGTAGTTCTTTCTTGTCCAGCTCAGAAGATCGGGCAAGTCATAGGGGCTTAGATTTCTCAGATCAGCATCTGAGAATTGGTTCTCGGTTCTGTCCACCCTTTTGACTTTGTAGATGTTGTAGGAGATCTTCGTACTTCTGGTGTGAGAGAACTTGCAGTAAATAACCTTATCGATTTTGGAGTTCAAGAAGACTTGATTGACAGGTTTGGGTGTTGTTCTTGTGAAAATATTTTCTAGCTCAGCACGGAAGTTTGGATCTTGAATGGTTGGTGGTAGAGAATCTCTGCTAGTTCTGTTGTAGAGATACATGTACACTACGTCTTCCATTTGTTGAGGAGGTGCACCAGGTGGAGGCATGGGTCTGCGTAGAGCGTCTATTTGTTTCTTTACCTGGGCGACCCTGTCCTCTGTGACCTTTGCCTTTGGATCCAAGACAGGTGTGGTTGACAGAGGGGGAATGCTGAAGGCCCAGTCTTCTTGTTCAGGCTTTGGTGTGACATAAACGTCAAAGGCACTCTTCATCAGCTTCTCTGTGGGTTGATGTTTTGGCTTCTTCTGTTTTGGTTCCTCTGTCAATATTCCCTTGCCTTTGTCTTTTGCCTTCGGCTGTAGATCTTCTTTTTGTACATAATGGGTTGCCTCTGTTTGTTTTAGCGGTTGAGCTTCTGAGGACTTGGATGGAGGTGCTTCTGCTGGTTTTGTGGGGGTTGCCTCTGTTTGTTTTAGCGGTTGAGATTCTGAGGACTTGGATGGAGGTTCTTCTGCTGGTTTTATGGGGGTTGCCTTTGTTGGTTTTGACACTTGTGTTTCTGAGGTCTTGGCTGGTGATGCTTCTGTGGTTTTGCTCAGATATTTCCTTTGTTTTTGAGCAATGGTTTTGGTTCTAGGTTTGGGAGATAATGGTTTTGTCTTCTCAGCTTCTGGTGTAGTGGATGGTATCTTTGGTTCTTCTGGTATTTTTGGTGTTGGAGAGGGGAGTTTTTCTTCTGGTAATTTTGGTTTTGGTGATTGGGATGGTTGATCTTCTTCTGATGATGTCAGGATTTGAAACTGTTCGGTTTGTTTGGGGGTTGGTGATGGTGCATCTGCTACAGGTATAAAGGTTGTTTCCACAGAGGTAGTTGTTGCCTCTGTGGTTTCAGGTACTTGGATTTGGATTAGGATTTCTTCAGGGGTTGTTTCCACAGAGGTGGTTGTTGCCTCTGTGGACTCTTGTTGAGTTGCTCCTTGGGTTTCTGTTGGAGGAGCTTGTGATATGGGTTCTGCTGATATGGGTGGTGCAGGTAAACCTCTGTTTGCAGCTTTCTCCCTTGTCTTCTCCCCCTCAGGATGACCTGATGATCCACCAGAATCATCATCAGGGTCATCCTGACCATTATCTTTGCTACCCTCTGCTCGGCACGACGCTTCTGGCTTTTTCGGTGGTGTGGCACCTGCGGCTATCATTTTCGCACACAAATCATCGCAGATGCCAAGAAGATTGTGGACTTCTGCCTCTGTGTTGAAGCGTGTTAGTGCAATATGTCTTCAAGGTTTAAATATAGAAAGGTCAAAGTCAAAGTCAATGTATTGAGTTGTATTGTGTTGTTTACACCTTGTAATGTGTTTAGTATAAATAGGTTTTGTTATGTATTTGTAAGGAAGACTCTTAGAAACATTCTCATTTTTCACATTCTTATATTCTAGAGAGAAAAACACTTGTACAGAACTCCTAATCTTGTAATGTGTTCTTGAGTGAAATGGATGACAGATTCATATCTTCTCTATCTTGATTGATCTTGGTTTAACAATTGGTATCAGAGCAGGATCAAGATTTTGAGAAGGATTTTCGTTGATTAATCAGTTGAAATTGAGGATTTTTCAAGAGAATTTGATTGATTTTCTTGATTTTTCAAGAAAATCTCGTTTTCTTGAAATTTTATCAAATTTTCTTGATTTGTGATCAATTTGATCAACAATTTGTTGTTCCAGATTCGTTTTAGTGTTTAGAACATCTTTTGTTCAGGATTCGTGAGCTAATTTCTTCATTTTGAGGATCGATTTAGAGTTTTTCAAAATTTTGGTTTTGTTCGTATCAAGCTTCTGGTTGGGATTTTGATTTTCAGATTTAGAAGTTTTCAGAGGTTGGAGATTGAAGAAGAATTGTTAGAAATCAAGTTTAGAACTGATCTGTGGTGATTAATTGCAGATATTTCAAGATTTAGTGGTTCGATTTGAAGATTTTCAGTGTTTTTGAGTTTTCAAGAAAGTTTTATGTTCGATCCGTAGGGTTTGCTAATCAAAGTTTTTCAGAGGGTGATATGTGAAGAAGAATTGTTCAGATGATGATTTCGATGTGATCTGGTGTTTTTGGATTGAAGTAATTTGGATTTTATTGTTTGATTCTTGTTGAGTTTGAAGTTTGCGCAAGATCTGCAAATTTCGCAAGTATTATCTGAGGTTTGCGTAATTCTCATCTGATAAACTCGCAGGATTGATTATTTTTTTTAAGTCTAATTTTCGCAAGCTGCATCTGCGAACTTCTCTAATTTTCGTAAGCTTGCATTGCGAATTTCATCTTCTGCGAAAACAATATGACTATTCGCAGGCTTCATTTCAGGTTTCTCAAGTCTCATATCTAAAACTCGCAAGCTTCTTGGGTCGTTCAATCAGGTTCTGTAATTCTCGCAAGCATATGTTACGAACTTCTGAAGTTCGCAAGTGCCTTCTGCCTAAATTTCTGAAGCTCGCAAGCTACTCATCCAATTTTCGCAAGCTACTTTTTACCCAGTTGTTTATGTGATCCAACGAAGTCTAACAGGTTCGCAAGTTGTTTATTCGGTTTTATTCGCCGGTAAATCAGGTTCACCGGAAATCTGAGCTCGCCGGAAAAACGGGTCATCGGTGTTTGGTTGCATGATCACGATTTATTAGTACCATTCGGTTTGCCATTGAAAAAGGATCTCAACGCAACTTGTTTCATGTTTTTTGGTCGAGATTTGAGGAAGAAATTCAAAGGAGAAAGCTTCCGATCGGTTTTTGCGAAAAGACGATGAACATCATTATTTTTTTGAATTTTTTTTTTGGTTGTCTGAATCCGGTCGATATTAGGTCTAGGTTCAGTCTTTAGGGTCGATATTGTGTCTAGGTTCAGTAGGGAAGTGTATCTGGTCACTGTTTGTGTCTAGGTTCTTTGGTAGTTAAGTTTTTTTTTAAGTTTTGTTATTTTTGGTCCCTATAGTTAGTTTTCTAATTTTGTTAATTTTGATCCCTGTACTTAGGTTTTAGATTTGTTAAATTTTGGTCCCTTTAGTTTAGTTTTAATTTTGTTCATTTTAGGTCCTTATAATTAGTTTTAACTTTGTTCATTTCTAGTCCCTTAGTTAACTCTTTAGAGTTTGTCATTTTTAGTTCTTAGAGTCTTAAGTTCTATCTTTCGTCAATTTTAGTCCTTGTTTTTGTGGAGCCTTAGTATTTTTCACTTTTAGTCTCTAAATTTTGTATTTTTTTAGTTTTACTGTTTGTGTTCTAACCTTTCTTGATCTGTTATGTTTAAGCATTTTTTTTAGATCGCGATGGCTTATCAAGTTTCAGGTAATTGTCCTCCGATGCTTAACAAGGATTCGGATTTTGTGAAATGGACGGTCGACTTCATGGATTTCATTTCGAGAAGAGAAAATGGAGATTTAATGATAAAATCTTTCACCGAAGGCCCGTTGATCCTTTATAAACGGGAAGAAGATTTTACTGAAGAAGAGATATATCGGAAGAGAGCTGATAAAGATGCAACATTATATTTGATCCTTGTTATTTCCAAACTTCCACAATATACTTGTGCTCGATTAAATGCTTTCAAAAATAATCCTATGTTGTTGTGGAAGGAATTAACGAAGCTAATGCATGGATCGTATGTTGATTTCAGGGTAAAGAAAGTGAAGAATGCTGATAAGGAGGATACAAATCAGACAACATCAGAAATTCACATAGAGGAACCGTCAAAAGCGGAAGAAAAGAAAGTTGATTTAGAGAAAAAGGAAGACATGAAGGATGTGATAGAAGATTCTGAGAAGATCACTGAGCTTACAAAGAGACTATCAGATTTAGAAAAATTAATAAAAGATGAAAGAGAAGAACATAAGAAAGAAAGAGAGGGTCTAGCTCTAAGAATTTCGGATCTTGAAAAGGAATTGAAGATTAAGACTAAAGCTTGTGAAGATAACAAAGCTTTTGAACTCCAATTCCAAAGACTTTCCAAGCAGAACTCAGATTTTCAAAAAGTATTATTTTTAGAGAAGCAAAAGGTGGAGAAGGAAAGAGCCGAGTTTGAGGTTAAAATAAAAGAGTTTGAAGTGAAGAATAGGAAGCTTTCAGAGAAAATTTCTGAACTGCAAGAGGAGTTGGATTTGGAAAGAAGTGAGTTAGAAAAGAGAAAGAAAGCTGAGTTTCAAGCAAGGAGCGTAAAGGATGATTTTTCTGTAGAACGGAAGATATTTCAGCAAGAAATTCAGAAACTCAAGAAGAACTTGGCGGGTTTATCTACATATATCATGAAGGAAAAGAGGGTGAATTGTGAAATTCGGAAGAAGCTCGAGTTGATGACAAAGGAACGAAATGCCTTAAAAGACAAAGTGAGGTCGTTCAACAACTCCGAGTGTTTTTCAGAATGTCCAATGCGTCCTTCTAACATTTTCTACGAGCATTCTGTGGATAAGTCTTCCAAATCATTTGCTGATCTTCCTTCCTACAAAAGAGTCAACATGAAATGGAAGGTAAAAGGTAAACTTCCTGATAAAGATGTACCAAAATCATCATTTCCAAATACGAATTTTACAACAAAAGTTAATTCTTTTGTTAATTCTTTTGTTAATTCTTATTGTGGAAATTATGATTTTGTTAATAATAATAGTGTTCAATATTGGTATGGTACTTACCATTTTCCTTCTTATAGAGCTCCGCTTAACGTGTCAGGACCCAAGACTCGTTGGGTACCAAAATCTACTTAATCTGTTTTGCAGATTTAGAGACAAGCGTTGAACTCTCGGAAGATGAAGTACTTGTGCTTTCAAAGAAGACATTGAACATCACATGATTTCAGGGAGTTTTCTATCTTTTAATATATACATGGGATATTTGGTAAATCTTTTGGTATTTTGTAGGGGGAGAGATATAAAAGACAATGGCTTTTGAACACATCAGTTCAAAACCCGCACTTCAACGGTAATGGCTTCTGAATACATCAATTCAGGACCCGTACTTCAAAGGCTATGACTTCTAAACATATCAGTTTAGAACTCGTACTTATCAGGTGATATCCTTTCACTGTCATATCTTTCTATTTTTAGGACATGTGCTTAAAGGTAACATTGTGTTATATTTTATGTCTACTAACGTTGAAAGTTTGAACCTTCACAAATTTAATTCAATGAAGTGAAAAAAAAAATTCTTCAATTTTTCATTCAATGAATAAAATGTGTGTTAAGGATGATTTTACTAGCATTTTTGTATCGTCAGAGTTATATTTGTTTCTACTTTCGCTTCTGAAATAAGTCGAAAGGTCAGCGAAACATGTTTGAGATTTTGATATAAGTGCAAAATTGTGTAAATCTAGACTTATTTAGAATACAATGCTCACAAAGCCTATTCGTTTTAATCATGAATGGAAACGAAAATATGGGAGAAGCACTACGTTTTTGAACCAAGTGATTGAGATGCTATAATAATAAAAAAATAAAAAAATATAAAAATATATTATATATATATATATATATATATATATATATATATAATATTATCATTCAGTTTGATAGTCTGTGCCTGTGGCCTAACTGGTTTGGGAGATTAAGTCCCAAGGGGTACTCGTTACCTAGCCCCTAAGATCAACTGATCTGGGATTGGCTGACCCAAATCCTGCTATAGAACCAGGTAGAAAGCCATGTTCTACTGGTACAGATGGGATTAAGGTATATCGATGTAGCTTTTCTGGTTCGGGAGAGTAAGTTCCAAGGGGTGCTAGTCACCTAGCCCCTAAGGCCAACTGGTCTGGGATCGGCTGACCCAAATCCTGCTATAGGACCAGTTAGAAAGTTACGTTTACGGTGTATCTTAGTCTTAATAAACTGTTTGATTATAAAAGATGCCAATGAGCACATAATAAAAGTTGCCAATGTGCACAATATGAAAAGATGCCTAAGAGCACACATCTCTTGAAACTTGGGGAAAATACAAAGTCGCGATAAACCTGTAAATTTGTGAAAATTCTGGTGTTGGACAAATAGTGTGAGTAAGAGCAAAGTATTCTTATAGGTTTTAGAGGTGCATTTGCTTGTTGCTAATCATATTTCGCATGCTAGTCCACCAAATAGATTTTATAAAGGAGTTGAAACTGAACATTTTTAACTTGATATGCAATGATGTCTTGTTTTGGAATCCAAACGCATGCATTTGATTTCACTTGATGGAATTATCTGTTACATTTCATAAAGTTGAATTTCTTTTGTTTGGTGTTCAAATGATTAAATGTTAGTAGTTATAAAATGTTGTTCAATGAATTTTTTTTCTTTATATAAGTTTGTTAAATTGTGCGCTGATGAAATTTTATGCAAATTTTCAGGGGGAGAAAATGAATTTGCTCTATAATTATTATTTTTAGGGGGAGCAAGATCATTCGTTTATGGGAAGATTGTTTGTGATTTTCAAGAGGGAGAATTGTTTGAGTCGGGGGAGATTGTTCGTGACTGAAATTGAAAAGATTTTCGATGCTCGTGATGCTCACTTTCATCAAAAAGGGGGAGAATGTCTACATCAATTTCATGTCAAAGAAAGTTTAAAATCAAAGATTCGTTTTAATGTCAACGGGGAGATTTGTAGAAAGAAGACTTCATTTCAAGAAAGGATAGGGGGAGTTTTATTCTTCAAGAGTTTTTAAGAAATCGATTGATCCTTTCAGTGATCTCTTTCTTTTGAACTCGCGCGTTTATGAAGATCGACACTGAAGAATGAAATTCTCAAGTCAATGGAAATGGGGAGAATTCTTCAAGAGTTTGAGGAAAATCGATTGATCATTCTGTGATCTCTTTTTCTTGAACTTGTGCTTATTTGTATTAAAAAGCTTTGTGTGAAGATTCATATTCTTCTGTTCGAAGAAAGAAGTTCGTTATTTGCCGTTTGAAGATTGGATGACGTTTTTGACTTTGACAAGCTTTGATGAAGTCTGAAGATTCAAGAAAGCTAAAGCTTGCTGATCGCATTTGTTTAAACCTTGAATCCAAGGGGGAGATTGTTAGTGCAATATGTCTTCAAGGTTTAAATATAGAAAGGTCAAAGTCAAAGTCAATGTATTGAGTTGTATTGTGTTGTTTACACGTTGTAATGTGTTTAGTATAAATAGGTTTTGTTGTGTATTTGTAAGGAAGACTCTTAGAAACATTCTCATTTTTCACATTCTTATATTCTAGAGAGAAAAACACTTGTACAGAACTCCTAATCTTGTAATGTGTTCTTGAGTGAAATGGATGACAGATTCATATCTTCTCTATCTTGATTGATCTTGGTTTAACAAATCGCATTTTGCCTACACTGGCCTGAAAGTCTTTGACATAATTTGTGTTGGCGGCTGTGAAGGCTCGGATAAACTCTGTCATCTGATCAAGAGTCCCTTGGCCAAGCTCTGTGAGTTGTGCTCTGGTCATGTAGTCGGAGGGCTTCATGGCCTGAGTTTCTTTTGTAATTTGCTCCTGAACTTGTTCTAGGGCCTTCTTTAAGTCTTCTGGTGTAAGGCCCGGGGAAGCAGGGGTTTGTTCCTTCTTCATCTGCTCAAGGAGATCTTTGACAGAGCGTTGGAAGGCAGAAGTGGTGGCTTTCTCGAATGCAGAGGCTGATATGGTAGCAGAGGTTGTTGCAGTTGCATTCATCTGGGATAAGGCATTTTTCACCTATGTGGACAAGTTGCACATTTTGGTGTTCAGATCAGTAATTGCCCTTGTGGTAGTATCTGGAAAAGAATCAAAAGAGCTTTTCAACTCTTTCAAAGTGTTGTCCACAGAGGTGACAAGGGTTTGGAACTCATCCCTTGATACTTATGGACTTGGTGTAACCTCTGGGGGAACACATGCATCCCCAGAGTGAGTCCCTGTTCCTGGGACACCTTCTTTCATCCCTGTTTCGATGTTGAGGATGGAAGGATTTCCTTCTGATACTTGAGCAGAGGTTTTTGAGGCCTCATGCTCTATAAAAGTTCCGGTAAGAACATTGTCCTGAGCCACTCCAGAGATGGGTACAGGAATATCCTTAGGTTGACTTGGGGACTTGTCTAGAGTCCCTTCGTCATTGTGCACTCTAAGCTCCTCTGAAGAGCCTATTGGACTTAATTGTGTGTGCGTGTCAGAGGAAACGAATTCCTCTGTGGGAGTTTCAGATGTGATCCGGGGCGAGGGATCACGAACTAAAGGAAGTCCTTTAGAGAGGACTCCCTTAGAATAGTTTACCCGGTTTCAAGTGGCACAGAGGATGAAAGAATTTCCTATGCCCGGTCAGTTTGGGGTGGGGTCGAGCTGTGCTGCTCTTTTTCATTATTATCTTCTGCCACTAGACTGGCGGTAATAGAGATGAGGGTTTCACTGGGAGTTGGTTGGGGTTGTGTGCCTCTTCCAACTTCGGCATCTTTTCTTGTCTCTGCTTCTGTTAAGCACCCAAAGATTACTTCACCCTCAGTGCCCGCAGCTTCTATCTCTGTCCCTACTTCTATCCTAGTGCCTTCGGCTTCTTGTACAAGGGAGGCGTACATTGGATGGAAAGAAGGTAGATGTCGCAGATCTGGGTGCAGAGGTCCTTCATTTATGTTGTCATTTTCCTCTGCATCGGAGTCTACCTCTGAGATTAAAGTAGTTGGGGTTGAGGTGTCCAAGTTGGTGATGGCTTCTGCAGTCCACCCTGATGTATCCAATGTATCTGCAAACTCGGGGTTTTCAAGGAAAGTGTTGAAGTCACCATGATCTGCATAGTTGATAGGAGTTGGGGATCGCAGAGGTTGTTCATGGGTTTCTTCTGCCACTTCAGCTTCTTCTGGAATTGGCTGCAGAGGTGTGCGAGGTTTCTTTGATTTCTTTTTATGTTTCCTTCACTTAGGTTTGGGTGCACCCTCCTCTGAAGATTTGTGTTTTCTTTTCTTCTTCTTTTCTTTTGGGGGAGGGGGTGCAGAAGATTCGACCACAGTTTCTGCTGGTGGAGACTGTTGGGTTTGAGCAGCACTGGTAGAGGTGCCCTCTGTAGTTTTCTTTGCCTTAGTGGCCTTCTTCTTCTTGGGGGGAGTGGCAGAGGGTTTTCTCTTAGTAGCAGAAGTCTCTGCTTCTGTTAAGCACCCAAAGATTACTTCACCCTCAGTGCCCGCAGCTTCTATCTCTGTCCCTACTTCTATCCTAGTGCCTTCGGCTTCTTGTACAAGGGAGACGTACATTGGATGGAAAGAAGGTAGATGTCGCAGATCTGGGTGCAAAGGTCCTTCATTTATGTTGTCATTTTCCTCTGCATCGGAGTCTACCTCTGAGATTAAAGCAGTTGGGGTTGAGGTGTCCAAGTTGGTGATGGCTTCTGCAGTCCACCCTGATGTATCCAATGTATCTGCAAACTCGGGATTTTCAAGGAAAGTGTTGAAGTCACCATGATCTGCATAGTTGATAGGAGTTGGGGATCGCAGAGGTTGTTCATGGGTTTCTTCTGCCACTTCAGCTTCTTCTGGAATTGGCTGCAGAGGCGTGCAAGGTTTCTTTGATTTCTTTTTATGTTTCCTTCGCTTAGGTTTGGGTGCACCCTCCTCTGAAGATTTGTGTTTTCTTTTCTTCTTCTTTTCTTTTGGGGGAGGGGGTGCAAAAGATTCGACCACAGTTTCTGCTGGTGGAGACTGTTGGGTTTGAGCAGCACTGGTAGAGGTTCCCTCTGTAGTTTTCTTTGCCTTAGTGGCCTTCTTCTTCTTGGGGGAAGTGGCAGAGGGTTTTCTCTTAGTAGCAGAAGTCTCTAATTGACTTCACTAAAGGTGGAAGTTTTCTTGTACTTTGTTGTGTTTTGCAAAGGCCTCTGCCCACTCTTCATCACTCATCCTTTCAACTATCTCAGTCTCTAAGGGGGCTCCTAAACGCGGGGGTGTCACAGGACTCGGTTCTGGAGTCCTGTGATCGCGTATGTATGCTAATCTAAGTACCTCATCGGTTGCATATCCCAGAAGCTTGGTTGGCAGAGGTCTGCAGAAGTTGTATCCTTGTACGTGCTCTGTGGGGGTGTTCTTTGCCATGGGGTAGGTTTTCACAATGGGTCCATCCATTGGCCATTTTTCAATAAGGAGAAGGGGTTCCAGAAGTACCCCAAGGATCCTCTGATATTGAAATGGGGGAAGATTTGTGGATGTGGGTCCTTTTGCCCTCTGAGTGGAGATTCTATGGTCTATGGTGTTGATAATCTCTTGCAGCATAAGGGTCCCATAATCCAAGGGCAGGTCATAGTATACCCCGAACATTATGGCCAAGATCTGGTGGGATGTTTGGTCAGGGCTACCAACTTTGCCAGTTAGGCATCTATTCAGGATGGAAAGAGGGTATTCCAAAGAGGGGGAAATCTGTTCCTCCTGAAATCATTTCTCTTCTTTAAATGGGTGTTGTAGCCCAACATCTCTGCAAATCTGCAGAGGTCTTCATCTGATGGTTCCTCTGCATACTTCTTTATACCCAGAAGTCCCCTTGTAGGAAGACCAAACTCAAGTGAGAACATAGTTCTCTTGAACTTGATTTCAAGGTATTCGGACTGGTCTGGTTTGGATATGTACCCCTTGACTTGTCTATCTTCTGAGTCATAATGGCAGCTCTTCTAGAATTGGTATAGGTATCTTGCGGGAATTCTTTTGACATTTCTGGTCAGCAGAGGGTATAGATAATGATTCTCCAGAATGTTGAGTAGAAGGGCATGTTCCTCACCAAAAGCTGTTCTGGAGGGAACTAGGTAATGGTTATTGGGTTTTAAGGGAAGGTTTCGTTCAAAGTGCTCATTTTCCAGGAAGTTTTGAAGATGAGTAGTCGGAGTGAAGGCTACTGACTCACCGGAGTTATCTTGTTCTAAGGTTCCGGCTATTTCTGGGTTCTGTGAGTGCTCAGAATGTGCTGGGGAGTTCGCCGGAGATCTTGAAGTGGAAGCCATTGCTTCTTTCTTTGAAGAATAGAGTAGAATGGGGAAGTTGCAGGTTTTTGTAAGTTCGCCGGAGAAGAAGAGTAGAAATGAAGAGTAAATTCGTAAAGGAATAGGAATGAGGGTAAACGGGGTTATATAGTGGTGAGGGTAAACGGATAGAATTCCATGGTAAAAGTGAATTTAATGAACCTTTGGGGTCCGCACTCGAGCTCTACAGCTGGTAGCACGTTTCAGAAGAACGTGTGGCATGCACGTCCAGTAAAAAGATGCCACGTAAGAGGTGTCAGAGCACGATTAGACGTCGTGTGCGGCCCATTAATGCTTGGCGCGTGGGCATTTCTTCTTTCAGAGGTCTGTCACTCGCAGTAAGTAACTTGCTTTTACAGAATTTCCACAAAGAGTAAGTGACAGAAGCTCTGTAGTGGAGTGAGCTCTGTGATCTGGAACTTGCCGATCTGTCTCCTCTTGGCTTTCACCTTTACCAAAAACGTTTGAAGATTCATTGGAGAGGATCGATAGAATCTTTAGTACAGAATTTTCATCCACAGAGGCTTTGAAGCTCTGTCAAAGCTAGCAGAGGCTCTATGACTGAAAATTTCTAATAACTAAAGATTTATAAAACTTTTTGATCATCCAAGTTTTTCACTGTCTTAAGCACTGTTTTTAGGACATATTTGGAAATTGGTTTCCTAGTAAACTGTTTTAGAAAACAGTTTTGTGCGAGACATTCTCCCTTTGATTATCTTATACTCGGCAAACTACCTAACTTCTGTTGATTTGGTTGGCCACTCCTCTTCTTTAGCTCCCCCTTGAATTAGCAACTTCTGTACATTAATTCAAGGTCTCCTTCTGCTCCCCCTTGACCTATGCTTGGTTCAAAATAGATAAGCAATGCATAGAGCATAGGTCAAATTCACCAGAGGTTCTGTGGACATCGTCAGAGGTTCTGAGCGAACCCACAGAGGCTCTGTTGGGTACAGAACTTTTAGTGATAAAGAATTTACACGCAGAAGAATTCAAATATATACATATATACAAGAGAATCAAGTATCACTTACAGAGGTTTTTAACTCATGTTTATCATACCTAACTTACTTACCAAGAAAAGGAATATTTTCTCATCGAGTGCTTTGGTAAATAAGTCTGCAAGCTGGTACTCAGTAGACACGAAGTACATCTCAATTGTGCCACGTTCAACATGATGCTTCAGAAAGTGGTAACGGATATCGATATGCTTTGTTTTTTAGTGCTGTACAGGGTTGGTAGAGATAGCTATGGCACTTCTTGAGTCACAGAGAATGGGTATCTTATAGATAGTGTGACCGTAGTCCTTTAGCTGAGTTTTCATCCAAAGAACTTGAGAGCAACAGCTAGCAGCAGCAACATATTCAGCTTCTGATGTAGATGTCGACACACAGTTCTGCTTCTTTGAAGTCCAGCTGACTAGTTTACCACCTAGGAATTGACAACTCCCAGAGGTGCTCTTTCGGTCTAGCTTGCATCCTCCAGAATTTGAATCTGTGTATGCCTTAAGATCAAAGCCAGAGTTCTTCGGATACCAGAGGCCAAAATTTTTGGTTCCCTTAAGGTATCTGAAGATCCTCTTTACAGCAATAAGGTGGGACTCTTTTGGGTTAGCTTGATACCTTGCACAGAAGCATGTAGCATACATTATATCTGGTCTACTTGCTGTGAGGTATAAAAGAGACCCAATCATGCCTCTGTAGAGCTTACACTCTACAGATTTGCCATTTGGATCTGAGTATAACTTATTTCCAGTGGCCATGGGGGTCTTCATTACAGAGGCATCAGAGAGTTTGAATTTTAAAAGAATGTCGGAGACATATTTAGCTAGATTTATGAAAATTCCCTCTGATAATTATTTTACTTGGAGTCCTAGGAAAGTTTAATTCTCCCATCATACTCATTTCAAACTCACTCTACATGAGTTTTTCAAAATCTTCGCACTGTTGTACATTTGTAGAACCAAAAATAATGTCATCTACATAGATCTGTACAAGCAGAATCTCATCACCTTTTCTTTTGTAAAACAAAGTAGTATCGGTTGTACCTCTGTCGAAATCATTATCGAGAAGAAAGGTTGAAAGACGTTCGTACCATGCTCTTGGAGCCTGTTTCAGTCCATACAGACATTTGTCAAGATAATAGACGTAGTTTGGGTACTTGGCACTTTCAAAGCCTGGTGGCTACTGGACGTATACTTCTTCTTGGATTTCACCATTCAGAAAGGCAGATTTTACATCCATCTGAAAGACTTTGAAACCTCTATGGGCTGCGAAGGCTAAGAAGATTCTTATTGCTTCGAGCCGTGCGACAGGGACAAAAGTTTCATCGTAATCAATGCCTTCTTCTTGGCGATATCCCTTGGCCACCAATCTCGCTTTATTTCTAATAACCACCCCGTCCTCATCCTTCTTGTTTCAGAAGACCCATTTAGTCCCTATAGCTTGTTTCCCCTTTGGCAGAGGAACTAGGGTCCATACCTTATCTCTCTCAAACTGTAGAAGCTCTTCTTGCATAGCATCTACCCAGTTTGGATCATCTAGGGCTTCAGAAATGCATTTTGGCTCGATCACACTGATAAAATTTGTAAAGAAACAAAAATTTGCAGTGGCTGATCTTGTCTTTACTTTATCAGAAGGATCGCCAATGATTTGGCTCTGAGGATGACTCATAGTCCACTTCTGGGCTTGAACTTGGTTCTTCAGCTTGAGTGGGTAATGAGACAAGAGTTGGAATTTGTTCCTCTGAGGATGTAGAGACTGAATCCTCATTTTCCTCTGGTATTGGTTCCTCTGTGGATGCTGGAGTAGGTATTTCTAGTGCCTCTGTGGTAGAATATTTGATTGTATCATCTTCTGTTGGCTCCCCCTCAGTACGTGCATCTGCATGATTCACAGAAAAGGATGAAGTATTCAAAGGACCAGTTAGAGATATACCTGACTCAATCTGGTTGGCAGAAGATGTTTCTCCAGAGGCTCTGACAGCTCCAGCAGAGGGATCAATATCGTCATGGAACATCTCTTCAAATAACAGATTTAGGTATGCTTCTCTTGTCTTTGAGATGCCAGAGGATTCCTTATTTAGACCGAGTTCTGAACTGATTTGTTCAGAAGTCTTCTGAAAGGAATCGTCAAAAGAGACGTTTATGCTTTCCACTATAGATCGAGACCGCAGAAGATAAACTCTGTAAGCTTTTGAAGTGGCAGAGTATCCTATGAACTTTCCTTCATCTGCTTTCACATTGAACTTCCCTCTAGCTTCTATGTCGTTTAGAACGAAGCATTTGCAACCAAATACATGGAAGAACTTGATGTTTGGTCACCTCTGATTGATCAATTGATAGGGGGTCTTGATGTGCCTTTTAACTATGGTTGATCGGTTTTGGGTATAACAAGCTGTTGATATAGCTTCTGCCCAGAAAGAGATTGGTAATCCAGATGCAGTTAGCATAGTTATTGCGGCTTCCACAAGCATTCTGTTCTTTCGTTCAACTACGCCGTTTTGTTGTGGAGTGCGTGCTGCAGAGAAGTTCTGTGAGATGCCTTCTTCTGTGAGGTAGGCGTCAATGACAGAGTTTTTGAATTCTGTGCCATTGTCGCTTCTCAACTTCTGAATTTTGAACTCGTACAGAACCCGGATCCTTTTCATTAGGTTTATCAGAATGTTGGGAACATCTGATTTCTTTCTGACAAACTCTACCCATGTATATCTTGAGTATTCATCGATCACCACCAGTATGTATTTCTTGCCTCCTAGGCTCTGCGTAGCGATTGGACCACAGAGGTCGACATGACACATCAGTCTTTCCTTTGTGGGAAGCTTTCTTAAGCTTGCCCATAGAGTATACAGAGGCCTAGGACAAGACACATCAGTCTTTCCTTTGTGGGAAGCTTTCTTAAGCTTGCCCATTTCACATGCAGAGCACAAATGATCCTTACTGAATTTAACGTTCGGCAGACCTTTAACAAGATCAAGTTTTACAAGCTTGTCTAGAGTGTGAAAGTTCAGATGACAGAACCTGTTGTGCCATAACTAGGCTTCTTCGTTTTTACAGGATACAAAGCAGAGCTTTTCTTTCTTGTTCTTGACGCTGAAGTTCATAAGATATAGATCTCCCTTTCGTTCAGCCCGCAGAAGTTCGACTCTTGTGTCTTCTCCTTGCAGAGAGCAGAAATTTCTTTTGAACATCACGTCGAAACCAGTATCACAAAGTTGGCTAACACTTAGAAGGTTGTGCTTAAGGCCATCCACATATGCCACTTTGCAAACTGAGATGTTCTCCTTTTTGACGACTCCGTGGCCTTTAATGTATCCCTTCTTGTTGTCGCCAAAAGTTACTGATCCTCCATCGAGTTTTTCTTTGTAGGAGGATAGTAAACCTCTGTCGCCAGTCATGTGCCACGAGCATCCGGAGTCAAGATACCAGATCGGCACACACTGCTTCTGCAAGACAATCAGAGATTTTTAGGTACCCATATCCAAATGGGTCCCTTTTTGTCAGAGGTCTTCAAGGTTGCCTTAGCATCCTTGGGTTTGGTTTTAGCATCTGTTGAAGAACCATTTTGTTTCTTCTTTCCCTTGAATTTAGCATTCTTTTTGGGCAAAGAGAGGAAACAGTGTGGGCTTGAGAAGTGTTGATTCAATTGATGTATGAGATTAAAACAATGACAATAATGAATTTGCGAAGAGATTTGCTTGAACTTTTCATTGAAATCATTGAAACATGGTACAGAGGCTTTATTTTTACAATCTATCCTAGCACTAGACTTCCTATTACAAGAAGACCAATGCAGACTAGATTGAGGTTTTGAAAATTCTCTGGTTGGAGTAGCCTTCTGTGATCCCCTTCTTCTGTGGTGAACTTCTGCAGGTTTCACTGTCACAGAAGTAAAAGACTTGTTATTTTCAATCCACTTACCTTTTTGTTGCCAAGTTAATTTTTCTTTGAAAGGCACAAAAGGTTTAGCTTCTTTTAAATAAAGAGAGGATTTTTCCTTTTCAGATTTGATTTTCTTATGCTCCAGAGAGCTTTTGGCTTGTACACACTTGTCCATAAAATCCGGGCAAATAGGAGCACTTGTGATTATCTCTTTAGGAGTAATTGTTCTGTTAAGAGTTTCAGAGGGAAGTTTAAGTCCCTCTGCATCACAAGGAACTATTTCTGATTCTGTTGAATCAGTCTCAGAATCGTTAGAGGATGAGTTGTCATCAAGGATTATCAGAAGAATGTTCAGAAGTTCTGAGAAAGTTCAGAACTTGGACATATACTTCAGCACTTGGACATTTTCAACTTTGTCTTCAGAAGTTCTGAGTCTCCTACTCAGAACTCTGACCCTTCTGTTCAGACTTTCACACTTAGTAATCTTTCTGAGATTCTCCAGTCAGAGCTTCTGAGTCTTCTTACTCAGAACTCTGAGTCTTCTATCCAGATCCAACACTTGTGTTTATTGACAAAACTTAAGATCTAACAATCTCCCCCTTTTTGTCAAATAAACTGGTACTTTGCATCATCATATTCTTTTAAAGTAGGAACAATCTTCAGAAGAAGTACATTTCTCAGAGTAAGCCTTCTGTCAATCTTTTCTATGATTTCTTGCATCTCTTCAACTTGTTTTCCTTTTGATATCCTTTTCTCCAGACTATGTTTGATGAACCTCAAGGTTCCAGAACAATATTTAGCCACTTCATTTGGTCTGAAGAAAATCTTTTCTTTTCTGTTGTTCCTCAGGAAAACTCCCAACTCTGGATATCTTACAATATTTCCACTCTTCAGAAGATTCAATTGTTCATGATCATTGTTTGGCTTTGAGAGATATACACATGGTCTTTGTAAATACAGAGCAATTTGAAAATCTGTATATCCATACCATCTCAGAATATAAAACATAGCACTTCTTACTGCAGCCAATGCTCCTCTCTCCTTTTTATGCTTGCTACAGTCTTTATTTGACAAAAGAGTGTATAGCCTGTAGAAATCTGTTACTGAGATCTTGTCAAAATCAGCCTCAGTTAAATAGTAGACTTTTCCATCTTCTCTCAGAACCTCAAAAGCATAATACTCATTCTTCCTGAACTTCTTGACCATCAGATCTCTTATTCCAGTGATTAAGAAATCTGAGTATACTGCTTCTTTTGGTTTTGCTATGCATCTTGACAATTCACCACGAAACACTTGAGAGACTTCTGGCCTGTCATGATACACACTCAAAAAGTTGACTTCTCTTGGTTGAAAGAAGTTTGGTAGATCATACTCCAGAAAATAACCATTAACATCAATAGGTATTTCTCCTTCAGTAGCCTCAGACTTTTCTGGTTGATCTGTATCTTTCATTTCAACATCTTGTGAAGACACATTAGGAATATCTTCTTCAACCTCCTCTGAATAAAGTCCATTTACTTCATATTCAGCAGGAAATACAAAGTCTTTGTGTAGCAACTTCTTTGGGTTTTCTTCTGGGAGCATCCACTCACTACAATCTTTGACTCTGGTTCTGAGATCCAATCTCTCTTTGATATGCCTTTTACATCTTTCTTTCAGAACAGCTTTCTCCCCCTCAGCATGTACTGCCATATCTTGCAACAAGTAGTGTAAATTAGCATCACTGTACTTCACTAAATCATTTAATCTGAAAAACTTTCTTATTCCACAAACTATATACACAAAACCTTCATTTTCAACTCCTTCAGCAACAAATCCACGACCTCCAATTTCATGAATAGGCTTTTTGGTTGGACAGCTCAAGTTACATTTCTCTTTCCCTTCTTCAATTGCCAACTGAAAATCATAGAGGTACATATTTCTCACATATATTCCCAAAATCCTTCTGCATTCAAGTTCTATCCACGATTCTTCAGTACAAGCAAAGAATTTCACCAGAAACACTTGATCATTCAGAAACAATCTGTGGAAGTCAAAGCTGGTCATACTAACCTTCAGATTTCCTTCCTTTTGCACTGTTAAACTCACATATTTCAGCCCATCAAATTCATCAGTCTGAAACTCCAGTACTTTCACAATTGCTTTCTGAACACGTAGTCTTTCATCAGGTTTTATGAGTCTATTAGCAGCTTCCACATAAATCATCTGAACTCTTTCATCCAAAAACCCATCAATAAAGTTCTCAATAATCACATAATTATCTCCTGTGCAGTAAAGATACTTATATGTTTCTTCTGGAAATACATCTTTAAAAAATGCTTGACAAGTGGAGTGTCACTCATATCAAGAATGAAATCACACAAGGGTTCTTTCAGAACTGGCAGCTCAATTCTAGGAATCACAATGGGCTTTCTGAACACATACTCCTCAGGCATGAAATAATCCTCAAGTCTGTCAAACTCCCTTTTATTTTCTCCCAATTCCTCACTAAAATGAAGTTGAAATTGATTCTGAAACTTTTGTGAGTAATCAACAGAATGATCTTCTTCTCCCAACAAATCCATTGGTCTCACTGTTCTGATAATCTTTTGAACTTTCTGAACATTAAGAGCTCTAATCATTTCACTGTGCATTCTCCTTATTAAGACCTCATTCAACCTTCTTTCTTCCATCTCAGAGTTAAGAAGCTCAACTCTGGTATAAGGTACAATTTCTTTACAAGTATTCACTTCAGAACTTTCAATCAAGCTTTCTTCAAGAGAATCTTTCAAGTTTACTTCAATACTATCTTCAGAAGAGTCTGACATCACTTCTTCTGCAATAACATTCTGATTTGTCATTATAACCTCATCTGATCCAAAAATGCTCTTTTCCTTTTCAGCCTCAATATTCTTATCTGTCATGATTACATCATCTGTCACAATGTTTTCATCTGCTACTATCACTTCAGTTTCATCTGAATTCACCTCCAACTCAGTATTTAACACCAATTCCTCTGTTTTATCAGTAGCATTACCAGAAGAGTTTTCATTTCCCACATTCTCAGTTTCCATAGCATTTTCAGTATCTGAACTTATTTCATGAACCTCCACTGACTTTTCAACATCTTCTAATTCATCAACCATCTTTTCAATAACTTGTGAATTCTGAACATTCTCTGAATTCTGAACCTCTGCATCTGCTAACTGCATATCTGCTAACTCAAAATCTGCTAACCCAATATCTGCTGACTTTTCAACATTTTCTAACTCATCAGTGCTTTGTTTATCAACATCAGTACTTTGCTTTTGCCTTTTCTCCCCCTTTTGATGATCATGAGGATCATTATCATCAAACTTTCTTTTTAGGTGCTGAGTTGATTCTGATTCAGGTTCAACTACAGATACAGGCATAATGGCTAATGGCTTTGAAATACTTGCCAAAGTTGAACTGACAGCTTGTAACAATGAAGATTTCAAATCCTCCATATTCTTGAAAAGTTCCCTTTGAAATTCTGACATTTCATCCTTGATCTCATTTTTGTGAGCATCCAAGGATTCTTTCATTTTTGTGAGCATCCAAGGATTCTTTCATTTTATCCACTTTTGTCTCAACTGAATTTGCTTTCCCTTCCAACATAATCTTGAGTTCCTTCACTTCATTTTTCAAAGACTCAACAGTACTCTCCAATTTTTCAACTTTCTCTCCCAACAACTAATTTTGTTTCTGACTCTTTTCAAATTCAGAATTTTCTAACAGTGAACCTGGATCAACAGATGGTCCAGTTTTCATGTGCTCAGGGAGCTCGTGGCCTGTAGATGCCACAAAGACATCATGTACAACAGATGCACTGTGTAAGGAGGCTTTTAGGATGTTCACCTCCCCAGGACTTCCATCCAATCCTTGACAACCAATATTAGGAGTGTCTATGGATGTTGTTACAGGAATACGAAATTCCTGTGATGTGCTAGTGTTGAAAGGATTTTCAGGCTCAAATTGAATTTTACTGTGCAATTCAGACTCTATGTGTTGAATAAAATCTTGGGATTTATCACCTCCCTCCAAATGAGTTTGGGATGGTTCCCCTGTTTGTTTTGAAACAGTAGCATGTTGAAATGCTTCTGAGTGGCTAGAGATGGGTTGTTCAAGTTCCACCACGGGCTCCATGGTGTTTTCTTCAATGTTGGTCACCAAGGGTTGTGAACCAACAGTAGATGTGGTTGCCCGGATTAATATGGTTAGATCAAAATTATCTCTTTCTGTTTCTAATTCTGTTAACATTCTCTCATCCTTACCTCTCTGTTTCTGTTTTTCACTTTCCATGCTAACCAATCTCTCTGAATTTTCCCTCTCATTTCTCTCAGAATGTTCTCCCACCTGAACATTCTCCCCCTCTTTATTTTGATTAGACCCCTCACCTCTCATCTCAGGTTGTTCCTCATGGGTAGGGGCTTGAGGTTGATCAAGGCCCATTGAGGTGCAATATGCTTTTAATATCTCACTCTCCCTTGGAATGTATTGCCTAAGTAACTTTGGAAGAGGTCTGTGATTTGGAAAATTTTCAAGTTTAAGAGCAGAAATCATTTTACCCATGTAGAAGATTGGCCCATGTTCCTCATTTGATCTTCTTGGAATGTTTCTATCTTGATCCATTGCATGCCAAATTACCAACTGCCCATACCTCTGATAAGGTATATAAGTAAGTATCCAATCCTTTGTTCTCCCTTCTTTTGCCTTCTGATTCCTCTCAAAGTATTCTTCATGTCTTCCCACAAAATAGAAGCATAATCATAATGCCTATTCTTCACTAACCCATGAAAGATCTGCAAGATTTGCCTTGAGCCTTGGTCTAGTGAACTGTTCTTCCCAGATTGACACTTGTTGATTATATTGAAGAAACATGCCTAGATTGGTGGCAATTTGTTTCTTCTGAATAAGCTTAGAGTCTTCAATTCTTCATTATACCCTAATCTTCTAACTTCAGCTATTAATTCCTCTGTTAATGGAGAATCTTCAAAATCTGATCTCCCCTGTAAATCATCCTTTTCTGGTAGCCTCAGCATTGTTCTCATAAACTGTATATTCAAAGTTACAGTGACTCCCCCTATTTCAGATACAAAATTGTTACCTTGTAATTCCAAATGCTTCCACCACTGTTGAATATACTGAATAGGAACCAATTTCTTCATTGTAAACCATTTCTTAAAAGGATGGTACTTCAGCAATTCTATGATTATTCTATGTTCTTTCTTGAATCTAGTTTCATCAAGTAGTAACACACAGTTATTTTCAATCAACTCCAAATACTCACTCTCAGGAACAATCCTCTCACCAGAATTAGATCTTCCAGACATTACTGACCTAACCGCACTTTGTTCATGTTGAATGTTTTCATTTCCCCCATCAACATCTCCTTCAGATTCAACCATATGTTCATCCCCTGCTTCTTCTTCAACATTTCCTAGCACAATGTTCTCTCCTATTACCCCTTCTTCTACGACACTATTCTCATGCCTCTGTACTTCATCATCCTCTGAATCTGACGAGGATTCCATCAATGATTTTGCAGAGTGTAATGAAATAGGTTTACTTCTTCTAGAACCAGACATGATTGTAATGTGGAATATTGAAAGAAAACAGAATCGAAGAACTCTGGATTTATGCGTATCTCACTTTTCGCTCTTGTAATTCAAATGAATTTGAAAGAGGGATTTTAAGGTCTATTTAAAATCCGCGAAGCTGAAAGGATTCAAACGGGGAAAAGTTACTTTTTGTCAGAGTTTTAACGGATACGAACACTGTAAAGTACCCCAAAAGATATTAAATGAAACGTGGCATCATCAATTGAATAAAAAGCTGACACGTGTTATTTGATAGTAATTAACACAAGTTAAAAGTTCTGAATAACACGCTCAGAAGTCTGAGAATGCAGACTCAGAAGTTCTGAGTATACAGTTAAGAAGAAATTCCCTTGGAATCAAAATTCATTTAAAATCAACTTCTGATTAATATTAAGCATTTAATCACCCAGAAGTAGTTTGAACAGATAGAAAAATAATTTACCATCAAAATTTTGTCCCTCTTTTGATGTTTTGAAATTTCTGAAAAAAAAATTAAAATCTAACATCTGACCTTGAGAAACTTTTTAAGGAATCAGAGGTAGTTTGAACAAGTGAAAAAGGTTTATCATTGAAAGCTTGTTCCTCTTAGAATGATTAGTGATAAGAAAGGAATATACAAAACTTTATAAACACCTCAGAATGATATCTGAAAGATTTCAATGCTCCCCCTTGACTTTAGCATATACTCAAACACATGTTAGACATAAGGAATAAAAAAAATTAAAACAGAAAGAACTTAAGAACATATTGAAACATTTGTAATTCTCAGAAATGTGTTCTGAAAGGTAGTCAGAAGTTCTGATTAACCAATTCGGAAGTAAAGAATTTGAAGACAGATTTCTGAAGTATTGGCTCAGAAGTTCTGAACTCAAGACTCAGAAGTTCTGAACTCAAGAGTCAGAGTTCTGAACAAGAGAGTCAGAGTTCTGAGTACACTACTCATAAAATCGTACTTAGAAAAATATTCATTTCTGAAAAATGACAAATATACTAAATTAGTTAGATTAAGCATTCCTATTTTACATATGAGAAAAGTGAACCTTTTGTGATCAAGAGGCTTTGTGAACAAGTCAGCCAATTGATACTTTGTATGCACAAAGTGCATTTCTATTGTTCCCTTTTCCACATAATCTTTAATAAAATGATACCTTACATCAATATGCTTGGTCTTTGAGTGCTGAACAGGATTCTGAGTAATTGCAATAGCACTTTCTGAATCACAATATATGGGAATTTTGTTGAGTTGATATCCATAATCCATGAGTTGTGTTCTCATTCACAAAGTTTGAGAACAGCAGGCAGCAGCAGCTACATACTCTGCTTCAGCAGTGGATGTGGATACACAATTTTGCTTCTTTGAAGCCCAACTCACTATTTTGTCTCCCAAAAAGTGACAAGCGCAAGAAGTACTCTTCCTGTCCAATCTACTTCCTGCATGATCAGCATTAGTAAAAGCAGTCAGTTTCTTTTGGATACCAAAGGCCCAAATCAGGTGAACCTTTAAGATATCTTAAGATCCTTTTAACAGCAAGCAAATGGGATTCTTTTGGATTAGATTGAAATCTAGCACAGAAACATGTAGCAAACATGATATCTGGCCTACTTGCAATCAGATAAAGCAAAGAACCAATCATGCCCCTATAAACCTTGTTATCTGCTGAAACTCCAGAAAGATCAGCATCTAACTTGACATTTGTTGCCATTGGTGTTCTCATAGCAGCACAATCAGACATCTTAAACTTTTTCAAAATATCTTTTACATATTTTCCTTGATTAATGAAAATCCCATTTGGCAATTGTTTTACTTGAAGACCAAGGAAAAAGTTTAATTCTCCCATCATGCTCATTTCAAATTCTGATTCCATGACTTTTGAGAATTCATTACACAACTCTGCACTTGTAGAACCAAATATGATATCATCTACATATATCTGAATCAAAATCAAATCATCACTATTTTTCTTTAGAAACAGAGTAGTGTCAAATTTACCTTTCTTGAAGCCAGATTTTAATAAATGTTGATTTAGAAACAGAGTAGTGTCAAATTTACCATTCATACCAGGCTCTTGGTGCTTGTTTCAGACCATACAATGCTTTATCTAAAATATAAACATGATCTGAAAACTCAGGATCAACAAAACCTTCTGGTTGATAGACATAAACTTCTTCATTAAGAATACCATTCAGAAAAGCTGATTTGACATCCATTTGGTACACTTTGAAGTTCTTGTGTGCAGCATATGCCAAGAATATTATAATTGCTTCTATTCTTGCCACAGGTGCAAATGTCTCATCATAATCTATTCCTTCTTGTTGAGAATATCCCTTTGCAACCAATCTAGCCTTATTTCTGACTACAACACCTGACTTATCTTTCTTGTTTCTGAATACCCATTTTGTTCCAATAACAGATTTTCCTTCAGGTTTTGGAACAAGTCTCCAGACTTTGTTTCTTTCAAACTGTAGCAATTCATCTTGCATTGCTAAAATCCAATCTGAATCCTCTAGGGCTTCATTGGTTTTCTTAGGTTCAATCACACTTAAAAATCCTGCAAACATTGCTTCATTTGTTGTTGCTGGTCTAGTATGCACTCCCACTGATAGATCTCCTATCACTTGATGAATAGGATGGTTTTTTGTCCATTTGTTTGAACTAGGAAGCACATCAATCTCTGCAAAATTATTGTTTGTATCATTCTCATCAATAATAACTTGTAATTCTGAACTGTCCCCTTGTTCTGGTACTTGTTGAGGTGAAACATCCAAGTTTGGATTCTGAGTAGTAGAGTCAGAATTCTGATTGACTTGCTCAGAGTTCTGAGTCTCTGGACCAAAAGTCTGATTACCTTGTTCAGAATTCTGAGTTCCTTGTCCAGAATTCTGAGTACTAGGCTCAGAAGTTTCATCACTTGTATTGATCAAAGTTGGACATTCCTCAGATGAACCAGTATCAGAAATTACAGTTGTTTGAACCACTTCTGAAGTTCCCTTCTTAATTTCTTGAATCATTTTAGGATTCTCAAAATATGCATAAGATTCAGAAGTTAGTTCCAAAAATGCATCCTTAAACAATAAATTGAGTTCTGAACAGTTAGAATTAGAAGTTGTTTCAGAAGTCATTATTGTCTTATCCTGTTTGAGTTCTGAACTGTGCTGTTCAGAAGTTTTTATTCTTGACTCATCAAATGTCACATTAATGCTTTCTATTATCCTCTTGGTTCTTCTGTTGTAGAGTCTGAATGCTTTGGAAGTTATTGAGTAACCAACAAAGTATCCTTCATCTGCGTTTTTATCAAATTTACCAAGATTTTCTCTGTCTTTGAGAACATAGCATCTGCAACCAAAAACATGAAAAAAAATTAATCAGTGGTTTTCTTTTGTTAATCAGTTCATAAGCAGTTTTATTCAATCTTTTATTTATTAAAGTTCTGTTCTGTGTAAAACAAGCAGTAGCAATTGCTTCAGCCCATAGGAAGGTTGGAAGATTTGAATAAGCCAACATGGTTCTTGCAGCTTCAACCAGAGTTCCGTTCTTCCTTTCAACAACACCATTTTGTTGAGGAGTTCTGACAGCAGAAAAATTATGAGAAATCCCAGAGCTTTGTAAAAAGTTCTGAAGAGTCTCATTTCTGAACTCTGTTCCATTGTCACTTCTGATTTTCTGGACTGGAAGTTGTAAGAATACTTGAATTCTTTTGATGAAATTCATCAGTGTTATAGTAGCTTCTGACTTTGCTCTTAAGAATCCAACCCATGTGTATCTTGAATATTCATCCACAATGACAAGCATATACTTCTTTCCTCCCATTGATTGAACTGAAATTGGACCACATAGATCTGTGTGAATCATTTCTAATGGTGACAAGCATGAAGAATCCATTTTCATCTTATGAGAACTCTTCTTCATTTTTCCCATTTCACATGCTGAACATGATGATTCCTTCTCAAACTTGATCTTTGGTAACCCTTTAACTAGATGTTTGCTAACCAGATTGTTCATATCCTTAAAATTCAAATGAGAACATCTTATGTGCCAGAGCCAACATTCATTTGCCACAGCATTTGACAGTAGACATACTGGAGTTAAAGCTTGAATCTTTGAAAAGTTAACCACAAATAAGTCCATATGTCTTTTGGCCCAAAACACCTTTATATCTTTCTCAGTTAGAATTAAACAACCTGTTATACTGAACTTGATTTGGCAAAAACTGTCCAAAAACTTACTTATGCTGAACAAATTATGTTGTAAGCCTTCCACATAGAAAACCTTCTAAATAGTCAGATCTCCCTTTGTTAAATCCCCATAACCTCTAACCTGTCATTTACTGTTGTTACCAAAGTTTACTGCTCCTCCAGCCTTTTCTGTGAAATTTGACAGAGAAGACTTATAACCTGTCATATGTCTTGATGCTCCAGAATCTAAAAACCACACATGACAGTCCTGCAAAATCAATTAGTTAGATTTAGGTACCCATATTGGAATGGGTCCTTCTTTGTTAGCTTTGATATCTGATTTAACAAATGATCCTTTAACTTTCCATTCAAAATCTTCTTTTAAACACCACTTTCCTTGAACTTTTATGAAATCAGAACATTTTCTGTTCACAAAGTTGTTTCTTTTCTTCTTGAAAACTTTAGGTTGAGACTGAGAGACATTTTCAGTCTTCTTTTCTTTAGTTTGAAACATGTTTTCATTATTCTTTCCTTTTTCTTTAGATTGAGAAATGTTTTCAATCTTCTTCCCTTTAATCTGAGTTTGAGGAATAGAAATAATCTTTCTTTTTGAATTCTGAGTTGCTTTGTTTATATAAGAAACAGATGTTATTATAATTTGACTTTTCTGTGATGATTGAAATGAATGACTGCCACATTGAACACATTTGAGATTCTTTCTTGCAAGAGACAATAAATCTGAAACATAAGTCTTTTCACTTTTATTGCTGGTATTCAGATTACAATTGCATTTAATACAAGAACTATTGACTTTAGATTCAACAGTAGTATTCATCTCAATCTCCTCAGAAACTCTTTTCAGGTCATCTTTCCGTTTGCTTTCCTCTTTTTCTGAAACATTCAACTTCTCAGAATTAGTAGATGATTTGGATGATTCACCATTCTCAAATGTACTTGATTCATTAAAGAATTTCTTATTTTATTTTAAAGCATTAATCTTGTAAAGATCATACTCAGCCTTTAACTTCTCAAGCTCTGTTATTTTCTGAACATAAGTGTTGTTTTCCTATAAAACTTGGTCCAGTTTAAAATCTACATCACAGTAATCATTTTCAAGCTCATCAAAAGTTTTCCTTAAGTCCTCAAGTTCTTGACTAACAAGTTTAAACCTCTTTTCAAGTTCTGAAAAACTTTCTGAAGCGAATTGAGAATTTTCAGTTGCATCTGAGAAAAATGAATGCAGTCCTCTTCATCAGAAGTATAGTATAACCAATTTTCTTGTTCTGCAATCATTGCAATACCACTGTCTTTGGTTTTGGCTAGCTGAGCCTTCTTTGTATAGTATTCATAGTCCTTTACTACTTTCACTCTGCAGTCCCTTGCATAATGACCAGATTTTCCACACTTAAAACAAATATCTTTTTCTTTTCTTTCTTCCTTCTCCTCTTTCTTCTCATTCTTACTTTCTTCTCTATCCTCCTTCTTCTTGTATTTCTCTTATGAACTTCCATGTTCTCTTCTGTACTTACCCTGAAACTTATTCTTTCCATATCTCTTATTGAAAGTATTAGTCAATAAGGCCAGTTTCTCAGCAATCAGCTTGATATCAGCATCTTCATCAGATTCCTCTTCCTCAGCAGACTCTTCCTCTATCTTTGGAATTTCAGACAAAAACCCAGATTTCTTGGATGATTTGGTGACTTTGGATTTTGAAAGCAAAGTTAATTGATCAGAAACACTTTTCTTTTCCTCAACCACTTGCTTAACAGAATCCTCATGTTGATTCATAACACAAAATAGATCATTTAGATCTTCCTCACACATATCCTTGTTCATCTGAAGACTAATTGCAAAAGACGACCACTATGAATTAAGACTATTTAGAAACTTGTAATTTATCTCAGACTTAGTCTTCTTCAGCCCATTCCTCCTAAGGTCATTCAATATTGTGCAAAATTTACTGTAAGTCTAGGTTAAACTTTCTGATTCCTTTGCTTTGAATCTTTCATAAGCATTGATGCTTTGATTCAACTTTGCTTGAATTGATTTGAGAGTACCCAGCATCTGCTTTTCCAGTTCATCCCACATTTCCTTTGCAGATGTTCCACTGTCAATTCTATTGAAAACCTCATTAGGAACAACCAAAGTCATCAAAGTAATAGCTCTTTTGTCTATTGCATGTCTTTGTTTCTGCACTTCTGTGTATTGTGAAAATTCTTCTTCACTCTGGTAGCAGGAATCTCCGGAGTAGTATCAGTTGCAGGTGTAGCAGCAACATCAACATAGACTTCAATAGGACCTTCGCGAATAGAGATCATCAAGTTCTCATCAATGTTATCCAAGAATTGAATCATACGTATCTTCCATTGCTGATATTCTTCCGGAATAAGAACAGGTGGCTTCGTTTCAGATCTATAGAGAGAAATTCTTTTGAAGACATGATTTGTAAAATTGAATTCAATCGATTCAACAGAAAGACAAATTCAAATTTCTTTAATTAAAACAGAACGAATTCAAGAATTACTAAGAATTCAAGAATTGCGAGTAGCAGCGGAATCAATTGACGAATTGATCAAGAAATCTTCAAGAATGCGATCAAGAAACCCTCAAGAACACGATCATGAACGAATTTGTTTGTTGATTGGCTCTGATACCAATTGTAAGTCCATGATTCAATCTTACAATCAAATATGAACAATTAAACAGTAAATGATAGAGAATTGGATCAAACAAACTTGTATTCAATCAAGAACAGATTACAAATCTAGAGAGAGATTCTCTCTAAGATTACAAAAGTGAATACAAAGTTATGCGGAAAAGTTAGTTAGCTAAACAGTGCTAACTACTATATATACTGTAAAGGAAACACTAAAGCTACAGTACATATATGAAAGACTTATAGAACAATTACACGTGTCCTAATAAGATAACAGAATATAAACGAAAATATCCTGTCATAAGTTCTGAACATGTTGTTCAGAACTTCTGAACATTCTTCTGATAAAGCTTCTCAGAACATATACTTCAGCACTTGGACATTTTCAACTTTGTCTTCAGAAGTTCTGAGTCTCCTACTCAGAACTCTGACCCTTCTGTTCAGACTTTCATACTTAGTAATCTTTCTGAGATTCTCCAGTCAGAGCTTCTGAGTCTTCTTACTCAGAACTCTGAGTCTTCTATCCAGATCCAACACTTGTGTTTATTGACAAAACTTCAGATCTAACAGGGTATTTGTGTTTATCCATGTTTTCGGTGGCGTATCATATTTATACGAATTGTTTCCACGTTATATGAGTTATGGGTTATGTTTTATCCATGTTTTGGGATGTTTGGAATAATGGTGATTTAATTATGAATTCAATCGTTTTGAGTAGCAAATGCTATTTCACCTTTCACGTTGGTTTTGGAAATGAATCCATTTTGGGAATCAAGTTATATTAAAGTTTTCAGCACGGGAATTGTGTGAGTTAGAAAATTGGTGATTTGCATCTAAAGTAAATTCTTTTGGAACTCATGACTTAAAATTGCATCTCTCACGATTTATGAATTTAAATGGTCATGATAAACTCTTGAACTCATTAGGCGTTAGCCTAACCCTTTTTATTTGTCGGCATGTGCAACAAGCTCATGTTGGGAGTAGCTTTAGCTACACTATGAAGTGGCGAGTGCTAGTCGAGTGCACGAAAGGGGATTTTGATTAGTGAAGCCTTCCGCATTTATTTGGGATTAGCAACTTGTGTTGTGTTAAGTAACGCCCGTTTTAAGTTATTAATTGTGGAAATTATGAGATTTAAATTCCGAGGTATTTTCAGGGATGATCTGTAGAAATAGTTTTATCCTCATTTGGTTATTTTATTGAAATTAAAGTTAGTTGCTCGTTCCAAATTTGACGGTGTTACAGTCGTGTTCACGTGAGACCAAACTATTTTTTGTAGGAAAACATTGTGAAGGTATAAAAAATATTGAACCTTCACGGTAAAAATCTTGTAAACTTTCACAATGTTTCTACCGTAAAGATTTAGTATTATTTATGTGGGCTAATGGATCTCAAGAAAACAACCTACCCAAGTGTCTCTCTCTCTCTCTATATATATATATATATGTGTGTGTGTGTGTAGAATGAAATAGAGAGAGAGAGAGGTTGGTTTCTGGTATAAATTTTGAAATCCATATAAAGTGTAGAAAAACCCTCGTGAATGTCCATTGTGAAGTCACACGCATCGATCCTTTTTCATTTTCATAAACCCAATCATCCATAATAAAGTAAAATATTTCGATACTAACCATGTACAGGAAGAACGTGCTTCAAAAGTGCGAACATTATCTAAACCAATAGACTACCCTTGGGGTCCAAACCAATTATTCCTTTTAACTGGTCTTATTGAATAAATTCAATAGCAAAGTCGCATGAGAACTAAAATTTAAATTAGCTTCCTAAAATCTAAAAGACACATCCCATTATTCTTAAGTTGTACACCTCAGAAAACCAATAAAAAATTGAAAGAATTAACAGAAGTCTGCATCTTAAAACAATTCCAAATCAATTTCATATAACAGCAAGAACAAAAAAAATCAATCACATCTTGTCTCACCTTGCAATAGAAAATATGATGGCGATATAAATTGTTGTCCTTCTACTACTATAATTTACTTTTATATCCCAAGAATACTAAAAAAATCGTTTATTACTTTATTCAAAAGATGCATATTAAGAAAAATAATAATATGGAAAATGAATAATTATGTCTTTCATACATTAAATGGTAAAATCAAAAGGTAAACATCTTTACATCTACATTAATTACATTACAGTCCTCTGAAGTTCATTATAAACTCCCAAAATGATCAACTTCATGTGTTATAAATATGTTTCCCTTTAAAATGAAAATGACTTTACTTTTCTACGTACATATACATTCACCTCATGTATACATACATATACATTCATGTCATCACTTTTAACCTCATCCCACCCCATAAGTCGTGTTTGAAGGGCAATTGATCTGGTGTATCTCGACGTATCTCATCTTAATGTACATTTAAGGGTAGATATCACTTTATATATACATACGTAAATATCAAAATTATTATATATAAAAGTTAAAGAATTACAAAAAAACATAAATTTTCAATAAATGTATTATAACTGAACATGACATGTATTTACTAATTTGTTGTTTTTCTTAAATCCTAGGTTAAAGGAAAAGAGGCCGAGGTAGGTCCAGGGACCTCAAACTGATTCAGGCATACGATAACAACGGAAAAAGACCATTGCATATCGAGTTTGACGTGTCAGCGTATCGACGATGATGACTTTCTATTCATAAGGTCCATAGGGAACTCGATGTACTATGTAAGTTGGGATTCCGTTCCGATGAACAAGAAGATAGGGATGTTACCTTGGGGTAAATATATAGACATTTAATATTTTGAAAATTTTGAAAATATATACTAATAATTTATAAATTTTGAAAATGTATACTAATAATATTATTCATTATTCTTTTTACAAATTTATACAGGAGCTGATGATTGCAGAAAAAGAATCACTAACGCATCAGCACGGGTTTGACTCCTCAACACCGATAGACGAGTCACAGGTATTATCCAAAGTACTAGGAGAACATCGCGGTCACAAAACGGGTCGAGGACGCAAGTCGAAGGGTGATTCGTCATCCTCTATATTTGACCAATCTGAATACACCACACCACCTCAGTGATCGTTTACTGATGACCAGGTACGAGATATGGTCTCGAACTTTAGTACATTCGTTAGGCATAGTAACGAGACACACACAACTCTGGTTCAAGCAATTAGAAAACTAGCCCGAATGCCGATGTTCCTGATATTCCTACGTTCTCTTTTACCGTGCTCGTAGTACCGCCACCACCATCATCACCGCAACAAAGCACCGATGATGACAACGATGAGGATTTGGGGAACGATTAGATATTTATTATTGTATTTATATTTGTAGGTCTTGTTTTAAACAGTTAGAATTTTTTTGTGTTTATTATTGGTACTTTTAGGTTTCAATGTTGATTTTTCGTATTTATATTTGTAGGTCTTGTTTTAAACAGTTAGAACTTTTCCGTGTTTATTATTGGTACTTTTTGGTTTCAATGTTGATTTTTAGTGCTAATAAAATCGTGTTTTAATTTCTTAAAAAACCGTGTTTATTATTGGTGTTTGGATGTTTAATTGTTGATTGTTTTACTATTACGATCGTGTTTCTTATAAATGTGCAAAAAATAGCAGGAAAATACAAAAAATGGTCTTTATAGCGACAATAGACCGTCCTATTTATAGAGTCGACATTTAGTTGCTAATAGTATTATCCAAGAAATTTATTTATTTATAGCGACGACATGTCGTTGACATTAGTAATTTCTAGAAAATAATTAATTTACTTATAGCGACGATATGTGGTTGCTAATAATCATTTTTAAAAAATAATTAATTTACTTATAGCGACTATATGTGGTTGCTAATAGTAATTTTTAAATAATTATTTATTTTACTTATAGCAACGACATACGGTCTCTATAACTTAATTAGGTGATTTAATTAAAATCACTTGTAGCGACTACCTTTCGTCGCAATAAAACTCTAAGTCGTCGCAATAAACCGTCGTCGCTATTGCCATCCCTTGTGGTTGCTACTTCTTTTTTCAGCAACCAACTTCTAGAAAACAGATTTTTAGCAACGACCGTCGTCGCTATATGGTTTCAGCGACGACATTTTGACATGTAGCGACGACAAAAGTGGTCTCTATAACCAATATTTCTTGTAGTGAATGTTGAGGAAGAAGTCATGATTAATTTAGTTTGGTATCTTTATTTTGGTTGTATCAATTCCCGGCTTCTATTAACATTGGGATATATTGTTTATTTTTTGGAAACGGCAGATCTATTTATAAAGAGAGGCTAGCCAGAGGCTAGCAAACAAACAAGGTTACATCGACCCAATACAAGAGGAAGGAGACAAACTCCACTCAACAAAGTTTTTTCGACTCCCCTTGCATCTATAAATCACCCATCTAAAAGACTTTGTGACAACGAAATCAAACAGGTCACTCATTTTAGGAATGGTGGGTTCGTTTGGGACTGGCGGTGGGAGGTGAGAGGAGGTCGAGAAATGTTTGAAGTTGGGATATATTGTTTATTAATTAGTGTTTCCTCTTCTAGCTAGGGGTCGGCCGAGATGAAAGACCCTCAATCTCTTCTAGTATATTTTTCAATCCTTCTTTCGAAACGTATAGATCGAACACATGATTAGAACTAGTTTAAGTTACACGTCACGACATGATCCTAAAAACCACCAAAAACATTAATCTAGCCTAATCAAATCAAATAAAACTCGAGCTCCGTCCACTACTAAACGAAAGACTTTTCCCTACGAACTTTTCCCTGAAAATCTGTCGCTAAAGGGTGATTCGTCACAAAACCATCACAAAAGTTGGTGGGTAAATATTTGGTGGGTAATGCAAATCAATGACAGATTAACCAGAGATTCTCTGGGTGATCCATGGGTATTTTTTCGAAAAACATTGAATTCTATAGAACCATTGGTATTTTCTAGGTGATCCCTGAGTAATCACAAATGAAAATTTCTCTGGATGAATTTTGTGGGTAAAAGTCATTGCAGTGGTCACCCTGTAATAATGACCAATATTAGGGCAACTACGACAAAAGTAATGATCGAATCGTTTGAATATTTATGTTAATGGGAAAACGAAAATGACCACGAAAGCAATGAAAACCAATAATCTAATAAGAACTCATAACTTCAATCCAAAAACATGAAATATAACTTAACTATATGGTTAATTTGTTATTGGAAAACACCAAAGTTTCATCTTCTTAAATAAGGTTTAATTCCCATGTCTTCGATCCAAGAAATAAAATAAAACATGCAATTTCCACGGTCGCTTTCATGCAACATCACTTAGAAATTAAACAGGCGTTAAGTTCGAATCAAGAACAAGATTATTAATTAAAAAATATATAATCTGTATTAAATTAAACTCAAGTGTTTACCACTACTCCAATATGAAGAACCCTAACGTACAAGGAGATGAAGGCCAATAAGCTATATATATATATATATAATAAATTAAACTCAAGTGTTTATCACTACTCCAATATGAAGAACCCTAACGTACAAGGAGATGAAGGCCAATAAGCTATATATATATATATAGACTTGAGATCAGGCTATTTTCGTGAGACCGTGAGACCAAAAAATTAACACTAAACCTTCACAGCAAAATACTGTGAAGGTACTGTGATAGTAAACATTCACAGTGTTTTTACTTTACTGTGAAGGTTCGTTGTTTTTCTTTCCTCCACAATGAATCACTGTGAAGGTTTAGTGCTAATTTTGTGGTAAAACGGTAAAACAGGTTGGTCTCACGTGAACCCAACCCTATATATATATATATATATATATATATATATATTATATTCTCTGAATGTTCTTGTATCCCTTTTATGAATCCCTGTCGATCGGTTGCTTTCTGGAAGTCGGCAATACTGCCTTTTTTCAATACTTAATTGTCTGAATGATAAAGGGAAAAAAGGTTAGAAGATCCGACGGCTAAATAATAATAGTTTTGTACATCAAGTAGGGTCATGAAATGGAATGCAATGCTCATTCTTGAAAGTGTTCATCATCGGCAGTTTTAGGGTTTTCGTTAATGGTCATCACTCCTTTATTTAAGACTATGGGCTGTTTGTTTACCTCTTAATAATTCCATTAAGTGGCAACCTCTGAATCGGTAAGAGGTGAATCTTGTTTGACAAAAAAAAAGTCTGTCACTTAATGATTCTAACACCCTCTAAATAATTTAGTATCTTGGGTCTCCCTTAACCACTCAATACCCTAATTTTATTCTAAACAATTACCAAACAACCATATTTCATTTTGCACTATATGATAAGAGCCTCTTAATCATTTTGATCACTTAGGGGCTGTTTGGTTGGTTTTTCATGAAGTCATGTATGGATAAAATTAGCTATATAGATAAAGTTATAAATAAAAGTGTTTTTTGTTTGTTGGGCTGAATCATAAAAATGACCTTTTTACCCTTTTATTTGTATTTGTTTTATTAATCTTCGAACACCACTGTTGGTTAAGAAACCAAAAACAGAAGTAGAACACCTGGGATGAGATAAACAATCGATTGAAGAAAAGAAAACCTACACTTCGCATAAACCCAAAATATCGATTGAAGAACACTACTCTGTTGTTCTTCTCTCAACTAGATTGATATTGAACAAATCTGCTTGAATTTCTATTACCAAACCCGATAACAAATCTGCTATTCTTCTCTCAACAAAAATCCAAATCTGTTGTTCTCTTTTTAAGCTTGAATTACTGTTACCAAACCCATTCCTTTCGATTTTTCAAGAGGTAGAATTATGGTTACCAATCTAGGCTCAAGAACCCTAGATTTCAAGAGGTAAACGGTTACCCCAAAGAGCTACGGTGGATTTCATCTAGCAAGAACAGATAAATCAAAAACCATTGCTAGTCCCTGGAATAGAAAGTACGATCGATTTCATGAAAGAGAAGGATCAGAAGAATAGATTGTTGAGGGAAGAAGACAACCCAGGAAAAAGAAAAAAAAGGAGGCTGTGTGTTTAAGGGTAGGAGATGTCATTTTTCTAGCTTAATGGATACAACAAATCGAGGAGAGCTTTGCGAATAAGTCGAGGCCTATTTTCAATAAGTCACAACCAAACACTTCAATATAGCTTACCGAATAAGCTATATAGGCTATTAAGCCCATTAAAAGCCCATTAAGCCAATACCAAACAGGCTTAATCGTTCTGTACCAAGCCATTCGGCAACTGCCAAACAACCCCTTATCGTTTGGGATGTAGAAAAGATTTGCATACATCCACCCTTCAAACCCTATTTCGTGGTGCATTTATTTAGTTTTAAAGGGTGCTATTGAATATAGTAAATACAAGAAACATCAATTAAAAAAATCTTTCCAAATCAACCAAAAAATAACTGTTCAAACCGATGGAATTCGACTAAAAATATATCGGACGACTTTACGGGCCTTTGATCCATTTTAAACGTGCACCTATTCGACAAAAATCCTGTGTCAACGACTGTCGAAAAGGAATAATGAAATATACCGAATACGTTTAATTTTGGTTTGGTTTAGACCAATTCAAGTGACCTTTCTCTTTCATTTTCATTTCCAAAATTTGTGTTTTATGGGAACATCTTGTATGTTTAATTTATTTGGTTATCCTAATTAATTTGCTAATAATTGATTATTTCAACATCATCAAATAAAAGGAGTTAAATTACTTTTATGCCCCTCTCACTTACATATTATGGAAGTAGCACAACATAGATTTTCTATATATATGATTGAAACCTGTGTGCTTCCAACATTCTCATAACTTCTGATTCAATCTTGTAGCAGTCTCAGGAATCCAAGAACCCTAGTTATCATGGATCTCACTGTAATTCTTACATATATATATATATATATATATATATATATATATATATATATATATATATATTCATGTTTATTTAATTTTTAACTCACTTTTATGTTTATTTGTTTCCATTTTCATGTTCTAATATAACCTCTAACTAATTATCAGGAAAAAGATATGCTTATTGAAGGGAAGGTGGACTGGAAAGGAAGAACTGCTACACAAAGTAAGCATGGAGGCATGCGAGCTGCTGTCCTTGTAGTAGGTAAGAATTCTTAACTTCGTAAATGTATATGTGTGTGTATATATAGGAAGGATCAAACGAGAACAGTAATTTTAATTTCCGCTAGCTTCTGCCTAGGTTTTAATGCATCGTCGTTTCCAAAAAAAAAACGAGAACAGTAACTATCTTTATATATATAAACAACAACAACCAAGAAGAGTTGAGGTGGCACCATGACAAATGAGTATTCTCAAATGGTGGATTGTAGTTAAATTTTGAGTATCCCACAATAGAAGAGTTGGGTATATAAAGGATGAGGAAAAGTCTTTGAAAACTATGAGGGTCATTTGGCTAAGCATGTCATTTTTAACCCTCAAAATTTTAATAAAAAACAGTTATTTTAGTCTACATGTTGAACCTTCAATATATCAGTATAGATTGATAAAAAAAATGATATATCAATAGATGAGTCGGTATATAAAAGTTGAGGAGAAGTCTTTGAAAATAAAAGGTCGTTTGGCTACACGTCATTTTAACCCCAATTTTTAATAAAAGATATTATTTTTAGTTTATATCTTTATATCTTTATACATATAAAAACAACAACCAAGAAGAGTTGAGGTGACACCATGAGAATTGAGTATTCTCAAATGGTGGATTGTAGTTAAACTTTGAGTATCCCACATTGATAAGAAAAGTGATATAACAATAGAAAAGTTGGATATATAAAGGATGAGGAGAAATCTTTGAAAACTAAGAGGGCCATTTGGCTAAGCATGTCATTTTTAACCCCCAAAATTTTAATAAAAAATAGTTATTTTAGTCTACATATTGAACTTTCAATATATCAATATAGATTGATAAAAAAAATGATATATCAATAAAAGAGTCGGTATATAAAGGTTGAGGAGAAGCCTTTGAAAAATAAAAGGTCGTTTGGCTACACGTCATTTTAACCCCGATTTTTAATAAAAGATATTATTTTTAGTTTATATGTTGAAACATCAATATGTCAATATCTCATTAATATATCAATCAATCAATTAGTATATCTTTATATAAATAATAACAACAACCATAGAGAATGAGGTAGTAACTCCGAAGTTTTAGAAGATAGAAATCATATTTTAATTTTTTCCCCATGTTTGCATCCCACATTGGATGAAAGAGTCATATAGGCATGAAGGATGTAGATATATAAAGAAAAGGGTCAACTCTTTGTTTTTGAATATTGTTTGCATCCCACATCGGATAATGGAATGAAAGTGGCAAGAGCGAGACAAATACAAAAAATTGGCTAACATGGAAGTTGGAACAAACATATATTTTCTCTAATCTCGACATTTTGGTCAAAATCATGTATAGTATATGTTTTTCATAGTTTTACATACATATTCCGGTTCTCGGCCTTTTGGTTAATATCAAGTATAATATTTAATCTTTTATGTTTCTCACATCATTGTTTGCATCCTAAAATTGGACGTAGATACAAAAAGAAAAATGCCATTTTTTTTCTCAATATTGTTTGCATCTCAGATCAGATGATGGAATGAACGTGGCAAAAGGAGGTTAGTACAAAAAGATATGACTAACAATAGATGAAACACATCTTTCGTGAATCTCGATCTTTTGGTTAAGATCAAGTATAATATATGTTTAGTTTAATATCTAATATCTTGGCCATCCGTTTACTTGGTATTTTATCTTTTATCGTGTGACGCTAACTTTTTAGTTTATGTTTTGTAGGTTTTTAGATACACTTAACATATCTTTAAATAATCAACATAAGGTAATATTGAAAAAAATGAAACACAACAAAGATGTATAAACATATATAGACCATCTTGCATATTAATTAACTAATTTGTGCGTGCACACACACACACATATTATTTTCAATAATGATGATATGGTTGTGAGACATGTTGTTTGGGTTATATTAGCATAAAAACATAATTATTACCTGGTGCGTATTAAACTCTTCGTAACAAAAAAAACTATTATTGATATATGCAAACTAATCACTTTTGAAATACATTAATTTTCAATTGCATTTCTTATAAAATAATTATCGTCACCGCACAACGTGCGGTGACCAACACTAGTTTAAAAGAACACGAGAACGAACAAAATTATTAGTGATTTTACATTAACGTGCAAAAAAGCCACGCAGACCTGAAGCCGCGGCCAAAGTCCTTTTTTCGTGCATTAATGTAAAATCACTAATGATTTTGTTCGTTCTCGTGATCTATTAAATATGTACTGTTCTCTCGTTTGAACCTGACTCTCTCTCTCTCTCTCTCTCTCTCTATATATATATATATATATATATATAGAGAGAGAGAGAGAGACTTGAGATCATGTGAGACCAAGCTATTTCCGTGAGACCCATGAGACCACAAAAATAACATTAAACCTTCACAGCAAAAGACTGTGAAGGTATTGTGAAGGTAAACCTTCACAGTGTTTTTGTTGTGAAGGTTCGCTGTTTTTCATACATTCACAATGAATTGCTGTGAACGTTTAGTGTTATTTTGTGTCTCACGAAAACATGTTGATCTCACGTGAACCCAACCCTATATATATATATACGAAATTCTTAAAATATGTGAAATTAAGGTCATATATATGTCATTTGTTTTTGTTGCAGCAACGTTTGGATTCGAAAACATGGCAAACATGGCACTGGCAGTGAATCTGGTGACATATTTCAATGAGGTGATGCATTATGACATAGCCGATGCAGCGAACCACTTAACGGATTTCCTGGGTACTGGTTATATTCTTTCGATCGTTATGGCTTGTCTTGCTGATGCCTACATTGGTCGATTTAGAACTGTTCTTATCGCGGCATTTATTGAATTTGTGGTAAGCATGATTTCTACTTATAATTACATTCATATAGTTTGAGTTTCTTGATGATCATGTATACATATATAAGTATATAAATAAACCAGTTTTTGGAAGGAAAGAGAAAGAATACTACTTCCCTCACTACAACAAATACCGAACCTAGGCTTTAAATTTGAATTCACGAGAACTCAAAGTTTGGGATAAAATCAAAGGCTTTGAAATTCAAGCGTGACTATATATCCAAATTACACAAGAAACATATAAATAGGAGGCTCAAAACAAAACGTGCTTGAAAAGGGTCATGGGTCGAACATAAAAGCCCAAGCGAAAATGCACAAAAAAAACTTAAAAGGAGCAAAAGAAAACACAAAACCGTCCAAAAAACTTACTGAAACAGATTTTTTGGGGTTCAAAAGTTTCGGGACCTAACCATGGCGCGCGTCTCGTTTCAGGCTTCGAATGGACGGGTCATGAGCCTGAAACGCGGCCGTTAAAACGGGGTCGTTGCCAAAGTTACAGCCGCTTAAGCGCGGCCCCGACCCTTTGGTAGCCCGATCATGGGCCTCCCAAAATAAAATGGTACCTATCCTCCACGCTATGGCCCGCATCATAGTGTCGGTAACTAATACGGCACTTTATTATTTTAAAATTATATTATAAAAACTTGTTAAAACGTCCAAAAATGTCCTATAAACCTATTGTAATACTTTTAAACAGTTTTTTGTTTGGTCAAGCATTTTATTAGAATCAATGTTCTAAAAAACTCGCCGCACAGCCGCCATAGCACCAAAGCTTGTGTCTCACGCCACGTTAAGCCCGTGGCACGCCATGGCCTAATGCATAGTTTTCGTAATGCGATATTTGATTTTTCTTTACGTTTTTAATGTCTTATTTGCAGGTTTTTTTGATATATAACTTAACTTAACTTGCTTATTACTATTGACTCATTGAATAACACTACAAAATATATGTTTTTATATATAATCTTATATATGAATTAGAAATTTGACGCCATAAGTCACGTCTTGAAAACGCCATGGCTTCGCCATGTCTCCTAAGGCTTGAGGCTTGGCCTCGCCGCCACGCTACGCCTCACGCCATTTAGAACCTTGATTAGAATGCTTAGACATTTTAGACGTTATAAACCTAATGTTCTGTATTAGATCCCCACTTAGTAGATCAAACTGATAATAATTATCTAAAAAGTTCATAACCACACAAATTAAGATTGATATTATATTTAGATAACTAAAGATTTTCACTACAAGAAAATTGGATAACAGGTCAAAATCAACAAGTGTATCATTTTTCTTGCTTCTAATTTGGAATTGATTTATCTATATAGGGGCTTGCATTACTCACAATACAAGCTCACTACCCAAAACTGAAGCCGCCTCTTTGTAACATATTTCTACCAACATCCAACTGTGAGAAAGTGAATGGAGGAAACGCTGTGCTTCTGTTCTTGGCGATCTACCTGCTCGCCGTTGGTGGTGCAGGTGTAAAAGCCGCATTGCCATCACACGGAGCAGATCAATTCGACGAAAAGTACCCAAAAGAAGCTACACAAATGTCTACTTACTTTAACTGGCTGCTACTTGGCATTGCTGTTGGGGGTTCGGTTAGCCTAACTTGCTTCGTGTGGGTTCAAGACAACAAAGGTTTCGACTGGGGTTTCGGGCTTTCGACGATTACCATGTTCTTGGGAGCGCTCATATTTATTTTCGGATTGCCGCAGTATCGTATATATGTTGTGCAAGGAAGCAGTGCCATTACAGAAATTATACAGGTTAGTATATGTATGCATGTATATATATGGAATAATTAAGCTTGAACAAAGATTACTACTATGGTATTGTGGATAATTTGAAGGATTAAACTTGGTTTCAACACTACTAGATCTAGAATAGTAAAGGATTGATTGACAATAATCTAAATATTTGCAAGAACTATAACACATTACAACAATATAAATGTTTATATGACACCAAAAGTATTTAAGTATCTTAATAAACTACTGTATAGGACGGACCAAACAATTGTGTGTCCTATCTAAGAGTACTCGTGTAATAGGTTTATACAACGTTTTTTAGTGTCTTAGCAACCTTTTTAGAACACGTTGGAAATATTCTGGGTACATTCTTTTTAGCAAGATTGAAGATTAGTTTTGGTTTCTGGATGCATGCATTCTGGGTTTCGATCTTTGACTATGGTTTCTTGTTCCTTCGTTTTAGGTGATTGTTGTTCAAAAACTGTGATAATAATGTACAACATTTGGTTCATATGGTACAAGAAATTAGAAGATATTTTACATAAATAGATGTTTTATCAATTCACAATATAATATTTTTAAAGGATAAATTAGGCAATTATACATATTCAGATGTTTGTCAGTTTAAAAAACAAACAGTCTTGTTGATTTAGATTTCAGATTTCAACACCACTTTTTAAAAAGACTTCAGACTTCAGCACCTCTTAAAAAACAAACGCCACCAAAGTGTCTTAATAGCCCTTTTATAGAACACTTTTGAGAATTAATGTTCTATAAACATATCTATTTATAGGACACTTGTTTTATAAGACACTTAGTTTCAAAACTGCCAACATCATCCTATAATTAAGTTTACTATAACACTTTTAGATGGGACACATGAGGGTTGTCGTATAAACTTTATTAAGTCTTATAAAGTAGTCTATGCGGATAATCGGACATTTTTGGCGTCCTATAAACCCAAATTAATTTGTTTCATGATCATGGGATTATCCTGGCCTAAACTTGTTTTTCTATCAGGTTTATGTTGCAGCTGTGAGAAATAGAAAGCTTCAGTTTCCTGAACACCCTTCTGAACTACATGAGATCCCCATGGACAAGGAAGCTGCACTTCATGAAGAATTCTTACCTCACAGAGATGTTTACAGGTTAAATTTAATTAATTTGTATTAAAGTTCAACCTTTTCGCTTTCATTTTATGGGTTTAATTTATTCTTGTTCGATTTTCGTCTGATCTTTTAGATAATTTGTAAGAGCATCTCCAACAGAGTATCTTTACTTTAATTTTTCTAAAATAAAGAATCAAAAGTTAAAATCTCTAAAAACAATTATATTCATCTCCAACAGATTATTTATTTTAGAAATTTTAACACAAGTTATATTAATATAATATTCTCTAATTTATCTTCTCAATACACATTTAAAAAAAAACTTAATATAAAATGATAAAAGTTACATCTGATTAGTGGGATTGAATAAAATAATCATTTATCTCTCCTACCATCAAGTTTTAGAGAATTCTCTAAACTTGGAAAAATTTCAAGTTTTTTTTTCTATTATAGCAAAAAAGATAGCAAAGCTGTTGGAGAGGTTTAGGAAACAAAAACTTATTTTTTTCTATTTTAGCAAAGCTGTTGAAGATGCTCTAACTAATTAAAAGTTTGTTCTTTTCGTTAATTATAGGTGGCTAGACAAAGCAGCGATCCGTTCCGATGATTCTGAATCACCAAGTCCATGGAAACTTTGCAGGGTTACACAAGTCGAAAATGCCAAAATCTTACTAGCAATGCTTCCAATTTTTCTTTGTAGCATTCCTATGACACTTTGCTTAGCTCAACTTCAAACATGGTCAGTTCAACAAGGAGTCACCATGGACATTAAGCTCACAAAATCTTTCAATATGCCACCTGCATCCCTCCCCATTATTCCTGTCGCATTCCTCGTTATCTTAATTCCAATCTACGACCAAATCTTTGTACCTTTGATGCGAAAAGTTACTAAGATCCCAACTGGCATAACTTACTTGCAAAGAGTAGGAGTGGGGCTAATTCTCTCTTCAATATCAATGGCAGTCGCGGGTATTATGGAAGTGAAGCGAAAAGATGTAGCTAAAGATCACAACATGTTAGACGCGATCCCTATTCTTCAACCGTTGCCCATAAGTGTTTTTTGGTTATCGTTCCAATATTTCATCTTTGGTATCGCGGATATGTTTACATATGTGGGACTACTCGAGTTTTTCTACTCTCAAGCACCAAAACCGATTAAATCCATCTCTTCTTGCTTTCTTTGGAGCTCGATGGCAATTGGGTATTTCTTGAGTGGTATTATGGTGAAGATCGTGAACCATGCGACGAAAGGGGCGACGAAAAGTGGAGGATGGTTGGGTGGGAACAACATAAATAGGAATCATTTGGAATTCTTTTACTGGATGCTTGCTATATTGAGTTTGATCAATTTTGGAGTTTATCTAGTTGTTGCTATGAGCTACAAGTATAGGCCACAGAGTCTTGATGTTGAGCATGAGTATGAATCACATCAATTGAAGACACTGAATGCTAATTCAATGGAAGATTTATGATGTGTGAGATTAAAAATCTCTAAAACATTAATTAGGGTTCTTAAATTTGAGTTTCTTTAATTTCTTTAATCTTCTTTATGTTTTTAAGTTTGTATAATTTCCTTTTACAAGTTTGTTTGAAGTCAATGTGATAGTATGTGTGTGTGTGTTTTAATTTATTTGTTAATGGGTTGTTTAGTTTGTATTACAAGAAAATATCTTTTGTACTTTGTAACAACATGAAAGAAAATTGTTAAAAGTTGGTCCCTAATACAATTGTTAAATGCATTTGTTTATACAATTGTACTATATCAACCCTTAAATTTTATAATCTACCAATTTATGCAAAATTGTAGGACCCCGACATGCCCTTCGGCCAACAGAAGCGAGCCAACCACACACCGATATTAGGTTGGATCATCATAAGCTCGTCCATCAAATTTCGATAGTTGCTGGTTTGCGGCAAGTGGAGTGGTAACGGGCTTGGCTCCATCAAATATTGTGGCAAGCAATAAGTCCCGAATGTATTTGCGTTGGGACAAAAACAGGTCAGTGCCTTGGGGAATTACTTCAATACCTAAGAAATAACTAAGGGTACCCAAGTCTTTGATAGCAAAAGTAGATTGGAGTTTGACTGATCAAAGAGTTTATATGATAACCTGTGTGCCCGTGACGATGATATCATCAACATAAATGAGGACAAACAAAGTAGCACCATTCATATGCTTTATAAGAAGGGACAAGTCAGACTTAGAACGAGTAAATCCAAAGTCGCATAGATACCCGGTAAGCCGTGTATACCAAGCTCTAGGAGCTTGTTTAAGGACGTAAAGAGACTTCGACAAACATGATTCGGAAATCTGGAATCAACATAACCTGGTGGTTGATTCATGTAAATGTCCTCTGCAAGATAGCCATGTAAAAACGCAGTTTGAACATCGAGTTGTCTAATTTTCCACTTGTGTTGCAATGCAATAGTAAGAACTAGACGAATGGTGGCAGGCTTAATCACAGGGCTAAATGTTTCTCCATAGTCAACACCTTGTTGCTGATTATACCCTTTTGCGACGAGACATACTTTATAACGATCAATGGTGCCGTCTGGTTTTCGTTTTGTTCGGAAGACCTGTTGATCCAAACCCTCAGTGATTTGATAATGACCCTCTCTTATATACTTAGTGAAAATTGTAAGTAAACAATATGTATCAGAGTTTCACTATCGCTGATAAGTACTAAGATCTTCCAGTACCGCTGATAGGAACTCTCGCTCTTTAAAATAAACATTCAGCGAAACTGTTCACCATTAATGCTTTGAGTCTGTTCAGTCATTATGATGATCGCTGATAAGTTAGTTGTTTACTTATGATCCCTGAAGACAAGTTTCACGTCAACATAGGTTCTACGCTGAAGTCAAAGATCAAGCTCAAGAACCAGCGACAAGTCTCCTAATGAACTGATGCGGATCAGCGAAGACTCAGATTTGTCCATTCAACGTGAAGTATCAAGTACAAGACTTCAGCTATCGCTGAACTTTATCATTCGCTGAATAGAAATGATAATGTTCTGAATCAACGAAAGCTGATCATGAATTCATCCGTACAAAATACTTTTGTCTTAACCTCCCTTGCACGACTCCGTACGAATTGTCAGAAAAGAACCTCCGATTGTCTGAAATCGTACAACCACTCTGATACTACAATGTTCATTCCATACGGCTACTAAGGTTGTCAACAAAGGTCAATGACATGCAACCAACCAGCTGATGACACGTGTAAAGTACATACTGACTTGTATTAAATGCATGCAGTATATAAAGAGTTGAACCCACTTCTTTTGAAGTAACTTGCTAACTCTGGACAAGTTCAATCTCTTATCTCAAGATAGGTTATTATTAGTAATTTCCTTATCTTTCTTAGTGCAAGAAAACCTTTGTGTTCCAACTTGTTTAGATTTAGGTTAATCCTTAATCTTGTTTCCGCAACAAGCTGTAAATTGTTAATGATTTATCAATAAACAATTTAGAAAAGTAAAATCTGTGTGTTTGTATTCAACCCCCCCCCCCCCCCCCCCCTTCTACAAACTTGTATAGGCCTTCGGGACCAACAAGTGGTATCAGAGCGGATTTGTTTAATCTCATAAACAAGATCTAATCTAAGATATTTCTCTTCCTTGCTATTATCTGAAAATGGCCACCAACACAAACACAAATTATATAGACAATGGTTCTCTTGCAAAACCCCCTAGATTTTCCAGAGATAACTTCAACTTATGGAAAAATAGGATGACACTCTTCTTAGAAGGTGTAGACCCTACTATGCCTTACTATCTTGAAAACGGCCCATACATCCCTGTAACAATTGATCCTGCAGTTCCAGCCACTGCGAATAGACCTGCTATTCCAGAAAGGCTGATTCCTAAGGAAATACATATGTGGACCGATGAAGATAAGAAGAAAGTGGCTATAGATACAAAAGCCAGATCCATACTATCCATGGCTCTTCCTGACGAAGTCTACCATTCCGTCATGAACCTGAAATCCTCAAAAGCCATGTGGGACACAATATGTGTTCAGTATGAAGGAACATCTGAAGTCCAGGACTCAAGAAAGATCAACCTGGTAAGACAATACGAAAGATTCATTTCTGGTAAGAATGAAACTCTCTCTGAAGTTCACCAACGTTTTAATTGTTTAATTATAGATCTGAAAACTGTTGGTAAGGAATATTCTAACTTTGAAGTGCTGACAAAGTTTCTAGAATGTTTACCTGAAAGCTGGGACAATTATTCTATGTGTCTCAAGTTGTCAAAGGATCTAAAATCAATGACCCTTTCAACCTTATATGGTACGTTGCTGAATCATGAGCAATCAAGCCATCTTAAGAAGAATCTTGTAAAAGATTCCAAAAGCACCCTTGTTGCTTTAATCTCAGAGGAACCTTCTACTCAGCGAACCTCGGTTACTATCACTGAGGTAGAAAGTAACTCTGAAAGGTCATCAGAATCTGATTCTTCAGATGATGATGAATCTTTGGCTCTCCTAACTAAAAAGTTCAGGAGATTTGCCAAAAAGAAAATGTTTAGAAAAAACAAACCTCTTTCCATAACTGACAAGCCTAAATCATCAGCTTTTGTTGATAAGGCTACTGCTACTTGTTTTAACTGCGAAAAGACAGGACATTTTGCTAACGAGTGAAGGTCTAAGAAAGTTTCTAGACCCTCAGCTTTTACAAAGAAACCCTTTGTTCCAAGGAATAAAGATGACAAATACTCAAAGCTGAAAGAAAAATATGCGAAGCTGAAAAGCTTTAAGAAGAAAGGCAAAGACCTGATGGCTAACTATGATTGGGCTGCTTCTGATGAAGAAGCATCATCATCTAACTCTGAAGATGATGAAGCAAATCTATGTCTTATGGCCAAGATTGAAGAAGAGGAAGAAAGTTCAGACATTCCCTCCACTTCAACCTCTGCTATTCAGGTATCACCTTCCTTCTTTACCAATATTGCAAATATTGATGAAGCTGATAGTCTCCGTAAGATCGATCTATTGACTAGAAGTTTATACGAAGCCATGAACGGCAAAACTGTGGTTGAAAACCAAAACCTTGATCTCGCTGAAAAGCTTAAAAACTGTCACCTTCAAATAGAAAAGCTTTCTAAAATTGAAGAAGATTTTAAAGATCAAGTATATTTAAATCAGCTAGTCAAAATCGAACGAGCAGAAGCTATCGCTGCATTAAAAGCTGAAAAAGCTACTGTTGAAGGATGGTGTAATTCTTCAACAAAGATCACTGAGATAATAAAGTCTCAGATTCCCCTGAGTGATAAACGTGGTTTGGGTTATAAATATGAAACTCCAAAACCAACCACTGAGCGCTCAATGCTTAAATTTGGAACGTTCGTATCCTTAGTCGCTGACACTTCATCTTCTCAGTGCTCCTCGTCCTTTACACCAATCCCTGAGGAAACTCCTACCTCAAAAGGAAAGGAGAAAATGGTTTATCCAAAACCTACCTCTGTCTCTAAAGACAAAGGTAAAGGAATTGTTATTTACCAGAATCCTCAGAAGGGTACATTAGTACCAAAGTTGAATGCTTCTAAAGCCTCAGTGACCCTCTCTTCTGGATCAAGGAAGCAGATCTCTGGATCTATTCAGCGATCTACTCCTAGACTCATAGTGGATGTCTTTGGTAAGAAATCTGAAGAACTGAATGTTCATCCCATTTCTAAAGCCAATAGTTTACTTGGTGCTGGCACTTCTAATTCTAAATTAAAAGCTCAGCATTCAAATGGTCCTAGAACTACTTTTAGCTATAGGAAATGTTATCACTGTGGACTCACTGATCATATTGCTAGTAAGTGCCCCACAGCCACCAAAGCTGAAAAGATAGCTAAGGTGAAGATTGCCCCCAAGGCAAAGAAGACCAACCCTGGTGCAACTCAGGTCAAGGTGAATCCTACCACTGAGGTTAAGAAATTAACCAAAGTGAAGAAAGACAAAGTTGAATCTTCAAATGTTGCGAAGACTGCTGAATCTTCCATTCCAACTACTTCCACTGACAAATGTGTATACATGGTTAAGTGGGTACCAAAGAAAAACTAATCTTCTTTTGTATTTCAGGTTAAGAAGGGTATCTGGTATCTCGATAGTGGATGCTCTAGACACATGACTGGAAAGAAAAGCCTGCTCGCTGAATACAAGGAAGAAAAGGGTCCCTCTGTGACTTTCGGTGGAAATGGAAAAGGACATACCCGAGGGTATGGTGTACTTTCAAATGGTACAACCTCCTTCAGAAGAGTCGCATATGTTGAAGGGCTGAAGCATAATCTTCTAAGCATCAGTCAGCTTTGCGACAAGGATAACAAAGTGATCTTCACTAAGGAATCCTGCTTTGTCACTGACAAAAAGGAGAAGATAGCTCTCAGCGGTTATCGTTTGGAAAATGTTTATGTAATAAATATGGACTCAACAACCACTGAGAACTCCTGTTTCTTCTCAAAAGCCTCATCTGATGTCAACTGGCTATGGCATAAGAGGCTCTCTCATCTAAATTTCAAGACACTGAATACTCTTTCTTCAAAAGAGTTAGTTACTGGTCTACCTCAACACTCCATATGGATTTGTTTGGCCCTGTTAACAAACAATCCATCGCTGGAAAGAAATATACGTTGGTCATAGTTGATGAATTCTCTCGTTATACATGGGTTATGTTTCTCCGTTCCAAGAGTGAGACCCCTGAAGAGCTCATCACTTTTGTTCGGAAGATGGAAACCCTGAACAATTTTACCGTTCGCTCAATAAGGAGTGATCATGGGACTGAATTCAAAAACAGTTCTCTTGATTTCTTCTTTGACAGTAAAGGTATTTCTCACAACTTTTCTTCAGTGAGAACACCGCAACAAAATGGAGTCGCTGAAAGAAGAAATAGAACAATTGTTGAAGCTGCACGTTCAATGCTCAGCGATTCTCACCTGCCTACTCAGTTTTGGGCAGAAGCTGTCAACACCGCTTGTTTTACGCAAAACAGGTCGCTGATAGTCAAAAGATTCAATAAAACATCCTATGAACTCTTTCATGGGAGAAAGCCTTCAATCAGCTTTCTTCACATCTTTGGATGTCAGTGTTTTATACTGAACAACAGAGATGCCCTTGGAAAGTTTGATCCTAAGGCTGATGATGGAATCTTTCTTGGATACTCCTCAGTTTCCAAAGCCTTCAGAGTCTTCAATCGAAGAAGACAAACTGTTGAAGAAACAATTCACGTCACGTTTGACGAGTCCCGTTCAGCAAACTCTAAACCGAACGCTGATACTGAAGAACTGAATCAATAGATGTTTTCTCATCTTGGTGATTCAGAAGATATTCCCACTCCTCGTGCTCATCCAGTAGAACATGATAGTCCGACTATCATTTCAAACTTGCAGAATAGTGAAGCTGAAACATCATGGGTCTCAGCTGTTCCTATAAACACTATACCTGCAGTTGATCCAAATGTCTCAGATATTCCATCTACCTCTCAGCAATCAGTAAATGAAATGACAAATGCAAGTATTCCTATCTTAGTTGATACTCCCGACGTCGCTGAAGCTTCATCTTCAGCTCTTCCAGTTCAAGTTGAGTCAGCGTCTCAAGCTCCGGCTCAGCGATGGACTGTAAATCACCCAATTGATCAAATTCTTGGTGATCCAAACGCTGGTATTCAGACTCGACGAAGTGCAGGTAATATTTGTTTATTTGTAAATTTTATTTCACTAACTGAACCAAAGAAAGTAGATGATGCCCTCAAAGATCCAAATTGGGTCAGCGCCATGCAAGAAGAGCTGACTGAATTCGAAAGAAACAAAGTTTGGAAACTTGTTCGAAGACCAACTGACAAAACAGTGATAGGCACTAAATGGGTCTATCGAAACAAGTTGGACGAACATGGCACTGTAACCCACAACAAAGCTCGTCTTGTTGCTCAGGGATACAGACAAGAGGAAGGCATAGATTATGACGAAACATTTGCTCCCGTAGCAAGACTTGAATCTATTCGTCTATTCTTAGCATATGCTGTACACAAAAACTTCAAAGTACATCAGATGGATGTTAAGTCAGCGTTTCTCAATGGAAAGCTGAATGAAGAAGTCTATGTGGAACAACCTCCAGGATTCTCAGATCCTAAGCATCCAGGTTATGTTTATAAACTGGATAAGGCACTTTATGGATTAAAGCAAGCTCCTCGTGCATGGTATGACACTCTTTCTACTTATCTCCATATTGAAAATTTTGAGCGAGGTAAGATTGACAAAACTCTATTTTTTAGAAAAGTGAAAGGTCATATCATTCTAGTTCAAATATATGTTGATGACATTATATTTGGTTCTACTAACCCTGAGCTTTGTACTCGTTTCGCTGATAGAATAAAAGATGAGTATAAAATGAGCATTATGGGTGAACTAACATATTTCCTTGGTCTTCAGATTAAGCAAACTGAAAAAGGAACTTTCATTAATCAGGGAAAGTATGTTAAAGATATGCTGAAGAAATTTGACTTAACTGAAAGTTCAGCTATGAAAACCCCTATGGCACCACCGCTGACACTTGATAAGGACACTAAGGGTGTTCCTGTCAATGTCACGCTGTACCGTGGGATGATCGGCTCACTACTGTATCTTACAGCTAGCAGACCCGATATTATGTTTGCAACATGCTTGTGTGCACGATATCAAGTTGAACCTAAGATATCTCATATGAAAGCTGTAAAGCGAATTTTTCGATATCTTAAGGGTACAACGAACCTAGGTCTTTGGTATCCCAAAGATTCAGGATTTGATTTACTTGCCTATTTAGATAGTGATTTTGCAGGTTGCAGAATGGATAGAAAAAGCACCACAGGAGAATGTCAGCTCCTGGGTGGAAAGATGGTAAGTTGGACAAGTAAGAAGCAAAACTCAGTGTCCACTTCCACAGCTGAAGCTGAATATGTAGCTGCTGGAAGCTGTTGTTCTCAAGTCTTGTGGATGAGAAATCAGCTACTAGACTATGATCTTCAGCTCTCCAAAATTCCAATCTATTGCGACAGCACAAGTGCCATCGCTATAGCCAACAATCAAGTGCTACACTCAAAGACAAAACACATAGAAATCAGATATCACTTTATCAGAGATCATGTGATGAATGGTAATATAGAACTTCATTTTATCCCAACTGATTATCAGTTAGCTGATCTATTCACCAAACCTCTTGATGAGACAAGATTCAACTTTCTCATCAGCGAGCTTGGAATGCTGAACTTTGAAGGATAAAATCCTCAACGGTTTACATTTGATCAGCAATAGGATAAAATCAACTTATATAACCTATTCTATCATCTTCTCTCTGAATAAACTTGATTCGCTGATATCAAGGTATGTTTTTTTACAATCGCATGAAAATGCAAGATTTCAAAACAAAATCACATCGTTGAATATCTCTTCCTTATCAGCGATACTTTGAAATTTCTAAAACCTCACTGATATTTCTATTCAGTGCTTCATGTTTTCAAAAGTATCTCTGAGTTTTTCAAAACCTCAGAGACAACCAAGAATATGAAAGGACAGTTGTGACGTCATTGCAACGGATAAGCCCTGGCACGTTCTTCTTTCTGACACACGTTTGCACGTTTCGTTTACTCGCCAATCAAATGCAAACACGTGTCCGTGTCATGATGAAAATCTTTTCTCGCTCAAGATTTTCTCTTTCTAAAATCTCTATATAAACAAACTCTTTGTTTATATTTTTCTTTTACGCGAACTTCTCCTCCAAGCAAAGAAAGAATTCACTGTTGCATTTGGCTCTCGATTTGTTTTCTCAAGAACAACTGTTCATCTTCTTCATCAAACATCAAGAAAATGGCATCGTCTGACATTCCTGCTACCGCTGAGACCATCTCCACTGACTCTGAGGGAGTAGAAATTATCAAGGCTCCTCAGGTTAAGTTCACTCTGGATAAACTGGATTGGACCAAGGTGAACAATCTCTCTGCGCTTCTCGAGTTTCCTCCCTGAAAGAAAGTCACACATCTAGATGATGCTATGAATTTCCTGAAGAATTGCTGCATTTCAACAGCCCTGACCATTTCACCTCCTGCAAGTCAGCTACTACTATCCCAGTTCTGGTACTCTGCCAGACACTCTCAGCTACCATCCGCCAAAGATCCCTCCAAAACAATTGATTGTATCCTCTGCGATACTGAATATGGCACAATAAAGATCACACCTGCCATCATTCGCAAAGCTCTAAACTTTCCCATCGCTTCAAAAGAAAAACCTTCCGTTCCCTTCCCTGACCATAAGAAGCTCGCTGACAAAGAAGCTCTTATTGCATTTTTTGATGCAATGGGCTATGTATGGGAAATTGGCAGAGACAAGAAGCCTGAGAAGAAGCTGACCCTACTGAAGAAATCAAAAATGCCCAGCGAGATGAACTTCATCTTCGCTCACCTTATCAGCTGCATGACTGCCAAGATCGGCTCTTCTGATCAAGCCGCTCAACCTCAGCAAGCAATGGGATACGCTCTGCTGAAAGGTCTACACATTGATTGGGCATCTCTCATCTATGATGACTTGCTGCAAAAGGTAGACTCTGCCGCTGACAGACCTGCATGGGTTCCATACCCAAGATTCATCAGCGCCATCTTCCAATATGGCCTAAAGGACAGCTACCCGAAAGAGGGTGACCTGAAACTCTCTCAGGTTGGCCCTAAGGTACTCCACTTCAAACCTATTGAAAATGAGGTACGTCTTTCTACCCTTTTAACTCTTCTCAACCCTTCTTCTTCTACTTTTGTGGCTCCTTCAGCGATAATACCCATCGCTGATACCCCGGCCACAAAATCCTCTCCTTCTAAGAAAAGGAAATATTCTTCTACCCCACTTGGTTCTAAAAGGATCAAGAAAACCAAGGAGCATCCCCAGCAATCTCATGCTGAAGACTCCTCAGCTCCTTCTGCAGAGCTGAAGGAACGTTCAGTGGTACGCTCTGCCACATCTGAACAACCCATCCATTCCATCCCAACTTCAGCGTCTCTAAACGCTGAGGTTACAAACTTGGAACCGACCCAACCTCCTTCGGTCTCTCAAAAGACTGATGAAGTGATTCTCAGCGATTCCAACGCTGAACTCCTAACCCCACCTCCATTCATATCCTTCGCTCCTCCCTCCACTAATTTGGACTCTACTCCAGTTATCACTGAAGCGCCTGTCATTCCTCCAGAAATTCAAGAAAAAACTCTTCAAGGAATGATGGATACAGGACCTGCAGAGATGACCATTCGTCAACGAACCTTTGAAGACGACATGGAACATTTTTCAGGAACCCGAAACTTTGACGACTTCGTCAATCCTCCTGCAGGTACACACCAACCCATAAACACTGTGACTAAACCCCAAACTTCTGAGCTTTCCTCTGTTCACAAGTTTTTATATGTTACAGGTCCTAACTTGGGAGACATCAACGCCTCTCTAAAGTCCATGGAAACAAAGCTGCAAGGTCTCACCACCACTCTTTCCAACAACTCTTCAGCTGTAACAAACGCTGGAGAGAATCTTACAAAGCTGACAATGGTGGTGGAGAAAAAGGCTTCCACAGATGACATAAAGCAAGTTGATAAGACTCTCAGCGATTTCGCCACGGTGCTCGCTGACATCTACACAGACTACACCTCTCTCAAAAATTCAGTTTCATCCATGTCCAGCGAGGTCACAACGCTGAAGACATTGGTTGGACAACTAGAGGGAGATATGTCTGCTGTGAAGACAAATGTCAACTTTCTGACGACTGACTTAGGCTCTGTAAAGACCGATGTTGGTTCAATAAAAGTTATGGTCGAGCAGCTACTACACAAGGCGAACACTCCAGCTCCTGCTCCTGCCCCTGTCCGTGAATCTGAACATTTCACAGCGGAGGATCGCACTGAGCTGAAGAAGATCAATCCTGCTATTTCTGGCCTTGAAGACAGATTAGCAAAGATTGAAGGTTGTATAGGCATCTCTGGCCAAGAAGACAGAGAACCTACCGAACCTGCTGAATCAACCCATTCCTCCCCGACTCATCATGAAAAAGAGGGGGAGAAGAGCGCTAAAGATCTTTCCCATGATGAATCTATCAGGGGAGAGAAGGATGCTGAAGAAATCAACGCTGAACCTCAGGGAGTTGAAAACCCTGAGGGAACCGAGAAGCTCGCCTCTGTATCTGAGGGGGAGCAACTCGAAGAAGACGCTGAAGAATCCGAAGCAGAAGATGATGAAGCCATTGACATCCCTGAAGATGAACCATCCTCTTCTCCGAAGAATGATGATGATGATGATGATGATGATGATGACGACTTCTTTATCGTCAAACCTGCTTCAAAGATCAAAGCTCTTAAGGGAATCTCAATAAATGAACCAACAGGGGAGCGGACAAAGACAAAGCCCTCAGCCTCTGGAGCTGAGAAAGGCAAAGGCAAAAGCGTCGTTGAAGATGACAATCTGACGATCTTGCTTGAAAAGCCGGTTTGTCAGGTACACTAAACATCTCTTACTCCATCCCTCCTCTATCATACACTATCAGTTCTACTACCCAAGCCTATACACTTGAACAAATTTTCTCTCTCTGATTCTACCCAAGTTCTTACTTGTAAGATCGCTGTGTTTCAGCTAGTCCTCTCCCCTGTTTGAGGATATCGCTGAAGGTTCCACAACTGCGATTTCACCAATAATACCAGCTGCTGCTGAAGAAATAATCCCAGTCTTAGAGTTAATCTCTGAGACTGATGAACCTGAAGAACAGATGCTCTCGCACAAACGCAGACCTTCCTTAGTTCCTCAAAAGCTAAGTGAAGAGGATCAGAAAAGAAGAGAAGAAATGATAAAGCGATTCGAGGATCAGCGAATCATTCTAAAGCATGATCAACTTCCTTCAGTTCCTCCAAAGTTCAGAATTTCCCAAAAGGAATACAAGGAACACCTCAGAGCTGAACGCCAAATCGCTGAAAGAAAGGAAACTGAAGAAAAGGACAGAGAATACGCCATCAAGCTTACTCAAGATTCTGTCAAAGACCCCAAGCTGAAACGTGTTCCCATTCAAGTCCAACGTAAGCTTTGGGAAGAAGCACAGAAGATCGTGGAGAAGAAAACTGAAGTTTCTCAGACCACCCTGAACTGGTGTAAAGAGAAAATACACTTCAGATATCGTCCAGCGAAGATCAACAAGGTATTCATCTCTGGAAGAACATCTATCGGAGTACCTATTGTTGACATCAAACTTTTCAGAGAAGATGGCCAATCTGAAGCCTTTCGCGCTGACGCTGTAAAAAGGTATGGTCTCTCTGAATGGCTGGAGATGAGGTTAGCTATCCAAACGTCTCAATCTAAGTATAAGGATCATTTCGAAAAGCTGATAAACAGACAGATCGATTTGATATATTCTTGTGTGGATATTCCTCCTCCTCATGATCTAAAGCTGAAAAGAAAAAGGGCCTCTTCAAAGAAGAAACGTCAAGATTCAGACTCAGGTCCTGTCATAAGAAATGAAACTGGTATCGGTTTCTCTCACGCTGAAGTGCTTGGTCCTGACCCTTGACATATCTTTGCCACCATGTGAACTTTTCGTCCCTGGTAAAGTAGTCAGTGATCCATATGGAATATTCTTTCTTGACTACGATGGACGAAAATGTTTTCAATGGATCGCTGAGCTTCCTATCACTCCAATTGAACAGCTCAGAGACCTCATCTGGTGGTGTGACTTCAAACAAGACATTCAGGCATGATACCTAAAACCCTTAATCTTTGATGAAGCGCTGAACAAAAGAAAAAAGGGAGTAACGGTTCCTGACTGGATGATCCCCACTGAAAAGACCCTTGATGAACTTCTCGTTAAGGAAAAAACCTCTGTAAGCTGATAGGATCGCCTCTTTCATCTATCGTATCAGTTATCCTTTTGTACTTGTAATTTATTTCGCTTGTACTTGTAATTTTTCATTTCCATCTTTAATCTTTACAATGTTTAAAGAAAAATTTCAGCGAACGTACTTTACTCCATCAGTACAGAAAAGATCCCAGAAAACAGTAAAAGGGACAAATATTTTATGAGTTCTTTTTATCCTTATGTTTTCATTAAATAGCAAATCTCTCTGTTGCTATGTCATAATCAAATAGGGGGAGATTGTTGATCCAAACCCTCAGTGATTTGATAATGACCCTCTCTTATATACTTAGTGAAAATTGTAAGTAAACAATATGTATCAGAGTTTCACTATCGCTGATAAGTACTAAGATCTTCCAGTACCGCTGATAGGAACTCTCGCTCTTTAAAATAAACATTCAGCGAAACTGTTCACCATTAATGCTCTGAGTCTGTTCAGTCATTATGATGATCGCTGATAAGTTAGTTGTTTACTTATGATCCCTGAAGACAAGTTTCACGTCAACATAGGTTCTACGCTGAAGTCAAAGATCAAGCTCAAGAACCAGCGACAAGTCTCCTAATGAACTGATGCGGATCAGCGAAGACTCAGATTTGTCCATTCAACGTGAAGTATCAAGTACAAGACTTCAGCTATCGCTGAACTTTATCATTCGCTGAATAGAAATGATAATGTTCTGAATCAACGAAAGCTGATCATGAAGTCCTCCGTACAAAATACTTTTGTCTTAACCTCCCTTGCACGACTCCGTACGAATTGTCAGAAAAGAACCTCCGATTGTCTGAAATCGTACAACCACTCTGATACTACACTGTTCATTCCATACGGCTACTAAGGTTGTCAACAAAGGTCAATGACATGCAACCAACCAGCTGATGACACATGTAAAGTACATACTGACTTGCATTAAATGCATGCAGTATATAAAGAGTTGAACCCACTTCTTTTGAAGTAACTTGCTAACTCTGGACAAGTTCAATCTCTTATCTCAAGATAGGTTATTATTAGTAATTTCCTTATCTTTCTTAGTGCAAGAAAACCTTTGTGTTCCAACTTGTTTAGATTTAGGTTTATCCTTAATCTTGTTTCCGCAACAAGCTGTAATTGTTAATGATTTATCAATAAACAATTTAGAAAAGTAAAATCTGTGTGTTTGTATTCAACCCCCCCCCCCCCCCCCCCCCGCTTCTACAAACTTGTATAGGCCTTCGGGACCAACAAGACCCACTTGCAACCAACAACGTTAATGTTTGGTTTTGCTGGAATGAGAGTCCATGTCCCGTTTGCTAATAAAGCACTGATTTTGGCATCCATAGCATTTCGCCAACGTGGGTGTATTTTATCCTAGAGTTGTAAACGAACACGAACGGAGGCTTGACAATGTTCGTTCGATTAACTTAACCGAACAAATGAATAAACACAAACGGTAAACAAACGAATTTTTTTGTGTTCATGTTCGTTCGTTAAGAAATTTTGTTTGTTCGTGTTCGTTTATGTTCGTTCATTAAGAGCTAAACGAACTTAAATGAACATAAACGAACTTAAAATGAACATAAATGAACAAAAATAACCACCGTTACTCATCATTTCGTTGGTAAAAACATCATAACAAAATGAAAAATTGGGTTAATTTAAGAGGTATAAAAAATAATTCTTAAGAATTAATTTACTTAATGAATTTACATATTAATGTCATACTACATAAACATGCTTATATATGTAAACAAATGTAAACAAACGTAAACGAACTTAAACGAACATTAACGAACATAAATGAATGAACGTTCACGAACGTAAATGAGCGAACGAGACCATTGTTCATGTTCGTTCATTTAACTAAACGAACCAGAAATTGTGTTCATGTTCGCTCATTTATTAAATAAACGAACATAAACAAACTCCCCGTCGAACGACTCACGAACGGTTCGCTGAACGTTCGGTTCGTTTACAGCCAACAAGTTGGGTCTTCAACATTTGTGTCCTGTAACGGATGGTTAGTAGCAGATAAACATAATCGATTAACAGGTTTGTAAATTCCATCTTTTGATCTAGTGACCATAGGATGCTCCGAAGCAGAAAGTGATGGTTGGTGTGGTGGTTGTGTAGAAGTTCGATCGATGTTTGAAGAGGTAGAGGGAGAGGAATTTACAGCTGACGGGATAGTGTGTGGTTGAGAGTTGGTAGAAGTAGTGGGTGGTGTAGATACAGGGTCGACTAGGGGTGAAGTGGGATTAAGAACCGGTGGGGTTGGATGAATAACGGGTGAGGGGGCTGGTGGTGAAATGGAGGGTGACAAGGAAGATAATTTGAAAGTGGATTGTAGTGGTGAAGTATTCATAGCAGAGACACTTACATTGGGGTCGCCAGCATGCACGGTCGAATAAGGGAAAACGGTCTCCTCAAAAGCAATATGTCGTGAAATGTAGAGTCGTTTTGACTCCTTGTGGTAGCACATAAAACCTTTTTTAGCGCTGCAATAACCAATAAAAATGCACGCAAGAGATCGCTTATCCAATTTATGTGCCGCATAGGGCCGTAAATATGGATAACAAAGACACCCAAATGACTTTAGCGATTTGTAATGTGGTTGGGAAGAAAACATGAGTTCAAGTGGAGTACTACCTCTTAAGGGTGATAAAGGAAGCCTATTTATGAGATAGCAGCTTGTGGAAAATGCATCGGCCCAAAAATATAATGGCATGGGAGAATATTTTAGGAGAGAAAGGCCAGACTCGACTATATGTCTCTGGCGTCTCTCCGCTAAACCATTTTGGGCAGAGGTGTGTGGACAAGTAAACCGGTGAAGAATGTCGTTTTGAATAAAAAACGGGGTAAACTTTTTGTATTCAGTTCCATTGTCCGTTTGGAAGATTGTGATCTTTTTACCGGTTAAGTTTTCAATTTGAAGTTTGAACTGGATGAAGACTTTTAAAGCATCGCTTTTATGAGTGAGAGGATATATCCAAGTGTATCTAGAGTAAGCATCCATTAGAAGTAAGTAGTAACGAAAACCATTACGAGATAGCATATGGGCAGGACCCCATAAATCAGAAACAACAAGTTCAAGTGGTTCGTTATAAACAGTGGAACTTGATGAAAAAGGGAGTTTTTGACTTTTACTAACTCGACAAGCATTACAGTAGGACATAAATTCATTTTCTACTGGAAGAGCATGACTAGACACAATTTTATTAACCGTCTTCATCATCGGGTGACCAAGTCAGTGATGCCACAAGGAAACTAATTCAGATTGAAAAACAAACGAAAATGGCTTGTCATCGAACTGATAAAGGCCCCCTTTATTCGTGTCGTGCAGCAGTGTCTAGCGCGTGTCCCGATCCTTTACATAAAAATAAGATGGGTGAAACTCAAAATAAACATTGTTATCTTCGGAAAACTTAGAGACGGATAGTAAGTTGGTGGATATAGATAGTACATGATAGATATCATTGAACAAAAATGGTCGACTATTGAAACAAAATGAGGATTTACCAACATGTTTAATCGAAAGTGTATTACCATTACCAACTTTGATACGATCAGGACCGTCATATGGTGTCTGAATATGAAGATTGTTCAAGTCTGCTGTTAAATGATGGGTAGCACCGCTGTCAGGACACCAATTGCCGTCAAGAAACGAACCAGGAGCAACCACATATGCAGTAGATGGATTCTCGGAAGAGGACGCTGGAGGGGGGTACGATCGAATCGATACCAGCAGTCTACATCGGTGTGTTTCTAACGACCACGTATTTGACATGGACCATGACCAGGACGGGGAATTGAGGACCAATACTGAGTTTTGGGTGGAGGCTTGTTTCTGCTTCCTTGAAAACTCGGTCTTCCACGATTTCCATTTATGTTAGGTGCTCCATTCGGGGATCGAAAACGACCACGATGGGCTAAGTTATCCATTGGTTGAGGAAAGTTTGCGGCTTGTGCCTCTAGGCGCATTTCGTATGCGAGAAGATTGGAGTAGAAGTCATCCATGTGCAGTTCTGCAACAGAGGCGGTGAGGAGAGTGACGATGGGATCGTAGAACGAGTCTAAACCACCAAGCATCATATGTTTCAGATGTGAGACGGTCTGACCAGAGGCTGCAAGTTTATTAGCTAGTTGTTTAGCATGTAGATAATATTCCGCCATTGTCTTGTTACCTTTGCGCATATTTTGTAGTTCACACTTGAGGTGCAACGTGCGGGCTTGAGATTGAGAGGAAAAATGGCGTTTGAGAGATTCCCAAACTGCTCGAGAGGTAGTGATACCGACCACTTGTGCTAGGACCGATTCAGTTAGAGAGGAGAGCAACCATCCAAGAAGGATTTGGTCTTGCTTCTGCCAGGTAACATAGGTTGGATTGATATCCGTTGATCCAGAGAGACAACGTGGAGGGCAGGGATGGCTCCCGTCGATGTAGCCTTCCAAGTCATACCCTTTTAAGAGGGGTTGAAATTGTGTCAACTAGAGGAGATAATTGTTGTTGTCAAGTTTGACGGTCTGTATTGAGGGGACGGAGGATGCAGCGGCAGGAGTGGTGGGAGTATTTGCAGATTCTACCATTGATGATGGATATAGAAAGATTGAATGAGGGATCGAATTTAGGTTGATACCATGTAGAGTTTGAAGAATGGTTGCACACCTTTTAATTGAGGCGTTGCCGTATATTTATATTACTTGAAAGTTGTTACAAATCCTATTGTGTAGGAGATAAACACTGTAACACCCTAAAATTCAGGACCAATTTAAACCTCAAAATACATGTGTTATGATCATCAAAATATCAGACTTTTATAAACCAAAGGATCAAAAGTATGTTTCTATATACATAAGATCATCCAACTTAAATAATCTGATCAATCTAATTATGCATCACAATAAGATCAACTAGATTATCTAAGGTTTGTCCCAAAAGTCATCAAAATATCCTGATCCTTCGATATCGCCAAGTCTGATTGTTCTTCAACTGTCATCTCACTTCCCCACTATTTCCCAGAGCCTGTACCTGGTAAGACAATTTAATTTGAAACATTAGGCTTTCGCCTAGTGAGATTATCCAAATCAAATTAAAATTAATCAACAAAATATTAACAGATATATCAACCATCTTACCACACCAAGCTCGTATCTACCATTGAAATCCACTTATCCCTTTACTTATGACTAATTTACCTAGTCATTTTACTACCAACGAGTATTACTATAAATCCCACCGGACTTATAAATAACTCTAATTCCCAGAAATTGCAGTTTCCAAACCTGCTTCTTTCTGAATTAAAATTACAATTTCTCAACAATGAAGATATCTCATCTCCCGATTGAAATGGGAATTACAACTCCAAGTCTGCCATTCCTCATTTCATTTCCTCCCCATCTTGAATCACTGGTCTCCCAAATGAGATTTTATCGCGATCAACAACCACCAGAGACCCTCACAGATGATTCAAGATTCACTCCAATAACTAGAAATACATCCCAACAGTCCCCTGGCTAGTAAACGGTTCTCATTATACCGTACTATATGCCCACTAGACCAGATGTAGATTTCTAGCCAACGCCACACAATAATTGTGTATCATCACTCATTCTATTGTATACTAAATCTATACAATTCAACATAACATGGTTTTTATATCAACAACAGAGTTATAAACATATAACAATTAGCATATTCATATCAGATTGCATATCACATAACAGTCTCAAAATGCTACTGAAAGTCAAAACTTTTCGTAAGCTACTGTAGCGAAAAGCTACACTTTTCGCAAGCCAAAGCTGCGAAAAGTCCACTTCTCGCAACCCACTATTGCGAAAACTCTACTTTTCGCAACCCTCTATTACGAAAAGTCTAGAATTCGCAACCCTTGTGTTGGGAACTGAAGATTTGCTAAGTATGGATAGTACTGCCAGAACAACTTTAATACTGCCAGGGCATAATTAATACTGCTTGTCAAGATTAATACTGCTGAAGCAAGGTTAGTACTGCTGAGTCAAGTTAATGCTGCTGGAATGAATTAATGCTGCTGGAGAATATTAGTACTGCTCATGCTGAATGAAGTTAATACTGCTGATGTGATAAGTTTGGAATGCGAGAATGTTGGAGATAAAGATGGAATGATTGAAGATATGCGTGAAAGAATATTCTGAAGATCAATTTTGTTTTGATAGTTATCTTGTACTTATTTTGTATAAATAGATGTTGATAGATAGCTATTCGAGATACGACGAGAGTCTAAGAATACGTTTTGTTTTAGAGAGAATTAACCTCAAGGTTTAGAACCCTATTTCTAGAGAAGTAGAAGTCGTCTTGATTGAGCATGTTCATCAAGATTGAGGTTTGGTTGTAAGCTTGTGAGTTGAATTAGTGAATACAAACAGCTGTGTGTTTTCTGATATATTGTTCTTTGATTGTGTGAATTAAAGTTCTATTCCGCAGATTCTTTAATTCTGAGTTCTAAGTATTATTAGTCTTGTTAAGATTCAATCCTGACACCTTGGTTGCGAAAACTTCACTTTTCGCAATACACTGTTGCGCAAAGTCACTGTTCATCGTCACTTTCATTTCGATTCAGTTCTTCCTTTGACTCATTAAGCTTACCAATTCTTAATCAAATCATACCACTGATATCATATACAAGTATAGCATATCTATAACACTTTTAATTGCTTAATTTTAACAAGAATGAATAACTCACCTGGATATTCTTGAACACAGTATTCTTCCAAAATCAATGTCTTAATCAACAGCTTAATCAAATCTGGACAGAATACTATAATTAAAATCTGTGGAGATGAATGATACTAACAGAGAAATTAAACTCTTACCACAAAATCACCAAACGATTTCTCCTTCTCAATATCTATCTCTCTCTGCTTCGTTCTATCTCTCTCTCGATATTTCTCTGATTTCCTTTTCTTTTCTTTTTAGAATACTAAAAGGTGACACCTCACATAAAGCATGAGTCATTACCCATTTTCCACCAACAACCCCAAACTTCCAATTAATGGCAAATCAACCCTCCAAGTTAACTTTTCTCAAAACTAAATTGTGCTAAAATACAGTTTGTATCTTATTAATTTACAATGGAAATTTTGGGATGTTACAATACTCCCCAACTTGAAAAGGATTTCATCCCCGAAATCAAACTAAGCAAACAATTGAGGGTATCGTTTCTTCATTTCTTCCTCCGACTCTAAAGTCACGTTACTGCCTCGGTGATGTTTCCATTGTATCTTCAACATAGGCACCTCTTTGCCGTTCCTTAACTTCCGAACCGATCTTTCTAGAATCGCTTCCGGTTCTTCAACACATTGACTCTTCTCGTCCACCTTGACATCCGTTATCGGAATCACATCTTGTTCTTCGGCTAAACACCTCCGAAGATAACATACATGAAACACATTGTGAATTCCTTCCAATTCAGGCGGAAGATCTAGCTGATAAGCTTGTTGACCAATTCTTTTGATGATGACAAAAGGTCCTAGAAAACGAGGACTTAACTTCCCACGCTTTCCAAAACGAATTACACCTTTCCACGGAGATACTTTTAGCATAACGCGCTCCCCAACTTGGAATTCTATTTGCCTTCTTTTTAAATCAGCATAACTCTTTTGTCTGTCCTGAGCCGCTTTCATGTGTTGTCGGATTTCTTTGATTTTATCAGCCGTTTGTTGCACCATTTCTGGTCCAGCAAACTGTTTCTCTCCAGCTTCTAGCCAACACACTGGAGTTCTACACTTCCTACCATACAAGGCTTCGAACGGTGCTCTCCCGATACTAGAATGATAACTATTGTTATACGCAAATTCCACTAATGGCAAGTGCGTATCCCAGTTACCTCCAAAATCTAGTATACATGCTCTAAGCATATCTTCTAATGTCTGAATAGTTCTTTCACTTTGACCGTCGGTTTGCGGATGATACGCGGTACTCAAATTCAATTTCGTACCCAATTCTTCTTGAAGTGACCGCCAAAATCTTGACGTAAACCGACTATCACGATCTGAAACAATAGACACTGGAATACCATGTCTTGACACCACTTCGTCAATATACAATTTCGCTAACTTTTCTATCGGTGAAGCTTCTTTCATTGCCAAGAAATGAGCACTCTTTGTCAACCTGTCAACTATTACCCATATTGCGTCGTTACCTTTTTGTGTTTTTGGTAACATCGTTACGAAATCCATGGTAATCTTATCCCATTTCCATTCCGGAATTTCCAAAGATTGAAAACTTCCGTATGGCTTTTGATGTTCAGCTTTAACTAAAGAACAGGTTCCACACATTTCTACACATCGAGCCACATCTAACTTCATGGTTGGCCACCAATAATGTAGCTTCAAGTCTCTATACATTTTAGTACTTCCAGGGTGAATGGAATACTTAGATTTGTGAGCATCTTCCATAATCAACTCTCTATTCCCACCTTTTCTTGGTACCCAAACACGGCCTCGGAACAACTTCACCCCACGACTATCTTCCGTCAGTTGAAACCGTTGTTTGACCATAACTTCATCTTTTAAGTTTTCTTCCAAAAGGGCTTCCATCTGAGCAGTCTTTATTCGTTCAATCAAACTTGACATCACATCAATTCGAGCATTTGTTGACATCAGACAACCACTATACTCCTTTCTGCTTAAAGCGTCAGCCACTACATTTGCTTTACCAGGATGGTAATGCAATTCACAATCGTAGTCTTTAAGTAGTTCCAACCACCTTCTCTGTCTCATATTTAATTCCTTCTGATCAAAGACATGCTTTAAACTCTTATGATCAGTATAAAGAGTACACCTCGTACCGTACAGATAATGACGCCATAGCTTCAAAGCAAAAACCACCGCTGCTAACTCCAAATCATGCGTAGGATAATTCTTCTCATGCTCTTTCAATTGCCTTGATGCATAAGCAATCACCTTGCCTCTTTGCATCAATACACATCCTAGTCCCATCTTTGAAGCATCAATATACACTACAAAATCATCTGTACCTTCAGGCAGAGCTAAAATAGGAGCTTCACACAACTTTTGTCTTAAGGTCTTGAAAGCTGATTCCTGCTTTTCAGTCCAAACAAACTTTACATTTTTACGAGTTAAAACAGTCAAAGCAGAAGCAATCTTTGAGAAATCTTGAATAAATCTGCCAAACCCAAGAAACTTCTGATTTCAGATGCATTCTTTGGAGTTTCCCAATTCATCATTGCTTCTATTTTGGCTGGATCCACTTTCACCCCTTCAGCTGAAATTACATGACCCAGAAATTGTACTTCTTCTAGCCAAAATTCACATTTCGAGAATTTTACATACAACTTCTCCTTTCTTAGTACTTCCAAAACTTCCTGAAGATGACACTCGTGATCATTTTCATTCTTTGAATAGACTAGTATGTCATCAATAAAGACAATGACAAACTTGTCTAGAAATGACCGACACACTCTATTCATCAGATCCATGAATATAGCTGGAGCGTTAGTCAATCCAAATGGCATCACCAGAAATTCATAATGCCCATATCTCGTTCTGAAAGCAGTCTTCGGAATATCTTCATCTCTTACTCGTATTTGATGATACCCCGACCTCAGATCAATCTTAGAAAAACATCCTGCACCTTGCAATTGATCAAACAAGTCATCAATTCGTGGCAACGGATACTTGTTCTTGATTGTCACCTTATTCAATTCTCGATAATCTATGCACATCCTCATACTTCCATCTTTCTTCTTAACAAACAGCATCGGAGCTCCCCAAGGTGAAGAACTCGGTCTGATATAACCTTTGTCTAATAACTCCTGCAATTGTGACATCATCTCTTTCATTTCTGCTGGTGCTAAACGATACGGCGCACGAGCTATTGGTGCTGCTCCAGGAATTAGATCAATACGGAACTCTACTTGCCTTTCCAAAGGTAAACCTGGAAGGTCATCTGGGAATACATCTGAAAAATCACGTACTACTTTAATGTCTTGTATCTGCTTCTTTTCTGACTTAGCGTCCAGAACATATGCCAAATATGACAAACATCCTTTTGCTAAACACTTACGTGCCTTTATGACTGAAATCAACTGTACTTCTCCCTTTTGCTTCTCCCCATAAATTATTACATCATCTTGATCAACCATCGGAATTCGGATCAACTTCTTAGCACACATTATTTCGGCTTGGTTATCAGACAACCAATCCATTCCCAAAATAACATCAAATCCTCCAATTTCCATCAACAACATGCTAATTGGAAACTTCGTATCCTCTATCTGAATCATACAACCATCTATTCTTTCATCAACCAAGGCTAGACCCCCATTAGCTATTTCAACTACTAAGGCATCTCCTAGAGTAGTGACAGGCATAGCTAATTTTCCATAGAACACTTTGGATACAAACGAATAATTTGCACCACCGTCAAATAACACACGAGCAGGTATAGAGTTTATAAGGAATGTACCAGAGACAACATCCTTGGATCCCTTCGCTTCTTCAACTGTCATATTAAACGCTCGTCCTGTTGGTTTTGGTATAACTGCCTTCTTTCCTTGTTCTCCCTCCTTTTTCAGCTTCGGACAATCCCGTCGAATATGCCCTGGCTGTTTACATTCAAAACACACTGCACCCGGTAGTAAACAATTAGATGCAAAGTGCCCCGTCTTTCCACATTTATAACACTCTGGCCCGCTTGTTCGACATGGCCCAAAATGCTTATTCTTACACTTCGGACACCAGTTGGGTTCCCTTCGTGAATCTGAACGTATATTTTTACCAAACAACCTGAGTTTCTGAGAAGAATCAGAGCGACCTTCCCACTTTCTTTTATCTCCAGCCTGAGCTTTCTCTTCCCTATCTCTGGCATACATCTCCTCTATTAACTTGGCCTCTTCAATCATTTCCCTGAGCGCTACAGCCTTTCAATTCCGCACTCGGGACATCATTTCGGCCGGTAACCCTTTCAGATAGGATTTAACTTTATCTTTTTCAGTAGGAGCCACGTGCCCTACCAAATTCAGTTTCTCCATAAATAATTCCGTATATCTTCTCACCGACATGTTACCCTTTTTGAGATTTCTAAACTGTTCTTCTATCCGATCCATCTCATGTTCGTTACAATATTCTTTCAGTATCTTCTTTTTAAATGATCCCCATGTCATAGCATCTAACACAGTTGTCGTCAACGAAGCTGTCAAAACATTCCACCAATTCAAAGCATTACCTCTTAACATCTGAGAAGCAAATCTGACTTTTGATCCTTCCTGACATTCACAGGCTCGGAAGGCTTGCTCTATCTCCCGCAGCCAATTCATACACGCAACTGGGCTGTCTTCCCCTTTAAATTCAGGCGGCTTGCAGCTTAGAAATGTTTTGTAAGAACAAATTATGTCTACCCTTCGTTCCGCCTCTATTACTGGATTACCTATCGGATTTATCACTCCAGTATCAATCACTCGACGTCTTGGTTTTATATTCCTGTCATTGAACAACTTTGTAAACATTTCTGTTTGTCTTTCCATGGAGGCGTTCATCAAATCAGCTTGTCTTTCTACCGAAGCATTCATCATTCTTGACACGTTCTCCATTATTCTTGCCTCCATATTAGAATCTGTTGTCTGACTAACATTGCTAGTACCCACCCTCGGAGCTGAAGTATGCATACCTCCCAAAGAAAGAAAATCTCTTGGTGCATTATGCATGTTACTCACTTCTGCCTCCTCAGTTCCAACTCTTTCTCTAGGTGGCGTATTCACCATTGCTCTGATCAAACACAAATAACCATATAAATGGTTAAGCAGAATTCTAACATACTAAACGTACTTTATCACTAATTAGCCCTTGCAACAATTGAGAAACAAGCATGCTTATGTAACAATATATCCATAATAACAGTAGCTAATTGAAATTGCGAACATATCATACATGAGAATTCTCGTTACCATTGTTACAATACTAATTTAGTGTATTTCCGTCCATCCTAAGACTACCCGGTCTTAGCAATTTTACCCATCTCTCGTAGATCATAACTTAATTTCATCACAGCTTAAGTCTAGGCATATCAAATTCATACCTAGTTCGCTTAAACTAAAGCTCTGATACCATACTGTAACACCCTAAAATTCAGGACCAATTTAAACCTCAAAATACATGTGTTATGATCATCAAAATATCAGACTTTTATAAACCAAAGGATCAAAAGTATGTTTCTATATACATAAGATCATCCAACTTAAATAATCTGATCAATCTAATTATACATCACAATAAGATCAACTAGATTATCTAAGGTTTGTCCCAAAAGTCATCAAAATATCCTGATCCTTCGATATCGCCAAGTCTGATTGTTCTTCAACTGTCATCTCACTTCCCCGCTATTTCCCAGAGCCTGTACCTGGTAAGACAATTTAATTTGAAACATTAGGCTTTCGCCTAGTGAGATTATCCAAATCAAATTAAAATTAATCAACAAAATATTAACAGATATATCAACCATCTTACCACACCAAGCTCGTATCTACCATTGAAATCCACTTATCCCTTTACTTATGACTAATTTACCTAGTCATTTTACTACCAACGAGTATTACTATAAATCCCACCGGACTTATAAATAACTCTAATTCCCAGAAATTGCAGTTTCCAAACCTGCTTCTTTCTGAATTAAAATTACCATTTCTCAACAATGAAGATATCTCATCTCCCGATTGAAATGGGAATTACAACTCCAAGTCTGCCATTCCTCATTTCATTTCCTCCCCATCTTGAATCACTGGTCTCCCAAATGAGATTTTATCGCGATCAACAACCACCAGAGACCCTCACAGATGATTCAAGATTCACTCCAATAACTAGAAATACATCCCAACAGTCCCCTGGCTAGTAAACGGTTCTCATTATACCGTACTATATGCCCACTAGACCAGATGTAGATTTCTAGCCAACGCCACACAATAATTGTGTATCATCACTCATTCTATTGTATACTAAATCTATACAATTCAACATAACATGGTTTTTATATCAACAACAGAGTTATAAACATATAACAATTAGCATATTCATATCAGATTGCATATCACATAACAGTCTCAAAATGCTACTGAAAGTCAAAACTTTTCGTAAGCTACTGTAGCGAAAAGCTACACTTTTCGCAAGCCAAAGCTGCGAAAAGTCCACTTCTCGCAACCCACTATTGCGAAAACTCTACTTTTCGCAACCCTCTATTACGAAAAGTCTAGAATTCGCAACCCTTGGTTGCGAAAACTTCACTTTTCGCAATACACTGTTGCGCAAAGTCACTGTTCATCGTCACTTTCATTTCGATTCAGTTCTTCCTTTGACTCATTAAGCTTACCAATTCTTAATCAAATCATACCACTGATATCATATACAAGTATAGCATATCTATAACACTTTTAATTGCTTAATTTTAACAAGAATGAATAACTCACCTGGATATTCTTGAACAAAGTATTCTTCCAAAATCAATGTCTTAATCAACAGCTTAATCAAATCTGGACAGAATACTATAATTAAAATCTGTGGAGATGAATGATACTAACAGAGAAATTAAACTCTTACCACAAAATCACCAAACGATTTCTCCTTCTCAATATCTATCTCTCTCTGCTTCGTTCTATCTCTCTCTCGATATTTCTCTTATTTCCTTTTCTTTTCTTTTTAGAATACTAAACTCATAAAATCAGTATTATCAAATACTGATTTACTCCTAAGGTGACACCTCACATAAAGCATGAGTCATTACCCATTTTCCACCAACAACCCCAAACTTCCAATTAATGGCAAATCAACCCTCCAAGTTAACTTTTCTCAAAACTAAATTGTGCTAAAATACAATTTGTATCTTATTAATTTACAATGGAAATTTCGGGATGTTACAAACACAGATTACAGCAAAAGGTTGTTTCAAACAGATTACAACAAAAGATTATTTCAAAGATGGATTAGGTTGCTGAGTTGTTTCTGTTTGACTTGAACTTCTTGGTGGATTAGGCTTGACACCATGTTACTTTGTAAAAGAGTTATTTGAAAAGAGAAGAAATGTTCCAACATATACTACAACAAAATTGAGTTTATAGGGCGCCTAAAATAAATAAGCATAATAATAGAGTATTTTATAGGACCAAAGTTTATACGACAAAACAAAAAAAACGTCATATTTAAAAGTGTTACAAAAAGTTTATAGGACGCCTTTGGGCGTCATAAAAACCTTTTTAGAACAATTTTCAAATAAAGCATCCTAATAACTAGGGTTGTAACAAACTGAACGTTCAATGAATCGTTCGTGAACCGTTCGGCGGGAAGTTCGTTTATGTTTGTTCATTTAATAACACTACACCAAATGTTGCTTTAGACAACAAATGTTAATTGTCTTTGTTGCTTAAGATAAGCTTAGGCAACAAATGCTAACATATGTTGCCTAAGTTTCCTCTTAGGCAAAGTGTAATTCTATGTTGCCTAAGTGAGACCTTATGCAACGTATGAATAATTATATGAATAATTATCAAAAAGAAGAAAAACTTGAAGAACACTCAACTTTGCCAAAAACTCTAATAATCCTAATCTGATCAATGTGATATACAGGCTCTGATACCAATTGTGATCCCAGAACAAGTAATCAATCAATGTAAATAATAAAGGAAGCCATCTCTATATTCAATATGATCAAAGTAGCACACAAGATGAATTGAGAGCAAATACTAGTGTGTGTGGCTACTATGTGTGATGAAATGACCTAAATCCTAAAGAGGAAAGTAGCAAACAATATATACCTATGATAAGTTTGAAACTATTACATAATAGGTCCCTCTACTTGGTACAATCATAATTAAGCATTAACAATCTCCCCCCTTGTACCAATGTAGAGGCAAAAGATTTAGACGTCCACTAGGGCCACATACTTCTTCCGAATGCCGAATATGATCTCGAATCTTCATAGAGCATGTCGGTACTCCTTTCGGTAGGTAATAGCTTACATCACTTGGTTGATCAAGTCTCTTTCTTTATCTTTGAGCTTCACCTTTCCATTTGCATCCAGATGAAGCTTGCTCTTTAGGTGTGCCATAATCATCTCGAGAGTACCATCGCTGAACTTGTTTACTTCAACGACTCTCATAAATCTCTTCTTTGAGTCTTAATCGAGGTAGACAACTCCAAGCTCTGGTTTCTTCAGTACAGTGTAAGCAGGGATACCTTGGATATCAGGCAGATTTCGGTTTGGTCCTCTCAGATTTACATTTGTTTGGTGAGACTCAAGAGCCATCTGAAAGTCAGTAAGGTAGGAGAACTTTAGAATGTTCCGCATGAATCTTTTAACACTTTGATATGCGACAGACAGTTCTACTTTCTTCTCCGGGAGGGTGGCAAGGAGGTTGTAAAGGCTTAGAAGATCATCCAGTTTCAGGCTCTTGAAGTCAGCCTCGGAGAACACACATTCAGAACCATCAGATCTTAGGACAGTGAATTCAGGATAAAATACGTTGAACATCTTTTGAGATTCAACCTTCAGCACCTTCACTGTCATGTTGTCCGATCTGACAGCACTTGTTTCTCTCTCTTTATTACGCATAACATGCAGAAACTCGATCTTCTTCAGTGATGGCCAATCCTCTATCCCGTAGACTTTCTCCAAGTTTATTCTCTGAACGTCTTTCACGAACAAATCTTTCCTTAAGCTTTCTTGGAAGGGAATTAGGATAGCAACTCTTTCACCAGTGGCCACGTATCTCGGCTCAGCATCAATAACCTCTTGATACACCCGAAGTTCGGCCTCAAGTGTAGGATCTCTGATCTTACCATCAGGAATTACCGGTGCTTGTGGAGCTGAAGTACCTGTACCCGGATCTGCTGTTTCTGGCAGTGGAGGAGCATCATCTTCGGATTCAATTTCCATATCTTGATCCCCAGTATTATCAAACTCATTGTCCAGAGTTTCAATCATTTCTTCTTAGATCTTATGGACGGTCATTTCCGGCTCTTCCTATGAATCAATGTAGATAATATCAATGAACATATTGTCGGCCATCCGCTCATCCGTCGTTCTATTGTCAACACCTGAAGGCTTTTCAACCCCGGTTATGACATCAGCTAGAACTTCCATTTCTGTATCTTGTACCTGTACCACAGCAGTCGTCGTTACAGCTTCAGTTGTTTCCTGTTCACTGACTGAACCCCCCTCATTTCCTGTACCCATACCACTTGTTTCTCTGACCCTTGCTCTCTTCTCCCCCTCATGCTGACCAGGATCATCATGATCATCATGTCTTCGTATATCTGAGGCTTGAGCTTGCACACCACACGCCTGTTCGACAACGGTGATCCGCGAGGCTAGAGATTGGTAACCAGCAACAATAGCTTTAGTCATATCTTGCATGGACGCGTTCAAAGCTTGATATTCAGCACTCGTGGATGTTGAGGTTTGAGGTTTGAGGTTGAGTTTGTTGGCGTAGTAATCCAACAAGGTCAACCTCTTCAGTCGTGTTGGAATCGCCTTGGGCTAAAAGTCGGGCTAACAGCTCTGATTTGAGCTGGTCGGTTGGTATTTGGTGTAACGGTACTGGTGGTGGTGTTTGTGGATCGGATTCAGCACGAAATGGTTGATTCAGAGGAGTTGATGAAGATTTGGCAACGCCTTTTTCCTTTTACTGCTCTTTTAACTTCAGCTGATAGGTCACCAACAATCTTCCTCAACTCGTCGGTGTGCTTCTATTAAGTGGTGTCAATTGAAGCCAGTGAAGCTCGCAAAACCTCCAAAGTGATGTAGTGCGGATAAGGACCAAGATTCTAAATGACCTGTGAAATAGTTAACGATGGGAAAATAGACCTAACACCCGAACCACATAGGTTTTCGGTTGTCGTGGTAGCTATAGCTACACGGCCTGTGATCATGGCTGGCGCGGTGTTAACCATGACAGGACTTCCACCCTGTCCTCGCGAGGCACCAATGAATGGCGGCCTAACTCGGGGTGTTCCGGTTGGAGCACGAAAGCTCTCAACTTGGTAGGGTGCCATCATACATGTCCTAGGAAATGATGTTCGTCCAAATGGCCCTAGACTCGAAGTGCGTTGAAGGAAGGTCGGTGGTCGGGGCGGGAGCCTACCTGTTTCAATACCGGCAAACACCGAGTGTGCAGCCGATAGAGTTTGTGCTAATTCCCCTGTGGAAAATGAAACACCGATCTGTTGAGAGACCGATGAGTGGCTTGGTGGGGCTGTGATGTGCATGGTTGGGTCCACCATGGCTGATTCAATGCGCAATGGCGACAAACGCTCGTTGGCAGGAGATGTGGCTACCCGGCTTGGATCGTTTTGGGAGAGCCGATAGATAAAACTTTTTCGGGCTCTATCACATGTTCACTCATTTCTTTTCTCCATCTTTCCTCACCACTAGCTACATTCTCCACTTCTACTTCTACTTCTTCGTTTAGATTTGAAGGACCCGCGGCGTCAGTAGTAGTGTTGGAGAGTCCGATGTTCCGTGTGGAATCAGCATCAGAACTCTCAACCCATGGTCTCCGACCCATGTGTCTTGGAATTAAATCGGCATCGGGGTCATGGTCGGAGTCATCGTCATTATCATTAGGAAACGGTAGGAATGAAGCTACATCATCATCAGAAGATGATGCAGCAGCGGCATCGGTTGAGTTCCATGAGACATCATCGTCAAAGATCTTAACTGGAGGAGGTCGAGGTGGTGGTTGAACTGGTCTTGAAGAAGATGCATGACCAACAGTCCTTATTCTTCTCCCGACTCTCTTTCTTTTAGGTCTCCTCACCTCTCGTTGTTCAAGAACCCCGTGTTCTTGAACCCCCTCGACATTCTGACCTTCACCTCCTAGTAGGTTTGCATCTTGGGGATGTCCCCACGGTTCTGGCTGGACCACCAATGCATTGTCTAACCTATATTGCCTAACTACCCAGGACTGTTGGTCAACATAGGCGAGTACGTCTTCTCGGATGACGGCGATGTGAGCAAAATCCACATGCTTGGGCATCTTTATGTAATGCATGTACTGGCTCGGGCCTCGTGGAGCATCTGCACGTCGGGGAATCTCATGATTGTCTTCCATAATCTGATGAATCAGAATCTGGAAGAATCTCTGGTATGGCACAAAAGTACGATCCTTCTTTGGGCGAGCCTTGTCCTCGACTAGCTCGATGAGCTCATTCCAGATCAGGATTGCGTAATTGATGTTTCGATTGAACGCGAAGGCAGGAAACATCCATAGGGTAGGTAGATTTGTCTTGTCTAGGCCTGTGTGTTTGGAAGTCATGCAACGGTTGAATATAGAGCATAGTGTCTACCATATTCTTGGAAGATACGTGTGTCTGAACTGTGATGAACCGGTGAGAACTTGGTTGTCAAGGTGTTGATATCCAAGACTTCGGATATCAGCGAATAGTTGTGCTTCTGGAACTGGATCCTCAAAGTTCTCTGAGTAAGGTAGGTTAAGTGCACGACGAAGTCCTCGTAGTGTGATTCTGGCGTCAAAATGATCAACTCTGACCGTGAAATGTGGTGTACGATGAGTAGGATGGAATTGAAGTGTACCCCAGAACTGTTGAAAGTAAATGGTCGGTACAAGTTCAACTCTGGTAAACGTGGTTCATAGAGGATGGACGCGGATGATCTCTATTATGATCTGGTAGTCAAAGGGAACCGCCAGATCCAGATGATGGTTGTTGTCATCAAATCGCAGAAATGAACCCCTCGGGTAAATTTCTTCATCCCGGTCACGAGCATTGATGGATGGGTGGGATGAGCGATGCGAACGGATGATGGTGTTTTCATCCGAAGAGTTCCCATCATGTTGAGCCATCTGAACCACTTGACAGTTTTAGAATAGTGCCAAATTTGAATTTTCCTTAAAAAAATTTGAAAAAATTTCCCAAGTGTTGGGCTTATCGCAGTGCACAATAGAAGCTTATCGCAAGTAAAAGGTTATCGCAACTTGAAGTATGTGACAAGAGGTTATCGCAAAGCATTGGTTGCGATAAGGATGAACAACAGACCATTGCGATAGTTATGAATATTTGAAGATACGTTGGTTGCGATAAATATGAACACCGAAATAAAACTAAGTGTTCAGGCCCAGATTTGTGATTTTCACACATTTTGATGTTAAAACAGGCTCGCAATCACCTCGACAGTGAAACCCTATGATTTTCTAAGCACAAATACACACAAACACATGAATTTAATCGCAGATAACAAGGATATCGACCCTAAACCCTAAAAACAACTGTAACATGCGATTTAATGGATGAAATCGACTGAGATTTTGAAGGGTTTACCTCGATGTAGGTCTGAATCGAATGTATGGAACAGAAAATGCTAAATCGTCTTGAAAATCGAGAAGCACAGTAGCAGTTTAGAGAGAGAGTAGAGGGTTTTTGAGATGAGACAAGTTTTGGAAACCCACTACTATTTATACGATTTTTGAATTTCAGTGACACGTGGCAAAGAATGATTGGTCCGACTTTTGACCTGCCACGTGTCAGGTTGTCGCAATGAACAAGTTGCGATAACCTTTCAATCTTATCGCAACATACAGGTTGCGACAAGATACTGTGCACATGGTCTTATCGCAATGCAAGGTTGCGATAAGAATGCGTCCTGGTTTCATCGCAACAGAGGGTTGCGATAAACCACTGTTCACCGTGTTATCGCAAGTGTAGGTTGCGATAACAGTGAAACTTTGACATTTTTCAGATAAAATTTTGAAAGATTTTATCACATTGGAAGATGTCCAACTTCCAATTGATTAAGCACTCAAGGTTTTTGAAATATTTTCACTCCCCCTTAAATGATGCAAGAATGTTTTGAAAAATTGATTTTCATCATTTAAGAGTTTGTGGTTAAAACAAATTAGAGAACATACCTTGTGATCTTCAAATAGCAAGCACATGAAATCAACACTTACAAGCTTTGTCAAATATGCACACTCCCCCTATTCTTGTGCATACTTCTTATATTGTACTCCCCCTGAGACTATGAACACACCTTATGCAGACACAAGTATCATAACAAGAAAGTAAAGTGACAAAAAGAATAAACATTGAAAAACAACAAAGACATGAAAATAAAATATCTTATATTGAGAATAGAATGTGATGAAAATTTGAATGTATCAATCTAGATAGAGATAACTAGATTGAAATACACATATTTCCATCCATTATATGATCAATATAGAATATTAAACTTTCATGTTCAACATGCCGAGCTTGGATACTAAGAAACTAAATCGTTTTTCATCCAAGGCTTTTGTAAAGAGATCAGCAAGTTGAAACTCAGTTGTGACAAAGTATAATTCAATCGTACCTTTTTCGACATGATCTTTAATAAAATGATACCTGATGTCGATGTGTTTGGTCTTTGTATGCTGGACTGGGTTAGCTGATATGGCAATTGCACTCTTACTGTCACAGTAAATGGGGATCTTTTCGTACTTGAAGCCGTAGTCCATCAGTTGAGTCTTCATCCACAGAACCTGTGAACAGCAACTGGTCGCGGAAACGTATTCTGCCTCCGCAGTTGATGTTGAAACACAGTTATGTTTCCTCGAAGACCAACTTACCAGTTTGTCCCCCAAAAACTGCACATGACCAGATGTGCTCTTCCGGTCTAGCATACTACCTCCATGATCCGCATCAGAATATGCAGTGAGTTCGAATCCCGTTCCCTTTGGGTACCACAGGCCAAGGTATGGTGTCCTCTTTAGATATCGAAAGATCCTTTTAACAGCACCAAGATGTGATTCTTTTGGTTGTGCCTAAAATCTTGCACATAAACAAGTCGAAAACATTATATCTGGATGACTCGCAGTAAGGTACATTAATGAGCCTATCATCCCTCTATAATTCTTAACATCTACATCTACACCATCTGGATCCGGACCAATTTTAGATCCAGGAGCCATAGGTGTACCAATTGAGGTACAGTTTTCCATCTTGAATTTCTTCAAGATGTCAAACACATACTTGGATTGGTTGATGAAGATACCTGTTGAGAATTGCTTGACTTGTAATCCGAGAAAGAAATTAATCTCTCCCATCATACTCATCTGGAATCTAGTCATCATAATGCCCGAAAACCAAGTACATAATCCAGGGTCAGTTAAACGAAAAATAATATCATCAACGTAAATTTGTACCAGAAGGATCTCACCATTTTTTGCAGAGTGAAGAGAGTTGTGTCGATTTTACCTTTACGAAAGCCAGCACCAAGTAAGTAGGTAGATAAGATTTCGTACCAGGCTCGAGGGGCTTGCTTGAGACCGTAGAGAGCTTTGTCAAGAATGTAGACGTGATTTGGTTTATCTTTGTCCACAAAGCCCTCCGGTTGAGAAACATATACTTCTTCTTTCAAGACATCGTTCAAGAAAGCAGTCTTCACGTCCATTTGATAGACAGTGAAGTTTCTGAAAGCGGCAAATGAAAGAAACATCTGGATTGCCTCTAAGCGAGCCACCAGTGCATACGTCTCGTCGTAATCAATTCTCTCTTATTGCATGTACCCTTTCGCTACTAGGAGTGCTTTGTTTCTCACAACAATCCCATCTTTATCTTTCTTATTCTTCAGGACCCACTTAGTACCAATCACCGTTTTACCCTTGGGTCTAGGAACTAGTCTCCACACGTTCAATGCTTCAAACGAGTTCAGCTCATCTTGCATGGCAATGATCCAATCCGGATCTTCTAAGGCTTGTCGAACTGATGTAGGCTCGACTTGACCTAGAAAGAGCGCGAATAGGACTTCGTTTGCTGTTGCATACCTTGTTTTAATAGGTTCAGATACGTCACCAATGACTTGTTCAATGGGGTGACTCTTAGTTCAATTTGTAGAGTGTAGGAGGAGAGATACAACATCTTCATTAGGGTCCACTAAGGTGGGATCTTTATCGAAATTCAACTCTATTGTCAAGGTTGGTTTCGGTTGTGGGGCTGGTTCATTGACAGAAGAGTCAACAGGAACTGCCTCCGGATCTGCTTCAGAAGATGACTCAGGTATGTTAGCAGAATCATCATCATTGACGTTAGAAGTTGTACCCGACGAAGAAGCACCATTCGTAGGTTCATGTTGTGTTGCTTGTGGAGATGCCATATGTGTGTTACTTGAAGACAATGCATGAGTTGTTGCACCAGTTGTGGAGTAGTCAGTACCGGTGAAGGCCCTGACATTGTAGCATGAGCTGGTGGTGTAGCAACTTGACTCCTGTTAGTGATAGATGAAGAAGGTTTAACACTACCAAAATAATCATCATAAAAATATTCAAACAATAAATCAAGATCATAAGGATTAGGATTAGAGTTAGAAGTGGAAGCTTGATTCTTGTTTGAAGATCTAGTCATCATTGGACGGATTTGTTCGGATGCTAGGATTCCAGAAATTGCGGGTTCTGAACTGTTTTGCACAGAAACCATGTCTTCAGTTTCGTCGAATCTGACGTTTATGCTTTCCTTCGCGGTTCTGGAAGACTTGAAATAGACTCTGTATGCTTTTTCCGTGAGCGAGTATCCAATAAAGACGCCCTCAATTCCCTTAGGACTAAATTTGTTCAAGTTGCCCTTATCGTTCAGCACAACATACCTGCATCCAAAAACACGAAAGTAGTGTATAACAGGTTTTCTATTGTTGATCAATTCATATGGAGTTTTACCAAACCATCGATGGATAATTGAACGGTTTTGTGTATAGCATGCCATCGATACAGCTTCAGCCCACAGAAACAGAGGTAGATCAGCATAAGACAACATCGTTCTGGCAGCTTCAACTAGTGTGCGGTTTCGTCTTTCAACGACTCCATTCTGCTAAGGTGTTCTAGCCGCAGAATATTGATGAGATATTCCTAATGACTTAAAGAAATCATCAAGAGTCTTGTTTTTGAACCCTGTCCCATTATCTGATCTGACAGTCTGAACTGTTTGTTGACGGTTCACTTGAAGCTGTTTGATTAATGAGATGATCAAGTCAAGGGTTTCATATTTTGATCGTAGAAACTTGGCCCAAGTATATCTCGAATAATCATCGACAATGACTAACACGTATCATTTGGCACTGATACTCTGAGTCTTCATCGGACCACAGAGATCCATATGAAGGATTTCCAAAGGTTTGTAGGTGCTGGGCTCGGGTTTTGGTGGGTGAGGAGCTCGCTTTATCTTCCCCTTCTCACAAGAAGTACAGAAGTTGTCTTTCTCAAACTGCAGAACCGGTAGACCTATAACTAAATCACCCAACGTTAGCTTTTGTATGTAACGAAAGTTGAGATGAGATAGTCGTCTATGCCATAACCAACTCTTTTCCATTGTTGCCTTAGACATCAGACACACGTCATTCTTCGGCTTAAGCTTTGATAGGTCAATAGTGTAAATATTTGACTTTCGCGAACCAACTAGAAGTTCATTTCCTTCGTCGGTTAGAACTGCACACCGGGTCTTTTTGAAATAGACTTCTAGATCTTTGTCACAAAAATGACCTATGCTAAACAAGTTATGCCCTAAGCCTTCAACATAATTAACTTTGGTAATCCTGACGTTGTCTGTTACTATATCTCCATAACCCAAGATTGGAGAGTACTGATCATTTCCAAATTTAACTCTCCCTCCATCTTTTTCCACAAAGTTGCTCAACAGCTCCTTTCTACCTGTCATGTGTTTTGAGCAACCGGAATCCAAATACCACACATGACGGAGCTGCAAAATGGAATTCAAACAGTTTTAGGTACCCATTGCCAATTGGGTCCTTTTGTGTTAGGAGAAATAACAGGTTTTGGGTTGGCATGTTTCTTTGCAGAGTTGTGGTTATAATATCTATTTGTGCAAAAACGATTGGAACCAAATAAATTATAACCAAACCATGAAGAATAATCAGACTTGCAGATAAAATCATCTACACCACATGAAGAACATCAAATTTGATCATGTGCTAAATTAATCAGTTGTTGCATTGAAGAAATCTTGTAAGGAGTAATAAGTTTTTGTTTGTTGTAAGAAACACGATTACTAACATTAGAAACAAAAGTGTTTTTCTTGGAATGTAAAGCGACATTAGATGATTTTCTCTGGGCCACATCCTGTGTGGACTCCTTTATTCTCCACTCTAACCGCGAGTTGTTTCTTAAATAACGATCTGAAATGGCATCAAAATAAGAATCGTAAGCGTAGGAATTTTGAGCTCGAGAAGATTTAGATTTGTGCTTTTTTTTCTTTTTTTTCTCAACGATTTTAGAAGATTCCCCTTCGAATAAATTCTTCTTGGGTTCCTCTTCCTTGATCAAAAATTCAGAGTGATCCGGAAGTTTAGCATTAAAGTTGATTTGAACAACATTATCTTTTGCATTCTTACCCTTCCCATCACAAGGAATGTCAATAACACAATCAACCTTATTGTCATCGGAAGAAGAGTTGTGGAAGATATCACAAGAGTTTTCATTAACAGGTTATTTCTCAAGATCAATAGGACCAAAATCATCAAAGTCATCCACAGTCATGCTTCTGAAAAGAGTATTGCGCATGAAGACTTTGCATGAGGAAGCATCTGAATTAGAGGAAGGTTTACTTGCAAACTCTGTCATAGCTTCAGTGGATAAAGTTGACAATTTTCCCATAAGTCTTGAGATTTCATTCTGAAAGTACTCTCTATTAGTCTCAAAATCTTTTCTCTCTTTTGTCAAAATGTTTTCTAAATCAGATATTTTCTTTGAAAATATAACACTTTCAGATTCAAGAGATTTTGTTTCGAACTTAAACCTCACTCTTTCTTTCTCAATTTGTTCTTTTTCAAGAAATAACATTTTCTGAAAATCAGAGACTTGTTTTGAAAGATTCAAGCATCTAAGTTCAAGAGATTTCTTTTCTTTAAAGCTTTTTGTTGACGATTCAGAAACAACACTTTCAAACTTATCTCTCTTGCTATTTATCAAAACAGTTAACATAACTTCCTTTTCAATATCAAAAGCAAGTTGATCATCATTTCTGATTTCCTCAATTTTGCTTTTAATATTCAACTCAAGATCGACAAGCTTCTGTTCGAGTACCAAAGGAGGGTAATATGTTTTTCCTTCAAAAACGAGTTTTGATACAGTTTCCTTTGGTGGCTCAACAACATAGCTTTGAAAATAGTCATTAGACAAGGTTTGTTTCCAATTCCAAATCAGTGCCTTCCTATTTTCATTTTCGTAGACAAAAGGAAGTTGCATAGTCACAGTTGTCTTTCTCTTAATCTCTTCCTCGACCCCATGTTCTTCCTCATTAAGCCAGTTGATTCTGTATTTAGGTTCTATGGATGGAAGGTCAAGCCATTCAAACTTGTAAAGACATGGTGCCTTTTTCAAAGCATTCTCTAAGTAATGAGGATTGTCGTATCCCAATCCCCATTTCGAATTGTAATATCTGAAATTCTTTGGAGTGTTTAGGAAAATGGTTTGTTCAGATTGACCAAGTTTGTACAGCTTCGCTTCTAGATCACTTGCCTTTTCAGTCAATTCGTTGTTAATATCTTTATAAGATCACAACAATTGTTCAAGCTCATCCTTCCTATTTTCAGAGACTCTTACCTTTTCTTCCATTTCATCCATTCTATTCCGGAAATAAGGTCGAGATTTTTCGATCTCAACTCGTTCCTCTTTCAACTCATCATTTAACTTGTTATGGTCAGTAATTGCCTTTCTTTGGGATTCTATTGTCTTATGCGCATTTTTGAGTTTCTCATTTAAGTCATCTAGTTTTAATTTGAAGACTTTAAACTGATTAGCATAGTGATTAATAGTGCAGAGATCTACCTCATTTGTCTCAGGCGCCGCGTCAGCCTCTGAATCCTCACCATCTCTGTTCATCAGGCACATCTTTGCTAAAGCAGTTGTCTCCTCCTCTCCTTCATCATCAGTTTGGTCCAACCAGTACTCTTCCTCCACCAGCAGTGCTATTCCAGACTCCTTTTGCTCTGCCAACAGCGCCTTCTTCTTGTAGTAGTCGGAATCCCTTACTTTTGGTTTCCAGCACTCTTTGGAGAAATGGTCGGACTTCCCATAATTGTAGCACTTTTGCCCTTCATCCTTTCTTTCACCAAACTTCTTCACCTCCAACCTTTTACCATCTTCCTTGTGATCATCAAACTGTTTCTTTAACTCAATCCGGTTCTTGTGCTCAAAGTTTTTAGAACCAGATGAGTAACGTTGGTTGTTTGATCCAGGAGTTTTTACAAATCTGTGCTGAAAGGCCTTTGATAGAAGTATCATTTCCTGCCTTAAGCTTTTCGCCTCATCCAAATCTTCCTGTTCTATCCCATAATCCTCTTTATGAATACTCTTACCCTTTTCAGCATACTTTCTTGACATCAAAGCTATCGGTTCACTCTCAAACTTATCATCCTCTTCTTTCTTCTCAGACACCTCTGTCTTCTTCTCTTTCTTACCCTTTTTCATCAACTTCTTCTTTTTCAGATCAGCATCATCCTCATCTTGCTTTAATGTTTCAAACATCTGTCGTAGCGGAAGAGAATCCAACCTATAATTCTGTTTCATTCTATGAGCATACTTCTTCCATTCGGGCTGAAGCACGCTCAAGAACTTCACATTAGTCTCGATGATGGATTTCGATATCTTGTAACTGCTGAGTTCATTTAGGATGGTTGTGAAACGATCATATGCATCGTCTAGATTCTCACCATCCTTCTGCTTGAAATTCTCATATTTATTGATGGTGTTTGAGACTCTCATTTAAGTTTCCACTTCTGAACCTTGATACAACTTGATCAGCTCATCAAACATTCCTTTCCCCGTTTCACTCAAACTGTCAACCTTCCGATATATGTTATTGGTTAAGGCTTGCATAACCCGTGACCTAGCTGCTTTATCAGCTTTGTGTCTCAGTAGTTCATCACCGGTGTAGTCTTTCGGTTCAAGAAGTCTTTTGTTACCATCTGGGTCTGTGCGATATACTTCTTGTTGTACCCCAGTTTTCAAGGAATTATAGATTAGAGCCCCATTTTCTTGTCGTTCCACATAGTCAAGAAATCTGTCTTTCCATATTTTAAAGTCTTTAGGGAATAGAACTGGCGGTTTATCTTTTGAACCTATGGTCAAAATATCTCTGGCAGTCATGTTTAGATTACTTTTCGTTGATCTTTTAATATCGTTCTGATCTGATTTGATTAGGAAATAGTGATTACACAAACTTTTGTCTCAACACACTGTCTTGTCGCAGCCCAAACTTGTCGCAATAAACGGATATCGCTACACACTGTTATCGCAACCAAAGTCTTGTCATAATAAGAAATCTTGTCGCAATAACAAATCTTGTCGCAATAAGGAATCTTGTCGCAATAAGGAATCTTGTCACAAAGGGTAAAATTTAACCTTATCGCAACAGGAGGTTGCGATAAGTTACTGTTCAAACGCTGATGGTTGCGATAAAACTCTTGTCGCAAGTGACTCTTGCGATATGGTACTGTACACTTGCGATAAGTATGAATCTTAAAGGGTTGCGATAGTTATGAAGATTCAAGGTGTTCTTGAGTCGAATTTTCAAAACTAAACGGATTTGGCTAAAATTTGGTACGCGGGTTCGTGACACTATTCTGGGCAACTTTAATGCTTCATGTTTTGTCCAAAAACAAACAGAAAGTAGTTTTTTTCAAAGCAAAACAGAGTGTAGAAATACAAAACTCCGAAAATGAGTAAATGCACAAACTGAGCTACAAACCTAGTGAATTTGCAGAATAAAAACACTCAGGTATTGTCTACTAACAACCCTTGATCGATTCTAATCCATTAGAAGAACTCTAATAGCTAAAATCAATCAAAAAGAAGAAAAACTTGAAGAACACTCAACTTTGCCAAAAACTCTAATAATCCTAATCTGATCAATGTGATATACAGGCTCTGATACCAATTGTGATCCCAGAACAAGTAATCAATCAATGTAAACAATAAAGGAAGCCATCTCTATATTCAATATGATCAAAGTAGCACACAAGTTGAATTCAGAGCAAATACTAGTGTGTGTGGCTACTATGTGTGATGAAATGGCCTAAATCGAGGAAAGTAGCAAACAATATATACCTATGATAAGTTTGACACTATTACATAATAGGTCCCTCTACTTGGTACAATCATAATTAAGCATTAACAAACATCTTCCCTTACGTTGCCTTAGTTGTATGTGGATCATTCATGTTTTTTTAAATCAATTAAAGTTATCTTAGGCAACATATTTTCTTGTTTCTATGTTGCCTAAGGTCAAAATATAAATAAATATAGGTAGTTGAAAACGTAATAACTCTTTGACGTATGATTTAAGGTTGACAATTAAGTTGACAACTACCTTTACTTAGGCAACATATAATCTATTGTGTTTGTTGCCTAAGATCTGTCTTAGGCAACATATTTTCATGTTTCTAAGTTGCTTAAGGTCAAAAATATAAATAAATATAGGTAGTTGAAAAAGTAATAACTCGTTGACGGATGATTTAAGGTTGACAATTAAGTTGACACCTACTTTTACTTAGACAACATATAATCTATTATGTTTGTTGCGTAAGATCTGGCTTAGGCAACATATTTTCGTATTTCTATGTTGCATAAGATCACCATCGTTAATATATATTGATAGTTCCCAGATTTCCAAAATTTCATCTTCATTCCAATATTTCTTCTCTATTTCAAAAAAAAATCGTTTCTAAGGAATTGGGACGCGATTTTGATGACTTTTGGCTTCCAACAAACGTTGTTTTCATCATCAAAATGCATTTAAAGATTCTTAGGTAATTATTATTTTATTTTTTCTAATTTTGTAGTTATTTCATGTTTGTATCATTTAAATTTAGAACGTGATTTGGAGCGATTTTGTCGACTTTTAGCTTCCAACAAACGTTTTCATCATCAAAAGACATTTAGATTTTCTTAGGTAATTATAATCCTATTTTGTATATATAATTTTGTTGTTATTTCATGTTTGTATCGTGTAAATTTGGACTACTACATGTCTAAAAATACGTTTAACTCTTACTTTATTTTATTTTGTATGATTTTGTAGTTATTTCATTTTATATCATATAAAATTGGAACGTGATTTGCAGTGACTTTGCCGACTTTGTACATCGGCCAGATCAGTGGGACTTTTTGTGCACGCTTTTTGAATCATCTCTTAATCCCAGCTTTCAGATTTACATAAGTGACCAATGAACCTATCTTATAAAGTTCCGGCTAGGCACACGAACCCGACTATACTAGAATTCTAGAGAAGAAACATGGAAGATATTTAACGAGTAAATAATTAAATATACAAATTATTGTTGAGTTTAGATTGTAAAATAAGTGTTTCTCATGTTGTAGAATAAATCAAAAAGGATGTCGGAAACAAGATTGTCCAAAAATAGGATCGAGCATAAATCGGGACCGTTTTTGTTCCGGTTTAGGGCTAATAAACTTGAAGCTAACGGGCATGTGGCTCCTTATCTCGGTACAATTGTCGAGACCACTAAAAACGAAGACGGTAGAGTAAGTACTTATAATATGATGATTTGTAAAGAAAATGATTAATGCACTTTTTAACCATATTTAGTTTAAACACTTGCAATAACTGTAATTAAAAGCAATGTCATTTATAGTTTTAAATATGTTAATAATTGTTGGAATCGTATTTACATAAACATGTTGAGGAAGCGGTTGAGAAGATAAAGAATGATTCCGACGACACTTGATATTATGTCGTTCCTCCAATGTGTTGCCCAATTGAAAAATAAATATCAATAATTGAGCAAATAGTTGGTCCGTCGGTAGGGACGGTTGTTCGAGGTATGAGTAGCTTGGCGGTTCGAGCTTCGAGGATGAGAGATCCGCCGAAGGGAACCTCTATGCCGGTGTCTACGGTTAACGAGGATGATTTGCGGCGACAACTTGCCGAGCGTGACGAGGAGATTCACTTACTAAAAGAGGGACAAGATGTGGCAAAAAAGGAAGCCGCTGAACAAAGAAAGATGATAGAATCTTTGATGCGTATGTGCGGTGGTGCTAGTGATACAAACTCCAACTCAACAACCCCGACGAACAATGCTTTAGGTTAATTTTTTATTTTTATGTTTTCGAACTTGTTGCCTACTTTTGGACTTATTTAGGAAAAACATTATCTTTCAATTATTGACTTTATTAATTTTATTTGGTTATTGGAGTTATTTGCCGATTCACGCGAGTTTGTTTGTTTATGGGAGTTTGTAGAAAACATGCAGTAAAAAACTGCATCATGGTGCACAAAATGAGCAGTAATATTTTTTTATATAAACATCTTATGCAACTTATCTATAAGCGTTGCCTAAAAGAAATATTATATTATTTTAATCACAGTTCAAAGGCAACATACGCAAATAGAGTATGTTGTCTAAGTTGATATCTTAGACAACACGTGCATAAATCTAATGTTGCCTTAGTGTTTGTTTGGTGCAACATATGTTTTTTTCATAGGCAACATAACATGTTGTGTGTTGCTTAAGGAGTCCGCTTAAGCAACATACGATGTTTGCCTATGTTGCCTAAGTTCTTATGCAACATTGAGAGGGCAACACTGCTTAAACAACATAGGCATATTGCCTAAGCCTTACGCAACACATAAACCCCTCTTAGGCAACATTTTTCATTTGTTGCCTAAGTGACATTTTGAGGTAGCGTAAACGAACGAACATGAACAAGTTTTTTTGTTCGTTTAGTTAAATGAACAAACATGAACAAATGTCTTGTTTTTTTATTTACGTTCGTGAACGTTCGTTCATTAATGTTCGTTTATTTTAAGATTTATATTAAATTTACAATTACAACTATTACAACTAGAATATTTTAATTTGTAACTAATAATAATAATATGCTACTTGTTTAACACGGTCGGATACTTTGATGACCTTTTACAAAGCGTCCCAAGCTTCATTTGAATTTGTCGCACACGGAATCTTCTCAAAACCCAACTCATCTACTGCTTGGAACAAGAAATACAGAGCAATTTTTTCTTTCATCTGCGTTTCTTTCAATGCCTTCAACTGGTTTGCAAGAACGTTATTTGGTTTTGAATAACCATTTTCAGTTACTTCCCATGTATCTTGTGCACTGAGCAACAAACGCATTTGAATGCTCCAATCGTCATAGTTTGTCTTGGTAACGGTAGCGTTGTCCTCCTGGAATTCATCGTGACTCTGATATCAATTTGACAAAAACATATACTTTCAGAGGAAGAGAAATCATAACCCAAGGTCCTTTCTATTAGAGCTTTAACATATATTCTTCTCTCTTGTCTTTTCATAACATAACACAACTCTAACTTATAGGCAAACTCCTAAAAAACTGAAAAACAAAATTTCTAACAACATCATTAAAGTTGAACCTTTAGTTACAAAAAGTGCCACAACTTATTATAAAGAAAACAAGATGACTTGAAACTTTCACGATTGAAAACTAGACTTAAGAAACATTAAATTCATAGCCTATACACTCAGATTGACCAACGTTACCCATTCAGTTTTGCTTTCAAAGTCAACCTCAATGTTTTCAGGTTTGTTAGAATCGATGCGTGAATCAACAGATGAATCAAAGATGTAATCGATAGAGTGAGATGGCTGGAACGGCCGAGGTTTTCTATTATCAGAGAGAGATTACAATTGTGATAAACTCAACAACAAACCCTAAGAGAACTATATATACTATGTAAGTTACAAGTAATTACAGAATGAACCATGAACTATACATATTGACAATAATACTCTAACAAGGTTTATTCTTCAACAAAACATAAACGGTATTAATCAAAATAACTCAGTCCGTAACAAATTGTATACCACGATGAGTCGGTGACTTTAAGTTGTAATAAATAAAGTAGAGGAATCGTAGTTGTAATTTTCAACAAAACACAAGGACCAAATATGTAATTTACTCCAAGAACAGTTCATACTTCCAACACCTGGCAAACAAGCACTTTGGCAAAGTCAGCAAGCACACATGTCACCCCCTTAACACATCAATGCATTCATATACATCAAATAGAAACACCTAAAGATCAACTCAAGATTTCCAAATCAAAAAACATCGTTTCTCCGATGGCTTCCAGCGATAAAGATCCCGATTCAATGCCGGTGGGAGACGGATCAGTCCCACCGGGAAAACCCATGACGGTGGGGCAGCATGTTATCGACAAAAGTGCTCAAATGATACAAACCTTAAAACCCATCAAGAATATGAGTCTGCATGTGTGCACTTTTGCTCTGTACGGCCATGATATGAGTCGCCAGATCGAGACTCATCACTATGTCACACGCCTCAACCAGGATTTCCTCCAGTGTGCGGTTTATGACTCCGATGATCCCTCAGCTCGTCTTATAGGTATGGAATTGGTGGATGATTAAGAAGAATTGATGGACATTCACATGTGAATGGATCCGTATTCATTTGTGAATATTCATTTGTGTTTTGATTTTCTTGAAATACAAGATGAGGTTGTGAAGCATTTGAATTTGTTGAGATGGAGGAAATTTGATTGGTTTTTGTGTGATGTTTGTGCAGGGGTGGAATACATTGTGTCTGATAGGATCTTCGATACTTTGGCGACTGATGAACAAAAGCTGTGGCATTCCCATGATCATGAGGTTTTTGATTGTTAATTTTTCTTGTTAAACTTAAAAGAATAAAAAAAAACCTTATCAGCTCTCTAGATCATTGATTATCCAAAAGATCCCAACTACGCTGGAAAAACCTTAAAAAAGGATTAGAAAAAGGATTCATTTGAACGATATGCACGTGTGCATACAAGTAATTGTTAAGATGCACACGTCCATAAAAACCAAAAAACAACTTAATTTAATTGTATGCACAAGTTCATACCGTCCACATGAATGGCTACAAAGGTGTTTCTCAATTTTACATTTTTTAGGTTTTCTCCTGAAAGTCCCATACTATATATATACGGTATATAAAAAGAGAGAAAGAGAGAGAATGAGTTTCAAATGAGAATATGATAAAAATAAAAGAACACAAGAATTGTGATTTGACACTGAAATCACCTGCGACTTGACTCGTTGCCAAAGTCGCACCCTAATCATATGAGTGGACAATTCTCGTGTTCTTTTATTTTGACATTGTTTTTGTTAATTTGAACCATTTTATATATATATATATATATATATTATGTGTGTGTATGTATGTGTGAGAGAGAGAATGATGTTATAATGTATGATATACAGACTGAGGAGGATACATATATAGGGTTGGGTTCCGTGAGAGCAGTTTGTTTTCGTTTGACGCATGAGACCACATTTTTACACTTGAAACTTGTGAAGTCACAACAAAAACACAAATCCTAACTTTCACAACAAAAACACTGTGAAAGGGCTTCATAGTATTTTGTTGTGAAGTTTCAAGTGTAAAAACGTGGTCTCACGGGTCTCACAAAAACATGTTGGTCTCACATGATCCTGGGTCTACACATTTAGAGGTTTACAAATTATTATCTCTCTATATATTTGTAGAGGCTCACTATTTTGTAAACTTTTTTTCGTGTAAACTTTAGATTTCATAGGTTTTTTTGATGAAATTGTTTCATATCATTCATTTCTTGATGAAATTGTTTCATATATTTGTGTTTTTTTATGTAGTTTCATTTTTTTTTTCATTCCTATGAAACCGTTTCATATATTTTCTCAGTTTCATGAAACTTTTTCGTTTTTACATAAAAAAACACAAATATATGAAACAATTTCATCAAGAAATGAATGATATGAAACACTTTCATAAAAAAAAACAATTTCATCAAGAAAACCTATGAAATCCAAAGTTTACACATTTAGAGGTTTACAAATTATTATCCCTCTATATATATATATATATATATATATATATATATATATATTATGCATGTATTCAGTAATTGAATTGTTGTCTGATCCTGCAGGTTACATCAGGATTGTGGATACATCCAGGTGTTCCAGAGATGATTCAGAAGACTGAGCTTGAAAATATTACACATACTTATGGAAAGTTTTGGTGCACTTGGCAAGTGGATAGAGGCAAGACCCACCTTTCTTTTGCTTATTATCTTCTAAACCCAGTTTTGCTGCATCTCCATGTGCTTCTTTCTGTCTAACTCTTCTTTAAGTTTTCTTAGTTACTATATCTTGCCTATCTTCAAATTTGTTCACATTTAGATTGTTTATTGCCTCTAATATTGAAGCTTAGCTTATACTTCTTTGGAGTGCGATCTAGTGATATATGTAGAGCTTAGATCACTACAACAAAATATGTTTTTTTAGACATCCAACAAAAGCGCTACAGTAAGTTGTTAAGATGAAGTTACGAGGCCTAACAAAGTTCTATTGATGAAGTTAATTGGGAGCTAATCATCCTATTAGCCTTTTTTATATGGTGATGGTAACATATCAGGCCAACCGTATCAGTTATTGTCCACTTTGTCCACACACCCGGACTCACGGTTTTAAAATGCCTCTGATGCCCCTATTATAAGACAACCTTTGTTCCCCTCCCCAACCAATGTAGGATCTTACAGTGATTTTGATAAAGGTCTTGTACAGGTTTTATAAAAAGACTGATAAGACACTTTTGAAAAGTGTCTATAAAATACTAATAGAATGGTTTACTTTTTGAGGCTTAGAAGGTTGTCCAACCTCGTTGATAGAAGATGCAAATAGAATTTGTTAGGTTGTATAACTTCATCTTAACATTAGACTGTAACACATATAAGATATAGAGTTTCCCGTCTTATAAACTTAAAGTTCCCTTAAGTATTGTATTAAGATGCTTGGTCTTCTACGATGTTTGGCCAGAAAATGCAAGTAAATAAACTAGTAGTTGTACTCATACGATAAGTCGGACATCAAAACCGTCATATAAGTGGCATTGCAACATTCGATTAGAGTACATTATGCCTTTGGTATCTCAACGTTCAATAATTATATATTTATATATAGTGTGTGTATGTATATATAGGGGAATGATCGTGTGAGAAGTTGAGATTAACGTGAGAGACGTGAGAAGTGGATATGAGGCCGTTGATGTCTTTTAATCAAATGCGCTCCCATGAATTGTAGCTTAGAAGAGAATTGATCTGGTGCATCTCGGTGCATTTATTTTATCTCAGTGCATCTTATCCTAATTTGCGTCCATTTCTCATCCAACGGTTAATAACCACTTCTCACGTTTTTCACGTTAACCTCAACTTCTCATCAGAACTCAACCATATATATAGGGTGTCTTTCATTTGCAAACCATGTTATTCGTACAAACTCTACAAACCTAATCTCAACCGTTGATTTTGTTTATTTTCAAATATTTAGGCGATTATAAAATGCGGTTGAGAGTAAATTTAGGAAGTGATTTAATCCATACTCTTGATTTATCTAAATGTATGGTTGAGATCGTTTTGTAGAATTTGTAGGAACTACATGGTTTGCAAATGAAAGAGACCCTATATATATCCATGAGGAATCGGTACGTATCATTTTCCTATAACATTTGTTTCACTTGGTTTGTATGATCGCCATCATGCATGGTTAATGGTGCGCAGGCGATCCGCTTCCTCTTGGTGCACCAGCACTAATGATGTCGCCACAATTAGTAAATATGGGCGTTGTTAAGCCGGAGCTTGTCCAGATAAGAGATAACAAATACAAGATATCGACCGATGAGCTTAGGGCATCAAGGGCTAATATTCCTGTATCAAAGCCAGGGATCGCAAGAGCATCGGATTATTGGATGCAAACTGGTAAGGGTTTTGCAGTGGACATTGAACCTGCAGATATGAAAAGTGTGGGAGGGGTGGTGCTTCCAGACCTCATTTAATTTCTTTTATGTTCCATTTGATTTATTATGCAATGGATATATATTATATATCTCTATATATTTCTGCTAGTTTTGTACCTAATTCGACTCGGCTTTTTTGTGTTTTTGTGATGGGTTGGGGTTTTCTCGCTCTTTTATATACATATGTATCGTATACTTGTTTTTTACAAGAAAAATCTCCGTTAGGCCATCAGTACCCCATGGAGGGCATCTTTCAAAGATTCCACTCCACATCAGCGCCACATCAGCTTTTATTCCATCCCTCACTCGATCCCTAAACACCCGTACCCCATTCCCTCAAACCCTTTTGCCACCTCATTTATTTTAATTCTTTTATTTATACATTTAATTATTTAACAAAATAAAAATATTTATATATTTTTTAATAAATAAAAATAAGATAAATAATAAAAATAAAAATTCATATCATTCATTAAAAAATTAAAAATTACAAAATACAAAACACTACCAATTATGAAATTTTTGGATTTGCTCTTTTCTCGCTAAAGTAGCCCTCAAAGCGTTTCCCGTAAGGTGATCATGCGGGGTTATGAAATACTCGAAGTCTTTCTCAAATCGTTTATCTCGTTCGATTTCTCGTTCGTGTTCTAACCTTTGAAGTTCGAGTTTTGAGCGTTCGATTTCGAGATCGAGTTTTTTCATTTTGTATTCCATTGTATCATCAATCTTGTTGTTGAACGTCGTCAACAACTGAGTAACATTTTCGTCCGTATTCGCCCCGGACGTATTACTCGTTGATGATTTTTTTGCCTTGTTTCTCCCGATGGGTCGTTGAATTTGCTCGTCATCGTCATCATCGGAAGGTTGGGTACGTTTTGAACCCCGCGATGAAGTTGTCGTCATCGTTGGAACGGCTCCCCATTTTGGACATTTTTTTAGGACGTCCCAAGCTTGTTCGTGAGTGAAAGCAACTTTATGGCGTGCTACATACCGTTCGTGTGCCGTTCGGGATATATCGGCCTCACTCATCCCGCTTGATCTATTATTGAGCAAGTTGTTGTAGATGCCGCCAAACGAATTAACTCTTTTATTGAGGTCGTTGAACTTGCTATTGAGTTGATGGGTTGATCTATAACCTGGTTCACGACCCATGCGAGTAAAGAACACATGCCCGATTCGGCCCAAAAAATTTCCTACATTTATGTAAAATTAAGTATAAGAATAATAATAATAATTATAATAATAACAATAATAATAATAACAATAAAAATAATTACCACCGCTTTGTGCGTTACCGACCACGGGGTCCTCCGAAACGTCAACCCACGCCGACACTAACGCGAGTTCCTCGGCTTTACTCCACGTTTGTTTGGCGGCTTTCTTTGGTCTCGGATTTGATGGTTCCGGGTTAGATTGTTGTGTCGGGATAGATTGTGGTGTGTTCGGGGTAGAAGGTTGGGTTTCCGGAACAATGTCGTCGTCGAGATTGAAGTTGGCCGGAGTAAAACCTTGTTCAATCAACCCGGGACGTGTAAATTGGTAAGGAATTTGTTGGTGAAATTGTTGGTGAAATTGTTGCGGATATTGTGGCGGATTTTGTTGCGACCATTGTGGCGGATTTTGTTGCGACCATTGTGGCGGAATTTGTTGCGAAAATTGCGGATGATAACCTTGTTGTGTAAACGCTTGGAAACCAAGCTCTTGATCTTCTTGCGATTGTGGTGTATTCGGTCGGTTACGACGGGATGTATGTGTTCTGTTTGAATTCATGATGAGAGAGGTGTGAAAAATAAGAGGCTGAGAGAATTTGAGAGAGTTTGAGAGATGTGAGAAATAAGAGGTTGAGAGAATTTGAGAGGTGTGAAAAATAAGAGGTTGAGAGGTGTGAGAAATAAGAGGTTGAGAGGTGTGAGAAATAAGAGGTTGAGGGTTAAATATATAGGGTGAGAAATTATAGCCGTTCAACGGCTAGTTTATAAAAAAGTAATTAATTTTTTTTTTAATAATCCTCGGGATGAATCGGGATACCATCCCCGCATTCGATCCCTTCCCGCAAATGATCCCGCCCCGTACCCCATCCCCGCAGCCATCCCGCTGCCACATCACCCATCCCGCATGCTATCTTTCATGCGCTACGGATGGCCTTAGGGATCAAAAAAAATTACAAGAAAAATCTCCGTTCAGGATCAAAATTTTAGTAACTACTCATATTTTGGTCAAAAAATTGTTGTGATCACTAATCAAGATTTTGAGAACTTATTTTCAAAAACTTTGTTTGGTGTCTACAAAGAATGATTTTTTATTCACAAAGTTGTATAATATATTCTCTCTATTTTTTTGAAGGGTGTCTTAAGTTATGTCTAGACTAATCTCTTGACAAATTATGACTGTAAGACATCAGTCATGATTAAACCTCAGTGGCCACAATTGTTGTGTACGCCTGGATTAGAACCCTGGGTAGATGGGATATTCCACCACATCCCTCAGGGCTTTAACCAGCACGCCACAGCCCTTGTGTTATAATATATTCTCTTAATTGTATGGGAAACATGGTTAAAACCCTTTCTTTGCTTGTATTTTTATCCAAGAAAATTATGAAGGATGCTAATTAAATTGTTCTTAGGGTAGTTCTTTTGACCATTTCTATTACTAGATTTTGTTTCTTTTACATGGAAGCATGCATTCAAATATCATGTGTCTTTTTTAAGTAGATTTTTTATTTTTTAAAACTAATTAAGGGATAAATACTTAATTTTATGATTCAAACTCTTTATTCAATATAAGAATTAATTGGACTGTAATTTAACTAAATCAATATATGACTTTATGGAGAAAAAAAAAACAAATAGCTAACCTCCTTAGGTTTTCCTAAAATAGAAACAAAACTAAAATGTAACACATTTTCATTTTAACACAATTTGCCTAAGAATATATATATATATATATATATATATATATATATATATATTCTTTGGCAATATATATTGAAATAATCTTATAAAATAATCTTCTAACATGAACTGATATCCTTCCAAGATTTATTGAAAATGTATGAAATTAACTGAAATTTGATTTTCAAATTAATTTATACTAAAAATTGTAAATCAATGAATCTGTCCCAAACAAAATTAACAATTTAATCTGAATTTCTTATGCAAACAACATTAGATTATTTTTTTGAAAAGATTACAATAAAGAGTAAAACCATTAACTAGATTATCAAAGAAGCTTAGATGGATCATAAGAGCATCCACACACGTCTTGCAATACTTCTTGTAAGATGACATGGCATGTCATATGGCTTGCAAGGTCTTGCAAAACAACCCCTTTCTTTCACAATTAGAAAGGTCTTTCACAAATATTATATATTAAACAAATGTATTTTTTTTAATTTAATTAATTAATTTGTTTGTTTAAACATTAATTATTAATATATTTATTAAATTTAATTCATTTATTAGTTTATTTGAACATTGTTTTTTTAATATTTTTATTAAAATTTCTTACCTACGTTTTATTTTAAAAAAATTATATTTTTATGCAATGTTTTTTATTTAAACTACTAAATTAAAAGTACATTAATGTAAAAATTAGTGGAAGAGATTTGGAGTCGATTTGGAGAAGAAGAAAATAATTAGTAATGTAATGTTTATCGTGTATTTTGTGTAATATTTGTATTTTAGTAAATGTTGCATGCTTTCATTATATCCATGTATTTTATTTGTTAATTAAATTATATTTACACAAAATATAGTAAAGAAAACAAAAGTAAAATTTTAGTTATCTATATTTTATAATTAATTTATTAGTTATATTATAATTATCTATATTATTTATATTATAATTTATTAGTTTAGAAATGAGTTTGGTCTTGCATATGTGGGGAAAGTGTTATTGCAAAGCTGATGTAACAATTTAGAAATGAATATGGTCTCGCAGGTGTGTGGATGGTCTAAACTGCCAACATATATAATTTTTTATTTTTTTGACAAAGAATGAAACTTTAAGAGATATTCCTAAAATATAGTCCCTAAAGTGATACATGTACAGTAATTGACTATAGAAAAAAAGATTAAAAAAAACAAAGTACATTTTGACCATTCTAAAAGGCTCGCAAAGCCGTCATGGCATGCCATGATTCAAAGTTTGTGTCTCACGTCATGTTAAGCATGTGACACGTCATGGTCTATTGCGTGATTTTTGTTACAAGATGTTGGATTTTTCTCTATGTTTGTAGTGTTTTAGTTGCTAGTTTTTATATATATAGCCTAATTTAATGTTTATTATTGTTGACTTAATTATAATAGTACAAAAAATATTTTTTATGCATAAAATTATATATGACCTAGAGTCGCTAAGTCACGCCTTGAAAACGTGGTGGGATCGCCGTGTCTCCTAAGACTTGAGGCTTGGTCACGCCACCACGTCACGCCTCTAGTTTGACACAGGCTAGATCATTCCGAAATTTTGGTGGCAAACCTAGACTATATAGACCTGACAAACGTGTCGTGTCATGTCGATTTTTGTCAGCTCTAAAACTCTAGAGATGGCCAAAAATCGGTCCCATGCCAGGCCGAGTCGGGCCCAAATCGGTCCAATCCCAAATAGTGATTTTGTGACCGATCCCATTTAACCATCTCTACCGGATTAGATCCATAAAAGACCCAGCCTGAAAGAACTCCAAAACTCTTGGTTAAGCCCCATTAAGTCCTTTTTCAACCCCCCAAAGCCCGACCTGTTTGGCCCAGACCTTCTTTTCTTCATTTCTTGGCTAATCCTGGCCAAAACCGGCTCGAAAAAGGGCTCAGACCGCTAAAACATGCTCGAAAAAGGGTTCAGACCCCAAAAAGCACGGACCTGCGTAGAACTCGATTAAATGGAAATTTTAGAAGTTGATGTTATTATTTGTTTAAATTCATCATATCATTAGAAGTCCGAAATTTCTTTCATTAGATATAAATTAAACACAGTCCACATACAGCACTCCTTCCGGAAATCCTTATATACACACACAACATCTAAAGCTTAATTAAATTCATGGAAATATAGTCATCTTCTTCATCTCTGCACTTTCAACCTCAACAGCAAAGCATTTCTTGTGGTCTCTCCAGTAATCAGCCATGGTGTTCAACCTTATTGGCCCTGTGATATCAGTCCTCGAACCCCGAATGGCATCAGTTGATATGTTGTATTTATCATCTCTTTTCTTCACCATCTCAGGCTTCACCACACCGAGATCCGCCGATTGGGGCGACATCATAAGCGACGGTGGCCCAATCGGGAGCTTATCACCTAAAAATCAACGATCCAATAACTTCAATACAACAAATTGTCAAAACCCACTTGAAATCATTGAAATTATACATATATACATACATATATATATATATAGATATACATGGATGGTATGAAAAGTTGAGGTTAACGTTAGAAACATGAGAAGTGAATCTGAATAGTTAGATCAGATTTAATCAAATGTCCTCACATGAATTGCCGTTTGTCGCTTAGAAAAGTGATCTGGTGCACCTAACCCTGATGTGCCTCCATCATCCAACGGTTGATAATCATGTATATTATATATATAGAGAGAGAGAGAAAAACGATTATCAACCGTGGATGATGGACGCACATTATAGGCATGGGATCATGTGAGAAATTCTATTTGTAGTGAGAAGTGTGAGAAATGTTTTTAAACCGTTAGATCGCTTTTAATCAAATACCCTCTCATAAATTGCGGCTTTAATCAAATACCCTCTTATAAATTGCGGCTTTAATCAAATACCCTCTCATAAATTGCGGCTTAAAAGGGAATTGATCTGGTGCATCTTATCTCGGTGCATCTCATCTTAATGTTCGTTCATTTGTCATCCGACGGTCGACAACCACTTCTCACGTTTCTCACCAAATTTGGCATTTCTCACCGGAACCCAACCCTATATATATATATATATACTTTCTTGTTTATATATTGACTTCACCTCTATCGGTTTGCCAGGTGCACCAAAACTTCCCGTATGTTTTGGCTAGGTTTTCAAGCTCAGGTTTGGCTACCATTTCTGGAACCCGTGGGTGCACCAACAGACCTGATAGTATCTGCAGATCGATTTCATATGTAAGTAACAAAGTGTAGATCAGAAGTCGGCTGTCGCAAATAGTCACCGTAATGGGTTCGTAAAATATCGCTACAACAAAGTTGAGTTTATAGGACGTCAACAATTTATAAGCGACCTCATAGCCCACTGTATAAGACTTAATTTATAAGACTAAAAAATAAAGTATGCTATTTAAACACGTTAACTGTAATAAGTTTATATATATAACGTTTCTGGATGGCGTAACAATATTTTTAGGACATTTGTATTAAAACATTAGTTATTTAATTTGTAGGTACACTATATAGTGTCTTTTATAAAGAGAAATGTCCTATAAAATAGGAAATGTGACATTTTATATTAAAAATGTTCCAAAAAATTTGTTAAGATGCTAAAAATATTCTATAAACTATAAATTAAGTCTCATAAAACAGTTTTAAACTTATAAATTGTTGTCCTATAAAAACCCAATATTTTTAGTGCATGTACAAGTCTCCTGTAAAAAAATGTGCAATTTTTCAAATAATTCATGTTTATTAAGACACGTCCTATAAATTCAATTTTGTTATATGAATATCTGTTTCGAAAGAATAAATCAAGAACATACCTCATAAGCATGAGAATGCCAGAGTTTTTGTTCATCCGGTGACAAAGTTTCGAAAATACGATCCGAAACTATGTATTCCACCCCTGCAAAAGAAAACCCACAAATTAAGGGGACGTTCGGTTCATTTTAAAGAATGGAAATAAAAATGAAAATGGGAATGCAATGGAATGGAAATAGGAATGATTATTGTATTGATGCTGTTTAGTTAAACCAATATAATCAATAAAAAAAATGTTTCATATGATATCTTTAATACAAATATGTGTCGCCCAACATGAAAATAAAATAACATGTTTCATTCAACATCGAGAGCTGAACAGAGGTTTGGAAAGGAAAAAATAACTGAGCGGGAGCAAGATTTTCATTCCCCCAATTTGGCCAGGAATGAAAGTTAATGGGTTTGAGGTAATGGGTCTGTTATATTATATCAGACCAAACCACATTTTTAATTATCATTCTCATTTCTTACCCCTCAATAAGCGGGCGTTTGGTTCGTTTTAAGGAATGAGAATGAGAATGCTGGAGAATGGGAATAGGAATGAGCATTTCATTGATGATGTTTGGTTAAGCCAATATAATTAATAAAAAATATTTTATATAAACTTTTTAATATAAATATGTGACGCCCGACGTGAAAATAAAAATATTTTTCATTCAACATCGAGAAATGAAGGAACGTATGAGAAAAAATGACTAAGCGGGAATAAAATTTCCATTCCCCCAATTTAGCCGGGAATGAAAATTAATGGATTTGGGGTAATGATTCTATTATATTATATCAAACCAAACAACAGGTTTCATTATCATTCTCATTCCTTACCCCTGGTATCCCAACCAAATTAAAAAGCGACAAAATATTACCGATGAGTCTGCCAGAGGAGTCATCGGAATCATAAACCGCACACTGGAGGAAATCCTCATTGATTCGTGTCACAAAGTGGTGAGTTTCGATTTGTCGAGACATATCTTGGCTGTACAAAGCAAAAGTGCATGCATGCTGACTCATCTCTTTGATGGGTGTTAAAGATTGAAGCATTTGAGCTCCTTTGTCCAGCATGTGTGACCCCACCGACATTGGTTTTCCCGGCGGGACGCCGTTCTTTTGGCCGGCGCCGGTGGCGTTTGTTGGATAAGTGGAAGACATTGTTGAGAAAAGATGGTTGCTTGATTGAAGTTTGTTGAAGGCGTGTGGGGTTTATAAGGATGGTTGTGGTGGTGAGGTGGCTGTGGTGGTAAGGTGGCAAATATGAAAGAGACGTGGGTGCCACGTGGTGTAAGGTGTTGGACACTTGTAAATTGTAAGGCTACGAGTACCAGTACCCAATCAACCCACTTGCCATCTCAGCGTCAAATCAGCTTTTCTCTTTTCTACCCTCCTTATCCAAAAGTGGAGTATCACACTACCCAATGAACCCACTCCTACCCGATACCCCTTAAAACATTAAAAAAAAATAAACCCAACACCCTATATCCCTCGGGTTCCCTTTTCTCTTCATCGGGTTCATGAACCCGCTCCCACCTACCCGCTCCCCCCGTACCCGCTTGCCACCCAGGCCTTACCCGTGACCGCTACGTTTATGCTTACGTTTGAATTTACGTCCAAGTCGACCAATTGTTTTGGTAAAAATATTAATGAAAATGTTAATAGAAAAAATTATTTGATTTTATATAATACAGTGAGTTTATTTTTTTACAAGCTCAAATTTTATTTCAGGTTAAATTTAGGGAAAAGAAAATTTATTATCATTTTCATTTCCTGTTTCATTCTCATTTTCTTCCTAGCCTAAACCAGACAGCCCCTTAGTGTTTGTGGTTTGAAAATTTTGATCACTCGTAAATATTATTAAGAATGAATTCTCTAAAATAAAGAAAAATGATAATTTAGGGTATTTTTTGTTTCAACAGATTCTCCAAAACTTTGTTTGATATGGAGAAAGTAGGAGAGGGATTGTAAGTTTCTTTAAATTTGAGGAACTCTCCAAAAATAAATATTATGAAAGAAAAATGATTTTTTTATTATATTCTATCAATAAGAAATTTTGAAATGAAATATTTAGAAGAGAGAAATAATATTTTATTGGATATATGTAATATTTTAATAAGTAATGATATAATCTCCAAAATGGAGTACCTGACTTAAATGCAATTTTGGACTTTGGTTCTCCATTTTAGAAAACATTTGTCGAGGGATGTGATTAGAGAATGTGTTGAGATGCTCTAATAGACTCCAGTTGGCAAGCTAAATGGTACTCGGTTCTACAAGCGAAGCATATGTCGAGGGATGTGATTAGAGCATATAATACTACCCGGTTATAACAGTCAGAGTCGATTGATATAAAGATACCCGGTTACTTCCTACATACCGATAATATTGCACATGACTGCCGGGAAGGGGACATCAAATAGAACCCGATTATGTTTAAGAAAACGGGTATAATGTAACAACCCAGTCTAAAATAAAGCATGCAATTCATATAAATCAGAACATCCCAAAAAATGGGTCCTAAAATTTCTTACATAAGTCTCAAAATTTAGGTTGGCGGAAACAACCTATACACAACTGAGAAATACTAAAAACTAGAAATAAAAGTGTCTCTGTCTCTACTGCATTTATTCACTAACTGCCCTGCTCACCTGCCAGAGCCTTTCACTATCTGCTTACCTGAAAAGGGTTTAGTTTGGAAAATGTGAGGGTTAGACCATGAGGTCTAGTGAGTCCCTCCTAACAGTTCTCAAAGAAAACATTTAAAACAGTGTAAAACTCTCAGTAATAAACTTTCACATAGTTGTACATTTAAAATCTATCACGGATATAATCCGCTCCCGTAAATGGCACCCTGAAGTCACTCAAGAGTGACAACGAGTCAGTCTCACGCTGCCTTGCTGGGTCACTCTCCCCATGGCATAAACGGGCCACTCCTCCCGGCATGAGCACTGGTGGGCCACACCCCCCGACTTAGCCAGTTTACGTCTAACACAATGTATGCATACATCTCATAAAAAACTTTAAATAAGCTTTCATGCAGTTAAAAGCATAGGAATAATAATGGCATTTCTCATCATGTACTTACTCCAGAAAACACGTTAAAAGTCACGTATTTTAGTTAGAAAACTCACTTGGTACGCTGACTATCTTTTCTTACTATGTTCCTGACTTCCAATCGGTTTCCCTGAGAAATGAATGATATGCAACTGCTCAGATCCTAAATCAGCTGTCCGGACACTATCCGGATTTGACTTACCAGGTACCTGCAACTTACCGGGTCTCCACTTACCGGAACTCTACACTTACCGGATCACACTTACCGGTCAAATTAAACTTACCAGATACGGCTAACTTACCGGGCGCACGAACTATCCGGGCACGGTCCTAGCTTACCGAGTCATACCGGGTGACTGACTTACCGGAACTATCCGGTTTACTCGACTTCCCGGACGATTCTACTATCCGGATTCCTACTTACCGGATGCTCTCCCGGTAACCTTCGCCACAGGGGAGACTTTCCGGGTACGGCGGCTGTGACGATTTTTTGATTAAAAATACTTGCTAACAGTCTTTAATCAGAACGGTAACTTGAGTAAACACTTCAAAACATTCAGAAATCATTCTTACAACTCTTTGCTATCCCAAACACGATTTTGATGATTAAACTCTCACATAGGGTATCATTTCCAATCCTTTAGGCAGGAACTCTCAAAATAAGACAACAAATCCAGCACAACATCAAAGCAAGGGTTAGATTTAGAAATTACCTGATAGAATCAGTGCAGGGATTGAACTCCAATGCTACCTCTTCTTCCAAATCAAAATGGTTGATGCTTCTCCCCAAATTGAAATTGAAATCTATTTTTCCTCCTTCTCTACTATTGCCCAGCCGCCAAACAAAAGAATGAAATGCCCACATAGGGTTTTGTGCCCAAATGGAGGCCTTTATACCCTCTCCAAAACTTACCAACTGGCCCTTAAACTTTCCAATTTACAACTTCTACCACAAAACTCAAGTCTTTTAAAATTAAGGTCTTGGTTATTACAACACTCCCCCCTCAAAAGAATTTCGTCCCCGGAATTCCATTAACAAAAAGATGAGGGTACCTGGACCTCATGTCCGCTTCCACTTCCCAAGTGGCCTCTCGTCCCTTATGATACCTCCACTGGACTTTTACTAGCTGGACTTCTCTGTTTCTCGTTTTGCGAACCTTACTGTCCACGATCTCTAATGGTTCTTCTTCGTAAGTCAAATTCTCGTCAATGCTGTTGTCTTCTAATGGAATAGCCACATCGGTCTCGGCCAAACATCTCTTCAGATTTGACACATGAAATGTTGGGTGAACTCCTCTCAGTTCTTCTGGCAACTCTAGCTTGTAAGCTATCGCGCCGACTCGTTCAATGATAACAAAAGGCCCCACGTATCTCGGCCTCAACTTCCCTTTCTTCCCGAAGCGTACTACTCCCTTCCAAGGTGAAACCTTTAACATTACCTTGTCACCCACTTGAAATTCAATGGCCTTCCTTCGCTTGTTCGCGTACTTTCTTTGTCGATCTTGCGCGATTCTCATTTTCTCACGGATCAATTCTATTTTGTCCGCTGTCAGTTGCACTATCTCTAGGCCTGCCAACTGTCTCTCTCCCACCTCGTTCCAACATAACGGTGTACGACACTTCCGTCCGTACAATGTGTTGGTTCATGTTTTGCTTAACAATGGTGATTTCTTCAGTTTGTTCAGATAAGATATAATGCGGAAGCGTATTTAAAGAACTGAAAGAAATACTAAGGTAGAATAACACACAATATCAAACAAGTAATATGAAGATGACAGATAGATATCTCAAAGGTTTACTATATTTGATATTAAGAAGAACACCAAGAACACTTGAAGGTTTAACAAGAAATCTGCTGGAGTGTGTGTTGTGCGAAGCTTAATTATGTGTGAATGTTTTTGTTAAAGTTAATAGAAGAATTCAACATGAGTCTTCTATTTATACTACTTCAAAGGGGACATACTTTAGACAATAAGGACTGAACTACAGTAGACAATATCGTATGAACAGTAGCTGGTACGACGTTCATTTAATGCGCAGATATCAACTTGGACAGAGCCCTAACAGAGTTTGACACGTGGAGTTTTGTCAGGGCACACCTTGCACAAGTGGATGAACGGATCTTGGAATAGTAGAAAGATATTTGTAAATCTTCTAAGTCTTCTTTATACCGCAGAGGCTCTGTCAAAGGTGACAGAGGTTCTGCGGCCTTGTAAGTCTTCTTGGTGTCTCGGCAGAGCCTCTGTTGGAGACTTCTATACTTAGCCTATTTTTCACTACTTTCATAAGCAGAAAGATTGGAGCTAACAATCTCCCCCTAAGTAGTGAAAAATGAAAATTTGAAAAGTGCAAGAATTTTCTAGACTAAGTACTAGAACATTTTCTTTGCATAGTAGATTATGCCAGAGGCATTTACATTTGATTGTATTGAAAAGAAAAATTACAGAGATTTGTAGACTGACTCAGACCTTGGCGTCTTTGAAGTCGTTGAAACTTCTGCGGTCGAATCCTTCTTCTTTGAGCTCGTGATAGAAGCTGATGCAGAGGGTTCGGAAGTTGATTGTCGCATCGATGACCTTTATCAGTCTGTCGGCAAGACCTTGATTCATGAGCTCTGTTCCTCTGTGCTCCATTAGACTTGCTCTGAACTCTGTCAAAGTACTTGTTGCGTACTTCTGACAGTCCATCTCTACGAACAACCTTGACTTTCCCGCAGGATCTTGAAAGACTAACCCGACCCTTGGTGATGAGATGATTGAGTTGGGTACAGCAGAGGGAGGGCAGTAATCTTCTGGCGGTTGAACACACAAGTTCTTTACTCCAAGGTCTCTAGCTAGTTGAAAATCAACCAAGTTGTACAGTAGAAGTTTCTCTCGTATAGCTTTTCTGATCACCCTGTATGCTCTGCGAACTGGATCGGTTGTGAAGTTCTTTTTCGTCCATTCCAGAAGATCAGGTAGGTCATAAGGATTTAGATTTCTAAGATCCGCATCTGAGAATTGGTTCTCAGATCTGTCCTCTCTTTTGACCTTGTAGATGTTGTAAGAGATCTTAGGAAAGGTTCTGGTTTTAGAGAACTTACAGTAGATGACCTTGATGATTTTGGAGGTTGAGAAGACTTCGTGTTTTGGCTTTGGAGTTGTTCGTGTGAAGAGGTTTTCGAGGTCAGCACGGAAATCAGGATCTTGAATGGATGGTTGTATTTGATCTATGCTCATTCTGCTGTATAAGTACCTGTATACCACCTCTTCCATTTGTGGTGGTGGTGGTTGAGGTATGGTTTTGCGCAGAGCATCCAATTTGTTCTTGATTTCTGCCACTCGATCCTCTGTAGGTTTTGCCTTCGGATCCAGAATAGGAATGTTTGACAGAGGAGTTGTACCATAAGCCCAGTCTTCTTCTTCAGGCTTTGGTGTCATATACGCATCGAACGAGCTCTTCATCAGCTTTTCTGTCGGAGGTTGATGCTTGGGCTTTTCCTTCTGTGGTTCCTCTGTCATTTTCCCTTTACCTTTGTCTTTCGCCGTTGGTTTATCTGTTTGTAGAGATGGGGTTTCCTCTGTGGGTTTTGGCATTTGAGCTTCAGAGGGTTTGGTTGTAGAAGCTTCTGTAGGTTTGGTGGGGGTTGCCTCTGTTGGTTTTGACACTTGTGTTTCTGAGGTCTTGGATGGTGAGGAGGTAGGTGAGGTTTCTGTGGTTTTGCTCTGATGTTTTCTTTTGTGAGCAATGGTTTTGGTTCTGGGGTGAGTTTTGGGTTCTTCTGCAGATTTTGGTGTTGGGGAAGGTAGTTCTTCTGGTGATTTTGGTTTTGGTGATTTGGATGATTGATCTTCTTCGGAGGATGTTAGGATTTGGAGTTATTCGTGGATTGGGACATCTTCTCCGAATACAGAGGTGTATTCCACAAAGGTGGGTATTGCCTCTGTGGTCTTCTGTTGATCTTCTGCTGATTCTCGTACTTGGGTTTCTTCAGGTATTGATTCCACAGAGGTGGTTGTTGCCTCTGTGGTCTGATTTCTGCTTTGGGTTTGAGTTGGGGGTGCTTGGGATATTGGTTCTGCGGATACCGATGGAGCTGGTAGACCTCTTTCTGCAGCTTTTTCCTTTCGTTTCTCCCCCTCAGGATGATCTGATAGACCATCAGAGTCATCATCAGAGTCATCCTGACCCTTATCTGAAGTAACCTCTGGGGGAACACATTCTTCCCTAGAGTGTGTCTCTGTTCCTGAGACGCCTTTTGTCGCTCCTGTTTTTGCGTTGAGAGCGGAAGGACTTCCTTCTAATCCTCGAGAAGAAACTTTTTGAGCTTCAGTCTCTATAGAAGTTCAGTCAAGGACATTGTCCTGATCCACTCCAGAGGTGGGTACAAGATTATCCTTGAGTTGACTTGGGGATTTGTCTAGAATCCCTTCGTCGATGTGCACTCTAGGCTCCTCTGAAGAGCCAATTGGACCTATGTGTGTGCGTGTAGTAGAGGAAACAAATTCCTCTGCGGGGGTGTCTGTTGTGATCTGGGGCAATTGATCACTTACTAAGGGTAAATCCTTTAGAGAGGATTCCCCTGGAATGGTTTCCCCAGTTATGATTGGCACGGAGGTAGAAAGAATATCCTCTGCCCGGATGGTTTGGGTTGGTGTCGAGTCGTGCTGCTCTTTTTCAATATTGCCTTCTGCCACTAGACTGGCGGCAATAGAAGTGTGGGTTGCACTGGGAGTTGGTTGGGGTTGTGTGCCTTCTTCAACTGCGGCATCTTCTGTTGTGTTACCTTCTGTCACAACTTCTAACCTAACCACTTCTTCTGTGACTTCATTTTCCCTGGTGGCTAAAGAGTTGTATATTGGATGATAGCCAATTAATCTTTGAACATAGGGATGCAGAGGTCCTTCGTTTTCCTGGTTATCTTCTTCTTCACCAGAATCCACCTCTAAGACTAAGACTGGTGGGGTTTTAACCTGATCCTCTGGGCTTGATTTTTGTACATCAAATCCTCTTTGGAGAAAGGGGTTCTGTAGTACCTCTGGTGTCTCATCCTGAATATTCTGAGGAGTTTGGTCATCCTCATCCAAGTCAGAAGAGATTCTGAAGTCTGGTGCTTCTGTTGACTGATTGGAGAGGGCTTCTGCGTTCCATCCAGTAGTGTCTAGAGTATCAGCAAAACCTTGGTGTTGAAGGAAGGCTGAGAAGTCACCCTGATTGTCTTCTATTCTTTCTTCCTCTGCAAAATTAAGAGGAGTGGGTGATAGCAGAGGTGATGCCTGAGCTTCTTCTGCGATAACTTCTTCTTCTTCTTCGATTGTTTGCATAGGAGAGCTAGGCTTTTTGGCTTTCTTGCTTTTCCTTCTCTTGGGTTTGGTTGCACCTTCCTCAGAGGCTTTTGTTTTTCTTTTCTTCTTTTCCTTTGGTGGTGAGGGAGGTGCAGAGGATCCAATCTCTGTTGCATTTAGTGGAGAGCTTTGGGTTTGAGCTTCTACGACATTGGTAGAGGTGCCCTCTGTGGTTTTCCTCTTGTGTGTTTTCTTTTTGGGAGTTGAGGCAGAGGGTATTATTGTTTTTATTTGAGCATGGAACCTAGCCTTAACCTGTTCATGTTTTGCAAATGCTTTTGCCCATTCTTCATCCGTCATACATTCTGCAACTGGGGTTCCTATGGGGACTCCTAGACGCGGTGGTGTCATAGGACTTGGTTCTGGAGTCCTATGATCGCGTATATAATCTAGTCTAAGGCTGTCGTCCGAAACATAGGCAAGAAGCTTCTTTGGCAAAGGTCTGCAAATTGGATATCCATCTTCATGATTTGTTAGGGAGTTCTTAGTCATTGCGTATATTTTGGTTGTGGGTCCCTCCATCGGCCATTTTTCTAGGAGGAGCAGAGGTTCAAATAGAACACCAAAAATTCTTTGGAACTGCAGAGGGGGTAGTGCTTCTTTGAATCGCCCTTTGGCCTTCTGTGAGGAGATTCTTCTGTCAATGGTGTTAACCATTTCCTGCATCATCAAGGTTGCGTAGTCCAAAGGGAGGTCGTAGAATACCCCGTACATGATGGTCAGAATTTGATGGGATGATTGATCTGGACTGCCCACCTTGCCAGTAAGGCACCTGTTGAGGATTGAAAAGAGTGTATTCCACAGAGGTGGAAGTCGATTCCTTCTGAAGTCATTTCTCTTCCTCAGGGGTGTGTTGTACCCTAACATTTCAACGAATTAGCAGAGCTCAGCATCTGTTGGTTCCTCTGCGTAGGCCTTTATTCCTCAGCATCTGGGGTCCGCAATCGAGTGCATACGGCTGGTTCAACTTTCCAGGAGAACGTGTGCCATGTACTTCCAATGGAAATGTGACACGTCAGCAGTGTCAGAGTACGACGGGACGTCGTGTGCGGCCCATTAATGCTTGGCGCGTGGGTTTCTTTACTCTCAGAAGACTGTCACTCGCATTATGTAACCGTTACTTTTATAGAATTTCCCTAAGTATCAGAAAATAACAGAAGCTCTGTAGTGATAGGAGCTCTGTGGTCTGAAACCTTCTTTTTATATCCTCTTATGCTTGGGCTTTTACCAAAACCGTTTGAAAAATCATTGGAGAGGATCGATAGATTTTTAGTGTAGAAATTGCATTCACATAGGTTTGAAGCTCTGTCAGAGCCAGCAGAGGCTCTATGAGATTAAATTTCTCATAACTAAAAATCTATTAAACTTTTTGTTCATCCAGGTTTTTAATTGTTTTAAGCATTGTTTTTAGGACAAATTTGGAAATTTGTGTCCTTGAAAACTGTTTTGGAAAAAGATTTTGTGCGAGTAACTCTTATAGTTGCCTAGGTTAATCAACAGAGGTTCTTGTGATGGAATGAGCTCTGTGACTAACCTTTCAGTATCTTTATGCGTGCATTTGTACAAGAGAACTCTTTAGAGGACATTTAAGTTGATCGATAGAGTTTCCATTATAAATTTGCGATCATAGAGCTTTTCTCTAGCAGAGCCTCTGTTGAGCTCAGCAGAGGCTCTATGACCTTAAATTTCTAATAACGGAAAGCGCATAAATCTTTTTGATCATTTAAACTCTGAGATGTGTTTAACAGTGTTTTTAGGACATATTTTGAAATTTGTGTCCTAGAAAGCTGTTTTCAAAAATTAGTTTGTGCGGTAAACTTACTTTTTGACTCTTCTGACCTCGGCAAAATACCTGACTTCTGTGGACATGGTTGATCACAATTCTTCTTTGGCTCCCCCTTGAACTGACAACTTCTGTAGATCAGTTCAAGGTCTCCTTCTGCTCCCCCTTGACCTATGCTTGGTTCAAATGAGATAAGTTGTGCATAGAACATAGGTCAAGTTCACTTAGAGGTTATGTGAAGTCCGTCAGAGGTTCTGAGCAGACCCACAGAAGCTCTGTGAATTTTTAGAACCTTTAATGATGGAGATTTTACATACTTCAATGAAACAAACAAAACAAACAAAAAAAATATATACATATATTTACAGAAGATCGAATCATACTTACAGAGGTTTTAACTCATGTTAATCATTCCCAACTTACCCACCAAGAAAAGGAATCTTTTCTCATCAAGTGCCTTGGTGAATAAGTCTGCAAGCTGGTATTCTGTAGACACAAAATGCATTTCGATTGTGCCATATTCAACATGATGCTTCAGAAAGTGGTAACGTATGTCGATATGCTTTGTTTTTTAGTGTTGTACTGGATTGGCAGAGATGGCTATGGCACTTTTTGAATCACAGAAGATGGGTATCTTGAATATGGTGTGGCCATAGTCCTTTAGTTGAGTTTTCATCCACAGAACTTGGGAGCAACAGCTAGCAGCAGCGACGTATTCAGCTTCTGCCGTAGATGTCGACACACAGTTCTGCTTCTTTGATGTCCAACTAACTAATTTCCCACCTAGGAATTGCCAACTCCCATAGGTACTCTTTCTGTCGAACTTGCATCCTCCATAATCTGAATCTGTGTATGCCTTAAGACCAAATCCAGAGTTCTTCGGATACCAGAGGCCAAGATTTTTGGTCCCTTTGAGGTATCTAAAGATCCTTTTTACATCAATATAATGGGATTCTTTTGGATTAGCTTGATATCTTGCACAGAGGCATGTGGCATGCATTATGTCAGGTCTACTTGCAGTTAAGTATAAAAGAGACCCAATCATTCCTCTGTAGAGCTTGCACTCTACAGATTTGCCATCTGGATCTGAGTACAACTTATTTCCAGTGGCCATTGGGGTTCTCATTACAGAGGCATCAGAGAGACTGTATTTTGTAAGTATGTCAGAGACATATTTAACTTGATTTATGAAAACTCCCTCTGATGATTGTTTTACTTGGAGTCCGAGGAAGAAAGTTAATTCTCCCATCAAACTCATTGCAAACTCACTCTCATGAGTTTTTCGAAATCTTTGCACTGTTGTGCATTTGTAGACCCAAAAATGATGTCGTCCACATATACTTGTACAGGCATAATTTCATCACCTTTTCTTTTATAAAACAAAGTAGTATCTGTCGTACCTCTGTCGTAATCATTATTGAGAAGAAAAGTTGAAAGTCTTTCATACCATGATCTTGGAGCCTGTTTCAGTCCATACAGAGCTTTGTCGAGGTAATATACATATTTTGGGTACTTGGAGCTTTCAAACCCTGGTGGCTGCTGGACGTATACTTCTTCTTGGATTTCGCCATTTAAGAAAGCAGATTTTACGTCCATCTGAAATACTTTGAAACCTCTGTGGGCTGCGAAGGCTAAGAAGATTCTTATTGCTTCGAGCCATGCTACAGGGGCAAAAGTTTCATCATAATCTATTCCTTCTTCTTGGCGATATCCCTTGGCCACCAATCTTGCTTTGTTTCTGATAACCACCCCATCCTCATCTTTCTTGTTTCTGAAGACCCATTTTGTCCCTATTGCTTGTTTCCCTCGTGGCAGAGGAACTAGGGTCCATACTTTGTTTCGTTCAAACTGCAGAAGCTCATCTTGCATAGCATCTACCCAGTTTGGGTCGTCAAGGGCTTCAGAGATTCTTTTTGGCTCGATCATACTGATAAAATTTGTAAAGAAACAAAAATTAGCAGTGGCTGATCTTGTTTTGACCTTGTCAGAAGGTTCGCCGATTATAAGGCTTGGAGGATGGCTCTTTGTCCATTTTGTTGTTCTTGGGAGATGGTCATCGAAGTCATCAAGCTGATCTTCAGAGGTTGTGCTCTGTTGTTCTGGTGCACCTTCTGTTGTAGATGGTGCTTCTGTACTTGTGCTTGGATTTTCAGCTTGTGGGATGATTGGAATGAGTGTTAGAATTAGTTCCTCTAAGGAAGTAGAAACTGAGTTCTCGTTTTCCTCTGGTGTTGATTCCTCTTTAGGTGCTGGAGTTGGTATTTCAGGAGCTTCTGTGATTGTATCCTTTGTTGCTTCATCTTCTGTTGGCTCCCCCTTGGCATTTGCATGTGTATGATTAACAGAAGAAGATGAAGTATTTAAGGGACCAGTTAGAGATATACCTGTCTCGTTCTGGCTTACAGAAGATGATTCTCCAGAGGCTCTGACGGTTCCAGCAGAGGGATCAACATCATCATGGAACATCTCTTCAAATAGAAGATTTAAGTCTTCTTTTCTAGTTTTTGAGATGCCAGAGGATTCCTTGTTTAGACCAAGTTCTGAACGGATTTGTTCAGAAGTCTTTTGGAAGGAATCGTCAAAAGACAGGTTGATGCTTTCTACAATGGTTCGTGATCGCAGAAGATAGACTCTGTAGGCCTTAGATGTGGCAGAGTATCCAATGAACTTGCCTTCATCTGCTTTCACTTCAAACTTTCCTCTTGCTTCTCTGTCATTTAAGACAAAGCATGTAACACCCTAAAAACAGGGCCAATTTAAAACTTAAAAATTGCCACAAGTTATGATCATAAGACTTCAAACTTCTATAACCTGAGGATCAAAGGTAAAGGTTTTATATACAACATATCTTAATTCGAATAACCTATTAATCTAATCATACATCATAATTAGATTAATTAAGTTATCTAATCCTTTGTCCCAAAAGCATCCAAAATAGCTAGATCCTCCGTTATCTCTAAGTTGAGTCTTTCCAAAAATCCTCATCACACCTTCCCTCTTATTTCCCGGAGCTTGTACCTAGTAAGAAAATTCAACTTGAAACATTAGGCTTTCGCCTAGTGAGAATATTCAAATCAAATTTAAAGTTAAACAATTAAAATCTCAACAGATACAACAAACCTGTTCTCGCCCATCTTACCGTACAATAACTCCTTTCAAAACTGGGAATCTACCCCACTCCCATACTTGTGACTAATTTGTCTAGCCATAATAATACTATCAAGAGTCTGATACAAATCATCCCAGATTCAAAGTCAAAACTCTTAACCAAGAAATTACAAGTCAAAACCTGCCTATTTCTTAATTCTCTTTTCACAATTGGGAAATCTCTGATCTTCCCTATAAAATGGAAATCTCCGATCTTCCATTCGAAATGGGAATTACAAATCCAAATCTGCTTATTCCACATTTCACATTATCTTACCTCAGAATCAATGGCCCAATGGGATTTAATATATCGCGATAAACAACCGGGACCCCCGATGATTCAAGGTACACTCAATTACTAAAAATTACATCCCTTTGGTCAATGACAAGTATTCGGTTCCCATTAGACCGTACCCAAGTGCCTCCGATGACCGGATGCCTACTTTTAGTAATTACAACATAATACATAAGTATTATAACTCTTATCAGTGTATATGCATAACACACATTGTAATACATTCTACATATGTATTTATAAAGAATCTTAATAATTCTAGTACCTCGACTTCTTGGCTATCCCCTCTTTGCAATTTAGCACGGGGACCAACATAGCATAACTTTTAAATCATCTAACTGGACTTTTTACTGATTAAGACGAGTCCTTTATTTATCAGGTTTAAACATACATATTCATAACTATTTCAATATTAATTGTTGAACTTTAAAGAGAGTTAAATAAACTCACCTGATGCGAAATCACACTTCCTTTAATTCTTTTAAAGTCGTAGGGACTTCTGTTTTCACCACCACAGTTTACTTTAATATCCAATATAAAAATATACCGATATTAATTTACAGAACAGGACTTTCTAAGAACTAAGAATCCTTAATCTCTAAAATCTACGTCTCAAGTTGCAACGCACTGGGCCAAGTCGCAACCAACTACTGCGATTCCAACCCCAAATCGCAACCCACTATTGCGATTCCAACCCAAGTCGCAACCTTCTATTGCGATTTCGACACCAAGTCGCACCCTTCTATTGCGATTTCGACACCAAGTCGCAATCAACTGTTGCGACTCCAATGCCAAGTCGCAACCCTCTATTGCGACTTCAACACCAAATCGCAACCGTCTATTGCGACTTCAACCCAAATCGCAACCGTCTATTGCGACTTCAACCCAAATCGCAACCTTCTATTGCGACTTGCTTGAATGTCGCAATGCACTACTGCGACTTGCTTGAATGTCTCAACCCTCTGCAATTATCTAAAACCTAGATTTTTATACTTTTAAGCTATGTTTGTTTATGCAAACCTGCAGATAAGTTCAATATCCCTATCTTAACATATCTACTAACTCAGATTCTCATAATCATCCAAAAATCACCAAAACCCATTTCTATGTTTATAGAAAACTTATAACCTAAATAACATCAATTTAGGTGAAGAACATACCTTGATTTCTCATAGGTTTACACCTTAATTTCCAGCTTTTGAACAATCTCAACACCTTCTTCTTCCTTCTTCTTTCTCGGTTCCTCTCTCTCTCTCTCTCTCTCTCTCTTGGCCGAACACAATACACACATATACACTTATGACCAAAAATCGTAATTAAGAGACACCTCACTCTCTTAAATGAGATGAGGCGGTGAGTGGGGTGTTTTAACCAAACCAACCTCCATCTTTCACATATTGGCAAGCTTTACCCTTTCATTTATAAATTAAAATTAAAGTTTATCCCTAACTTAATATTCCATAAAAATAATTCAACGTAACTTATTCGGGGTTAAACTCTAAAAATTAATTTATCAACTAATAACTCATAACTTATAAATTAATTAATAAAACCCATCATCTTTATTTATGAAAATTTGAGATGTTACAATACTCCCCAACTTGGAAATGATTTCGTCCTCGAAATCAAAGCTAAGCAAACAAATGGGGATATCTAACTTTCATATCTTCTTCTGACTCTAAGGTCACATTAGCACCTCTATGATGCTTCCATTGCACTTTCAACATTACCATTTCTTTACCACTCCGTAACCTCTTAACTGACTTTTCCAGAATTGCCTCTGGTTCCTCTACACGTCGACTCCCTTCATCCACTCTAACATCAGTAAGTGTAATCACATCTTGTTCTTCGGCTAAACATTTCCGAAGATACCATACATGAAATGTATTATGGATCCCTTCCAGCTCAGGTGGAAGATCCAATTGATACGCTTGTAGACCAACTCGTTTGGTGATAGTGAAAGGTCCTAGAAAACGAGGACTCAACTTCCCACGCTTTCCAAACCGTATCACTCCTTTCCATGGGGACACTTTAAGCATCACACGCTCCCCAACTTGGAATTCTTTTGGTCTTCTTTTCGGATCAGCATAGCTTTTTTGTCTATCTTGAGCCGCTTTCATATGCTGCCGAATTTCCTTTACTTTGTCTGCGGTTTGTTGCACAAGTTCCGGACCAGCGAACTGTTTCTCCCCGGCTTCTAACCAGCACACCGGAGTTCTGCATTTCCTACCATACAATGCCTCGAAAGGTGCTCTTCCAATACTGGAATGGTAACTGTTGTTGTAAGCAAATTCTACTAACGGTAGATGAGAATCCCAGTTACCTCCAAAATCTAGCACACACGATCTAAGCATATCTTCCAAAGTCTGTATTGTTCTTTCACTTTGGCCGTCAGTCTGTGGGTGATAAGCAGTATTCAGATTAACCCTCGTACCCAACTCTTCTTGAAGCGACTGCCAAAATCTGGAAGTAAACCGACTGTCACGATCGAACACAATAGACACCGGTATACCGTGTCGTGACACTACTTCATCAATGTATAGCTTTGCCAATTTATCTATTGGTGATGCTTCTTTCATAGCTAAGAAATGAGCACTATTCGTCAGTCGATCGACGATTACCCAAATGGTATCGTTACCTCTTTGCGTCTTTGGTAACTTTGTCACGAAATCCATGGTAATCTTATCCCATTTCCACTCCGGAATTTCCAAAGATTGAAAACTTCCGTATGGTCTTTGGTGCTCTGCTTTTACTAACGAACAAGTTCCGTATGTCTCTACTTTTCGTGCCACATCAACTTTCATAGCCGACCACCAATAATGCAACTTCAAATCTCTATACATCTTGGTACTTCCCGGATGTATAGAATACTTAGATCTATGCGCATCTTCGAGAATCAACTCCCGGTTTCCACCTATCTTTGGTACCCAAACACGGCCTTGGAACAACTTAATTGCACGGCTATCTTCAGTCAACTGAAGATGTTGTTTGCTCATAACTTCTTCTTTCAGGTTGTCTTCTAACAGAGCTTCCACTTGGGCGGCTTTTATTCTTTCAATCAAACTTGACATTACATCAATTCTGGCGTTTGTCGATTTCACACACCCACTATACTCTTTTCTGCTCAAGGCATCGGCTACAACATTTGCTTTACCTGGATGGTAATGCAATTCACAATCATAATCTTTCAACAATTCAAGCCATCGCCTTTGCCTCATATTCAGCTCCTTCTGATCAAAAACATGCTGCAGACTTTTATGATCAGTAAAGAGTGTACACCTCTGTAACGTCCCAAAAATTACAAGAAAATTTAATTTTTTTTTTAAAATGACATTTCATTAATTAAACTCGTTAAATAACCCAAAACGTTTCGTTTGCAACCCAAGAATAATTATTCTCTAAAAACAGTCAACAACGGAATAAATAGTTAAAAAAAAATGATAATTATAAAACGATATAATAATCAGCTCTTCCCGCGCGCCAGTGTGTACCCGTCACGCCTTAGAGCCACTTGTACCTGAAACCACAGTTTATTGGGAAAGGGTAAGCACGAAGCTTAGTGAATTCAAACACCATAAATAACACAGTTATTCCACACTACCCCTAAAACAGATAGTGACACATAAACGATCATGCAGGTCTACGAACAAATCATAAACATGTATATCCACACCCACCCACCTAAAAGGCACAAGTCGGTCCCACCGACCACATGATAAAACCTCCGGCCCCGCCGAATCCCCGGTCCCACCGAGTCTCTACGCCACCCGCGTATAACATCTCCGGCCCCGCCGAATCCCCGGTCCCACCGAGTCTCTACGCCACCCGCGTATAAAATCTCCGGCCCCGCCGGATCCTCGGTCCCACCGAGTTAACATGACAACATAGTATCAACTAGACACCCCACTATCTAGTTCCACAACACAATCACATAAAGCTACCACACACGTACTACAGCAATGATAAAACAACCGTTATTAGATATAGTGAGAGAACTCACCTCGAATGCGCGCCTAGCTTAACAATACAATTCAAGCTTCACAATTACGGTCACTTCCCAGCACCTAAACGCATGTTAAAACGTGTCAATACGAGACCCGGACCCTACGACACGACACACGCTTAAACCGTCACTAAAACTATTTTCCGTTCTCGCCAAACAGGTCTGCTCGGGACCTGTTTCGACCCCTTTAAACCCAGAAAATTCCCAATATTATTTTATGATTAGAAAGTACTCTGAGATAGGGTTTCAAGGACATATTATACGCCTCCTAACGATTTTTCTACAATTTATTATGAATTAAATACGAACGACCACAAAACTGTCCGTTTTCGGACCAGCCACGCAAACAGCCCGAAACAGCCTAGCTACGGGCTTAATCAGACTTTCGGAAAAACATGAAAAACCTCCCCAACTCAAATTGGGAACTTTGGGCACCAAATTCACGTCAAAACGAGTTACGAGTGAAAAGTTAAGGCTTTCGCAAGATCAAGGCAGATTCCAGAAATTTTCACATGAAATGACGAATCACCGAACTTTCGACCACTTTTTCGCCCAGCTAGAGACCGAACCAGTTTTCCGCTAAAACACGGAAAACGTGCCCGACCCCGAACTTGAACCGTGGGCACCAACTTCGGCTCAAACGGAGTTACGGCGGAAAAGTTATAGCCGTCGTAAAAACAGTGGCTGCACCATTTTCCACATGAATTGATGATTATAAAAACGACGGTTTTAACGAAACGGCTTAAACGATTAAGTCAAGGCTTAACGGATTCTACGGTGATTATTAATAAGACATGGCCACGCACCACCCTCTGCCCTCCGGCAGTGGTGGTCGCCGGCGGTGGCAGCGGCCGGCGGCGGTGGCGATGGTGGTTTACGGCATTCCGGCGAGACCAAACGAAAAACCCGACCATCTAACCTTGCCGCACACACGCACACGCTCAACCCGAACAACCCCGCCCTCCACAGCCACCGAACTGGTGGCGCACGGCGGCGGCGCACACCACCGGCAGCCATAGCTGCGGCGGTGGTGGGTTCCCGGCGGTCCGGCGACGACGAAACAGAACGAAAGGGAGAAGAACTTACCTTGCGCCGACAATCCAGCGGCAAACACACTCCGGCTTCCTCTCTCTCTCCCGGTCGTCTCTCTCGCTTCTCTCCCATTCCCTCGCCGTTGCTCTCTCTCTCGCCGGCTGAAACAGCGGCGGCGACGGCTGGTACGGCGCTAGCAAGGGGGTGTAGGGTTTTTGTTGTGTTGCTTGCGTGAAAAGGAAACGAGAGGGAGAGAGTGTAGATTGTTTTTTTTTTTCTTTTCTTTCTTCATCCACGACATCAACAAAACACAAGGAAAGATGGGCTCGGTTGTGCATGGGCCGACCCCCCCCCCCCCCCAATGCTTAAGACTTTCACTTGTTGTCACAATTGGTCCCTGGATTTATGAGATTTATCCAAACTTTCCCTCCTATCTTAGGATTTAGAAAATGACCATATATCCCCACACATAAACGTTTTAGGTCTTTGTCACCTAACCCCGTTAAAAGATTCGCTAAAAAAACATTATAACTAAATATAAAAAAAATGTATATCGGGACACGGGCTTTACAACTCTCCCCCACTTGAATTAGGCTTCGTCCTCGAAGTATATGCCCGGCGAATAACTCGGAATAGTTCTCGCGCATCTCCGCTTCGGGTTCCCACGTCCACTCGAACCCCTTCGGTGCTGCCACTTGACTTTCCTCAACTAGACTCTAAATTTCTCACCCCGTCTAGAATTTCTCGAATACTTTTCTTACTAACAAAACTCCTTCAAGGACACTGAAATTATGATCGGAAGAACACTCCAACAACTGGATTCATTCCTAGTCAAACAACTTCGGTTGCTTCCCAACCTTAGATGTTCCATACATCCCGATTCAACTTTAAAGCTCTAACCCTTCTAAAGGTGCTCACCAATATACCCTACAGGATACTCGAAAACCGATCATTCCTACCATTACTGTCGATTAACTTCCACGAGTTCTAATAGACTCCCAAAATTTATTTCACACGGATCATCAAACCAGTAAATTTATAATCACCCACGAAGGTCATTCCACCATAACCATTCATCACAAGTAAGCATCTCAGGGTTACTACTACCATCAACATAATTTCCTTAAAATCGGCTACAATTCTCCAATTACACTAAGGTGTTTGGCCTTAAGCCCAAAAGTCGACGCCCTAACATACTACTTACTTCAAAAAGGTTACTGTACATTTATTCTCTTAATTACAAAGGGCATCATTCCCTTAACCGACACTATTCGGTCTACACTAACAACACGTGTGGAATACCCAATCTTCCATCGTTTACTTATCCTCCACGCTCGCTCTAGGAAACCTAGTTACACTGTATCAAGATACGCCTTAACGCCTACCTCCCAGGTACGTCTCAAGGCCCGACACATCGGAACTACCTCTCAGGTAAGTGCCCAAGACTATATCCTCCCGGTGCCTACTGGAAAGTCAAGGTCATAACACATGAATACCGGGGTCCCACCCCAAAATACTCAACCGACCATTACCAACGACTGACTGACATGACCAAGGATCCAATGCAAAATAGTCTACCAACAACATGCCTATCCCAGGATGACTCACTCACCCCACATGTAAATACGCAACGTGCAATAAGTGCAAAATTGTGCAACAAAACAACCCATCAACAAAATTTCACATCAAGCCATAAAAAAAAACCGTGCAATTGACCCATGACTATCTCAAAGTCAAAACCGAGCAAAATGCTCCACGCTTGCTAGACCCATAAGTCGGTCAAAAACGCGTTTAAATAAAGTCTAAGCAAGCAATACTCTAAAATCAACATTAGTCCCAAACTCAACACGGGTTAAACAAAAGAGCTTTCCAAAAGGACTCACACCCTTAAAATTCTCAAAATGACACATAACACTTAAAAGCGCATTTCCCAAAAGGTTTACAAAATCATTTACAAAAATGTTTTCAACGTCAAGATTTTTCATTTCAAAAAGACCGTAAGCAATAAAACTACTATTACCAGGTCGGTAGTTAAGCAAAAATGGACACGCTCGTCCCACATATGAAAATCATGTTGAAAATCATTTCATTGCAGCCTAGTTTACTCACAAAACGTAAAGCGAATTAAATAATTTCTTTGAAAATGAACCGTCGCGGTTCTAGTGTGAATTGACTCATGACATGTATTTAAAGTAACCGCTCGACCTTACACCGGGTGCGACAAAAGTGTGCACAAATTTCAAAATCAGTTCCACGACAGTTGACCCCAAAATTCCTCTTTTTCCAACATAAAATGTCGTGGCACAGGGTTCACCAACAAATCTTACGCGCGTCGGCTAGTCATACAAAACGATGAAACGGTTTACAAATATACTTTTGTTAAAACACAACTGTCTCGTGTAAGTTTCAAACTTGAAAATAAAAACCAATTTGTTTTCATCATTTGAAAATATCGACTAAAACCTCATAAAATCTCAAAAGGTGGGGTTCTTTAAATTGATTTCCAAGATTTCCCCAAATGGTCACATAAACAAATAAGATATGCACCTCGTGAAATTAAACCCACACGACTCAACACGCCGTAAAACAAAACTTATTTTAATCAAATAGCTCAAATAGCTTTATACAGACATCGTAGAATGTAACTTTCCGTCTCAACTCTAACATATGTGGAGGAGTTCCAATGTTAAAGTCACAAGCCGTAGTCACTTGCCCAACATTTTAACTACCACAAAACACGGATATCATCTTATCCGAAAGAACCGTTGGAAAAATAACGAAATGAGACAAATTCTAACAAAGTTTGCACTCCCGTGATAAAACGATTTCATACACTTTCAAAACCATATTTTAAAATCTTGTGTGTGTGCTGAACATTCCCCAAAATTCCAAAACACCATCCAATAAATGATTTGAAACACAAGAATTTGTTAATACAATCTATTTCAAAATCAAACCTTGTGCATGACTCAGTCGGCATTCTACGCCTCGACTCCCACTCCTCCAAATCTCTCCGATCCACTAACGTCATCCGGACATTTAAACCTCTTAGGCAAGTTGGGAAGTTACGTCAAATAATCCCTACGATTTTTCCTCAAATCAAAGTCGGCTCTATAAGCCTATGATTCTAGCACAATCATCCATCTTGGCCCAAAACAAACATCATCCTCATCGTCACTCCAAGTGACTAATACCAGAATCGTCCTTTTATTCCAACAACTACTAATTATAACCTTCGACACTACCCCAACGATAATCCCATCAAAGCAAAACAAGTACACACCTGTACTAGTAGGTTTACTATAGTCGTTCCTCCTTGTGATGGCGATTCTGGGTAAATATTACAACGAGTTATTAGCACATAATAATTCACACTAACAACGCTCACGCTCAACTCCTTGGATTCCTCGTGACTTTCCCCGACTCGAGCATTGATCCTGTGTTTCCGATAGTAGGAGCTCTACTACTACCTTCCACACCTATCATCACTCGTTCCGAGTTCCATCCGAAGCGCCCAAGTAGTTTCTCGCCGATAACTATACCCATATGCCCACACCAGCATATGTACACATTCTTCCTAGCTCCCTAGGAATAAGCATAATACCCCACTACCCTTGCTAGGGCGGAACCCCCACTAACCCTGACGAGTCGCCTCGTAAACGCACAGTCGTATACAGTGGAAACCAGATAGACATTCGAATATAAGATTCTATCCTACAACGGTTGGACTCAAACAAGAGCTGCGCAATAGAACTAAATCCAACATTCTAAGGCTATTCGGTTCCTACCGCATACAACCTATAGTGCATTCACTTAACAACCTATCAAAGTTAGCATAAGTTCCTAATAGCAAGTAACAATCATACAATACAGTGTAATAAGCACCAAACAATCCAGCACACATACTCCTATGTTCTAGAAAGCAATCTAGCATACATACTCATATGTAAACGCTATTCCCAGCTCACTAGGAATTTCATCTCATCCCACTACCCTTGCTACATCGGAATCCCTGTTAGCCATAACGAGTTGCCTCGCGAATACCCAGTCGCATGCAGCGTGAATCAAATAGACATTCGAATACAAGATTCTATCCTAGAACAGTTGGACTCAAACAAGAGCTGCGCAATAGAACTAAATCAAATATTCTGAGGCTATATGACTCTTACTGCATACAACCTATAGGGCCTTCACTTAACAACCTACTATAACTAGCATTGATTCCTACTAGCAAGCAGTCATCATACAATCTAGCATGCATACCCTATGCCTAGAAAGCAATACAACACTAAGCAATGTACCTTTCCCCCTTGGCTCCGGCTGACTGTACACACTGCGCCCTCGATCACCGTTCCTCAACGGATTTTTCCTTCTTTTTATTTCCAAAAACTTTAACGAAAATTTTTATAGCCGCAAACTTGAGATCAAACACACCGAAATGCGTTTGATTCACTCAAGCCGTGCTCTGATACCAAGTTGTAACGTCCCAAAAATTACAAGAACATTAATTTTTTTTTTAAAATGACATTTCATTAATTAAACTCGTTAAAATACCCAAAACATTTCGTTTGCAACCCAAGAATAATTATTCTCTAAAAACAGTCAACAACGGAATAAATAGTTAAAAAAATGATAATTATAAAACGATATAATAATCAGCTCTTCCCGCGCGCCAGTGTGTACCCGTCACGCCTTAGAGCCACTTGTACCTGAAACCACAATTTATTGGGAAAGGGTAAGCACGAAGCTTAGTGAATTCAAACACCATAAATAACACAGTTATTCCACACTACCCCTAAAACAGATAGTGACACATAAACGATCATACAGGTCTACGAACAAATCATAAACATGTATATCCACACCCACCCACCTAAAAGGCACAAGTCGGTCCCACCGACCACATGATAAAACCTCCGGCCCCGCCGAATCCCCGGTCCCACCGAGTCTCTACGCCACCCGCGTATAACATCTCCGGCCCCGCCGAATCCCCGGTCCCACCGAGTCTCTACGCCACCCGCGTATAAAATCTCCGGCCCCGCCGGATCCTCGGTCCCACCGAGTTAACATGACAACATAGTATCAACTAGACACCCCACTATCTAGTTCCACAACACAATCACATAAAGCTACCACACACGTACTACAGCAATGATAAAACAACCGTTATTAGATATAGTGAGAGAACTCACCTCGAATGCGCGCCTAGCTTAACAATACAATTCAAGATTCACAATTACGGTCACTTCCCAGCACCTAAACGCATGTTAAAACGTGTCAATACGAGACCCGGACCCTACGACACGACGCACGCTTAAACCGTCACTAAAACTATTTTCCGTTCTCGCCAAATAGGTCTGTTCGGGACCTGTTTCGACCCCTTTAAACCCAGAAAATTCCCAATATTATTTTATGATTAGAAAGTACTCTGAGATATGGTTTCAAGGACGTATTATACGCCTCCTAACGATTTTTCTACAATTTATTATGAATTAAATACGAACGACCACAAAATTGTTCCTTTTTCGGACCAGCCACGCAAACAGCCCGAAACAGCCTAGCTACGGGCTTAATCAGACTTTCGGCAAAACACGAAAAACCTCCCCAACTCAAATTGGGAACTTTGGGCACCAAATTCACGTCAAAACGAGTTACGAGTGAAAAGTTAAGGCTTTCGCAAGATCAAGGCAGATTCCAGAAATTTTCACATGAAATGACGAATCACCGAACTTGCGACCACTTTTTCGCCCAGCTAGAGACCGAACCAGTTTTCCGCTAAAACACTGAAAACGTGCCCGACCCCGAACTTGAACCGTGGGCGCCAACTTCGGCTCAAACGGAGTTACGTCGGAAAAGTTATAGCCATCGTAAAAACAGTGGCTGCACCATTTTCCACATGAATTGATGATTATAAAAACGACGGTTTTAACGAAACGGCTTAAACGATTAAGTCAAGGCTTAACGGATTCTACGGTGATTATTAATAAGACATGGCCACGCACCACCCTCTGCCCTCCGGCAGTGGTGGTCGTCGGCGGCGGCAGCGGCCGGCGGCGGTGGCGATGGTGGTTTATGGCATTCCGGCGAGACCAAACGAAAAACCCGACCATCTAACCTTGCCGCACACACGCACACGCTCAACCCAAACAACCCCGCCCTCCACAGCCACCGAACTGGTGGCGCACGGCGGCGGCGCACACCGCCGGCAGCCATAGCTGCGGCGGTGGTGGGTTCCCGGCGGTCCGGCGACGACGAAACAGAACGAAAGGGAGAAGAACTTACCTTGCGCCGACAATCCAGCGGCAAACACACTCCGGCTTCCTCTCTCTCTCTCCCGGTCGTCTCTCTCGCTTCTCTCCCATTCCCTCGCCGTTGCTCTCTCTCTCTCGCCGGCTGAAACAGCGGCGGCGACGGCTGGTACGGCGCCAGCAAGGGGGTGTAGGGTTTTTGTTGTGTTGCTTGCGTGAAAAGGAAACGAGAGGGAGAGAGTGTAGATTGTTTTTTTTTTTTCTTTTCTTTCTTCATCCACGACATCAACAAAACACAAGGAAAGATGGGCTCGGTTGTGCATGGGCCGACCCCCCCCCCCCATGCTTAAGACTTTCACTTGTTGTCACAATTGGTCCCTGGATTTATGAGATTTATCCAAACTTTCCCTCCTATCTTAGGATTTAGAAAATGACCATATATCCCCACACATAAACGTTTTAGGTCTTTGTCACCTAACCCCGTTAAAAGATTTTCTAAAAAAAACATTATAACTAAATATAAAAAAAATGTATATCGGGACACGGGCTTTACAACCTCGTTCCATAGAGATAATGACGCCACAACTTTAAAGCAAACACAACCGCTGCTAATTCCAAATCGTGGGTAGGATAATTCTTTTCATGTTCTTTCAACTGTCTTGACGCATAGGCAATCACCTTGCCTCGTTGCATCAATACACATCCTAAACCCATCTTAGATGCGTCACTATAGACTACCAAATCTTCAGTCCCTTCTGGCAATGCAAGAATAGGGGCTTCACACAACTTCTGCCTTAAGGTCCTGAAAGTTGTCTCCTGCTTTTCGGTCCAAACAAACTTCACATTCTTACGAGTCAACATCGTTAAAGTAGATGCAATCTTTGAGAAGTCTTTAATAAACCTACTGTAATAACCTGCGAGACCCAAGAAACTTCTTATCTCAGACGTGCTTTTCGGAGTCTCCCAATTCATCATCGCTTCTATCTTTGCTGGATCTACTTTCACCCCTTCCGAAGAAATCACATGCCCGAGAAATTGTACTTCCTTCAACCAAAATTCATACTTAGAGAATTTTGCATACAATTTTTCTTTTCGTAACACTTCTAAAACTTCACGAAGATGGTGTTCATGGTCGATCTCATCCTTCGAATAGACGAGTATGTCATCAATAAAAACGATAACAAACTTATCTAGAAATGGTCGACACACTCTATTCATCAGATCCATGAATATAGCTAGAGCATTAGTCAACCCAAATGGCATCACGAGAAATTCATAATGCCCGTACCTTGTTCTAAACGCCGTATTTGGAACGTCTTCTTCTCTTACCCGCACTTGGTGATACCCCGACCTTAGATCAATTTTAGAAAAAACATCCCGCTCCATGGAGTTGATCAAACAAATCATCTATCCTTGGAAGCGGATACTTATTTTTTATTGTCACTTTGTTCAGCTCACGATAATCTATGCACATTCTCATAGTGCCATCTTTCTTCTTAACAAACAACACTGGAGCTCCCCAAGGCGAAGAACTCGGTCTAACAAAACCCTTATCTAATAACTCTTGCAATTGAGACATCATTTCTGTCATCTCAGCTGGCGCTAGGCGGTAAGGTGCACGAGCTATCGGTGCTGCTCCAGGAATAAGATCGATGCGAAACTCTACTTGTCTTTCAGCCGGTAGACCTGGAAGATCATCCGGGAATACATCCAGAAACTCACGCACCACGTTGATATCTTGAACATGTTTCTTTTCTAACTTCGTATCTATAACATAAGCTAAATAAGACCAATACCCCTTCGATAAACATTTACGCGCCTTTGCCACTGAAATCAACGGAACATCTCCTTTCTGCTTTACTCCAAATACGAATACGTCGTCTTTATCATTCATTGGAATTCGAATCAGCTTCTTTGCACACATTATTTCTGCCTGGTTATTGCTCAACCAGTCCATACCCACAATAATATCAAAACCCCCAATTTCCATTAACAATAAGTTAATCGGAAATTTTGTCCCCTCTATCAAAATGGTACAATCGGCCAAACTTTCACTAACCAAAGACTGCACTCCATTAGCTATCTCAACTACTAAAGCATCTCCTAAAGTAGTGACAGGCATAGCTAGCTTACGCTGGAACAACTTGGATACAAAAGAATAATTTGCGCCACTATCAAATAACACACGTGCAGGAATGGAGTTTATAAGAAATGTACCCGAGACCACATCTTTTGATCCTTTCGCTTCATCAGTAGTCATTTGAAATGCACGTCCAGTTGGTTTGGGAATAACCAACTTTCTTCCCTGATCTCCTTCCTTCTTCAACTTCGGACAGTCTCTCCGAAAATGACCTGGTTGTTGACATTCAAAACAAACTGATCCTGGTACTGTACAATTTGTTGCTATATGCCCCGCCTTCCCGCACTTGAAACATTGATTTCCAACCACCCGGCATTGACCAAAATGTTTACTCTTGCATTTAGAACACCAACTTGGTTCCCTACGAGAATCATAACGAATGTTCTTTCCAAACAACCTTATTTTCTGAGAAGATTCTGAACGACCTTCCCACTTTCTATTTTCCCCCGGTTGCGCTTTCTCCTCTTTGTCTTTAACGTACATCTCTTCTATCGCCTTTGCTTCTTCAATCGTCTCTCTTAAAGTAGCAGATTTCGAACTGCGGACCCTCGTCATCATATCCGCCGGTAGACCCTTCAGATAACATTTAATCTTGTCTTTCTCAGCTGGAGCCACATGCCCCATGAGGTTCAGCTTTTCCATAAAGGATTCGGTATACTTTCTCACTGTCATGTTACCTTTCTTGAGATTTCTGAACTCTTCTTCGATTCGGTCCATTTCGGTCTCGTTACAATATTCTTCCAGAATCTTTGCTTTGAACTGTTCCCAAGTCACAGCATTCAGAATTGCTTCCGTCACAGAAGATGACAACACGTTCCACCACTGCAATGCGTTACCGAGTAACATTTGTGATCCAAATCGAACTTTCGACCTTTCATCACTACATTCACAAGCCCGAAAGGCTTGTTCAATTTCCCTTATCCAGTTCATACAAGCCACTGGATTGTCATCTCCCTTGAATTCCGGCGGTTTACAGCTCAGGAAAGTTTTATAGGAGCAGTTTCTTTCAACCCTTCTTTCCGTCTCCGTCCCTGGGTTACTAGTTGGATTTATCACACTAGTACCAACTACTGTTCATCTTGGTTCTGTACCTCGGTCATTAAACATTTTCATAAACATCTCTGCTTGTCTTCCCATCGTGTTACTCATCATTTCCGCTTGCCTCTCCATCGATGCATTCATCAGTCTGGTCACATTATCCATTATGCGGCCTTCCATACTTGAATCCGATGGTGTTTGATCCGCAGTACTGGTACCCCCTCTATGTACCCGATTCCGCATTCCTCCTAAAGAAAGAAAATCTGGTGGCGTATCAGGAATTCCGCCTACTCCAGCTGGTCTTTCTTCCGGCTCATCGAGCCAAGTCCTATCCATAGCAGAAATTGGAGACCTCGGAGGTGTATTCACCATTGATCTAAATGAGCACAACAGAATACTCATCAGTAATGGTTTATACAACTAGACATACAATACGTACTTTACCGCTAATCAGTCACTGTAACAATTTAGAAACAAGTATGCTTGTGTAACAATATATTCATAACAACAGTAGCTAATTGAAATTGCGAACATATCATACATGAGAATTCTCATTACCATTGTTACAGTACTAACTTCGCGTATTTCTGTCGACTCTAAGACTACCCAGTCTTAGTACTTCTACCCATATCTCACGGATCATAACTTAATTCATCACAGCTTAAGTCTAGATATCTCAAAATCATACCTAGTTCGCTTAAACTACGGCTCTGATACCATATTGTAACACCGTAAAAACAGGGCCAATTTAAAACTTAAAAATTGCCACAAGTTATGACCATAAGACTTCAAACTTCTATAACCTGAGGATCAAAGGTAAAGGTTTTATATACAACATATCTTAATTCGAATAACCTATTAATCTAATCATACATCATAATTAGATTAATTAAGTTATCTAATCCTTTGTCCCAAAAGCATCCAAAATAGCTAGATCCTCCGTTATCTCTAAGTTGAGTCTTTCCAAAAATCCTCATCACACCTTCCCTCTTATTTCCCGGAGCTTGTACCTGGTAAGAAAATTCAACTTGAAACATTAGGCTTTCGCCTAGTGAGAATATTCAAATCAAATTTAAAGTTAAACAATTAAAATCTCAACAGATACAACAAACCTGTTCTCGCCCATCTTACCGTACAATAACTCCTTTCAAAACTGGGAATCTACCCCACTCCCATACTTGTGACTAATTTGTCTAGCCATAATAATACTATCAAGAGTCTGATACAAATCATCCCAGATTCAAAGTCAAAACTCTTAACCAAGAAATTACAAGTCAAAACCTGCCTATTTCTTAATTCTCTTTTCACAATTGGGAAATCTCTAATCTTCCCTATAAAATGGAAATCTCCGATCTTCCATTCGAAATGGGAATTACAAATCCAAATCTGCTTATTCCACATTTCACATTATCTTACCTCAGAATCAATGGCCCAATGGGATTTAATATATCGCGATAAACAACCGGGACCCCCGATGATTCAAGGTACACTCAATTACTAAAAATTACATCCCTTTGGTCAATGGAAAGTATTCGGTTCCCATTAGACCGTACCCAAGTGCCCCCGATGACCGGATGCCTACTTTTAGTAATTACAACATAATACATAAGTATTATAACTCTTATCAGTGTATATGCATAACACACGTTGTAATACATTCTACATATGTATTTATAAAGAATCTTAATAATTCTAGTACCTCGACTTCTTGGCTATCCCCTCTTTGCAATTTAGCACGGGGACCAACATAGCATAACTTTTAAATCATCTAACTGGACTTTTTACTGATTAAGACGAGTCCTTTATTTATCAGGTTTAAACATACATATTCATAACTATTTCAATATTAATTGTTGAACTTTAAAGAGAGTTAAATAAACTCACCTGATGCGAAATCACACTTCCTTTAATTCTTTTAAAGTCGTAGGGACTTCTGTTTTCACCACCACAATTTACTTTAATATCCAATATAAAAATATACCGATATTAATTTATAGAACATGACTTTCTAAGAACTAAGAATCCTTAATCTCTAAAATCTACGTCTCAAGTTGCAATGCACTGGGCCAAGTCGCAACCAACTACTGCGATTCCAACCCCAAATCGCAACCCACTATTGCGATTCCAACCCAAGTCGCAACCTTCTATTGCGATTTCGACACCAAGTCGCACCCTTCTATTGCGATTTCGACACCAAGTCGCAATCAACTGTTGCGACTCCAATGCCAAGTCGCACCCTCTATTGCGACTTCAACACCAAATCGCAACCGTCTATTGCGACTTCAACCCAAATCGCAACCGTCTATTGCGACTTCAACCCAAATCGCAACCTTCTATTGCGACTTGCTTGAATGTCGCAATGCACTACTGCGACTTGCTTGAATGTCTCAACCCTCTGCAATTATCTAAAACCCAGATTTTTATACTTTTAAGCTATGTTTGTTTATGCAAACCTGCAGATAAGTTCAATATCCCTATCTTAACATATCTACTAACTCAGATTCTCATAATCATCCAAAAATCACCAAAACCCATTTCTATGTTTATAGAAAACTTATAACCTAAATAACATCAATTTAGGTGAAGAACATACCTTGATTTCTCACAGGTTTACACCTTAATTTCCAGCTTTTGAACAATCTCAACACCTTCTTCTTCCTTCTTCTTTCTCGGTTCCTCTCTCTCTCTCTCTCTCTCTCTCTCTTGGCCGAACACAATACACACATATACACTTATGACCAAAAATCCTAATTAAGAGACACCTCACTCTCTTAAATGAGATGAGGCGGTGAGTGGGGTGTTTTAACCAAACCAACCTCCATCTTTCACATATTGGCAAGCTTTACCCTTTCATTTATAAATTAAAATTAAAGTTTACCCCTAACTTAATATTCCATAAAAATAATTCAACGTAACTTATTCGGGGTTAAACTCTAAAAATTAATTTATCAACTAATAACTCATAACTTATCAATTAATTAATAAAACCCATCATCTTTATTTATGAAAATTCGAGATGTTACAAAACACTTGCATCCAAATACATGGAAGAACTTGATGTTTGGTCGCCTTTTGTTGATCAAATGATACGGTGTTTTGATGTGTCTCTTTACAATGGTTGATCGATTTTGGGTGTAGCAAGCGGTTGATACTGCTTCTGCCCAAAAAATCATTGGTAATCCACATGCAGTCAGCATGGTTCTGGCAACCTCCACAAGCGTGCAGTTCTTTCGTTGAACCACGCCATTCTGTTGTGGGGTGCGTGCAACAGAGAAGTTATGTGATATCCCTTCTTCTGTAAGATAGGCTTCAATGACAGAGTTTTTAAATTCTGTGCCATTGTCGCTTCTTAGTTTTTGGATCCTGCACTCATACAAAACTTGGATTCTTTTCATTAAATTTATCAGAATGTTTGGAACATCTGATTTCTTTCTGACAAATTCAACCCATGTAAATCTTGAATACTCATCGATTAAAACAAGTATATATTTCTTGCCACCTAGGCTCTGTGTAGCGATTGGACCGCAGAGGTCAACATGAAGCATATACAGAATCCTAGGGCAAGACACATCAGTTTTGCCTTTATGGGAAGCTCTTTTGAGTTTTCCCATTTTGTAGACAGAGCATAAATGGTCTTTATTAAACTTAACATCTGGCAGACCTTTGACTAGATCGAGTTTTGCAAGTTTATCTAAAGTATGAAAGTTTAAGTGACAGAACCTATTATGCCATAACCAGGCTTCTTCGCTTTTGCATGTCACAAGACAGAGCTTGTCTTCCTTGTTTTTGGCACAAAAGTTCATGAGGTATAGATCACCTCTTCTTTCGGCTCGCAGAAGTTCGACTCCTGTGTCTTCACCTTGTAGAGAGCAGAAGGTTCTTTTGAACATCACGTCAAATCCCGTATCGCAGAGTTGGCTAACACTGAGAAAATTGTGTTTAAGGCCATCCACATATGCAACTTTGCATACGGTTATGTTCTTCTTTTTTATGACTCCATAGCCTTTAATGTACCCCTTTTTGTTGTCCCCAAAGGTCACAGATCCACCATCGAATTTTTCTTTGTATTTGGATAGAAGACCATTGTCGCCAGTCATGTGTCGCGAGCATCCGGAGTCTAGATACCAGATCGGCACATACTGCTTCTGTAAGACAATCAGAGAGTTTTAGGTACCCATATCCAAATGGGTCCTGTTTTGTTAGGGTTCTTCAAGTTTGCCTTAGCATTCTTGGTCTTAATTTTAACTTCTGTTGAAGAACCATTTTGTTTCTTCTTACCCTCGAATTTAGCATTCTTTTTTGGTACAGAGAGAAAACAGTTTGGATTTGAGATGTGTTGGCTTAATTGAAACATGAGATCAAAACAATGACAGTATTGAATGTGTGAAAAGATTTGCTTGAACTTTTCATTAAAGACATAAAATGGGGGCACAGAGGCATTACAATTTATCCTAACATTCGACTTTCTATTACAAGAAGGTTTATGTAGGCTAGATTGTTGTTTGCAAAATCCTTTGTTGAGAGTGGCCTTCTGTGTACCCCTTCTGTGGTGAACTTCTGCTGGTTTCACTGTCACAGAAGAAAAAGATTTATTATTTTTAGTCCATGTACCCTTCTGTTGCCATGTTAGTTTTTTTAATGGGCTTTAAGGGTTTTAAAATCTTTGAATTTGTTGGCGTTTGAGTGGACATTTCCTTTTGTTGTTTAAATTTCTCAAGCTCAAGAGAGGTTTTGGCTTGTATACACATGTCCAAAAAGTCTGGACAGATAGGAACTCTTGTGATTTTCTCCTTGGGAGAAATAGTTCTGTTAAGAACTCCAGAGGGTAGTTTAAAATCCTCCGAGTCACAAGGTACTATCTCTGACTTAGAGTCAGTCTCAGATTCGTTAGAGGATGAGTAGTCCTCATATACAGAGGTTGAGTCACTTGGTTCTCTTTCGACAGAGGCTGGACTTTCAGAACATGTGCCATACTCAGTTTCTTCCTTTTCCGTGGAACTATTTTCTAAGTCAACAGAAGTATCTGTTAAGGTTTCTTCAGAGAGATTTTGATTGATGGAAGATGTACAGAGGTTTTCAGAGATATCAATTTTTTATTTTGAAATGTTTGGCTTGAACTCAGGTGCCTCTGCCGATAATTTCTTTTCAGAGTTAACCATGCAGACAAAGGCAACTTGTGTTTGAGTCTCGGGGTCACCAAACTTGAAGATTCCTATCTGATCTTGAGTTTTCAGATATTTCTTAGGTTTAGACTCTCTTTTGACAGAGATTGAGGGTGACAAATCTGTGTTTTCATACCACACATTTGTCATCTTCAGAGGTTTCCTCGTATGTGGTTCCCCAGAGACTTTTTTCCTTTTACTTACAGAGAGTAGATTTGGAAATCCAGGTTTTCTTGTATCTCCAATATGAAATAGAGAGGACAGAGACTTGTTTCTTTTATTTCCAGTATATGGATCTATATCACAGAAGCCAATTCCCCGTCTTCCTATTTGTGTATTTATTTTCTCGTATACCTTCTGCGCATCTTGAAATTTTTTAATTGAAAGATCTCTTCTGAGTAAATCTTGACAGAGGACTTCTCTTTCCTTTTGAAAATAATGTTTGAGAGCTAGGATATTCATTCTGTCGCACTCAACATCCACAAGTTCTTTAGATTTTGCTTTTAAAGAAGAGTTAAGTTCAGAAATCTTTTCTTTCAAAGGTTTTAGGTTTTTATTCCAATTTATCTCAATTTCTTCCTTTTCTTGAAAGATTTTAGCTTTTTCTTGAGTGAGAAGTCTTGCTTCTCTCTCATAGAAGGTGAGCTTCTTTTGAACACTTTCACATGTCTTTTTAAGTTCATTGTATTCAATGTTAAGTTTAAGCAAATCAGCTTCTGCTTGATTAGAGGTAGAGTTAGAAGTGGATACCTCGCTATCGGAGTTAGAGCTGACTTCTACCATGCCACAGAACAGGGCGTTCTTTGTTTCTCCTCCGTCAGAGGATGTATCTGATAGCCAGTTCTCTTGATTCACCATTAATGATTTCTGAGCATAGTATTCTGCTTTCTTTTTGTAGAAAGCAGCATCCCTCTGAGGGCGATTTGATTTGCTCATGCATTCATTGGCGTAGTGACCTGGCTTTCCACAATTGTAGCATCCTTGGTTCTGTGGAGCATTTCCAGCTTTGTCGTCTGACCTCTGTCGGTCACCACTTATGTCGGTCCTGCATTCATTTGCATAGTGGCCTGGCTTACCACATTTGTAACACTCTTGATGCTGTGGAGTGTTGCCAGTTTTGTCGTCGGACCTTTGTCGGTCACCACTTCTGTCAGTTCTGTCGTTCGACCCTTCTCTTCCTCGATCATCTCTTCCGTATCGTTCATTACTATACTTCTTCTGGTAGCCTCTGCTGAATTCTCTTGTTAAGAGAGCTAATGATTTAGCTATTGAGGCTAGGGTTGTTTCTTCTTCTTCTTCTTCTTCCTTCTCTTCTTCACTATCAACGATCAAGTTTTTCTTCTTCTTCTCCTTCTTTTCCTCCACAGCTTTTTCTCTCTTCGGTTTCTCTTTGGCCTCTGTAGTCTTTCCAACCAGTGCAAGAGGTGCAATGATTTGAGCTTTTGATTGTGCTACCTGAGGCTCTTGTGCTGCCAAAGTTCCATAGAGGTCTGACAGAGTCCAGGAATCTAGGTATTGATTTGTTTGCAGAGACATAGATAACTGGAGCCATTCTTCGTTTAGACTCTTTAGGAACATGACATTGTTTTCTTCAGAGGTTCTGTGGATTCCGAACTTCTTGCATTTGTTGATTAGAGAGTTGAACCGATCATATGTTGTCTGCAGAGTTTCTGTCGACAGAGCTTTAAATGCATAGTATTCATTTATGTATTGGGCTATGCGGTTCTTCTGGGTTTTGGCCCCCCTTCTAGTTGTTTTTCCAGTTCCTTCCATAGATCATATGCAGATTCACATGCATCTAGAGATTGGAAAAGGTCGTTGGGAATGGCCATAATCAGAAGTCTCTTAGTTTTCTGAGCAACTTCATATTTTACCCAATCAGGATCTGACCATTTACTCTTGGTCTTTGGTTTCTCGTGTTCAGGGATTTCTGGTGTGTCGTCTGTGGCAGGAACACGAGGTACTGTGATCATGGGAACGAAAGGAGGATTTCGGAGATAGTATACGAGTTCTTTGTCAGTACCCTCGAAGAAGTGAATCATTCGTATCTTCCATTGAGGGTATTCGTCTCTAAGAAGAGTGGGTGGCTTGGTTAAAGAACCAGCAGTGAAGAGGTTGTTTGTGTTCGTCATTTTTAGAGAGAAAATATCCATAAAAACAGGGTATGAACAGCAGACTTTTTAGAATATGAAGTGGATGCTTCGTATAACGTTTCTAAGCTTAAGAACTTTAAACAGTGCACTAAAATGGAGTTTTAACCAGAATAACAGGTTCTATAAGTTTACCAAAGTTCGAATGGATCGAAAATGGCAGAAAAACAGAAGTTGTTAGAATAATATGAAGAATAGGTTAAAAACAATCCAAGTTTCTACTAAAGATCATTGTTAGTAAGGATCCCTTGATATTGAAAATCAAGGTTTGCTCTGATACCAATTGTTGGTTCCTGTTTTGCTTAACAATGGTGATTTCTTCAGTTTGTTCAGATAAGATATAATGCGGAAGCGTATTTAAAGAACCGAAAGAAATACTAAGGTAGAATAACACACAATATCAAACAAGTAATATGAAGATGACAGATAGATATTTCAAAGGTTTACTATATTTGATATTAAGAAGAACACCAAGAACACTTGAAGGTTTAACAAGAAATCTGCTGGTGTGTGTGTTGTGCGAATCTTAATTATGCGTGAATGTTTTTGTTAAAGTTAATAGAAGAACTCAACATGAGTCTTCTATTTATACTACTTCAAAGGGGACATACTTTAGACAATAAGGACTGAACTACAGTAGACAAGATCGTATGAACAGTAGCTGGTACGACGTTCATTTAATGCGCAGATATCAACTTGGACAGAGCCCTATCAGAGTTTGATACGTGGAGTTTTGTCAGGGCACGCCTTGCACAAGTGGATGAACGGATCTTGGAACAGTAGAAAGATATTTGTAAATCTTCTAAGTCTTCTTTATACCGCAGAGGCTCTGTCAAAGGTGACAAAGGTTCTGCGGCCTTGTCCTCTATGAGTAGTCTTCTGGCGTTTCTTCACTTAGGTCTTCTTGGTGTCTCGGCAGAGCCTCTGTTGGAGACTTCTATACTTAGCCTATTTTTCACTACTTTCATAAGCAGAAAGATTGGAGCTAACACAATGCTTCGAATGGTGCTGCTTGGATACTCGCATGATAACTGTTATTGTATGAGAACTCTATCAACGGTAAATGCACTTCCCACGACCCCTTGAAATCGATTACACACGCTCGTAGCATATCCTCCGAAGTCTGAATAGTCCTCTTGCTCTGACCATCCGTTTGAGGATGATAAGCTGTGCTTAACTTCAATTGCGAACCTAACTCCCGCTGAAGACTTCTCCAAAATGCTGACGTGAACCGACTATCGCGGTCAGACACGATGGATCGCGGCACTCCGTGCCTAGATACGATCTCATTGATGTATAATCGGGCTAACTTCTCCAATGAATCTGACTCCTTGATTGGTAAGAAATGCGCAGACTTGGTGAGTACATCCATAATTACCCAAATCGCATCGTTACCCTTCGGAGTCCTTGGTAACTTCATTACGAAGTCCATGGTGATATGGTCCCACTTCCACACTGGTATCACCGTAGACTGAAGTTCTCCGTACGGTCGCTGATGTTCTGCCTTAACCTTCAAACATGTCACACATCGCTCCACAAGGTGAGCGATATCCTTCTTCATCCCTGGCCACCAGTAAAACTGTCTCAAGTCTCGATACATCTTATTCGTTCCCGGGTGCATGGAATACCGCGACTTATGCGCTTCTTCTAAGATGCTTACTCTCAGGTTGCCCAACTTGGGAACCCACACCCGGTCCTTCATACACTTCAACCCACCACTGTTGACTCCGAACAATGATGTAACTCCGACAACTCTTTCGCTCTTTACGTTCTCTTCTAGTAACGCTTCCTCTTGAAACTTCTTAATTTCTTCAAAGAGATTCGAGGTTGCCTCGACTCTGAAGGCCACTACTTTGATCTGTTCTCCTCGCTCTTTCCGACTCAACGCGTCGGCCACCACATTAGCTTTACCCGGGTGGTAAAGAATCTCGTAGTCATAGTCATTCAACAGCTCCATCCATCCCCTCTGTCTCATATTTAGTTCTTTCTGATCAAACAGATGTTTCAGACTTTTGTGATCGGTGTAAATCTGACACTTAACTCCATATAAGTAATGTCTCCAAATCTTTAAAGCGAACACCACCGCTGCTAACTCCATGTCATGCGTAGGGTAGTTCTTCTCGTGATCTTTCAACTGTCGGGAAGCGTAGGCAATCACCTTCCCATTCTGCATCAGGTAACGACAAAATTGGAGCACTGCTTAGACTTTCTTTCAATTTCTCAAACGCAGATTCTTACGCCTCATTCCACCTGAACTTGACGTTCTTCCTTGTTAATGAGGTCAATGGTGAGGCTATTCGAGAGAAGTCTTGAATAAACTTCTGGTAATAACCCGCTAATCCGAGAAAGCTTCTCACTTCCGATGGGGTTTTTGGAGCCTCCCAATCTTTAATGGCTTCAATCTTAGCGGGATCCACTTTGATTCCGTCCGCCGACACCACGTGGCCCAAAAACTGTACTTCCCGTAACCAAAACTCGCACTTCGAAAACTTCGCGTATAACTTCTCACGCTTTAGTAATTCCAGCGCTGCTCGAAGATGTCTCTCGTGGTCCTCTCATGTACGAGAATAGATCAGAATATCGTCGATGAAGACGATCACACACTTGTCCAATAACGAGCTACACACTCGATTCATTAAGTCCATGAATACTGCTGGCGCATTAGTCAACCCAAAGGGCATGACTAAGAACTCATAATGTCTGTATCTCGTGCGAAAGGCTGTCTTCGGCACGTCTTCCTCTCTCACCTTCAGCTGATGGTAACCTGACCTCAAGTCTATCTTCGAGAAATAACTCGCACCCTGCAATTAATCGAAGAGGTCATCGATCCTCGGAAGTTGGTACTTGTTCTTCACGGTTACTTTGTTGAGCTCACGGTAATCTATGCACATCCGCATAGATCCGTCCTTCTTCTTAACAAATAGTACCGGCGCTCCCCAAGGCGATGAGCTCGGATGAATAAAACTTTTGTCGAGTAATTCTTGTAACTGAGTCATCATCTCCTTCATCTCTGCCGGTGCCAGACGATAAGGCGCATGCGCAATCGGTGTCGTCCCAGGCAACAGTTCTATTCTGAACTCTACTTGACGATCTGGAGGCAGACTCGTCAAATCATCCGAAAACACCTCCGGGTACTCACTCACTATTGATACATCCTCTACACTCTTCTTCGCTTTCTTAGCATCTAGCACATAAGCTAAATATCCCAGACATCCCTTTCCCAAACATCGCCTAGCTTTCATCATCGATATCAAACACGACTTCCTATTCCGTTGATCTCCGTAAATTACTACTTCTTTCTTATCGGGCAAGGTGATCCGAATTAACTTTTTATTACATACTATACTAGCATCATTCTCTGCTAACCAGTCCATTCCTAGGACTACATCAAACTCCCCCATTCCCATAGGGTACAACCTCAAAGGAAACAAGTGACCGTCTACGTCTATGCTACATCCCTCATAGACCTCCTTCACCCAGACTCGACTATCATCCGCTACTTCTACCTCAAACCCAAAGTTCAACCTCTTGGGTTTCACTTGCAATTTTCGAATAAAATTAGGTGATACAAACGAATGATTGGCCCCCGAATCAAACAATACTTTAGCAAAATTCGAGTCTATAGGGAAAGTACCTGTCACCACATCAGGTGTGTTCACCGCCTCCTCCGCTGACATGTGGAAAGCCTTCGCCCTCGCGCGAGTCGGCTCCACCTTTCTCCCTCCGCCTTTTTCTCCGCTACTACCGCCTTCACCCCCAGCATACCCTTTCCTTAACTGTGGGCAGTCCCACTTGACGTGATCAGTCGACCTACACTGGTAACATGACCTTGAGCTGCGACAATCTCGAGCTAGATGCCCCATTTTTTCGCACTTGAAACACCCCTCTTTTTCTGCCAGACACTCTCCCTTATGCATTATGTTACACTTAACGCATGGCTTCTCTCCTGTTCTTGGCCCCACCCGCAGCTCTGGTCTAGGCGCACTCGACCTCTTTCCATCCCTGGTTGGTCCTTCCCATTTCCGCTTGTCTCCGACCCTCTCTGTCAATTGTCTGTTCTTTTCCTTCTCAGTGAGTTCTGCAGTATCTACCGCAGCCTGAAAAGTAGACGGATCTTTCACTTGCACCAACTCCCTTATGCTGCTCTTTAGCCCATAAATGTATCTTTCTATGCGCCGCTCTTCCGTAGGCACATACAGTTCAGCAAATCTAGCCTTCTCGATAAACTTTGATGTATACTCCTGGACCGACATCGACCCCTGTTCCAATCCCAGAAATTCCTCTTCAAGTTTCTTAACCGCCGCCAACGGGCAAAACTGTGTTATGAACCTCCTAACAAAAGATTCCCACGACGTTCCCCTAGCTACCTCCGATCCCCTACCTCCTGTCTCAACATCCCACCAATAGATGGCCTCAGATTTCATCATTGACATCGCAAACAATACCTTATCTTCTTCAGCGCACTTGCTAGTATCAAATGCTAACTCCATCTCTCGAACCCATTTCAACGCCAGAACGGGATTGCACTCCCCGTTGAACGTCGGAGGCTTGCACGAAGCGAAGTTCTTAAACGAGCACCCTCTCACTGCCTTTGGTTCATTAACAACAATCGGAGTTGTCACCGAGTTGTTTCCTATCTCAGTCCGTGGTAGACTGTCTTCCTCGGTCTTCTTCTCAGTACCACTCTTGGTTCCTCCCTCAGACGTAGTCTTATTCTGGTTGTCTAGCACTGCTTGTAAAGTCTTTTGCAGTTTACCCATCTCTGCTGTGAATTTCTCCTCAGTTACAAAAGTCGGTGCGGCGTCAGGATGACGTCCTTTCTTAGCTTTTGTTTTCTTCGCAGGCGTTGAACTCTCATGTTCAGATATCTCCTGTACTTCTTGTTCTTCTACGCTCTTTGCCTTGCGCCTAACCGGCTTTTGTAATTCTTCTTACCTTTTCCCTTAGTGGCTATCGCTCCCACCTCGGTAGCAGCCTTCCTTGGAACTGTTCCTCTGCCTCTCCCACGGCCTCTACCTCTCCCACGAGTGGCCGCCGATCTTGGGGGATTCACTGGTCCATCTTCCGCCAATCCCTCAACTCGCACCGCCTCTTCATGTGGTGTAGTGTCTTCATTCGATACTTCCTCCAGAATGGGAATCGATCTACTTCTCAAAGATCTCGCAGACATTCTTGATTACTGATACACAACAAGTAAACTAACTTAATACTACCGCAACAGAATAACAAGGCAATTTAAGCACATACATGTACCTGTAAGTTCACAATTACACTGGCCAGGTGTAACCCCAAACTTACCTTACATGACCGTCCTCGGTACCCTATTAGTCCTATTTCTACATTAGTGCCCTCCTAACGCATTTCCTGATTCTCAGTTGTGATTTTTACTCCCAAACTTTAAGTCTAGGCCCGTCCGGTCACCTAAATCTCTTAAACTATGGCTCTGATACCAATTGTAACAACCCAGTCTAAAATAAAGCATGCAATTCATATAAATCAGAACATCCCAAAAAATGGGTCCTAAAATTTCTTACATAAGTCTCAAAATTTAGGTTGGCAGAAACAACCTATACACAACTGAGAAATACTAAAAACTAGAAATAAAAGTGTCTTTATCTCTACTGCATTTATTCACTAACTGCCCTGCTCACCTGCCAGAGCCTTTCACTATCTGCTTACCTGAAAAGGGTTTAGTTTGGAAAATGTGAGGGTTAGACCATGAGGTCTAGTGAGTCCCTCCTAACAGTTCTCAAAGAAAACATTTAAAACAGTGTAAAACTTTCAGTAATAAACTTTCACATAGCTGTACATTTAAAATCTATCACGGATATAATCCGCTCCCGTAAATGGCACCCTGAAGTCACTCAAGAGTGACAACGAGTCAGTCTCACGCTGCCTTGCTGGGTCACTCTCCCCATGGCATAAACGGGTCACTCCTCCCGGCATGAGCACTGGCGGGCCACACCCCCCGTCTTAGCCAGTTTACGTCTAACACAATGTATGCATACATCTCATAAAAAACTTTAAATAAGCTTTCATGCAGTTAAAAGCATAGGAATAAAACATGGCATTTCTCATCATGTACTTACTCCATAAAACACGTTAAAAGTCACGTATTTTAGTTAGAAAACTCACCTGGTACGCTGACTATCTTTTCTTACTCTGTTCCTGACTTCCAATCGGTTTACCTGAGAAATGAATGATATGCAACTGCTCAGATCCTAAACCAGCTGTCTGGACACTATCCGGATTTGACTTACCGGGTACCTGCAACTTACCGGGTCTCCACTTACCGGAACTCTACACTTACCGGATCACACTTACCGGTCAAATTAAACTTACCGGATACGGCTAACTTACCGGGCGCATGAACTATCCGGGCATGGTCCTAGCTTACCGGGTCATACCGGGTGACTGACTTACCGGAACTATCCGGTTTACTCGACTTCACGGACGATTCTACTATCCGGATTCCTACTTACCGGAAACTACATACTTACCGGATGCTCTCCCGGTAACCTTCGCCACAGGGGCGACTTTCCGGGTACGGCGGCTGTGACGATGTTTTGATTAAAAATACTTGCTAACAGTCTTTAATCAGAACGGTAACGTGAGTAAACACTTCAAAACATTCAGAAATCATTCTTACAACTCTTTGCTATCCCAAACACGATTTTGATGATTAAACTCTCACATAGGGTATCATTTCCAATCCTTTAGGCAGGAACTCTCAAAATAAGACAACATATCCAGCACAACATCAAAGCAAGGGTTAGATTTAGAAATTACCTGATAGAATCAGTGCAGGGATTGAACTCCAATGCTACCTCTTCTTCCAAATCAAAATGGTTGATGCTTCTCCCCAAATTGAAATTGAAATCTGCTTTTCCTCCTTATCTACTCTTGCCCAGCCGCCAAACAAAAGAATGAAATGCTCACATAGGGTTTTGTGCCTAAATGGAGGCCTTTATACCCCCTCCAAAACTTACCAACTGGCCCTTAAACTTTCCAATTTACAACTTCTACCACAAAACTCAAGTCTTTTAAAATTAAGGTCTTGGTTATTACATATAATTTGTAATTTTATATGCTACATGAAACCTTTTAAAAGTCTAAACATAAAAAAAATGGATACAACATCAACACAATGATGAAAATCAGCAGATCCAGTTTTCCAATTCATTTGGACTAAAATGAAGCATATGACACAATCAATGGATTACTCATATAAACCAATAGTATCTTAATGACTACAAAAAGCAACACAAAGCTCAAATCTTGTATGAGAATAAACATGCAACTTACAAGAGTGACCTCACAAAAACTTGTTTATCGAAAACACTAAGTGGGTGTTTGGTTCACATAATGAAATTAGATGGAATAGGAAGCCATTTGAAAGATTGTGAGTTCCTATTCCCTTAATACTTCTAAATACAAGTAGTTTAACCATTCTTTATCTTAATAACTAACATTTTCTTTGGAAAGCTTTTTATTGAGGTTATGAAGCTCATACCCCTATATCTTGGAGATTTGGTGCTTAATGGCAAAAGGAAAAGGTTATGGGGAAGTATTTACTATATGGATCTACATTTTTATGATGATTGCTATTTTGGGAAAGTTATGTCTTATTTTAGGGTTTGACTTTAATGACTTGGCTTATGGCTTAATGAGAATGTACTTGGCTTCATGATGATACTTTGTCTCAATATGAGTATTGTTATATGTAGTATTACATTTATTGCTATAACTCATGTTTATACATAATTATGTATGAGGATATGCTTTGGAAGCATATGTGTGGAGTTTATGTGCTTAATGAGCTTGTAATTGTGGTTTTACGATTACTATGTGAAAATGCATTTTAATGGGATGGTTGAACCATGTCTTACAGGAATGTTATACATTTGTAATTAAACAAGCATTAGTATATTCCCCTTTTTGGGACGCTCGTGCTATGACATTATATACCGCTCTTCCGTTTCATGGAAGTTTTTGTTTACCCCTATTTTTAGGGTGTTACACCTAGGGGTGAGCAGCGGAACAGGGTACCCGCCTTTGAAACCGGAACCGCTCCGGAACTGCCGGTTCCGGAACCGGAACCGATGTAACTGGGTCCGGTTCCGGTTCTCATTTTTTTAGAACCGCTACCCGCCGGGACCGGGTACCCGGAACCGCTGGGTACCTAGAACCGGAACCGCTGGGTACCCGGTATATTTTAATAGAAAATATCTAATATTTAATATTTATTACATATTTAATCTATGTGAAAAAATTAATAAACTGACTAAAATTTCTTTTTAAAGTTTACTTTCATTCATTCATTCCTAAATTTTCTTTTTAGGGTTTACTCTTCAGTCTTCACACACCACCTCCCTTGTATGCGCCGCACACAAGACACAGCCACCGACCTCACAAAGCCAGCCGCCGGCCGCCGCACCATCGCCAGCCACCGCACCACCGCCAGTCTGGATCGAACGAATGCGCTCTTCTCTCTTCTCAAAACGATCGAACGAATCTCTGCTCTAGCCCTCGGAACGAAATCTAAGGTATTCGATTTGCTATTAGATTTGTTATGAGCTTCGTTTTTTATTTGTTGAACTGAACGATTTTCTGCTCTTCTCTGTTCGTTTTTTATTTGTTGAACTGAACGATTTGTGAGCTTCTTAATTGAGATTTGTATAGCCGTTGTCGGGAGTATTATCATGGCCATTGTTATTGGATCTAGGAAGAGCTTTGGATCATTGGATGGATTCACATTGCATATGTTCCAGATTGTTTTTTGTTTTTATCTTTTATATGATATCAACACTAGTTGTTGAATTAGTGAATAACCTATGAGGCCAAATAGGCAAATAGTCTTTTCATCTCAAGAAATAAATGATTTCACTTCAGTATATAAAACATATTTCTGATCTGCACATAGTGCATTTTTTTATTAATCTCAAGGACGCCAGGGAAAAGAAGAGTTGAAACATTAGGAAGAGAAATCATTTATCGATTTGCTTGAAATATTATGGAGGTTTTTGCTCAAAATGCTTATGGAAGAAGTTGTTTGACATTTAAAATGTTAAAAATTAAAAAAACAATTGGTAGGCGGGTACCCGGAACCGGAACCGGTTCCCAGCGGTTCCGGGACCGGTTCCAAAATAATGAGAACCGACGGGAGCGGTTCCGGTTCTGGTTCCTTCTTTCTAGGAACCGCCGGTTCCGGTTCCATGAAAATAGGCCGGGTACCCGGTATTGCTCACCCCTAGTTACACCACCTAAGTCTTTTTAAGACTTGACCATTGCGGATGCTCTAAGGGTTCGTTTACTAACCTCTTACCCCTTCTTACAGGGATAAAAGGATCTTACTTAGGTAAGAGATGAGATGTTTACCAAAATAAAAACAACCACTGACTGCTTATTATTGCTGACGTTGCTTCTTACTAGAGAAAGAAATGCTAATGATATTTACTGCAGTCAGCAACAACTTTCATTTGCATGCCCTACCTCGATCCTTTACTATTGGTTCTTTAACTTTAGTTTTTTATTATATTTTATCACATCTTTATTCTTCATATGTACGAGCTTGAAGCTCTCATATTCAATGCCAAAACCTCCATGACTTGTTTCTCGATTCTTTGTTTTTTTAACAATCTCCTTCTCCATGAACCACAACTCTAGATTTACCCATAAATTTCTCTTGGGTTGCTTTAGAGAAACTAGAGAAAAGTATGAGGCATCTTGATGTTGGTCACGTCTGTATTTGGGTTTCTTCATTAAAACTCTAAAAAGTACAATCGTATGTTTGCAACTTAAAAGAAGATGTCTTTAGAAAAAGTCTCTTTAATCTAGTGGTTTTAGAGAGATGTTATAGGGGTTTTGAAGAATATATTGTTAAGTTGTAATTTGTTGGGTGGTGTGCAGTCAGGTTGTGATTGGTTTTATAGAGGGCAAAATGCGCGAAATAACAACATACTTTCATTTATTTCTTTATTATAGCATTGAGCTTTCATTTTTTCTTATTACAGCAACGTACTTTCAATTTATTTTTTATTAGGGCATTGTACTCTAAATTTTTTACCCATTATAGCATTGGATAACTTTTTAATATAAATTTACCCACTATACCAGGTTTTCATGCCACCTCATTGTCCACATAGGCTGTCCACGTGTATTATAGTGCTGACGTGACATTTCTTATTACAACATTGTACTTTCAAAATTATTTAGTTTTAATTTTTTATTATTTAACATAATCAAACATGTTTACCAAAATTATAATTTCATAAAGATCGCTATTACACGAATAAAAATGTTCACAAAAGATCATTGATTCATGGTATTCATCGTGAATTTAATGGCGTAGTTTGTAATGCCAAAAACTAAACAAGTAGAACATTTTTTCAAAAAAATTACTCATCCTAATCACGTTTGTCTAATCACTACCATTATCACTTGACATCCTAAAGATGAAATAAAAAACTCATTAAAGATAGATGAAACAAAAAATTCATTAAATTCATTAAAAATTCATTAAAAATTCATCCTAAATAATCACTATCATTATCGCCACTTTTATGTTTGTCAATTTTTTTTAACACTTAATGGTTTATTGACCGTGGAAGTTTCTGGAGGCAATGGTGAGGTTAAAATCATGTTTTTACTTTGGATGTTTCATGTAAATAGAAAAGTAAAGAAGCATCATATCACAAAAAAGTTGATTTAAATACAAAGTCTTTTTCTTGATTTTTTTCTCTTTTCTGCTTGTAGGTTCATAGCACATACAAAAACTTGTTAAAATCGAGCACAATCACATAATAGAAATGGCAATCGAACAAAACATTCAACAATAACACAATCACATAATAGAATATGATTAAAATCGAACAAAACATTCAAAAATAACACAATCACATAACAAAATAGGATTAAAATCGAACATAACACAAACATTCAACAATAAATCAAGAATATGGTTGTTTGATGATGAAGAAATCGCAAGAAGAAGAAGTACATGTGGAGAGAAGAAATCGCAGTACCTATGGAGAGAAGAAAAACAGACCCGTGGAAAAGAAGAAGTGTCTGTGGAGATGGTGTCGATCTATGAAGCAGAGAAAAGTGGGAGACCAACGATCGTGAGGGAGATGAAGGAGGGTTTAGTGAGCGGGTTTAGAAACGAGGGAAGTTTTAAAATTGTTTTTGTATACTTTTTTCTTTTTAACGACATGTAGGCATATTTATGTGTCAGCCATGTCACTCTATTATGACACGTCATCAAAATAAAACCGGTTTTAAAGGTAAAAGGTTATCCAATGTTACAATGGGTAAATTTTTTAGAGTACAATGCCCTAATAAAAAATAAATTGAAAGTACGTTGCTATATTAAGAAAAAATGAAAGTACAACGCTATAATAAAAAAATAAATGAAAGTAAGTTGCTATTTTGCGCATTTTGCCCTTTTATAGATATGTGTTGTCAAATATAATATTATATTATGGTGAGCATCATGTACATTTGCAAAATAAAGTTTTGATAACAAAAAAAAGTTAGTATTAATACAAAATAGTTTGTTAAACAATAATATTTGTCAATCTAGACATAAGGGTATAATCGTCATTTTTCAGTCGGTACTTATCGTAGTCACCTCTTACTTCAGTCAGACTTCTTACTTCAATCAACGCTTATGCTGTTCTCGAAACTCATTTTACGAAGGAAAGGAAAGAAAAAAAAAGAGGGAAAAAGAAGGAAAGTAAAAAAACTCGTCTTCCCAAAACTTTTTAGGAGAGAAAGGAAAGAAAATAAAAGGAAAATAATGACAAGTTTACTTTCAAAGTTTTCCACCCAGATGTCAGAGGAAATGGAAGGAAGGGAAAAAGAAATTTTCTTTTAAATATTTAAAAAAATTACTAAAATTATTAAAATTACAAAACTAACCGAGGTTTTGTATGCTAGGTTTTGTATGTTTTTTTAAGGCCTGCGTACCCCAGCGGGTAAGGCCAGGTGGCGCCCGCGGGTTCAACGGGTTCGGGTACGCCATGGACGGGTTCAGCGGGTTCGGGGGTGCGGGCTCGGCGATCGGGTTCCCCACCCCGCTCCTACCCGAAGAGAAAATCAATTTTTTTTTAAATTCCAACGGTAAGGCCATCCGTACCCCAGGTTCACAACCTGTTGAAACCTCTGCGCCACATCAGCGCCACATCAGCTTTCCACTTTGAACCCTCTTGAACCTTTTTGAACCCACAAATCCCGTACCCCAACCTTTTGAACCTCTTGAACCCACATGCCACCTCATCTAATTTTTTAATAAAAAATCATAACATTCATAAAAATAAAAATTACAAAATAAAATTAAAAATTACAAAATAAAATTAAAAATTCGAAGAAATTGTGCGGGGCAATGAAACCGTAAGGTGATCGTGCGGGGCAATGAAAAACTCGAAGTCTTTTTCATATAACTTTTCCAACTCGATTCACACTTTTGTTGTTAGACTTGCCACTTTTGTTGTTCGACTTGGCACTTTTGTTGTTCGACTTCAAGTTTTTTCATTTTGTAATCAACCGTATCATCAATTTTACTTCTCAAGTCACTTATTTATATAACAATAATAATAATTATTATAATTATGATAATAATAATATTAGTAGCTCCGTTTTGTGCGTTACCGACAAGGGGGTCCTCCGAAACGTCGATCCACGCCGACGCTAAAGCCACTTCCTCCGCTTTAGTCCACGGTTGTCGGGCGGCTCTTTTTTCAAAAAATTTCTTTTTTTGGTTTTGCGTTGGTGACGGGCTTGGTGTTGGGCTTGGTTGTCGATCCGGGGATGATTGTTGTGTGGAGATCGTTTGTGGTGTTTCCGGAATAATCTCTTCAAGATCGATTCCGGTGTTGAAAGCGGGTGGAGGAAGTTGGAAACTTGCGGGCGCAAAACCTTGTAGTATCAAGCCTTCACGAGAAAATGGATGAATAGGACTTTGTTGAAATTGTTGGAAACCAACGTTCGGGGCAAATTGCGGAATATAAGGACTTTGTTGAAATTGTTGGAAACCAACGTTCGGGGTTTCTTGCGGTGAATCCGACCTCGTCGATCGGTTACGACGGGGTGTGGGTGGGGTGTTTGAATTCATGATGAGAGAATTTAGAGGATTGAGAGTGAAAAACGAATTGAGAGAATTTAGAGGATTGAGAGAATTGGTGTGAAAAATGGATGAGATTTGAGGTTGATTTATAGTGTTTAAATTGAAAAAAAATAAAAAAAATAATTCCAAAATAGCCGTTGAACCCGTCCATGGCGTACCCGATCGCCGTCAACGGCTATTTTGGATTTTTTTTTTCAATTTAAACACTATAAATCAATCTCAAATCTCATCCATTTTTCACACCAATTCTCTCAATCCTCTAAATTCTCTCAATTCGTTTTTCACTCTCAATCCTCTAAATTCTCTCATCATGAATTCAAACACCCCAGCCACACCTCGTCGTAACCGATCGACGAGGTCGGATTCACCGTAAGAAACCCCGAACGTTGGTTTCCAACAATTTCAACAAAGTCCTTATATTCCGCAATTTGCCCCGAACGTTGGTTTCCAACAATTTCAACAAAGTCCTATTCACCCATTTTCTCGTGAAGGCTTGATACTACAAGGTTTTGCGCCCGCAAATTTCCAACTTCCTCCACCCGCTTTCAACACCGGAATCGATCTTGAAGAGATTATTCCGGAAACACCACAAACGATCTCCACACAACAATCATCCCCGGATCGACAACCAAGCCCAACACCAAGCCCGTCACCAACGCAAAACCAAAAAAGAAAAAATTTGAAAAAAGAGCCGCCCGACAACCGTGGACTAAAGCGGAGGAAGTGGCTTTAGCGTCGGCGTGGATCGACGTTTCGGAGGACCCCCTTGTCGGTAACGCACAAAACGGAGGTACTATTATTATTATTATTATTATTATTATCATAATTATAATAATTATTATTATTGTTATATAAATAAGTGACTTGAGAAGTAAAATTGATGATACGGTTGATTACAAAATGAAAAAACTTGAAGTCGAACAACAAAAGTGCCAAGTCGAACAACAAAAGTGGCAAGTCGAACAACAAAAGTGTGAAATCGAGTTGGAAAAGTTATATGAAAAAGACTTCGAGTTTTTCATTGCCCCGCACGATCACCTTACGGTTTCATTGCCCCGCACAATTTCTTCGAATTTTAATTTTATTTTGTAATTTTTAGTTTTATGAATGTTATGATTTTTTATTAAAAAATTAGATGAGGTGGCATGTGGGTTCAAGAGGTTCAAAAGGTTGGGATACGAGATTTGTGGGTTCAAAAAGGTTCAAGATGGTTCAAAGTGGAAAGCTGAATTGGCGGTCCCTCGGGGTACGGATGGCCTAAGAGAATATTAATAAACCCCAGCCAACATGGACCGCCTCTGAACGGAAACCATGGAGTCGCCGGAGCTACCTGAATGCCCGGTCTGTCTCCAACCCTTCGACGGCGAATCCACAATCCCACGTGTCCTTGCCTGCGGCCACTCCTCCTGCGAGTCCTGCCTCCTCCTCCTTCCAAAACCACCCTCCTTTCCTTGTACCATACGCTGTCCATCTTGTACCCAACTCGTCCCCTTCCCACACCCACAAGGTCCTTCTGCACTCCCCAAAAACATCGATCTCCTCCGCATCTCCGCCTCTCTCCTCCGATCAAACCCCAAAACCTCCATCTCCACACCCAAAACCCTAATCGTATCACCCCCAATTTTTATCCCATGGTCTCATCAATTTCACAACAATTGGAAAAATTGGATTGTTCCTCACGACACAATTTCAATCGAAAACGCGAGTGACTCACTTGATTCGTCTATTTTGCAAGGAAGGGTTGTCAATTTGGAGAATCCATATTTCAGGTGCATGTTTAAACGAAATTGTAAAGTGGGTGTATTTAAACTTGGTTTATTTAAACTTGGTTTATTTATGCATAATAATGATGGGTACATGTTTAAGTATAGTTATCATTCAAAAGCTATGTGGGTTTTGTTTCAAATGAAGGATGTTGTATTATCTGAACTTGAGATGATTCTAACATCTAGTTTGAAGGCGTATCGAATTTGTAGTGCTTACGGGTTGTGGTTTAATGAGGAGGATGATCATTTATATCTTGTGTGCGATAGGAAAAATATTAATTTGTCGAATGTGATTGCTTCTGATCTCCAATATGATAATATATCTAGTTTTGCTATGATTGGTATGGAGTTATGTGAAGCAATTAGTGGATTACATGAAGCGGAGTTAGTTTTCGGTTGTGCTTCGTTGTCATGTTATTGTGTCGATGAATTTAGGCATGTCTTTATTGACTTAAACGAGGTATTGATGGTATACCCGAGAGTTCAAAAGATGATCACGGATTCTATATCATTTGCACAAAATGATGATAGTACAAGATTAGCCGTGGACTCGACTAATGATGGTTTAAAGATTCATGTATTTCCGAGCCCGGAGTTGTTGGTGGAGTTTGTACGGAAAGAGGGCGTTGACTTGGAGTTTCCCAAGTCAACGTTTTCGGTTGGGTATAGTTCGGATGTATGGTCATTGGCGTGTATATTAGTTTTGTTTTTAGCTGGGAAGTCTTTTGTTGAGGAGACGAATAACTTCTTGTTCGGTTATATACTTGCGTTAATGAACGGAAATGGTGATGAATGTGACGGGTTATACGCGGGTTGGTTGGATAAAGTTTCAGGCTTTTTAGATGCTAAGTTGGGTCCCGAGTATGCATTGGTGAAGAAATTAGTGCACGAATGTTTGTATTATGACCCAGAAAGTAGACCGCTTGTAGCGGAGGTTTGGAAGTGCTTGAGGGAAGTGATTATCGAACCGAAGTTTGATGTAACGGGAAGTTCGCAAGAGAAGCTAACGACTGAAAGCGTATGCCATTGTTTGCTTCTAGGAGAGTTGTTGCGGTCATTGAATAAAACCGATAAAGTTGACGACGAGAATGATGTGGTGAATCGTTTTAAAGGTGAAAACTTGGTTGCGAAGAGAGATGTAGTTGAGGGTTTTTGTAAGGATTCTTTGACATGCATTGATTTGAAAGGTCATCTTGATTGCATATCTGGATTAGCTATTGGAGGTATGATTTTGACATTTTTATAAAAGATGTTCCATTTACACTTGCTGATTTACAACACTAGGGTCGGGTTTAGGAAAACCGCAAAAAATGAAAAACTGAGGAACACCCTGGTAAGCGTTCATATGGACGGAATGTACATGTGCATACAAGTAATTTGTAACATGCAGACATGCATATGCACATGTGAATACAAGTAATTTGTAACATGCACACATGCATAAAAACCAAACAAACAACTTCAGTTACTCACTTACTTGTTTGCACATTCAGTCCACTTTTATTCTTCTCCTTTATGAAATGTACAAAATATAAATGTTGATCTATAGATAGTGACTGAGCCATGGTCAGCTTATTATGTCTATGTCTCTAGTTCCAAGTTTATGCCCTTCTTGAAAAACGCCCTTTCTTCTTATTGCCTTTGAATTATTGTAGGATCCGACTCCGAGATAGTTAGATATGATTATTCTTTGTGGATCTTGTGAATCTAAGAGAGATCATTTATCTGAATTTTATAGGGGGTTTCCTTTTCAGCTGCTCATTTGATAAAACAATCAACGTATGGTCACTCCAGGTATGCATCTTGATACAACATCCCTAGTGATTACATGCCTTCTTTTTGCATCAAATATTCATATGTTTTATGTTCAATTTTATATATTTATCAGGCTGTAATATGGTATTTAACTATTTATTGTTGTCTTGATACTAGAGTCGTAAACTTTCTGAGATTTGACATAACCAACCATGAACATAAATAAATTTCTATGAGTTGCTATACTGCAATTTTCTTGGGCCATTTCAGTGTTGGGGCTTTAAGATTTTAAAATATTTGGGCTTTGTTTTAATATTTAATGGGCCTTTTTTACTTTTACTTTAATATTCTCGGGCCACTGACTTTTTAGAGTTTGAGTTGACCTAGATTAAATCACTTTCATGTTTCATCGTTTGAATCATGAATCATATCCATGAGAAAAAGACTGAATCGTCCCTGCCTTTCAAGCTCCAGCCGCTTGACTGAATCGTGAATCATATCCAAGTCAATCGATCGTCCCTGCCTTTCAAATTTTTAGCCCCTCTCCCAGTCTTTCTTCAGTTTTTAGCTATTGTTTTACTATTTTAAAGAACATTTTAACTTCTTTAGCTACTGTTTTGTTGATAAATAAGTAAACAACTTAATTACTGTTTTATTTAGTCACTGTTTTGTTAGGTAAAGATTAGCCACTTCCCTATATTATGCATGGAAATGTGTTGCTTGTTCTCTGGTTTGTATGATACCTTGATTGTCACTATACATGTACAAAATACTATCCGGAGGTACTTTGAAGTAGAACATGTTTTCTAAACTATACAGCTAATTGCGCCGTTGTAGGGGTGGTATCGTGGTTCACTATTCTCAAGAGAAATAGCAGTGCAATTTTGAGGTGGGTAATGGAGGTCATACTAACAACACTGCTAACTACCATTATTTAACGATTTGGTATTCCGATTGCATCTATTAGATATAGTAAATTAGGGCTTTGCTTTATTAGCATGCTTTTCATAATTAGGTTGTTTGGTTGTATATATATTGTGTAGAGTTCTCTGCTAGTGGATGAGAAATACATATACTTTATTTGAGTGATTACATGGTATCGAAGTCTTGCCTGAAACCTAGCCGACGTCATCGTCGGAACCTGCCGTTGCAACTGTTGCCACTGCCAGATCTCCGGCCGCCGTTGCCGGAATCTGCCGGAAACTTTCAGAACCTACTAGGAATGTGCCGAGTCTAGTCGAACACGCCGAACCTGCCGGAACCAACTGAAATTGCTAGGACAAGCCAAAATAATATGCCAAAATTTGTCGGAAACAATCGACTCAGATCCAACCTCTTTTTGGTTTCGTCTGACCAAGATCCAACCTTCTGAATTTACAATTTTATGATGAATTATAAAGTCTTATGCAACAATCGATGTCAGATGGAAACTTCAGACAGTTCAGGCTGATACTTGATTCACTAAGGTGTATGGTCGACAACACAAAAGACAAGCGACCCAAGAGTCCTTACCTATGCATATGATTCTGATGAGTCTTATGTTCCACGACCTGATACACATATAATTGTCGGTTGATATAGTCCCTCCAGACTTGATACACCTCTACCACCACATACCGAGTCTTATTGACCCACCCGGTGCATCGCTCCCTGATATTCCAATGGCCTTCTGAAAAGGCACGAGGCTTTCCCGTGACATAACCCGATTCATCAACCGAGTAGGGGGATTGAGAGTGTGATGATGACGACATTGTGGTACTGAAGTAAGAGTGCATAAAGTTACTATCGTGCAAGTATAAAGGCCTATAATATGCAATAACCACACTCACACATATTCCTATTATAACCATTTCTGGTCTCGCATTACTCTTTCCTTAATTAAACATAGGTGATCAGGCTTTGTTTAATTAAAGTCCGATGATGCAATACCCAAATTAGTGCCTAAGATATGCAATGTTTATGCATACATACACAAAAATTATGCTTTCCATGTTTAAGTAAAAAATTTATTTTAAGCATACTTCCAATATAACCAATCCAAGTCCCCCATTATACATACCTAAATGTGACTTATGCTCAATCACCCAGGATGCTTTAAAGCAATGCGGGAAGAGATGGATGCCCTTTAGAAGAATCATACATGGGATTCAGAACAACTTCTTCGCGGCAAGAACAAAGTGGGTATTCACGGTGAAATCTGATGGTTCATTGCATCGGTTGAAAACCTGATTAGTTGTAAAGGGTTATTCTTAAGCACATGGGGTTGGCTATGACGGGACATTTTCTCCGAGTCAAAGTACATACCACTTGATGAGACTGCAATGTGATAACCGGTTAGCTATTCATATAGCCAAGAATCTAGTATTCTATGAGAGGACCAAATATATTGAGGTTGATTGTCATCTAATCAGAGACCGTGTGTCCGTGTCGTGGGAACCCATCCTCTGTCGATCCAACTAGTACATATCAGGATCGAGTACCAGCTTGCCAACATCCTCACGAAGCCATTACGAAAATCACAAATTGATTTTTATTTGTAACAAGTTGGGCATGATTAACATCTTCGCTCCAACTTGAGGAGGAGTGTTAGATATAGTTAATTAGGGCATTGCTTTCTTAGTATGCTTTCCTTAATCAGGTTGTTTGGTTGTATATATTGTGAGTTTTTCTGCTAGTTGAGTGAGATATACATCACCTTATTTGAGTGATTACAGCATGCTACAACCACAATCTTACTTGGGTTTGTTTGGTTTCTAATTTTAATTGGGCTACATCGTTTCGAAATTGAAGTTACTCAATAAGCATACAATAATAAAGACTACTTCATTACATTAAAGAACAAAGTGACCAAGTTGTGTCCTTGCAAGATAATTGATATAAAAGATTATTGATTTTTATTTTCTTATTTATATCTTTTTACTGAATTTCTGTTATCAAATACAGGGTTTTAATCATGTACATACATTCAAGGGTCATGAGCATAAGGTCATGGCTATAGTTTTCGTAAACAGTGAACCACCTTTGTGCATTAGTGCCGATAACGGAGGTGATATTTTCATCTGGGGCATTAAAGTACCATTTGAGGAGAAACCAATCAAAAGATTAAATGAGGGAAAAGATTGGCGCTACAGTGGTATTCATGCATTAGCCGTTTCTGGATCTGGATTTTTTTATACGGGCAGTGGGGATAAAACTATAAAAGCGTGGTCAATGCATGTAAGACTTATACTGCTTTTTGCGTTATCTTCTGGTTACTAATCCCTCTATCCCATATTCTGTTCTAAGGGGCCGTTTACTAAACGCTTACCCGGTAAGTGCTTACCGGGTCACTTCACCTTACGAGAGAGTGACGACTTTTACCCGGTAAGTGCTTACCGGATAAAAAAGTTTCATAAGATGCCATTTTAATGGATTAAAATCTTACCTAGTAAGTTAAGTGAAAGTGTTGATTCTTACCGGTAAACGCTTACCGTAAGGTAAAGGGCCCCTAACTCTTTATTTGGTTTTGAATTCAATTATGGATTTGGTTTTGGGTTAATTTCATTGTTGGTGTTTGGATTACGGTCTGGCCGGAGAAAATGACTAGAAAGGGTACCGGAAAAGGGTGTAAAAGTTACATAGTTGGCCCCTATAATTTGATGGTTTTTACACAAAACAAAAAAATTGCAAAAAGAGGGACAAAACATGGTTGGAGGAAAATACCCCTGGCTCTAACGGCCATTTTTAATGGAGTTAGTGACGAGGTCCCATTTTCAAAGCAAAATTGAAACCTGGAGGACCAAATCTTGACTTATTGAAATTTAGGTCTCACTTTCAAAGAAATCAGGAAACCTCAGGGACCAAAAGTGAAGTTTACTCTTTTTTTAAGAGTAAATTACATTTTTAGTCCCTGTGGTTTGTTGAAAATTTCTATTATGGTTTTGAAATTGCAATTTTCATCCTTGTAGTTTATTTGATATTTTCATCCCTATGGTTTACAATTCATTTCTATTTTAGTCCTTCATACTTAAAAGTAGTGTTTTGGCCTTGCGGACGAAAATAGAAATGAATTGCAGTTTGCAAACCATAGGGACGAAAACCGAAATTTCGAAACCACAGGGACGAAATCCGCAGTTTATTGCAAACCACAGGGACGAAAAACGTAATTTTTCTCCTTTTTTGATGACAAGTTTGCTTTCGAGTGGGATTTACTGGGTTTGTTTTATAATTTGTGATTTATTTTTGTCTTTTTCAGGATTATAGTTTGTTGTGTACTATGTTTGGTCATAAAGCGGTGGTGTCTACACTAGCGATTTCGAATCAGGTTCTTTATAGTGGAAGTTGGGATGGAACCATTCGGCTTTGGTGTCTAAATGATCACACCCCTTTAGCCGTTTTAGGCGAAGAAGCTTCTGGAACATTTACCAACGGCTCTGTTTTATCTCTTGCTGCTGATGGTCAAACTCTTGTTGCAGCCCATGAAAGTGGACGCATAAAGGTTTCTAACGACATCTTAACTCATCTTTCATTTGGTCACTTAAGTTGGTAGTATTACCGAGCTTTAATGCCTGCGTAATGTCGATGACATTCACATGTGAATCGATTATGGTTTGGTTTTATGAATATCGTTTACTCTTTATTTAATTTAGTGTTATTGGTCTCGATATATAATGCATTCTTTGTCGACCCAAAACTTGCATTTATGTTGGTTTGGTTATGAAGGGTGGAATTTTGTCATTGGATTTACGAGCAAATTCAAGGTTCAACGAAATCTTTGATTTATCGAGTGGAGTAACATTTGGCTTCATTTTTTGCTTTCAGATATGGAACGACGATGTGCCTTTGAACCCTGTATCAACACACACCAACTCCGTTTTCTCAATTTATATGGACGGGCAATGGTTATTTAGTGGTGGTTGGGACAAGAATGTTGTTCTACAGGTACATGTACATGTACACAATACATATACATAAAACTATATATAGGGGACGACCCTGTTCTCGTCTCGTCTGATCCTCCCTATATATCAGGTTCAGGGGAAAACGCAAAAAAAATGGAAAACTGAGGAACACCCTGGTAACCATTCATCCGGACAGTATGCACATGTGCATACAAGTAATTTGTAACATGCAAAAATATGAAAAACTGAGACACCCTGGTAACCGTTCATCTGGACGATATTCACATGTGCATACAAGTAATTGAAGCTTTTTTTGTGGTTTTATGCACCTGTGCATATGCATGTCACAAATTACTTTTATGCACATGTGCATACCGTTCAGATGAACGGTTACCGGGGTGTTCCTCTGTTTTTCATTTTTTGCGGTTTCCCCCTAAATAAGGCCCTATATATAGGCCTCCTCAAGTGTCTATATATATGTATGTGTGTTTGTAATCTTTTTCAATTTCCTTGCTGCTATTGGTGATTTTACAAAGCTTACTCTCTTGATCTGCAGAAACTAACAAGTGATGAGTCTGGAGTGGATGTGACACAAATTGGAACCATTGCTGGTGATTCAGTTGTAACTAGTTTGCTTTATGGGCAAGGAAAACTTTTTGCTGGGCATGCAGATAGAACAATCAAGGTATGAAATGTCATGTCTCATATTTATTCAAAACACTTGCAAGAAATTCACCCCAACCTTATGTTATTTGGGACTTAGCTTGGTTTGGTTTGTTTTACTATTCTTGATTGGTGTTGTGCAGGTTTACAGTTTTGAAGGATGATTTCAAATCTATTTTCGGAGATGTTTAAAGTATTCGTTGAAACATAATGTTGAATAGAAATATATTCGACCCCCGAGACCCCTCTACTCAGTGTGGATATAACGGTTTTGTTTAAGTATATCTGTAACCGAATACAATTACATGTATAGATAGACACATGCACATACACATACGTACATATATATACATATGTTGGTATATATTTTCATGCATAATGCTATTTTTGCCACCAATTACACATAATTTTAGATATATACACCAAGTTGTCGTGTCTATTGAAACAAAAGTTGATGATCCAAAAATGTTGGTGATTAAAAGAGTTCAGTGACGACTAACAAGAAGAGAGACAAATGTTAGGGTTGTTCTCCTGAAATATCATGTCATATGACTAAACCTTTAAAATGATCAAAATACCATTAATGTAGATGGTGGTTGGTGAACAATAAATTTGGTAATAAAAACATTACCTTAAGCTTTTTTTATATAATAAATGAATTTTAGGGACGAAAACCAAAAAAACATAGTGATGAAAAATGTAATTTAATAATTTACTCTAATTTGAATGAATTGATGATCCGTAGAGGTGTAAATAGGTCAGGTTGGGTTAATTTCGGGTTCAACACAGTTATTAATTGGGTTGAAAACCTCAACCCAACCCAACCTAACCAGGTTTAAGTAAATGGGTTGAGATTTTCAACCCAACCCAACCTGTACTTAAATGGGTTGGTAGCGGGTTGACCCGTTTATAATATTCTCAACCCAACCTGTTTAATAAATCGGTTGAACCTAAGTTGACCCATTTAATTTTTAAATTTTAATTAAAATAAAAAAGGACTAAAACATAATTTCAAGACAAATACACAAGTCACAACCACAAAACCAAATAAATTGTTCAAAGTTTCAATAAACACAACCATAAAGTGAAATAAATTGTTCAAAGTTTCAACAACACAACCATAAAGTCAAACAAATAAGTTTCTAACTTCTAAGTAACTCAATTTCCACTTTCATCGACTCCAACTTCACTCTCGGTATTACTTTCCTCTTGATCTTCTATCTTCTCCGCCATGATTGCTCCACATAGCGCCTCAAGTTGCGATTCCAGTTGCGATTCTATTTGTGTTGGCGTCGATCTCTTGGCTGGAAGTGGAAAGAAATGTCGGCGGCTAGGTTATAGAGAGTTTATAAATTGAGTTTGAACGATGGCATGGAATATTGGAATGGAAGGAGTTCTATTTAGTCATTTAGTGGAATCATATTTAGTTTTTTATTAAATTTTTAAGTATTAATTATAATTAAATAATGATAATAAATTAAAAACAAGTCATAAATAGGTAACAAACAGGTTGTAAATGAGTTCAAATCAGGTTGTAAATGAGTTAAAAATAGGTTGCATGGGTTGAAATCAGGTCGAAAATTTCAACCCAACCCAACCCATTTATTAATTGGGTTAGGCGGGTTGATCCATTTAACTTAAATGAGTTGAAAATCTCAACCCAACCTGTTACTATTGGGTTGGGTTGGGTTCTTTTTTTGGCACCCCTAAATTGATCAGGGACCAAAAATGAAAGTGAGGTCATACTTTTGGACCAAATTGTACTTGACCTAAACTTATAAAACTCCAATAAATCTCGATTAAATTAGTATCATAAACAGGATTACCAACTCATTAATCAAATATTTCCAATTTCAAACCCTAAAAATGGTGTCTTCTTCCCGATTCAGTCACAGATCTTCACATGAATGTACACCTCTCCGCAATTTCGCCTCTTTCTAATTAGGTTTCTATCTCTGCTAGGTATCTTAGGTTTATCTCTCGTTCTCATTTCGATCTCCATGGATGTACAAGTCGGTGAAGCAGCACAGCAACCGAAGAAGGACGTGTATTCGGTGTGGGCCCTTCCGCCGGAAGATGTGACGGCGAGGGTGAAGAAATTGATGATCGGTCTCCGATCGGAGTTCGGTGGCCCTGAATTTGAGCCGCACGTGACTGTTGTTGGTGCGATCAGCTTGACGGAGGATGAGGCACGTGACAAGCTCAAGAAGGCTTGTGAGGGTTTGAAAGCTTATAATGTCACCGTGGAGAAGGTGGCCACCGGAACTTTTTTTATCAATCTGTTGCTCCATCCGACGACTGAGGTAAAATTTTGAATTGAATTCACATGTGAATAATTTAAACAGTCAAACATGCTGCTTTTTAACTTCAGAATTCATAATCAATCGTTTTAGATTTGAACTTTTTATGGGGTATCATCATGTGATTGTGTTTTTCTGATGCTCCATCCGACGACTGCGGTAAATTTGAAATTGAATTCACATGTGAATAATAGTCAAACATGCTGCTTTTTAACTTCAGAATTCATAATGAATCGTTTTAGATTTGAACTTTTTATGGGGTGTCATCATGTGATTAATGTGTTTTTCTGATGCTCCATCCGACGACTGAGGTAAATTTGAAATTGAATTCACATGTGAATAATTTAAACAGTCAAGCATGCTGCTTTGTAACTCCAGAATTCATAATGAATTGTTTTAGATTCTAACTTTTTATTGGTATCATCATGTGATTAACTGATTATAAATCTGAAGTCTTGAGCTTAACTTCCCAGAAGTCAAACAATGGCTTCTTGAGTATAATTTGTAATCTTTCCCTTTGTCCATAGTTAATCAAAGGGGTTTTAACTTTTAACTTCTCCAACTGTTGCACTTAGCTATCAAACAAACTGTAAGGAGAATGCTCTGAAGAACACTATACTGTAAACAAATGTGTGATTTCGGGTCAAATGTGCCAAAAGAACAATTAGGGCTTCACACTTTTCATCCACAGCCACCAATTCTTGAAAATCTTGATGTTTTTCTTGCGTTTTTTATGGTTTGCTTGCACTTGTGGGAACGATAGACCCGTGTGGTCATATTTGTCATAAAGGGGAAATAAGCCCTATGCCTTAGAGTCCCCTGATGTCTGAGATTATTCTTTTCATTTTATCCATTAAGGGGCTGTTTGTTTACCTCTTAATAGTTCCATTAAGAGGCAACCTCTGAATTGATAAGCGATAAACCTTGTTTGGCAAAACAAAATCTGCCTCTTAGTGGTTCTAAAACCCTCTGAATGATTTTGTATCTTGGGCCTCCCTTAACCATTAAGCGCCCTAATTTCATTCTGAACAATTACCAAACAACCATATTTCATTTTGCACGATATCATAAGAGCATCTTAATCATTCTGACCACTTAATCATTCTGCACTAAACCATATAGCAACTGCCAAACAGCCCCTAAATCTTAGTTATTTGGATAATTGAATCACTTGATAGCAATAGGCATGGAGTGTACTGAAATTCACTAGCATTTTTGTTTTGCACCAAGAAGAGATGATTCAGTGACTGTGGAAAATGATGTTTCAGTTTTCTTCACTCCTATTATCGTCGTTTTCTTCTTTTATTTCCTTTGCAACTTTGGTTAATATTTTTGGCACTTTTAGTAGTTCATATAATCTCACTTCAATTAATGGGAATCAGTGATAAAAATGGCTTATTTGTCCGAACTTCAATTATTTCAGGTCATGGAGACTGGTGCACACTGCTGGGCTCATTTCGGGTTCAAGAGTCCAACTCGTAAGTCCTACTTCCATCTTTAAGTTAATGTGATAAAAATGCTTTATTTGTTATCTATTTCTTTGTTTACATTTGCAGCTTATATGCCACATCTAAGCATCCTTTATGGAGATTTAACCGATGAAGAAAAGCAAAGAGCTCAAGAGAAAGCCAATGCTCTTGATGAAAGTGTTAAAAGCATGAGTTTCCCAATAACCCGTCTTGCTTTATATAAAACGGACACGGAAGACAAAACCCTCAAATCGTGGGAGAAGGTGACCGAAATCACTCTCAAAACTTAACTAGTTCTATGTGTGTTGTACCCCCCCCTAATGAATCTTGTAGTGTTTGCTCTCAATAATTGTGAATCTCACATTTCTTGCTTCCACTAAGTTTGTACCTTGTATATTTGATTCTTGATATTCCATCAACTAAGGGGTTGTTTGGCAAATGTTGAATGATTAAGTGGTCTGAATGATTTAATGCAGATTGAAAAATGGTTGTTTGGTAAATGTTCTGAATCGACAGCCTGAGGTAGACTAAATGCACCCCTACCTACTGATTTTCTCATCACATACATCAACATCAAGACTTGCTTTTTACATTTTTAATGTATGATTTGACCTGATTATGACATAAACATGGATGCATATAGCAAATACCCTTTTAACCCTCTTACAGTTTTACCGTTTACCGAAAATGTGACTCATGAGAAAAAAAAAGCTGCTTTTGGAACTTTATATTATTATTAACACGAACCCTATCTAAAATAACATAAACTTAAGAAGACATTTCAATGATAGATGAGGTACACTTGTATAATTGATATATTGTTAACCTTGCTCCTCTGCATCCTACGTACATATAACTTTTTTTTAACTGTGGGTGTTCATGCCAGCCTGTAAGTACCTCAACTAATCCCATGGGCCCAGATTATAACAGTCAAGAAAATCCTCAGTGGGCCAGAGGAGACTCGAACTGTGACCTATGGGGAAGGAGCCCTAAGGCTAGCTTTTATTTGGCAGTTGAGTTGGCGGGCCCGCGGGTTACATCCATATAGTGTTGGCCTTGATGAGTAGTGGTTTAAGCTTGCTTTCCAAATTGATACTAATTATCTCATTAGCACCCCCAACAAACTTCTTCCCTACAAACACAGTTGGTACACTCGGGCTGCATCCTAAGCCCGTTAATTCTGGCTCTATTTCTTGTCCATTTGGAAGCTCGTTAAGCTCATAAATAGTCGGGTTAGCCCCAAATTTTCTTATGAGCGCTATGATCAAGTGGCTTATACAACAAGTCGTTTTGCTGAAGATCACAACGGGATTCTCGGATAAAAGACTCATCACTGTGGTCATCTTTATATGTAAGATATGGTTCTAGGAGTTTTCTGAAGGTTGGGTTGCTTAAATTTTGAGCCCTCTTGAGGTTTATTTATACTTGTTTTTTTTGTATGATGGTGGAATTCATTCTTTAGGATATAAGTGAAATGGGAATGGATTGCTTTTGATCATAAATTTGTCTCATGTAACATCACTTCACAAATGTGAATATTTGAATAGTGTTAATGTGCACAATGTGAATATGCTTTTATCTTGCTTGCTTTCCGGTGTGTTTTAGATGCGGTTAGTTCTTGTTACTAGCCGGTGATTTTATTCATTTTTACGTGTGCTTTGTTGTTTATGGCGTTTGTATCCTGCAAAACATGTAGGACAATCACTTGATCTATTACGTTCTTTTTTCTTCTGCACATTTTTTTGGGGTAATTGTGGATTTCGGCCTACGTATACCAAGTAATTCCATGGGTGACATAGATGGCATGAAGTCATTGTTGGTGAACCTCCGTGGCCACAAGGGCTTTGGCAGTGTTTGGATTCGAACTCGAGGATGATTAGATTCCCACTACATACCCAAGCCTTAATTGGTGCACCACAACCCAAGTTTTTATTGGGCATGGGAATTGGCCCCACCCCGTCGGGGAACCCGGTCCACCCGCCCCGATCGGGGATGGGGATTCCCCGCTAAATCGGGGATGGGGACAGGGATCCCCGTTTGTCTCAAACCGGGGATGGGGACGAGGAAGGGAATTACACTCCCCGTCCCGCCCCGCCCCGTCCCCGTTGTATATTTTAATTAATAAATAACTTATATATTATTTATTTAAACTAAATCTTTAATTCATAATTTCCTATTTCCTAACTAGGTTTAAAATTTAAAATTGATTTTTTTATGTTAATATGTATTTTGGATTTCAAATCTAAATACAATTACTTGATATAGTTTTGGATGTTACTCGACATGGTTTTAATTAGATATTACTCGATATGTTTTGAGACGTTTGATGCTAAGTTTTTTTTAGATTAGATTGATTTTATTTTGGTTTTAGGTTATCAATTGTTATATGATCTTGTGAATTTTTTGTATTAAATTAAATTCCTTTCAATTTAGGTTTACTGGAAATATACGAGATTTAAGCATGTACGGTATCTCACACATTTGATTTAAAATAGTTTACATAAATGGGGAAAAATCCTCGTTTCCCCGTTGGGGATCCTCGTTCCCGGACGGGGATGGGGATGGGGATTGAGGTCCCCGCCTCATCCCCTTGCCTAGTTGTTATTCTGCTCATTATGGAAACCGTCGGTGGTTATTAGGATTTATGAGCCTTAAGTGTTGTTTTTTTGCACATTATGGAAACAATCGGGGGTTGTTTTAGCATATATGTATTTCTCCCTTCCACACATTTCACGTTAGTTGGGGTTTTTAGGGAAATAGTTGTTCTACTCTTCAGGGTAGAGCTTAGGTATGTTGTCTGTGTGTATCTTATCCCCCAAAATCCAACATCCGTGTGGAATATGCTAGACTCGTTTGCTTTGGTTTCTTCTACACTATAGGGGAAAAGCATGGTTGGGACCTAAGGTGATTTCGAATGTATGCCATGGCCAAAATGGTTGCGACCCTCCTACAACGTTATGCATTTATTTGTATTATTCGACAAAATGCATCAACTGTAACGAAGTATGTGTTAGTTCCATTCCTACTTACTATAACGATGAATTTCGGGTGCTCAGTTAGTGTAACAAATGTTTAATTCATTATATTTTATAACAATTTTACCTGTTAAAGGAGTTTTCAACCTATATGATGTCTGATAATTTAGATGTAACATTTTTTCGAGTAATCAATCATATAACAAATAATATAACATGATAATTTGGTATTTACGTTATCAATAGATACAAGATTTACTGAAGTATGAAACAATAAGAATTAAATATTTCTTATAGTAATTAAGAAAAAAAAATATCATCATCACTACTTGATTTTGGCCTTTGTTACATTATTGAAAGACTTTTGCTTTGAGGTCTTGAGTGGGGAACCTCCCTTTGACATTCTTTGGATGCCTTATCTACATGCCTAAATTTCCATATATGGAATATAAAGTTGGAAGTGTAATCTATATATGATACTTATCTTGTTTTGTATATATGCCATTTTTGGATTTGAAAAGAATACGAATTTATTATTTGTAAGTATCGGTGTTTTTAGTTTAGATTGTAAAAAAAGGTGGACATTTTTAGCCAAACGAGTGAGATATCTGGGATTCGACTTTAGGTGACATCTATCTTGTTGATGGGACATGCAATTTACATGTTCCATGATGGTCATAAGATCATTACAGGGAAGACATAGATGCTTCATATGTCCTTTTTGCAAGTTTTATGACTAATAAACAACTTGGAGTGTCTAATGTGCCTATGTTACATAACAAAAATATAAATTTGTATCTAAATCCCACTACAAACAGAAATTTGCGTAGCTTTTACAAATTTACCTAATTAAACCAGTTACAATTTCATGGATTCATACACATGTTACAGACTCGATTAAAAAAACTTGTAAAACCTCTCCAAGTTCTATTTTGAATCTTGGATCACAAACACATTATATAATATTAATATATATGTTTTTTCTTTGTCTAATATGAATGTAAATTGTTTAATATAATTATCTCATTGCATAATAAATAGAATATATATATACACATACGTATATATGACATAAATTTGTTGTCTTATGCCACGTCTTGCAATGTCGTGTCCTCACGGTGGCACGTAAGGCTTAACGTTTGACCATGCCACCATGTCACGTATCACGCCATTTATGACATTTTTTTTTAATAATGATCAAAACTCATCATAAGAGAAAACATTACAAGGATATTGATTACATGATTGAAACGTATTGGATCATAAATATAACGATTATTAGCAGAGGAGTTGATGATTAATGTTACTTTATTAAACTATTTTAAGATCATACAATTCATACCATTTTGTATCGTCTAATACTGTCTTGTATCACTATGTGTTTTGTCATGCCTTTTTTAACCAGCTACATATCATCGTAAAGTAAACGTGACTTGTTAAACTGTTTAAAGTCATCCTAATAGAATAACTAATGAAACATTTACTTTACAGGACAAAAAAACGTGTGTCTTATACAAATGCATTACACTAAGTTGTTAGAACGAAGTTATACAATGTAACAAATTTTAATTTTATAAACCAATCAGTTGAAATTTGAGAATCTAATATGTCTAAAAAAGTAACCGTTATATAAAATTTCATATAAAAATCAAGTTTTCTTATACGGATTATTATATAGAGAAGATCGGTCATTCGTTCGTTGTATGTATATAATTTACATTTATAAACGACTCTTCATGGTCATCAATGGCTAGTTTCTATGTTTATTCTTTTCGCCTCTTTCTTAGAAGGTAACATTTGGTCGATCTTTTCATATATAAATATAACCCTTCTTGGTGGTCCTATAATTATTCTTTTAATTCAAATTTATTTCTTAAACAATATTATAGAAGATATTACTCTTTAATAAACAAGTTGTTTCAGTTATAAATGTAGAAAGCCCCTTGAGCCTGGTGCTTTCAAGCTCGTTTTTAGTGAGCAACAAAAAAAGCTTGGACTTTTTATGGCCTACCAGGCAAGCTAGGCTCTAAGGTTGAAAATGGTCTGATATCAGACTTTTTCAATCTTTTTCGGGAAGGGCTTTTCCAGACCAGGCATGGCCTCGGGCCTGCTATAGTCATTTTCGCTTGATCGGACTTTGAGGCTTAGCCTAGACCGGGCTCTGCACCAGAGACGGACCTACAATTTTTTTCAATCGATGGCACATTGATTATAAGAAACAAATTATGGATATTTTTTACAAAATCAATATTGGTCTGGTGGTAGTTTCTCGCTATTCAAATGTGAGGTCTTGTGTTCGATTCCTGTTATTGCAAGATTTTTAAAAACATAATAAATCTGAAATTAAAAGCTAAAAACTAGGAAAACGACACTACCAAGACTCGAACCTAGATCTGAAGTTGATCTTTGTGCAAAACAACCCATGGGGAGTGGGGATGATGTTCTTTCTGATCATGATAAGGCTCCTGACTTTATGAAGATTGATGACTCTTTGATTGACAAATTGCATGGCAGGAGTGATCCTGTCATCCAACAAGTCTTCCTATGAGTTTTGACCCTTTAGTTGTTGACTCCTTTGTTTGGTGTAGGGTGGTTGTATTTGTTTGTTGGTTTTAGTATTTCCTCAAATTGTATTAGCTTTTTGAACTTGCTTTTGGATTTCCTAGAATCTTCCATTTGATGATTGGCTTCAAATAACATTAAATCATTTGATTTTTATGTGCTTTGTAATATCAAGTTCTTTCTTGTTGTCTACGTTTCTCATTTTGATTAAATATACAATGCACTCTTTCATTTCATGATGAATACACAATTGTGTAAGTTGGATCTATTTGTTCTTTCTAGGTTAATGTTGAGCTTCTTTCAACGACAAATCCATTGAAGGTTTAGCCATCGCTATGGACACTAATATCCAGGGATAGGTTTAGGAGAAATTTTGAGGGTATATACACCAAGTTGTCATGTTTGTTGAAACAAAAGTTGATGATCCAAAAACGTTGGAGATCAAAAGAGTTCGGTAACGACTAACGAGTAGATAGACAATAGTTAGGGTTGTTCCCCTAAAATGTAATTTAGTAATTTAATCTAATTTGAATGAATTGACGATCATGGACAAAAAATGAAAGTGAGATCATACTTTTGGGCCAAATTGTACTTGACCGAAACTTATAAAACTCCAAGATCTTGATTAAATTAAAATCTATATCTATATATATATTAAAGCAAAATCCATGGCCGATGACGTGGCCTCCTGAGGGATTAGGAATCACTATTCTAAATTTTCTCAAATTTTGCTTTTTTAAATGATTTAATTTGTTAAAGACAATAAAACCCATGTGAAATAAACTGTATGTTTGATTATGAGGGGGTTATAGTGGTCATTTGATAATCTTCAAACCCCTGGGATTCTCCTGGTACGTTTCCTACTCTCAATCAGTTTTCAATCTCTACGTATTCTCCTCTCCCCCTTGATCTCCAAACATCCAGACTAGAGATCCAGATGCACACATCCAATCCAATTGATTACAACAACAATGGCTTCAGGTTCGACATTCAGTGGTGATGAAACTTACGAATGGATTTCTTGGTGCCACTCCAGGTTATTGTAATCCATGTCTTCCTTCTTTTCTCAATTTGCATAAGAAAATAGTTGTCTTACATTGATTGTTAGATTAACTGAAAGAAATCAACAGTCGCATCATTCCTTTCACTCATAGTTCTTCTCTCTTATGTTAAAATTACAACTTTTGCCTTCTCCTCACCTAATCTTACTCACAATCTCATTCCTAGACAGATCTCCAGAAAGTCGATTCAAAGGTGGCTCAAGGTGTCCCCACGAAGATAGTAGATGAAGTGCAACACAACATTGAGTACATAGTCCACACTCTGTAGTCATCAAGCACCTTACCCAATCTCCATGGGATATCATCACTTTTCCACCATCATCTCCTTCATTCCAGGTATAATATATCAATGCATTTTCAATCTCTTATCTTCTTCGTATATATACAACAATCGGATCTCTTGATTTATTCAAACCCCATTTCCAAATGTCGCACTTATTTCCTTTGTTTTTCATTCTTTACCTAGGGTTCATCTGTAAACCCCTTTATATATTTAGGGTTCTTCTCATCCATTCTCCATAAACCCTAAAATTCCACCATTTCCGTCGTAAATTCCACCTCAATAACTTGATTTCTCACATGGCGTTTCTTCATTTCGCTTTTCTTCGCAATCTGTATCGATATTTTTGGTTCGTCTCTAATGGGTTCATTGTTCTTCAGGTTGATGGTTTTGACACCGATTACAACGTCAATGTTGCTGAAAACTGGAGCTCCGTTGATTCCATTGGAACTATTGAAAGGTAACTGCAAATGTTTTCTTAAATCGAAACCATAATTAACTAGGGTAACTCATACATGTTCGATTTTCTTCCCTCAACTGTGTGTGCTTCAATTGATTCATAATAGCTGAACAAACTTTCGATATTGTAGCATTGTTGATTTGGGTTTCGAATAAAAATTGATCTTGATGACAATAATGTTCATGGGAATGTCGACAATACAATGAAAGATTACGAATTATACAATAAGGAGGATAATTTAGGGTTTATGGATGGAGATGAAGAAGATATGGTGTTATGTGGTAAGCCAAATGGGAAAGGATGGGAATGTGGGAAAGTTGTGAAAAATGGCAATATAATGTGTGAAGATCATCTTTTCGATCTACAAAACGACACGGTTTGGGCCACTAACAAAAAATCTTCGTCCGTTTCTAGGTCCATGGCGGGGCCCACAGGGTCTCGACCCCGCTGTGCCGAGAAACGAGTCGTTGCGGTAACGTCAAACCCGAATGATATTCTTATTTGGTGAAGGTGACCGGCTATTGCCGATAATCGTTTATCATTTACTGGGTAAGACTATTGTATATGATGGCAATTTGATGACCAATAATCTTACCTGATAAGGTTAATGAGAGTGGTGATTCTTATTGGTAACCACTTACTGATAAGCATTATAACAAACGACTCTTTAGTGTAGTTGAGGTGTGGATTATAAGGTGGAATGGTACACGAAAAGGAGACAATTGAAGAAACATTGCTTAAGGTGATAATTGGTCATGTTTATATTTGGCCATAGATGTACCCATGAGAATTGAAATTCCAAGGAGATATCTTAAGGAGTGGCTAGCTAGATGGGGAAAAGTTATTTAACAATTCTATTAGTATATAGTTTTACTTATTTATTGATTATATCTCTTGCTGTGTTCTTCAATGCATAAAAATTTATATGTTTCTTTTTGCTTCCATCAGTCAAATTTATTTATCCTTAATACTATGTGATTATTGATTAAGTTGTTAGTCAACACATGTTCTTTTTTAAAGTGTTACCTAACACGTGTAGATTCTCTATTTTTCATACTTGGTGCTTGATGGCTTATAAATAAATAATGATAATAATTGACCGACTTAAATTTGCAAGCTTGCAAGGACGATTGCAAACGTTACTCAAGCTTACAATCTCTAAACTTAAGCTATTAGTTAGTCGAATTCACCCCTTGCGTACAAATTAGGAGTTTGGATGATTACAGGGACCGGAACAATCGTATTTTTATTGCTAATGTTTCTTGGTTTTACATGTATTATCATTTAATTCATTTTTTGACAACTACTTTTATGTATACATATGATACCGGGAAGCCAAGAAGAACAAGTAATTTACATTCGTCTTATGATTAATGATGTTCCAATTGATGGTTGTTTTGGGTTATTGTCTATAACAAAAAAAATATGATTATATGATTATCTGAAGGTGGTTTGTTGCTTCGAGTGCATTTCAAGTGTATATTTTTAAGAGTCAGATGTTATGTTCTTGACGTTTATGTTGTTAGTTTATTCAAGTGCCTCTATATATTACAAAGACAATTTTTGTAATTTTTTATGGTGAAAATTTGTGCGAGGGTACAATTGATTAAACTTTTACTTGCATATGGTGATAAAACTTTATGAGGTATACCTAATGCAATTTTTTTGGAAGTATATATGATATTTATACGGCAACTGCAACAATTAAACACACACACCCTCCTCACCTTTGGTGAAGTTTGAACCCCTGACCTCCTACGAGGATAAAGGCTCCCATACCGCTAGGCCAAAGGCCCTTTGGTCCCAATGCAATTTTTGGTTTGACAATTAGGAGTTATAAATAGTTGGTTCATCCAAATTCTCTAACTTTTCCTTTTACATGTGAAGTTTTATAATAATGGATATTGTCATGGGAATCAATTGTTTGTATGTTTAGGTTCAACACAAAGTATCAAAAGTTTATAAAATCTAAAAACCGTGACAGGTACAAAAAGTTATATGCCTTGTGAAAATTAATATTAATTACTTCGGTGAGTAATAAAGTTATAGTGGGAATGAAAGTTATAGTGAGAAAGGTAAGAAGGGATCTCCAATCTTAAATCAATCCTAATTGAAGATCAACACTAATGAGATGCACCTGATCAATTCCTCTAAGAAGCACAATTCATGGGATGGAGGTGGTATTAAAAATGACCAAGGGTTCAAATTCATTATTACGTTTCTTATCTTAACCTTTTTTTAATCACTTTATCATTCGTCTAAGACACCAATATTATAAAAATTAAATTAGTGTTGGTATTGTATAATTGTTTCCTCGCTGCCTCATGGCTTGATTGCTTTTAAGACAACTTTCCATATGTCAAACTGATCATACAATAAATATACAATTAGTGTGTTGTTTATTACACTTATTATTACATGGCTTGACAAGCAAATATGTATAGTAAAAATATTACACAAAAGTTTCAAATCCTCATAATGAAGTTTGTTAAGATCAAAGATTATATGTATAGGTTGTGGGAGCCCAACCATAATGCTTAATACTATTTACGAAATTGCGCTTAACTACTTTTTATAAGTTTAAATTTAACATTGAAACATTAATGATAGTTTACATCTAAATTACCCATAATACCTCAATTGTATTATATTGCATTTTATTAGTCACCAATTAACAAATTGTGTTTTATTTTAATTTAGTTATGTACTTTTTAATACTCCCTTCGTCCCAAAATATATGTCCACAATGAAAAATGCAAACAGTTTTAGGAGTGTCCAATTATTACAATTTTTAATTAACCAAAGTACAAATTTACCCTTAATTAAAAATTTCTCCATCATATAATTAAGAGTAGAATGAGAACGTGGAAATTTACTTTTTAAAGTGGACACTATTTTGAGATGGATGGAGTAGAACAGTTGTCACCGCGCAACGCGCGGTGCCACAAACTAGTTAGACCATGAGTACCGCAAACCCGCGAACCCACTGAACCCTGATGCCACCTCAGCGCCACATCAGCTTTTCTCTTTCCTACCCTCCTTACCCTAAAGTGGAGTACCGCTTCCTATCGAACCCACTGAACCCTGATGCCACATCAGCGCCACATCAACTTTTTTAATTCTTTTATTTATACATTTAATTATTTAACAAAATAAAAATATTCATATATTTTTTAATAAATAAAAATAAGATAAATAATAAAAATAAAAATTCATAACATTCATTAAAAATTACAAAATTACAAAATACAAAACACTAAAAACTAATATTAAAAATTATGTAATTTTCTAATTCTCTCTTTCTTCGCCAAAGTAGGCCTCAAAATATCTCCCGTAAGGTGATCATGCGAGGCTAAGAAAAACTCGAAGTCTTTATCAAATCGTTTTTCTAACTCGAGTTGCAACTGTTTTTCTTCGAGTTCAAGTTTTTTGCGTTACCGACAACGGGGTCCTCCGAAACGTCAACCCACGCTATGAAAAACTGAAATTGTTGGAAACCAACGTTCGAGGCCGGTTGCGGAATATAACCTTGTTGAGCAAATGCTTGGAAGCCAAGGTCCGGGTCTTGTTGCGGTGTATCCGAACTCCTCGATCGGTTACGACGGGATGTAGGTGTGGTGTTTGAATTCATGATGGAAGAAAATATTGAAAGTATTGAATTTGAAAGAAATGGAAGGAAGTATTGAATTTGAGATATTTTTTGGTGTGAAAAAATGAAGGTGGTAGAGGTTAATATACATAGTGTGTATAATTTGAAAAATAAAATAAAAAATAAATAAAATTTCGCCGGGTTTAGCCGGGTTCCCGAACCCAACCCTACTCGCGCACCCCCAACCCGATGTGAACCCGCGTCCCCCGTACCGCCAACCCGCCCTACCCGATGCAAACCGATGGTGAACCCGACCGTGGTACCCGAGGTGGTATGCACGACTTGTATTTTTTTTTAAATATTACCGTTTACCAACGACTCTTTTTTTTATTTTATTTTTCAAATTATACACACTATATATATTAACCTCTACCACCATTTTTTCACACCAAAAAATATCTCAAATTCAATACTTTCTTCCATTTCTTTCAAATTCAATACTTTCAATACTTTCAATACTTTCTTCCATCATGAATTCAAACACCACACCTATATCCCGTCGTAACCGATCGAGGAGTTCGGATACACCGCAACAAGACCCGCCTTGGCTTCCAAGCATTTGCTCAACAAGGTTATATTCCGCAACCGGCCCCGAACGTTGGTTTCCAACAATTTCAGCAACACCCTTATATTCCTCATCAATTTACATATCATAGTTTGCTCCAACAAGGTTTTACTGTAACACCCCAAAACAGGGGTTAACAAAAACTTCCATAAAACGGAAGAGTGGTACGCATTTCTAAAGTAAAAGTATACATAATTATCATTACATAACCATTAATACAAAGATTTAGATAATTATAACTACTAATGGATCACTAACTTATCTAATCTCTACTATAGAAATCAGATTACAAAAGGTGTCGGAAAGTTCTATCATTAATCCTCTAATCTTTAGCTTTTCCAACAATGATCCCATGCTCACAACCCCGGTCTAAACCTTCTTGTGTCCGGAACCACTAATATCTGTAACACATAAAACACATAACAAGTGTTAGGCTTTTTAAAGCCTAAGTGAGGTTTACACATAGCACATAGAGCATAATCATAGCATGTAGGAATAACAATTCGATACATTCACAAATTGGATTCCATGGAGAAGGCCCATATTGCTACCCAGTTACATCATAATGGAAGATATACCTTGATCGGTACCCCACGGTATTGTCACAAGGCATTACGCAACGGAAAACCCCACGGTATCCGAAGGTATGAATCAATTACACTTACCCCACGGTGTGTAAGAATATATCCTCCAATGCCTACTAGGTGCTCCTCCAATTATGTGAATACCAAATATATTAATCCAAATAATATTCAAAGCATACTTAACACATAACAATGGTCCAACCATTTAACATGATCAATACTACTTCCATGTAGTTCATATACATCCATATGTAATAAATCATATTCCATATAATATCAATAATAAACATCCATATTTACAATTCAATAATAGGTCCATATTGACCATTAAGCCATCATTACTTCATTAAGACATAAATTAAGCCATCAACATAATCACATACCAATGATGTATAATCAAACCCAAACCTTTAATACTAACATTTACCATGACATTCTAAATAATAGAACACAATTAATCCATCATAACTTACTTGAACTCTTCTTGTTTCCCTCTTATCCATTAAGAGCTTATTAACCAAGATTTCTCATTAACAATAACAAAATCAAGATAAAGAATGATAATAAGGTGTAATACAATTAATTAGATACAATTTACTCACCTCAAATCTTCAATTGAAATAACCCTAACTTGATGATTTGAACTTAATCACTCAAATAAGAAAGATGAATGATGCCAAGCCCTAAATGAAGTTTAATTGGTAAGATTCATCTAATAATTGTTTGAATTGGATTAGGATTGAGAGATATGAGTTTACCTTAAGATTGGATGGAAATTTCGTCTGAGAAGTAGAGAGCGAAGTCTGATTTTAGAGTTCTAAAATGAAAGGATGAATGACTAAGGACCAAGAGGGGGGTTTAACCCCCTTTTAGCACGTCAGGTGCTCGGCGCCGATCCCCGCGCCTATGCATCGGCGCCAGCCTCTGTTTGCTAGTCTTCTCAATTTCCACTGATTTAGCCGTAACTTCTTCGTTAAAACTCCGTTTTTACCCCGGAAAGTACCGTTGGACTCGTATTCAAATTACCCAACCAACTAATCCAAAAAATCTAATATTTAACTTTATCATCTATTTTTCATTAATTTCCTTAAGGAATAAACTTACAGATTTCTATCGGAAGTTCTCAAATAACAAGTAAAAATCACGGAAATTACTTAGGAAATCAATTATAATCTAAGAAATCAAAATATAAAGAAATATTAGGACTATTATTACTTACAAGGATTTTCCGGGTGTTACAATTCTCTCCCACTTAAAATAGATTTCGTCCTCGAAATCTTAGATTAAGAAAACAAATGTGGATATCGTCGCTTCATATTCTCTTCCGGCTCCCATGTGATATTAGCTCCACAGTGATGTTTCCATTGTACTTTGACCATATTTATTTCTTTGCGTCGAGTTCCTTTAGTCGAACGCTCCAAAATAGCTTCGGGTTCTTCTATACAATGTTTGTTCTCCACTCTAATTTCTGATAATGGTATCACATTTTCTTCATGACCAAAACACTTACGCAAATAACAAACGTGAAAAGTCGGATGGATTCCGTTCATCTCTGGAGGTAAGTCTAACTTGTAAGCTTGCAAACCCACACGTTCCAAAATAGTAAACGGGCCAAGGAAACGAGGACTCAACTTTCCCCTTTTTCCAAAATGGATTAACCCTTTCCACGGAGATACCTTTAACATTACTCGCTCCCCCACTTGGAATTCAATTGGTTTCCTTTTCTTGTTTGCATAACTCACTTGTCGATCTTGGGCCGCCTTCAATCGTTCTCTAATAATCTTGACCTTGTCCGTCGTTTCTTGAACAATTTCCGGTCCAGCAAACTGTTTCTCTCTCGCTTCCAACCAACAAGCCGGAGTCCTACACTTTCTCCCATAGAGTGCTTCAAATGGTGCTGCCTTCAAGCTAGAATGGTAGCTATTGTTGTAAGCAAACTCTATTAACGGTAGATACGCGTCCCAATTTCCACCAAATTCGATTACACAAGCCCTCAACATATCTTCTAGAGTTTGAATGGTCCTTTCACTTTGACCATCCGTCTGTGGGTGATAAGCCGTGCTCAAATTCAATCTAGTACCAAGTTCTTCTTGTAGTGCTTGCCAAAATCGTGACGTGAACCGACTGTCCCTATCAGAAACTATGGATACAGGCATACCATGTCGTGAAACCACTTCATCAATGTAAAGTTTTGCCAACGAGTCCATTGATGAGGTTTCTCGCATTGCCAAGAAATGCGCACTTTTCGTCAATCGATCCACAATTACCCATATTGTATTATTACCTTTCAAAGTTCTAGGTAATTTTGTTACGAAGTCTATTGTGATCTTTTCCCATTTCCACTCGGGTATTTCCAAAGGCTGCAATTTACCATAAGGTAATTGATGTTGAGCTTTTACTTGAGAACAAATTGTGCATTCCCTCACATAATGCGCCACATCCAACTTCATAACCGGCCACCAATATTGCAACTTTAGATCTCTATACATTTTGGTGCTCCCGGGATGAATATAGTACTTGGATTTATGAACTTCATCCATAAGTAACTTTCTATTCTCGCCAATCTTTGGTATCCATACTCGCCCATTAAACAGTTTAACCCCACGGCTATCTTCTGTTAGCAACTGTTTCTGCTTCGCCATCACTTCATCCTTAAGATTTTCTTCTTTCAATGCTTCCACTTGCGCGAGTCTTATGCGATCAATCAAACTTGATACAATATCAATTTTAGCAAAATCTGCTCGTAGACCCCTACCACACTCTTTCCGGCTTAAAGCATCAGCAACGACATTGGCTTTACCGGGATGATAAAGCAGTTCACAATCATAATCCTTGAGTAATTCCAACCACCTTCGTTGTCTCATGTTCAACTCCTTTTGGTCGAAGATGTACTTCAAACTTTTGTGATCAGTATACAATGTGCACTTGGTACCATAAAGATAGTGTCGCCACAACTTTAATGCAAAAACTACTACGACCAATTCTAAGTCATGAGTGGGATAATTCTTTTCGTGCACCTTGAGTTGTCTCGAAGCATAGGCTATTACTTTTCCTCGTTGCATTAAAACACAACCCAAACCCATTTTATATGCATCACTGTAAACCACAAAATCTTCTGATCCTTCAGGCAAAGCTAAAACAGGTGCTTCACACAGTTTCTTTTGAAGGGTACGGAAAGCCTCTTCTTGTGTTTCGGTCCAAATAAAATTCACATTTTTCCGAGTCAAAGCTGTCAAAGGAGATGCGATCTTTGAGAAGTCTTGAATAAACCTTCGGTAGTATCCCGCCAATCCCAAGAAGCTTCGTATTTCACTCGGACTCTTGGGCGGTTCCCATTTCATAATTGCCTCAACCTTTGAAGAATCCACCTTGACCCCATCTTGAGTAACTACATGACCCAAGAACTGTATCTCTTGCAACCAAAAATCACATTTCGAAAATTTCGCGTAAAGTTTCTCTTTTCTTAATGTCTCTAACACTTCACGGAGATGAGATTCGTGATCCGCTTCATTCTTAGAGTATACCAATATATCATCGATAAAAACAATTACCGATTTATCGAGAAAAGGTCGGCACACCCGATTCATCATGTCCATGAACACCGCCGGTGCATTCGTCAAACCAAATGGCATTACTAGGAATTCGTAATGACCATAACGGGTTCGAAACGCCGTCTTTGGAATGTCGTCTTCTTGCACCCTTACTTGATGATAACCCGAACGTAAATCAATCTTTGAAAAACATGCCACTCCTTGCAATTGATCAAATAAGTCATCGATTCTGGGAAGTGGATATTTGTTCTTCACGGTTACCTTGTTCAACTCTCTATAATCTATACACATACGCATTGAGCCATCTTTCTTCTTTACAAATAAAACTGGTGCTCCCCACGGTGACGAACTCGGTCTCACAAATCCCTTATCCAAGAGTTCTTAAAGCTATGCCATCATCTCTTTCACTTCCAACGGAGCCAAGCGATAAGGTGTTTTAGCAATCGGAGACGCTCCCGGCATCAAGTCTATCTTGAACTCTACTTGACGATCTGGTGGTAAACCTGGCAATTCTTCAAGAAATACGTCAAGAAACTCGCACACGACTTTCACATCTTCCACTTTCTTCTTTTCCATCTTAGCATCAATCACATATGCCAAGAATGACTTACAACCTTTTAATACACATTTCCGCGCCTTTAGCATAGTCATAAACGCCATTTCTCCCTTCCTCCGATCCCCATATATAACAATAGGGTTTTCGTCAGAAGATGGTATACGAATTAGCTTCTTAGCACACACAATTTCAGCTTGAATTTCTGCTAACCAATCCATCCCAACCACTACATCAAAATCCCCAATCAAAATTGGCATTAAATCTATTGGAAAATTCTTCCCTTCTATCTCTAGCGGACATCTTCGCAAAACATCTCTTACCACAACATTTTCACCATTAGCTATTTCCACTAACAAAGCTTATTCTAACTGACTAACAGGCAAATTTAACTTTTGAATAAATGATAATGACACGAATGAATAACTTGCACCAGAATCAAATAAAACACGCGCAGGTACGGAGTTTAGAAGAAATGTACCCGACACCACATCTTTTGAACTTCTAGCTTCATCTGTCGACATTTGAAATGCCCTTCCAGTTGCCTTTGGTGGTTCTGACTTGGGTTTCCCAGATCCGCCTGTCTTTAACTTTGGGCAATCTCTCTTCACATGACCCGGCTCACGACATTCAAAACAAATTACCCCTTTTATTGAACAATCCCGCATTAAGTGCCCAACTTTTCCACATTTGCTACAAGTTAGAGGACCCTGATACTGACGAGTGTTACACATACCCACATGAGATTTCCTGCATCGATTACACCATCTAGCCTCGTTACGACTATCTCCACCTTTATTCCCCGTGAATGGTCTTTGTTGACGAAAATTTCCAGACGACCCTTCCCATTTCCTTTTCTCACTTATTGGTCCACTCTCCAACTTTCCTTGAACCAAATCATCTTCTATCCGCAAAGATTCTTCAATTGCTTCTTGTATGGTTGAAACCTTAGCATTTCTCAAAGCAGTTTTCATACTAGCCGGTAATCCCCTTTGATACGTCTTTATCTTCGTTTTCTCATCAGGAGCTAAGTGTTCCACCAGATTTAACTTCTCCAGAAACAATCTTGAGTATTCCATAACTGACATATCTCCTTTCTTCATCCCACGGAACTCATCCTCAATCTTGTCTAGTGCCCGCTCACTACAATACTTTTCAAGAATTTTCTTTTTGAAAGTTGCCCACGTGAATTTGGCCAATAGTGCAGGTGCGATTGATGAACGTGTAAGATTCCACCACGTAAGAGCTTCACCCTTAAGGAGATGAGATGCAAATTTAACCTTTTGAGAGTCTTCACATTCGCTTGCTTCAAAAGACATCTCAACTTCTCGAATACAGTTCATACATTTGGTGGGATCAGTAGTTCCTGCAAACTCTGGAGGTTTACATCCCAAAAACGTCTTGTATGTGCATCTCCGTTCCTTTCTTCCTTCCCGAATAGTCGTATCTGTTTCCGCATTTAAAGTATTTTCCAAATTACCTTGCCCATTCAAAGCATTTTCTGCAATCGTCTCGCGTTGTCGAATGATGTTATCTCTATCATCTAACATCTTCATAATTCGTTCCTGTTGTTGAGTCATAGCAGATTCCATGGCTCGGAGCATACTATTCCTCAACCGAGTTTCAAGAGCGTCTTCTTCCATTACTGGGTTCGAGGTACCAATGTTGAGTCTTGGTATATTTTCTGTTCCTCCACCTAAATTACGCGGTCTCGGAGAATGTCTAGCTGTTGCTTGATTTTCAGGTTGGTCAGCAGTAGATTCAGATGCTGACTGACCATCAAGTGGTCGTTGCACTTGACTTCGAGTATTTACCATTTCAGTCTGTCAAGCACGCGAGAATAAGGTAAGAATTAGACTAATTTTGTGTACTAATACACTTATCAATTACCATAATAATAGAGATCAAGTACACTTACATAACAACATATTCATAATAACATTAGCTAGATGAAATTATGAACATGTAATATACAAGTATTCTTATTACCATCATTATAATTTTCAACAAATGTATTTCCACAATTCCTTACACTCTCCCATCCTATGTTATCTACCCATTCAACATTATTCAATCTTATTATTTTCAGCTTAAGTCTAGGCATACTATAGTCATACCTAGTTCACTTAAACTAGAGTTCTGATACCAACTTGTAACACCCCAAAACAGGGGTTAACAAAAACTTCCATAAAACGGAAGAGTGGTACGCATTTCTAAAGTAAAAGTATACATAATTATCATTACATAACCATTAATACAAAGATTTAGATAATTATAACTACTAATGGATCACTAGCTTATCTAATCTCTACTATAGAAATCAGATTACAAAAGGTGTCGGAAAGTTCTATCATTAATCCTCTAATCTTTAGCTTTTCCAACAATGATCCCATGCTCACAACCCCGGTCTAAACCTTCTTGTGTCCGGAACCACTAATATCTGTAACACATAAAACACATAACAAGTGTTAGGCTTTTTAAAGCCTAAGTGAGGTTTACACATAGCACATAGAGCATAATCATAGCATGTAGGAATAACAATTCGATACATTCACAAATTGGATTCCATGGAGAAGGCCCATATTGCTACCCAGTTACATCATAATGGAAGATATACCTTGATCGGTACCCCACGGTATTGTCACAAGGCATTACGCAACGGAAAACCCCACGGTATCCGAAGGTATGAATCAATTACACTTACCCCACGGTGTGTAAGAATATATCCTCCAATGCCTACTAGGTGCTCCTCCAATTATGTGAATACCAAATATATTAATCCAAATAATATTCAAAGCATACTTAACACATAACAATGGTCCAACCATTTAACATGATCAATACTACTTCCATGTAGTTCATATACATCCATATGTAATAAATCATATTCCATATAATATCAATAATAAACATCCATATTTACAATTCAATAATAGGTCCATATTGACCATTAAGCCATCATTACTTCATTAAGACATAAATTAAGCCATCAACATAATCACATACCAATGATGTATAATCAAACCCAAACCTTTAATACTAACATTTACCATGACATTCTAAATAATAGAACACAATTAATCCATCATAACTTACTTGAACTCTTCTTGTTTCCCTCTTATCCATTAAGAGCTTATTAACCAAGATTTCTCATTAACAATAACAAAATCAAGATAAAGAATGATAATAAGGTGTAATACAATTAATTAGATACAATTTACTCACCTCAAATCTTCAATTGAAATAACCCTAACTTGATGATTTTAACTTAATCACTCCAATAAGAAAGATGAATGATGCCACGCCCTAAATGAAGTTTAAATTGTAAGATTCATCTAATAATTGTTTGAATTGGATTAGGATTGAGAGATATGAGTTTACCTTAAGATTGGATGGAAATTCCGTCTGAGAAGTAGAGAGCGAAGTCTGATTTTAGAGTTCTAAAATGAAAGGATAAATGACTAAGGACCAAGAGGTGGGTTTAACCCCCTTTTAGCACGTCAGGTGCTCGGCGCCGATCCCCGCACCTATGCATCGGCGCCACCATCGACGCCAGCCTCTGTTTGCTAGTCTTCTCAATTTCCACTGATTTAGCCGTAACTTCTTCGTTAAAACTCCGTTTTTACTCGGGAAAGTACCGTTGGACTCGTATTCAAATTACCCAACCAACTAATCCAAAAAATCTAATATTTAACTTTATCATCTATTTTTCATTAATTTTCTTAAGGAATAAACTTACAGATTTCTATCGGAAGTTCTCAAATAACAAGTAAAAATCACGGAAATTACTTAGGAAATCAATTATAATCTAAGAAATCAAAATATAAAGAAATATTAGGACTATTATTACTTACAAGGATTTTCCGGGTGTTACATTTACTCCCGCTAATCACCAACTTCCTGTAAAGCCCGTATCCCGGTATGTATTTTCTTTTATTAATTCTTTTGTTTTAGTTTTATTTAATGTGGTTTCCGTTAACGGGGTTAGATGGTTTTGGACCTTATGGTTATTTATGTCAAAACGTTTGTTAGTTTGCGAGAAGGATGTAGTTGAGGGACTAAAATTGTTCAAGGGCCAAATGTGATGGGTTAGGCCCATGCAAACCCAAACCGAAATCCATGTTGTCATTTGTGGGTGTTTAGTGTCGTGTTTGGCAAGGAAGTAAAGGAGAAAGGAAGAGAAACCCTACGGTCCTTTCCCTTCCCCTTATTCGTTCGGCCGTGAGTGAAAAAGAAGGAGAGCGAGAGGGGTGATCGCCGGAAGAGAAAGAGAAAGAGAGAGAGAGAGATCGCCGGCAAAAGAAAGAGAGAGGGAGAGTTCGTCGGAAAGAGAGCTCGCCGGAGAAAGTGAGAGACGCCGGAAAGAGGAGGGTGACGCCGTCGTTTTGCTGCCGAAAAGAGGAGGAAGAAGGGTTCGTCGAGGTAGGTTCGTTTCTCTTTTCGTTGTGTTGTCGTTTGCCAATTTTCTGCCGTAAACCGCCACCACCACCGCCGCAGCCACGGCTGCCGGCGGTGGGGCCGCCGCTGCACGCCGTTTTGGTGGCGGCAGAGGGGTGGGTGCAGGTGTGTGCGGGGTGAGGTTGCGAGTGTGTTGGTTCGGTTGATGTTGGGAAGTTCCACCGGAGGGTGTTACCGTAACCACCGTCGCCGCCGCCAACCACCACCACCGCCGGAGGTGGCAGTAGGTAGTGCACGGCTGTCGACCAGCCTAGTATGACCTTTCTCCAGTAAGCTTGTAGGCTGTTCGGGTCTGTTTGGGTTAAGCTATGACTTAATGGATTAATAATCAATATTTGTCATTTCATGTGAAATCTATAGTTTCTGCCGCTGTTTTGTAAAAGCCATAACCTTTTCTAGGAACATCGTATTGGGGTGAAATTAGTGCCAAAATCTCCCATTCTGAGTCTAGTAAGTTTCATATGTTTTACAGAAAAACCAGTTCGGACCATAGGTAGTGTCAAATTGTCGTTTTGTACTGAAAGGTCCTGTTTTTCGTTGTTCTGCAAGTTGATTTTGTAAAATCCATATTAAATTGTAGAAAAATCGTTAGAGCGCGTGCGATATGTCCCTGGAATCCTAAGACATGGGACTTTGTGATTATGCAATAATAATTCTGGATTTATCAGTTTATAAGAGGTTAAACAGGTCCCGAACAGACCTGTGTTTTTAGAGTAAAAGCTGGAATATGTAATTTATATTTTAGTAGTCGTGGTTTTGGGTTGGGGCTTCACTTTGACTTTTGTTAACACGTAATTAGGTGGGAAAAGGTGAGTGAAGTTGGCCGGCTTGTGTTGCGGTTGCGGATACTTGCGTTGCTTTAAGGTGAGTTCTCTCACTGCGTAGACTCGGAGTCACATATATGTTGCGTTTGCTCTTGCGTGTTATTGTATGCTTTCGTGAACTAGTTGTGGTGTGATAGCTAGTTGTAAATTATATAATATGTGATTGGCATGTGTTTTTTGTACACCTCGGGGAGACCGAGGGCTCGGGGAGACCGAGGAATTGTGTAAAAGTGTTGTGTGAACTCGGGGAGACCGAGGGCTCGGGGAGACCGAGGAATTGTGTAAAAGTGTTGTGTGAACTCGGGGAGACCGAGGTATGTGATTACATGTTTAAATCTTGATTTGTTTCTATACTTGTAATTGCGGTGTTGTTTGCCTACTTGTGAGTAGGGGCGATATATGTGTGATTGCTACCTGCGTTGGTGGTAGAATTCACTAAGCTTCGTGCTTACCCCTTCCCAATATCTTATGTTTTCAGGTGCGAGTAGCAGTCGGGCATGACGGTACACACGGGCGCAAGGCGAAGGCTGTTTAAGTTTAACTTTTAAAACGGGGATTTAATTTTATAACTCTTCCGCTGCATGAGTTTTGATTTGACGGTTTAAATTAACGACGTCTGGTTTTAATTGTAATGAGATTTGTTAATTTATGGTTTGACTATAATGAAATGCATATGTTAAAATTTTAAAATTCCTTGTAATTTTTGGGACGTTACAACTTGGTATCAGAGCACATCTTGAGTGAATCAAACACCTCTCGGTGTGTTTGGTCTCAAGTTGCGGCCATGAAATTTCAAATTCTTTTACTAAAATCTTTTTGAATAAAAGAAAAAGGAAAACCCGTTTGGGAAACGGTGATTGAGGGCGCAGTGTGTACAGTCAGCCGACACCGATTGGGAAGGTACAGTACTTAGTGTATTTATCGCTTTCTAGTTCATAGGGTATGCATGCTAGACTGCGTATGTGGTTTACATTGTACTGTATGATGATTGCTTGCTAGTAGGAATCAATGCTAGTTATGGTAGGTTGTTAAGTGAAGGCCCTATAGGTTGTATGCAGTAAGAATCATATAGCCTTAGAATATTTGATTTAGTTCTATTGCGCAGCTCTTGTTTGAGTCCAACCGTTCTAGGATAGAATCTTGTATTCGAATGTCTATTTGATTCACGCTGCATGCGACTGGGTATTCGCGAGGCAACTCGTTATGGCTAATAGGGATTCCGTTGTAGCAAGGGTAGTGGGATGAGATGAAATTCCTAGTGAGCTGGGAAGAGTGTTTACATATGAGTATGTATGCTAGATTGCTTTCTAGAACATAGGAGTATGTATGCTAGATTGCTTGGTGCTTATTACACTGTACTGCATGTTTGTTGCTTGCTAATAGGAGTTTATGCCAACCTTGATAGAGTGTTAAGTGAATGCACTATAGGTTGTATGCGGTAGGAACCGAATAGCCTTAGAATGTTGGATTTAGTTCTATTGCGCAGCTCTTGTTTGAGTCCAACCGTTGTAGGATAGAATCTTATGTTCGAATGTCTATTTGGTTTCCACTGTATACGACCGTGCGTTTACGAGACGACTCGTCAGGGTTAGTGGGGGTTCCGCCCTAGCAAGGGCAGTGGGGTATTATGATTATTCCTAAGGAGCTAGGAAGAGTGTGTACAGTCGTCGGTATAGGCATACGTGTGTGGTTTTTGTTTGGGTGAGCAACTACTTGGGTACTCGGGATGGGACTCGGAACGGACGGTGATAGGTGTAGATGGTAGTAGTAGAGCTCCTACTACCGGAAGCACAGGATCAATGTTCGAGTCGGGGAAAGTCGCGAGGAATCCAAGGAGTTGAGCGTGAGCGTGGTAGGGTGAGTTATTATGTGCTAATAGCTCGTTGTATTAATTACCTAGGATGACCATCGCAAGGAGGAACAACGATGTTGAACCGAATGCTAGTATTGAACTCACTAGTGAACAGATACGTGAGTTGATCGCGGCTGAAGTAAAGCATGCTATTAGGGAGGCAATCCCCGGGATTATTACCGCCGTTCGTGATGAGGTAATAATGATGCTGGAGGCTGCTCGGGGACAGGGACTCGAGTTAGAGGAACAGGCCAAGAAGAGGAAAACGGCGCAGGCAGTTGCATCAGAATCCGCAGTCCCAAAGAAAACGAGGTTTTCGGACTCACTCTTGAATCGAAGGAGCGGTGGGTTTAAAACCAAGGTTAGTAGCGGAAGGAGAAACGACAAGTGTTTCAAGTGTGGCCAGGTAGGACACTACGGTCGGGATTGCAGGGCACCACTGGTCTGTTTTAACTGCAAACAGACGGGCCACGTGAAGACCAACTGCCCGAATCCGAGGGTTACTGTTGGGAGTGGGGCATAAGAAGCTCATGCGGTTACTCCCTTGCGTATTACTGATGGTCGTATGGGTCAGACTGGACCCGAGGCGGCCGAGGTGGAGTTCATCAACTGACGGTGGAGGAGGCACAGGCTACGCCTAAAGTGGTGACAGGTATATTTTATCACTTGTTTTCTTTTATTGGATATGGTATGTAGTTGCTTTTTGCTTAAGCTGTGTGATTAAGTACATTCTTAGTTAACTCGGTGTCTGCTGTAGTGATGTTTGATAGCGGGGCTACCCATTATTTCGTGCCTCACACTTGTAGTGAGCGTTTGGGCCGTAGTATAGGACGGCTAGGTTGTCCACTTGTGATCGAGGTTGCTGATGTAATATTTGTTTTAAGTAGACCGCTTCGGGTCAAGATTGATGATTGAGCTAGGATTATAGGCTTTTGAGCCGACTTTGTCTTGAGGAAAAGCCGTAAGATGATTTGACGTGAATTCCAACTTGCCCTAAAAGGTTTAAATGTCTGGATGACGGTAGTAGACCGGAGGGATTCGGAGTAGTACGAGTCGAGACGTAGAATGCCGTCTAAGTCGTGCACAAAGTTTGATTTTGAAAATAAAATTGAATTATCTAATTCTTGTGTTTCCAATCCTTATAGGGATTGTGTTTTAGAATTTTGGAAAATGTTTAGCACACACACAAGATTTCGAATTATGGTTTTGAAAGTGCATGAAACCTTTTCATCACGAGAGTTACAAACTTTGTTGGTGATTTATTTAATACGAGTTTGTGTTACTAAGTATATTATTTTAAATAGTTCAGTGTATGGATCGCTTTATATGTGACCTAAATGAGGCATGGGAAAATATTTTTGGTAATAGTTTATCATGAGTCAATCCATACCAGAACCGTGGTGGTTCGTTTGTAAAAGAAATTATTCATTACGCTTTGTGTTTTGTAAGTAAACTGAACGGAAATGGAATGATTTCCAATATGATTTTACTATGTGAGACGAGCGTGTCCATTTTTGCGTAACTACCGACCTGGTAATAGTAGTTTTATTGCATATGATCTTTTTGAAACGAAAAATCTTAACGTTGAGAATATTTTGTAATGATTTTGTAAACCATTTGGGAAATGCGCTTTTGAGTGTTAGGTGTCATTTTGAGAATTTTAAGGGTGCGAGTCCTTTTGGAAAACTCTTTTGTTTAACCCGTGTTGAGTTTGGGACTAATGTTGATTTTAGAGTATTGCTTGCTTAAACTTTATTTAAACGCGTTTTGACCGACTTATGGGTCTAGCAAGCGTGGAGCATTTTACTCGGTTTTAACTTTGAAATAGTCATGGGTCAATTGCAAGGTTTTAATGGCTCGCTGTGGAGTTTTGTTGATGGGTTGTTTTTGTTGCACAGTTTTGTACTTATGGCATGGTGAGTGTTTGCATGTTTGGGGCAAGTGAGTCATTCCGGGATAGGCATGTTGTTGGTAGACTGATTGCATTGGATCCTTGGTCACGTTAGTCAGTCGTTGGTAATGGTCGGTTGGGTATCTCGGGGTGGGACCCCGGTATTCATGTGTTATGACCTTGACTTTCTAGTAGGCACTAGAAGGATATAGTCTTGAGCACTTACCTGAGAAGTAGTTCCGATGTGCCGGGCCTTGAGACGTACCTGGGAGGTAGACGTTAAGGTGTATCTTGATACGGTGTAACTAGGCTTCGTAGAGCGAGTATGGAGGATGAGTAGACGGTGGAAGATTGGGTATTCCACGCATGTTGGTATTGTAGGCCGAATAGTATCGGTTAAGGGAATGATGCCCTTTGTAATTAAGAGCATAAATACGCAGTAACCTTTTTGAAGTAAGTAGTATATTTAGGTGTCGACTTTTGGGCTTGAGGCCAAACACCTTTAGCGTAATCGGAGATTCGTAGCCGATTTTAAAATAATTATGGTGATGGTAGTAGTAACCCTGAGATGCTTAATTGTGATGAATGGTTATGGTGGAATGACCTTCGTGGGTGATTATAAGTTTACTGGTTTGATGATTCGTGTGAAATAAATTTTAGGAGTCTATAGAACTCGTGGAAGTTAATCGACAGTAATGGTAGGAATGATCGGATTCGAGTATCCTGTAGGGTATATTGGTGAGCACCTTTAGAATGGTTAGAGCTTGAAAGTTGAATCGGGATGTATGGAACACCTAAGGTTGGGAGGCAACCGAAGTCGTTTGTCTAGGAATGAATCCAGTTGTTGGAGTGTTCTTCTGATCATAATTTCGGTGTCCTTGAAGGAGTTTTGTTAGTAAGAAAAGTATTCGAGAATTTCTAGACGGGGTGAGAAATTTAGATTCTAGTTGAGGAAAGTCCAGTGGCCGTACCGAAAGGGTTCAGAGTGGACGTGGGAGCCCGAAGCGGAGATGCGCGAGAACTATCCCGAGTTATTCGCCGGTCTAGACTTCGAGGACGAAGTCTAATCCAAGTGGGGGAGAGTTGTAAAGCCCGTATCCCGGTATGTATTTTCTTTTATTAATTCTTTTGTTTTAGTTTTATTTAATGTGGTTTCCGTTAACGGGGTTAGACGGTTTTGGACCTTATGATTATTTATGTCAAAACGTTTGTTAGTTTGCGAGAAGGATGTAGTTGAGGGACTAAAATTGTTCAAGGGCCAAATGTGATGGGTTAGGCCCATGCAAACCCAAATCGAAATCCATGTTGTCATTTGTGGGTGTTTAGTGTCGTGTTTGGCAAGGAAGTAAAGGAGAAAGGAAGAGAAACCCTACGGCCCTTTCCCTTCCCCTTATTCGTTCGGCCGTGAGTGAAAAAGAAGGAGAGCGAGAGGGGTGATCGCCGGAAGAGAAAGAGAGAGAGAGAGATCGCCGGCAAAAGAAAGAGAGAGGGAGAGTTCGCCGGAAAGAGAGCTCGCCAGAGAAAGTGAGAGACGCCGGAAAGAGGAGGGTGACGCCGTCGTTTTGCTGCCGGAAAAGAGGAGGAAGAAGGGTTCGTCGAGGTAGGTTCGTTTCTCTTTTCGTTGTGTTGTCGTTTGCCAATTTTCTGCCGTAAACCGCCACCACCACCGCCGCAGCCACGGCTGCCGGCGGTGGGGCCGCCGCTGCATGCCGCTGTGGTGGTGGCAGAGGGGTGGGTGCAGGTGTGTGCGGGGTGAGGTTGCGGGTGTGTCGGTTCGGTTGATGTTGGGAAGTTCCGCCGGAGGGTGTTACCGTAACCACCGTCGCCGCCGCCAACCACCACCACCGCCGAAGGCGGCAGTGGGTAGTGCACGACTGTCGACCAGCCTAGTATGACCTTTCTCCAGTAAGCTTGTAGGCTGTTCGGGTCTGTTTGGGTTAAGCTATGACTTAATGGATTAATAATCAATATTTGTCATTTCATGTGAAATCTATAGTTTCTGCCGTTGTTTTGTAAAAGCCATAACCTTTTCTAGGAACATCGTATTGGGGTGAAATCAGTGCCAAATTCTCCCATTCTGAGTCTAGTAAGCTTCATATGTTTTACGGAAAAACCAGTTCGGACCATAGCTAGTGTCAAATTGTCTTTTTGTACTGAAAGGTCCTGTTTTTCGCTGTTCTGCAAGTTGATTTTGTAAAATCCATATTAAATTGTAGAAAAATCGTTAGAGCGCGTGCGATATGTCCCTGGAATCCTAAGACATGGGACTTTGTGATTATGGAATAATATTTCTGGATTTATCAGTTTATAATGGGTTAAACAGGTCCCGTACAGACCTGTGTTTTTAGAGTAAAAGCTGGAATATGTAATTTATATTTTAGTAGTCGTGGTTTTGGGTCGGGGCTTCACTTTGACTTTTGTTAACACGTAATTAGGTGGGAAAAGGTGAGTGAAGTTGGCCAGCTTGTGTTGCGGTTGCGGATACTTGCGTTGCTTTAAGGTGAGTTCTCTCACTACGTAGACTAGGAGTCACATATATGTTGCGTTTGCTCTTGCGTGTTATTGTATGCTTTCGTGAACTAGTTGTGGTGTGATAGCTAGTTGTAAATTATATAATATGTGATTGGCATGTGTTTTGTGTACACCTCGGGGAGACCGAGGGCTCGGGGAGATCGAGGAATTGTGTAAAAGTGTTGTGTGAACTCGGGGAGACCGAGGGCTCGGGGAGACCGAGGAATTGTGTAAAAGTGTTGTGTGAACTCGGGGAGACCGAGGGCTCGGGGAGACCGAGGAATTGTGTAAAAGTGTTGTGTGAACTCGGGGAGACCGAGGTATGTGATTACATGTTTAAATCTTGATTTGTTTCTATACTTGTAATTGCGGTGTTGTTTGCCTACTTGTGAGTAGGGGCGATATATGTGTGATTGCTACCTGCGTAGGTGGTAGAATTCACTAAGCTTTGTGCTTACCCCTTCCCAATATCTTATGTTTTCAGGTGCGAGTAGCAGTCGGGCATGACGGTACACACGGGCGCAAGGCGAAGGCTGTTTAAGTTTAACCTTTAAAACGGGGATTTAATTTTATAACTCTTCCGCTGCATGAGTTTTGATTTGACGGTTTAAATTAACGACGTCTGGTTTTAATTGTAATGAGATTTGTTAATTTATGGTTTGACTATAATGAAATGCATATGTTAAAAATTTAAAATTCCTTGTAATTTTTGGGACGTTACACTTCCTCAACCCGCGGCTTTCAACACCGAAATCGATCTCGAAGAGGAGTTTGTTCCTGAAACCCAAGAACCGCAAACACCACAATCGATCTCGACACACAATCAAACCCGACACCAACGCAAAAAGGAAAAAAGAAAAAAATTGAAAATAGAGCCACCCGACAGATGTGGAGTAAAGAGGAGGAAGTGGCGTTAGTGTCGGCGTGGGTTGACGTTTTGGAGGACCCCGTTGTCAGTAACGCACAAAGCGGTGGTACTATTATTATTACTATTATTATTATTATTATTATACTTTAACTTATATAAATGTAGAGAGTTTTTTGAAGCGAATCGAGAAGGTGTTTTATAAATTTGTGGGTCGCCAAGATTATAGAACATTTCATCAACTGAACACCAAATTTAAAGACCTAAACAAGAAAATAACGTGTTTTGCCGACATCTACAACAACTTGGTCAATAATAGATCAAGCGGAATGAGTGAAGCCGATATTTTACAAACAGCACACTACCGGTACCGAGAGGATAACGTGGTTCCTTTCATCCATGAACAAGCTTGGGAGGTCCTCAAAAAATCTCCAAAATGGAATCCGGTTCCAACGATGTCGACAAATACATCCCGGGCTTCAAAACGTACCAAAACTTCCGATGATGACGATGAAGATGTTCGGGTCGACGAGATAGAGCAACTTCAACGACCCATCGGGAGAAACAAAGCAAAAAGGGCATCAACGAGTAATACGACCGGGTCGAATCCGGACGAAAGCGTTACTCAGTTGTTGAGTCAAATAAGCTAGTTCAACGATCAGGTTGACAATACAATGGATTACAAAATGAAAAAACTTGAACTCGAAGAAAAATAGTTGCAACTCGAGTTAGAAAAACGATTTGATAAAGACTTCGAATTTTTCATAGCCCCGCATGATCACCTTACGGGAGATATTTTGAGGGCTACTTTGGCGAAGAAAGAGAGAATTAGAAAATTACATAATTTTTAATATTAGTTTTTAGTGTTTTGTATTTTGTAATTTTTAAATTTTTAATAAATGTTATGAATTTTTATTTTTATTATTTATCTTATTTTTATTTATTAAAAAATATATGAATATTTTTATTTTGTTAAATAATTAAATGTATAAATAAAAGAATTAAAAAATCTGATGTGACATCAGGGTTCAGTGGGTTCGTGGATTGGCGGTACTCCACTTTAAGGTAAGGAGGATAGGAAAGAGAAAATCTGATGTAACGCTGAGATGGCATCAGAGTTCAGTAGGTTCGTGGGTTGGCGGTACTCATGGTCTTAGTATCATAAACAGGATTACCAACTCATTAATCAAATATTTCCAACTTCAACCCCTAAAACAGATTCAACCTCAAGAATTTATATAAAAATGGCGTCTTCTTCCCGATTCCCACTCATAGATCTTCACATGAATGTATGTCTCTCCGCGATTTCGCCTCTTTCTGATTAGGTTTCTATCTTTGCTAGGTATCTTAGGTTTATCCCTCGTTCTCGTTTCGATGTCCATGGATGTACAAGTCGGTGAAGCAGCACAGCAACCGAAGAAGGATGTGTATTCGGTGTGGGCCCTTCCGCCGGAAGATGTGACGGCGAGGGTGAAGAAATTGATGCTCGGTCTCCGATCGGAGTTTGGTGGCCCTGAATTTGAGCCGCACGTGACTGTTGTTGGTGCGATCTAGGGGTGAGCAAACGAGCGGTTCGGGCGGTTCGGGCCGTTTTTTGGCCAACCCGATCGGGTTCGGGTGGGAGAATCGGACCCCGAAACCCGCCCAAAATGTATTTCGGGTTTCGGGTTGCGGGTTGAATCGGGTTGCGGGTTGGGCGGTTCGGGTTGGGCGGGTTGGGCCAGATCCCAGGCCCATTTTTCAGATGTACTTTCAGTCCATTTTTCACTTTTCATTTTTCAATCCAATTTTAAACACACAAAATAAAATCATATAAAGTAAACTACATACTAACTATTAAGTATTAACTAAACTAATTAACTACAATACTACATACCAATGTAGAAGATACAAATCAGTAGCATTATGTCATACATAAACATATTAACTAATTAACTAAACTACATATTAAGTTAAATAAACAAGTATTTTAGAAGATACAAAATACAAATGTCCACACACATTCACACACATTCACAGTTTCACACAAGTTGCTAATTGCTAATTGCTAATTGCTAAAATTGCTAAATTAATCCAATAATCCATCATGCTAAATTGCTAATTAATCCAATAATCCATCATGCTAAATTGCTAATTGCTAAAATTGATTAATCCACAGTTCGACACATAGATAAGATACGATACCTAAAATTGCTAATTGCTAAAATTGCTAAATTAATCCAATATTATGATTTACTACTACATCATAGATAAGATACGATACCTGAGTTCGAGATAGGGGTGAGCAAATCAGCAAACGACTTCCGATCTTCCACAATCCAGTGATCCACACTCCACAGAGCCGAGAATCGAGATGGCCAGATGGGTGATTCCGTGATTGGGTTCACGACTTCGCGTCTTCGACTTCGAGAATCGAGATGAGTTATGAGAGTGAGAGATCAGAGATAGATGAGAGATCAGAGATGAGAGACGAGAGAAATCGAGAATAGAGATCAGAGATGAGAGATGAGACATGAGAGTCGAGATTCGAGAAGACGAGAAGTCGAGAACCGGACCCTAATTCATTTCAGTATTTGGGATTTTGGGTTTGGGCCTTTGGGTATATGAAATTGAAATTCAGTAATTATTTGGGGCCAAAGCCCAAAGGTAATATAAATCGGGTTTCGGGCGGGTTCGGCCTGGACATTTAGCCACCCGCCCCGATCCGCTACACCCGACAGAAAATTTCGGGTTCGGGCTGAGCGGTCTAACGGGTGATCGGGTTTGTCCTTTTCGGTTTTTTCGGGTCTCGGGTCGGGCGGGTAGTTCGGGTTGGGCGGGTTTTGCTCACCCCTAGTGCGATCAGCTTGGCGGAGGATGAGGCACGTGACAAGCTCAAGAAGGCTTGTGAAGGTTTGAAAGCTTATGATGTCACCGTGGAGAAAGTGGCCACCAGAACTTTCTTTTATCAATGTGTTTTTCTGTTGCTCCATCCGACGACTGAGGTAAAATTTTGAATTGAATTCACATCTGAACAATTTAAACAGTCAAACATGCTGCTTTTTGACTTCAGAATTCATAATGAATCGTTTTAGATTTGAACTTTTTATGGGGTATCATCATGTGATTGTGTTTTTCTAATGCTCCATCCGACGACTGAGGTAAATTTGAAATTGAATTCACATGTGAATAATTTAAACAGTCAAACATGCTGCTTTTTAACTTCAGAATTCATAATGAATCGTTTTAGATTTGAACCTTTTATGGGTATCATCGTGTGATTAATGTGTTTTTCTGATGCTCCATCCGACCACTGAGGTAAGTTTGAAATTGAATTCACATGTGAATAATTTAAACAGTCAAGCATGCTGCTTTGTAACTCCAGAATTCATAATGAATCGTTTTAGATTTTAACTTTTTATTGGTATCATCATGTGATTAACTGATTATAAATCTGAAGTCTTGAGCTTAACTTCCCAGAAGTCAAACAATGGCTTCTTGAGTATAATTTGTAATCTTTCCCTTTGTCCATAGTTAATCAAAGGGGTTTTAACTTTTAACTTCTCCAACTGTTGCACTTAGCTATCAAACAAAGTGCAAGGAGAATGCTATGAAGAACACTATACTGTAAACAAATGTGTGATTTCGGGTCAAATGTGCCAAAAGAACAATTAGGGCTTCACACTTTTCATCCACAGCCACCAATTCTTGAAAATCTTGATGTTTTTCTTGCGTTTTTATGGTTTGTTTGCACTTGTGGGAACGATAGACCCGTGTGGTCATATTTGTCATAAAGGGGGAAATAAGCCCTATGCCTTAGAGTCCCCTGATGTCTGAGATTATTCTTTTCATTTTATCCATTAAGGGGCTGTTTGTTTACCTCTTAATAGTTCCATTAAGAGGCAACCTCTGAATTGATAAGCGATAAACCTTGTTTGGCAAAACAAAATCTGCCTCTTAGTGGTTCTAAAACCCTCTGAATGATTTTGTATCTTGGGCCTCCCTTAACCATTAAGCGCCCTAATTTCATTCTGAACAATTACCAAACAACCATATTTCATTTTGCACGATATCATAAGAGCATCTTAATCATTCTGCACTAAACCATATAGCAACTGCCAAACAGCCCCTAAATCTTAGTTATTTGGATAATTGAATCACTTGATAGCAATAGGCATGGAGTGTACTGAAATTCACTAGCATTTTTGTTTTGCACCAAGAAGAGATGATTCAGTGACTGTGGAAAATGATGTTTCAGTTTTCTTCACTCCTATTATCGTCGTTTTCTTCTTTTATTTCCTTTGCAACTTTGGTTAATATTTTTGGCACTTTTAGTAGTTCATATAATCTCACTTCAATTAATGGGAATCAGTGATAAAAATGGCTTATTTGTCCGAACTTCATTATTTCAGGTCATGGAGACTGGTGCACACTGCTGGGCTCATTTCGGGTTCAAGAGTCCAACTCGTAAGTCCTACTTCCATCTTTAAGTTAATGTGATAAAAATGCTTTATTTGTTATCTATTTCTTTGTTTACATTTGCAGCTTATATGCCACATCTAAGCATCCTTTATGGAGATTTAACCGATGAAGAAAAGCAAAGAGCTCAAGAGAAAGCCAATGCTCTTGATGAAAGTGTTAAAAGCATGAGTTTCCCAATAACCCGTCTTGCTTTATATAAAACGGACACGGAAGACAAAACCCTCAAATCGTGGGAGAAGGTGACCGAAATCACTCTCAAAACTTAACTAGTTCTATGTGTGTTGTACCCCTCCTAATGAATCTTGTAGTGTTTGCTCTCAATAATTGTGAATCTCACATTTCTTGCTTCCACTAAGTTTGTACCTTGTATATTTGATTCTTGATATTCCATCAACTAAGGGGTTGTTTTGTAACGACCCAATCTAAATAAAGCATACATAGCATTATCAATAAACAACTCTCAAAACTGGTCCATAAAATTTTGTTACATCTGTCAAAATAACTTAGGTTGGCGGAAACAACCTATACACAACGGAGAATAACTACCACTAAAAGCATGAGTGGCACTGTCTCTATCTGCATCCGTACTCTATCCTGCGCCTGTTCACTTACCGGAGCCTCCTACTATCTGTTTACCTGAAAAGGTTTAGTTTGGAAAATGCGAGGGTTAGACCATAAGGTCTAGTGAGTCCCTCCTAACAGTTCCCAAAAACATTTAAAAACAGTTTATAACCTCCAAATATCTTTGCATAAAACTTTCTCATAACTTTGCATAAATTTTCACATAGTTGTACATTTAAAATCTTTCACATAAAATCATACACTGGATAGGCCAGCCCCATACATCATACACGGGATAGGCCCGCCCCATAAATCTTACACTGGATAGGCCAGCCCCATAAATCATACACAAATCTCATTCAAAACTGTAAACAACTTTCATGTAGTCAAAAGCATAAGAATAAAACATGGCATTTCTCATCATGTACTCGTTTTAGAAAACATGTTAAAATAACACGTATTTTAGTTAGAAAACTCACCTGGCTTGCTCGCTTCAAAGCTTCTCACTTACACTCCCAATCACTAGGTAGAACACCTATAATATTAATAAACGCACGTCATAAATCCTTTCTTTTTACTCGAACTTGCTCCCAAACTTAACCCGAAATATCTAACTTGATAAGTTAGACTTCTAGTCCAAAAATCATAAATTTCCGGATCTTATAATTAAACCCAACACCGACATTTCTAATAATTACTAATAACTAATAATTGAAGTAACAATCCAAAATGTTATCCTAATATGTCGGCCAAAAAGAAAACTAAACTACGGCCCACGTGACCTACGTTTGGTTTTAATATGCAATCCAAAATATCATAACTTGGTTCACTTTTAAAATTACAAGATCGGCCCAAGAAAACAAAACCATTCTTCCGGTCACGTGACTAAGTCCCATTTAAATAAAGATTTTCGGATCCACTCTAAGTAAAGCCCAACATCGATTTTCTTATTAGAATAAGTCCACCAACCCTCAATTCAAAACACACCGGAACCAATTCTCAATTAATTACCGGGACTATGGGTTGGCGATTTTAGAGACGAACCCGATGATTCTTAATCAAAGCTATAGCGTAAATAAACGATGAAATAGACATTTTAGTTCCATTTCTTACCATTTCTTGCTACTCCAACACAATTATAGTGTTTAAATTTCTTTCTCAAGATACCATTTATTCCTTTAAATAAAACTCTCACAGTTCATCAATCAACTTGACAGCAAGGTAAATATTGGGATGTTGGAATTACCTGATAGAAAATCGCTTGCAGTGAAGAATCCCAACTCACCCCTTTCTTCTGATTCATTCAAAGGTTGATGATCCTTCTTCTCCAAAATGCATAAGAACTCAGAAACCCCTTTTTCTCTTCTTTCTCCATACCCAGCCACCACCGTCGGCGATCACCACCGGCAGCCGACTGCCGGCGCTCCTCAGCCGCACTCTCCGGTCTCCTCCCTTGTCGTCTCTCTCTCTCGTAGCTCTCTCTCTCTCACTCTCGTTGCCTCTTTCTCTCGCCAACTCTCCTTCTCTCGCAGCTCTCTTTCCTCGTCGTCTTTCTCTCTCTCGCTGCTTCTTCTCGGCGCACACACAGGACCCACACACACTAGAGTATTATTTCTTTTCTCTGGTTTCTCCTCACAAAACACAAGGGCCTCCCATGGCATTTTCTTTCTTTGTGCACTTTCACTCTCTCTCTCTCGATATGCAGCCGCTAGCAGGACACACACAACCCTAAAACATTTAATTGTTTTCTCAACTTTCAGCAAAAAGAGGCGTACAAGAAGAGGGGAATTAATTTCCAACTTTTCAATTATTACCCTCAACTTTTCATAATAGTCACTTTCATACTTAATTTTCCAATTAAAACTAAATGCTCAATTTGGGTTATTACATGTTTGGCAAATGTTGAATGATTAAGTGGTCTGAATGATTTAATGCAGATTGAAAAATGGTTGTTTGGTAAATGTTCTGAATCGACAGCCTGAGGTAAACTAAATGCACCCCTACCTACTGATTTTCTCATCACATACATTAACATCAAGACTTGCTTTTTACATTTTTAATGTATGATTTGACCTGATTATGACATAAACATGGATGCATATAGCAAATACCCTTTTAACCCTCTTACAGTTTAACCGTTTACCGAAAATGTGACTCATGAGAAAAAAGTTGCTTTTGGAACTTTATATTATTATTAACACGAACCCCATCTAAAATAACATAAACTTAAGAAGACATTTCAATGATAGATGAGGTACACTTGTATAATTGATATATTGTTAACCTTGCTCCTCTGCATCCTACGTACATATAACTTTTTTTAACTGTGGGTGTTCATGCCAGCCTGTAAGTACCTCAACTAATCCCATGGGCCCAGATTATAACAGTCAAGAAAATCCTCAGTGGGCCAGAGGAGACTCGAACTGTGACCTATGGGGAAGGAGCCCTAAGGCTAGATTTTATTTGGCAGTTGAGTTGGCGGGCCCGCGGGTTACATCCATATAGCGTTGGCCTTGATGAGTAGTGGTTTAAGCTTGCTTTCCAAATTGATACTAATTATCTCATTAGCACCCCCAACAAACTTCTTCCCTACAAACATTCTAGGAGTTTTCTGAAGGTTGGGTTGCTTAAATTTTGAGCCCTCTTGAGATTTATTTATACTTGTTTTTTTTGTATGATGGTGGAATTCATTCTTTAGGATATAAGTGAAATGGGAATGGATTGCTTTTGATCATAAATTTGTCTCATGTAACATCACTTCACAAATGTGAATATTTGAATAGTGTTAATGTGCACAATGTGAATATGCTTTTATTTTGCTTGCTTTCCGGTGTGTTTTAGATGCGGTTAGTTCTTGTTACTAGCCGGTGATTTTATTCATTTTTACGTGTGCTTTGTTGTTTATGGCGTTTGTATCCTGCAAAACATGTAGGACAATCACTTGATCGATTACGTTCTTTTTTCTTCTGCACATTTTTTTGGGGTAATTGTGGATTTCAGCCTACGTATACCAAGTAATTCCATGGGTGACATAGATGGCATGAAGTCATTGTTGGTGAACCTCCGTGGCAACAAGGGCTTTGGCAGTGTTTGGATTCGAACTCGAGGATGATTAGATTCCCACTACATACCCAAGCCTTAATTGGTGCACCACAACCCAAGTTTTTATTAGGCATGGGAATTGGCCTCGACTCGTCGGGGAACCCGGTCCACCCGCCACGATCGGGGATGGGGACAGGGATCCCCGTTTGTCTCAAACCGGGGATGGGGACGGGGACGGGAATTACACTCCCCGTCCCGCCCCGTCCCATCCCCGTTATATATTTTAATTAATAAATAAATTATATATTATTTATTTAAACTAAATCTTTAATTCATAATTTCCTATTTCCTAACTAGGTTTAAAATTTAAAATTGATTTTTTTATGTTAATATGTATTTTGGATTTCAAATCTAAATACAATTACTTGATATGGTTTTGGATGTTACTCGACATGGTTTTAATTAGATATTACTCGATATGTTTTGAGACGTTTGATGCTAAGTTTTTTTTAGATTAGATTGATTTTATTTTGGTTTTAGGTTATCAATTGTTATATGATCTTGTGAATTTTTTGTATTAAATTAAATTCCTTTCAATTTAGGTTTACTGGAAATATACGAGATTTAAGCATGTACGGTATCTCACACATTTGATTTAAAATAGTTTACATAAATGGGGAAAAAATCCTCGTTTCCCCGTTGGGGATCCTCGTTCCCGAACGGGGATGGGGATGGGGATGGGGATTGAGGTCCCCGCCTCATCCCCGTGCTTAGTTGTTATTCTGCTCATTATGGAAACCGTCGGTGGTTATTATGATTTATGAGCCTTAAGTGTTGTTTTTTTTGCACATTATGGAAACAATCGGGGGTTGTTTTAGCATATATGTATTTCTCCCTTTCACACATTTCACGTTAGTTGGGGTTTTTAGGGAAATAGTTGTTCTACTCTTCAGGGTAGAGCTCAGGTATGTTGTCTGTGTGTATCTTATCCCCCAAAATCCAACATCCGTGTGGAATATGCTAGACTCGTTTGCTTTGGTTTCTTCTACACTATAGGGGAAAAGCATGGTTGGGACCTAAGGTGATTTCGAATGTATGCCATGGCCAAAATGGTTGCAACCCTCCTACAACGTTATGCATTTATTTGTATTATTCGACAAAATGCATCAACTGTAACGAAGTCTATGTTAGTTCCATTCCTACTTACTATAACGATGAATTTCGGGTGCTCAGTTAGTGTAACAAATGTTTAATTCATTATATTTTATAACAATTTTACCTGTTAAAGGAGTTTTCAACCTATATGATGTCTGATAATTTAGATGTAACATTTTTCCGAGTAATCAATCATATAACAAATAATATAACATGATAATTTGGTATTTACGTTATCAATAGATACAAGATTTACTGAAGTATGAAACAATAAGAATTAAATATTTCTTATAGTAATTAAGAAAAAAAAAATATCATCATCACTACTTGATTTTGGCCTTTGTTACATTATTGAAAGACTTTTGCTTTGAGGTCTTGAGTGGGGAACCTCCCTTTGACATTCTTTGGATGCCTTATCTACATGCCTAAATTTTCATATATGGAATATAAAGTTGGAAGTGTAATCTATATATGATACTTTTCTTGTTTTGTATATATGCCATTTTTGGATTCGAAAAGAATACGAATTTATTATTTGTAAGTATCGGTGATTTAGTTTAGATTGTAAAAAAAGGTGGACGTTTTTAGCCAAACGAGTGAGATATCTGGGATTCGACTTTAGGTGACATCCATCTTGTTGATGGGACATTTACATGTTCCATGATGGTCATAAGATCATTACAGGGAAGACATAGATGCTTCATATGTCCTTTTTGCAAGTTTTATGACTAATAAACAACTTGGAGTGTCTAATGTGCCTATGTTACATAACAAAAATATAAATTTGTATCTAAATCCCACTACAAACAGAGATTTGCGTAGCTTTTACAAATTTACCTAATTAAACCAGTTACAGTTTCATGGATTCATACACACGTTACAGACTCGATTAAAAAAACTTGTAAAACCTCTCCAAGTTCTATTTTGAATCTTCGATCACAAACACATTATATAATATTAATATATATGTTTTTTCTTTGTCTAATATGAATGTAAATTGTTTAATATAATTATCTCATTGCATAATAAATAGAATATATATATATATACACATACGTATATATGACATAAATTTGTTGTCTTATGCCACGTCTTGCAATGTCGTGTCCTCACGGTGGCACGTAAGGCTTAACGTTTGACCATGCCACCATGTCACGTATCACGCCATTTATGACACTTTTTTTAATAATGATCAAAACACATCATAAGAGAAAACATTACAAGGATATTGATTACATGATTGAAACGTATTGGATCATAAATATAACGATTATTAGCAGAGGAGTTGATGATTAATGTTACTTTATTAAACTATTTTAAGATCATACAATTCATACCATTTTGTATCGTCTAATACTGTCTTGTATCACTATGTGTTTTGTCATGCCTTTTTTAACCAACTACATATCATCGTAAAGTAAACGTGACTTGTTAAACTGTTTAAAGTCATCCTAATAGAATAACTAATGAAACATTTACTTTATAGGACAAAAAAACGTGTGTCTTATACAAATGCATTACACTAAGTTGTTAGAACGAAGTTATACAATGTAACAAATTTTAATTTTATAAACCAATCAGTTGAAATTTGAGAATCTAATATGTCTAAAAAAGTAACCGTTATATAAAATTTCATATAAAAATCAAGTTTTCTTATACGGATTATTATATAGAGAAGATCGGTCATTCGTTCGTTGTATGTATATAATTTACATTTATAAACGACTCTTCATGGTCATCAATGGCTAGTTTCTATGTTTATTTTTTTCGCCTCTTTCTTAGAAGGTAACATTTGGTCGATCTTTTCATATATAAATATAACCCTTCTTGGTGGTCCTATAATTATTCTTTTAATTCAAATTTATTTCTTAAACAATATTATAGAAGATATTACTCTTTAATAAACAAGTTGTTTCAGTTATAAATGTAGAAAGCCCCTTGAGCCTGGTGCTTTCAAGCTCGTTTTTAGTGAGCAACAAAAAAAGCTTGGACTTTTTATGGCCTACCAGGCAAGCTAGGCTCTAAGGTTGAAAATGGTCTGATATCCGACTTTTTCAATCTTTTTCGGGAAGGGCTTTTCCAGACCAGGCATGGCCTCGGGCCTGCTATAGTCATTTTCGCTTGATCAGACTTTGAGGCTTAGCCTAGACCGGGCTCTGCACCAGAGACGGACCTACAATTTTTTTCAATCGATGGCACATTGATTATAAGAAACAAATTATGGATATTTTTTACAAAATCAATATTGGTCTGGTGGTAGTTTCTCGCTATTCAAATGTGAGGTCTTGTGTTCGATTCCTGTTATTGCAAGATTTTTAAAAACATAATAAATCTGAAATTAAAAGCTAAAAACTAGGAAAACGACACTACCAAGACTCGAACCTAGATCTGAAGTTGATCTTTGTGCAAAACAACCCATGGGGAGTGGGGATGATGTTCTTTCTGATCATGATAAGGCTCCTGACTTTATGAAGATTGATGACTCTTTGATTGACAAATTGCATGGCAGGAGTGATCCTGTCATCCAACAAGTCTTCCTATGAGTTTTGACCCTTTAGTTGTTGACTCCTTTGTTTGGAGTAGGGTGGTTGTATTTGTTTGTTGGTTTTAGTATTTCCTCAAATTGTATTAGCTTTTTGAACTTGCTTTTGGATTTCCTAGAATCTTCCATTTGATGATTGGCTTCAAATAACATTAAATCATTTGATTTTTATGTGCTTTGTAATATCAAGTTCTTTCTTGTTGTTTACGTTTCTCATTTTGATTAAATATACAATGCACTCTTTCATTTCATGATGAATACACAATTGTGTAAGTTGGATCTATTTGTTCTTTCTAGGTTAATGTTGAGCTTCTTTCAACGACAAATCCATTGAAGGTTTAGCCATCGCTATGGACACTAATATCCAGGGATAGGTTTAGGAGAAATTTTGAGGGTATATACACCAAGTTGTCATGTTTGTTGAAACAAAAGTTGATGATCCAAAAACGTTGGAGATCAAAAGAGTTCGGTAACGACTAACGAGTAGATAGACAATAGTTAGGGTTGTTCCCCTAAAATGTAATTTAGTAATTTAATCTAATTTGAATGAATTGACGATCATGGACAAAAAATGAAAGTGAGATCATACTTTTGGGCCAAATTGTACTTGACCGAAACTTATAAAACTCCAAGATCTTGATTAAATTAAAATCTATATCTATATATATATTAAAGCAAAATCCATGGCCGATGACGTGGCCTCCTGAGGGATTAGGAATCACTATTCTAAATTTTCTCAAATTTTGCTTTTTTAAATGATTTAATTTGTTAAAGACATTAAAACCCATGTGAAATAAACTGTATGTTTGATTATGAGGGGGTTATAGTGGTCATTTGATAATCTCCAAACCCCTGGGATTCTCCTGGTACGTTTCCTACTCTCAATCAGTTTTCAATCTCTACGTATTCTCCTCTCCCCCTTGATCTCCAAACATCCAGACTAGAGATCCAGATGCACACATCCAATCCAATTGATTACAACAACAATGGCTTCAGGTTCGACATTCAGTGGTGATGAAACTTACGAATGGATTTCTTGGTGCCACTCCAGGTTATTGTAATCCATGTCTTCCTTCTTTTCTCAATTTGCATAAGAAAATAGTTGTCTTACATTGATTGTTAGATTAACTGAAAGAAATCAACAGTCGCATCATTCCTTTCACTCATAGTTCTTCTCTTTTATGTTAAAATTACAACTTTACCTTCTCCTCACCTAATCTTACTCACAATCTCATTCCTAGACAGATCTCCAGAAAGTCGATTCAAAGGTGGCTCAAGGTGTCCCCACGAAGATAGTAGATGAAGTGCAACACAACATTGAGTACATAGTCCACACTCTGTAGTCATCAAGCACCTTACCCAATCTCCATGGGATATCATCACTTTTCCACCATCATCTCCTTCATTCCAGGTATAATATATCAATGCATTTTCAATCTCTTATCTTCTTCGTATATATACAATAATCGGATCTCTTGATTAATTCAAACCCCATTTCCAAATGTCGCACTTATTTCCTTTGTTTTTCATTCTTTACCTAGGGTTCATCTGTAAACCCCTTTATATATTTAGGGTTCTTCTCATCCATTCTCCATAAACCCTAAAATTCCACCATTTCCGTCGTCAATTCCACCTCAATAACTTGATTTCTCACATGGCGTTTCTTCATTTCGCTTTTCTTCGCAATCTGTATCGATATTTTTGGTTCGTCTCTAATGGGTTCATTGTTCTTCAGGTTGATGGTTTTGACACCGATTACAACGTCAATGTTGCTGAAAACTGGAGCTCCGTTGATTCCATTGGAACTATTGAAAGGTAACTGCAAATGTTTTCTTAAATCGAAACCATAATTAACTAGGGTAACTCATACATGTTCGATTTTCTTCCCTCAACTGTGTGTGCTTCAATTGATTCATAATAGCTGAACAAACTTTCGATATTGTAGCGTTATTGATTTGGGTTTCGAATAAAAATTGATCTTGATGACAGTAATGTTCATGGGAATGTCGACAATACAATGAAAGATTACGAATTATACAATAAGGAGGATAATTTAGGGTTTATGGATGGAGATGAAGAAGATATGGTGTTATGTGGTAAGCCAAATGGGAAAGGATGGGAATGTGGGAAAGTTGTGAAAAATGGCAATATAATGTGTGAAGATCATCTTTTCGATCTACAAAACGACACGGTTTGGGCTACTAACAAAAAATCTCCGTCCGTTTCTAGGTCCATGGCGGGGCCCACAGGGTCTCGACCCCGCTGTGCCGAGAAACGAGTCGTTGCGGTAACGTCAAACCCGAACGATATTCTTATTTGGTGAAGGTGACCGGCTATTGCCGATAATCGTTTATCATTTACTGGGTAAGACTATTGTATATGATGGCAATTTGATGACCAATAATCTTACCTGATAAGGTTAATGAGAGTAGTGATTCTTATTGATAACCACTTACTGATAAGCATTATAACAAACGACTCTTTAGTGTAGTTGAGGTGTGGATTATAAGGTGGAATGGCCCGAAAAGGAGACAATTGAAGAAACATTGCTTAAGGTGATATTTGGTCATGTTTATATTTGGCCATAGATGTACCCATGAGAATTGAAATTCCAAGGAGATATCTTAAGGAGTGGCTAGCTAGATGGGGAAAAGTTATTTAACAATTCTTTTAGTACTAGTGTGTGGCATCGCGCTCGCGCGGTGGCGAGATAGTTCTATAAACACCACAAATTTTTAATATGAAATTAAATAAGTTTATTTCAATTCTTTTCAAAAAGTAGTAGTCATTTTCCATTAAACGCTTGAATCATTATGAGATTTGAGTCTTAATCACATCGTGAAATGTTGTGTCTTGTTTATCCCACATTGGTGAGAATATGACGAAATGGAATAATGATGTGATTATTTAAAAGAAGGTACAAAAATAAGGTTCATATAAGAACCTCCATTGGAGACGCTCTTAATTGTAATACAATATATACTATATATTCAACATGAAGAAAATTTGCAACTAAAATTAACTTTTTAATCCAAAAGGGATTAAAATAAATCATAAGTCATGTAAAAAAAGTTGGCATTATTGTCCTTTTATAATCAACTTCATGTTCCAACATTTCAACTTTTTATCAATGTGGGATAACCAAAGTAAACCACAATTCAATATTTGAGAAATCTCAATCCACATTGTGCCATGTCATTTTTCATGGTTTTTTTTGCTTTTATATATATAAAGATTGAGATGGAAATGAGGTGACACCAAAAAGTACAAAAAGAAAGTTCTTATAAGAACCTCCATTGGAGATGCTCTTAATTGTAATGCAATATATACTATATATTCAACATGAAGAAAATTTGCAACTAAAATTAACTCTTTAATCCAAAAGGGATTAAAATAAATCATAAGTCATGTAAAAAAAGTTGGCATTATTCTCATTTTATAATCAACTTCATGTTCCAACATTTCAACTTTTTATCAATGTGGGATAGCCAAAGTAAACCACAATTCAATATTTGAGAAATCTCAATCCATATTGTGCCATGTCATTTTTCATGGTTTTTGCTTTTATAAAGATATATAAAGATTGAGATGGAAATGAGATGACACCAAAAAATATAAAAAGAAGGTTCTTATAAGAAACTCCATTAGAGATGCTCTTAATTGTAATGCAATATATACTATATATTCAACATGAAGAAAATTTGCAACTAAAATTAACTTTTTAATCCAAAAGAGATTAAAATAAATCATAAGTCATGTAAAAGAAGTTGGCAATATTCTCCTTTTATAATCAACTTCATGTTCCAACATTTCAACTTTTTAACAATGTGGGATAGCCAAAGTAAACCACAATTTAATATTTGATAAATCTCAATCCACATTGTGCCATGTCATTTTTCATGGTTTTTGCTTTTATATATATAAAGATATAGTTTTACTTATTTATTGATTATATCTCTTGCTGTGTTCTTCAATGCATAAAAATTTATATGTTTCTTTTTGCTTCCATCAGTCAAATTTATTTATCCTTAATACTATGTGATTATTGATTAAGTTGTTAGTCAACACATGTTCTTTTTTAAAGTGTTACCTAACACGTGTAGATTCTCTATTTTTCATACTTGGTGCTTGATGGCTTATAAATAAATAATGATAATAATTGATCGACTTAAATTTGCAAGCTTGCAAGGACGATTGCAAACGTTACTCAAGCTTACAATCTCTAAACTTAAGCTATTAGTTAGTCGAATTCACCCCTTGCGTACAAATTAGGAGTTTGGATGATTACAGGGACCGGAACAATCGTATTTTTATTGCTAATGTTTCTTGGTTTTACATGTATTATCATTTAATTCATTTTTTGACAACTACTTTTATGTATACATATGATACCGGGAAGCCAAGAAGAACAAGTAATTTACATTCGTCTTATGATTAATGATGTTCCAATTGATGGTTGTTTTGGGTTATTGTCTATAACAAAAAAAATATGATTATATGATTATCTGAAGCTGGTTTGTTGCTTCGAGTGCATTTCAAGTGTATATTTTTAAGAGTCGGATGTTATGTTCTTGACGTTTATGTTGTTAGTTTATTCAAGTGCCTCTATATATTACAAAGACAATTTTTGTAATTTTTTATGGTGAAAATTTGTGCGAGGGTACAATTGATTAAACTTTTACTTGCATATGGTGATAAAACTTTATGAGGTATACCCAATGCAATTTTTTTTGGAAGTATATATGATATTTATACGGCAAATGCAACAATTAAACACACACACCCTCCTCACCTTTGGTGAAGTTTGAACCCCTGACCTCCTACGAGGATAAAGGCTTCCATACCGCTAGGCCAAAGGCCCTTTGGTCCCAATGCAATTTTTGGTTTGACAATTAGGAGTTATAAATAGTTGGTTCATCCAAATTCTCTAACTTTTTCTTTTACAAGTGAAGTTTTATAATAATGGATATTGTCATGGGAATCAATTGTTTGTATGTTTAGGTTCAACACAAAGTATCAAAAGTTTATAAAATCCAAAAACCGTGACAGGTACAAAAAGTTATATGCCTTGTGAAAATTAATATTAATTACTTCGGTGAGTAATAAAGTTATAGTGGGAATGAAAGTTATAGTGAGAAAGGTAAGAAGGGATCTCCAATCTTAAATCAATCATAATTGAAGATCAACACTAATGAGATGCACCTGATCAATTCCCCTAAGAAGCACAATTCATGGGATGGAGGTGGTATTAAAAATGACCAAGGGTTCAAATTCATTATTACGTTTCTTATCTTAACCTTTTTTTAATCACTTTATCATTCGTCCAAGACACCAATATTAGAAAAATTAAATTAGTGTTGGTATTGTATAATTGTTTCCTCGCTGCCTCATGTCTTGATTGCTTTTAAGACAACTTTCCATATGTCAAACTGACCATACAATAAATATACAATTAGTGTGTTGTTTATTACACTTATTATTACATGGCTTGACAAGCAAATATGTATAGTAAAAATATTACACAAAAGTTTCAAATCCTCATAATGAAGTTTGTTAAGATCAAAGATTATATGTATAGGTTGTGGGTGTTGGTCCCAAAATGGCCCAACAAGTATTGTAGAAGGGGAGGTTGAATACAATACTCAGATTTTTCACAAGTTTTAATTCTATTATTGAAAATCTTTCAATACGAATTACACATAGAAAACAAAAGATTGTTGCGGAAAAGAACAGATAAACTATTCTAACAATCTTACACAAAGTATACTAACAAAATAACTAAGAACACTTAGAACAAAGCTATAAAGTTTTTCAAGCAAACTGGAAATTCTTGCACTGAGAGAAATCTTCCAGTTTGCGTAGAATATATAAGAGCACACAGTAATCTTCAAGTCTCTCAAGATGTGTATCATTTCTGCATGGAGAGGTCCTTCCTTTTATAGAGACAAGGAGTGTGCAAGCATTGAATGCTTGGGACACTTGTCATCTTCATACTTGTTGAGGATGTTGACTTCTGAAAAGTTGAGATGTCCTTGTTACCTTTTACAAGGTACTGGAAATAGGACCCATGCATGAGAAAATAACTTTATATGATAATGGATAATAAGACAAAATGTCACTTTATCCATGTAGAAAATATCTTCTCAATTTGTCTTCTAAAGATTACACCACCGAAGAAAACCTGAGATATGTGACATCATCTTTGAGATATGTGACATCATCTTTGGGATATGTGACATCATCTTTGGAGAAAGCATCTTTGAAACTTCTTTGAGATCCCACCGATGATAGCTTTGAGATATGTGACACATCTTTGAGATATGTGACATCATCTTTGGGATATGTGACATCATCTTTGGAGAAAGCATCTTTGAGACTTCTTTGAGATCCCACCGATGATAGCTTTGAGATATGTGACCCATCTTTGAGATATGTGACATCATCTTTGGGATATGTGACATCATCTTTGGAGAAAGCATCTTTGAGACTTCTTTGAGATCCCACCGAAATTGGACTTCCATTGGTGGGATTCTTTGGCCGAAACAGAGAGAGATTTCGGTGGAGATATGTCCACCAATGTGTGAGAACACCATCGGTGGACAATGACTTGTATGTGTTGAGAAAAGATCTTTCACTTCCACAATGAGAGAATCTTTAATCTTGACTTTGGTTGATCTTTGACTTCACCAAACATTTGCTATCTTGTACAAGCCATTACAAAGAACCATGCATCCAAAATTTCTCTAAGTATAAAATGTTTTTCAAAGTATAAAAGGAGATCATGAGGTCATCTTCAAATCTTGATGACCCAACAGTGGGAGCCCAACCACAATGCTTAATACTATTTACGAATTTGCGCTTAACTACTTTTTATAAGTTTAAATTTAACATTGAAACATTAATGATAGTTTACATCTAAATTACCCATAATACCTCAATTGTATTATATTGCATTTTATTAGTCACCAATTAACAAATTGTGTTTTATTTTAATTTAGTTATGTACTTTTTAATACTCCCTTCGTCCCAAAATATATGTCCATAATGAAAAATGCAAACAGTTTTAGGAGTGTGCAATTATTACAATTTTTAATTAACCAAAGTACAAATTTACCCTTAATTAAAAATTTCTCCATCATATAATTAAGAGTAGAATGAGAACGTGGAAATTTACTTTTTAAAGTGGACACTATTTTGAGACGGATGGAGTAGAACAATTGTCACCGCGCAACGCGCGGTGCCACAAACTAGTTAGACCATGAGTACCGCAAACCCGCGAACCCACTGAACCCTGATGCCACCTCAGCGCCACATCAGCTTTTCTCTTTCCTACCCTCCTTACCCTAAAGTGGAGTACCGCTTCCTATCGAACCCACTGAACCCTGATGCCACATCAGCGCCACATCAACTTTTTTTAATTCTTTTATTTATACATTTAATTATTTAACAAAATAAAAATATTCATATATTTTTTAATAAATAAAAATAAGATAAATAATAAAAATAAAAATTCATAACATTCATTAAAAATTACAAAATACAAAACACTAAAAACTAATATTAAAAATTATGTAATTTTCTAATTCTCTCTTTCTTCGCCAAAGTAGCCCTCAAAATATCTCCCGTAAGGTGATCATGCGGGGCTATGAAAAACTCGAAGTCTTTATCAAATCGTTTTTCTAACTCGAGTTGCAACTGTTTTTCTTCGAGTTCAAGTTTTTTGCGTTACCGACAACGGGGTCCTCCGAAACGTCAACCCACGCTATGAAAAACTGAAATTGTTGGAAACCAACGTTCCGGCCGGTTGCGGAATATAACCTTGTTGAGCAAATGATTGGAAGCCAAGGTCCGGGTCTTGTTGCGGTGTATCCGAACTCCTCGATCGGTTACGACGGGATGTAGGTGTGGTGTTTGAATTCATGATGAAAGAAAGTATTGAAAGTATTGAATTTGAAAGAAATGGAAGAAAGTATTGAATTTGAGATATTTTTGGTGTGAAAAAATGAAGGTGGTAGAGGTTAATATACATAATGTGTATAATTTGAAAAAAAATAAAAAATAACTAAAATTTCGCCGGGTTTAGCCGGGTTCCCGAACCCAACCCTACCCGCGCACCCCCAACCCGATGTGAACCCGCGTCCCCCGTACCGCCAACCCGCCCTACCCGATGCAAACCGATGGTGAACCCGACCGTGGTACCCGAGGTGGTACGCACGACTTGTATTTTTTTTTAAATATTACCGTTTACCAACGGCTCTTTTTTTTTCAAATTATACACACTATATATATTAACCTCTACCACCTTCATTTTTTCACACCAAAAAATATCTCAAATTCAATACTTTCTTCCATTTCTTTCAAATTCAATACTTTCAATACTTTCAATACTTTCTTCCATCATGAATTCAAACACCACACCTACATCCCGTCGTAACCGATCGAGGAGTTCGGATACACCGCAACAAGACCCGAACCTTGGCTTCCAAGCATTTGCTCAACAAGGTTATATTCCGCAACCGGCCCTGAACGTTGGTTTCCAACAATTTCAGCAACACCCTTATATTCCTCATCAATTTACATATCATGGTTTGCTCCAACAAGGTTTTACTCCCGCTAATCACCAACTTCTTCAACCCGCGGCTTTCAACACCGAAATCGATCTCGAAGAGGAGTTTGTTCCTGAAACCCAAGAACTGCAAACACCACAATCGATCTCGAAACAACAATCAAACCCGACACCAACGCAAAAAGGAAAAAAGAAAAAATTTGAAAATAGAGCCACCCGACAGATGTGGAGTAAAGAGGAGGAAGTGGCGTTAGTGTCGGCGTGGGTTGACGTTTCGGAGGACCCCGTTGTCGGTAACGCACAAAGCGGTGGTACTATTTTTATTATTATTATTATTATTATTATTATTATTCTTATACTTTAATTTATATAAATGTAGAGAGTTTTTTGAAGCGAATCGAGAAGGTGTTTTATAAATTTGTGGGTCGCCAAGATTATAGAACATTTCATCAACTGAACACCAAATTTAAAGACCTAAACAAGAAAATAACGTGTTTTGCCGGCATCTACAACAACTTGATCAATAATAGATCAAACGGAATGAGTGAAGCCGATATTTTACAAACGGCACACTACCGGTACCGAGAGGATAATGTGGTTCCTTTCATCCATGAACAAGCTTGGGAGGTCCTAAAAAAATCTCCAAAATGGAATCCGGTTCCAACGATGTCGACAAATACATCCCGGGCTTCAAAACGTACCAAAACTTCCGATGATGACGATGAAGATGTTCGGGTCGACGAGATAGAGCAACTTCAACGACCCATCGGGAGAAACAAGGCAAAAAGGGCATCAATGAGTAATACGAGCGGGTCGAATCCGGACGAAAGCGTTACTCTGTTGTTGAGTCAAATAAGCTCGTTCAACGATCAGGTTGACAATACAATGGATTACAAAATGAAAAAACTTGAACTCGAAGAAAAACAGTTGCAACTCGAGTTAGAAAAACGATTTGATAAAGACTTCGAGTTTTTCATAGCCCCGCATGATCACCTTACGGGAGATATTTTGAGGGCTACTTTGGCGAATAAAGAAAGAATTAGAAAATTACATAATTTTTAATATTAGTTTTTAGTGTTTTGTATTTTGTAATTTTTAAATTTTTAATGAATGTTATGAATTTTTATTATTTATCTTATTTTTATTTATTAAAAAATATATGAATATTTTTATTTTGTTAAATAATTAAATGTATAAATAAAAGAATTAAAAAAGCTGATGTGACATCAGAGTTCAGTGGGTTCGTGGGTTGGCGGTACTCCACTTTAGGGTAAGGCCATCAGTACCGCAAGCCCTCAAGCCCTCAATGCCACATCAGCGCCACATCAGCTTTTCTCCTAACCCTCACCTCAAGCCCTCAAGCCCTAAAGACCCGTAGCGCAAGTCCTCAAGCCCTCTTGCCATCTCATTTTTTTTAATTCTTTTATTTATACATTTAATTATTTAACAAAATAAAAATATTTATATATTTTTTAATAAATAAAAATAAGATAAATAATAAAAATAAAAATTCATACCATTCATTAAAAAATTAAAAATTACAAAATAAATTTAAAAATTACAAAATAAATTTAAAAATCTACTCGTCGTCGTTGTTGGGAACTTGGATACGCCAAATATGTTCGACCAAATCCGACCGAATGTTATTATGAGTGGTCCGGTTTTTGACTTCTCGAACATTTGCCGCGCGTTATTCCTCACTGATTTGGGTTTCGATATCATCCATGAAAAAGTCGTTTTCATCGCCACCACAAATAGCATGGTATTCGTATTCGAGTATCATATTGTGTAATATGACACAAGCGTACATAATGTTTGCCAATCTTGTCGGTTCCCATCCGCGTGCCGGGTTATGAAGTATATGCCAACGTTGTTTAAGCACGCCAAAAGCTCGTTCAACATCTTTACGTGCCGATTCTTGCGCGGACTTGAACTTTTGTCGTTTAGGGTCCTGTGGGCACGTAAATGATTTTACGAAAGTAGCCCATTCCGGATATATCCCATCCGCTAGATAATATCTGTGCTCGTAGGTGGCTCCATTCACCTCAAAAGGGCAGTCGGGTGCTTTTCCATCATATACATCGTTCAAGATGGGCGACTGATTGAGAACGTTGATGTCGTTGTTGGAACCGGCAACACCAAAGTATGCGTGCCAGATCCATAGATCTTGAGAGGCCACTGCTTCTAGCATGATTGTCGGGTGCTCATGATCACCTCTCATGAATTGACCTCGCCATGCTACCGGACAATTTGCCCATGCCCAGTGAGTACAGTCTATGCTTCCGAGCATGCCGGGAAATCCGTGTTTAGCTTCATGCGCGGCGTACAACTTCTGAATATCAATAAAAGTAGGGTTGCGTAAATATTTTTGACCATACAGTTCAATAATACCTGTGCAGAATTTGTACAGATAATCTCGTGACGTTTTTTCTTCCATACGGATGTACTCGTCAAGTGCGTCAGCAGCTACTCCATACGCCAATTGCCGAATAGCGGAAATACACCTTTGTATCGGAGAAAAACCTTGTTTGCGTCTGCCGTCCAACTGAAGTGTAAAATACGGATACTCTCCTTCTAAATCTGCAACTATTCGTTCGAATAGTTGCCTGCTCATCCTGAACCGCCGCCTAAACATATCCGGTGTATAAACCGGGTTGTTGCCAAAGTAGTCCCGCATAAGCCGTTCGTTTGCAGCTACTCGACCTCTTTCTATGTTCGCGACCCTCTCTCTTGTTGACGATGAGGCGGTGCTACCATAAATCCATTGTGCAGTCTGTCGAAAAACTTTCCTTTGTAGATTCAACAACTCGTCGGTGTCTACGGATGATGATGATGCGGTCGGTGAACCGGGTTGTGGCGAATCCATATTGTTTAAAATATAGAGAATAGAAGAGAATGAGAGAATGAGAGAGTTGTTTTGTGTGGAAAAATAAGAGGTTTGGGTTAATATATATATAGTGTGATTAAATTGAAAAAATAAATAAATAAAAATAGCCGTTGGTAGCCGTTGGAAATTTTAAATTTTCAAAATTTAAAAAAAAAAGAAATCTTTCGGGTTGAACGGGTTTTGGAACCCGAGCCCGCAACCCCCCGTACCGTAAGCTGCCCGAGCCCGCACCGAGTCCGAGCCTGAGCCCTCGGACGCTACTGTTGGCCTAAGGAGGGTAAGAAAGAAAAAAGCTGATGAGTTCATTGGGTTCGTGGGTTGGCGGTACTAATGGTCTTAGTATCATAAACAGGATTACCAACTCATTAATCAAATATTTCCAACTTCAAACCCTAAAACAGATTCAACCTCAAGAATTTATATAAAAATGGCGTCTTCTTCCCGATTCCCACTCATAGATCTTCACATGAATGTATGTCTCTCCGCGATTTCGCCTCTTTCTGATTAGGTTTCTATCTCTGCTAGGTATCGTGGGTTTATCTCTCGTTCTCGTTTCGATGTCCATGGATGTACAAGTCGGTGAAGCAGCACAGCAACCGAAGAAGGAAGTGTATTCGGTGTGGGCCCTTCCGCCGGAAGATGTGACGGCGAGGGTGAAGAAATTGATGATCGGTCTCCGATCGGAGTTTGGTGGCCCTGAATTTGAGCCGCACGTGACTGTTGTTGGTGCGATCAGCTTGACGGAGGATGAGGCACGTGACAAGCTCAAGAAGGCTTGTGAAGGTTTGAAAGCTTATGATGTCACCGTGGAGAAAGTGGCCACCGGAACTTTCTTTTATCAATGTGTTTTTCTGTTGCTCCATCCGACGACTGAGGTAAAATTTTGAATTGAATTCACATCTGAACAATTTAAACAGTCAAACATGCTGCTTTTTGACTTCAGAATTCATAATGAATCGTTTTAGATTTGAACTTTTTATGGGGTATCATCATGTGATTGTGTTTTTCTGATGCTCCATCCGACGACTGAGGTAAATTTGAAATTGAATTCACATGTGAATAATTTAAACAGTCAAACATGCTGCTTTTTAACTTCAGAATTCATAATGAATCGTTTTAGATTTGAACCTTTTATGGGTATCATCATGTGATTAATGTGTTTTTCTGATGCTCCATCCGACCACTGAGGTAAGTTTGAAATTGAATTCACATGTGAATAATTTAAACAGTCAAGCATGCTGCTTTGTAACTCCAGAATTCATAATGAATCGTTTTAGATTTTAACTTTTTATTGGTATCATCATGTGATTAACTGATTATAAATCTGAAGTCTTGAGCTTAACTTCCCAGAAGTCAAACAATGGCTTCTTGAGTATAATTTATAATCTTTCCCTTTGTCCATAGTTAATCAAAGGGGTTTTAACTTTTAACTTCTCCAACTGTTGCACTTAGCTATCAAACAAAGTGCAAGGAGAATGCTATGAAGAACACTATACTGTAAACAAATGTGTGATTTCGGGTCATATGTGCCAAAAGAACAATTAGGGCTTCACACTTTTCATCCACAGCCACCAATTCTTGAAAATCTTGATGTTTTTCTTGCGTTTTTTATGGTTTGTTTGCACTTGTGGGAACGATAGACCCGTGTGGTCATATTTGTCATAAAGGGGGAAATAAGCCCTATGCCTTAGAGTCCCCTGATGTCTGAGATTATTCTTTTCATTTTATCCATTAAGGGGCTGTTTGTTTACCTCTTAATAGTTCCATTAAGAGACAACCTCTGAATTGCTAAGCGATAAATCTTGTTTGGCAAAATAAATCTGCCTCTTAGTGGTTCTAAAACCCTCTGAATGATTTTGTATCTTGGGCCTCCCTTAACCATTAAGCGCCCTAATTTCATTCTGAACAATTACCAAACAACCATATTTCATTTCGCACTATATCATAAGAGCATCTTAATCATTCTGACCACTTAATCATTCTGCACTAAACCATTCAGCAACTGCCAAACAGCCCCTAAATCTTAGTTATTTGGATCATTGAATCACTTGATAGCAATAGGCATGGAGTGTACTGAAATTCACTAGCATTTTTGTTTTGCACCAAGAAGAGATGATTCAGTGACTGTGGAAATTGATGTTTCAGTTTTCTTCACTCCTATTATCGTCGTTTTTTTCTTTTATTTCATTTGCAACTTTGGTTAATATTTTTGGCACTTTTAGTAGTTCATATAATCTCACTTCAATTAATGGGAATCAGTGATACAAATGGCTTATTTGTCCGAACTTCATTATTCAGGTCATGGAGACTGGTGCACGCTGCTGGGCTCATTTCGGGTTCAAGAGTCCAACTCGTAAGTCCTACTTCCATCTTTAAGTTAATGTGATAAAAATGCTTTATTTGTTATCTATTTCTTTGTTTACATTTGCAGCTTATATGCCACATCTAAGCATTCTTTATGGAGATTTAACCGATGACGAAAAGAAAAGAGCTCAAGAGAAAGCCAATGCTCTTGATGAAAGTGTTAAAAGCCTGAGCTTCCCAATAACCCGTCTTGCTTTATATAAAACGGACACGGAAGACAAAACCCTCAAATCGTGGGAAAAGGTGACCGAAATCACTCTCGAAACTAACTAGTTCTGTGTGTTGTACACTTGTACCCACTAATGAATCTTGTAGGTATGTTTGCTCTCAATAATTGTGAATTTCACATTTATGCTTCCACTAAGTTTGTTACCTTGTATATTTGATTCTTGATATTCCATCAACTAAGGGGTTGTTCGGCAAATGTTGAATGATTAAGTGGTCGAAATGATTAAGAGACTCTATATGATTTAGTGCGGAATGAAAAATGGTTGTTTGGTAAATGTTCTGAATGGACAACCTGCTAAATGCACCCCTATCTACTAATTTCCTCACCAAAGACTTCAACATAAAGACTCGTGTTTTACATTTTCAATATATGATTTGACCTGATTCTGACATAAATAGGGGTGCATATAGAAAGTACCCTTTTAACCCTCTTACAGTTTTACCTTTTACCGAAAATGTGACTTATGAGAAAAAAACTGCTTTAGGAACTTTATATTATTATTAACGCGAACCCTATCTAAAATAACATAAACATAAGAAGACATTTTTTTCAAGTGATAGATGAGGTGCACTTGTATATTCGATATATTGTTAACCTTGCTTCTACTGCATCCTATATAACATTAATTTTTGTAACCATGGGTGTTCATGCCAGCTTGTAAGCACCTCAACTAATCCCATGGGCTCTGATTATGATAGTCAGGAAAATCCTCAGTGGGCCTGAAGAGACTCGAACCGGAACCTATGGGGGAGGAGCCCTAAGGCTAGCCTTTATTTGCCAGTTGAGCTAGCGGGCCCGCGGGTTACATCCATATAGCGTTGGCCTTGATGAGTAGTGGTTTAAGCTTGCTTTCCAAATTGATACTAATTATCTCATTAGCACCCCCAACAAACTTTTTTCCTACAAACACGGCTGGTACACTCGGGCTGCATCCTAACCCCATCAATTCCCGCTCTATTTCTTGTCCATTAGGAAGCTCGTCAAGCTCATAAATAGTCGGGTTAGCCCCAAATTTTCTTATGAGCGCTATGATCGAGTGGCTTATACAACACGTCGTTTTGCTGAAGATCACAACGGGATTCTCGGATAAAAGACTCATCACTGTGGTCATCTTTATATGTAAGATATGGTTCTAGGAGTTTTCTGAAGGTTGGGTTGCTTAAATTTTGAGCCCTCTTGAGGTTTATTTATACTTGTTTTTTTTTTTTGTATGATGGTGGAATTCATTCTTTAGGATATAAGTGAAATGGGAATGGATTGCTTTTGATCATAAATTTGTCTCATGTAACATCACTTCACAAATGTGAATATTTGAATAGTGTTAATGTGCACAATGTGAATATGCTTTTATCTTGCTTTTCGGTGTGTTTTAGATGCAGTTAGTTCTTGTTACTAGCCGTTGATTTTATTCATTTTTACGTGTGCTTTGTTGTTTATGGCGTTTGTATCCTACAAAACATGTAGGACAATCACTTGATCGATTACGTTCTTTTTTCTTCTGCACATTTTTTTGGGGTAACTGTGGATTTCCAGACCAGCTTACGCATACCAAGTAATTCCATGGGCGACATAGACGACATGAAGTCATTGTTGGTGAACCTCCGTGGCTACAAGGGCTTTGGCAGTGTTTGGATTCGAACCCGAGGATCATTAGATTCCCACTACATACCCGAGCCTTAATTGGTGCACCACAACCCAAGTTGTTATTAGGCATGGAAATTGGCCCCGACCCGTCAGGACCTGGTCCACCCGCCTCGATCAGGGATGGGGACGAGAATTACACTCCCTGCCCCGCCCCGTCCCCGTTATATATTTTAATTAATAAATTAATTATATATTATTTATTTAAACTAAATCTTTAATTCATAATTTCCTATTTCCTAACTAGGTTTAAAATTTAAAATTGATTTTTTTATGTTAATATGTATTTTGGATTTCAAATCTAAATACAATTGCTTGATATGGTTTTGGATGTTACTCGACATGGTTTTAATTAGATATTACTCGATATGTTTTGAGACGTTTGATGCTAAGTTTTTTTTAGATTAGATTGATTTTATTCTGGTTTTAGGTTATCAATTGTTATATGATCTTGTGAATTTTTTGTATTAAATTAAATTTCTTTCAATTTAGGTTTACTGGAAATATACGAGATTTAAGCATGTACGGTATCTCACACATTTGATTTAAAATAGTTTACATAAATGGGGAAAATCCCCGTTTCCCCGTTGGGGATTCTCGTTCCCCGACGGGGATGGGGATGTGATGATATTCCTCGCCTGGGATGGGGATGGGGATGTGGATGGGGACGGGGACGGGGATGAAGATGAGGGGTCGGGGATGGGGATGGGGATTGAGGTCCCCGTCTCATCCCCGTGCCTAGTTGTTATTCTGCTCATTATGGAAACCGTCGGTGGTTATTATGATTTATGAGCCTTAAGTGTTGTTTTTTTGCACATTATGGAAACAGTCGGGGTTGTTTAAGCATATATGTATTTCTCCCTTCCACACATTTCACATTAGTTGGGGTTATTAGGGAAATAGTTGTTCTACTCTTCAGGGTAGAGCTCAGGTATTTTGTTTGTGTGCATCTTATCCCCCAAGATCCAACATCCGTGTGGAATATACTAGACTCGTTTGCTTTGGTTTCTTCTACACTATAGGGGAAAGTATGGTTGGGACCTAAGGTGATTTCGAATGTATGCCATGACCAAAATGGTTGCGACTCTGCTACAACGTTATGCATTTATTTGTTCATTCTTCGACAAAATGCATCTACTGTAACGAAGTCTGTGTTAGTTCCATTCCTACTTACTATAACGATGAATTTCGGGTGCTCAGTTAGTGTAACAAATGTTTAATTCATTATATTTTATAACAATATTACCTGTTAAAGGAGTTTTCAACCTATATGATGTCCGATAATTTGGATGTGACATTTTTCCGAGTAATCAATAATATAACATTATAATTTGGTATTTACGTTATCAATAGATACAAGATTTACTTAAGTATGAAACAATAAGAATTAAATATTTCTTATAGTAATTAAGAAAGAAAAAAAATATCATCATCACTACTTGATTTTGGCCTTTGTTACATTATCGAAAGACTTTTGCTTTTAGGTCTTGAGTGGGGAACCTCCCTTTGACATTCTTTGGATGCCTTATCTACATGCCTAAATTTCCATATATGGAATATAAAGTTAAAGTGTAATCTATATATGATACTTATCTTGTTTTGTATATATGCTATTTTTGGATTCGCAAAGAATACGAATTTATTATTTCTAAGGGGCTGTTTGGCAGTTGCTGAATGGTTTAGTGCAGAATGATTAAGTGGTCAGAATGATTAAGATGCTTTTATGATACAGTGCAAAATGAAATATGGTTGTTTGGTAATTGTTTAGAATGAAATCTGGGTGCTGAATGGTTAAGGGAGACCCAGAATGCGAAATCATTCAGAGGGTTTTAGAACCATTAAGAGGTAGACTTTTTTTTGCCAAACAGGATTTACCTCTTAGCGATTCAGAGGTTGCCTCTTAATGGAACTGTTAGTCCCAGATGGCTAATAAGAACAAGAACAGGTATTGTAGAAGGGGGGGGGGGGGTTGAATACAATACATAATTTTTTCACTTTAATTAATTCTTTTATTGAAAATATTCAGATCAAGAATTACACATAGAACAAATAGATTGTTGCGGAAAGAACAGACAAAATCTATTCTAACAATCTTCACAAAGTAATACTGAAAACTAAACAACTTCTAAAACACCAAGATTGAAAGCTATAAAGTTCAAGGAGAGAAAGGAGTAGAGTGTCTTGAGCACAAAGTAAACTTCAAGAGTTTCGTAAGCTGTTTGCATGGAGAAGTCTTCATCTTTATATAGTGCCATGAACATGTGATGCATGGGACACTTGTCACTTTGTCATTTGAAGGATATGTTTGACTCTCAAAAATTGATGTGTCTTTTCCTATGATGCTAGAAAGGTTTGATGGTGACAATATCTAAGAATGGGAAAAAGGACAAATGAACATTTTTCTTCCATACCCAGACATTCCTTCTTTGAGGAGAAAACCTTTTAGCAAGGACACAAGGGAGGATCCTTTTATTTGAGGATCCCACCGATTTGTCATGGACAAAGTAGGTGAGAGTCCTCTTAGGAATGATGTTATGAGAGGATCCTCCAATTTTGAGGATCCTACCGATTTTCATGGGGACAATCGGTGGGATAGCCAAAGTTACCTCTTATGATGAAGATCTTCTTGGCAAGGAGATAAAGGGTGAAATCTCTTGTTTGGGATCTCACCGATTTTCATGGAGACAATCGGTGAGACAACTTAGTTTGGGTTGAGAAGTCCATCTTCAATCCGCATTGGTAGATTTCCTTCTTCTTGATTTCGGCTGATCTTTGTCTTCACCGAACTTTGACAATATGACTAAGCTATTACAAAGAACCGTCTAAAATTTCTCTAAGTATAAAAGATGTTTTTCAAAGTATGTAAGGAGATCAGGTCATCTTCAAATCTTTGATGACCCAACAGGAACCATTAAGAGGTAAACAAACAGCCCCTAAGTACCGGTGATTTTAGTTTAGATTGTAAAAAAGGTGGATGTTTTTAGCCGAACGAGTGAGATATCTGGGATTCGACTTTAGGTGTCATCCATCTTGTTGATAGAAGACACAAATGCATCATATGTCCTTTTTGCAAGTTTTATGACCAATAAACAACTTGAGTGTCTAATGTGCCTATATTACGTAACAAAAATATAAATTTTTAACTAAATCCCACTACAAACAGATGTTTGCGTAGCTTTTACAAATTTACCTAATCAAACCAGTTACAATTTCATGGATTCACACACACGTTACAGACTCGGTTAAAAAACTTGTAAAACCTCCAAGTTCTATTTTGAATCTTGGATCACAAACACATTATATAATATTAATATATATGTTTTTTCTTTGACTAAATATGAATGTAAATTGTTTAATATAACTATCTCATTGCATAATAAGTAGAATATATATATATATACATATGTATATATGACATAAATTTGTTGTCTTATGTCACGTCTTGCAATGTCGTGTCCTCACGGTGGCACGTAAGGCTTAACGTTTGACCATGCCACCATGTCACGTATCACGCCAATTATGACACTTTTTTTTAATAATGATCAAAACACATCATAAGAGAAAATATTACAAGGATATTGATTAGATGATTGAAACGTACTGGATCATAAATATAACACCATATACCGATTTATAACACCATATACCGATTATTTGCAGAGGAGTTAATGATTAATGTTACTTTATTAAACTCTTTTAAGATCATACAATTCATACCATTTTGTATTGTCTAATACTGTCTTGTATCACTATGTGTTTTGTCATGCCTTTTTTAACCAACTACATATCATCGTACAGTAAATGTGACTTGTTAAACTGTTTAAAATCATCCTAATAGAATAACTAATGAAACATTTACTTTACAGGACAAAAAACGTGTGTCGTATACAAATGCATTACACTATGTTGTTAGAACGAAGTTTTACAACGTAACAAATTTTAATTTTATAAACCAATCAATTGAAATTTGAGAATCTAATATGTCTAAAAAAGTAACCGTTATATAAATTTTCATATAAAAATTAAGTTTTCTTATACGGATTATTATATAGAGAAGATCGGTTATTCGTTCGTTGTATGTATATAATCTACATTTATAAATGACTCTTCATGGTCATCAATGGCTAGTTTCTATGTTTATTCTTTTCGCCTCTTTCTTATAAGGTAACATTTGGTCGATCTTTTCATATATAAATATAACCCTTATTGGTGGTCCTATAATTATTCTTTTAATTCAAATTTATTTCTTAAAACAATATTATAGAAGATATTACTCTTTAATAAACAAGTTGTTTCGGTTATAAATGTAGAAGGCCCGTTTAGCCTGGTGTTTTCAAGCTCGTTTTTAGTGAGCAACAAAAAAAGGTTGGACTTTTTAAGGTCTACCAAGCAAGCTAGGCTGTGAGCTTGAAAATGGTCTGATATCGGATTTTTTCAATCTTTTTCGGGGTGGGCTTTTCCAGACCAGGCATGGCCTCGGCTTGCTACAATCATTTTCGCTTGATCGGACTTTGAGGCTTAGCCTAGACCGGGCTCTGCACTAGAGACGGACCTACACATTTTTTCAATCGATGGCACATTGATTATAAGAAACAAATTATGGATATTTTTTACAAAATCAATATTGGTCTGGTGGTAGTTTCTCGCTTTTCAAATGTGAGGTCTCGTGTTCGATTCCTGTTATTGCAAGTGTTGGAACCCAGATACACTTAATCAAGATTAACAGTCTATTAGTTGAGTTTAGAGTTTGATGCGGAAGCGTATTAAACTAACAGATATGTTTGATAGATATTAGAACGCACATATATAAAGAAAACAGTAAGGAATAAAAAGGATTTCTTGAACAGTTACTGTTATTCAATATATAATAAGAACACGAAGAACAGATTAAGAACTGTTGGTGTGTGTGAGAATATAACACTCAGATATTTGACAATAACGTTTGAGAGTATTAGTGATTCCTTGTGTATTCGTTCTTAGGAAGATCTCAACATGAGACTTCCTTTTATACTACTCTTAGAAGACTATGAAGTAGGTCACTGTTCCTTTTACGGCATGAATAGTGAACTGGATGGTGTGAACAGTTACTTGAGCCATGCGCATTTAATGGAGCAGATGTACTATTGGTAAATGCATTAAATGGCGCAGACGTCTATTTTGTACCATGCCCTATTGAGTCCACTCAGAGCTTGACACGTGTTTTGACAGTACTTTTCCATGCAAGTTGATGAACGTATCCAGTAATATCTTCCAAGTCTTCATAGCAGACCACAGAGGCTCTGTAAGGCATTACAGAGGTTCTATGGTCTGACCTTCTGTGGAGCAGTCCACTTGTTTCCGAGTTGATCTTCTTCTTGCGCACTACAGAGGTTATGTGATTACCTCTGTAGCTTCTGTGGCTTTCTGGACTTGATCTTCTGGAAGAAGTGGCAGAGCCTCTGTGAGAGGCTTTTCTATACTTAGCCTATTTTTCACTACTTCTAAGTATTTCTATGATTAGGAAGATTGAAGCTAACAATCTCCCCCTAAGTAGTGAAAAATAAAAAATTTGAACTTGAGTTAAGTTTGGCTAAGTTAGATAAGACAGTGGTTAAACAATACCTCGAAATTTCTTTCATTTAGAAATATGCCAGAGGCATTTTACATTTGAGTACAATGAAAGATAAAACTTTGTTTGCAGAGATTGGAGGTCTGAGAATCAGATTTTGGCATCTTTGAAATCGTTGTAGCTTCTATTGTCTCTGCCGACTTTTCTGATCTCTTTGTAGAATCTGATGCAGAGTTCTCTTAGGCGGATTGTTGAGTCTATTTCTCTGATGAAAGTATCTGCATCATCTCTATCCATTTTCTCTGTACCTCTGTATTTTACAAGGCTTGCTCTGAATTTGCTCAGAGTACTGGTTGCGTACTTCTGACAATCCATGAGTACAAAAAGTTTAACCTGGTGTTGTGGGTTTTGAAATACTAACCCAAATCTTGGTTCTCTGATGATTGAGTTGGGCACAGCGTCTGGTGGGCAGCGATCTTCTGGTGGTCGTAGATCTAGATGTTTGAGACCAAGATCTTTTCCCAGCTGAAAATCTATCATGCTGTATAGCAGAAGCTTTTCCCTCATCGCTTTTCTCAATACTTGATAGGCTCTGGTGTTTGCCTCTGTGTTGTAGTTGTCCTTTGTCCATTGCAGAAGGTCAGGTAGATCGTATGGATTGATGTTTCTTAAGTCAGCATCAGCGAAGGTAGATTCTGAATTGTTCTCTCTTCTGACTTTGTAAAGATTGTACCTGACCCTTGGATAGGTTCTTGTGAAGGAGAATTTGCAGAAGATCACCTTTTTGATTTTGTGAATTGAGAAGACATCTGCTTTGGCTCTTGGCTTTGTTCTTGTGAAGATGTTCTCAAATTCTTCTCTGATCCTTGGATCTGTCACATGATCTATTGGATAGTTTGTCTGAAAGGATTGTTTGTAGAGGTATTTGTATACCACTTCTTCCATTTCTTCATGTGTTGGACCAGGTCGTGGAATTTGTCTTCTGAGACTCTCCATCTGTTGAACAACTTCTGCAGCTCTACCAGTTAAAGGAGTTTCTGACAGAGGCTTCAATCCATGTGCCCAGTCAACTTCTTCGGGTTTTGGGGTTTGAAAGGCGTCAAACGCACTCTTCATCAGTTTCTCTGTTGGCTTTGACAATGTTTTCTTCTTCTTAGGCTCTTCTGTCAGTATCCCTTTGCCTTTATCTTTTGTTGTCGTGGCAGAACCTGTTGCTTCTGTGGGATTTGAGGTTTGCACTTCTGTAGGTTTGATGGAGGTTGCCTCTGTGGATTTTGACGATTGTGACTTAGAGGACTTTTGTGGCGATGGTTCTGTTGGCTTGACTTGCTCTGTAACCTCTGTTGGAGGTTGTTTGGTGACTTCTTCTGTGAGCTCAGTTTCTGTTGATGAAGTGTTGTCATTGAATCTTCTTGCCATTCTGAAAGCTAAAGTGAACCTGTGCCTTTCTTCTTCTCTCTTCACCATACGATCACTCATTGTTGTGTGCATCCTTTTCAGAATGTCAGAAGCAGAGGTCGTTGCTCTTTTTGGTTTGGTGGCAATCGACTTTCTTCTGGGTATGGTTTGGGGTGTTTCCACAGAGGTGGGTGTTTTCTCTGTGGTTCTTTGATCGGATTCTTCCAAAGTAATTACCTCAGGGGTGGTAGTTGCCTCTGAGGTTTGCTTATCTGCTTCTGTAGTGTTGGGTTCTTCAGAGGTTGAATCCACAGAGATGGGTGTATTCTCTGTGGTTCTTTGAGTTTGTTGTTGGGTTTGTTCTGGAGGTGCTTGACTCAGAGGTTCTGCGGCTATTGGTGGACCTGTAAGTCCTCTGCTTGCAGCTTTCTCTGTAGTTTTCTCCCCCTCAGGATGATCTGATGGACCAGGATGGTCATCATCATCAGAGTCATCCTGACCCTTGTCTGATGTACCCTCTGCTCTGCAGGAAGCATCGGGTTTCTTTGGCATTGTGGCTCCAGCAGCGATCAGTTTCGCGCAGACATCATCACAGAGGCCAAGAAGAGTTGCTAGCTCTGCCTCTGTTTTGAATCTCATCCTTCCTACACTTTCTCTGAAATCTTTGACGAAGTTAGCATTGGCAGTGGTGAAGGAAAGGATGACTTCTGTCACTTGATTAATCACGTTCTGCCCAAGCTCTGTCAGCTGTGCTCTTGTCATGTAGTCTTTGGGTTGCATCAGCATGGTATTTCGCATGGCTTCTTCTTGAACTTTTTGTAGGGCCTTCTGTAGATCTGCAGGAGTGATGCCCGTTGACACTGAAGTCTGTTTGTTCAATTGATCAAGGAATTTGTTGATTGAGTTCTCAATCGAAGGAGTAGTTGTTGCGGCAGAAGTGGTGGATGCAGTAGCAGCAGACTTCATCTGTGAGATGGCAGTTTTCACCTCTGTGGACAGGTTGTCCATTTTGGTGTTTAGGTTTAGCAGTGCCAGTGATGTTGTCTCTGCAAAAGATTTGAAAGAGCTTTGCAACTCTTTCATTGTTTGGTTCACAGAGGTGACAAGGGTTTGGAACTCATCCCTTGATACTTGTGTTCCTTGTGTAACCTCTGGAGGAACACATTCGTCTCCAGAGTGAGTCCCTGTTCCTGGGACACCTTCGTTCACCCTTGTTTGTACGATGGGGGTGGAAGGATTTCCTTCTGATCCTTGAGAAGAAACATGAGTTTCAATCCCTACAGAAGTTCTGAGAAGAACATTGTCCAAATCCACTCCAGAGGTGGGTATTGGAATATCCTTCTGTTGACTAGGAGACTTGTCTAGAGTCTCTTTGTCTTTGTGCTCTCTACTTCTCTCTGAAAGAAGTGTGGGTCTTAATAAGTGCGTGGCAGAGGAAACAAATTCCTCTGTTGGGCGTTCTTCTGTGATCTGGGGCAATTGATCACGAACTATAGGTGAGTCTCTTTGAGGAGACTCCCTAGGAATTGTTTCCCCGGTTTTTGTGGGCACAGAGGTTGAAAGAATAACCTCTGGCTGGATGGTTTGGGTGAGGTTCGAGCTGTGCTGCTCTTTTTCAATGACACCTTCTGCAGCTAGACCTGCGGTGTCAGAAATGTGGGTTGCACTGGGAGGGGGTGATTGATGTGTGCCTTCTTCAACTTCGGCATCTTTTCTTGTTTCTTCTTCTGGTTCTGTGGAAGTTCCTTGCTCTGTGCGCAAGGAGTCATACATGTGATGAGATCCGTATAATCTCATGACATGAGGATGATAGAGACCTTTTCGTATCCAGATAGCCTCTTCTTCATCTGAATCTACCTCTGAGATTTCTATCCCTGTTTCTGTGGTTTCTTCTACAACCGTTGCCTCTGTAACTTCAGTTGTATTCCACTCAGCTTCGGTTTGTTCTGTATCTTCTGAAGCTTGGTTTGGACTTCTTCTGTGGACGTCCAATCCTTGAATGAAAGGGTTTTGTAAAATCACAGGGGTTTCGGCTGGTTGATTTCTGGGTGTTGTGTCATCTTCTTGTAGATGTGTGTCAATGCCAGAAATGAAGAAATCTTGTTCTTCTGGAGAGTGGTGGTCGAGAGGTTGTGCCGTCCACCCTGCTGTATTAAGGGTGTTTGCAATTTCGGGGTTCTGTAGGAAATCATTCAGGTCTCCCTGGTGAGCAAATCTATCTGGAGATTGATAGGGTGATTGATATCCTTCTTCTGTCATTCCTATTTCTGCATCTTCTTCTTCTGCAGTTTCACCCTCTATGATTGCCTCTTCTGCAATGGTAACCAATTTTTTAAGTGATTTACCATGCTTCTTTTTGGTTTTCCTCCTTTTTGGTTTTGGTGCCCCTTCCTCTGTTGATTTGGATCTTTTCTTTTTCTGTTTTGTGAAAAGGGGAGGAGCAGAGGAGCCAATCTCTGTGGCATGGGGAGGTGAAGGTCTATCTTCTGCAGTGCTAGTTGATGTGCCTTCTGCAGTTTTTCTCTTCTTAGCTTTTGGAGTAGAAACAGAGATCTTTGCTGAAGATTTCTTTCCCATTATTTCTGCGCGTTTGGCTATGAAGCTGAGTTGAATAGCCATGTGTTTTGCTAACTTTTGATCCTTTTCTGCTTGAGTGGAAAGAGGTTTTGCTATCATTGTTCCTAGGGGGACACCTAAACGCGGGGGTGTCATAGGACTCGGTTTTGGAGTTCTATGATCGCGTATATACTCTTTCTTAAGGGATATGTTCGATGCGTAGCGCAGAAGTTTCTTTGACAGAGGTCTGCAGTGTGAGTAGCCATCAGCATGATCAGTGGGGGTATTTTTGTTCATCGGGAACTGTTTGGGAGTTGGCCCTTCCATTGGCCAATTTTGGATTAGCAGCAGAGGTTCGAACAGTACTCCCAATATTCTTTGGAATTGCAGAGGTGGTAGAAAGTTGGGATCGTTCTCTTTGACCCTTTTCGAGTTGTTCTTTCTGTCGATGGTGTTTATGATCTCTTGCATCATTATGGTCGCATAATCTAGTGGAAGATCATAGTAAACCCCATACATGATGCTCAAGATTTGATGTGAGCTCTGGTCAATACTCCCTATCTTTCCTGTCAGGCATCTGTTAAGAATAGAGAACAAAGTGTTCCACAGAGGTGGTAATCGGCCTCTGCGGAAGTCATTTCTCTTCCGTAGTTGGGTGTTGTACCCAAGCATTTCCACGAATCGACAGAGCTCTTCGTCTGTTGGTTGCTCTGCATAACTTTTCAATCCCAGAAGACCCCTTGTTGGTAGGTTGAATTCAAGTGAGAACATTGTTCTGTTGAACTTGATTTCAAGATGCTCAGATTTATCAGGTCTTGAAATGTACCCTTTGATAAGAGAATCGTCTTTATCAAATCGGCAACTTTGCCAAAATTGGTTCAAATAACGGACTGGAATTTTGTTAGGGGTTCTTGATAGTAGAGGGAAGAGGACATGGTTTTCCATGATGTTCAGAAGTATGGCATGGGCTTCGCCGAAAGTAGTGGGTGAGGGGACCAAATAGCAGTTGTTGGATTTGATAGGAAGAGTGGCTTCGAAATGATCCTTAGCTATGAAGTTTTGCAAGTGTGTCGTCGGAGCAAAGTCTGCTGAGTCCCCGGAATCTTGTTGTTCAATATTTCTTGCAAGGCTGGGGTTTTCAGAATGTTCTGAATGTGCAGGGGAGTGTTCCGGTGAGTTCGCCGGAGAGAGTTCAGAGGATGTAGCTCGAGAAGATGAAGCCATTTGATTTTAAGAATAAGATTTGTGCAAGCTTTTTGCAGGGTTTCGCCGGAGAAGAAGATGAGAGTTTGTAAAAGGTTTTATGTGAGGGTAAGCTTTGTTTTTATAGGATGGTAAAACGGTAGAATTCGAAAGAGTAAAATATATGGCAATGGATTACAGTTTGGAATCCGCACTCGAGTTTGAGCGGCGGGTTCAACTTTCCAAATAAAAACGTTCCATGTACGCCCAATGAAAATGGGACACGTAGGCCTTGTCAGAATATGACAGGACGTCGTGCGCGGCCCATTAATGCTAGGCGCGTGAGGTTGATTTTAGCCATATGAGTTTCACTCGCAGTAAAAGTAACTGTTATTACTACAGAGATGCCCAAGTAATCAGATTGACAGAGCTTCTGTAGTTTACAGAGGCTCTGTGATCTTGAAAATCTTTGATGTTTATCCCTTTTTCATATATCTCATTGTTATCATGACTTCTGTGGGGTTCTTCTTTAACCAAAACATTTGTAAAGGCATTGGAGAGGATAAAATCGGATTTTTGTGAAGAAATTTGCTTCGCAGAGGTTTTGTGGCTCTGTTGGAACTTGCAGAAGTTCTGTGAGGGCCAACAGAAGCTCTATGAGAGAAAAAATCTCATAACAAAAATTTTATTAGTATTTTTGATCATCCAATTTTTGATTTGGTTTAAGAGATGTTTTTCGGACATATTTGAAAGTTTGTGTCCGAGAAAAACTGTTAAAAAAAACGGTTTGTTCGAGAAGGTCATGGTCTGCGTTTTCGGTTTCCGAGATAACATTCCAAAAGATCGACAGAAGGTTAATTTGTGATCACAGAGCATATTTCCTGCAGAAGCTCTGTTGAGCTCAGCAGAAGCTCTATGACCTTAAATTTCTCCTAATTCGAATTTTGTGAAACTTTTTGAGCTTTTGATTTTTGAAATGTTATTCACAGTATATTTAGGACATATTTGACAATTCTTGTCCTAGAAAATTGTTTTCCGAAAACCTTTTGTGCGAGAGACATACCTTTTGGTTCTTCTTTTCTCGGCAGTGATATCTGACTTCTGTCGATATGGAGTCATCGACATTTTTCTTTGGCTTTCCCTTGAAAGTTTTATCTCTTTAGATCATTTCAGGGTTCCCTTCTGCTCCCCCTTGATCTAATCACCTCTGTAGATCAAGTAATTTCCTTTTGCTCCCCCTTGACCTAATCACCTCTGTAGATTAAGTAATTTCCTTTTGCTCCCCCTTGACCTATGCTTGGATCAAAGAATGATAAGTTTTGCATAGAACATAGGTCATGGTCTTTCAGAGGTTCTGTAGGGGTCGTCAGAGGTTCTGAGTTGACTTACAGAAGCTCTGTAGTTTCAAGAACTATTGAAGGTGTTAAGAATTTACATATCGAAGTAGAATCTTTCAAAACAATAATTTAAGCAATGTATTTACTTATTATTTACAGAAGATAAAACTATACTTACTGAGGATTTTCACACCATGTTAATCATTCCTATCTTACCCACCAAGAAGTTGAATCTTTTCTCGTCTAGTGCTTTGGTGAATAAGTCAGCGAGTTGATATTCTGTGGGCACAAAATGCATTTCGATTGTACCGTATTCAACATGATGTTTCAAGAAGTGATACCTTATATCGATATGCTTGGTTTTTGAGTGTTGCACAGGGTTGGCAGAGATAGCAATAGCACTTTTGGAATCGCAGAAGATGGGTATTTTGAACAGAATATGGCCGTAGTCTTTTAGCTGAGTCTTCATCCATAGAACCTGAGAACAACAGCTAGCGGCAGCAACGTATTCAGCTTCTGCAGTGGATGTGGAAACACAATTCTGCTTCTTGGAGGTCCAACTGACTAGTTTACCACCTAGGAATTGACAACTCCCAGAGGTACTCTTTCTGTCGAGCATGCATCCTCCATAGTCTGAATCTGTATAAGCTTTAAGACCAAAACCAGAGTTCTGTGGATACCAGAGACCAAGATTTTTGGTCCCTTTTAGGTATCTAAAGATTCTCTTTACGGCATCATAATGTGATTTCTTTGGATTAGCTTGATAGCGTGCACAGAGACATGTGGCATGCATAATGTCAGGTATGCTTGCTGTTAAGTATAACAGAGATCCAATCATGCCTCTGTAGAGAGTGCATTCTACAGAGATGCCATCTGAATCTAAGAATAACTTGTTTCCAGTGGCCATTGGAGTTTTCATTGCAGAGGCATCAGAGAAGCTATACTTGGAAAGAATGTCAGAGACATATTTAGCTTGATTTATAAAAATTCCCTCTGATGATTGTTTGACTTGGAGTCCGAGGAAGAAAGTTAATTCTCCCATCATACTCATTTCAAACTCACTCTGCATGAGTTTTTCAAATCTTTTACACTCTTCTGAATTAGAAGACCCAAAAATTATGTCATCTACGTATATTTGTACAAGCATTATCTCACTACTTTTGCGTTTATAGAATAAGGTAGTATCTGTTGTACCTCTGTTGTAACCATTGACTAGAAGAAAGGTAGAAAGTCGTTCATACCATGCTCGTGGAGCCTGTTTCAGTCCATATAGAGCTTTTTCAAGGTAGTATACATGCCTTGGAAACTTTGAGCTTTCAAATCCTGGTGGCTGATTAACGTAGACCTCTTCTTGGATTTCACCGTTGAGAAAAGCTGATTTTACGTCCATCTGATAGACTTTAAAACCTCTGTGGGCTGCGAAGGCTAAGAATATTCTTATTGCTTCGAGCCGTGCGACAGGGGCAAAAGTTTCATCGTAGTCTATCCCTTCTTCTTGTCTATATCCCTTTGCTACTAATCTTGCTTTGTTTCTGATGACCACTCCATCTTCATCCTTCTTGTTTCTGTAGACCCATTTAGTCCCAATGGCCTGTTTTCCTCTTGGCAGAGGTACTAGAGTCCATACTCTGTTACGCTCAAATTGCAAAAGTTCTTCTTGCATGGCGTCTACCCAGTTTGGGTCATCTAGGGCTTCAGAAATCTTCTTTGGTTCTATCACACTAATAAAATTTGTAAAGAAACAAAAGTTAGCAGTGGCAGACCTTGTTTTTACTGCGTCAGAAGGTTCTCCGATTATTTGGCTTGGAGGATGGCTTTTTGTCCATTGAGTTGTGCGTGGAAGATGATCATCAATGTCATTCAGACTTTATTTAGAGACTTCTTGTGTTTCTTCTTGTGTAGCCTCTGTTGTTCTTCGTGCCTTGGTAGTTGATTCTACCGTTTGTGGAATGATTGGTATGAGTGGTGGTGGAGTTTGTTCCTCTGAGGACGTATAGTCTTGGTCCTCGATTTCCTCTGTAATTGGTTCTTCTGTTGTTTGTGCAGCTTCTGTGGTCGTTTTCCTTGATGTTTCATCTTCTGCACTTTCTTCTGCTTCGGCAATTGCATCTGTAGTATTTACAGAAGAAGATGAAGCATTATTAGGACCAGTTAGTGACAAACCTGTAGGATTTTGTCCGACAGAGGATGGTTCTTCAGAAACCCTGATTGTTCCAACAGAAGGATCAATGTTTTCGTGGAGCATCTCTAAAAATAGAAGATCCAAGTCTTCTTTTGCTTGTGAGATGACAGAGGATTTCCCTTTAATTCCGAGTTCTGAACTGATTTGTTCAGAAGTCATCCGGAATGAATAATCAAAAGAAACATTGATGCTTTCTACAATCTTGTGAGACTTTGTAAGGAATGTTCTGTAGGCTTTGGAAGTGGCAGAGTATCCAATGAATTTGCCTTCATCTGCTTTTACATCAAACTTTCCTCTTGAATCTCTGTCGTTTAAGACGAAGCATTTGCATCCGAATACATGGAAAAATTTGATGTTTGGCCGCCGTTTGTTAAGCAATTCGTAAGGCGTCTTGAGGTGTCTTTTCACAATGGTTGATCGATTTTGAGTATAACACGCAGTAGAAATTGCTTCTGCCCAAAAGTTCATTGATAATCCGCATGCTGACATCATAGTTCTTGCGGCTTCCACAAGTGTTCGATTTTTTCTTTCGACAACACCGTTCTGTTGTGGAGTGCGAGCTGCAGAGAAGTTCTGTGATATTCCTTCTGTTGAAAGATAGGCTTCAATGACAGAGTTTTTAAATTCTGTGCCATTGTCACTTCTTAACTTCTGTATTCTGCAATTATAAAGAACTTGGATTCTTTTCATTAGATTTATCAATATATTTGGAACATATGATTTCTTTCTAACGAATTCAACCCATGTGAAACGCGAATACTCATCAATTAGGACAAGTATGTATTTCTTGCCACCTAGGCTCTGTATGGCAATGGGACCGCAGAGGTCGACATGAAGCATGTACAGAGGTCTAGTGCAAGATACATCTGTTTTGCCTTTGTGGGAAGCTCTTTTGAGTTTTCCCATCTCACAGGCAGAACATAAATGATCCTTATTGAATTTAACATTTGGCAAACCTTTAACTAGATCAAGTTTGACCAGTTTTTCCAATGTGTGAAAATTCAAGTGACAGAACCTGTTGTGCCATAACCAGGCTTCTTCACTTTTGCAGGCAACAAGGCAAACTTTGTCTTTGTTCTTTGAGTTGAAGTTCATTAGATATAGATCACCTATTCTTTCAGCTCGCAGAAGTTCCATACTTGTTTCTTCACTTTGTAGAGAGCAGAAAGTTCTTTTGAACAACACATTGAATCCTGTATCACAAAGTTGACTTACACTGAGTAGGTTATGCTTAAGGCCATCCACATATGCAACTTTGTATACAGAAACGTCTTCTTTCCTTATGACTCCATAGCCTTTTATGTGTCCTTTCTTGTTGTCTCCAAAAGTCACAGATCCACCATCTTGTGTTTCTTTGTACGTGGATAGTGCACTTCTGTCACCAGTCATGTGCCTTGAGCATCCGGAGTCTAGATACCAGATTGGCACATACTTCTTCTGCAGGACAATCACAGAGATTTAGGTACCCATATCCATATGGGTCCAATATTGTTAGAGTTTTTCAAGTTTGCCTTGGCATTCTTGAAATACATTTTGTTCTCTGCAGAAGAGTCAGATTGTTTCTTTGTGGGATTTGACTTTTGAATTGTCGTAGAGAGTAAACAGACTTGACTTGAAAAATGATTATTAAGTTTAGACATAAGATCAAAGCAATGACAGTATTGAATATGAGATGTAATTTGCTTGAACTTTTCATTGAACTTTTTAAACTCAGCCACAGAGGCATTACATTCTTTCTTTACATTAGATTTCCTATTACTAGAAGATCTATGAATACTCGAATGTTGTTTGCAAAAGCTCTGTTTAGGATCTGCCTTCTGTGGGTTGCTTCTGTGGTGAACTTCTTTCATCACTGTCACAGAAGAAAAAGATTTATTAACCTTGGGTTTTGAAAATCTAGAACTTATAGGATCAATAGAGGTCTTCTGTAACATTTTAAGCTCAACAGAGGTTTTGATATGTAGATTCAATTTTAGAAAATCTTGGCAGATTGGAATCTCTGTGAGTTTCTCTTTTGGAGAAATAGTTCTGTGAGGAACTTCAGAGGAGAATTTGACATCCTCTGTGTCACAGTGAATTATCCCTGATTTGAAATCAGTCTCTGAGTTGTCAGAGGATGAATTGTCCTCGTATACAGAGGTTGAGTCAATTCTTTCAATAGAGGCTGGATTTTCTGAGCATGTATCGTACGAGCTTTCTTCCTCTGTAGAATAGTTTTCATAGATTGTAGAGGTTTCTAATAAGATTTCTTCAGTGAGAGTTTTATCTATAGAAGATGTACAAAAATTTTCTAAAACGCTTGATTTCCATATTTCCAAAATTTCTTTTTCAATTAAATTTTTAAAGTTTTCTTCTGAAAAAATGGGTTTAAACTCAGGAGCTTCTGCTGATAATTTCTTTTCAACGTTTATCAAACAGACAAAAGCAACTTGTGTTTGGGTCTCTGGTTTACCAAACTTGAAGATACCAATCTGATCTTGTGTTTTCAGATATTTCTTTGGTTTGATACCTCTATTGACAGAGGTTGAAGATGATGAGTCTGTGTTTTCAAACCACACGTTAATCATCTTCTTATGTTTCTTCAAGTAAGGATCCACAGAGATTTTCGCCCTTTTGCTTACAGAGATTAGATTTGGAAAATCTGGTTTGTTCGTTTTTCCAATCACAAATAAAGAGGACAGAGGTTTGTTTCTTTTGCCTTCAACACCTAGGGTGATATCATCATACCCTATACCTCGTCTTCCTATTTGTGAGTTTACTTTTTCATAAACTTTCTGTGCATCTTTATAGTTTTTAATCAAAACTTCTCTTCTGAGTAAATCTTGCCATAATACCTCTCTTTCTCTTTGAAAGTATTCTTTAAGAGCTCTTATGTCAGTAGTTTCGCTCCTTGAAACTGAAAGTTCTTTTGTTTTATCTTTTAAAGTATTGGTTAATTCAGAAATTTGTTTTTTTAAAGGATCTAGAGTTTTGTTCCAATTCTTTTCTATTCTCTATTTTTCCTCAAAAATCTTTGTTTTTTCTTGAGTGAGAAGCCGTACTTCTCTCTCATTGAAGGTGAGTCTTTTCTGAATAATTTGATTTATCTCTTTCAGTTCAATTAATTCAATGTTAATTCTAAGTGTATTATCATCTACAGAGGTAATACAAGAGTTGGAATTTGAAGTAGATACCTCAGAGTCAGTGCAGGAGTCGACTTCTGCCATGCCACAGAAGAGGGCATTGGCGGTATGTTCATCGTCAGAAGTAGAGTCTGACTGGAAGTCTTCTGTGTTCTCCTCAGAATGTCCTTTTGCCATTAAGGATTTTTGAGCATAATACTCGGCTTTCTTTTTGTAGAAAGCAGAGTCCCTCTGTGGGCGATTTGATCTGCTTCTGCATTCATTCGCAAAATGGCCTGGTTTGCCGCAGTTAAAACATCCTTGAGGAGTGTTTCCTGTTCGATCATTGGACTTCTGTAGGTCTCCGCCTTTCTCTGATCTACATTCATTTGCATAGTGACCAGGTTTGCCGCATTTGTAGCATTATTGCTGCGTGTGGCTTACCGAGTCATCTGACCTCTGTCGGTCATTTCCTCTGTAATGTCTTTCGCTTGACCTCTGTCGGCCACTCGATTCTTCTTCTCTTCTGTCATCTCTTCTGTTTTCTCTATCATATCTTTCATTTCCGGAACCTCTTCTGTTTCCTCTGAACTCTTTTGTCAATAGAGCTAAAGATTTAGCTAGTGACGCAAGAGTTATTTCTTTTTCTGCTTGCTCTTCTTCTTCACTGTCTATTATCACCATCTTCTTCTTCTCCTTCTTCTTCTCCTCAGTGGCTTTTTTCATTTCTTGGTCTCTGTGCATCTTCTTTAGTTTTACTAACCAATGCATATGGTACAATGGTTAGTGTTTTAGCCTGTGCTATCTGAGGTTCTTGTGCGGCTAATGTTCCGTAAAGATCAAAGAGAGTCCAGGTGTCTAGATCCTGATTTGTCTGTAGGGACATAGACAGCTGGAGCCATTCTTCATTTAGACTTTTTAAAAACATGACATTGTTTTCTTCAGAAGTTCTGTCAATGCCTGATTTTCTGCACTTGTTGATTAGAGAGTTGAATCTGTCGTATGTTGTTTGCAGAGATTCTGTTGAAGAGGCTCTGAATGCATGATATTCATTGATGTACTGTGCTCTTCGGGTTTTTTGTGTTTTAGCACCTCCTTCCAACTGTCTTTCCAGTTCTTTCCACAGATCATGCGCTGTTTCACATGAATCCAAGGATTGAAAGAGTTCGTTGGGTATTGCCATAATCAATGTCCTCTTGGTTTTCTGAGCAACTTCATCTTCTGCTTTATCTTCGGTTGACCACTCCCCTTTTGGCTTTGGTTTTTGATGTTCGGGGATTTCGGCAGATTCAGCAGTAGCAGGTATACGAGGTACTACTGTCATGGGAATAGGAGGAGGATTGTACAGATATTGTACTTGATTTTTTTCAGTGCCCTTGAAAAAATGGACCATTCTTATTTTCCACTGAGGATACTCATCTCGAAGGAGACTAGGAGGTTTAGTGAGAGAACCAGTAGTAAAGAAATTATTTGTATTTGTCATTTTTGAAGATTTTAGAAAGAAGGTATGACTAAAGAGTTACTTCGATGAACTTGAAGATTTTCTGAGTTTAAGCAGTTTTCCAGACACAATAATATCTATCACGAATCTTGATAAGTGGATCACTTGATATTGAAAATCAAGAGAGGCTCTGATACCAATTGTTGGAACCCAGATACACTTAATCAAGATTAACAGTCTATTAGTTGAGTTTAGAGTTTGATGCGGAAGCGTATTAAACTAACAGATATGTTTGATAGATATTAGAACGCACATATATAAAGAAAACAGTAAGGAATAAAAAGGATTTCTTGAACAGTTACTGTTATTCAATATATAATAAGAACACGAAGAACAGATTAAGAACTGTTGGTGTGTGTGAGAATATAACACTCAGATATTTGACAATAACGTTTGAGAGTATTAGTGATTCCTTGTGTATTCGTTCTTAGGAAGATCTCAACATGAGACTTCCTTTTATACTACTCTTAGAAGACTATGAAGTAGGTCACTGTTCCTTTTACGGCATGAATAGTGAACTGGATGGTGTGAACAGTTACTTGAGCCATGCGCATTTAATGGAGCAGATGTACTATTGGTAAATGCATTAAATGGCGCAGACGTCTATTTTGTACCATGCCCTATTGAGTCCACTCAGAGCTTGACACGTGTTTTGACAGTACTTTTCCATGCAAGTTGATGAACGTATCCAGTAATATCTTCCAAGTCTTCATAGCAGACCACAGAGGCTCTGTAAGGCATTACAGAGGTTCTATGGTCTGACCTTCTGTGGAGCAGTCCACTTGTTTCCGAGTTGATCTTCTTCTTGCGCACTACAGAGGTTATGTGATTACCTCTGTAGCTTCTGTGGCTTTCTGGACTTGATCTTCTGGAAGAAGTGGCAGAGCCTCTGTGAGAGGCTTTTCTATACTTAGCCTATTTTTCACTACTTCTAAGTATTTCTATGATTAGGAAGATTGAAGCTAACAATCTCCCCCTAAGTAGTGAAAAATAAAAAATTTGAACTTGAGTTAAGTTTGGCTAAGTTAGATAAGACAGTGGTTAAACAATACCTCGAAATTTCTTTCATTTAGAAATATGCCAGAGGCATTTTACATTTGAGTACAATGAAAGATAAAACTTTGTTTGCAGAGATTGGAGGTCTGAGAATCAGATTTTGGCATCTTTGAAATCGTTGTAGCTTCTATTGTCTCTGCCGACTTTTCTGATCTCTTTGTAGAATCTGATGCAGAGTTCTCTTAGGCGGATTGTTGAGTCTATTTCTCTGATGAAAGTATCTGCATCATCTCTATCCATTTTCTCTGTACCTCTGTATTTTACAAGGCTTGCTCTGAATTTGCTCAGAGTACTGGTTGCGTACTTCTGACAATCCATGAGTACAAAAAGTTTAACCTGGTGTTGTGGGTTTTGAAATACTAACCCAAATCTTGGTTCTCTGATGATTGAGTTGGGCACAGCGTCTGGTGGGCAGCGATCTTCTGGTGGTCGTAGATCTAGATGTTTGAGACCAAGATCTTTTCCCAGCTGAAAATCTATCATGCTGTATAGCAGAAGCTTTTCCCTCATCGCTTTTCTCAATACTTGATAGGCTCTGGTGTTTGCCTCTGTGTTGTAGTTGTCCTTTGTCCATTGCAGAAGGTCAGGTAGATCGTATGGATTGATGTTTCTTAAGTCAGCATCAGCGAAGGTAGATTCTGAATTGTTCTCTCTTCTGACTTTGTAAAGATTGTACCTGACCCTTGGATAGGTTCTTGTGAAGGAGAATTTGCAGAAGATCACCTTTTTGATTTTGTGAATTGAGAAGACATCTGCTTTGGCTCTTGGCTTTGTTCTTGTGAAGATGTTCTCAAATTCTTCTCTGATCCTTGGATCTGTCACATGATCTATTGGATAGTTTGTCTGAAAGGATTGTTTGTAGAGGTATTTGTATACCACTTCTTCCATTTCTTCATGTGTTGGACCAGGTCGTGGAATTTGTCTTCTGAGACTCTCCATCTGTTGAACAACTTCTGCAGCTCTACCAGTTAAAGGAGTTTCTGACAGAGGCTTCAATCCATGTGCCCAGTCAACTTCTTCGGGTTTTGGGGTTTGAAAGGCGTCAAACGCACTCTTCATCAGTTTCTCTGTTGGCTTTGACAATGTTTTCTTCTTCTTAGGCTCTTCTGTCAGTATCCCTTTGCCTTTATCTTTTGTTGTCGTGGCAGAACCTGTTGCTTCTGTGGGATTTGAGGTTTGCACTTCTGTAGGTTTGATGGAGGTTGCCTCTGTGGATTTTGACGATTGTGACTTAGAGGACTTTTGTGGCGATGGTTCTGTTGGCTTGACTTGCTCTGTAACCTCTGTTGGAGGTTGTTTGGTGACTTCTTCTGTGAGCTCAGTTTCTGTTGATGAAGTGTTGTCATTGAATCTTCTTGCCATTCTGAAAGCTAAAGTGAACCTGTGCCTTTCTTCTTCTCTCTTCACCATACGATCACTCATTGTTGTGTGCATCCTTTTCAGAATGTCAGAAGCAGAGGTCGTTGCTCTTTTTGGTTTGGTGGCAATCGACTTTCTTCTGGGTATGGTTTGGGGTGTTTCCACAGAGGTGGGTGTTTTCTCTGTGGTTCTTTGATCGGATTCTTCCAAAGTAATTACCTCAGGGGTGGTAGTTGCCTCTGAGGTTTGCTTATCTGCTTCTGTAGTGTTGGGTTCTTCAGAGGTTGAATCCACAGAGATGGGTGTATTCTCTGTGGTTCTTTGAGTTTGTTGTTGGGTTTGTTCTGGAGGTGCTTGACTCAGAGGTTCTGCGGCTATTGGTGGACCTGTAAGTCCTCTGCTTGCAGCTTTCTCTGTAGTTTTCTCCCCCTCAGGATGATCTGATGGACCAGGATGGTCATCATCATCAGAGTCATCCTGACCCTTGTCTGATGTACCCTCTGCTCTGCAGGAAGCATCGGGTTTCTTTGGCATTGTGGCTCCAGCAGCGATCAGTTTCGCGCAGACATCATCACAGAGGCCAAGAAGAGTTGCTAGCTCTGCCTCTGTTTTGAATCTCATCCTTCCTACCTCTTATAGTATATTGATGCTATATATAATCTGTATAAGCTTATATGTTAAGATTAGGGCTATAAACGAACCGAACGTTCAGCGAACCGTTCGTGAACCGTTTTCGTTTATGTTTGCTTATTTAATAAATGAACGAACATGAACACTCTTTTGTTCGTTTAGTTAAATGAACGAACATGAACAATGGTCTCGTTCGTTCATTTATGTTCGTTCGTTTGGTTTTTCATTTTGTTAAGGTATTTTTTACGAACGAAATGATCAGTATGGTGGTTGCTTTTTGTTCATTTGGGTTCGTTCGTTTACGTCGTTTATGTTCATTTAAATTCGTCCGTTTAGATCTTAATGAACGAGCATAAACGAACAGGAACAAACAAATTTTCTTAACAAATGAACATGGACACACAAATTTCGTTTGTCTACCGTTCGTGTTCGTTCGTTTGTTCGGTTAAGTTAAACGAACGAACATGAACAAGTTTCGTGTTCGTTTACGGCCCTAGTTAAGATTACAAGGGACACTAACTTTTATGGATATGTACTTTTAAAATAACAAATTAATAATTGTTATAATAGTTATTTTTTAAGTATACAATGTTTATATCCTGGAGAGTTAATTCAATTCACACACATTTTTCGTCAACTTAAATATTTGGTCTCTAAGAAGGTTAGGTTACAAATTATCGTTAGGCCAAATGTCCTTTGTAGGGGTGTTCATCTAAACCGCACAAGCCGCTCACACTGCACCACACCATAACGTGTGTCTTAGAACTCTTGCGGTACGGTTTGTGGTTTGCATTAGTTTTCATCAAATCACACCGCATATATATATATATATATATATATATATATATATATATATATATTGTACGTAATCATTTATCAAGTGAAAATAGGTAACCCGTTATTTGATTATTTATAAAGTCCAGTTTTCATTTTAAGTTTTAAGTTTTTCATTATTTTCTTTTGTCTTTTGTCAAATATCATGGTCAAAATTATTTTGAAGTTAACCTTTCAAATGTAATTGGATTAGTTACCAAACGCTTAAGTTTGCATTACACTATTTTTAATTACGCATTTTGTATGTATTGGAACTTTTTATTGTAGGGAATACAGAAATGGCATCCTCAAGTTTATTTTGAAGTAGTGATTTTATAATTATTAGTATGAAGTGCGTTAAGTGCAAACCACATAAACCGCACCACACCAATTTTTTTATGGTTTAAGACATATGCGGTGCGGTTTGTGATTTGGGAAAATCTTCAAACCGCATATGTGGTACGGTTTGCAGTTTGACCCTAAACCGCACCAAACCTTACCACAAACACTCTAGTCCTTTGGTAGTTATAACAGTTATTTGTTATTATGGTTTAACTGTTATATGATATATTTACTTCTTTCTTTTCCTGCATATAGGTAAAAGGCCCCTTAATCTCATCCTCACCCATGAATCGTGCTTTAGAAGGGAATTGATCTGGTGCATCTAGGCATATCTCATTAGTGTTGATCTTCAATTATGATTGATCCAAGGGTCCAAATCTCTTTTTAAGCTTCTCACAATAATAGTTTCTCTTACTGAAACTCAACCCTATATATATATATATATAGTTTCTCTCACAATAATAGTTTCTCACAATAATAGTTTCTATATATATATATATATATATATATATATATATGAGATAAAATGGTTAGTTAGGACGTCCAATCATCATATTAATTATAGCACTTAAATGAGACTTTCAAATATATATGACAAATATTTGTGTGTGTGACATAAAAATGCTATAAGTTAATAGTTATGACCAAGTTAGACAACTTAATTAATAAGTAAACTATCTGTTAAGACAACGTGTGTATATATAAGGTCAAAAATGAAGAGAGGGACAAAGTAAAGCTAGTTGCAAAAGGGTTTGCACAAAAGAAATGTATTGAATATGATGGCAAGACACACTTCCATACATGTGTTATTTGCATCATCATAAGATTTAGAATTCGAACAACTTGATGTCAAGACGACTATATATGGAAACAATTACCACCATAGTGGTACAAACTAGGTTTGACCTTTTCATGTTAATTAAAAGTTGGTTTTAATCAAAGTGTGAAAGATTTGTGTGTATTTTCATATGGTTTTTGAATCTACCTACTTTTTTATGAACTCAAAAACCACACACTATTTTTGTGAGTACTTATGATGAATAATTTTTTTAAATATTCATGATGATAAATATTTATTGTGATCACTCACAAAATAGCTAGGTGTTCCTGATAAATAATATTATGTTTTTAAATCCCACCGCCTCCAAAATTTCTGAATAAACTTTCATCTACCTTATTTATGTCACAATAACTAAAACGTTAACAAATTCATGCATGTGAATGTGATTGAAAGTATGTAAAAAGTTCGTGAAGATGAAAGTTGATGAATGTATATGAAAGTGATGAAAATAGATGAAGATCCTTGTTTTTTTATCAGCGATCACATGAAACTAAATGAAGGTCCGCGTTGTTTTAATTTCAGCCATTAGATCAAAAATCAAATCGTCCAAAAACCACGGAGTGTTCCTCATTTCTTACGAATAGGTTGTTCTTATATTATCTCAACTATCTATAAACTAATTACTAATCCATATAACACTATAAAGAGTAGAGAAACTTGGGATAAATCTGTATTATTTGAATATATATTATCGATCCCAAAGAAAAGAAGAAAAAGAAAACGAAGCTTAAAAGCACTGCCATTCCATCGTAATACACGATGGCATGGAGTGCCTAGCTAGCTCGATTGTTGTACCACATACATATCCGATCTGAACGATTATGTAGTCACTTCTTTTGGCTCTTAAACCCATATGGCATTAGCCTCAATGAGCAATGGTTTGAGCCTACTTCTAACATTAAGACGCATCACCTCATTGGCACCACCAACCAGCTTCTTTCCTATGTAAACAACTGGTGCACTTGGACTATAACCTAATTCCACTAACTCCCCCTCCACTTGTTCCCCATTTGGTATTTCATCAAGCTCAAATACAGTTGGGTTGGCACCAAAGCTTCTTATCAGTGCTTTAATGGAGTGGCTTATGGAACATGATGTTTTGCTGAAGATAACCAATGGGTTATCAGCCACCAGCGTTTTCACTGTGCTCATTGCTAGCTAGCTAGTTAGTAGGGTTTTCTTGTTTGAGTTCTTTATTTATTTCCCAACTTCTTATATGCTATATATACTGGTTTTTGACGACAACTAATGGGGTTTTGTCGTTTTGAAGAGATTATATTCGAGAACACAATATGCGAAAATTCGTGAAGTCTATGGTACGGATTTGTGTGGTAATTTAGTCGTTCATATGATTTTGATTTTGATTTTGATTCGATAAAGGGAATACTTGCAAAGTGAAGTATCTTCTAGCTAGTACGATCGGGTAGGTTTGATCTATATATACCAACACTTAGTTGAAATTCTCATGGTTTCTGCTTTATCACTTTTTAGATAGAATAAAATTTCTTGTCCAGAAATAAATCAAGTGAAAATACATCGTTAGTTTATTTAATGTAATTTTTTTGTAGTCTTTTTATTCTTTTTTTATATAAAAAAGTGATTGATAATGTATATTTATATGATTGATGTACAAGAAAAAATTCTATATATAATTTGACCATTTGAGGATAGTAAAATTTATTATTCTAGAAAGTTAAATGAAAGTAACTAAGCATGCATGCATGTATCATAAAAACCTCTCATTCTCTCTATAGAATCTTATCTTGAATTCTTGATTACTAAACTTAGGGTCCGTTTACCTAATCACTTATCCGGGTAAGTGTTTATCGGTAAAATTCAACACTATCACTTACTTCATGGGTAAGATTTTAGTCCACCAAAATGGCATCGTATGCAACAATTTAGCCGGTAAGCGCTAACCGTGGTAAGAGTTGTCGCATTCACTTACCGGGTAAGACTCTCGGTCCTTGCTTCCGCTCTTACCAGGTAAGATTCTTAGATGTTGCCATATTCATCCGGTAAGCTAATGTCACTTGGTAAGCACTTACTCGAGTAATCGTTTTGTAAACGGCCCCTTAGATTAGCAAAAAAAAATGATGCACCTGTCCCATTATTGATTTAGACATAAATCAACAATGATTTTGGCTTGGATATGAGCTGATCACTAGGCTTCTACATGAAATAATGAGTCTTTTAAGGTTATTATGTTTTGAAAAACGAATTCAGTGAAAACCTGTCAATCATGAAGATGAAGTGAACATCAACACATGCCAAAAGAAAGTTTTAAAACAATTAGCTACATAAAAACTAGTCATGATTTGATTATCTCAGTTTCAAATAAAGTTGTATTGAAATAAATGATTTGAACCTATCATTACTAAATGAAAGACTTTTGGCTACGAACTTTTCTATGAGAAATCTATTGCTAAAGGGTGATTCCGTCACAATTAAAACGGTTACAAAAGTTGGTGGGTAAATTGTTGGTGTGTAATTCAAATCAGTGATATATTACCTAGAGATTCTCTGGGTGATCCGTTGGTATTTTCTCGAATAACATCGGATTCTACCGAACAATTGGTATTTTCTGGATAATCCGTGGGTAATCACGACAGTTTTGTAGTGTATTAAACGACTATCGCTTAGGAAATTGTTTGAAAAATTAATTAATTGAAAAAAAGTTAAATAATTTCTTAATAGGACAAAGGGTAGATTTGAGTTAATAATTGGCTTAATATTCTAATATCATACGAGTATAATTGTATGTGAATTGGATGCCATAATGATATTTTTCGTTAAATGACGGGTGTCGAGACCGTCAAATAATAAGTTGTTTTCTAACTATCCCAAATCACAATTTAAATTGTAATATTGGTAAGTCAGGTCGAATCCACAGGGATTGGTCGTGACAATTATTTCAACTTCTACACGTTAAGAAAAAGGGGGGGGGGGTGGATTTGATAAACTAAACTAAAAATGCGACTAAAATTAATTATAAGCAGTGAAATAAAACCCAACATTAGTTTAACTTCGATTAAGATGATGACACCTATCATTGATTCCAAAGAGGTAAACATAAAGAACGAACCTAAGTTGGTTATAGTCGTTAACAAGCTCTAACGACCTATATTTTTCCTTAATTCACACCGGTTAAAATAAGCTCTTCAACCGGATCTTAATCACAAATAAGAAATTAAATAAGCTCTTAATTTCTTTAGATGTGATTAGCTTTATCGGACTAGAAAAAACACCAACTCAAAGCCATAAGCTCATAAGCTCGGCTTATTAAAGCCTTGATTGCAAGATTTCAAGAACTCAAATTGAAAACTTTTCGAATTCAAAGAATTCTATTGTCACTTTATCAACCCATAAAACAATTACGTATTTTATGTTTTGACTAACAATCATTCATAAGAGATTCAAGTAATTGATCAAGTTAATTGAAAACTCAAACGAAATTGACATTAAAAATAGAAATCAAGCAAATAGATTTGTTCCAAATGATTACAATGGAATCTCAAAGTGCAACCATCAAAATCTAATCAAACTATTGTTGGAATTAAAACTAGGGTTACAACTATAAAAGAAATTACCAAAGGATTAAGTAGAATTGATGAAAAATGCTCCTAGTTGCTCCTGTGTTTCTGCTCTTCTTCTTCCTATCTTCTTCCCCCAAAACTGATTTCTGCCCTTGATTCCCCAAAAAATGACGGTTTCCCCTCATATTAAACCCCTCAAGCTGCTGAAACCGCCAAAATCGCACAACTTCTGATCTCTGGAACGCGCGGCTTCACCCCGCGGTGAAGGCCGCGTATGTCTCTGTTTCTTCAATTGATTTTTGTTGCTGCGGTTTTTTTCCGATTTCCGTTCAAAGGTGCTGCAGCGTTTATGTCTTTACTTTCTGGGCTGCATAGTTGGGCTTCACACCTCTTCCTCTCTTTTTTTTTTCTCATCTGTGGGCTGCACATGGGCCATCAACAATAAGAGAAACCTTTTTATTTCTTTTTCTTTTGCTTGCACGTGGACTATCAAGACAAGAACCAAAATTAGTAAACTCTTTTTTTCTTTCAATCTTTCTATATTTATAAAACACACACACACACACACACACACACACACACACACACACACACAACATAATTAATTATTAAAACTATATTTTTTCTTTTCTTTAATCTACCTAGTAATATAATTAAGAATTTTTACTTTTCTTATTTTTTTTCTCTTTTTCATTTAAATAAATTTACAAACATGAAACATTAAAACTCAAAAACTAGGGGTACTTTAGACATCTAATTGAGACTAATTGTAGGGAAGTTTGACGTAAAAATATATATAAAACGACACTTATCAAATATCCTCACACTTTGAACTTTGACCGTCCTCGGGCAAACACTAAGGTTTTAGCATGAAGTAAACTCACGAGTTAATTTTTCGAAAATTACAAAAACGGACATAACATTGCTTGAAGGTGTAGCTTAACCGATATAACAATAATCAACACACAAGACAAACCAAAGATGAATACATGCTAATTTCACAAACACCTCACAAAAGATATAAACCTATTCTAATCGCTCATTCACATAAGGTGTAAGTGTTTTCACTCAAGGCATCAATTCACATGAAAATGCAATACCATAAGCTTGCATCGAGTCTCAATTCTCCATTGCTAATGGTAAAAACTAAGTGTGAATCAAAAGGACTTTAGTTATGGGTTGTAACTTGGCTAAGGGTTAAGGTAGGGAAATTTTGTAACTTATCTCTAACAACTTTCAAATCCTTAAATCGTAGACTCTTATTAATTAATCCTTATTTCTAACCACTTTCAAATCCTCAAATCATGAACTCCTTAAAAAGCGTCATTTTTTAAACAAATTTGTAAAAAAACATGACCGTTTTCTCAAAACCACGCATTAAAATAAATTAGAACATTAAAATCGAGATATATCGAGCTGCATTGCGCAAGTAGACTTCTAATGTTCAATAAATAATACAGCGATAGATAAAGACGGTGTTTAAACGATAACACCCATATTTTAAAAAAATACGAAAATAATTTTGGATCTCCAAATTAATCTATAGTAAAAATTAAAATAAATTAGTAATTATCAAGAATTTTATGTTATTTTAAATTTGTCTTAATTTATCTCTTAAATCTTGTTAGTATCATCGAAGACTTCTTATATCAATGTCTCTGTTGTTGATAATGATGTGAATTAATTTGTTGTGATAATAATATAATAATGCTTTGATAATTCGAATACTCACTACAAAACGGAGGGGCATTTTAGACGGAATAATCCGTCGAAAATCCCCAGTTTCGACGAGTTTTCGACGGATATTATTTTGGTCGAAAATGGGGGTTCTCGAGTGATTTTTGATGGAATTTTTCAACAACACCTTCGGTCGAAAACCCATGAAAATGTCAAGGGATTTTCGACAACCCTTTCGTATATTTTTTGACGGAATTTCGATGGATCTTTTCGAGGGATTTTCGATAGATTTATTCTTCGAGGGATTTTCAACAGACCTTTTTCGACAGATTTTCGACGAACTGTACTATTTGAGGTATTTTCGACGAAAACTAGGTCAACAATGTGTGGCATTTTTAGACGGATTTGGGCTTTTCATGAGATTGTGACGGGTTTTCCGTCAAGAATGTCAATATTTAAAAAATAAACAAATTTAAAGTTAGTGTTCCCTGTATAGATTAGTATCAACTAAACATAATTTAAGTTTGTGAAAGAATAAATGTATCAATATTTACCTCATTAGAAGTCCCTTACTCAAAGGATTGTATGTTAAGCTTGAAGTGGGGGCATCGGTCAACACGTATTGTGGATTGTGTGGCGCACTGAACCCATATTGTAACGCCCCAAAAATTACAAACAAATTTAAAAATTTAAAATAAACATTTCATTCATAACAAACCATTAAATGATCCCAACGTTTCGTTTGCAAACTCATAAATAAAATCTTTATAATAAAAACCAGCGGAATAAACATTTAATTATTAAAATCATAAAAACAACCAGCTCTCCTCGCGCGCCAGTGTGTACTCGTCACGCCTTGGAGCCGCTCGGACCTGAAACCACAGTTTATTGGGAAAGGGTAAGCACGAAGCTTAGTGAATTCAAGCATCATAAATAATACAGTTATTCCACACTACCCCTAAAACAGATAGTGACACAAAAACGATCATACAGGTCTACGAACAATCATAAACATGTATATCCACAACCACCCACCTAAAAGGCACAAGTCGGTCCCACCGACCACATGATAACATATTCGGCCCCGCCGAATCCCCGGTCCCACCGAGTCTCTACGCCACCCGCGTATAAAATCTCCGGCCCCGCCGGATCCTCGGTCCCACCGAGTCTCTACGCCACCCGCGTATAAAATCTCCGGCCCCGCCGAATCCTCGGTCCCACCGAGTTAACATGACAACATAGTATCAACTAGACACCCCACTATCTAGTTCCACAACACAATCACATAAAGCTACCACACACGTACTACAGCAATGATAAAACAATCAATATTAAATATAGTGAGAGAACTCACCTCGAATGCGCGCCTAGCTTAACAACACAATTCAAGCTTCACAAGTACGGTCACTTCCCAGCACCTAAACGCATGCTAAAACGTGTCAATACGAGACTCGGACCCTATGACACGACACACGCTTAAACCGTCACTAAAACTAATTTCCGTTCTCACAAAACAGGTCTGTTCGGGACCTGTTTCGACCCCTTTAAACCCAGAAAAATCCCAAAATTAATTCATGACCAGAAAGTCCTGTGAGTTAGGGTTCCAAGGACATATTATACTCCTCCTAACGATTTTTCTACAATTTAATACGAATTTTCAAAGATCGGAAACAAAACTGCCGACAATCAGACCTGCTGTGAAAACAGCCGATTTTCTCCTAGCTAGAGGCCGAACCGGACTTTCTCTAAAACACGAAAAGTGTGCCCGACACCAAATGTGAAACGTGGGCGCCAGATTCGCCTCAATCCGAGTTACGACGAGAAAGTTATGCCCGACGCAAAACAGGGCAGCAAAGCTGATTTCACATAAAATGACAATTATAAAACGGTTTAACGATTCGGGTTACGTGATCAGCTTAGACTTCTCGATTAGAAATAAGGTTCCACAAGTTGGACAAATACCAGCACCACCCACTGCCACCTCCGGCAGTGGCGGTTGGCGGCGGCGGCGGCCACCGGTGTTTTACGAAGCCTAACGAGACAACTAGACGACCCGACTAACCTCTTGGCCACATGCCCTCACATACACACACACACACACCTACCTACACCGTCCCTGCCCCCATGACCACCACGCTGGTGGTTTCCGGCGGCACCCGCCGGCGGCAGCCATAGCTTCGCCGGCGGTGGTGGTGTTGTGGTGGTTCGACGGCAACGAAAGAAAAGGAACTAAAACTAAAGACTTACCTCTATGCGATTCCTCCCTCTTTCCGACGTCTATCTCTCTCCTCCGCCGCTGCTCTCTCTCCTTCTCCCTATCGCCGCTGATCTCTCTCTCTTTCCCTACCGCCGCTGTTCTCTCTCTCTCTCTCTATCGCCGGCGACACAAAACTAGATGGGTGATGGTGGTGCTGTTCGACAGCAGCAGCAAGGCGATGGTGGTGGTGTTCTATGGTGTTCACGGCGCAAGAAAAACGAGAAGAAAAGGGAGGGTCTCACGGCGCCACAACAAAAAGAAAAGGAAAGAAAAAAATATAGGGTTATGTGTGGTTTCCGTGAGCAAAACGAGAAGGGAAATGTGGAACCGACCCCATGCACTACTTCATCCAAAATGCCACATTTAGTCCTTTTTATTTTAATGTATTTTCAATTTTATCCAATTTAGTTTAGGATTTAACGTTTAGCCCCTAAGTATCCATATTTAAACGTTTAAGGTCCTTCCCGACAATCCCGTTAACAACCAATTCGTTTAGGGAAAATTAATAAATAAATAAAAAAAATACATAAAATAAAAACGTACCGGGACACGGGCTTTACAACTCTCCCCCGCTTGAATTAGACTTCGTCCTCGAAGTCTATGCCCGTGAATAGCTCTGGATAGCTCTCCCTCATCTCAACCTCAGGTTCCCAAGTCCGCTCGGAACCTCTTCAGTGTTGCCACTGGACTTTCATTAACTGGAATCTAAATTTCTCATTCCGTCTAAAAATTTATCGAATACTCTTCTTACTAACAAAACTCCTTCAAGGACACTGAAATTTAATCGGAAGAACACTCCAACAATTGGAATCATTTCTAGTCAAACGACTTCGGTTGTCTCCCATCCTTAGATATTCCATACGTCCCGATCCAAATTTCAAGCTCTAACCATTCTAAAAGTGCTCACCAATATACCCTACAGGATACTCGAACCCGATCATTCCTACCATTAACTGTCGATTAATTTTCACGAGTTCTAATAGACTCCCAAAATTTATTTTTAATCTATATTAACAAAACATCGACCCCCTGCCGAGCATCGGTCCAACCGATTACAATAACAAACATCGGCCACCCGCCGAACATCGGTCCAACCGATTACAATAACAAACATCGGCGTGGTATTATCCTAGACACTAACACAAATAGATGTCCCCCACAGCCAAATCAACTAACACACACGTAGGTCATCCCACCATAACCATCCATCACAAGTGATCATTTCAGGGTTACTACTACCGTCACCATGATTATCTTAAAATCGGCTACAACTCTCCGATTATACTAAAGGTGTTTGGCCTCAAGCCCAAAAGTCGACACCTAAATATACCACCTACCTCAAAATGGTTGATGCGCATTTATTCTCTTAATAACAAAGGGCATCAATCCCTTAACCGATACTATTCGGCCTACAGTACTAACGCGCGTGGAATACCTACCTTCCACCGTCGACGTATCATCCACACTTGCTCTACGAAGCCGAGTCACACCGTCTCGAGGATACCCCTTGACGTCTACCTCCCAGGTAACGCCTCAAGACCCAGCACGCCGGAACTACCTCCCAGGTAAGTGCCCACGACTATATCCTCCTAGTACCTACTGGAAAGTCTAGGTTAAAACACATGAATACCGGGGTCCCACCCCGAGATACCCAACCGACCATTACCAACGACTGACTAACGTGTCTAAGGATCCAAAGCAAACAGCCTACCAGCAACATGCCTATTCCGGGTTGACTCACTCACCCAAACATGCAAACACTCAACGTGCAAAGAATGCCAAACGGTGCGACAAAAACAACTCATCAACTAGACTCCACATCGAGCCACTAAAACCGGGCAATTGGCCCATGACTCACTCCAAGTCAAAACCGAGCAAAATGCCCCACGCTTGCTAGACCCATAGGTCGGAAAATGCGTTTAAACAAAGTTTAAGCAAGCAATACTCTGAAATCAACCTTAGTCTCAGACTCAACACGGGTTAAACAAAAGAGTTTTCCGAAAGGACTCACACCCTAAAAATTCTCGAAATGACACATGACACTTAAAAGCACACTTCCCCAAATGGTTTACAAAATCATTTACGAAATGTTTTCAACGTCAGGATTTTCATCCCAAAAAGATCGTATGTAATAAAACTACTATTACCTGATCGATAGTTACGCAAAACTGGACACGCTCGTCCCACATAGGAAATTCATGTTGAAAATCGTTCCATTGCAGTTCAGTTTACTCACACAAAAGCAAGCGTAATAAATAATTTCTTTAAAATGAACCGCCTCGATTCCAGTATGGATTGACTCATGACGTGCATTTAAAGTAACCGCTTGACCTTAAACAGGGTGCGACAAAGGTGTGCACATAATTCAAAATAAGTTTCACGACATTTGATTCAAAAATTCTTCTTTTTAATCATAAAAAAAAATGACGTGGCACAGGGTTCGCCACAAATTTTTCGCGCGTCAGCTAATCACACAAAACGATGACACGGTTTACAAATATATTTTTGTTAAAACACAACTGTCTCGTGTAAGTTTCAACTTGAAGACAGAAACCAGTCCGCTTCTATTAATTGGAAATATCGACTAAAACCTCATAAAATTTCAAACTGGGGGCAGGCATGCAAGCTTGTAACACTTTCTCAAGTTTCGTACTTGGGACATATAATGTCAAAACATTATAGTTTAAAGAAATGTATTTATCGAAAATGCTCAAAATACTTGTTTCCTCCAAAGCAAAAGTTTTTAATTTCCCAAAAAAATGATCGGTAAATCTAAATTAACCGAATGTCAAAAATCTAAGCATTTATATTTCCAAAATATAACACATTGTAATTGTATGCATGATGTTCGCAACATTAAAACACTCCTTGGATCAAATGGTCTTTCATTTCGACAAAAAGGAACTAAAACATTTTCGTGCACGACTCGTTCATCAAAATGTCGAGAACAAAGGTTACCTCAGTATGCATACCCCTAAGTCGATAAATCGCATTTTCATGGAAATGTCAATAAAACCTTTAGCTGACTAAAAAGCGCCCTAAACTACTCCTTATGAAATGTTACCAAAATTCCTCCATGCATCACTTATGTCACGCATGAATCAATCCACACACTGAACTGTTTGCAATAAAACACTTAGTAATACAAACTCTCGAACGAAAAGTTAAGCGACACTGGAATTCCAAACTCATTTTAAACAAATCGCCAAAATAGCCTTTATACAGACATCGTGGAATGTAACTTTTCGTCTCGACTCTAACACATGTGGAGGAGTTCCAATGTTAGAGTCTCAATCCGTAGTCACTTACCCAACATCTTAACCACCTCAAAACACGGATATCATCGTACCCGAAAGAACCGTTGGAAAAATAATCAAATGAAACAATCTTTTACAAAGTTTTCAACTCCCGTGATAAAACGGTTTCAAGCATTTTCCAAAACTATAATTCGAAATCTTGTGTGTGTGCTAAACATTTCCCAAAGTTTCAAAACACAATCCATAAAAGGATTGGAAACACAATGATTAGTTAATGCAATCCTATTTTCAAAATAGACTTTGTGCATGACTCAGTCGGCATTCGATGTCTCGACTCATATCCCTCCAAAACTCCCCGATCCACAATCGTCATCCGGACATTTAAATCTCTTAAGGCAAGTTGGGAAATCACATCAAGTCATCTTACGGGTTTTCCTCAAATCAAAGTCGGCTCAAAAGCCTATGATTCTAGCACAATTGCCAATTTTTGACCCGAAATGGTCTACTTAAAACAAACCACATCCTTATCGTCACCCCAAGTGATTGATACTAGACACGTCCTTCTATCCCAACGACTACTAGTTTAGAACCTTCATCACTACCCCAACGATCATCACCTCAAGCAAATCAAGTACACACTTGTACTAGCAGGTTTACTATAGTTGTTCCTCCTTGTGATGGCTATTCTGGTAGATATTACAACGCGTTATTAACACATAATAACTCACACTAACAACGCTCACACTCAACTCCTTGGATTCCTCGTGACTTCCCCGACTCGAGCATTGATCATGTGCTTCCGGTAGTAGGAGCTCTACTACTACCATTCACACCTATCATCACCCGTTCCGAGTTCCATCCCAAGGGGTCCAAGTAGTTTCTCGCCGAAACTAAACACATATGCCCGCACCGGCATATGTACTCACTCTTCCTAGCTCCCTAGGAATTCCATCTCAACCACTACCCTTGCTACTACCGAATCCCTACTAATCCCGACGAGTCGCCTCGTGAACGCACAGTCGTATACAGTGTAATAAGCACCAAGCAATTTAGCATACATACTCCTATGTTCTAGAAAGCAATCTAGCACACATACTCATACATAAACACCCTTCCCAGCGCTCTAGGAACTTCCTCTTATCCCACTACCCTTGCTACTACCGAATCCCTACTAATTATAACGAGTGACCTCGCGAATACCCGATTATATGCAGTGCGAAATAAATAGACATTCGAATACAAGATTCTATCCTAGAACGGTTGGACTCAAACAAGAGCTGCGCAATAGAACTAAATCGAATATTCTAAGGCTATAAATCTCTTACTGCATACAACCTAGAGGGCATCCACTTAGTAACCTATCATAATTAGCATAAATTCCTAATAGCAAGTAGTTCAACATACAGCATAGTGTCAACAACAGGCAATCTAGCATGCATACTCTATGATCTAGAAAGCAACAAAACACTAAGCATTGTACCTTTCCTTTCGGCTCCGGCTGACTGTACACACTGCGCCCTCAATTACCGTTCCTCGAACGGGTTTTTACTTTTTCTTTTACTTCCCAAAAACTTTAAAGAAAATTTTTATAGCCGCAAACTTGAGATCAAACACACCGAAATGCGTTTGATTCACTCAAGCCGTGCTCTGATACCAAGTTGTAACGCCCCAAAAATTACAAGCAAATTAAAATTTTTAAAATAAACATTTCATTCATAACAAACCATTAAATGATCCCAACGTTTCGTTTGCAAACTCATAAATAAAATCTTTATAATAAAAACCAGCGGAATAAACATTTAATTATTAAAATCATAAAAACAACCAGCTCTCCTCGCGCGCCAGTGTGTACTCGTCACGCCTTGGAGCCGCTCGGACCTGAAACCACAGTTTATTGGGAAAGGGTAAGCACGAAGCTTAGTGAATTCAAGCACCATAAATAATACAGTTATTCCACACTACCCCTAAACAGATAGTGACACAAAAACGATCATACAGGTCTACGAACAATCATAAACATGTATATCCACAACCACCCACCTAAAAGGCACAAGTCGGTCCCACCGACCACATGATAACATATTCGGCCCCGCCGAATCCCCGGTCCCACCGAGTCTCTACGCCACCCGCGTATAAAATCTCCGGCCCCGCCGGATCCTCGGTCCCACCGAGTCTCTACGCCACCCGCGTATAAAATCTCCGGCCCCGCCGAATCCTCGGTCCCACCGAGTTAACATGACAACATAGTATCAACTAGACACCCCACTATCTAGTTCCACAACACAATCACATAAAGCTACCACACACGTACTACAGCAATGATAAAACAATCAATATTAAATATAGTGAGAGAACTCACCTCGAATGCGCGCCTAGCTTAACAACACAATTCAAGCTTCACAAGTACGGTCACTTCCCAGCACCTAAACGCATGTTAAAACGTGTCAATACGAGACTCGGACCCTATGACACGACACACGCTTAAACCGTCACTAAAACTAATTTCCGTTCTCACAAAACAGATCTATTCGGGACCTGTTTCGACCCCTTTATACCCAGAAAAATCCCAAAATTAATTCATGACCAGAAAGTCCTCTGAGTTAGGGTTCCAAGGACATATTATACTCCTCCTAACGATTTTTCTACAATTTAATACGAATTTTCAAAGATCGGAAACAAAACTGCCGACAATCAGACCTGCTGTGAAAACAGCCGATTTTCTCCTAGCTAGAGGCCGAACCGGACTTTCTCTAAAACACGAAAAGTGTGCCCGACACCAAATGTGAAACGTGGGCGCCAGATTCGCCTCAATCCGAGTTACGACGAGAAAGTTATGCCCGACGCAAAACAGGGCAGCAAAGCTGATTTCACATAAAATGACAATTATAAAACGGTTTAACGATTCGGGTTACGTGATCAGCTTAGACTTCTCGATTAGAAATAAGGTTCCACAAGTTGGACAAATACCAGCACCACCCACTGCCACCTCCGGCAGTGGCGGTTGGCGGCGGCGGCGACCACCGGTGTTTTACGAAGCCTAACGAGACAACTAGACGACCCGACTAACCTCTTGGCCACATGCCCTCACATACACACACACACCTACCTACACCGTCCCTGCCCCATGACCACCACGCTGGTGGTTTCCGGCGGCACCCGCCGGCGGCAGCCATAGCTTCGCCGGCGGTGGTGGTGTTGTGGTGGTTCGACGGCAACGAAAGAAAAGGAACTAAAACTAAAGACTTACCTCTATGCGATTCCTCCCTCTTTCCGGCGTCTATCTCTCTCCTCCGCCGCTGCTCTCTCTCCTTCTCCCTATCGCCGCTGATCTCTCTCTCTTTCCCTACCGCCGCTGTTCTCTCTCTCTCTCTCTCTATCGCCGGCGACACAAAACTAGATGGGTGATGGTGGTGCTGTTCGACAGCAGCAGCAAGGCGATGGTGGTGGTGTTCTATGGTGTTCACGACGCAAGAAAAACGAGAAGAAAAGGGAGGGGTCTCACGGCGCCACAACAAAAAGAAAAGGAAAGAAAAAAATAGGGTTATGTGTGGTTTCCGTGAACAAAACGAGAAGGGAAATGTGGAACCGACCCCATGCACTACTTCATCCAAAATGCCACATTTAGTCCTTTTTATTTTAATGTATTTTCAATTTTATCCAATTTAGTTTAGGATTTAACGTTTAGCCCCTAAGTATCCATATTTAAACGTTTAAGGTCCTTCCCGACAATCCCGTTAACAACCAATTCGTTTAGGGAAAATTAATAAATAAATAAAAAAAATACATAAAATAAAAACGTACCGGGACACGGGCTTTACACATATATTCTCACCTTCTTCACTCCTCTAGAAGCCTCCGTCCACATATCAACGTATCCTAAAGGTGCGTTTGGTACACTGAACATGACAGAACAGAGATCACTGTTTCATGTTTGACAGGTCTTTTATGTGGAACAGACAGGAACAAAGTGGAACAAGCATGTTCCACCCCTACCCATGGAACAAGCTGGAAAAGATGGAACAGACTTATGTTTTACCAATATAACCTCAAAATAAAATCCAATTTTTTTCTAAAACATCAAATGCGCCTTCTTTTTATATTTTATTCCTTATTTAAATTTTATTTATTTTGTTTTATATTTTTTAAATTTCACCTTAAGGTTCTCAAAATATTATTTTTATATGGCTTATATATTTTTGATTAATTTATGTAAATTATCAATATTAATATAGAAAATAATATAGAAAATGTTAGAAAATAAAAATTGAAAACTCCATTCACTTTTTATTTTGGGCCCACTTTAATCATCTTGAAAATTACTTTATAATAATATATTTTTATTATAAAAATATTTATTTCATTACAATTTAATAAATTACATAATTGATCAAAATATATAAACAAATTATCAGGGGTAATGTTATTTGTTCTGTTATGTTCAATTCTATTTTATCAAACGCTGAACAACTGTCCTGTTCTGTTATGTTCTGTTCTGTCCTGTCATGTCTGCGTACCAAACGCACCCTAACTGTGGTTGAGAAGTTGCGTTTTGGTTGAGAAATATGCTCCAACTTGCTGTCATTCTAGAAACTATGCTCCATAATGTGGTGGGCGACTTTTGTGCGATTTAAGTCGCCCAAGAGGTCGTGGGAGCCTCTTTTTAGCCCATTTTTTCAGTTTTAAGCCCCTTTCTTTCTATTCAACAATAGACATAATAAGGAACTTAAATATACATATTTTTAGGATAAAATAACATAAAAAGGAGATTTTAAGCCTATTAACATATATTAAAACTTGAATTCATAGCTATCATGCATACGTGGTTTTCAAATTTAATATTTGTTAACAAATAGGTAATTGATCTAGATGGATTACAATCCACAAGAAATAAAGAACATATGAAAAAGGGCCTAAAACACATATTTAGGGTCGTTTCTCAAAAGTTTACCTGGTAAGTAGTTATCGGTAAGAGTCAATACTTTAACTCTTTTACTAGGTCAAATTGTAGTACATCAACACAAAATCATATGCAACAATTTACCTGGTAAGCACTTACCAGGTAAAAGTTGTCACCCTCACTTAACGGGTAAGACTATATTCTTATCATTGCTCTTATCAGGTAAGATTCTTAGCCCTTGCTATGTAATCCAATAAGGTAAATGACTCGATAAACGCTTACCTATTAAGCATTTAGTAAACGACTTCCCGATTCTTATAAAATTGTAGAAATTGAACAGATACATCTTATACAAATTAACCAGTTACGAGAAGTTGTTTGAACGAAATTAAACGATCTAACAAGTTTTATTGTTGACTGTTAGGACAAAGTTAGACAATGTAACAAGCATTATCTTAATTGTTAGGACGAAACCGGACAACCAAATAGTACTCAAAAAATAAATCATTATATTTCTTTTTAATACACTTAGAGTTATTAGGTATTAGTTGCTTTAAATAACAATAAGAGTGAGGGTGCGTTTGGTACGCAAGCAGGACAAAACATGATAGAATGGGACAGAACATGACAGGACAGAACATGATAGGATGAGACCGAACATGACAGGACAGAACACCTGTTCAACGTTTGGTAAGACATAACTGGACATAACAGAACAAATACATGACCAATTTACCCCTAATAATTTTTTTATATATTTTGATTAATTATGTAATTTATTAAATTGTAATGAAATAAAACAATTTTATAATAAAAATATAATATTAGAAAGTATTCTTCAAGATGATTAAAGTGATCCCAAATTAAAAAGTGAATGTAGTTTTCAATTTTTATTTTCTAACATTTTCTATATTATTTTTAATTTTAATATTTAATAATTTACATAAATTAATCAAAACATATAAACCCTATAAAAACAATATTTTGATAACGTTATGGTGAAAGTTAAAAAAAATACAATAAAAAAATTTAAAGAATGAATAAAATATAAAAGGAAGGTGTATTTGATGTTTTAGAAAATAATTGGATTTTATTTTGAGGTTATATTGGTAAAACAGAAGTCTGTTCCAGCTTGTTCCATGGGGTAAGAGTGGAACAAGCTTGTTCCACTTTTGTTCCACTCTGTTCCATATAAAAGTCCTGCCAAATGTGGAACATGGATTCATGTTCTGTTCTATTCTGTCATGTCTAGTGTACCAAACGCACCCTAAATTATGACTTTCATTCTAATGGTTTGTTGTTTATAACTATTTTCGTCTCTGGTTTTTTTAAATTGTTTTTTTTGTCATTGTGGTTATTAATTTGTTTCGCTTTTCGTCTCTCTAACTAACTCTGTTAAAAAAGAGTTAAATCAAGGGTTGTTTGGTCATTTTCCCTTTTTTTTCCTATTATTTTTACACATGCTTAAAAACCATTTTATACAACCCATCCACTCTACACCCATTTTCTTCTTCCCCAATAAACACAACCATTCCTTCTTATCCTCCGACAATCGTGCACACCGATTTAATACCCTTTTGGGGGTGGGTTTTGATTTTCTGTAAAACGAACACAATAATCGTAGTTTATTACAATAATCTTATGTGTTAAAGTTTTTTTTAATCGATTTCGAGAGATTTTTTTCGGTATTTTTGGTAGATTTCAAGAGTTTTTTTTTGGTTGATTACGAGGTACGATTGCACTTCCAAAAGAATACGGTAGCACCTTCTAAAACGATACGGTTGCATCTTTCACGAAACCAAAAACTTTTACCCTTCGTCAGAGAAATAATAGGTTGGCACGTGCCACCATCTGCCTTTGACCGGGTCCGTCAGAGAGGGTGCATTTGTTAATCACCATAATATCAGGGATGTTTTTTGAATATAAACTAAACCTAAGGGGCTGAAGTAAAAATAGATTACTCGGTTTTTTCTCCGTATTCCCGCAGCCTTAATGCCGACAGTTTGTCATCGAACTTACCATTACTCGTTCAAATAATTGGTTATTACGTCTTCATCAACGACGAACAGGGCGACATTTGAAGCTGCATATTCTCAACTCTTCTCTAATCGTGCATTGGATTTGTTATTGGTGCAAGATTGTTTCAATTTTTGAAGAATTCAGTGACCGAGTATATAAACTGTACTTCTTTTTTCTCTGATTGGGGGTTTTAAGAAATTGTTTTACGGTTAGTGAGTTTTGATTTGTTTTGAGTAAAAATGGAGTCAATACCACCAGTTAGGTTTACGTTGGGGAGACAGTCGTCAATGGCGCCGGACCGGGCATCGGGTTCTGATTCGGAAGATGAAGAGATTGATGGATTGGATGCAATTGATCCTAGGGTTAGGTTGATGTTTTTTTCAAGTGAGGGTAATTTGGATGGGATTAAGGAGCTGTTGAGTTCAGGAACTGATGTTAATTTTAAAGATATCGATAATCGGACTGCGTTGCATGTGGCGGCTTGCCAAGGGTTTTGTGATGTTGCTGAGTTGTTGTTGGAAGGAGGTGCGGAAGTTGATCCCAGAGATCGATGGGGTAGCACGGTAAGATTTTAATATTTTCGTTTTTAATGTTTGTGTTTTGTAATTTAATCGGTGTTTATTGGTTAATTGGTGATGATAATTGTGATAAAAGGGAAATTCGAGATAGAAATTCAGGATCATTGATAACTAATAATAAAATTAACTTTAATGGCAATGCATTTTTTCGATTAAATATGCAAAGATTTATCACTTTGCATGGAAATATTTTGAGGTATTGACATATATTTGCCCTTTTATGTATGCCTACTGGCTGTTGCCTTTTGGGATTTGATGGATGAAGGCATTATGATCATGACATGTTAAAATTATATTGTGTCAAGTCTATAGTCTCTTTTGTGTGGGTAAACTTGGTCACTTGGAGGAGTATATACTGTAGCCAAATCTGATTTTTACAAAACAATTTTTGATTTTTTGTCTATTGTAAACATGTGGTATATACTGTTTTGGATTTTGTAGGTCATCCTCATCATATCTTGCTAAAATGATGTCATCTACATAGACTATTAGAATGTCATTTTTTTCTGATTGAGACCGTCAAACAATGTGAGATTATACCACTTGTTATTTGAAGTAAATAACCCTAAGAATTTGAAATATTCCCTGGTATGGAAGTAGCTCGTCAAGGATAGGAAAGGAAATACATACTTGATCTACCGAAAGAAACATGAATGCTCAGATGGAACCTCACAAGTTGGACTTGAGAACCGAAAGTGCACAAGGAGATATCAAACCCTAATTGGGTGTCTCACCCGATCTTGCTCACAAAAGACCTGATATTAGGGGTGTAGTTAGTGTTAGCCAAAATATGCACAACCCAATTGAAGATTACTTCACGACAATATACAAGATTTTACAGTATTTGAGGATGACATGTGGGAAGGGATTATTCTTTAGAGAAACATAAAAACGGAACGTTGGGAGCTACTTAGATGTAGACTAGGTTGGAGATGTAAATGGCGACATCATCATTCTTCCAGATAAATCAGCCCATTGTAAACATCTGCAGTTAACATGCAAGTCAACACTTGGTCAACGGTTGTTCAGGCTTTCAATGTTAGTATAATAGACCCACTTAACTTATTATTTCATGAGTTGCTTGCACAGGCATAATAGTATGCTGTATGCAGAAGTGGTTGAATGGATTAACCAACGACATATGAAGGGATTGATTCTTTCCCATGTAACGGAGTATAATGCCCATTCTAGTTTTATAAAGACATAATAATCTTAACAGACCAACAGTTAGTATTTATTCCCATGTTGAGTTATCCTATCTTACCCACATATGGTAACATACCTGATGAATTAAAGATATAAATAGATATGAATGGAATAGTAAACAAACTAATAAACCTGTAAAATCTTCCCATGAATGCTTCAATGGAGCTCCAGGAAAATATCTTCCACAATCAACAACAGTTGTGAGTTGTGACACCCCTCGTCAAGGCATACCTACTAGCTCGGTCCAATACTTGCCATCTTTCTTCAACTGAGACATCCGGAATGCAGGAAAGAATAACCTTCATTGCAGAATCAATCATCAGGCATGTTAACCTACAAAAACAAGCCTTTAGATCTTCTAAATGGACTGTCACGGTTAGTAATTATAGTTACTCTTATTTGTCCTTGAACAGCCTGCAACTTTGCACAAAAAAAGGATCACTTATGCTATCACATCAATTTCACACAACTCTTCTTCTATGGACTTGTGCAAACTGCAATCTGAAACAACGAATGGAATTTTTGCATATTCATCAATGAGGAGAAACCTCATATATATGCACAGATTTACAGGTGAATAGGATAAACATAAACCATTAGGCTAAACTACATACTATCAAATAAAGACAGAGATAAGATAACAATACAATATAACATGATATGCTTATAACACTCCTCAAGTTGAAGCATGGATGCTATTCATAATTTCATACCCAACTTGTTGCAAATGAAATCCATTTGAAACGTCTGAATAGTTGGTGGACTTGATGAGGTTCCAACTATTATGAGATGATAATCAGCCTTATATGCTTGGTTCTGTAGGGGAAAACATGATTCTAGGTTATACAAAAGGCAAATTGATTACTGCAATATAGCCTTGCAATTTCTCTGGGATGGAACCCAATTCGTATAACAACCATCTGGTCCAAGTCATCCCAAATGTAACATCTGTCATGGCATAATTATCTGACATAGCACTAGAATGAGATACCATAGGCTGCTTTTTTACTCTTTCAAATTACGAGATTCTGACCAACAAAAATACACCACTCAGTGGTAGGCCTCTATGTGATGGGGAAACCTGTCCAATCGGCATCAGAAAAGCCGACAATTTTTGAAGGTTCTTCCTTAGTGAAAGCATCAGCCCTGCAGTGTCGAAGATCAGTAAAAGCTATTGTGTGATGGTGAACTAATTAAGTTCACCCTAAAATTACCAAGCCCATTGGGAATCCTAAGGCTGGTAATTTTAGGGTGAACTTAATTAGTTCACAATCACACAATAGCTTTTACTGATCTTCGACACTGCAGGGCTGATTATCATCAAATATTCGTTGGTGTTGGTATACAAAAAGATTCACAATGTGATACACGAAAATGAAGTATATAATATATATATATATATATATATATATATAGAGGCTTCCTTAAAATGCAAACCTTGCATTTGTTGCACCCTCTTACAAACCAGTGTGCATATGTGCACAATGTGCATATACATATGTATATGCATACGTGCAAGAATATACATTTAATTGACATACATTCATATGGGATAATGCATATATGCATCTCTGATTATGCATATATGCACACTGGTTTGTAAGGGGGTGCAACAAATGCAAGGTTTGCATTTGATTTGTATCCTATATATATATATATATATATATATGGCAAATACTCACGCACACTCCTTACCTTTGGGGAGGTTTTAACCCATGACCTCTTGGGAGGCTGGACTCGACCAGGATACCGCTGGGCCAAAGACCCTTTGGTGATACACGATTGTGGTATGAGGTTTTACATGACTTTAAGTCTTGTATTTTAAAAAAGACCAATCCTTCTAAAAGATGTCACATTATTCTTTGAATTGTTTGGTTATATCTAGTGTCTTGGTTGTTCGTTTCATGAAAAAATTGGTCTCTAATTAACCACTTGTTCAGTTGTTTGTTTAGCACGTAAGAGAAGTTTCTAACTAATACCAGCAATAACAATAGATACTACATACACCAATGCTTAGATGCCTGAATCTGAACATATTCGGAAATGGCCCACTAATATTCCATTTAAATTATATGGTCTATGACTCTGCCGTTCCTAAATAAAGATCGAATAAGAAACATAAAAATAATAATTCAGAAAAGAAGATGAATGCAATGTTTTCTCTCTATTTTTACTATACTTGTTGACTTCTTCTCTTTGAAGCTTATATTTGCTTGAACAGCCTCTTGCAGATGCAATCCATTACAAGAACTATGACATGATCAAACTCTTGGAGAAACATGGTGCCAAACCTCTGGTAAGTTCTTATGCTTCTTGTGTGTTAAATAAACTTTCTATTTTACTATTTAGCAACAACAACAGAATCCTTTATCACAAAATCGTTGGGGTAGGCTGAAAATGAAACCAAAAAATAAATTATAAAATGTGAAAACCAAAAGCAAACACTATTTCTTTTACTGGTCTCTCTTTTTTAATGCTCTATCTGCTTAGATGGCCCCTATGCACGTAAAAAATGCCCGGGAAGTTCCAGAATATGAAATCGCTGCTAAAGAACTTGATTTTACAGACAGCGTTGACATTACTAAGGCAAGTGATCTACAATTCTGTTAATTTTGCTTTAATTTTAAAAATTATGTATCGGGCGTATTTTCAGCTAATTGATAATTATGACCAAGTTTTATGGTCATGCTCTTTCCACTCTAGCATCCTTTCTATTTTGTGGATTTGCTTTTTCTTTGTTCTTAATGCCTTACGGGCTGTTTATTTTATAATGGCTTAATCACTCAACCATTAATCAGTGTTTGTTTTTTTTGCTTAATTTAATTAGGTAAGGCACCGTGTATCTGCTGTCCATATTCGAGATTTTTTATCCATTAAGTTCTGAATTTATTAAGTTGTCTTTAAGCATTAATCTGTCCGGATAAATTAAGATAAGTTGTCGTTTGATTTTTGTACCATTTTAACCTTATGTCTAGATAAGTATTGAATGAAAATAAACTGTTCGATAAATATTTAAAATGACAATTTAATATATTTAAAGTAACATAAATAATATGTGAATTCAACGAGTTCATAACTCTAACACAATACTTAATAACTCAAAATATATTTAAACCAATAAAGTATTATTGTTTGATTACAATTTTTTTAATTTATGCATGCCGGTAAACTATTTATTATTTAACGAGACGTGTGATTAAAAATTGTAGGACAAGGGTAATTTTGGAAAATATGCCGGTATGCATTTTTCACGGTTTATTATGGAACTGGTGCCTAAACTTCATTTATTACCCTAACAACCGTCTAACAGATCCGGTAACCTCGAGGGTAAAATGGTCTTCTTGTTAGGACAAAGGACCAAAGCCGTGAGAAAATGCAAACCACAAAAGGCATTCTATGTAATAAATGAAGTTTAGGGACCAGTTTCATAATAAACCCCATACCACAGGGACCAAATCCATACTTTACTCTTTTTTTATTATGTACATATTTGGGAGAATAAGAAAAGTTAGCTTGAACAAATTCTTTTTTGATCTCTTACCTTGTTGCATGTGCAATATACAAAAAATCTATAAATTACCGGTCTAACTACGAAGGGTGGTTTACCGGTAAAATTATATAATATTTTCGTACTTGAGGATTAACTGCCGTCATTTTTTTATAATGCTGTATTTGTTCTTCTAGGGTACCTTCACCATAGCTTCATGGCGTGGAACTAAAGTTGCAGTTAAAAAGCTTGGAGATGAACTTTTTACCGACAAGAACAAAGTGTGGGTTGTTTATTTACCAACAATATGTTATGTGATTTTTAACTTAATATGTCTTTTCTTTTCTAATCTTCGGGTTATCAACAGGAGGGCTTTTAGGGATGAGCTCGAATTACTTCAAAAGATACGACATCCAAACGTGGTTCAGTTTCTGGGTGCTGTAACCCAAAGTAGTCCAATGATGATCGTGACAGAATATTTACCAAAGGTTTACCTTTCTCTAAGCATAAACCAAAGTAGTGCATACATATCGGCTTCATATATCTATATATATGGTCAGGTTCAGGGGAAAACCTCAAAAAGAAGGAAAACTGAGGAACACCTTGATAGCCCTTCATCTCGACGGTATGCACTTGTGCATACAAGTAATTTGTAACATGCACACGTGCATAAAAATAAAAAAACAACTTAGTTTACTTGTATGCACAAGTGCATACCGTCCAGACGAAGGGCTACCAGAGTGTTCCTCAGTTTTCCATTTTTTTGAGTTTTCCTTGAACCTCCATCTCTCTCTCTCTCTCTCAATCAATTTTTGCATGTATATTGCAGGGTGATCTTCGTCCTTTTTTGAAGAGGAAAGGAGCACTAAAGCCATTAACAGCTTTAAAATTTGCCATGGATATAGCAAGGTACTTGTCTTTTACCATGTTTGCTAAAATAGATACTGATTTATGATCCCTATGTTTTTATCAATATAATAATATATTTTTAGTACTTCGGTTTTGGACACAAATTTAAAATTGAAACTACACACTCTTCTTGTTCCCATTTCAGGGGGTTGAGCTATTTACATGAGAATAAACCAGAACCAATTATTCACAGGGATCTAGAGCCTTCGTAAGTTCTACTACAAAGTTGATGCATCTGATAGCAATAGCATGAGAAAAGTAGTGAAGTTTGTTTTTCATAATTGTTGAATAGTTTCATTTTTTTTATGCGAGTAAGAAAACAGGAATATTTTGCGGGCTGATTCTGGACATTTAAAAGTCGCAGACTTTGGAATCAGTGAGCTGGCGAAAGTCACTGAGAAAGTCAAACAGGAAAAGCTCATGTCCTATAGTGAGACTACCTGTGAGTGTTACTTTATAGTTTATACATATATATTGTGTATATATATAGAATCTACAGTTTACTCTTGATTTACTAAATAATTTACATATTATTCACAGTAAATGTTAATTTTGTTATTACTTATAATTAAAGAAAAATTATACAAATTCAAGTAAAGGGTACTTTGGTCATTTTCCATTATTTTGTCCAACTAATAAGCTACATTCTGTAAACCAAACATACATATTCCAATTCATTTGATAGATTACATTTCATTTTATGAGTTGATTATTTGGTATAACAGGGAGATATGTTGCTCCAGAGGTCTTTAGAAATGAAGACTATGATACCAAAGTGGATGTTTTCTCATTTGCCTTAATTTTACAAGAGGTATGCCTTTATAATCTTTTTATTTTTTCTGTAAGTAAAACATTTATGGAAGGCCCGTATGATCTGATTTATTGTTTGTGATTGCCCTTTTACAAATAAGTATTCGTATTCTTGGTTATAATTGACAAGTTTCTACTGGTCGTGTGAAATCGTGACTATCTAATCCTTTATTCCTTTCATTTGCTGAAGATGATTGAAGGGTGCCAACCATTCTTCATGATGAGTGAAGATGAGGTACCTAAAGCATATGTTGCAAACCAACGCCCTCCTTTTAATGCTCCATCAAAGTCTTATGCCCATGGTCTTAAAGAGTACGTGACCTCTATTTGTTATTTTAATTGCATTTATTGTGCAAGAATGTGCTTTTTTTCTTATGTTAGAGCATCTCCATCAGATTCTCCAAAATTTCTCCAAAATGGAGAATCAAAAGTCAAAATCTCTAAAAAATCTCCAACAGATTCTCCATTTTAGAGAATCCAACATTGACTATAATAATAAAATATTTCATTCATCTATTAAAATATTATTTCTCTCTCTAAATATTTACTTTCAAAGTTTGCTATTGGTGCTTTCATGTAGTAATCATTTTTTGGGTTATCTCTATATTTGGAGAAAAACTCATTCTCTCTCCTACTTTCTCCATTTTGGAGATAGTTTTGGGAAAGCAGTTGGAGCAAAGTTATAGCTCAAAATCCCCATTTTCTCCATTTTGGAGAAGCTGTGGAGATGCTCTTAGTTCTCTACTATACACACTCCATATAAAAATGGAAGGCTCAACTATATAACAAATAAATACTAAATTGTTCATACTCATGTTTATGTGTTATATGGCACCATTTGACTTTAAGAAAAGAAGCTATGGATATTTTTTACAAAATCGTCATTGGTCTATTGGTTATTTCGTTGCTTTTCGTATGTGAGGTCCTTTGTTCGAGTTTCTTTATCCAAGTTTGTTTATTCAGAAACATAATAAACCTGAAATTAGAAGCTAAAGACTAAGAAAATGATACAAATGGGATTCAAACCCATGTCTAGAAGGGGAGAAGAGACTATGCAAACCATCTCTGCCAAGAGAAACTTGTGTTATTATTGTAGTTTCAAGATATATATGGTGGGCCCCAAAAAGTAATATGGTGGCACCTTTCTTGACCTTAAATATTTTTACACTACGATAGAGGAATGAAATGGTGGCCCGTGCCACCGTATGCACCATAATGGGGTCCGCGCATTCTTAGTTTGTTGTGGATGTGCATTATGATTAAACTTGAATTATGGGGTGTGATGTTTGTTAATCTATTTTGAAATCTGAAGCTGATTTCTACTAGAATATTAGTCTATATGTAATAAGACCAAAATACCCTCCAAATGATTTTACCATAAAAGAGCAGGTTCTCAGAGAGGCTCAAAAGTCAAATTTGGATTTGGAAGTCCTATACACCCCCCAAGAAGACCTTTGTATTTTAAATCTTGACAATATGTGTACTAACCAAAATACTCTTTTGATACCTCTCTTTGGGAATGAGATTACAAAGCTCATGTGGGGTTATCAAGATTATAAAAGATTAATGGGTGTTCTTTTCTTGATCTTTGTAACTCATTCACAGGTTGATTGAAGAGTGTTGGCATGAGAATCCAGAGGAGAGACCGACATTCAGGAAAATAATCACTCGGTTGGAATCAATTTACTATTCCATAAATCGTAGGAGGCGTTGGAAGGTATGTATTTCTCTCTCCGTAAAAGATGCAACAAGTTTTTTTACTTTTTTTGTGTGTGTGTAGAACACACAATCATGGTGTAAACTTGTGGTTCAGGTCCGACCGTTGAGGTGGTTTCAGAAAATGGAGACGATGTGGAAGAAAGAAGATTCAGAAAGAAGTAGTCGTGACCGTTCATCTCGTATCTAATATAATTAACGGTCTAAAACTTGTGTGCCCTTTTCAACTCATGAACTAACCATCATGGAAGCTAGAAAAGCAAGAGAAGGCGGTTTGTTGACAAAAAGGCGTGCAACGATATTCTTTACGGGGTTTTGTCTACATATCGATATGTCATTTTTTCGTTCCGATTTGTTGTTGTGAAACTTCAATATATTACTGAAAGATGTCACAACTGTCGAGTATTATTGCGGTTACGGTTGAATAAGAATATGGCTCGAGACCATTTCATACTTATGCTGATTCATTGAATTGCATAGAGGATAATTAAATGAGAACCATAAAAAGTTTGAGAACCGTGAGAACAAGAAATTATGTATTGTTTCACATCGTAAAGTAATAGACGTGGAAACACAACACACAATCTGATTATTTTTAATGTTTAGTTTTCTGAATAATTAATTAAAAATGTTTAGTTATTAATATATTATTTAAACTCTTATGAGAATATATAAGTAGTTACATATAAAAAGAAATGCATAGACTAATCTTTAGGCAGCTAGGAATGATATGGAATCATTGCATATGAACCTTCATGGTTATAAGGGATTTGGCAGCATTTGGATTCAAACTCGAGGAAGATTAGATTTTTACTACATCCTCATGGATTTTAACCACGTTACAACTCAATTGTTCATCTGTGTACCCTTGCATTGACCGAGTTATATATGTAATCATTTTATATGTAGTTATTTGATTTGAGATCATGAAGTTTGTTGTATTTGTGTGCTGTAACTGCAGGGCCGTCCCTGGGGGAGGACGGGTCGGGCGCACGCCTAGGGCCCAAAAGAAATAGGGGTCCAAAGTTTTAAGTATATACTATATAGTAGTAGTTAGAAAAATCGTAAATAAAAAAGACAAAAAATTTAGTATATAATGGGACCCAACAAGAACTTAACATTATATTAAAGACCTAAACATGTATTCATTAATTACACTGGACAATAAAATTTGTAAAAAGTTAATTGATCTTTCATTTTATAGTATTGCTTATTATTTCTCTAAGCATTTTTTTATCTGACACTAATATCTAAAACTATTTTTGCCTAAAAACCTTGATACATACTTTTTTGATTATTCCATCCACATGAATTTTGTTTTTGTGTTAGAATATAATAGATTTTTATTATTAATTAAGAAAACTTCTACCTTTTGAAAAAATTACCCAACTATATGAGACGACCCAACGTATATCTATATATTTAGGGTTTCAAAACTATTTTCTTTTTTCATACATAATTGACTCCTTATTACCTAATATTCAGTGCATGAATCTTAAGTACTCTCTTATCTCTAAAACAAGAATAAGATCTCAAACTATAACCAATATGGACTTTTGATATTAAGATTTATGGTTCTTAAAAAGTTTGTTTCAACTCTAAAAGTTTAAAATGGTGATGAAAATCATTAACATCAGGTAACATGTGGAAACTCAACTGATTTATGTTGATTTACCTAAAGTGTTACTCTGAATGGTCAATATAGTGACCTCAAATGATTTCAGTCTTAATATTAAAGACATATCATAAGATGCCTTTGATGATGGAACGGATTGACGATGTTATGTAAAAGATATATGATAGATATTAGATAATATTAATTTAGAAATAATTATTGATTGATCTTGCGCTAGGAATACCTGGAAAAACGGTTTTATATAAATTAATATTTTTTGAATTCAATATTATTTTTGATGATATAAACAATATATTGAAAAAAAAACTTCGTAGTTATTAAGGGCCCATTTCTACATTTAGTCCAGGGCCTATAAAATGTTAGAAACGAACTTCTGTAACTTAATGACATAATGACCGTTAGGTCTTAGAAACTAATATTTCACATATGTTAATAGAATTTGTGTGCTATGTTATGTTCTACCCTATCCTGTCTAGATACTAAACACACTCTTTAAGAGAAATAACAAATGTGGTTGTTTTTACACACCATAATAACTAATTTGTAATTTCCTAAGTATATAGAGCAAAAGTGTTATAGCCACCTAATCACATGGACCAAATTTGCAGTTTACTCTAGAATTAATTAACTCATATTCTTCTTGAAATCATATTAACTCGCAATAAATCATTTGTAACCTCTCACCCAATATTAACTCTCACTGTAACAAAATTGGATCTATAAAATGTCAAAAATTTTTAAATGTCTTAATAGATCACTTTATAAGACTTAGAAGTCGTTTATCAAACGCTCATCCCCGTAAGCACTAACCAAGTCATTACCTTATCGGATGAATATGACATGGACCAAGAATCTTACCCGCTAAGAGCTCAGATAAGGACCGGGTGTCTTACCCGATAAGTGAAAACGAAGACTCTTACCAAGGTTAGCGCTTACCGGGAAAATTGTTGCAAACGATACCATTTTGGTGGACTAAAATCTTACCCGGTAAGTAAGTGATAGTGTTACTTTTACCGGTAAGCGCTTACCGGGGTAAGTGTTTCGTAAACGGCCCCTTAATTTATAGGAGCAAAAAATAAAGTGTTCTATCTAAAGGCGTTGTAATAAGTTTATAAGACATTTTTTAGCGTCGTAACAAGTTTTTAATCTTTATAGAAAAGCGATGTATTATTTATTTTATTGGACATTACTTGAAAAAGTGTTATAGAAACAAATGACCTATAAAAAGATGTTTATATGACAATTTCTAAAAAAAGTCCTATAAAATAGCTAACGGGATGCTCTATATTCAGAATGTCCTAAAAATTGTTGAGACACCAAAAAACATTAAAACATTCTATATCTTATTAGAACGCCTTTAAATAAGACATTATATTTTTGGTCTTATATTAAGACGTTTAGAAATCGATGGCGTCCTAAAAATCCAATTTAATATAACGTCCAATATAAAAACCCCAAAAAATATCAAGAATAACACATCTCCAGGAAGATCCCAAAAATATTATGAAAACTTAACTTTCACTAAAAAAGAAAAGTTTATATATGTGTATATATATGTGTATATATATATATAGGGGTGTGTACGTTTCAAATGAAAACTCACTTTTCATTATGCACATGGGAACAATCTTAGTCATTGATCAAAATTTAGAAAACTAATCAATTGTTAAAACATAATAAAATTAATTGAGAAATGATTAAGGGAAAAACTGGAAATTTGAATCAAAGCCTACCATATATGACTTTTTATTTTCTTTTTTAATTAAAATTTTTTACCCCCTTAAAGTTTAAAATAAATTATCTTAAAACTTCATAATATTTTAATCAAACAAATTACATCAAAAAACAAGAATCCGTGCTCTTCGATATGACATCCATCTCGATATAGTTTTTTTAACCGTTTTTACGTGAAATGCTATATATGTGTTATTTTCATTATGAATATGCATACACGTCCCTGCATGTCCACATTCAGTATAAATAACAAATATGAACGTTAATTCACTATTTATGACGAATAATACAAATGTGTCCACATTCATTAATCATGAATTAGTATATTATTCATCATGAATATTGTATTATTCATCCTGAATATTGTATTATTCATTATGAATGATACATTATTCATGATAAATAATATATGAATGACCCATGAAGATGTGGACACATGGCGCATTCTCTTTTGTTTTCCGATTCACAACCGAAACTTGGTTTTATTCATTATGGATATGTATGCATATCCACGGGTGTCCACATTCAGTATGAATAACAAAGGTGAACGTTCATTCACTATTCATGATGAATAATACAATTCAAGATGAATTATACAACATTCAGGATGAATAATACACAAATTCGTGAATCGTGTATTATTCACCCTGAATGATGTATTATTCATCTTGAATGATACATTATTCATGATGAATAATACATGAATGGCCCATGAAGGTGTGAAGACGTGGCGCACTCTCTTTTGTTCCCCGATTCACAACCGAAACTCGATAGGTTCTCGATTCGTCTCGATGGGTGTTGGGTTACGGTTATGAAGAACGCAATGCCTTACAACGTTGAAAAAAGTGTTGAAGAAGACGATGTTGAGTTACGGACTTACGCTGTCGATGTGTTGTATACACTTGAACGTACATAATCCTTCTCTAATACCTGCTATAGCCTATAGACAAGCTAAAATAAGGGTCCACCTTCATGCTTTAAGCCTATAATAGAAAGGGTATAAAGAGGTATCCTTAACGTGGTAACCCCGTTTTCACGGTTTAGGCTGCTCCCATTTCGCTCGCCGCTACTACGAGAATCACTTTTGCTTTCTTTTCCTTCCTCTTTTCAAAGAAGTGAGTCTTAGACCATATGTAGTTCTTGGTCATTTTTTTATAATGAATATAACACATTTATAGCATTTCACGTAAAAAACGGTTAAAACAAAAAAACTATATCAAGATGGATGTCATATCAAAGAGCATGAAATTCTCGTTTTTTGATGTAATTTGTTTAATTAAAATATTAGTAATCTTTAAGATAATTTATTTTAAAGTTTAAGGGGGGTAAAAGTTTTTTTATTAAAAAATAAAATAAAAAGTCAAAAATGGTAGACGTAAGTTTAAATATTTTTTCTTTTTACCCCTAATTATCTAATTATTAATTCTAATTAAAAATTATATTTAATATGAGTTGTTGGATCAATAGAGATAGAGTAACCGAGATTCGTCCTCACGTGCATAATGAAAATTGAGTTTTCATTTGAACCTTCATTTCTCTCTCTCTCTCTCTCTCTCTCTCTCTCTCTCTATATATATATATATATATATATATATATATATATATATATATATAGAGAGAGAGAGAGAGAGAGAGATAAAGAGAGGAAATATCTGTGGCATTGGCTAATGATACGTTCTTCTGCTCCAGATATCTGAACGATTCATTTGCAAGCGATTCTGGAAAGGAATTGAGGAAGACCTGTTTAAGGTTGACATCGTCAATACCGTGAAGACAGTAAAACCGTTTTGACATATGTAAACCATGGCTTTTATACAAGCTTTGCAACCCTCTTTTTGCCAATTAAAATCTTTTTATTTTTATTATATTTTTAAGGATAGTATTGTCTTTTTACTTTTTAACGATTTATTATGACAATTATCTTGTAATGAACCTTTCCTATTTTTTGGGTTATTTTTGTAAAAAAGGTTAATACCGGCAACCCTAAATCGGCTGCCTATCCATAATATAATGTGGGGGCATACCTGACTCACTCAGCGATTGTGGCTATGAGGGTGTATTGGGATCGAACCTGAGACCTTCTGCTTTTTATACAAAGATGCCCCCACTCATTACCAACTGAGCTACACGCCATTGACTTTTTTTTTGGGTTATTGATAATGGCAACCGTTTAATTTAGGAATTGTTTTTTTATTATTGTTTTAGTAAATAATGAAAGCGACATTACATTATTTTTATTATGGTTTTCATCAATGGAGAGTTCGATTGAGACTTGTGTTGTTAAGTGTCTCATTAAATCATGATATGAGTTTTTTTTGGTTATTGAAATCATGAGTTTTTAAGTAATCTATATCTATATCTTTATATATATATATATATATAAAAAACAAAAACCATGAAAAATGACATGGTACAATGTGGATTGAGATTTCTTAAATATTGAATTGTGGTTTACTTTGGCTACAGGGCCGGCCCTGGGCCATGGCAAGTGTGGCTTGGGCCATGGGCCCCAAGTCCAGTAGGGGCATCACAAAATCCTAGGGCTTATATATATAGCATCAATTTTGGGCCCAAACCATATTACCATTTGATTTACTTACAGCCGGCCGAGAGTTATCTGTCGATGGATTGAAATCGAGAAGATTCCTGCGTGCGAATAGGAAGAGCCGAGACAAGAGTGCTGCGTGCGAAGTTGCGAACGGTGCGATTGATTAAAAATTTGAAATCGAATCATCTCACTCTCTCTCGTTCCGTCTTGATTGATTCGTTCCAGACGTTCCTAAATGGCTAAATCGTTGCTGCCCTAGTGCCCTCCCTAAATCAGAATTCAGATTTCAGAACAGAAGTGTTGCTGACTTGCTGTTGGAATTTGGATTTAACTAAGAAGAACTTGGATTGCTTGATTTGCTTCTGCGGTTCCGCCTAAATCAGGTGTTTTCTATCCTTTTTTAAACTTTGAAGTTTGAACTTGTTGTGGTTTGCTTGCTGTTGTTCATTGTTGTGGTTTGGTTACTGTGTTAGGTTTATTTTTTTTGATTATTTGTTTATTGTTTACTTGTTTAGCTAGGCAATTTCACGTCTAAATATGAAATTTGGTGATTTAAATATCAAATGATGGTTTGGGTCTTCAGGATTATCAACAGTTGGTGGTAGTTTGGAGATTTAAATATTAAATTTAGAGGTATAAGGAGGTTTAAATCTGAAAATTGATTCTTTCAACACTTTTTTCATAGGCCTATCTATACATCAGTTTATGACCATCAAGTTGGGTGTTGTATTGGTTCAAATTCATAACCATGTTTATTTGTTGTTGGTCCTTTACTAGTGGCTAGTTATCTCGATTCTTTCTACCATCAAATGTCCCCAGGTGATTATATTTAGTCTATAAGAATGTTGCCCTATGCTCAAGTGGGTTGGGATCTGATTTGGAGGCTGTTGTGCTTCATCAGATGTTTAATAAGATCATATTTCTTACTTCTGTTATGGTTTTTGTTAGTCCCAGATGGCTATAACAAGTATTGTAGAAGAGGGGGGGGGGGGGGGGGTTGAATACAATACTCAAAATTTTCACAATTTTAATTCTATTATTTGAAAATCTTTCAACAAGAATTACACATAGAAAACTTAAGACTGTTGCGGAAAAGAACAGATAAACTATTCTAACAATCTTACACAAAGTATACTATCAAAAACAACTAAGAACACTTAGAACAAAGTTATAAGTTTTTGAGGCAAACTGGAAATTCTTGCACTGAGAGAAATCTTCCAGTTTGCGTAGAATATTTAGGAGCACACAGTAATCTTTAAGTCTCTCAAGATGTTCGTCTTTTCTGCATGGAGAGGTCTTCCTTTTATAGTGACAAGGAGTGTGCAAGCATTGAATGCTTGGGACACTTGTCATCTTCACACTTGCTGAGGATGTTGACTTCTGGAGAGTTGTGAAGTCCTTGTCACCTTTTACAAGGTACAGTCAGAAGAGCCCATGCAGAAGAAAAGGACTTTGCATGGTAATGGATAATAAGACAAAATGTCACTTTATCCATGTAGAAAATATCTTCTCAATTTGTCTTCTAAAGATTACACCACCGAAGGAAACTTGGGATATGTGACACATCTTTGGAGAAAGCATATTTGAAACTTCTTTGAGATCCCACCGATGATAGCTTTGGGATATGTGACACATCTTTGAAGAAAGCATCTTTGAGACTTCTTTGAGATCCCACCGAAATTGGACTTCCATTGGTGGGATTCTTTGGCCGAAACAGAGAGAGATTTCGGTAGAGATATGTCCACCGATGTGTGAGAACACCATCGGTGGACAATGACTTGTATGTGTTGAGAAAAGATCTTTCACTTCCACAATGAGAGAATCTTTAATCTTGATTTTGGTTGATCTTTGACTTCACCAAACATTTGCTATCTTGTACAATCCATTACAAAGAACCATGCATCCAAAATTTCTCTAAGTATAAAATGTTTTTCAAGGTATAAAAGGAGATCATGAGGTCATCTTCAAATCTTGATGACCCAACAATCTCCCCCTATTTGATGATGACATCCATACTTAGAAAAACATGAGTAAGACAGAGAATAATGCATATTGACCCTTCTTTACTCTTTTGGGTTCTTTTTCACACAATCCATTTTTTTTATTTTTTTTTATTTTTTTTATTATTTTTTGTGTGTGTATGTATATATGATATTTACATATAAGAAAAAAATAAAAAAGGTATAGCTGTACAAATAATTGAAAGGAAAAAGAAAGAAGTATAAACAGTATGAACAGAATGAATATTACTTGCATCTTTGGAGGGGCGAGTTGAAACTTGTGTCTTGGCTTGAGGATTCTTCATTTTGATCAGCAGCCTGTTGATGTGTTGAAGAACTTTATCTTTCAGACACTTTTGCTTTTCTTCAGATGTTTCAAATCTTCAAGTCATTCACTTACTCCAAAAGATTTCAACCAAGAGAATCTGTGGGTTTTGATATGAGACAACCCATTATGGTGACAAACTTTGAGGAGGGTTGAGTTTGAGTGAATCAGCCTCAGGATGCTTCTGCCAGTCTCTTGCATTTTCTTTCTTTCTTTTGGCATCTTCAGCTCTTCCTGTTCAACATCAGCATCCTTTGTCTTTGTTTTGCTCCCCCTCAGTAGATTAGTCGGTTTTGTGTTTCTCCTCCTCAGTTAGATCCGCCCGGACTGATGTGCTCCCCCTTGACCGGTCCGTCGATTTCCTCATTTTTTCAAGTTGGTCGCTGGATATGAGTACTGAGGGTTGATGTTGCTCCCCCTCAGATGAATTCTCCCCCTCAGCGGCCGACGCAGGAAAAACACCAAGAGTAAATGAAAAAATCGGCCGAAAATTGGCAATTTTCGGTAGGAAAATCTGGAGTTTTTTTTTTTTTGCTTTCCCACCGAAAATTAAGGAGATCCACCGAAAATTGACAATTTTCGGTAGGCAAATCGGTAGGGTTTTTTTTTTTTTGCTTTCCCACCGAAAATTAAGAAGATCCACCGAAAATTGGAAATTTTCGGTAGGAAAATCGGTAGGATTTTTTTTTAATCATTCCCACCGAAAATTTGCAAGAGTTAGACAAAAATTCGGTGAAATTTCTTGAAGAGGTTGAGGGAAATCTGCTAAGACATCTTCAGTAGAGAGTGGAGAAAGTCTTCTAAGGCATTATGGAGAAAATCTTCAAAGAGAAGAAAAGATTGGGATTTCATCTTCCAATTTTTGATTACCCAAAAAGATTGAGTTTGAGGATTTGGGTTGACATCTGCAGAAGAGTTTGTAGTGGGTGGATTTTATGAAAAGGAGAGATGGGTTGCAAACCAAAAGTGAAAAATGATAGAAGAAGGGATGGGATGAGGAGATGACACATAGAAAGTTTGTTCTGGTAAGAGAGAGGGTTTTGGGAGATGGAGTGTCTCATCGATTGAGGTTTGTTGGAGTAGGATGTGGAGAAATTTGAGAGAGATAAAGTCTTTAAACAATGGCACATAGAAAGTTGGGTTAGGTGAGAGGAAGGGTATATGAGAAGCTAGATAAAATTTGTGGGGAAGTCGGCAAGTCGGCAAGCTGAAGATCTGTAGGAATGAAGTGTAGCTCAATGTCACCTTTGGAGATGAGGTCCCTGATGAAATGATATCTGATAATGATATCTGATATCTATGTGCTTTGATTTGGAATGAAGAACTGGATTGTTTGCAATAGTTATTGCACTTGAGTTATCACACAGAATTGGGACTTTGGAATAGATTTGAGCAGAGTCCCTTAGTTGATTTCTCATCCACAGGATCTTAGCACAGCAGCTGCCATCAGCTACATATTCAGCCTCAGCAGCAGAGGTTGACACAGAGTTTTGTTTCTTGCTGGACCAACTTACCAATTTGCCACCAAGAAGTTGGCGGCTTCCTGTAGTACTTTTTCTGTCATAAACTGGGAACCTGCATAGTCTAAATCTGAATACCCAATTAGTTCAAAACCTGAGTCTTTGGTATACCAATGACCTAGATGCAAGGTATCCTTGAGATACCGAAAAATCCGTTTTACAGCCTTAAAATGTGATTCTTTTGGATTGGCTTGATAACGGGCACATAGACAAGCAACAAACATAATATCTGGTCTGCTAGCAGTTAAGTACAGAAGGGAACCAATCATTCCTCTAAAAAGAGTAACATCCACATAATCACCTTTAAGATCATCATTGAGTTTCAAAGGTGGTGCCATGGGAGTTTTCATAGGAGAGCTATCTAAAAAGTGAAATTTCTTCAGAAGGTCACGAATATATTTACTTTGGTTTATAAAAATCCCTTCTGAATATTGTTTGACCTGAAGGCCCAAAAAGAATGTAAGCTTTCCCATCATGCTCATCTCATATTCACTCATCATGAGAGAAGCAAACTCATCACATAGTGATTCATTAGTGGCACCAAAGATGATGTCATCAACAAAGAGTTGGACAAGAATAAGATTACCTGAGGTTTCCTTGATGAATAGAATGTTGTCAATTTTACCTCTGGAAAATCCATTCTTTAAGAGAAAATTGGCAAAAGTATCATACCAAGCATGCAGAGCTTGCTTGAGACCATAGAGAGCTTTGTCTAGTCGGTACACATAGTCTGGATGAGCTGGGTCTTCAAAGCCAGGAGGTTGTTTCACATAGACTTCCTCTGCAAGTTCCCCATTGAGGAAGGCACTTTTGACATTCATTTGAAAGACTCTGAAATTTCTGTAGGTAGCATGAGCCAAAAAGATTCTTATTGTGGAGAAGAGATCGGTGGGATGTGAGTATTGAGTAGGACAACTTTGAAGATGAGATGAGAAAAATAGTTTGGTGGATGACATGAATGGTAAGTAGTATGATGAAAAATGGGGTGTAGGATATATGAAAAAGTGGGATTTGTGGAGGTGTTTGCAAGAAGAAAGAGAGAAAATAAGTTGCTGATGGTGTGGTGTCGGCAGCCACAAGAAAAACCAATATGGATACAAAGATGATTGGTTGAAGATGTACTAGGATGACATCATATTGATGAGGTCATCAACACTTGGTTTACAAAATTCCACCGATGTATTATTATTATGATTATTATATTTAATTATTATATATTTAATATTAATAATCATAATAATATATATAATAATAATAATAATACCAAATTGATAATGTGCAACTTTCAAGTGTAGTAGAAAGGGGTCGGTGGTGGTCTTGTGGTGATTGGTTAAGGAGAAGAAAAATATGAGGGATCGGTGGAAAGGTTTTTAGAAAAGAAATGGAATTCTAAGTTTTAGACAACACTCAACAGTAATTCATTGGTGTAAGGGTTTCATCCACAAGATATAAATGAATTTAGGAGATTGGAGATGGTGATGTCATGAGAGTAAAGAATTCTAAGGTTTTGTCAACTTTCTCACTTATCCACATAGATTCATCTGTCCAGCTCAAAATCTGCAATCACAAAGAATTTATTTTCTAGGTACCCATTTTATGGTGGGTCCTTTTGGGTTAGAAGGAAAATGTAACACCCGGAAAATCCTTGTGAGTAAAAATAGTCCTAATATTTCTTTATATTTTGACTTCTTAAATTATAATTGATTTCCTAAGTAATTTCCGTGATTGTTACTTGTTATTTGATAACTCCTGATAGAAATCAGTAAGTTTATTCCTCAAGGAAATTAATGAAAAATAGATGATAAAGTGGAATATTAGATTTTATGGATTAGTTGGATGGGTAATTTGAATACGAGTCCAACGGTACTTTCCGGGGTAAAAACGGAGTTTTAACGAAGAAGTTACGGCTAAATTAGTGGAAGTTGAGATGTTTGGCAAACAGAAGCCGGCGCCGATGGGTTGGCGCCGATGCATCGGCGCGGGTGATCGGCGCCGAGCACCTGACGTGCCAAAAGGGGGTTAAACCCACCTCTTTACCCTTAGTCATCCACCCTTTTTACTTAGAACTCTCAAATCCGATTTTTTAGTTCTGCTATCTTTTTCTCAAGCGATTCTTCATCAAATCCTAAGGTAAACTTACTTCTATTAATCCTAATTCCATTCAAACAACAATTAGATGAATCTCACCAATTAAATGTGATTTAGGGTAATATATCTTCATTTCATCTTGATTGGAGTAATTGGGTTCAAGTCTTCAAGTTAGGGTTATACCAATTGAAGAATTAAGGTGAGTAACTTGTAATTAATTGATTGTATTACACTTATCTACCATTCTTTATCTTGATTTTGGTATGGTTAATGAGAAATCTTGATGTATAAGCTCTTAATGGTTAAGAGGGAAACAAGAAGAGTTCAAGTAAGTAATGAGGGATTAATTGTGTTTCATTAACTATATTGCCATGATAAATGTTAGTGTGAAAGGTTTGGGTTTGATTATACATCATTGGTATGTGATTATGAAGATGGCTTAATATATGTCTTAATGAAGTAATGATGGCTTAATGGTCAAAATGGACTTATTATTGAATTGTAAACATGGATGTTTATTATTGATGTCATATAGAATATGATTTGATACATATGGATGTATATGAACTACATGGAAGTAGTATTGATTATGTTAAATGGTTGGACCATTGTTATATGTTAAATATGCTTGAATCTTATTTGGATTAATATATTTGGTATTCACATAACTGGAGGAGCACCTAGTAGGCATTGGAGGATATATTCTTACACACCGTGGGGTAAGTGTAAATGATTCATACCTTCGGATACCGTGGGGTTTTCCGTTGTGTTATGCCTTGTGACAATACCGTGGGGTATCGATCAAGGTATATCTTCGATTATTATGTAACTGGGTAGCGATATGGACCTTCTCCATGGAATCCAATTTGTGAATGTATCGAATTGTTATTCCTACATGCTATGATTATGCTCTATGTGCTATGTGTAAATCTCACTTAGGCTTTAAAAGCCTAACACTTGTTATGTGTTTTATATATTACAGATTTTAGTGGTTCCGGACACAAGAAGGTCTAGAACGGGGTTGTGAGCATGGGATCATTGTTAGAGAGATAAAGATTGGAAGATTGATGATAGAACTTTCCGGCATTCTTTTGATATTTGATTGCTATAGTAGTGATCAAATAATCTAGTGGTCCAATAGTAGTTATGATTAACTAAATCTTTGTATTAATGATTATGTAATGTTAATTAGGTATACTTTTACTTTAGTAATGTGTACCACTCTTCCGTTTTATGGAAGTTTTTGTTAACCCCTGTTTTGGGGTGTTACAAGTTGGTATCAGAGCATTAACTTAAGTGAACTAAGTATGCTGAGGAGGTACTTAGACTTAAGCTGTGATGAGTTAAGTTATGATTTGTGAGATATGGGTAGAAGTACTAAGAAGGGATAGTCTTATAGTTGACAGAAATACGTGAAATTAGTACTGTGACAATGGTGATGAGGATTCTCATGTATAATATGTTCATAATTCCAGTTAGCTACTGTTATTATGAATATATTGTTACGTAAGCATGCTTGTTTCTAAATTATTACAGTAACTAATGATCGGTAAAGTACGTTTAGTATGTCTATATTCGTATAACCATTTCTTATGGTTATTCCTTTGTGTTATAGCATATCGTTGGTGGATATGCCACCAAGGTCCTTTAATTCTTTAGAGAATAGATAAGTAAATGATTTGGGGGTTGGAAGGACAACCTAGAATTGACGGGACTTATGAGAGCCCGCCGAGGTAACCTTTAATAGGCGGATGGAAATGTGTAGAGATAGAATGTAAGGCGATTCATCAAAATGGAAATAATATGAACTGATTAAGTAAGTGGGCTGTGGAGCGCATGGATAGAAAGTGTTACAAGGTCAAGAGGACGACCACTAGTCGGAAGTAGAGTGTTATTGATAAATGATCAATAGACCCTTTGAACAGATGTTTTAGTTTTGGACTCGATTGAGTCTTAAGGGTATTCGTCGGTTTAATTAACTTGACATAGGCTTGGGGGTTGGAATTACATGAATTGTATTAATTAAAGTCTACATAATGTGAATACATTGATTTTTCTTTTGAGATCACGTATGAATGTTAAGTTAGAAACGAAAGATTAAAAGTTGAAAGATCACCTTGTGGGGGGGGGGGGGGGGGGGGGGGGTGTTAGGATAGTGAAGGACTATTGTTGTAGATGAACATTCTACTTATGGTGTAGATGGTTTATATAGAATGAAGAATTAAGTACGAATTTGGTAAGGGTATGGACTATGTCGATTTGTGATAGAGTATGCACTGTTTATATATAATGGTTTGGAATCACAAAGAATTAGTAATAAGCGTGTAAGTTTAAGTGAATTAGAAACTCGTGAGTGGTAGTTTAAACTAAATTTGGGGAAGAATAAAGTAATGAAATAGATTCGGTTAATTGTACGGGTGAGTATGAAGGTAAATTTGAATTGTGTATGAATGACCATGAAGGATCTGGTCTGCTGTGAGATGTTATGGGTGGAGAATGTACGAACGAGTAGTGGCAGTAATTGTCAAGATGAATGTGTCAACCAGTAATAAGAAGTTATAAAGAGGGAACATTAGATGAAAGTCTTTTCGGGGATTCCAGATGAACAGTACTAGTTGTCAATAAAGCTGTTGGAATATGTGGTTGTAAGATGGTGTAGTGATTTGGCTATAATTGGAATAGAATGTCGAGCGGTAGTGTGAGTTTATCCAAAGTGATTGTGGTTGTGTGAGTCGCTAAATAAGTTTATGATTTTGAATCATAGGAAGTTTAATAAAGATGAGAAAGTGTTATCGGTATGTGAAAAGGTTGGGAAAAAGAGACAAATATCGATTGGAGGGTAGTACTCCGTGCTAACGTAGGAAGTAATGATAGAAAGGTCGGACCTAAGAATGTAGTTATACTACAGGTTCATTGGAAGTATCACCTTTGATATATAATATTTAGTGCTTGGTTACAATGTGGTCGCGTAGTATGATATTGATGTGAGGAAATGGTAGTACTTTATACTGAAGAAACGTGTGGGTCATAGATGTAGTGATGGGTGCTGTAGATATTGAAGTATTCAAAAGTGGTGAGTATGCTCAATTTAAAGTGAGTATGGATTTTCAAGCAGTATACGTTAATGTTATTTTGAGACCTGGAGATTGAGATGTGGATAATGACGGTATAGAAGACTAGGCAATAGTCGGATAAAGGTTTAATGAAAAACGGTTACTTTAAGGAGGCTTACAAATCTAAGTTGGGGAGCGGTTAATGAGGAAAGGAGTAAGGTTCAGGAAATATGAAAGATGAATCCTTGTTCCTTCTAGATTTTTATTTGTGAATGGAACTCATGTGTGGGTTTGGATAGAGTGCAAAGGTTGGTGATATTTAGGTGTTAACTTTTGGGTTTAAGGCCAAACACCTTTAGTGTAATCGAGAAATTGTAGCTGATTTTAAAAAGAATGATGGTGATGGTAGTAGTAACCATAAGATACTCATTTGTGATGAGTGGGGTTAGTGAACTAATCTTTGAGTATGGTTAATGAACCTGTCCGTTTGATGATTAATTATTGAAATGGATTTTGGAGTCTATTAGAGCTCTTTGGATGTAAATGGTCGTTAACGATAGGGACAATTGAAATTAGAAATTCGGTTGGTCTCAGTATTAATTGAACCTTAAATTGATTTAGAGTTTGAAACTGAAATCAAGATGTATAGAACATTTTAAGGTTGGGAGACGACTGAAGTCGTATGGTTGGGAGTTTTCTATGGTTGGAACGTTTATTCATACATAAGTTCAACGTATGTGTAGGGACATTGTTAATAAACAATTGTTCGAGGAATTGTCTTTATAGACCGTGTGGATGGAATTTAGATTCCCGTTAGGAATTGTTAAATTTTGGTCTATAGTGAGTCGGTTGACTTTGGGTTGTAAAGGATATAGATTTCGAGGACGAAATCGTTTTAAGGTTGGGAGAATTGTAACACCCGGAAAATCCTTGTGAGTAAAAATAGTCCTAATATTTCTTTATATTTTGACTTCTTAAATTATAATTGATTTCCCAAGTAATTTCCGTGATTGTTACTTGTTATTTGATAACTCCTGATAGAAATCAGTAAGTTTATTCCTTAAGGAAATTAATGAAAAATAGATGATAAAGTGTAATATTAGATTTTATGGATTAGTTGGATGGGTAATTTGAATACGAGTCCAACGGTACTTTCCGGGGTAAAAACGGAGTTTTAACGAAGAAGTTACGGCTAAATTAGTGGAAGTTGAGATGTTTGGCAAACAGAAGTCGGCGCCGATGGGTTGGCGCCGATGCATCGGCGCGGGTGATCGGCGCCGAGCACCTGACGTGCCAAAAGGGGGTTAAACCCACCTCTTTACCCTTAGTCATCCACCCTTTTTACTTAGAACTCTCAAATCCGATTTTTTAGTTCTGCTATCTTTTTCTCAAGCGATTCTTCATCAAATCCTAAGGTAAACTTACTTCTCTTAATCCTAATTCCATTCAAACAACAATTAGATGAATCTCACCAATTAAATGTGATTTAGGGTAATATATCTTCATTTCATCTTGATTGGAGTAATTGGGTTCAAGTCTTCAAGTTAGGGTTATACCAATTGAAGAATTAAGGTGAGTAACTTGTAATTAATTGATTGTATTACACTTATCTACCATTCTTTATCTTGATTTTGGTATGGTTAATGAGAAATCTTGATGTATAAGCTCTTAATGGTTAAGAGGGAAACAAGAAGAGTTCAAGTAAGTAATGAAGGATTAATTGTGTTTCATTAACTATATTGCCATGATAAATGTTAGTGTTAAAGGTTTGGGTTTGATTATACATCATTGGTATGTGATTAATATATGTCTTAATGAAGTAATGATGGCTTAATGGTCAAAATGGACTTATTATTGAATTGTAAACATGGATGTTTATTATTGATGTCATATAGAATATGATTTGATACATATGGATGTATATGAACTACATGGAAGTAGTATTGATTATGTTAAATGGTTGGACCATTGTTATATGTTAAATATGCTTGAATCTTATTTGGATTAATATATTTGGTATTCACATAATTGGAGGAGCACCTAGTAGGCATTGGAGGATATATTCTTACACACCGTGGGGTAAGTGTAAATGATTCATACCTTCGGATACCGTGGGGTTTTCCGTTGTGTTATGCCTTGTGACAATATCGTGGGGTATCGATCAAGGTATGTCTTCGATTATGATGTAACTGGGTAGCGATATGGATCTTCTCCATGGAATCCAATTTGTGAATGTATCGAATTGTTATTCCTACATGCTATGATTATGCTCTATGTGCTATGTGTAAATCTCACTTAGGCTTTAAAAGCCTAACACTTGTTATGTGTTTTATGTATTACAGATTTTAGTGGTTCCGGACACAAGAAGGTCTAGAACGGGGTTGTGAGCATGGGATCATTGTTAGAGAGATAAAGATTGGAAGATTGATGATAGAACTTTCCGGCATTCTTTTGATATTTGATTGCTATAGTAGTGATCAAATAAGCTAGTGGTCCAATAGTAGTTATGATTAACTAAATCTTTGTATTAATGATTATGTAATGTTAATTAGGTATACTTTTACTTTAGTAATGTGTACCACTCTTCCATTTTATGGAAGTTTTTGTTAACCCCTGTTTTGGGGTGTTACAGAAAAGAATTGGAGTCACTTAGATCAATTCTTTCTTTCGAACAGTCTTTGGCAAAATGAGAAGTATCACCACAGATATAGCATTTTCTATGAGAAAAGATCCTTTTAGAAACTTGACATTTTTCCTTACTTTTGCTCAAAGATTTTGATGATGTAACAAAGAATTGGGGTGCAACTCCTAAAATTCCTTTTTCAAAATTTGGGAGGACAGAAATATTTTCCTTTGAATTGGACATTTTGAGGCACACAGATCTGGGAAGAAAATCGGTAGAGGAAGTCACACAGGTAGTTTTTAGAAAGATTTGAAGAATTTATTTTCAAGAAAGAATCAGCACCCAGAGACTAGCCTTTAAAAAATATTCCATATTTTAAGTCTTCAGATGTGTCGGAAGAATTCATGGACACATATCCAAAAGAATTTGAAATAGGAGGATTCATAAAAGATAGATGAAACACATAGTATGTACCTGTGAAGAGTAGGAAAAGCACTTAGCTGATACAAGAGCAGTTGAGGAGTCATTCGCTTTCAGATGTGGGTTCATCTGCCAAATCTTGAGTTTTAGCAGGCAGGCCCTTTGCTTTTCTGACAAGTTTTTCATTTCTTTCCTTTTCTCTCTTGTATTTCTCCTTGTATCTTTCAGCCCTGTCAGAATCTGCAGAAGAGAAAGATTGGTTGAACTTTTGGGAATCATATTTGGATCTTCCCGATTTTGAGGAAAATCGGTCTGAGGAAGAGGTTCTGGTTCTATCAACATGTTTACTTCTACACTCAGAAGCAAAATGACCATTTTTACCACAGTTAAAACATTCCTCATTAGATTTGTCCAAAGAAGAGTGTTTGGAGAGAGACTTAGATTTTCTAGAAGGGTGGTAGGATTTGGATTTAGAATACCCATCCAACATGGCCATTTCATCAGATAATTTATCAATTGAAGTTTCCTCACATTCATCCTCAGCATCACTAAGATATGCCTCCGAATGATCATTGGGATCTTCTTGACTATCATGATCAGAGTCAGATGGGTAGGTGATTCTTGGAATACACTTAGTCCTTTTGGAAGAGTCACTTAGGAGAGCTAGAGAAGAGCTCTTTATATACCTTTGCAGCTTCGTCTGCTCATAGTTGAAAAGATTTCCATAAAGAGAAGTGAGAGGCATATGATCAAGATCCTTGGTTGTCTTTATACAAGTACAGATATTTTCCCAAAAATCAGGAAGACAGTCCATAAATTTGCACAAGATTTCCTCATTGTCATACACTCTACCTAACAGCTTTAAGTCATTAAGAAGACTGTTAAAGCGATTATAGTAGTTGGAGAGAGATTCTCCTTTCTCATAAGAAAAGAGTTCATATTTTCTTACAAAAGTAATCTTTCTGCTCTTTTTAACTTCATTTGTACCTTCGTACAAAACACACAGAGTGGACCACATTTCTTTGGCAGTAGAGAGATTTACTAGAGAGTGGTACACTTCATCAGGAAGAGAGAGAGCAATGATAGTTCTAACTTTAGAATCAAGAGATACAAGCCGTTTTTCCTCATCAGTGTATTTCTTAGGATTTTTAAGAATGTAACGACCAGTAGCAGCAGATTTTTCTTCATCAGACGAATCATCAGAATCATCTTTGCCAACAACTTCCTTACCAGATTTTTTGCTTTCATAGCGAGACCAGACTCTAGGAACTATGGGTCCCTCACTTAGAATGGTTGGATATCTACTACCCATTCCTTCCATGAAAAGCATCATCCTGCTTTTCCACAAAGAAAAGTTGTTGGGGTTAAATTTGGGAGGTTTGGCTATAGAGCCGTTTTCAGAAAAAAAGTTTTGAGAAAAAGCTTCATTTTTGGAAGAAGAAGCAGCCATTGCAGATCAAGTTTATGAATTAAACTTTCTGCTCTGATACCACTTGTTAGTCCCAGATGGCTATAACAAGTATTGTAGAAGAGTGGGGGTTGAATACAATACTCAAAATTTTTAAGTCCTAGATGGCTATAACAAGTATTGTAGAAGGGGGGGGGGGTTGAATACAATACTCAAAATTTTCACAATTTTAATTCTATTATTTGAAAATCTTTCAACAAGAATTACACATAGAAAACTTAAGACTGTTGCGGAAAAGAACAGATAAACTATTCTAACAATCTTACACAAAGTATACTATCAAAAACAACTAAGAACACTTAGAACAAAGTTATAAGTTTTTGAGGCAAACTGGAAATTCTTGCACTGAGAGAAATCTTCCAGTTTGCGTAGAATATTTAGGAGCACACAGTAATCTTTAAGTCTCTCAAGATGTTCGTCTTTTCTGCATGGAGAGGTCTTCCTTTTATAGTGACAAGGAGTGTGCAAGCATTGAATGCTTGGAACACTTGTCATCTTCACACTTGCTGAGGATGTTGACTTCTGGAGAGTTGTGAAGTCCTTGTCACCTTTTACAAGGTACAGTCAGAAGAGCCCATGCAGAAGAAAATGACTTTGCATGGTAATGGATAATAAGACAAAATGTCACTTTATCCATGTAGAAAATATCTTCTCAATTTGTCTTCTAAAGATTACACCACCGAAGGAAACTTGGGATATGTGACACATCTTTGGAGAAAGCATATTTGAAACTTCTTTGAGATCCCACCGATGATAGCTTTGGGATATGTGACACATCTTTGAAGAAAGCATCTTTGAGACTTCTTTGAGATCCCACCGAAATTGGACTTCCATTGGTGGGATTCTTTGGCCGAAACAGAGAGAGATTTCGGTGGAGATATGTCCACCGATGTGTGAGAACACCATCGGTGGACAATGACTTGTATGTGTTGAGAAAAGATCTTTCACTTCCACAATGAGAGAATCTTTAATCTTGATTTTGGTTGATCTTTGACTTCACCAAACATTTGCTATCTTGTACAAGCCATTACAAAGAACCATGCATCCAAAATTTCTCTAAGTATAAAATGTTTTTCAAGGTATAAAAGGAGATCATGAGGTCATCTTCAAATCTTGATGACCCAACAGTTTTGCTATAGGGGAGGTGTAACAGTTTCTTGCTAAATGGTTTGGCCTAAGTCACAATATGTTGCATAAGTCACCATCGTCTAAATCGTTGCTCTATATCTCATGGTCTGTCGTGTTGCTCTAACTCTCACCATCGTCCTAATCGTTGCTCTATATCTCATGGTCTGTCGTGTTGCCTTAACTCTCACCATCGTCCTTGTAATAACCCAAATTAAGTGTTTTAATTTAAATGGAAGTTAAAGGGGTGTATTTGTAAATTGTGTCAAGATTGAGGGTAAAAGAAAAAAAGAAAAAAAATGAATTTAAGGAAATCAAATCCCTGTGCTCCGCTTTTTGGCTAAAGGGATTAGAAATCACTTTTAGGGTTTTGTGAGAGTGGTTGCTACTGGTCATTGAGAGAGAAAAGAAGCAGAAAGAAAGAAATGCCATGGTAGGCCTGGGTGTTTCTGTTTCGTGAGGAGAAAAGAAAAGAAAAGAGAGAAAGAGGGATGGTCTTGGGTGTGTTTGTGTGTGTAGCCGGAGAGAGAGAGAGATACAGTCGAGAGTGAGAGAGAGAGAGAACCGGAAAGAGATACAGCCGGAGAGAGAGAGAGAGAGAGATACAGTCGAGAGGGAGAGAGACGACGAAGAGAGAGAGAGAGAGAGAGAGATTGACGACGAGATAGAAAGGGGCAGCGGGATGGAGGCGACGGCAGGAGAAAGAAGAAGGAGGAGACCGGTGGTGGCCGGCGGTGGCCGGCGGTGGTGGTCGCCGGAGAAGGTCGCCGGAGTTTGGGCAACAGTTTTCCGTTCGTGAGTTTTCGTTCGGGTAAGAAACCTTTTCCTTGTGTTTTTCTCTTTTTCAAGTGACGTTAGAATTGTTAGGTTCTAGTTGCCTTGTAAGTTGAGAAATCAATAGGAATGTTATTATGGAGTTTTGATTTTTATTGTTGTAGTCAAGTTAAATCAAATGTTTAAAATGGGTAAGTTTTGGCTAAGAAAGTAATTAAGATGGTTGGATTTTTATACAAAAATCCTTATAATCGTTTATGTTGGTCTATTTCTTCGCGTAATAAATGAATTTGGATTTAATCGAGATTGGTCAAGAACCTGAATTTTGGTTTGAAGTCTCGGTATAATGGTTTTGTAGTCCCGGTTTTGGGCTGGTGATGCCGATTTGCATTTTGGGCCAAGCACGGGGACAAGAGGATTAGATTTTAGATGTTTGGGCCGAATTGGTGTTGGGCCGAGAGATTTATTAAGTCCATTTGGGCTTAATTATTCTTTTGGGCTTAGTTATAAAAATTGGGCTTAGTTATTTATTAAAGTCTATAATTATATAATAAGGGTGTAATAGGCTAATTATTAATTTGGGCCATATTATTATTAACGCGATCCGGTTTTGTTATTTAGGATCAAGTGTTATAATTTTATGTTGAGATCCTAGAGCCGGGTAAATTAATGGATCCAGTATAGTAAGTCAATTGGATGGGTAAGCAAAGATCATTAATTATGATTTGGATTAGAAGTGTAATCTGCCAACTTAGATAAGTTTGGGTTGAGTTCGGGATTTAACTCGAGTAATAATTGAACGAATTATGACGAACATTATTAATATAATAGGTGTTCCGCCTAGAGATCGGAAGTGTAAGTGAGGAGCTTTGGAGCAAGCAAGCCAGGTGAGTTTTCTAAACTAAAATGTGTGGCTTTTAAAGTGTTTTCAAAATGTGTTAAATGATGAGAATTGCCATGCTGTATTATTATGCTTTATTTGCATGAAAGATGTTTAAAGTTTTATGTAGAATGTATGCATACATCAAGGAGACGTAGACTGGCAAAGACGGGAGAGTCGTTCCGCCAGCTCTCGTGCGGGAAGGGAGGTCCCTATATGCCAGGAGCGAGGCTCCGCAAGGCAGCATGAGGCTGACTCGTTGTCACCTTCGGGTGGCTTCAGGGTGTCAGATTACGAGGAGGCGGACTTTAGTCCGTATACGATTTATTTACTGTGTTGAGTATAAATGTTTTATGCTGAAAAGATGAACTGTATTTAAATGCTTTGATAACTGTTAGGAGGGACTCACTAGACCTCATGGTCTAACCCTTGCATTTTCAAATAAAACCCTTTTCAGGTAAGCAGGTACAGAAAGGCTCTAGCAAGTAAGCAGGGCGTTAGCAAGAGAAAGATGGATAGTGTAGCGACACTATAGCGTTCTTAGTTACTTCTCAGTTGTGTAGGTTGTTTCCGCCAACCATTTTTGGATATTATGTAAGAAATTTTAGAGATGCGATTTTGAGATATTTAATTTATATGAAATGCATTGTTTAGAAATGTTGGGTTGTTACAGTTGGTATCAGAGCCATAGTTTAAGGGATTTAGGTGATCGGACGGGCCTAAACTTAAACTTGGGAGTAGAAATCACAACTGAGAATCAGGAAATGCGTTAGGATGACACTATTATAGGAATAGGACTAATAGGGTACTGAGGACTGTCATGTAAGGTAAGTTTGAGATTGTACCTGGCCATTGTAATTGCGAACTTACAGGTATATGTATGTGCTTAACCTGCCTTATTAACCTACCCAGTGTTTATGTCGTGTTCTAGTACGTTAGAATGTCAGCAGGATCCCTGAAGGGTAGACTGAAACCCCTAGTTGGGGAAGTTTCTTGAGAAGTCATTTATGATGCGATGTATGTATACATCGTAGAGAAGAATTATAGTATAAAGTACTATGAATCGCATAGAGATAGACCTTCGTTGGTTCGAAGAGATAAAATGATTGATTTTGAGTAAGACTCTTGTTCTAGAAAGTCCCAGTTCTAGAAATAGTGGGATGAGATCAGTTAGAATGATAAGGAATAACAGTGTTGAAATTTTGAACGTATCAATAGAACCCTGACTCCTTAGTCGAGCTTTTCAAAGGCAGTGTAAATAAAATAAGATACTTATTGTGAAATGAAAGCATGTAGAAGTAGAAAATAAGATAGTGATTAAAACGAAATAGTATGAAAGGGATTGAGTAAGTGAGATGTGGAAAGTGTGTTCAGCAAGTTGTTGAGTGACCGAAAGGGGCGACTGTTGGTCGTAGGTAGAATGTCAAGGATAAGATAAGCTAGTAAAGCAGTTGACCATGTTAGAGTGAGTAGCCTTCAAATGCAAGTAGAGTCTCACGCATGGTGTTTATTTTTTTTATGTAACATGAAATTTTCACGATTTAAGTTAAATATGTAAAGATAAATTTGATCGAAAACGAGTCAGAATGTGCACACGTATGTTTAAAGAAAAAGGTGATTTCATTCACATGGCACCATGAAGTTTCGAGTTTTATGATTTGTAAAGTAATTCGCTCTTATCATGATGAGTTAAATTGTTGCAAAAGTCAAGAAAGCGATTGAATGCAAAACTTTTATAACCAAAGTGAGTAATGACATGTTGAAGTTATTTGCGAGTACGAAAACCGTCTGGTCTACCTGGGGTCGATAATTTCTTTCAGGAAGTGGTCGTATGAAAATATTTTCACTTAATATATTTCCGTCGTAACGACATAATTCGGTGGAGAGAGACTAAGTTTGTGAAAAGTGCATGCGAACGATCCTCGAGATCGTGGTGTAGGGCATTGAAGATTAAAGAGTGATGGGGGCATGTGTACCCAATATGTTTTCAAGTGTTGTTTATTTAAAATGATAAAGTGTGCGAAATGATTTATTTAATGCGTTATCATGCATGAAGGCTATGAACTCACTAGGTCATAGAGTATTACATTTAAGCCGAGGAAGAACTCCGAGAGTGAAGAGATTTTGGTCTATTCAGGAAAGAATGATATAACTTTAGTAAGAGTGCCCAAGAGGAGGGGTGGACAGTGATAGAGTCAGTAGTGAATTAAAGTATCGGTCGAATGAGGGTTTGCACCCTTGTTCGGTAGCTGGATGTACGGTTGTCAGCAGACAGTTGTGTTCGGAGGGAGGGTTTGAAGTCTTCAAGGTGATGGTTTTAACGACGCGTTAAAGAGTAGTGTGGCAAGGAAGAATGAAATATCCGTGAGGTGGAAATGTGAGTCTTGAGGTGAGTTTGTAAGATCGATATTACAGGAGTGAGTCCAGAAAGAGGGAGATGTATTGCGAAGTAATTATGATATGGTGGTAGGATTAGGTTCCGTAAAGGGACCCATGTTTAAGAATAAGTTAAGAAAGCAATTTCAGGTTGTCGGTTGCCGTAGAATTCGATAGCTACATAAGATGGCCGAGGCCGAAGACGTGAAACAGAAGGTTGGAAACCGATAGGACACCTGGTAGGGGTGATAAGAGGATGGGAAGTGATCATTTTGAATAAGCGTTCTATTTACGAAGTACGGAGGGATACGTAGAAGGATGAGGCATGTAGCACAAACGAAGCAAGTGTGTAGACTTTATCAGTCGGTAAGAGATGCTTTGTGGTTGCAAGGGCTCAGATCGCGACGAGCTAACTGAAATGGTTGTGTGTAAGTTAATTTGAGAACTCGTGGAATATAGTTCAACAAGTTGGAAAGGGCTACGTAGTGAGATAGACTCGGTGGTGTATGCAAGAAAATGTGAAGGCAAGTATGAATTAGGTATAGATGGCCACGAGAGATATGGTCTGCAGTATGATGTGTTGAGTAAGGAATGTACAGATACGTAAAGGCATTAATTGCCAAGTTAAGTGTATCAGCTAGTATCGTAGTGAGGTGATGTTAGAGAGAAAGAAAGCATCAGATAGGAGCTTTTGGAGTTTTCAGATGAAATGTACGACCTATTAATCAGATTGTTGGAGCACATAGAGAGTAAGTTGACTTTTTGGTGCGGTTATGGTCGGGATGGAAGGACGGAATAGTGGTGGTAGATTACCCCAAAGGAGAAACCAAGTGTTTTTGGTTGTATTAGTCGCTAAGTAGGTATATGTTGAGACCATTAAAAGTTTAAAGAGGATGAAGGGTGTGTTAGCCATATTGTGTTATGGTAAATGCTAAACCTCTAAAAGAGCATGAATTGTTTCTCATGTGTGAGGGAATGATCCTAGAAGGAAACAATTGGAAGTTTGGTTATGTTTAAAGAACGACATGAGAATGAATTGTACCGTTTGGTGCAGTAAGGATCAGTGGTTATATTGCACTAACCGGGGGAAAGGCAGTGGAGTTCGGAGACAACTAAAGTGGTCGTGAATGGGATAAGAATAATTAGGGAGTAGTAAGTATTGAGATACTTATAGCCCGTGTCTCATAGTATGATTTATAGGAAGGATTGCGATAGTCGGGGGAAAGTGTTATTGAGATTTGCACGGATCGTGAAGGAAATTATGTAAAGTAAATCTAAGTAAGGAAGTCGGGATGACCTTTTGCGCGTCCATCTGATCTTATGGTCGTTGTGGCTAATCGGAAGGATAATAGAACCCAAGTTTCGTGGCGTCCCCGAAGTAATAGATCTAGCTAGAAAATGAAAATTTAGATGATTGCACGTTATGGTTATGGTTAGAGATTGTGAGTCTAATCAGAGTTGCGCAGCGAAGACGTGGAAGTATGTTGTTATTGTTTTGTCATTGGAAAAGAATTATTCTGAGAGTTAGAGGTTCAAAAGCTGTGTTAATCTTTGTCGCCGGTTATCTTTGGAGTGAATTCCGGGACGGAATTCTTTTAAGGAGGGGAGATTGTAATAACCCAAATTAAGTGTTTTAATTTAAATGGAAGTTAAAGGGGTGTATTTGTAAATTGTGTCAAGATTGAGGGTAAAAGAAAAAAAGAAAAAAAATGAATTTAAGGAAATCAAATCCCTGTGCGCCGCTTTTTGGCTAAAGGGATTAGAAATCACTTTTAGGGTTTTGTGAGAGTGGTTGCTACTGGTCATTGAGAGAGAAAAGAAGCAGAAAGAAAGAAATGCCATGGTAGGCCTGGGTGTTTCTGTTTCGTGAGGAGAAAAGAAAAGAGAGAAAGAGGGATGGTCTTGGGTGTGTTTGTGTGTGTAGCCGGAGAGAGAGAGAGATACAGTCGAGAGTGAGAGAGAGAGAGAGAACCGGAAAGAGATACAGCCGGAGAGAGAGAGAGAGAGAGATACAGTCGAGAGGGAGAGAGACAACGAAGAGAGGGAGAGAGAGATTGACGACGAGATAGAAAGGGGCAGCGGGATGGAGGCGACGACAGGAGAAAGAAGAAGGAGGAGACCGGTGGTGGCCGGCGGTGGTGGTCGCCGGAGAAGGTCGCCGGAGTTTGGGCAGCAGTTTTCCGTTCGTGAGTTTTCGTTCGGGTAAGAAACCTTTTCCTTGTGTTTTTCTCTTTTGCAAGTGACGTTAGAATTGTTAGGTTCTAGTTGCCTTGTAAGTTGAGAAATCAATAGGAATGTTATTATGGAGTTTTGATTTTTATTGTTGTAGTCAAGTTAAATCAAATGTTTAAAATGGGTAAGTTTTGGCTAAGAAAGTAATTAAGATGGTTGGATTTTTATACAAAAATCCTTATAATCGTTTATGTTGGTCTATTTCTTCGCGTAATAAATGAATTTGGATTTAATCGAGATTGGTCAAGAACCCGAGTTTTGGTTTGAAGTCCCGGTATAATGGTTTTGTAGTCCCGGTTTTGGGCTGGTGATGCCGATTTGCATTTTGGGCCAAGCACGGGGACAAGAGGATTAGATTTTAGATGTTTGGGCCGAATTGGTGTTGGGCCGAGAGATTTATTAAGTCCATTTGGGCTTAATTATTCTTTTGGGCTTAGTTATAAAAATTGGGCTTAGTTATTTATTAAAGTCTATAATTATATAATAAGGGTGTAATAGGCTAATTATTAATTTGGGCCATATTATTATTAACGCGATCCGGTTTTGTTATTTAGGATCAAGTGTTATAATTTTATGTTGAGATCCTAGAGTCGGGTAAATTAATGGATCCAGTATAGTAAGTCAATTGGATGGGTAAGCAAAGATCATTAATTATGATTTGGATTAGAAGTGTAATCTGCCAACTTAGATAAGTTTGGGTTGAGTTCGGGATTTAACTCGAGTAATAATTGAACGAATTATGACGAACATTATTAATATAATAGGTGTTCCGCCTAGAGATCGGAAGTGTAAGTGAGGAGCTTTGGAGCAAGCAAGCCAGGTGAGTTTTCTAAACTAAAATGTGTGGCTTTTAAAGTGTTTTCAAAATGTGTTAAATGATGAGAATTGCCATGCTGTATTATTATGCTTTATTTGCATGAAAAATGTTTAAAGTTTTATGTAGAATGTATGCATACATCAAGGAGACGTAGACTGGCAAAGACGGGAGAGTCGTTCCGCCAGCTCTCGTGCGGGAAGGGAGGTCCCTATATGCCAGGAGCGAGGCTCCGCAAGACAGCATGAGGCTGACTCGTTGTCACCTTCGGGTGGCTTCAGGGTGTCAGATTACGAGGAGGCGGACTTTAGTCCGTATACGATTTATTTACTGTGTTGAGTATAAATGTTTTATGCTGAAAAGATGAACTGTATTTAAATGCTTTGATAACTGTTAGGAGGGACTCACTAGACCTCATGGTCTAACCCTCGCATTTTCAAATAAAACCCTTTTCAGGTAAGCAGGTACAGAAAGGCTCTAGCAAGTAAGCAAGGCGTTAGCAAGAGAAAGATGGATAGTGTAGCGACACTATAGCGTTCTTAGTTACTTCTCAGTTGTGTAGGTTGTTTCCGCCAACCATTTTTGGATATTATGTAAGAAATTTTAGAGATGCGATTTTGAGATATTTAATTTATATGAAATGCATTGTTTAGAAATGTTGGGTTGTTACAGTTGGTATCAGAGCCATTGTTTAAGGAATTTAGGTGACCGGACGGGCCTAAACTTAAACTTGGGAGTATAAATCACAACTGAGAATCAGGAAATGCGTTAGGATGACACTATTATAGGAATAGGACTAATAGGGTACTGAGGACTGTCATGTAAGGTAAGTTTTAGATTGCACCTGGCCATTGTAATTGCGAACTTACAGGTACATGTATGTGCTTAACCTGCCTTATTAACCTACCCAGTGTTTATGTCGTGTTCTAGTACGTTAGAATGTCAGCAGGATCCCTGAAGGGTAGACTGAAACCCCTAGTTGGGGAAGTTTCTTGAGAAGTCATTTATGATGCGATGTATGTATACATCGTAGAGAAGAATTATAGTATAAAGTACTATGAATCGCATAGAGATAGACCTTCGTTGGATATATAGTATATATTGCATTACAATTAAGAGCATCTCCAATGGAGGTTCTTATAAGAACCTTCTTTTTGTACTTTTTGGTGTCACCTCATTTCCATCTCAATCTTTATATATATAAAAGCAAAAACCATGAAAAATGACATGACACAACGTGGATTGAGATTTCTCAAATATTGAATTGTGGTTTACTTTGGCTATCCCACATTGATAAAAAGTTGAAATGTTGGAACATGAAGTTGATTATAAAAGGATAATAATGCCAACTTTTTTTACATGACTTATGATTTATTTTAATCCCTTTTGGATTAAAGAGTTAATTTTAGTTGCAAATTTTCTTAATGTTGAATATATAGTATATATTGCATTACAATTAAGAGCATCTCCAATGGAGGTTTTTATAAGAACCTTCTTTTTGTACATTCTTTTAAATAATCACATCATTATTCCATTTCGTCATCTTCTCACCAATGTGGGATAAACAAGACACAACATTTCACGATTTGATTAAGACTCTAATCTCATAATGATTCAAGTGTTTAATGGAAAATGACTATTACTTTTTGAAAAGAATTGAAATAAACTAATTTCATATTATAAATTTGTGGTGCTTATAGAACTTTCTCGCCACCGCGCGAGCGCGGTGCCACACACTAGTATATATAAAAGCAAAATGTAGAGTTGCTTAGGTGGCATGATGAGAAGCCACCATTTCCCTTTTCCTAATTTTTCATAATTTTGAGTTTTTTAAATAAAAAGTTAGCTTCTCATTAAATGACTTTAACTTTCATTTAATATCTAATTTTCTATATTATTTTATAATTATTTCTAGGGAAATTAATTAAAATACCCTAAGTTTGACCATGTTTTACTGAAATACCCAAAATCTCTCCCACTTTGCAAAAATACCCTAAAAATCCGCGATGGGAGCCCGCGATCGCGGCCAGGGACCTTTCTGACACCTTTTTAAACTTGCAGGGACCATTTTTGAAAAATGGAATCCCGCGATCGCGGGCTCATCCCGCGATGGGGTTATTTTTGTGACTTTTCAATTGCAAGGGACCATTTTTGAAAAATTCCAGGGACCATTTATGAAAATTTTGATATTTTTGGCACTGTTCACCCAATTTCGTCCATTTTACGAATTTAAAATGAAATGTTACACTTTCAACCCCTATACTTATTTACTAAATTTACTTTATACCTTTTACTTTCATTATTTTAATTTTACATTTAACACATATAATCGTTTATTAACTAAAATACGTTAAAAAATACGTTTTAATTTTAACAAATTACACCATTATAATCGTCTCTTCGATACGTTCGAAATGAGCCCAATCTTGAATTTTTTTGGATTTATATATTTTAATATATATCATATACAGTTATACACTACATAAAAAAAATATTTTTTATATTTAAAATTCATACTCTTATAGTTAATTATTTAATTTATGGTACATCTCTTATTTTTTTTTTCAATTTTGTTTTACACTCCTATCGCATTAACATAATAATCATATATTAACTAATTCATTAAATCATTTTAAATTATTATTATTTGAATGTGTTTATAGATTTCGTCTGAAAAAGTTGCCTGCATGATTCCACTGAAAAAGTAACTGCAATATTCGTCTGCTCTTGAATAAAGGTCTTTCATTAGGCAGAAAATTAGTCTTTAAGTAGTCAAACATAGATAATTAATGACAATTTAGATCAGATTTATATGGTACTATCAAATGCAAGTTTCTATAATATAGATATTGTTCTACATTACATGATACCAATTTTTGCATCATATGAATCACTTCCAGACAACAAGAACCAATACCCCAATAATCAAGAAATAAATGCTTGTTCATCCAATAATCTCTGTATTAGGATTATCGCAAGTTTCATAAACCTACTTACTAGGTGTTGGAAATATGGGTTTTACTAAACTTTGGACGCATTTAAATTTATATATATATGTGTTATATATAACTAACTTTTAGTAGGTTTATGTTCTTCTATATGAGATCTTCGAAATGATATATAATGCGTCCAAAATAGAGTATGTGTGAAAGAGATATCGATACTCAAAGTTGAGTAAATGGATGAAATTAGCAAAAACCAAATGAAGTAAACAGTAAGTCAATCACAATACTTTAACAAAATAAGTTAATACTAAAAATAACAATTATTTAATGTTACATAAACAACCTAACGTGGCCCTATTAGACAATGCGCATAAATTGACTCCGCCATATGTCGGCGGAAATCCATTGACTCATCGTCGGTTTCGTTAGGGGGTACCCATATCTCCTCGTTATTTATCAACTTTTGGACATTACGGCATACCCATACACCGCAATCCGCATATAACCCGGTCTGCTGGGGTACTTGGCCGACCATCTTTGTGCGAAAGATACTTGACACTTCGCGACGTCTATGATCCCCGATCAATGAAAAGAACGTATATAGTTTTGTTTTAAACGATTGCATCTGCTCTGTCAATTGTTGTTTGCAGAGACCGTCCTTTTCGCTGTCATATAGGGTCATGACCATAGTGTCTAGTTCAAACACTCCAAGCAACCAATGTCTGGGATGCAAGCATATGGGGATGTACACCTGAAATATTACAATATATGTCATATATGTTATTAAATAAAATAACAGTAAAACGATTTGCATACCCTATCGAGGAGAGTCCAAGAGGTCCCTTCCGAGCCATTGCATATTTCGATCACGGAGGCGGGACCTTGATGGTCCATCAGTATACACTGAAAGAACATAGTGTGCATGATGGTCCACCTCGTGTCTACGCCACGATGTTTTTGCAACAGGCTAACCCAAGAATCGACGTGCTATGCATAAAAAATAGATGGTTAGACATGTAATATAAATATATTTGATTATATATGACTATAATTTAACTTCATACTAACCGTATCGTCTAAGTCAGAGTTCACAGGGTCATCCGCAAGCAATTTTTCAAAAAACGAGGGGTTGCTTTCTAAGCCCCCGTAAGGGGTGAATGTCAAGTTGGGGAGGCGACCAGTCCGACACATCCTCAATATTTCTGATGCCGGTTGAGGCTCCGGTGAAGGCACCTTTCCCTTTTTCTTTCCTCCCTTCTTTCCCCCCGCTTTCTTTGCTTGTTTTTTAGCGGGCGGTGGTGTCATAGATCCTTGTTGGCCAAACGGGTGACGAAACCATTGTGAAATTTTATGCGACCGCTTTAGAGGGAGCGGGGTCACCTGTGGTGGTGGATCTACAACATCCATCGAGTCATCGTCAGGCTCCGAGAAGTGCTCCGAGAAGTGATCCTGGATAATAGGAGACCCCGTCTGAAAATTACGTTACTCAATGTTTTACGTACAATTTAGGAAATGTTCACAATTAAACCAAAACTACCAAAATAACTTACAGTATGCATTTCCGGCCTGTAATAGTCATCGGCCGAACCGCCAAAGATGGTGGCGAACGGCGGCGGCATCTGCGAGGTGTATGCCCCCGACATACCGGCCTGCGTGACATTGATCATTAAAATAGTTACAAAACTAGGATTATCGATATATAACTATAATGGTTACTCAGTGTCACTAACACTCTCCGGGATAGTCGAATATGATGTGGTGGCGAACGGCGGCGGCATCTGCGAGGTGTATGCCCCCGACATCCCGGCCTGCGTGACATTGATCATTAAAATAGTTACAAAATTAGGAACAAACATATAACTATAATGGTTACTCAGTGTCACTTACACTCTCCGGGATAGTAGAATAGGATGTGGTGGCGAACGGCGTTTGGGACATCCCGGCCCCCGACATCCCGGCCTGCGTGACATTGATCATTATAAGAGTTACAAACTTAGGAACAAACATATAACTATAATGGTTACTCAATGTCACTTACATTTTCAAGGAATGACGGATGGGATGTGGTGGCAAACGTCGCCTGTGCCCCCTGTCCGAACGGAGCGGGGATCGGTGTCGTACTCGACAGCTAAAACAAATTTAGAACGTAATATTAATATACAAAGTAAATAAACGTGGCCAACAAATTAAGTTAAACACTAACATTAACAACGCTAAACTGTCTGTAGACTTCCTCCAGATAGTGTACACGTGTCTCTAGCGGCCCGTGGACGTAGTCCCACAGGACTTCATGTGAGCCACGCTGTGGCTCGTAGGAAGGGGCCGCCTGATATGGATTGTAGGAGGAGGAAGGGGGCGCCTGGTAGGAGGAGGAAGAGGGCGCCTGGTAGGAGGAGGAAGGGGGCGGCTGGTAGGAGGAGGAACGGGGCGGCTGGTATCCACCGGAAGGGGGCCTGTCGTCGTCTTCCTCATCTTCGTCAGATGTGGAAGTAGGGGGACGTCGAGCCCTTTCCGCCTCTGCGTCAATAAAGGCCACGCTGTCTCTGTACCAATCTGTGCCCATCTCGTCGACAGTAGGCACAAGGCGATCGAAAGGCAAGAGTGGCTGCTAAATATATGATAAAACATAAAAGAAATTAATAAGCGGGACTAACGTATGCAAATTGTAAACATAGTAAAAGAACTTACATTTCTAGACGCATTGAAGAACTGAAACCAAAGCGACCTACTTAGGGTAACACGCTTGTCCCAACGGGTTCCCCTAAGTACTCGATCGTCGCGCTTGACGAAATATCGGATTGATGCGGGAAACATCTCCAAGATCCATATCTGGAATTAGACAAGAAGAGCAAGTACGTAAAAAGAAAAGCCAAACAGTTTGTATGTATTATTAACAATTGTTATACTACGTATCTAACCTTGAAGGCGTATGTAAAACCACAAAGATTCATCTTTGCATGTCGATCAACGCGTCTGGCTATGGCTCGGTGCAGAATAGAGTAGCAATGTGTCCAGATATGGCTACCCCACGGGTAGCTGTTAAACAGCTCAAGGTCCTCGACGGCCCTAAGGACCGTCTCGGAAGCATACTGGCTATACTCACGGCCCAGGAAGCCCATATCCACGATCACCACCAAGCATACACGGACAACATCGTCGTCGGTAAGGGCACTAAGGCCCTCTTTCATCATCTCCCGGGCTGCCTTCAGCTTCAAACGAGATGCTGAAATGCCCCAAACCCTAGGAACGAAGGAGCAGTCTTCTAAGGGAGGAAGGGGGGAGCCTCTCCAAAACGTAGTCCTGTAATTAGACAGAACTCACGACGCCCAAAATGCAATTGAGAGCCGAAGAAATCAAAAAGCATCTCCTCCGGCTCAGCGTTGGCGTCCTCGACCTCCAACTGTAGAAACATGTGTACTAGCGTAGGGTCGCCACCAGAGTAAGACACATCCATCCATGGCCCGAACGGTGTCCCTCTATAGATGGTCTCAAGGGTATTCGCGCGATCACCTAATCCCCTAAAGCGGTTTCTTAAGTCCTCGATGTAGGAAACTTTGCACTTTAGCGTCAAGTCGATGTTAAAGAAATCCCTCTACATAGTCATTCACAGATGTTATAGTTAGTGTTATATATAGATGTTGCGGTTTATTTTATTTCAACGTATCATATTGTTATATATAGATAAAGTGCGGTGGTATTTTATTTCAACGTATAATAGTGTTATATATAGATAAAGTGCGGTTTATTTTATTTCAACGTATAATAGTGTTATATATAGATAAAGTGCGGTGGTATTTTATTTCAACGTATAATAGTGTTATATATAGATAAAGTGCGGTTTATTTTATTTCAACGTATAATAGTGTTATATATAGATAAAGTGCGGTTTATTTTATTTCAACGTATCATATTGTTATATATAGATAAAGTGCGGTGGTATTTTATTTCAACGTATCATATTGTTATATATAGATAAAGTGCGGTGGTATTTTATTTCAACGTATAATAGTGTTATATATAGATAAAGTGCGGTTTATTTTATTTCAACGTATAATAGTGTTATATATAGATAAAGTGCGGTTTATTTTATTTCAACGTATCATATTGTTATATATAGATAAAGTGCGGTGGTATTTTATTTCAACGTATAATAGTGTTATATATAGATAAAGTGCGGTTTATTTTATTTCAACGTATAATAGTGTTATATATAGTTAAAGTGCGGTTTATTTTATTTCAACGTATAATAGTGTTATATATAGATAAAGTGCGGTTTATTTTATTTCAACGTATCATATTGTTATATATAGATAAAGTGCGGTGATATTTTATTTCAACGTATAATAGTGTTATATATAGATAAAGTGCGGTTTATTTTATTTCAACGTATAATAGTGTTATATATAGATAAAGTGCGGTTTATTTTATTTCAACGTATCATATTGTTATATAGAGATAAAGTGCGGTTTATTTTATTTCAACGTATCATATTGTTATATATAGATAAAGTGCGGTTTAGGGACCCTAGTTGTCATTCTTAAAAGTTTAGGACCTAATTGGCATTCTTAAAAGTTTAGGGACCTAAGTTGTCATTCTTAAAACCGTAGGGACCTAAGTTGTCATTCTTAACATTTTTTTATAAAAAACACATTCTTAACAATTGTTTTATAAAATGTGTTTTTTTATAAAAAAATTGTTAAGAGTGTGTTTTTATAAAAAAATTGTTATAGTTTTATGTTTGAATGTAATATTTGTATGTTATAATGTGTATGTTGTTATAGTGTGTTTTTTCATATAAAAATTGTTAAGAGTGTTTTTTTATAAAAAAATTGTTAAGTGTGTTTTTATTAAAAAAATTGTTAAAAATGTGTTTTTTTTATAAAAACACACTCTTAACAATTTTTTATAAAAACACACTTTTAACAATTTTTTTATAAAAAAACTGTTTTTATAAAAAAATGTTAAGGGTGTGTTTTTATAAAAAAATTGTTAAGGGTGTGTTTTTATAAAAAAAATTGTTAAGGGTGTGTTTTTATAAAAAAATTGTTAAGGGTGTGTTTTTATAAAAAAAACACATTTTTAACAATTTTTTTTATAAAAACACACTTTTAACAATTTTTTTATAAAAAAACACTCTTAACAATTTTATATGAAAAAACACACTATAACAACATACACATTATAACATACAAATATCACATTCAAACATAAAACTATAACAATTTTTTTTTATAAAAACACACTCTTAACAATTTTTTATAAAAAACACATTTTTAACAATTTTTTTAAAAAACTGTTTTTATAAAAAAAAAATTAACAATTTTTTATAAAAAAACACATTATAAAAACCATAAAACTATAACAATTTTTTTATAAAAACACACTCTTAACAATTTTTTATAAAAACACACTGTTTTTATAAAAAATTGTTAAGGGTGTGTTTTTATAAAAAAATTGTTAAGAGTGTGTTTTTATAAAAAAAAACATTGTTAACAATTTTTTTATAAAAACTCACTCTTAACAATTTTTTTATAAAAGAACACTCTTAACAATTTTTTTATGAAAAAACACACTATAACAACATACACATTATAACATACAAATATCACATTCAAACATAAAACCATACATATCATGTTAAACATAGAACATATTCAAACATAAGTTATAAACACTATAACAACCTACAAATCATATATCTTAACTTAAAATAACATACAAAAAATAACAAATAACATAAGGAAAACATACCACAGAGGTAATACGAGACATCTTCACAAAACCCGAACGCGTATTCCACACGACAAAATTGAGAGAGTGGGAGGAAATTGAGAGAGTTTGATTAAAATTTGAGAGAGTGATTAAAAAAATGAGAGTGCCGTTTTTTGGTCCCCCCCTTATATAGTGGGCCGAAGAAAACATTAGGGTTTAGGGTTCGTCAAAGTGATTTTAGGGTTAACCCTGTGCCGACACGTGGCACAGGAGCCCGCGATCGCGGGGGGTCAAAGAAAGTCAAACGCGGGCAGGGACCAAAACTGCACACGCGGGCATTCTTGAGGGGGGAAAGCTGGACCGCGGGCATTCTTGAGGGACCAACGCGGGCAAAGTGGGCAAACTTTGGACACGTGTAGCCCGCGATCGCGGGGGTCAACGAGAGTCAAACGCGGGCAGGGACCAAAACTGCACACGCGGGCATTCTTGAGGGGGGAAAGCTGGACCGCGGGCATTCTTGAGGGACCAACGCGGGCAAAGTGGGCAAACTTTGGTGACACGTGGCCTGGAGCCCGCGATCGCGGGCTCCATCGCGGATTTTTGGGGTATTTTTGTAACATGGGAGAGATTTTGGTATTTCAGTAAAACGTGGTTTGACTTAGGGTATTTTAATTAATTTCCCTTATTTCTATTATACACAAAGACATTAAAAATATAATTTTTATGTACCTTATATTTTTTATTTAACATCTAATTTTCTTTATTAATTAAAATACCCTAAGTTTGACCAAGTGTTACCAAAATACCCTAAATCTCTCCCACTTTGCAAAAATACCCTTTTTTTCCGCGATGGGAGCCCGCGATCGCGGGCCAGGGCCCATTTCTGACACTTTTTTAAACTTGCAGGGACCATTTTTGAAAAATAGAATCCCGCGATCGCGGGCTCATCTCGCGATGGGATTATTTTTGTGACTTTTCAATTTCAAGGGACCATTTTTGAAAAATTCCAGGGACCATTTTTGAAAATTTGACCCGCGTTTGACACTGTTGACCCCCGCTTTCACTGTTCACCCCCGCTTTCGTCCAATTTTACGAATTTAAAATGAAATGTTACACTTTCAACCCCTATACTTATTTACTAAATTTACTTTATACCTTTTACTTTAATTATTTTAATTTTACATTTAACACATATAATCGTTTATTAACTAAAATACATTAAAAAAATACGTTTTAATTTTAACAAATTACACCATTATAATCGTCTCTTCGATACGTTCGAAATGAGCCCAATCTTGAATTTTTTTGGATTTATATATTTTAATATATATCATATACAGTTATACACTACATAAAAAAATATTTTATATATTTAAAATTCATACCCTTATAGTTAATTATTTAATTTATGGTACATCTCTTATTTTTTTTTTCAATTTTGTTTTACACTCCTATCGCATTAACATAATAATCATATATTAACTAATTCATTAAATCGTTTTAAATTATTATTATTTGAATGTGTTTATAGATATCGTGAATGGCAATAGGAGAAGGTTTCACGAGAAGAATATTAAATGGGGTTTTGACAAGTTGGTATCACTGAACTCATTTAAGAATTGTGAAAATGGGTATTTGGCGAATGATCATTCATGTGTGTTTGGAGCTGAAGTATTTGCAGTTACAGAGTATGCACAAAATGATCGATGTATTTTCAACGTAACTTAGATTAAAATTATCTCCTTCAGTTCAGTCCCGTCCCGTCCCATCCAGTTCCGTCTCGTCCCATCTAGTATGCGTACCAAACGCTACCTAAGAGTATCGTAAATTAAATACTTAACTATAAAGGTATAAACTGTAAATATTAAAAATATTTTGATGTAGTGTATATGATATATATTAAAATATATAAATCAAAAAAATTCAAGATTGGGCTCATTTCGAACGTATCGAAGAGACGATTACAATGGTGTAACTTGTTAAAATTAAAACGTATTTTTTAACGTATTTTAGTTAATAAACGATTATATGTGTTAAATGTAAAATTAAAATTATGAAAGTAAAAGGTATAAAGTAAAGTTAGTAAATAAGTATAGGGGTTGAAAGTGTAAATTTCATTTCGAAATTGTGATTTTGATTTGATATTTACACTTTCAACCCCTATACTTATTTACTTATTTTACTTTATACCTTTTACTTTCATAATTTAAATTTACATTTAACACATATAATCGTTTATCAACTAAAATACGTTAAAAAAATACGTTTTAATTTTAACAAGTTACACCATTGTAATCGTCTCTTCGATACGTTCGAAATGAGCCAAATCTTGAATTTATTTGAATTTATATATTTTAATATATATCATATACACTACATCAAAATATTTTTAATATTTACAATTTATACCTTTATAGTTAATTATTTAATTTACGGTACTCTTAGGTAGCGTTTGGTACGCATACTAGATGGGACGAGACGGAACTGGACGGGACTGAACTGGATGGGACGGGACAGGACTGAACTGAAGGAGATAATTTTAATCTAAGTTACGTTGGAAATACATCGATCATTTTGTGCATACTCTGTAACTGCAAATACTTCAGCTCCAAACACACATGAATCATCATTCGCCAAATACCCATTTTCACAATTCTTAAATGAGTCCAGTGATACCGAATTGTCAAAACCCCATTTAATATTATTCTCGTGAAACCTTCTCCTATTGCCATTCACGATATCTATAAACACATTCAAATAATAATAATTTAAAACGATTTAATGAATTAGTTAATATATGGTTATTATGTTAATGCGATAGGAGTGTAAAAAAAATTGAAAAAAAAATAAGAGATGTACCATAAATTAAATAATTAACTATAAGGGTATGAATTTTAAATATAAAAAATATTTTTTTTATGTAGTGTATAACTGTATATGATATATATTAAAATATATAAATCCAAAAAAATTCAAGATTGGGCTCATTTCGAACGTATCGAAGAGACGATTATAATGGTGTAATTTGTTAAAATTAAAACGTATTTTTTTAACGTATTTTAGTTAATAAACGATTATATGTGTTAAATGTAAAATTAAAATAATGAAAGTAAAAGGTATAAAGTAAATTTAGTAAATAAGTATAGGGGTTGAAAGTGTAACATTTTATTTTAAATTCATAAAATTGAAAGAAAGCGGGGGGTGAACAGTGGGATTCTACGCGATCGCGGTTCAAATTTTCAAAAATGGTCTCTGGAATTTTTCAAAAATGGTCCCTTGAAATTGAAAAGTCACAAAAAGTATCCCATCGCGGGATGAGCCCGCGATCGCGGGATTCCATTTTTCAAAAATGGTCCCTGCAAGTTTAAAAAAGTGTCAGAAATGGTCCCTGGCCCGCGATCGCGGGCTTCCATCGCGGAAAAAAGGGTATTTTTGCAAACTGGGAGAGATTTAGGGCATTTTGGCAACACTTGGTTTGACTTAGGGTATTTTAATTAATTTCCCAAATTAAAATATCATAGAGTGAATGAGCTAAAAAGCTTTTAATCAATAACTCATTGCACAATAAGTCATTGTACAATAAGTTTTGTAAAAAGTTTTTACTTCAATGCATTAACCCATTAAAAAGTTTTTTCTTATCAATTTTTTTTAAAATATTGAATATATTAAAGACTTTTCCATTCTCACATGTAAAATATATTTTTATAATAAATGAGGGTCCTTAATAATAATTTTATATATCAATGGCAATTTATGTTATTAACCATTTGTTTTCTTTTTTTTTATGTTATTTATTATTGTTTTTCATTATTTATTTTAATTAATGATACAATTTATTGCAATTTATGTAAATTAACTTTTTATTTTCCTATTCTTTATGTTACCAACAATTCATTTTCCTTAATTTAATTAGTCATTCATTTCCTATATTTAAACATATAAGTGTCTTTTTTGTAGGCTATGTTATTGGTTTTTTTTAACTATTTGTCATTTCAACAAACTACCTCCCACTCTCTCCTTCTGACACGATTTCTCTCACTAAATTTGAAATGTTAAAATATTTATCTTTGTTATCGATATTTGTTTATTGTTGAGTGTTATTTTATTGTATTGACTTCAAGTGTCTTTTATGTTGGCTTTTTTGTAGTAAGTGACAAGGGAAACAAGCTATTTAAATATGTCAAAGAACATCAAAGTTTTATCATCAAAGCACATATATTATTGTTACATGTAAGTCTTTCATTTGACTACTACTTCAATTTCAATGTATTATTGATTTTGTCTATTTTGTAATTTCACGATGTATTGCTACCTTAATTCTCATTTCTATGTCATTTTTCCCGGAATGTAACCCACAATGTCAAAAGAACATTTGAGTATTGATTATTTTGATATTACATTATTACTCGCATAGGACAACAAATCTTCATATTTATATTTGCTTCTTGATTTGCTTTGAGTGTTCATTTGAAAAATCCATGTTCTACTAAAATGTAAACTGACTAACATTCTTAGAATTTGTTTTCTTGACCTCAAGCTATTTTGAATTATGTTAAAAGTTAGATCGATTTCATTTTGTGAATTTATATTTTTTGCTTCATTAACTTATAAGTTTCAATATCAAATTTTTGCTACAATTTAATGAGATTGATACCACTGTTAACAATGTATCCGAGACAATCAATTTAGAAAATGAAGTTGATGAATAAATTCAAACAAGAAAATGAAAATTGATTGACAATGCTATGTAATCGTATTCATGTGACTCATGCATCAATACAAACTTTGACCCAAACTACCAAAAAAGTCAAGGAATTGATGATAAAGGAGAAGAAAATATTGAAAAAAATGTGAGTGACTAAACAAAAAAAAGGTGGATTCTTGATAAAAAGATCTCTTAGAATCTAAAAAATTCTAACGTTTTTTCTTATAAAAATTTAATAATAGTAATAAATATAAACACTTTATTACACTCTTCACGTATTGCCGTATTTTTTGTTAAAAGATGATTACAGTTTATGAAATAATCATATTATTGGTTTTTATATAAAGATTATTTAAATTACCTATTTTAATAAAAAAAAAATTGATGATGTAAGTTTATTTGGTAATTGTTGATACAATTTGTATATACGTTGTTTCCGTTTAAATAAGTATAGAAGATTTATTCTAAATCTAAATGTTCTTAATTTTTATTTAATGTAGTGTCGAGCCTTGGTTATCTGATATCTTCCACTACTTTGGTGACTTTGTTTTATTTTTCAATTTATGTTATTTTTTGTATTGATTTATTTTAAACGACGTTCATTAATATTATATATAAATATTTAAATTTTAGTTATTACTAATAATTTTCTTCACACATCCAACATATTTCATAATTCTATTAATTGAATAATTTTAAAGTCAATCTATATCTAAAATAAATCATTGTATATGTATTTGCAACATATTTCATATCTATGAAAATAATAAAAACAATTTTTACAGTTTTGTTAACATAAAATTTTATCATCGCGCAACGCGCGATGTCGAACACTAGTTGAATTCATAAGAGATTAATGAGGTTGGTAGCCATTGCCGGATGTAGTGTGTGGTTGGTGGAGGGATAGGACCCCATTAAAAAAGAAAATTTTGAAACTTTTAGGTTAAAAATACAGAATTTTCAATTTTCTACCCTAATATTCCCTCAATAATTTTTCGTTCGGGACCCCATCAACCAAAAAACCAAAACTACTCTCGAAATCGACTACAAAACCAAAAAAATTCCTCGAAATCGACAAAAAAACTAAAAATCTACAAAAAAACTTAAAAAAACCCTCGAAACGTTGGAGTTAGGCTAAAAATATATCGGACAATTTTATGGGCATTTAAGCTACCTTAAAAGCGACCCCAGTAGAAAAAAAATCATGGATCCGCCACTGTTGGTAGCTAAGTTTAACACAGGTTAAAGTCTTTGGGGGATGTAATGGAAGCTCATCTACCAAGGGTTCAAATCCAGGCACTACCAAAGCCCTTGTGGCCATGGAGGTTCACCTACGATGACTCCAGGCCATTCGTGGTCGCCCGGAGATTAGTCGGTGCGCATAAGCTGACCCGGAAACCCACGGTTATAAAAAAAAGTTTCACACAAGCTAGAATGTGTGTTGTGCACACTCGTGTAAGCTAACTAGAACTCGTGAGGATTGGATGGTTTAGTTTAGCGAGTTTCTAAGTAGATGGGAGTGCACGGTCCGTGCATTTTTTTCACCTTGAAAAGAGCATAGGCCATGCTTAGAAACAGAAGGTTGTGCATGGGTCATGCGTTTTTCCTCTTGAAAAGAGCATAGGTCGTGCGTTTATCGTTAGTATGTTATCAATTTATCAACAAGGGTTGTACGTTTTTTCACTTGAAAAGAGCACGGGTTGCACATTTATTGTAGTATGTTATCAGTTGATTAATATTACATCAGCTGATGGTTTGTGACTGGCGGGGTAATAATCAACTGATGCCTTCAGCTGATGGTTTTGCTTTTGATATATTATTAGTTGATGGGTATATCAACTGATGGGTTTTGCCATTGACGGGGTCATCAGCTGATGGTTTTTCCACTGATAAGTCATTAGCTGATGGTTTTCATCAGTTTTGTAAATGGTTTGTTTTGTAACCGCCCACTACTATTTATAACACTCATTTTCATTTAATGGTGGGTTATTCTCGACATTAATATATATAGGCGCAGTTATGATTCTTTAAGTTTAAAAGGAAACGATTTATGGCAACATTGGGACTAAAAAATTTAAGATTATACTCGAGTGAATTAATTTCGTGACAGTTAGGCAGATTAGCTAGGGTCGAAATATCACATAAAAGATAATTAAGAACATTACTGATTTAAATATTAATTTAATTAAGGCAAGTTATAATTTGAATTTAGAAAAGACAAAAGTAAAGGATTTATACTAAAAACAATCATTTTAAACTTTACCAAGTTTACATAAGCAAAACAAATAAGCTTGAGATCGAGTCCTGTTGTGTCTTCGTTTGCACTTTAAAAAAAATAAAAATAAAAATAAAAATCATATGCATATGCATATGCATATATTTAAAAGGAAATGCACCAACTAATAACTATTACAGAGTTCGTGTATTAACTATTTAATTAACACCTTATTTTTTTAACTTATAGTTAGGGAAACTGCATTAAAATGGAACCAACTTTCACTTGATTTCTATTTTTGGATGTTTGCTTTTAAAATCATCATTTAAGGGTCTGTATCAAACATTTTATTTATTTAAGGGTCTGGTTAACGTGTTCAACAGGTAACCGGTAATATGTAATATTATCAAAATGGAACCAACTTTCACTTGATTCATTTGGGGAACCAACTTTCAAAATCGTCATTTAGGGTGCATTTGGTATGCAGACAGAACGGGACTGGACATGACAGAACAAAACAGGTGTTCAGCGTTTGATAAGACTGGACAGGACAGAACAGGACCGATTAAATGACCAATTTACCCCTAGTGAGTTGTTTAGTGTTTTTTTACCAAATAATTTATTCTATGTTGTTAAGCACTGATTGATGATCCATAAAAACAACATGGAGATAATCGATAACCTATGGAAGTAGAGATAAGATCAATATCTGATGGTATGGAGGAATTAATGATGAAATCGACAACCTGTGGAAATCGAAAACCTGATGAAATCGGGAACCAAAATTGAAAACCAAAATCGAAAACTAAAACTGAAAACCAAAATCGAAATCCAGCACCTGATGAAATCAAAATCGAAAACTAAAATCGAAATCCAGAACATGATGAAATTGAAACCTAAAATTGAAAACCAAAATCGAAAACTAAAATTGAAACCTGATGTAATCGAGAACCAGAACCTGATGAAATCAAAATCTAGAACCTGATGAAATCGAGAACCAAAATCGAAACCTGATGAAATCGAAATCCAGACCTGATGATGAAATCGGGAACCAAAATCAAAACCTGATGAAATCGAGAACCAGCATGTCGCTCTCAAATCGAAATCCACAACCTAATGAAATCGAGAACCAAAATCAAAAACCAAAATCGAAACATGATGAAATCGAAACCTAGGACAAGTGTGTCATGTCCCATGTTGTCCACCCTACCAAACGCACCCTTAGGGGTATGTATCAAACTTTATGTTTATTTAAGGATATGGTTAACATGTTCAACACGTAACCGGTAATATTTGATATGAGTTGGCAAATAATTATTTTCAAAAATATTAGATGGATATTATTTTGCCAAATCACCATTATTATTATTATTAAAAAAATTAAAACATTAACAAATCAAAATCATAAAACAAATTGTCTCCCTCTCGCTTTAGATTTATTGTGATCGTCTGTTACCTCCCCCTCCCTTCGTTGCAACCCTAGCCCTCCCTCCCGCTTTATAATTGTTTTTGAAAAAAAATGAATTTAGTCAATTTTAATTGTATAATTAATTTTTTAATTATTTTCTATTTTATAATATGAAGTGTATTTAGTTTTCAAATAGAAAAATATGTGTCATGTCAGCATTTTAGATTTATATTTTTAATTATAATAATTATGTGGAAGTTTAGAGGATCTCCAACATATTCTCTAAATTTATCTAAAATGGTGAACCAAAAGTCAAAATTTTTAGAAAATATTACTTTCATCTCAAACAGATTCCCCATTTTGGAGATAAAATCATTGATTATATTATTAAAATATTTTATATATTTAACTAAATATTATTTTTTTCACCTAAACATTTTTCTTCAAGGTTTCTCATTGGTTGGATATAATAAAAAAAATTCTCTATCTTAGTAATCATTTTTGAGGATATCATGGAGAAAATTACACTCTCTCTCATGTTAAGTTTTCTCCATTTTGCATAAAGCTTTAGGAAAAATGTTGGGGCAAAAATATACCCAAAATCTCAATTTTCTCTATTTTGGAGAAGCTGTTGGAGATGCTCTTAGTTGACAAAAAGTGATGTCATCATTAGCATGCCGATCAATACGTTAATCATGCCATTAAATAAACATAAAGTTTGATACATACCCCTAAATAACAATTTTAAAAGTTGGTTTCCCAAAATAGGAATAAGGTGAAAGCTGGTTCCATTTTGATAATATCAAATATTACGGTTACCTATTCAACAAGTTAACCATGCCCTTAAATAAACATAAAGTTTAATATAAACCCCTAAATAACGATTTTAAAAGTTAGTTTCCCAAAATAGGAATCAGTTGAAAGTTGGTTTCATTTTGATGCAATTTTCCTAAAACCCTAAACAAAACTGTCATTTAATTAAATTATTGTATCGATTATTGTTTATAATAATTCAAAAAAAATTAAGGCATTTTTATTTTTTTAATGGATTCATATTTTAAGTATAATCATCTTTTTGTTTTTTTTAAGATAGCGTTTGATACACAAATATGATTGAACGAATTGGACAAGACTTAACGGGAAAAGATCTAGAGTAGGATTGAACGAGACAACACTGGATAGAACAAGTGTTTGTCTGGTGTTTGGTACGACTATGATTGGACATGACAAAACTAAACAATTTTTTTTTCAAAAGTTATTTGATGATTTTATAAAATAGTTATAATTAACATAAATAAAGTAAATAATTAATTTATAAACATTTTTACACATTTTTTATACACATTAATACATACATGTATAATAGTACCAAATTTGAATGAAAATTTATGATATAATTGATGGTAGATATCGTACAAAGGAGAAATTATGTTTTATTTGGTTTGGAAGATCCTTATCAATTGGGAAGGCACGGTAACAATTGTTGCAACAACAATATGGTTGTGGAGGTATTGGTGATTGGTGGACGATGGTGGTTGTGTAGGACATGAAGATGGTGGATAGTGGTGGTGGTGGCGATCAACAATGGTGGAGGAGATAGTTTGTGGCCGATGTGGTGGAGGTAGTGGTGGTGATTATGGTGGAGAGGTGGTGGTCGACGGTACTAGTGGTGGTGGCGATGGGCGGTGGAGGTTGTGGAGGATGTGAATATGGTAGATAGTAGTGGTGGTGGCTTCAACATTGATTGGGGAGGTAGTTGTGATCGACGTAGTGGAGGCAGTGGTGGTGGTTATGGTGGAGGGATGATGGCCAATGGTACTGGTAGAGTTAGCAATAAACAATTGTGGTGGTGGTCGGTGGTTGGTGATGGTTGTGGAGGTAGAGGTAGAGGCAATAGTGTTGGTGGATGACGGTGGTTGTGGATGATGTGAATATGGTGGATGGTGGTGCTATAAGTGAAGCTCGACATTGGTGCAAGAGGTAGTTGTGGCCATAGTAATGGAGGAGCAGGGGGAGGTGGTCGACGGTGGCTAGCGATGGCGGTGGTGACCACTAAAAAAATTCCATATTAAGGTTATATATCAACGAGGGTTAATTAGTAATATTTTATTTTTGTAAGATTCTTGTCCCATCTTGTTCCACTTATTTTTGTGGAGCAAGAAAAAACATTTTTTGTCACACGCTATCCCATCTAGTTCATGTCCCATGTCCCACCAAACTTAACGTACGACAGTAGTTCTTGTCATGTCCCATGCCCAGTTAGACGTGGGACATCGAGGTTTGTCTCGTCCCATCATGTCCTGTCTCGTCCCTCCCATGTACTAAACACAACCTAAATATGTCCGCATGATACCATATTTAATGGATTTGCTTTAGGGATGATATTTTCCTTAAAAAATCTCATTCAGTTGTCATAATGATTTAATCACTATCTGTAAACATCTTCATCTTAACTATTTTGTTTCTCATAGTAAACAATCATTGTTTTTGTTACCTTAAGTTCCATACCAGTATTGTTATGAAACACCATATTAAGTTTTTAATATGTGACTGCTTTGTTTCTCGTATGAAACCAAACTAATTATTAGCTCTAAAACAATAACAATTTTTGTTACCTTGTTCATATCAGTGTTGTTTCACTTATAAAATAACACATTAGTTTCTTTAAAAACGATTTAGAATAACGTTTCATATGTGAAACATCAAAAAATAACCAATTTAATAAAAACAATGTACATACTAAATAGATATGACTAACGCTACAACTTACACGTATTATTTCACATGTGAAACATTAGGGAAACCTTAAAATTTAAAATCAAATCCAAAAATTATAACACCAAATCAAACCTAAACCCACAAGGATAGAAGAAAGTATCTTCTTGAATTAATACCAACAAAGTCAAAATATACATGTTTGACTGCAAAGACAAAAATAATGACAACATTTCAAATAGGAAAGGGGGAGTAAAAAAGGGTCATCCTCCTATTGCCTATATAAATACTAAGAAATGTGGATTGAGTGTAATTTTGTCCAAAGTTCATTCACCCATCATAGCACTTCACTTACAAAAGTCTCTCTCTCTCTCTCTCTCTCTCTCTCTCTATATATATATATATATATATATATATATACATATATATATATATATATATATATATACATATATATATATATATGTTAAATCAAATTAGAACCACAAATATGTTATAAATTCGTGACAAGCGATATAAAAATATTTTTTTACATGATATTTTTTTCATCAAATGCTAGGATATAAAATATTTTGCTTCATATATATTTGTTTCATAATATGCATTCTAGTTTCACATGTATTTGTTTCACCATATGAATATTTTTTACGTGTATTTTTTATTTCACTAGGTGAATCAAAAATCGTTTTCCACATGTAATCTTTTCACAATGGACACGAACATATGTGAAACAATATCTTAAATCATAGGTTTTGATGAAAAAAAATAATGTCAACATTATTTTTATATTGGTTCTCACGGGTTTGTAACATATTTGTGGTTCTCATCTGATTATCGTCCTCTCTCTCTCTCTCTATATATATATATATATATATATATATATATAGGGTTGGGTTCACGTGAAACCAACTTGTTTTCGTGAGACCACAAAATTAACACTAAACCTTCACAGTTTTTTGCTGTGAAGGTTTAGTGTTAATTTTGTGGTCTCACGGAAATAACACGGTCTCACATGATCTCAAGTCTATATATATATATATAGGACGATAATCAAATGAGAACCACAAATATGTTACAAACCCGTGAGAACCAAGGTAAAATTTTTTGTTTACATGATTTTTTTTTCATCAAAACCTATGATTTAAGATTTTGTTACACATATGTTCGTGTTCATCTTATGAAAAGTTTACATGTGAAAAACGAATTTTGTTTCATCTAGTGAAATGAAAAATACTCGTAAAAAATATTCATATGGTGAAACAAATCCATGTGAAACTATCATATTATTAAACACATATATTTGAAGTAAAATATAATAAATCCTAGCATTTGATGAAAAAATATCATGTAAAAAATATTTTTTATATCGGTTCTCACGGTTTATAACATATTTGTGGTTCTCATTTGATTTAACCCATATATATATATATATATATATCAACGGGTCTATTCTTATAAGCACTAAAAATCTTTATCTCGAATCTCAAAGAGTGAAAATAAGTGAGATCCGTATATAGCAATATAGTTTTTCTTTGTAAACATCTTCAAATATTATACCAAAACTATGACCAGAAATATTGGTATTAAGAGAAGTGATCAATATTACACTACTAAAAAAATCAAGATTTCAGGCGGAAAAATCCGTCGAAAATCGCTGTTTTCGGCGGATTTTTCGGCGGATATGGTCGCCGGAAAAAGTGGCGCCGAGATTGACTTTTTTCGGCGGAATTTTTTTCCGGCGGATTTTTCCGCCTGAAATATTTTTTTTGTTTATTTATTTATTTTTTATTTATTGATTTAATATTTATTTTTTTATGTTTTTCGGCAAATAAATCCGCCGAAAAAATAGCTGCTTTTATAGGATTCAGATGAAAACTGCTAAATCAGATTTTTATTATTCAAAAAACGCCGAATAAATAAATTAAAACGCCGAATACATTGTTCGGGCCAAAACGACCAAATAATTGTTCCAAATTTGTTCAAATAACACAACACAATTATAAAAGTTTCATAATCACTACGAAGGCGGACGCGGCGTATTTTGACTGATACTTTTGACTAATGCGCACATCTCTTCATATTGTGCTCGAAATCTCGCTTCCTCTTCCCGACGCCTCACATCCTCTGCCCGACGTTCCTCCAAATCTTGCTTCAACTCTAGTACTTGGCTCATTAAGTTCTCAACGATGTGCTACAAAATAAAAAAGACATTAGAATATTTAATATAAATTAAAAATCAAATTGATAAACATCATTTAATGAAAAAAATCGGTACACACCTGCTGGGTATCAAGTGGCGGATGATTGGCAGGGTCCTCGCCGTATCTCTATGTGACGCCTGTCCGATACTCACCCTGTGGTTTTTACAAAATTATACAAGTCAGTTTCGACAGCATAACAGCTGTAAATAGGACGTTTTCATTTTCCTGTTAAACCCTAATGTTTGCCCAACAAATGGCAACCCAAACTAGATAGATATTAACGGCAAGATATATAAGAAAACAATTATAAAGCTTAAAGTTAAACAATCCTAATGTTTGCCCAACAAATGGCAACCCAAACTAGATAGATATTAACGGCAAGATATATAACAAAACAATTATAAAGCTTAAAGTTAAACAATCCTAATGTTTGACCAACAAATGGCAACCCAAACTAGATAGATATTTACTCGTTTATACATCCATCCTCTATCTGTGTTAGTCGACATAGCTACAAACACATAATATATACACATATTAGAAAAAAGTCCATTCATAACCTACATTTTATATACACATAAATTAATACATATATTTTCGACGGTAAATTAATACAAGGATGTGACATAACAAAGGTAAATAATTCCTTGAAACGTGTGTCCCCTTGTGATGTATTGTCAATTCTGGCAAGATAATCCTGAAATACAGAACCTGAAGTGAAATTCATAGTAACCAACGAACAAAATCCATAGTTTATTTGGTATAATCACATACACAACGCTGGTATATAACTAACAGAAGCAACATACAGCAGTATTAGCCATCGCATTCTGCTCATCCCATGAACGTGTCTCATGATTTTCTACCTTGAATTCCTTGAAGTTATTGGTCATAAACACTGAATCACCATTGACCTGAAACCCACGATATATATTACCCAGATAAGATCAATAATAAATGCATAGAAAGTCTGATCAAAAGTTTAAATAGTAACAGTCTTGATGCTCGATTAAATCAAGAGTACCAATCTTGATTTCAGTTCTTGCCAACAGATATGAGATTTCACATAGCTAGGGTTTCTCAAACTACCATAACAAGAAAGAACATTGAGAGACTAGTTACCTCATTTAGCTTTTCCCATACCAAATCAGGTTGATAAAATGTAACCTTGGTTTTTAGGGTTCCAGCTGCAGCCGCCGGCAGCTGCCGGTACCCAGCCGACATCCGCTTCCTCCGACAGGACTCTGTCTCCAGTCGTCACTCTCCACATCACCATCGCCTTCTCTCCATCGCCTTCTCTCCATCGCCTTCTCTCTGTCTCTGTCACCGTCGCCTTCTCTCCATCGCCATCAACCCTTCGCCATCTCTCAGTCTCCTCCACCTCACCGTCGCCACCTCTCCTTCGACAGCTCACCCTCTCCGGCGCCGACAACAACTCCATCTGCCATCTTCACTGCCGATCCCCATTCCCATCCCCACCGTGAAGCCAACTCCATCCCCACTGCCCCTCAAACCCATTTCCACCCCCACTGGCGGAGGTACGGTGGAGAGTAAAATGAAAGAGTGACTAGGGTTCTTGAGTAGATGAAAGAGTAAAAGGAGAGGGAGAGGGAAATGAAAACAGGAGAAGAGGGAAATGAAAACAATAGAAGAGGGAAACGAAAAAAATAAAGAGTATAATTTTATTTATGTCATTTTATTATGTTTAGAAAAATTTTAATAATAAAAATTTTAAATATTAAATATATAATTTTAAATAAAAGATAATAAACTTTAAAAGATAAATAAATTATTCCATTAAATCCCGATAAGGTCCATTGAAGCCTAAAAAGTCCAATAAAGCCCAATACAACCCATTAAAGCCCAATACGATCCATAAAGGCCCAATACGGTCCATCAAAGCACAATACGATTCATAAAGGCCCAATACGGTCCATTAAAGCCCAACCCGTTCCATAAGCCCATTAAAGTTCAATTGAGTTGATTAAACATCTAGTAGATCACTGAAACCCCAATAGGATCCATTATCGGTCATTTGGATCCAATAAACCTCTGTTGGATTCATTAACGACCATTTGTATCCAATAAACCCCTGTTGGATTCATTAACGACCATTTGGATCCAATAAACCCCTGTCAGATCCATTTGACAGCCCAATACTGGTCCATTATAGCACAGTACGATCCATTTTAACACAATACAATCCATTAAAGATTAAAAGAATATATTAAACCACAAATAAACCCATTGAAGTTCAATTGAGTTGATTAAACACCTAGTAGATCAATGAAACCCCAATAGGATCCATTAACGGCCATTTGGATCCAATAAACCCCTGTCGGATCCATTTGGCAGCCCAATACGGTCCATTAAAGCCAAAATTGTTCCATAAGCCCATAATGGTCAACTAAAGCCCAATACGATTCATTAAAGCCCAATACGTCCCATTAAAGCCCATATCGGTCTATTAATCCCATAATGGTCCATTGAAGCCCAAATGATCAATTAAAGGCCAATACGATCAATTAAAGCACAATACGATCCATAAAGGCCCGATACGGTCCATTAAAGCCTAAACCGTTCCATAAGCCCATAATGGTCGATTAAAGCCCATAACGGTCCATTGAAGCACAATACGGTCCATTATAGCACAGTACGATCCATTTTAACACAATACGTTTCATTAAAGCTTAAAAGAATATATTAAACCACAAATAAACCCATTGAAGTTCAATTGAGTTGATTAAACACCTAGTAGATCAATGAAACCCCAATAGAATCCATTAACGGCCATTTGGATCCAATAAACCCCTGTTGGACTCATTAACGACCATTTGGATCTAATAAACCCCTATTGGACTCATTAACCACCATTTGGATCCAATAAACCTCTGTCAGGCTCATTAACCACCATTTGGACTCATTAACCACCATTTGGATCCAATAAACCTCTGTCAGGCCCAATACGGTACATTAAAGCCCAAACCGTTCCATAAGCCCATAATGGTTCATTAACGCCCATAACGGTCCATTGAACCGAATATATATACCCGTGTATACTTCAGCTTTGTGAACCGAATGTATATACTACGCATTTTAATTGAAAAATTGTGTATTCGCCGATATGTTCCACAATAAAGTAAATTAGGTTTGATTTATCATTAAATATATGTAAAAGATTTAATTTTTTATTATTTTTTAAAAATATTTTCGGCGGATTTTCGGCGGATTTAAAAAAAAAATTATTTAAATTCAATTAGATTTATATTTTCGGCGGATCCTAAATTTAGTTTTTTATTATTTTTTTAAAATATTTTCGGCGGATTTAAAAAATAATAATTTCCATTTAAATTTAATTAGATTTATATTTTCGGCGGATTTTAAAATTTAATTTTTTATTATCTTTTAAAAATATTTTCGGCGGATTTAAAAAAATAATTTTCATTTAAATTTAATTAGATTTAGATTTTCGGCGGATTTTAAAAATTATTATTTTTATTTTTTTCTAAAAATATTTTCGGCGGATTTTAAATTAATTTTTTATTTCTTAATTAATTTTTAACTCATTAATAAAATTCCGGCGGATTTCCGACGGATTTTCGGCGGATCATAATTAAAAAATTATTAATTATATTCCGCCGAAAATCCGCAGAAAAAATATCGAGATTTTTGAAAAAAAATTAAAAAAAAAATATTTTTCTGGGATTTTCGGCGGAAGTCAACGAATTTTGACTTTTTTAATTTCCGTTGAAAATCCGTCGGAAATCCGCCGGAAAATTTCAGGCGGAAAATCCGCCGAAAATCAGGTTTTGTTTAGTAGTGTTAATGGAGTTTGTTAATATCATGGACAAAGGGTCATTGTCAACTTTATAAAAACTCATCATCTACCCACCTCCCCCTTCCATTTTTTTGCATCTTTCCTGTTCAGATTTGTGGGAAGGCCCTCAAAAAGCAAGAGAGAGAGAAAAAAGCTTGAAACTTGGTTGGTTTCTCTCCTCAATTATACATAAAGATTCATCCCTCAACCCACCCACTCTTTCTTTGCTCAAGTAATCAACAAACCCATCTGAAAATAAGTTTATTTTCTCCTTAATGTGAAGTATATGCAATTTACTTCAATCATCTATGGAAAATTCTGACGCCATTGAGCTTGATTTCAGCTGCATCGATCGATCCATGTCGTTTCCAAATGACTCCGGAGACATGTCTCCACAAAGAAAGTTAGGGAAAGGAAAGATCGAGATCAAACGCATAGAGAACACCACAAATCGACAAGTGACTTTTTGTAAGCGCCGCAACGGTTTGCTCAAGAAGGCCTATGAGTTGTCCGTTCTTTGCGATGCTGAGGTTGCGCTTATCGTCTTCTCAAGCCGCGGCCGCCTTTACGAGTATGCTAACAACAGGTATAATTTCTGGGTATTTTGTTTCTCAAGTATAGGATCGTCTTACTTTTAACTAAACTTTTTTTGGGAAGGGTTTTTCTAGGCTATCCCTAGACTAATCTCTTGATAAATCATGACCTTAAGACATGAGCCCTAATTAAACCTCAGTGACCACAATTTTTGTGTACGCCTGAATTCGTACCTGGACAGATGGGATATTAAATTTCTTTATAGGTGTTGTTTTGTTCCTAAGATGATGCTTGATAACAACAAAAAATTAGGTCAAAGTTTATCTATCTTTTTAGGGTTAAAGAAATAGTACATTAGGGAATGTGACTTCTGGAGAAGATGAGAAAAAAGGACACACTCTTGTGTTATTTTGTGAGATTTTTTTGTTCAACAAAGAAGAACTTGCTTCTCTTACATTTTTTGTTTTGTTTCTTTTCCTCAAAGAGATTATTTTGATTTCTGTAATTGATCTTTTTATGATCCAATCTTTGTTTCATATTCGGGTACCTACAACATATTTTGTTGAAGATAGAATTGAATTTCATTCTTTATAAATAATTTACAACAACAAATTATAAGTTATTACAAACATAATTAACTTACTGTTTATTAATTTATTATTACAAAACAAATATGTTTTTAGGTGTAAAGGGAGTGTCAACGACCCCCTTTCGTGGAGATATCAACCTTATGCTTGTCTCAAGAACTTGTAATTTGTTTGCTAGTTTCTTGCTAGTTGTTGTTTTTTCTGCAATAAATCTGGTTGCCGTTTCAAAAGGAAAAAAAATATGTTGTTGAAGATAGCAACATAGGAGCCACTATTTGGATATGTTGCAAGCCAATAAGCAAAAAATCTAAGATGTGTATTTGCAGACCTCTGAGATCAGCTTCCCTCTTACCTTCATTACTGTTTGAGTTCTCTCTCTCTCTCTCTCACACACACACACATACACACACACAAGGCCTACAAAAGATGTTGTCAAGCTCCTATTTGCTGAAGACTTTCATGGATCATTTTGACGCTTCCTTAATGTGAATATATGTCAGTTAAACATCAGCCAAAGCAAAGTGAAAGGACTCTGAAAAGAGATGTCATCAAAGCCTAGTCAACAAAGGAAACATGATCAGTTTAAGAAGTTAATTAATTAACTTTTTTTAGTTTCTTATAATTAAGTTAGGGCTTCCAAATTATATATGCCTAATTAAATCATTAGGGTTCATATAATAAATACTTTAGTGGGTTCTTTTTTCCCATTAATTGGGGAAAAACCGACAATTATTGGGTACACGTATGAAAGGTTATTTTAAAATATGGGTTTTTTTTTTTTAATTAAGGTCAAGATTACCCGGAAAAAGAAACAAATGGTTTACAATAGATCACAATTAAAATGGGTATTTTTTTGGTTAAAAGAGCATGCTTTATATCTGACTTCATAGAATTAGGGTTTTATATCTGACTTCATAGAATTAGGGTTTTATATCTGACTTGCATTTGTTGCACACCTTACAAGCCACAGTCTGCATATGTGCATAACCAGTCTGCATATGTGAACAATGCGCATATGCATATGCATACGTGCAAGAATATACATATAATGAACATACATTCATATGAGATAATGAATATATGCATCTCAGATTTTGCATATATGCACATTGGTTTGTAAGGAGTGCAACAAATACATGGTTTGTATTTGATTTTTGTACCCTATATATATATATTATAAATTAGGGTTTTTTTTGAGACACCAGTAATAGCATTAAAGCTAGCAAGCAGCTAGCGAAAATACAGAGACATTACAAGGCCCTAACACAATCGATCGGGTAAAATATTGCTTGTTTACATGTAAAAGGGTTTAATTAATAATTTAACTGCTAAGTCTTTATTCAAATAACTCATATTAACTATTTAACAACTTGGATTGTGTTTTATAAACTAATTAAGAATAGATAGCTAAAGAAAATAAAATAAGTTAATAACCAAACAAAATTTGGGCTTCTGGGTTAGATGGCCACAAAGAAATCTTTAATAAGAATATTAATTAAGAACCCAATTTTTACTTTTTTTTGACTTGGTGAGATAGCAAGTAGTGACAACATCTTTTTCCCAATTCCAGAACCCTTCGATGGTGAAATATAACACACACACACACACACCTTTCACTTTGGATGGTCCAGTAAAGACTTTCCCCAAGCTTACCATGCTGTTGAAACTAAAACAGCAACCTATACAACTCAAAAAGAGAGACACATACACATAGGCAGATATATATATATATATATATATATATACACACACATATATATATATAGGTGAGTTCAAACGAGAACGCTAGCTATTTAAGAAAACACAAAAACGGCCATCCATGTACAAAATCATATGTGATTCACGTACAAAATCATATATGATTCACGCGACTTGTCATGCGACTTGCAAGTCACGGCCAAGGTCGTCCGCGTCCAGTTTTTTGCTGTTAGTGTAAAATCACATATAATTTTGTACACGCACAGCCGTTTTTTCGTGTTATTTTAAATAGTTAGCGTTCTCGTTTAAACCTTTCTATATATATATATATATATATATATATATATATATATAGAGAGAGAGAGAGAGAGAGAGAGAGAGAGAGAGAGAGGTATCTCAAATTTAGGGGATTAATCATAGATCTTGCGTAGGTGAGCACAAAGAGAGGGAGAGAACAAAATGGGAGCCAATGAGAGGGTAGCTGATGTGGGGAGAGAGAGAGAAAGCCGTACCACAATGTCTGCTGCCATGAAATGGACGGCTCTGATTTACTCAGAGTTTAGAGAGAGAGAGAGAGAGAACAGAAGTTTTGGATCTACGAGGAGGGTAAAAGAGTGAAGGTTAATTGGATTATCCATGGTGTAAAGGGTTCTCGACACGTGGCCAAGATCTGGCCGTAGAAAGTTGTAACCAATCATAATGATAGGAGTGTTGACAGCGTGGCAGAGACAACCAATCAGTAACTTGGACCAAAAGAAGGTAATATACAATTTGTGTTTATATGGTATCCTTAAGATCTCCGAGAAAAGTGAGATTTTATTCACTTTAGTACATTTTTTTGTGTTTCCTTGAACCACACAAAAATCCTACGGTTTGTAATGCTTTTATGATTTCATAGATTGACTCAAGATTTAGCAAGGGTAAATGGTTGTTAGATCTTCTCCAACAGCTTTGTTAAAATAGAAAAAAAATGAGTTTTTGTTTTCTAAACCTCTCTACCAGTTTTGCTAAAATACATATTCTTTCCTCTCTCACATCTCTACTTACATACTACTCATATAGTAAACCAAGAAATAAATTTATGTAAAACACGTCATGCTTAGGCCATCCGTAGCGGAACCCTCAAACCCTCTTGCCACCTCAGCGCCACATCAGCTTTTCTCCTTACCCTAAAGTGGAGTACCCATACCCGATACTACCCTCTTACCCGCTACCCCCAACCACCCCCACCCTCACCCTCCTCTAACACACACGCGACTCGGGATCAACGGGTTCCCAAGCCCGCCAGCTCCTACCCGCTCCCCCGTACCGGAGCCCGGCCTACCCGCTCCCTAGCCCGCTCACAAACCCGCCTCTGCTACGGAAGGCCTTATGTAAGTTGGTTAGGCCATCCGTATTGGAACCCTCAAGCCCTCAAGCCACCTCAGCGCCACATCAGTTTTTCTTCTTACCCTAAAGTGGCGTAGCGGAACCCTCAAACCCTCTTGCCACCTCATTTTTTTAATTCTTTTATTTATACATTTAATTATTTAACAAAATAAAAATATTTATATATTTTTTAATAAATAAAAATAAGATAAATAATAAAAATAAAAATTCATATCATTCATTAAAAATAAAAATTACAAAATAAATTTAAAAATTACAAAATAAATAATCTACTCGTCGTCATTGTTTGGAACTTGGATACGCCAAATATGTTCGACCAAATCCGACCGAAGGTTATTATGAGTGTCCCGGTTTTTGACTTCTCGAACATTTGCCGCGCGTTGTTCCTCACTGATTTGGGTTTCGATATCATCCGTGAAAATGTCGTTTTCATCGCCACCACAAATAGCATGGTCTTCGTCTTCGAGTATCATATTGTGTAATATGACACAAGCGTACATAATGTTTCCCAATCTTGTCGGTTCCCATCCGCGTGCCGGGTTATGAAGTATATGCCAACGTTGTTTAAGCACGCCAAAAGCTCGTTCAACATCTTTACGTGCCGCTTCTTGCGCGGACTTGAACTTTTGTCGTTTATGGTTATGTGGGCACGTAAATGATTTTACGAAAGTAGCCCATTCCGGATATATCTCATCCGCTAGATAAAATCCGTGCTCGTAGGTGGCTCCATTCACCTCAAAAGGGCAGTTGGGTGCTTTTCCATCATATACATCGTTGAAGATGGGCGACTGATTGAGAACATTGATGTCGTTGTTGGAACCGGCAACACCAAAGTATGCGTGCCAGATCTATAGATCTTGAGAGGCCACTGCTTCTAGCATGATTGTCGGGTGCTCATGATCACCTCTCATGAATTGACCTCGCCATGCTACCGGACAATTTGCCCACGCCCAATGAGTACAGTCTATGCTTCCGAGCATGCCGGAAAATCCGTGTTTAGCTTCATGCGCGGCGTACAACTTCTGAATATCAATAAAAGTGTAAAATATGAATACTGTCCTTGTAAATCTTCAATTATTCGCTCGAATAGCTGCCTCCTCATCCTGAACAGCCGCCTAAACATATCCGGTGTATAAACCGGGTTGTTGCCAAAGTAGTCCCGCATAAGTCGCTCGTTTGCAGCTACTCGACCTCTTTCTATGTTCGCGACCCTCTCTCTTCTTGACGATGAGGCGGTGCTACCATAAATTAATTGTGCAGTCTCTCGAACCAAGCCTACAAAAATTTTCCTTTGTAGATGCAACAACTCGTCGGTGTCTACGGATGATGATGATGCGGTCGGTGAACCGGGTTGTGGCGAATCCATATTGTTTAAAATATAGAGAATGAAAGAGAATGAGAAAGTTGTTTTGTGTGAAAAATAAAATGAGTTTTAGGATTATATATATAGTGTGATTAAATTGAAAAAAAAATTAAAAAAATAAAATAAAAATAAGATAAAGCCGTTGATTTTCAAAATTTTTAAAAACAAAATTAAAAAAAAAAAAAAACAAACCAGCGGGATGAATCGGGTTGGGGAACCCGGGGCTGGAACTCGCCTCCCAAGCCCGCCCCCCGTACCGGAGCCCTCCCAAGCCCGCTCCCTACCCGAGCCCGAGCCCGAGACCGCTACGGAAGGTCTTAAATGATGTCATCATTTATCATATTTTGTCTAATGAAACAATGATTTCTAATGTATTTCACTTGAAAGTACGGTCACCGAAATAGAATGTATGCACATGTTCAGTCATTTTCCATATTTGGAAGAGGAAGATTTATCTGGTTCAAGATATAAGATGGTGGACTTGAATTATGTAGTTCAGTTTTTTTTTTTTTTTAACGGCAAGCAATTTATTAAAAAATCAACAAACAAACACCAAAGTCCAACCAAAGGACCAAAAACAAAACAGTAGCAGAGCAGTGTAATAAAAGAAACAAACCACATGCCACAAACAACAAAGAAATAAATCTAACCGCAAGCTGATAAAAAGCACCGAAAAAAGCCAATTAAGCCGAGTAATCACCCACAACGGCTTAAATGACCAAACAGCCAAACAGACCAGCAGATCAGAGGCTTGCCAGGAGCAAACCCAAGACACACCAGACGCCCCGAGCTGCAGCACGAACAGAACCGCCACCTCAGGCAGCGGCTGGAAGGAATAAGCCGCTGCTTCCACAGCGAATTCACACCTCCGACGAAACAGAACCGGTGCGGCAGCCGATCTGAGCACACCCATCCATCGAAACAGCAGCTAAAGACCTTCTAACCCCACGACTCACTTGACCAGTCTTCGATGCACATACACGAAACAGATTCTGAATTCCAATCGTGTAACCCCTGAGCCAAAACAGGAAACCTGTCGTGGCAGCCCTCGGTGCGATAGCATCTAACCCCACGCGTCTCTAGGATTGTTACACCAAGATTCCCAGTTTAAAGACTGTCCCGCTTTAGACCTAGTACAAAGCCATTGAAAGGAGCAAAGAAGAATGTTGTTAACCAAAAGACTACTTATCGACCCTTTCTTTGAGTGAACTAAAGAGTTGCGGTTTCTCCAGATCACCCAAACATACGCCATGATCACTACTTCCAGCACCTTCGCTTTTTGTTTGTTCTCGAATCTCGAGCCAAAATCACCCAACAACTCTTCGATCGTGCTAACCGCAAAAGGCATATCTCCCCACCAGGTGACTAACAGAGCCCGTACCTCCTTACTCGAAGAGCAACTCAAGAAGGCCTTTGGAACATTATGAATTTTATGATCTTGACAATGCTTATGATCTTGATACGATATACTGTGTTGGACCATCATATCATATGTAGTTTGGGTTTTTCCGGTCATTTATATATATATATATATATTTAAGCTTTACTTCATTCATCTTTTCTATGATTCTTAGTTATGATCATGCTAAACTCCTTTTGGAACATTATGATCATAATAAAATTGGCAAGGGAATGATCGCCCTCTCAACTTAATTTTGCTTTTTCTTGTCGTATAAACCGATAGTTTTTAATGTTGATGGAGCTCATCTTCTTGTTATTGCAGTGTTAGAGGAACAATCGATAGGTACAAAAAGGCATGTCTAGATCCGCCTAGCGGTGGCTCTATTGCTGAAGCCAATGCTCAGGTACCCTTCAGAACTTAGATTAGCTAACTACTAGCATAGAGCATCCACAATGATGGATATGCATGGAATGGGGTGAATGCTCACAAAAGCCACTAGTGGCTTAACCGTTTTTAGTCATTTAATTTGGACTTATTAGTATGTGTGAAATATATTTGAGTTCTCTCTAAAACAGCTCTTATATAGATAAGGTTAATTCCTAATAAAATTCTATATATATATGGACTTTTATATACAGTTTTACCAACAAGAAGCTGCAAAACTACGTCAACAAATCGCAAACCTTCAGAACCAAAACAGGTACCTCTCTTAGATGTCATCAGATATGATATATATATATATATATACATATTCTTTAATTAAGTCAGAGGTCTTTAATAAAACAACCGTTTTAATCTGTGGGTAGAGGTCATATCTGCATACATTTTACCATCTCAGACCCCACCTCCCACTGCAATATACTTTATTCGTTTGGTTTGTTTCAAATGCTTCATATCTGTTTATAAACACAACATCAACAATAACCCTTTTGTGAAAAAGGCAATTTTACAGGAACATCATGGGTGAATCTTTAACAGACATGCCGGTGAAGGACCTCAAGAACCTCGAAGGCAAGTTAGAGAAAGCGATCAGCAGAATCCGGTCCAAAAAGGTTGCATTTTTTCATCTGTTTTGATCGATTTCTGACCTCTCTGATTAATCTCCAGAATTATAATTTCCATGGATTAATTCTGATGCTATTTCTTTGTGATATCATATATAAATTACTCCAGTACTCTAACATCTTCTTTTTTATTATTATCAAACCTGTAGAATGAACTGTTATTTGCTGAAATCGAGTATATGCAAAAGAGAGTAAGTGATTCTGAAACTTTAATACAAGATTAATTCGACATTTTACTTTTTCGTTCATGTTTTTGGTTTTATCGAGCATACGGTTCTCCGTATGTTGAAAGAAACGATCGAGTTCCTAATCATGAATTAATCATTTCCCATGGAGAACATTTTTGTATTGCAGGAACTTGAATTGCATAACAGCAATCAATTCCTCCGAGCAAAGGTATATCTCTCTCTATCCACAACACCAATATCGATTTTACAGGACGTTAAATATGCTTAAATGTCTAAAATAAACTATTTTATATAACTTAAGTTTATAGGACCAAACAATTGTATGTCGTACATAATAAAAGTGTTACAAATAAGAAAGTTAGGAAGTATTTGGGCATCCTAACAAGTTTTTGCGACACTTTTATTGGCTTTTTTTATAGTACGCTTTTGAGACGTGTGCTATTAACACTGTTCTTATAAGACATTTTTTTCCACATGATGTTATATAAAAATATTAATAGGATGTTTTATTTAAAAAGTGTCTTTAAAAACTTGTTAAGATGTCCAAAAACATTCTATCAACTTATTGTAAAACGTTTCACAAGATATACACAATTGTTTGGTACTATAAAGCAGTCTATTAGACATATTTGGCGTTGTAGTGATCCCTCACATAAATCGACCAATTTTATCGGTTTATTTTGTTTGATGATTGTTTAGATAGCTGAAAATGAAAGAGCTCAACAGCAGCAAATGAGCTTGATGCCAGGAAGTTCCGATTACGACCTCGTGCCACCTCACCAGCCGTTTGACAGTCGAAACTACCTCCAAACGAACGAGCTCCAACCCGATACCAATTACTCTTGTCAAGATCAAACGCCTCTCCAGTTAGTGTAAGCATTTACCGATCGAATCTAGAAACAAACCCTAGAAGTTGTGAACTCCACAAACTCGTTTAATTTCTTGATGATGAATCGAAAAGCCCCATCTCCATATACATACATATATATATATATATATATATATATATATATATATATATATTTGGGATCATGTGAGACCAAGCTGTTTTCATGAGACCCGTGAGACCATAATTTTACATTTGAAACTTCACAGCAAAACACTGTAAAGGTAACTTCACAGTGTTTTTGTTGTGAATATTTAGATTTTTTTTAACCTTCACAATGTTTTGATGTGAAGTTTCAAGTGTTAAAATGTGGCCACACGGGTCTCACGAAAACATGTTGGTAACCCTATATAGATACATATATATATATATATACACAGTATATATTATTATTTGATGTTTCTGATTAATTGGCTGTATTCTGCAGGTAATAAGGATGATGGTATTGAGGTTTCTGATCAGTTACTGATCATGGATCTCAACTGGAGAAGTAATAATCTGATCACAATGAATGATTAATTAACAAGAAGTAGACGACTGATGATATATGCTAGCTTTAATACTGAGTTTCTGTTAAGCTACATATATATATGCAAGAATTCTAAATATGTAGTTTTACGATCATCGCGCGTCTTCGTGTATGAAATCTAATACTGTGAAGCAGCTTATATATATATATATATATATGTTTCTTGTTGTAATCATCTTTCCTGTATACATCATGCATGCTGATATTATCTTTTAGATCTTGTTAAATTGGCTAGATTTTGACCATTTCTATTTATATTTAAAGGAGATTCGGGTTTATATTTTAACGTTAAAAATGTCTAAGGGGCCGTTTATAAAACGCTTAACCGGGTAAGTGCTTACCAGACCAAGTCACATTAGCTTACCGGATGAATATATATGACAAGGACCAAGGATCTTACCCGGTAAGAGTGGAAGCAAGGACCGAGAGTCTTACCCGGTAAGTAAGTGCGACGACTCTTACCACGGTTAGCGCTTACCGGCTAAAGTGTTGCATACGATGCCATTTTGGTGGACTAAAATCTTACCCGGGAAGTAAGCGATAGTGTTGAATTTTACCGGTAAGCACACTTAATTATCCGTGTAAGTGATTAGGTAACGGCCCCTAAGTGTCCTAACGGACTGATGATTTATAAGAATTAAATTTAAAGGACAATACATATGAGTGAATTGTATTAAAAATGCGTGTAGGAACCGCCACATATGAGTGAATGAAGGAGTGATAATAGGAGTTTTCGAACCGCCACATATGAGTGAATTGTATTAAAAATGCGTGAAAAAATCTTAACATCAAAACATGTTCAAAAAAATGAAGGTGCTCAAAGATAAAAATCCAGTCGCATAAATACAAATGAGTTCGGTTGACATGATGCACATCAATGCATGCATAAAGATCGATGCTCTAAGTGTTAAAGGGAATACTTAATTAAAATTAAAAGTAATGTTTATATTTTCATGTAATGATTTGGCACTTGCTGTCATATGGATGGTAATTAATTAACATACACACACACACATATATATATATATATATATATATATGTGTGTTTGCAATTTTTGTTTTGATAGAAACATTCAAGTAAATACTATATTGCTAACAAAATGTTTCCCCAATATGAGCAATTGAAGATAATATTTGAGAAAGATTGAGCGACATGATCATTAACGGAATTTGTTGCGGATGCAATGGAGCACATCAATCTAGAAAACGAAGTTGGTGCTGAGACCAAGGAATTTAACGTGTCATTATATACTCCTTCTAACGTCGCTTCCACATCCTCCATTACACGAGAAGGAGAAACATCATCAAAAAGGAGAAAGAGAAACGTTAGTGTCATCGAAGACGTAATTAAGATGATTGAAAAAGAGTTGCACTCGGTATCTTTGGAAATGTGTAAGTTGGTATTGGTTGTTGGTACTCCAGGTTAAAAAGTATGCCCAATGAGTTAAGCGAGAAGGGTTTTGATAGTGACCAATGTGTTGCTATTAGTATGTATTTTGCAGATAATCCAGTTCAAGTACGTCTTTGGAATGACATGAATGCTGCTTTTAAGCCATCATTTGTGAAGACCGTATTAAAGAAGTTAGACATGTGATGTTAGTTGGTATTTGGTAAATATTTGAACTTTTGTGTTTAGGTTTTTTGCTACACAATGGTAAACATTGGAACATTTGTGTAAGATGTGCTTGTTGGTTAACATTTGTTTCAAGTAATTTGATTTATGAATGTGAATTTTTAATCAATATTCATGTTAGGTGTTTCTGTATTTTTAATTTTATTTGTTAATTTTCATTTAGATTGATTATTTGGTAAAAGAAAACACTAAACAACTCACTAGAGGTAAATTGGTCATTTAATCAGTCATGTCTTGTCTTGTACTGTTATGTCTTACCAAACGCTAACAACTGTCATGTTCGGTCATGTCAGGTGTCCAGTCATATATCCGTATCAAACGTAACCCAAGTGTAGAAGATGTTTTAGGCATCTTAATAAATAAAGTAAACTGTAACAACCGGGTTTTCTAGCAAAATGTGAATGTTTGGTGGCTAAAGTCTAAGAAATGAAAGTTTGAGTGGAGGGACTTTTTGCCAATTTATGAAAGATATAAATTGTGCCAATCCCTAGGTTTTCACTCTATTGTTGGAGAATTCTGATTATTTAGCGGCGTAGAAGAGAAGCAGTAAAGAGAAGAAATCAGTGTGGCGTTGAAATTGCTAGGAGAAGCTCGCATTGGTAAGAAATCAATCTCTTCATGTTATTTCTTGCATATTGGGTAGATGAGTGTATCAATTTATGGTTTAGTTTCATGTTTGAACACTGTGTAATTGTGATCCCACACTGACAAGTAATAAGAGTAAATACACAAGATATATGAATCAAAGAAGTACACCTCTATATATGAAAGATGAACTTGCAGCTTACAACTTCACAGAAGGTTGAGAGGTTTACAAAGTGGAAGGAGGCTGCGAAGATAGAGGCGTGTGTATTTCGTGTATCTCTGACCTAAAAATACAGATAGTATACTATATATACTATTCAAAGTTTGACAACATGTCACATTAGGTCCCTCAACTATAAAACTACATGGTACAAGATAATGTAACATTAACAATCTCCCCCTTTGTACCAATGTAGAGCCATAAGCTTTAGACATTCATTGGAACCACTTGTGTCTTCCGAAGCCCGAAAATCAACTCGAATCTTCTTAGTGCGTTCCGGTAGTCTACTCGATATTTGACGGCATCCATTACTTCCTTTATCAACGCCTTTTGTTTCTTTGACAGCTTCTCTTCTCCTTTAGCATCCAATCGCAATCTGCTCACTAGATGAATCTGAATCATCCTGAAAGTTTCGTCGCTGAATTTATTTGCATCAGTGACTCTCATGAATTTCTTTTCTGAGGCTGAGTCAATGAACACAACTCCAAGATCTGGTTTGCTCAGCACGGTGTAAGCTTGAACACTCTGAATATCTGCCAGATCTAGATTCGGAGGTCTGATGTTGACTCGTTCTTGACGCGCTTCCAAGGCCATTTGAAAATCCTTAAGATATGAAAACTTCAGGATGTTCTTCATGTACCTCTTCAGACTTTGATAAGCATCTGACCATTCTCCCTTCTTTTTAGGATCTTGAGACAGGATTTCATACAAGTTGCAAACGTCATTGAGCTGTAGTTTCTGAAAATCTGCCTCATTAAAGACTAGTTCTGAATCATCTGATCTCTGAACGGTAAACACTGGGTACCAAACCTTTGAAAGCTTTCGCGATTCTATCTTCAGTACTCTTCTGATCGGTTTGTCAGACTTTATTGCATTGGCGTTCAGAGATTCATATCTCATGAAATAGAGATATTCAGTTCTGTGCTTTTCTGGCCAGTCTTCAATCCCGTAGACTTTTTCCCAAGTGATTGGCTGCATGACCCTTACAAACATATTGCTTCGTAAGATTTCCTGAAAGGGAGTCATAATTCTGACTCGTAGGCCAGTCGCCACAAATCCTGGTTCATTCTGGATAATGTCTTGGAGAAGTCTGATTTCTGCTTGAAGCGTTGGATCTCTGAGATGTTCAGCAGGTTGTAGGTTGATAACGATCGGAGCTTGCGGTTGAATTACTTGAGTTTGAGCTGGAGTTTCTGAAGTATCCGCTTGTTGAATAGAAGAACCTGGAGCTTCAGTCTCTGAATCTAGAGCAGCCATCATAGTATCAGAAGAATCAAACACATTTGCAATTTCTTGTTTAATCTGCACCGTTGTTCGTTCGGGCTCTTCATCTGAATCTATGATTATAAAGTCTGTCGTCCATTCATCTTCTGTTCTATTGTCACTAGCCGAAGGCTTTTCAACCCCAGCTATGACATCAGCTAGAATATCGAGATTCTCTGAGTCAGTGGCTCCTTTACTTGTATCCTCAGACGCTTTACCGGATGTTGTCTCAGTTTCTTTCTCTACTGCAGTGCTCTCAGAAGCAGCAACTGTACTTGTTCCAACACCTGTACCTGTACCTGTACTCTCCCCCTCATGGTGATCTGGATCATCCTGATCATCATGTCTTCTTTTCTGAGCGGTTTCAGCTTGAACACCACAAGCCAGTTCGACTACTTCGACCCTTTTGACAATCGAATGAAAGCCAGCCAAAAAGGAATCTGCCATGTTGGAGATTGAGTTATTTAGCTGCTCAAATTGGGGAACAAGCAGTGGATTGGTGGTTGATGAAGCTTGAGGCGGTGGTGGAGGTGGAGGTGCGGTTTGTTGACGAAGCAAGCTAATAAGATCGACATCCTCGCCTGGTCTTGGATCGTGTTTGGCAAGAAGTCGTGCAAGCAGCTCTGACTTGAGTAGATCTTCAGGAGCAAGATTTAACGGGATCGATGTTGGATCTTGTTCAACGGGTTCTGCTCTAGTCGGTTGAGGTTCAGATGTAGATGATTCAGCCGGTCCTTTACCTTTCACCGCTCTGATTACATCATCACGTAATTTCTGAAACTCTGCTTTAATTTTATCAGTATGAGCCTGATATGTGTTGTCGATTGATCTGACGAAATGCTTTAGTAGAGTAAGTGGCACGAATCTATTCGGAGGAGGGCCAACCAAACTAAACGCTCGTTCTAGATCAGCATTTATGGGACTATCACCCAGACCACTTAGGTTACTGGTTGAAGTAGCGGTTGAAGCAACCGTACTGCCTGTGTTCAAAGCTGGCATAGTGTTAGCAATGACAGGACTTCCACCCGATCCTCGTGATGCACCAACAAAGGGTGGCACTCTGGGTGTTCCGGTTGGGGCACGAAAGCTCCCAACATGGTGTTGTTCAAATAGCGGTGACCTAGGAAAAGAAGTTGTTCCAAAAGGCGCTAGACTCGATGTGCTCTGAAATGAAGTCGGTGGCCGGGGCAGGGGCCTACCTGTTTCAATACCAGCGAACACCGAATGTGTTGCCGATAGACTTTGTGCATATTCCCCTGTGCTGAATGAAACACCGACCTGTTGAGAGACCGATGAGTGGCTTGGTAGGGGTGTGCACTGCATGGTTGGGCGGACCATGGCTGTTTCAATGCTCAACGGCGACGAACGCACGTTGGCAGAAGATGTGGTTGCCCGGCTTGGATCGGTTTGGGAAGAGTCGGTAGTTATAACTTTTTCCGACTCTTTCACAATTTCGCTCATTTCTTTTCTCCCTCTTACCTCACTACTAAACACGTTTTCTTCATCTACGTCTACTTCTTCTTGTATAAGTGTATTACCAACAGCAGCAACTGTATAAGTAACCATAGGTTCTGGTTGACTAGATGAACCTGCACCAGGTGTTTCAACGCGAGGCCTTTTTCTTGTTTGCCTTGGTAACAAGTTTGCTTCTTGATCTGAGTCATATTCATAATCACCAAAAGCAACAAGAGGACTGAATGGTTCTGTTCTTTGGCTTGAAGAAGATGTTGCTTGACCGCCAGAGCGTGAAGATGTAGCACGACCAGTACTTCGAGTCCTACCCCCCACTCTCTTTCTTGTTGTTCTTCTCACCACTCGTTGTTCAGGAACCTCTTGTTCCTGAACCCCCTCGACAATAGGACCCTCACCACCTACTGGGTTTGCATCTTGGGCAGGTCCAGCCGGATTTGGCTGGTCCATTAATGCGTTTTGCTCCCTATACTGAATCACTACCCAACTATCCTGGTCGGCATAATTTAGTACCTATGGTCGAATAACGGCGGTATGCACGAATGGTTCATGTGCTGGCGGTACAAGGCGGTGCATCCAGCTTGCTGGTCCTCGCTCAGCTTCCTCTCTTCTTGGGATTTCCGGTCGGTCTTGCATAGCCTGATGAATCAGGATTTGGAAGAACCGTTGAAATGGCACAAAGTTGCGTCTCATTTTGGGTTTGAGCTGATCTGCAACAATTTCCACCATTTCATTCCAGATAAGGACATCATAGTCTATATTGCGGTTGAAGGCGAATGCATGAAACATCTTTAGGATCGCTAGATTCGTCTTATCTAGGCCAGTATGCTTAGATGTCATGCAGCGATTGAGGATTGAGCATAGGGTGTACCACACCGGCGGTAGATGTTGTCTTCTGAATTGTGATGAACCGGTGAGTACGGGGACTCTTGGATCTTGATATCCAAGGCTGCGGATATCAGTGAATAATTCTTCAGAAACAGCTGGATCTTCGAAGTTGTCGCGTCTTGGAAGTTCGAGAGCACGACGTAAGCCTTGTAGTGTGATCCTTACTTCGAAATGGTCTATATTAGCATTGAATCGCTGTGGTCGAGCCGTAGGATTGAATCGGAGTGTGTGCCAAAATTGTTGTAAATAAATGGCAGGCACTCTCTCGACCCTTGTCAGTGCAGTGCGAATTGGATGACCACGGATGATCTCTAGAATTATCCGGTGAGAGAAGTTGCTTTCAAGATCCAGGTGATGATTATTTTCACGGATTGCTAGAAAGCTGGCCTTTGGCATGATTTCTTCATCCGGGTCAACGGCATTGACGGACGGATGTGAAGAGCGTTGCGAGGCGATGATGGTGTTGTCATCGGATGCATATTCAGCAGGTTGTTCAGCCATCTGTAAGGTATTTTAACATGTTAGAACAGATTTAAGCAATTCAAACAGAAAGGTATTTTTCTTGAAAAAAAATCCCAAAAACAAAAAAAAATTCACAAGGCCTTGAAACCTCGCAATACAAGATTGCGAGGCTCGCAGTCAATAGATATAGAAGATTGCGAGGCTCGCAAGACCTGGAAGGTTGCGAGGCTCGCAAGACCTGGAAGGTTGCGAGGATCGCAGTCTTGAAGAGTATGTGTTGCGAGGGGTTTGAATGTCAGAGGATTGCGAGGTTTATGATTTTCCAGATTTTCGAAATTACAAGCACCAATCGATTGAATTTTAGCATGTAACAGTGACCGACCCTAAAACCCCTTAAACCCTAGATGCAAAATCGATTAAATCAGGAGTTTTAACGGATGAAATGTAATAAGAATCGAGAATACATACCTCTTAATCGAATGTAGTCGATTACACGGAATAGAATCAACAAATAAAACACCTTTGGTCGAATCGCAATGATCAGAATGAGAGAAAAACGAGGGTTTCAAATGGAGAGGTTTTTGAAATAATGACCAAGTCAAAGTTCGCAATGTATAAACCAATTTGAAATCCGTGACACGTGTCACTTCCTGATTTTCCCAAAATTAAAAAAAACGGATCGCAATACAAAATCCAAAACCTCGCAATATAAGGTTGTGAGGGGATCTTTGGATCGCAATTAACTAATGCGAGGGAATCTTTGGATCGCAATAGGAGACTGCGATGGAAAGATTCCATCGCAATGAACTATTGCGAGAAAATTGCGAGGAATTTTGACACTTTGACATTTTTTTTTGATCTTTTTCCAAATTTTAGCCCACTGGAAGATGTCCAACTTCCAATTGTTTATTTAAACTAGGTAATATCCAAGACTATTTTTCACTCCCCCTTAAGTGATGCATAAGGGTTTGTAAAAAATACAAGTTAGAAACACTTACCTTGTTATCTTCAAGCAGTAAGTATTTGGAAATACCTTTTACTTACTCTGTCATGTATGCACACTCCCCCTCTTTTTGTGCATACTCCAATTCCTGTACTCTCCCTGAGACTATGAACAAGTCTGACATCTATGTGTTTGGTCTTTGTGTGCTGAACCGGATTTGCTGTAATGGCAATTTCACTTTTGCTGTCACAGTTGATAGGGATCTTCTCGTATCTGAAGCCGTAGTCCTGCAGTTGAGTCCTCATCCACAGAACTTGTGAACAACAACTGGCCGCAGCAACATACTCTGCCTCCGCAGTTGATGTAGAAACACAGTTCTGTTTCCTCGATGACCAACTGACCAACTTTTCCCCTAAAAACTGAACATGACCAGAAGTGCTCTTCCGGTCTAGCAAACTACCTCCATGATCTGCATCTGAGTATGCAGTGAGCTCGAATCCTGATCCCTTTGGGTACCAAAGTCCAAGGTACGGTGTCCCTTTCAAATATCGAAAGATCCTTGTAACAGCACTTCGATGTGATTGTTTTGGTTGTGCCTGAAATCTTGCACATAAACATGTAGAGAACATTATATCTGGACGACTCGCAGTGAGGTACATTAATGAACCTATCATCCCTCGGTAGTTCTTGACATCGACATCTACACCGTTTGGATCAGGACCAACTTTTGATTGGTGAGCCATAGGTGTACCAATCGCAGTACAGTTTTCCATTTTGTATTTCTTCAAAATGTCAAACACGTATTTTGATTGGTTGATGAAGATACCTGTCGAGAACTGCTTGACTTGTAATCCGAGAAAGAAATTAATCTCTCCCATCATACTCATCTGGAATCTGGTCATCATTAAACCCGAAAACCACGTGCATAATCCAGGGTTAGTTGAACCAAAAATAATGTCATCGACGTAAATTTGTACCAAAAGAATATCACCTTCTTGTTCCAGAGTAAAGAGAGTTGTGTCAATTTTACCTTTTCGAAAGCCAGCACCAAGTAAGTAGGTAGATAGGATTTCATACCAGGCGCGAGGGGCTTGCTTCAGACCATAGAGAGCTTTGTCAAGTATGTAGACATGATCTGGATAATCTGTGTCCACAAAACCCTCTGGTTGAGAAACGTATACTTCTTCTTTCAAAACGCCGTTCAAGAATGCTGTCTTCACGTCCATTTGATAAACAGTGAAGTTTCTGTAGGCAGCGTATGAAAGAAATATCCGTATTGCTTCTAAGCGAGCAACCGGTGCGTATGTCTCATCATAGTCTATTCCCTCCTGTTGCCTGTACCCTTTCGCTACAAGGCGTGCTTTGTTCCTTATCACAATCCCTTCACTGTCTTTCTTGTTCTTCAGGATCCATTTTGTACCAATGACCGTTTTACCCTTTGGTCTAGGAACAAGTCTCCATACTTTTAGAGCTTCAAATGAGTTCAGCTCATCTTGCATGGCAATTATCCAATCTGGATCTTCTAAGGCATGTTGAACAGATGTAGGTTCAACTTGACTAAGAAAGAGCGCAAATAGGACCTCGTTTGCCGTTGCCGATCTTGTTTTGACTGGTTCGTTGACTTGACCAATAACCTGAGTAATGGGGTGACTCTGCGTCCATTTCGTTGAGTGTGGGAGAGATGCAGCACCTACATTTGGATCCACCAAGGTAGGGTCTTTATCGAAGTTCAACTGTATTGTCAAGATAGGTTCCGGTGTTTTGACAGGTTCATTGACAGATGTGTCAACAGGAACTGCCTCCGGTTCTGCTTCAGAAGATGACTCTGGTATGTTTGCAGACCCATCATCATTGACATTTGAAGTTGTACCCGACGAAGAAGCACCATGTGTGGATTCACGTTGTCGTCTACTTCTCATGATGATTTCTTGTGTAGAAACCAAATGCCTGTCACTCGAAGATGTTGTCTGAGTCGTTGCATCTGTTGAGGGTGCCGATGAAGGACCCGACAACGAAGCCTGAGCTGGTGTTGCAACCTGACTCCTGTTATTTAAAGATGACGAAGAGTTATCATTATTAAAGTAGTCATCATAAAAGTATTCAAACAATAAATCAAGATCACTGGGCTTTGAGTTAGAAGTGGAAGCTTGATTCTTGTTTGATGTCCTAGTCACCATCGGACGTATTTGTCCGGATGCTAGGATCCCTGATATTGCAGGTTCTGTACTGTTATGGACAGAAGCCATTTCTTCAGATTCGTCGAATTTGACATTGACACTTTCTTTCACATTCTTTGAAGACTTGAGATAGATCCTGTAAGCCTTTGATGTGAGCGAGTATCCGATACAGAAGCCCTCCAGACCTTTAGGACTGAATTTGTTCAAATTGTCCTTATCGTTCAGCACAACGCACCTGCAACCAAACACACGAAAGTAGTGTATTACAGGTTTTCTATTATTCATTAATTCATATGGTGTTTTGCCAAACCGTCGATGTATAATGGAACAGTTTTGTGTGTAGCATGCCGTTGCAACAGCTTCAGCCCACAGATATAGAGGTAGATCAGAATAAGACAGCATCGTTCTTGCCGCTTCAACGAGTGTTCGGTTTCGTCTTTCAACTACACCATTCTGCTGAGGTGTTCTGGCCGCAGAATGTTGATGTGAAATTCCTAATGACTGAAAGAAGTCATCAAGAGTTCTGTTTTTGAATTCTGTCCCGTTGTCTGATCTGATATTCTGAACTGATAGTTGTAGATTCACTTGAATCTGTTTGATTAACGAGATGATCAAGTCTGGAGTTTCGTCTTTTGAACGAAGAAACTTGACCCATGTATATCTTGAGAAATCATCAACAACAACTAACACATATCGTTTGGCATTGATACTCTGAGTCTTCATCGGACCACAGAGATCCATATGAAGAATTTCTAGTGCTTTGCTTGTGCTGGGTTCCGGCTTTGGTGGGTGAGGAGCATGCTTTATCTTCCCTGTTTCACATGCAGTACAGAAGTTGTCTTTCTCAAACTTCAGTTCTGGTAGACCAGTAACTAAATCACCTGTCTGCAGCTTTTGAATGTATCGAAAGTTGAGGTGAGATAGTCTTCGGTGCCATAACCAGCTTTTGTCAAACGACGCCTTTGACATCAGACACACATTCATCTTGGGGTTTAGCTTGGATAGGTCAATGGTGTAAATATTTGAATTGCGCGACCCAACTAGAAGTTCATTTCCGTCATCGGTTAGAACTGCACACCGAGTCTTCTTGAAATGTACTTCTAGGTCTTTGTCACAGAATTGACCTATACTAAACAGGTTGTGTCCCAATCCTTCAACATAGTTAACCTTGGTTATTTTGACCTTGTCTGTTACTATGTCTCCATAACCTAAGATAGGAGAGTACTGATCATTTCCAAATTTGACTCTCCCTCCATCTCTTTCTACAAAGTTGCTCAAGAGTTCCTTTCTTCCAGTCATGTGCTTTGAGCAACCAGAATCCAAGTACCACACATGACGGAGCTGCAAAAAGGAATTTAAACAGTTTTAGGTACCCATTGCCAATTGGGTCCTTTTGGGTTAGGAGTCTTTGTAGTTCTAGGTAGCCATTTCAAATTGGCAATGCTCTTTCTATTACCATTGTTAGAGTAATTAGGTGTATACAACCAACAGTTATAGTCAGATTTGCCAATAAAATCATCCACACCACATGAAGCACAACAGATTTTATCATGAGACAAGTTAATCAGTTGTTGCATTGTATAAATCTTGCAAGGTGTTACAAGTTTTCTATAGTCAACAGCATGATTAATTACATTCAAAACCAACTTGTCCTTCTTGAAATTTAAAACATTTAAAGGAACTTTGGATGATTTGATCTTTGTCACTTCTTGTGTGGATGCTTTTATCTTCCACTCAAGTTTCTTGTTTGTTCTTAAATTACGATCTGAAACATCAGACAAAGAAGAGTTGTGAGATTTTGAATATAGAGTTTGAGTAGATTTAGCATGCTTCTTCTTTTTTGGTTTTCTTTTCTTTTTTTGAAATGATTGTTTTGATTTAGATTTAGAATAGTAATCATTGACAGAAATTTTCTCTGAAGACTTGGAAGATTCCCCTTCCAAAATGATCTTTTTAGGTTCCTCTTCTTTTATCAAAAAATCAGTGTGATCTGGAAGTTTTGCACTGAAGTCAAATAGAACAGGCAATTCATTTTCAACTTTGCCTTTGCCTTTACCAACATCCATACTATCAATATCAGAATCACTTTCTGATGAAGCATAAAAGAAACCATAAGACTTAGGATAATGAAATTCATTAAATTCTGATGAAGCATGTTTAACAGATTTTTCCTTTAAATTCCAAAAATCATAACCATGAGATGTTGGTTTACTAAGAAAATCATCTATTTCTTTTTCTTGGTCATCTATTTTACAACCCTTCAAAACAGTTGTTCCCATGAAAGCTTTGCATGAAGAAAGATCTGAATCAGAAGAATGTGTTACGTTTGAAACCTTTTCATCAGATATTTCCTCAAGTTTTCTTTTCATATCAATTAAGTTTTCTAAAAGAACTGTGATCACAACTTCCTTTTCAATCTCAAAAACAAGTCTGTCGACATCTCGAATGTCTTCAATCTTGCTTTCGGATATTCTTTGTGAGAAAACGGTATTTTTAGATACAAGAGATTCTTTTTCGAACTTAAGTTTCTCTCTTTCTTTCCCTATTAGTTGTCTTTCAAGAAAAAGCGTTTTCTGAAAAGTAAATAGTTGATCTGAAAGATCCAAACATCTAAGTTCTAGAGATTTCTTTTCTTCAAAGCTTTCAGGTTCATCATTTATGCTATATGACAAAACAGTAAAGATAACTTCTTTTTCAATATAAAAAAGAAGTTGATCTTCGTTTCTGATTTCTTCAACATTAAAAATTATATTCCTTTCGAGCTCCATGAGTTTTTGTTCAAGAACCATTGGTGGAAATACCTTTTTCCTTCCAAAACAGATTTTTCAGGATTATCCTTTTGAGTATTTTCTTTTTCCTCTGGTTCTTTAACAATATAACTCTCAAAATAATCATTTGGTAAGGTTTTTTCATTATCTAATGCCTTGGCATTCTCTGGACCATACCAAAAAGGAAGTTGCATTCTAACAGTGATTTTTCTTTTTGTTTCTTCCTCAGCCTTTTGTTCTTCCTCATGAAGTTGTTTGATTTGATAGCAAGGATGTGTAACAGGCATAAACCATTCAAATTCATACTGAGTGGGAGTTTTAGTTATGGCATTCCTTAGGTACTGAGGATTGTCATATCCAATACCCCACTTTGCGTTATAGTATCTGAATTTGTTTGGCTTATTCATTTGAATTGTTTGTTCTGTTTGACCTGCTTTGTACAGTTTATTTTCCAGATCTTTGATATTTTCACTCAGCTCTTCATTTCTTTCTTTATAAGCATGTAAAAGACTTTCAAACTCGCTATTCTTTATTTCTGAACTCATTAATTTTTCCGATAGTTCAGATACTCTATCTTGAAAGTACGCATGACCAATATCGAATTCAGTCTTTTTCTTTTTCAATTCAGTAATTTGACTGTCTTGTTCTATTAGTCTTTCCTTTTGAGTTGAAATTATTTCATTAGCAATGTTCTCATCAGCTTTTAATTCTTCTAACCTTTGTGTTAAGCATGCTTGTTTAGAAATAAATTGATTATAGAAATCGAAATATACCTGTTCTGAAGTAGACTCTGCTCCTTCATCATCGGCTTCTTTGGTCATGAAGCACATCTTTGTAGTCATTTAATTACTTGTCTGATCGTTTTATCTCTTGTTCAGTAGCTTTCTTTTTCAACAATCTCTTTCTGTCTCTGCCTTTGTATGGGTTGCGAGGCTACTGTTTGCGATGCAACAAAAAGTCTCAACAATCTGTTGCGAGGCAAACAAAGTATCGCAATGAAATAGGATCGTAGTGAACAATTGCGATGGAAACTAAGTCTCGCAGTCAACATTTGCGAGGCAAACACCAAACCAACAAATCGCAATAAAAGATTGCGAGGCAAGAAACAGATCGCAATTGAAAATTGCGAGGATCGCAGTCCGAAGATCCTGAAAGTTGCGAAGCTCGCAGTCCAGAATTTTAGAAAGTTGCGAGGGATTTGAATCTTGCGAGGGATATGATGATTTTTTTTAAGCAGATGTTCAAATGAACTCAAAAATGCTTGAAATTTTGAACGAGTGTTCCTGGGTAATTTCTAGGCACTTTTATAACCTTGTGTTTTGTCTAAAAACCAACCTAACCTTGATTTGATGAGCAAAACAGTGAGTTTTACTCTAAACAGAGACTTCGAAAAGATGCACGTATTGATTTAATTTCCTGGTGATATGCGGAATTAAATACACAGGAAATTTCTATTTTCACTTCTTGATCGATTCCAACCACTAGAAGAACTCCAGAGACCAAAATCAACCAAAAAAATTGAACTTTAAGAATACAGTTACGTACAACTTTTAAGAACAAATCTGAACAAAATGATATTAAGCTCTGATACCAATTGTGATCCCACACTGACAAGTAATAAGAGTAAATACACAAGATATATGAATCAAAGAAGTACACCTCTATATATGAAAGATGAACTTGCAGCTTACAACTTCACAGAAGGTTGAGAGGTTTACAAAGTGGAAGGAGGCTGCGAAGATAGAGGCGTGTGTATTTCGTGTATCTCTGACCTAAAAATACAGATAGTATACTATATATACTATTCAAAGTTTGACAACATGTCACATTAGGTCCCTCAACTATAATACTACATGGTACAAGATAATGTAACATTAACAGTAATCATAGTAAGAACATTCATGGGGTTTAAACTCTTAATCAGATTTATAAAGGGTAAAAGCAACTGTTTATAAGGATTTTGGGTGTTAAAGAGTAATACGTACCAATTTATGAGAAAGGACTGAATGCTAATTTTCTCAGTGGTTATGTTGATTCGGGAAATTTCTTGGTTCTAAGGTTTGTTCAGAAATCGCTGTTCCGGAGGTGTTAATACCGGAACTACCCAAAAATTTAAAGATCCGGAGTTTAGATTTTTATAAAAATGATCCGGAACCGTAGCTTTAAAAACTTGATCCGGAATTGTGTTTTAAGATGGATCCGGAGTCTAGCTTGAAATTAAGATCCGAAGTTTAATTCAATGGGCCACTTCCGGAATAGTGTATGGGCCGAGTAATTAGTAATTTTAATTGTTCCGGAATCTGGGCTCACTATTAGGATCCGGAACTTTTGTGAACCGGTATTGCCATGTAGTGTTTCAGAGTTTGAAATAAAGCCACAGGTCCGGAACCCCTAGTCACGTGACCGGTAGTAGAGTTTACTTTGCAAATCCAAATTGTGGGCCACGTGTTCGGTGGTGGTGATTGATTGCAATCCAACTTTGGGCCGAGATCCATGTGTGATATTTCAATCTAGAAATCAAGTAGTTTGGGCTGTTTTGGTGGACTCCGACACGTGATTAAAGCATGGGCCTATATTGGATTGCAATCCAAAGAATTTCGGAATTTAGTTGGGCTGGAGATTAAATTCTCTTTTGGGCCGAATTGTTATTAAAAGAAAAGGGCTGATAATTTATTTAATTTGGGTATTTGGGCTTGGCTTAACTTTTAGATTCGGTATTACTTTGGCAAGATCCGATATTTTAATTTATGATCTGAATTAATTACTTAGGGTCCAGATTAGGAAAAATAATCTATGATCAAAGCCAAGTTGTCACTAATAAAAATTGTACGATATGCTTTAGGTGTAAGGACGGTTCGGGACGAGACTCGAGGTTAGGAAGGGAATTGCTATCAGGTGAGTTCCCTTAACCCTTTTTACGTGGAATGAAAGTTAAAATGTTTTTTGCTGATTATGGTGTATTTACGAGCATGATTTATTCACAATCTATTACGTATGCTTTCCCATGAAAAATATGTTTTACCGAAAAGATTATTTAACAAGATGAAATGATTTATAAAGCCTTACACGGATTTCATGTGTCATGATTTATGATGAACTGTGTGTATGTCATGTGGAGTCGGTCTGCAAAGTGGGATTTGAGTACCTCGGGATCCGATGATCCCTTGGGCATTTGTGATGAGCTTGTAGGAGGGAATTCACTTCCTTCCTACTCGGATATGTGACTAGCTTGTAGAAGGGAATTCGTTTCCTTCCTACTCGGATAGAGGGGAGTCTGCTTGGGCCCGATATGAGGCGAGAGTGGAGTCTGCTTGGGCCCCGATCGCGGTTAGCTTATGTGATCCTTAAACACTGTGCAGTACCATGATTGAAAGATTATGTGAAGAATGTTAATGTGTTTTATAAAATGATTTTTATACTGTTGATATATGTTGTTTACGGATGGGAATTCACTAGACCATTTGGTCTAACCCTCGCTTTTCAAAACTAAACCATTTTCAGGTAAGCCAATAGTAGGAGGCTCAGGTAAGTGAGCAAGAGCAGGATAGAGTACAAATGCAGTTAGAGACAGTGCCGGTGTCACTTTTAGTAGTAGTTGTTCTCAGTTGTGTATAGGTTGTTTTCGCCAACCTAAGTTTTTGAGATTAATGTAATGAAAATTTGGGACCCAGTTTTGTCATGTTTATGATTTAATGCTATGTACGTTTTATCTAGAATTTGGTTGTTACAAATGGTATCAGAGCCATAGTTTAAGGGATTTAGGTGACCGGACGGGCCTAAACTTAAACTTTGGAGTAGAAATCACAACTGAGAATCAGGAAATGCATTAGGAGGGCACTATTGTAGATATGGGAAATGCGTTAGGAGGGCACTATAGTAGATATAGGACTAATAGGGTACCGAGGACAGTCATGTAAGGTAAGTTTGGGATTTCACCTGGCCAGTGTAATTGCGAACTTACAGGTACATGTATGTGCTTGATCTGCCTTATTGTAACGTCCCAAAAATTACAAGCAAATTTAAATTTTTAAATAAACATTTCATTTATAACAACTCATTAAATGATCCCAACGTTTCGTTTGCAAACTCATAATTAATATCTTCATAATAAAGACCAGCGGAATTAAACGTTTAATTATTAAAAACCATAAAGCAACCAGCTCTCCTCGCGCGCCAGTGTGTACTCGTCACGCCTTGGAGCCGCCCGTACCTGAAACCACAATCTATTGGGAAAGGGTAAGCACGAAGCTTAGTGAATTCTACACCATAAGTAACACAGTTATTTCCACACCACCATAAACAGATATTTGCACATAAACAACATTCAAGTCTACGAACAAATCATAAACTTGCATACTCACACCAACCCACCTAATAGGCATACGTCGGTCCCACCGACCACACGACCATCGTGTAAACGCAACCCGGCACCCCCGGGTTCATACGCCACCCGCGTATACAACCTTCGGTCCCACCGAATTACTACGTCACCCGCGTATGTGACCCTCGGCCCCGCCGAACTCCTACGCCACCCGCGTAGTCACAGCAATAAAGGTCCGACTAGACACCCCACTATTTAACCCCGCATCAAAAGCAAATAAAACTACCACATACATATACAACGTAATGTAAAAATAACCGTCATTAGTTATAGTGAGAGAACTCACCTCGAATGCGCGCCTAGCTTAACAATACAATTCAAGCTTCACAATTACGGTCACTTCCCAGCACCTAAACGCATGTTAAAACGTGTCAATACGAGACCCGGATCCTACGACACGACACACGCTTAAACCGTCACTAAAACTATTTTCCGATCTCGCCAAACAGGTCTGTTCGGGACCTGCTTCGACCCCTTTAAACCCAGAAAATTCCTAATATTATTTCATGGTTAGAAGATACTCTGAGATAGGGTTTCAAGGACATATTATACGCCTCCTAACGATTTTTCTACAATTTAATAGGAATTAAATACGAATGACTACCAAAGCTGTCAGTTTTCAGACCAGCCGTGCAAACAGCCCAAAACAGACTAGCTACGGGCTTAATCAGACTTTCGGCAAAACACGAAAAACCTCCCCAACTCAAAATGGGAACCTTGGGCACCAAAATCACGTCAAAACGAGTTACGAGTGAAAAGTTAAGGCGTTCGCAAGATCAAGGCAGATTCCAGAAGTTTTCACATGAAATGACGAATCACCGAACTTGCGACCACTTTTTCGCCCAGCTAGAGACTGAACCAGTTTTCCGCTAAAACACGGAAAACGTGCCCGACCCCGAACTTGAACCGTGGGCGCCAGTTTCGGCTCCGTCGGAGTTACGACGGAAAAGTTATAGCCGTCGTAAAAACAGTGGCTGAACGATTATTCACATAAAATGACGATTTATGAACGGTTCAAAGTTTAATCGGTTCGGGTTAAGAGATCAGTTTAGATTCCTCGATTAGGGTTAAGGTTCCACGAGTTGGACAATTTCCAGCACCACCCACTGCCACCTCCGGCAGTGGTGGGTGGCGGCGGCGGCCACCGGTGTTTTACGAAGCATAACGAGACAATTAGATGACCCGACTAACCACTAGACCACACACCCTCACCCCCACACCGTACCTGCCCTCACGACCACCACGCTGGTGGTTTCTGGCGGCAGCCATTACTGTGCCGGCGGTGGAAGGGTTGTGGTGTGTAGATGGCAGCGAAAGAAAGAACAAAGGGAACGAGTCTTACCTTGACGATGACGACACAGCAGCGGCGCCCACTCCAGCGACTCTTTCTTTCTCGATCCCTCCCTCTCTCGCTGGACTCTCTCTCCGGCGAACCTGCGATGGCGACGGTGGCTGTTGTTTGGGTGGTCGGCGGCAGCAGAAAAGAAGGGAAGAGGAGGGTGGTTCACGGCACAATGGAGATGAAGAGAGAACAATAGGGTTTTCTTGTGGTTTGGTTTTCCTTTGCTTATTCTCACGGCAACCACACCAAACAAAAAAATAACATGGGTCTTGACCGATCTGCATGGGCCGAACCCATGTGGGATCTTTGGGCCTTTGGCACAATTAGCCCCTTCACTTACAACTCTCTCACCACTAACCAAAAAAATTCGACAATTTAACGATTTGACCCAACTCGACTAACCCCGTTTACGGAAACCACAATAATTGAACTTAAAAGAAATAACTAAGACTAATAAATTACATACCGGGATACGGGCTTTACAACTCTCCCCCACTTGGATTAGACTTCGTCCTCGAAGTCTCTGCCTACAAATAGCTCCGGATAGTTCTCCCTCATCTCAACCTCAGGTTCCTACGTCCACCTGAAATTTCTTCTAAAACTTCTCGAATACTTTTCTAACCAACGTACCCCTTCTAGGACACTGACAAAATGATCGGAAGAACACCCCAACAATTGGAATCATTCCTAGTCAAACGACTTCGTTTGTTCTCCCAACCTTAGATATTCCATACATCTTGACTCAAATCTCAAGCTCTAACCATTCTAAAGCTGCTCACAATATACACTACAGGATACTCGACTACGATCATTCCTACCCTTAACTGTCGATTAACTTCTACAAGTTCTACTAGACTCCCAAAATTCGCAATGTATCACATTAACAAACATCGCCCCCCCCCCCCCCCCCCGGCCGAATATCGGTCCAACCGAATAAATACAACCATCGGCCCAGCCGAATATCGGTCCAACCGAATAAATACACCCATCGGCCCAGCCGAATATCGGTCCAACCGAATAAATACAACCATCGGCCTAGCCGAATATCGGTCCAACCGAATAAATACACCCATCGGCCCAGCCGAATATCGGTCCAGCCGAATATCGGTCCAACCGAATAAATACAACCATCGGCCCAACCGAATATCGGTCCAACCGAATAAATACACCCATCGGCCCAGCCGAATATCGGTCCAACCGAATAAATACAACCATCGGCCCAGCCGAATATCGGTCCAACCGAATAAATACACCCATCGGCCCAGCCGAATATCGGTCCAACCGAATAAATACAACCATCGGCCCAGCCGAATATCGGTCCAACCGAATAAATACACCCATCGGCCCAGCCGAATATCGGTCCAACCGAATACAATAACAAACATCGGCCACCCGCCGAACATCGGTCCAACCGATTACCATGAACCACATAAGCGTGGTATTATCCTAGACACTAACACAAATAGATATCCCCTACAATCAAGTCCACTAACACACACGTAGGTCATTCCCTTAACCGATACTACCCGGCCTACATTACCAACACGCGTGGAATACTCAACCTCCCACCGTCGACGTATCCCCCACACTCGCTCTACAAAGCTAAGTTATCTGAACCGAGGGTACACCCTGACGCCTACCTCTCAGGTAACGCCTCAGGGCCCCGCACATCGGAATTACCTCTCAGGTAAGTGCCCACAACTATATCGTCCTAGCACCTACTAGAAAGCCTAGGCTATAACACCTGAACACCGGGGCCTCCCCCCGAGGTACCCAACCGACCACTACCAGTGACTGACTAACGTGCCTAAGGATCCAGAGCAAAACAGCCTACCCACAAGTGCCTATTCCGGATTGTCTTCCTCACCCAAACGTGTAGGTACTCGACGTGCAATAAATGCCAAGCGGTGCGACAAAACAATTCATCAACAAGACTCCACCTCGAGTCATTAAAACCGGGCAATTAGCCCATGACTAACTCCAAGTCAAAACCGAGCAAAATGCTCCACGCTTGCTAGACCCATAGGTCGGAAAATGCGTTTAAACAAAGTTTAAGCAAGCAATACTCTGAAATCAACCCTTAGTCCCAGACTCAACATGGGTTAAACAAAAGAGTTTTCCAAAAGGACTCACACCCTTAAAATTCTCGAAATGACACATGACACTTAAAAGCACATTTCCCCAAATGGTTTACAAAATCATTTACAAAATATTTTCAACATCAGGATTTTCATCTCAAAAAGATCGTATGTAATAAAACTACTATTACCAGATCGATAGTTACGCAAAACTGGACACGCTCGTCCCACATAGGAAAATCATGTTGAAAATCGTTCAATTGCAGTTCAGTTTGCTCACAAAACGCAGAGTGAAATAAATAAATAAATAAATAAATGAGCCGCCACGGTTCTAGTATAAGTTAGCTCAAGACATGTACTTAAAATAACCACTCAACCTTACCCACGGTGCGACAAAAGTGTGCACAAAAGTGTGCACAAAATTTAAAAATCAGTCCCACGACGTTTGACCCTAAAATTTCTCTTTTTAAATCATAAAAATGTCGTGGCACCGGGTTCACCAACAAATTATAACGCACGTCAGCTAGTCGTACAAAACGACGAAACGGTTTACAAATACATTTTTGTTAAAACACAACTGTCTCGTGTAAGTTTCAAACTTAAAGATAAAAACTAATCCGTTTCCATCATTTGAAAATATCGACTAAAATCTCATAAAATCTCAAAAGGTGGGGTTCTTTAAATTGATTTCCAAGATTTCCCCAAATGGTCACATAACAAATAAGATATGCACCTCGTGACATTAAACCCACACGACTCGACATGCCGTAAAACAAAACTTATTTTAACCAAATCACTCAATTAGCTTTATACAGACACCGTGGAATGTAACTTTTCGTCTCAACTCTAACATATGTGGAGGAGTTCCAATGTTAAAGTCACAAGCCGTAGTCACTTGCCCCACATTTTAAACACCCCAAAACACGGATATCATCTTACCCGAAAGAACCGTTGGAAAAATAACGAAAATGAGACAAATTCTAACCAAGTTTGCACTCCCGTGATAAAACGATTTCATACACTTTCAAAACCATATTTCAAAATCTTGTGTGTGCGCTGAGCAGTTCCCAAAATTCCAAAACACCGTCCATACAAAGATTTGAAACACAAGAATTTGTTAATGCAATCTTATTTTCAAAATAACTTCGTGCATGACTCATTCGGCATTCAACGTCTCGACCCATACTACTCCGAAACTCTCCGGTCTACTATTGTCATCCAGACATTTAAACCTCTTAAGGCAAGTTGGAAATTCACATCAAATCATCCTACGGGTTTTCCTCAAATCAAAGTCGGCTCAAAAGCCTATGATTCTAGCACAATTGCCAATTTTTGACCCAAAATGGTCTACTTAAAACAGATATTACCTCAGCAACCTCAACTACAAGTGTCAGGCACGAAAGAAAAATGGGTAGCCCCGCTATCAAACATCACTACAGCAGACACCGAGTTAACTAAGAACGTACTTAAACACACAGCTTAAGCAAAATGCAACTACATACAAATATCAAGTGATGAAATATACCTGTCACCACTTTAAGCGTAGCCTGTGCCTCTTCCACCGTCAGTTAAAGGACTCTACCTCGGCCGCCTCGGGTCCAGCCTGACCCACACGACCATCAGTAACACGCAAGGGAGCAGCCGTAGGAGCTCCTTGTGCCCCACCCCCAACAGTAACCCTCGGATTCGGGCAGTTGACCTTCACGTGGCCCATCTGTTTGCAGTTAAAACAGACCATCTGTGGTGGTTCCCTGCAGTCGCGACCGTAGTGCCCCACCTGGCCACACTGGAAACATTTGTCATTTCTCCTTCTGCTACCATCCATGGTTTTAAACCCACCGCTCCTTTGATTCAAGAGCGAGTCTGAAAACCTCGTTTTCTTTGGAACTGCCGATTCTGGTGCAACGGCCTGTGCTGTTTTCCTCTTCTTAGTCTGTTCCTCTAACTCAGGTTCCTGGCTCCGAGCAGCCTCCATCATCACTACTACCTCATCACGAACGGCGGTAATAATCTCGGGGATTGCCTCCCTAATAGCATGCTTTACTTCAGCCGCGATCAACTCACGTATCTGCTTAGCAGTGATCCCGGCGCCAATCCCTGGCTCAGTAGTGTTGTTTCCCTTAGTGATGGCCATTTCTGGGGTAAAAATTACAACGAGTTATTAGCACATAATAACTCACACTAGCAACACTCACGCTCGACTCCTTGGATTCCTCGCGACTTTTCCCGACTCGAGCATTGATCCTGTGCTTCCGGTAGTAGGAGCTCTACTACTACCATCCACACCTATCATCGCCCGTTCCGAGTTCCATCCCAAGGGGTCCAAGTAGTTTCTCGCCGAAACTATACACATATGCCCGCACCGGCATATGTACACACTCTTCCTAGCTCCCTAGGAATTCCATCCAAACCACTACCCTTGCTACTGCCGAATCCCTACTTATCATAACGAGTTGCCTCGCGAATACCCGATCATATGCAGTGCGGAACAAATAGACAGTCGAATACAAGACTCTATCCTAGAACGGTTGGACTCAAACAAGAGCTGCGCAATAGAACTAAATCGAATATTCTAAGGCTATAAATCTCTTACTGCATACAACCTAGAGGGCATCCACTTAGTAACCTATCATAATTAGCATAAATTCCTAATAGCAAGTAGTTCAACATACAGCATAGTGTCCACAACAGGCAATCTAGCATGCATACTCTATGATCTAGAAAGCAATAAAACACTAAGTACTGTACCTTTCCCCTTTGGCTCCGGCTGACTGTACACACTGCGCCTCCGATCACCGTCTCTCAAACGGATCTTTCCTTCGTTTTATTTCCCAAAAACTTTAAAGAAAATTTTATAGCCGCAAACTTGAGATCAAACACACCGAAATGCGTTTGATTCACTCAAGCCGTGCTCTGATACCAAGTTGTAACGTCCCAAAAATTACAAGCAAATTTAAATTTTTAAATAAACATTTCATTTATAACAACTCATTAAATGATCCCAACGTTTCGTTTGCAAACTCATAATTAATATCTTCATAATAAAGACCAGCGGAATTAAACGTTTAATTATTAAAAACCATAAAGCAACCAGCTCTCCTCGCGCGCCAGTGTGTACTCGACACGCCTTGGAGCCGCCCGTACCTGAAACCACAATCTATTGGGAAAGGGTAAGCACGAAGCTTAGTGAATTCTACACCATAAGTAACACAGTTATTTCCACACCACCATAAACAGATATTTGCACATAAACAGCATTCAAGTCTACGAACAAATCATAAACTTGCATACTCACACCAACCCACCTAATAGGCATACGTCGGTCCCACCGACCACACGACCATCGTGTAAACGCAACCCGGCACCCCCGGGTTCATATGCCACCCGCGTATACAACCTTCGGTCCCACCGAATTACTACGCCACCCGCGTATGTGACCCTCGGCCCCGCCGAACTCCTACGCCACCCGCGTAGTCACAGTAATAAAGGTCCGACTAGACACCCCACTATTTAACCCCGCATCAAAAGCAAATAAAACTACCACATACATATACAACGTAATGTAAAAATAACCGTCATTAGTTATAGTGAGAGAACTCACCTCGAATGCGCGCCTAGCTTAACAATACAATTCAAGCTTCACAATTACGGTCACTTCCCAGCACCTAAACGCATGTTAAAACGTGTCAATACGAGACCCGGATCCTACGACACGACACACGCTTAAACCGTCACTAAAACTATTTTCCGATCTCGCCAAACAGGTCTGTTCGGGATCTGCTTCGACCCCTTTAAACCCAGAAAATTCCCAATATTATTTCATGGTTAGAAGATACTCTGAGATAGGGTTTCAAGGACATATTATACGCCTCCTAACGATTTTTCTACAATTTAATAGGAATTAAATACGAATGACTACCAAAGCTGTCAGTTTTCAGACCAGCCGTGCAAACAGCCCAAAACAGCCTAGCTACGGGCTTAATCAGACTTTCGGCAAAACACGAAAAACCTCCCCAACTCAAAATGGGAACCTTGGGCACAAAAATCACGTCAAAACGAGTTACGAGTGAAAAGTTAAGGCTTTCGCAAGATCAAGGCAGATTCCAGAAGTTTTCACATGAAATGACGAATCACCGAACTTGCGACCACTTTTTCGCCCAGCTAGAGACCGAACCAGTTTTCCGCTAAAACACGGAAAACGTGCCCGACCCCGAACCTGAACCGTGGGCGCCAGTTTCGGCTCCGTCGGAGTTACGACGGAAAAGTTATAGCTGTCGTAAAAACAGTGGCTGAACGATTATTCACATAAAATGACGATTTATGAACGGTTCAAAGTTTAATCGGTTCGGGTTAAGCGATCAGTTTAGATTCCTCGATTAGGGTTAAGGTTCCACGAGTTGGACAATTTCCAGCACCACCCACTGCCACCTCCGGCAGTGGTGGGTGGCGGCGGCGGCCACCGGTGTTTTACGAAGCATAACGAGACAATTAGATGACCCGACTAACCACTAGACCACACACCCTCACCCCCACACCGTACCTGCCCTCACGACCACCACGCTGGTGGTTTCCTGCGGCACCCGCCGGCGGCAGCCATTACTGTGCCGGCGGTGGAAGGGTTGTGGCGTGTAGATGGCAGCGAAAGAAAGAACAAAGGGAACGAGTCTTACCTTGACGATGACGACACAGCAGCGGCGCCCACTCCAGCGACTCTTTCTTTCTCGATCCCTCCCTCTCTCGCTAGACTCTCTCTCCGGCGAACCTGCGATGGCGGCGGTGGCTGTTGTTTGGGTGGTCGGCGGCAGCAGAAAAGAAGGGAAGAGGAGGGTGGTTCACGGCACAATGGAGATGAAGAGAGAACAATAGGGTTTTCTTGTGGTTTGGTTTTCCTTTGCTTATTCTCACGGCAACCACACCAAACAAAAAAATAACATGGGTCTTGACCGATCTGCATGGGCCGAACCCATGTGGGATCTTTGGGCCTTTGGCACAATTAGCCCCTTCACTTACAACTCTCTCACCACTAACCAAAAAAAATTCGACAATTTAACGATTTGACCCAACTCGACTAACCCCGTTTACGGAAACCACAATAATTGAACTTAAAAGAAATAACTAAGACTAATAAATTACATACCGGGATACGGGCTTTACACTTATTATTCCGAAGTTGTAGTCTTAAGCTAGTTTATATGTCGTGTTCCAGTAATCTAGAAGGTCATCAAGATCCCTGAGGGATAGACCGGGATCCCTTGTTGGGGAAGTATCATGAGAGATCATATATGATGTGATGTATGTATACATCGTAGAGAAGAAATGTTGTATAGAATGTTATGAGTCGTCTAGAGATAGTTGTTCGTGGATTCGAAGAGGATGAATGTTTGAGTTTGAGTAAGACTCCTGTTTTGGGAGAGTCCCAGTTCTAGAAATCGTGGGATAGATCAGTCGGGATGGTAAGGAAGGACAGTGTCAAAACCTTGAAAGTATCAATAGAGCCCTGACTTCTTAGTCGAGCTTTTCAATGGCAGGATCAAAGAAATAGGATACCAATAGTGAATTGAAAGCATGTAGAGGTAGAATGTGAGATATTTGATCAAAACGAAAATAGTATGAAATGAGTGTGTAGGTGAGATGTGGAACGCATGTACAACAAATTATTGCATGACCGAGAGGGCGACCATTGGTCGAAGGTAGAGTGTCAAGGATAAGTTGCGTGAGTAAAGCGGTTGACCTTGTTAGGGTGAGTAGCCTTCAACTGCAAGTAGAGTTTCATGCATGGCGTTCGTATATGTAACATGAAATTTTCACGATTTAAGTTAAATGTGTAGATATCATTTTTGATCGAAAATGAGTCAGAATGTGCAAGCGTATGTTTAAAGAAAAGGTGATTTCATTCACATTGCACAATAAAATTTTGAGCTTAACGATTTGCAAAGTATTTCACACTTTTCATGATAAGTTAAATTGTTACAAAAAGGTCAATAAAACGTTTGCCAGCAAAACTTTTACAATCAAAATGAGTATTGACCTGTTGATATCACATAAACGAGTGTGAGAACCTACTGGTTTACTTGGTGTCGGTAATTTCCTTCAGAATTGTGTCGTATGAAAGGATTTTCATTCAATGTATTACTGTCGTAATAACATCGTTCGGATTGAGTAAGATTAATGTTCACGGGAAGATGCATGCAAACGATTCTCGAATCGTTGTGCAGGGCATTGAAGTTATAAGAGTGATAGGGTCGTGTGTACCCAAGATAGTTCCAAGTGTTGTTTATTTTAAAATGATAAAATGTGAGAAATGATTTATTTACCGCGTTGTCATGCATGAAGGCTATGAACTCACTAGGTCGCAGAGTATTACATTTTAAGCTAAGGAAGAACTCCAAGAGTGGAGAGGTGTTAGTTTTAGCAACTCGTTATGAGTAGTATTGTGAAGCAGAAATGAAACGTCCACGGCGTGGGATATGAGTTTGAGGTGAGCTTGTAATATTGATGATACATGAGTAGGTTTTGAAATGAGGGAGACGGATTATGAAGTTGATTATGATATGTTGGAAGGATTAGGTTCCGTAAGGGAACCCATGTTAAAGAACAGGTTAAGAAAGTAGTTACAGGTTGACTACTAATGTTGAAGTCGACAGCTGGGTAGGATGGTTAAGGCCGAAGACTTGAACCAGAAGGTTGAAAGTTGATAGAGCACCTTTTAGGGGTGTTAAGATGGCGAGAGACTGTTGTTTTGGATAAACGTTTTACTTACGAGATTTGGTCGGTTCGTAAAAGGATGAGGTACTTAGCACGAGCAAAGTGAGTGTGTAGATTATATCGATCAGTGAGGGAATGTGCCATGTCTATGTAAGGGCTCGGATCGTATGGAGCTAGCAAGAATGAGTATGTTCGAGTCACTTGGAAACTCATGAGTTGTAGTTCAACTAGAATTGGGGAAGGACAAAGTAGCAAGATAGACTCGATTATGTATGCGGGAGAATATGAAGGAAAGTTTGAATTGTGTACGAATGACCATGAGAGACCTGGTCAGCAGTGTGATGTTAGGAGTAGAGGATGTGCGAATGAGTAGTGGCTTAAATTGCCAAGATAAATGTGCCAGCCAGTGTTGTAGTAAAGCGATGTTAGAAAGATGAAGCAGTAGATGGAAGCCTTTTTGAGGATTTCGGATGAGGTGTACTGTTTGATAATCAAGTTGTTAGAGCACGTGGTTGGTAAGTTGGCTTTGTTATATGGCTAGTATCAGAACCGTATGTCGGAACAGCTGTGGGTGGTGACCCAAATGAGAGACCAAATGTTTTTTTTTGATGTGTGAGTCGCTAAGTAAGTGTATTTTTTGTAATCATTGGAAGTTTAAAGAAGATGATAGATGAGTTAGTCAAAAATGTGTTGTAGTAGATGCTAAATCTTTAAAGAACGTGAATCGCTTCTTGCGTGTGAAGGAATGATCCTAGAAGGAAATAGTTGGAGATTTGTTTATGTATGGTAATGAGAAAGTATTTTTCAGTATGTGGAAAGACCGGAGGAGAGGGGCAAGGAATGGTTGATGGACGGCGCTCCACGCTAACGTGGAGGGGTGAAGATAGTACGTTGGACTAAGTGATTGGGTTAGAAGCAGTAAATGTTAGTAATAACATCGGAAGGGTGGAGTAGTGGGTGTAGTTTGTCATCGGTAAGAGTGCGAACTCCTTGAAAGGGTATGAGAAAGAGGATATGTGTATGCTTTAAGTACGAGAAAGAAGTGGAAAAGGGCAGTGGAATGGGTTGAGTTGGTAATGTTGTGAGGAATGTTCAAACGAACTAGTCGTTCAGTAATAGACTATTGAGAATAGCTTTGTGTGACCATGACTACTCCTCCTAGTTGAGTGAGGGTAACCGAAGTTATGTTTGATATGACTGAACACTCGTGGCAATCAGTGAGGAATTGATGTGTTTCAGGATAAGTTTAATTCGGGTAGGTGAACACTTCAACGATGGGTTTGGAGGTTCCTACTCTTAGTTACGTATAAGTATGGAGTGGTAAAGTGGTGAGGATGTAAGAAATGGTTGATGAAATGTGGTCAAGGTGTTCCAAGATAAAGGAAGTGTTATCTGCATAGACGGATGTCGGCTAGGAGAAGTAATCTGGAATGTGCATGGAAACCAAGGAAGGAACTCTTGGAGTTACCGTAGGAAGTAAAAAAAAAGAATGCACCCAATGTTCCATGTTTCGAAATTAATGAGGTGGTTGACTGATTCAGAAGTGGCATTACCTTTGGGAAGTGTCAGTTTTGGTGTGGGGTTGACTTACGTAGAGGAACCGTTGAGAGGGTGGGCAGCCAGATCCGCAATTTAAGGATCAAGGAGATTAGACTGGTGAAGGTACAATGGCGGCATCACAAAGGTCCAGAGGCGACTTTGGAGTTGGAATCGGAAATGAAGGCAAGATACCCGCATATTTTCCAATGAGGAATTCCGGGGACGGAATTCTTTTAAGGGGGGAATGTTGTAACAACCGGGTTTTCTAGCAAAATGTGAAAGTTTGGTAGCCAAAGTCTAAGAAATGAAAGTTTGAGTGGAGGGACTTTTTGCCAATTTATGAAAGATATAAATTGTGCCAATCCCTAGGTTTTCACTCTATTGTTGGAGAATTCTGATTATTTGGCGGCGTAGAAGAGAAGCAGGAAAGAGGAGAAATCAGTGTGGCGTTGAAATTGCTAGGAGAAGCTCGCATTGGTAAGAAATCAATCTCTCCATGATATTTCTTGCATATTGGGTAGATGAGTGTATCAATTTATGGTTTAGTTTCATGTTTGAACACTGTGTAATCATAGTAAGAACATTCATGGGGTTTAAACTCTTAATCAGATTTATAAAGGGTAAAAGCAACTGTTTATAAGGATTTTGGGTGTTAAAGAGTAATACGTACCAATTTATGAGAAATGATTGAATGCTAATTTTCTCAGTGGTTATGTTGATTCGGGAAATTTCTTGGTTCTAAGGTTTGTTCAGAAATCGCTGTTCCGGAGGTGTTAATACCGGAACTACCCAAAAATTTAAAGATCTGGAGTTTAGATTTTTATAAAAAGGATCCGGAACCGTAGCTTTAAAAACTTGATCCGGAATTGTGTTTTAAGATGGATCCGGAGTCTAGCTTGAAATTAAGATCCGAAGTTTAATTCAATGGGCCACTTCCGGAATAGTGTATGGACCGAGTAATTAGTTATTTTAATTGTTCCGGAATCTGGGCTCACTATTAGGATCCGGAACTTTTGTGAACCGGTATTGCCATGTAGTGTTTCGGAGTTTGAAATAAAGCCACAGGTTCGAAACCCCTAGTCACGTGATCGGTAGTAGAGTTTACTTTGCAAATCCAAATTGTAGGCCACGTGTTCGGTGGTGGTGATTAATTGCAATCCAACTTTGGGCCGAGATCCATGTGTGATATTTAAATCTAGAAATCAAGTAGTTTGGGCTATTTTGGTGGATTCCGACACGTGATTAAAGCATGGGCCTGTATTGGATTGCAATCCAAAGAATTTCGGAATTTAGTTGGGCCGGAGATTAAATTCTCTTTTGGGCCGAATTGTTATTAAAAGAAAAGGGCTGATAATTTATTTAATTTGGGTATTTGGGTTTGGCTTAACTTTTAGATTCGGTATTACTTTGGCAAGATCCGATATTTAAATTTATGATCCGAATTAATTACTTAGGGTCCAGATTGGGAAAAAGAATCTAGGATCAAAGCCAAGTTATCACTAATAAAAATTGTATGATATGCTTTAGGTGTAAGGACGGTTCGGAACGAGACTCGAGGTTAGGAAGGGAATTGCTATCAGGTGAGTTCCCTTAATCCTTTTTACGTGGAATGAAAGTTAAAATGTTTTTTTGCTGATTATGGTGTATTTACGAGCATGATTTATTCACAATCTATTACGTATGCTTTCCCATGAAAAATATGTTTTACCGAAAAGATTATTTAGCAAGATGAAATGATTTATAAAGTCATACACGGATTTCATGTTTCATGATTTATGATGAACTATGTGTATGTTATGTGGAGTCGGACTGCACAGTGGAATTTGAGTACCTCGGGATCCGATGATCCCTTGGGCATTTGTGATGAGCTTGTAGGAGGGAATTCACTTCCTTCCTACTCGGATATGTGACTAGCTTGTAGGAGGGAATTCGTTTCCTTCCTACTCGGATAGAGGGGAGTCTGCTTGGGCCCGGTATGAGGCGAGAGGGGAGTCTGTTTGGGCCTCGGTCGCGGTTAGCTTATGTGATCCTTAAACACTGTGCAGTACCATGATTGAAAGATTATGTGAAGAATGTTAATGTGTTTTATAAAATGATTTTTATACTGTTGATATATGCTGTTTACGGAGGGGAATTCACTAGACCCTTTGGTCTAACCCTCGCTTTTCAAAACTAAACCATTTTCAGGTAAACAAATAGTATGAGACTCAGGTAAGTGAGCAAGAGCATGATAGAGTACTGATGCAGTTAGAGACAGTGCCAGTGTCACTTTTAGTAGTAGTTGTTCTCATTTGTGTATAGGTTGTTTCCGCCAACCTAAGTTTTTGAGATTAATGTAATGAAAATTTGGGATCCAGTTTTGTAATGTTTATGATTTAATGCTATGTACGTTTTATCTAGAATTGGGTTGTTACATAAACTTCAAATTTGGTCCTTGAGGTTTAGTGAAAAGTCTTGCAAGTGAGATCTGATTTTTTTTCCGAAGTATATAATATTTATATACGGTAAATTGAACAAAAAAACTCACACACCCTCCTCACATTTGGTGAGGTTTGAACCCATGACATACTACAAAGACAAGGGCTCCGATATCGCTAGACCAAAGGTCCTTTGGTGAGATATGAACTTTAGTAAGTTTAGAAATCATTCTTATGGTTTCATTTTACTCTGAAAGTGATACCTGGTCAGAGTGAGGGAAATTCAGTATTTTCATCAAAATGTATACATTTTTTTAAAAATAACATAATATTTTATTTTGCACTTTGTATTTTACTTCCATTATAAAATTTCCCTCTCAATCAAAAATTTGTTATTTGTTAAAAAATATAAAACAAATGGAGCCACTAACGAGGAATTACTTTCAGAGCAAAACAAAATTCACAAGGATGATTTATATATAAATTTATCAAACTCCATGTCCCACTTTTAAACTTTTCACTAAACCTCAAATACCAAAATTGTAGTTTACTTTAAGTTGTTATGACATATTTAAAATAAAGGATCGCATTATCTATTTTACATAACACATTTTTGAAAATGGTTTTATAACAAATCCTTTTATATAACACTTTTTTAGTAAACATTTTTTTTCCAAGTAATGTAATAAAAAATATCAGTATGACACTTTATTTTAAAAGTGTTTTAAAAAACTTGTTAATTAGACACCCAAAAATGTTCTATGTATTTATTGTAACAATTTTAGATATGACACTTTCTTGTTTGGTTCTAATAAACTTAATTAGTCCTGTAAAAAACTAGTTTATTAGCAGTTAGAAATGTTTGGCGTCGTATATACTCAACTTTGTTGTAGTGTCAATATATTTGTAATATTTCATTTAATATAAAAAACTCTTTAATTTGAAGAGTAATTTAATAGATTCTACATATTCTTATATTGTATGAGAACCATGGTCTACGTCGACATTATGAGCAATTGGTGTCCTTCTATCCTCATTTGGAGGGGGTGTTAGAATCCCACAATGGTTAGACTAGAATCATTTTTCTTCTCAATACATGTTGGAACCGTATTTTTTTCAAAGAATATTTGAAGAACAACTTAACAGAGTTCCACATATTCTAATATTTTCATTAATTAATGGGGTCGTCTTTACACTACAAAATAAAGAACCATTACCGACGGAAAAATCCGTCGGAAATTGCCATTAGCGGCCGATTTCCTATGGATACGGCTGTCGCAAGATCCTTCGCCGCATTTTGACTTTTCCGGTGGATTCACAATTTCAGGCGGATAATTCCGTCGGAAATGCGCCGTTTTTTTTCCTAATTTTCTTTAGAAAAATACACTTAATCTAGTTTCTTAATCTGATTACTTAATTTTCCAACGGATTATCTGTCGGTAATTTAATTTTTTTTATAAATTATTTGTGAAACTAGTTTTTTATATAATTAGTAAAAAACAACTTTCCAATGGATAAACCGCCGAAAAAATGTTTTTCTTTTTTTTTAATTGGGAAATGTCTCCGTCGGATATTTCGCCGGAAATCCGCTGAAACTTAACTGTATATTAAAAAAATCCGTCATAAATTCATCACAAAATTCATTAAATGAATAAAAAAATAAAAAAAATTATTTTAAGATATTTCCGGCAAACACCCCATCTGTCTAAAATCCGTTACAAAGAATAAATTCATTCAAAAAAAAGTTTAATTTTAAAAATTGATATTTTAAAAGGGAAATTAATTAAAATACCCTAAGTCAAACCAAGTGTTATCAAAATACCACAAATCTCTCCCACTTTGCAAAAATACCCCTTTTTCCACGATGGGAGCCCGCGATCGCGGGCCAGGGACCATTTCTGACACTTTTTTAAACTGCAGAGACCATTTTCGAAAAATGGAATCCCGCGATCGCGGGCTCATCCCGCGATGGGATTGTTTTTGTGACTTTTCAATTGCAAGGGACCATTTTTGAAAAATTCCAGGGACCATTTTTGAAAATTTGACCCGCGTAGACACTGTTCACCCCCGCGTAGTCCACTGTAGCACCCGCGTTCTTCCAATTTGATGAATTTGATTTGGAATGTTACACTTTCAACCCCTATACTTATTTACTAAATTTACTTTATACCTTTTACTTTCATTATTTTAATTTTACATTTAACACATATAATCGTTTATTAACTAAAATACGTTAAAAAAATACGTTTTAATTTTAACAAATTACATCATTATAATCGTCTCTTCGATACGTTCGAAATGAGCCCAATCTTGAATTTTTTTGGATTTATATATTTTAATATATATCATATACAGTTATACACTACATAAAAAAAATATTTTTTATATTTAAAATTCATACCCTTATAGTTAATTATTTAATTTATGGTACATCTCTTATTTTTTTTTTCAATTTTTTTTACACTCCTGTCGCATTAACATAATAATCATATATTAATTAATTCATTAAATCGTTTTAAATTATTATTATTTGAATGTGTTTATAGATATCGTGAATGGCAATAGGAGAAGGTTTCACGAGAAGAATATGAAATGAGGTTTTGACAAGTTGGTATCACTGGACTCATTTAAGAATTGTGAAAATGGGTATTTGACGAATGATGATTCATGTGTGTTTGGACCTGAAGTATTTGCAGTTACAGAGTATGCACAAAAGAATCGATGTATTTCCAACGTAACTTAGATTAAAATTATCTCCTTCAGTTTAGTCCCGTCCCGTCCCATCCAGTTCAGTCTCGTCCAGTTTCGTCCCGTCCCATCTAGTATGCGTACCAAACGCTACCTAAGAGTACCATAAATTAAATAATTAACTGGTATGAATATTAAATATAAAATATTTTTTATGTAGTGTATATGATATATATTAAAATATATAAATCAAAAAAATTCAAGATTGGACTCATTTCGAACGTATCGAAGAGACGATTATAATTGTGTAATTTGTTAAAATTAAAACGTATTTTTTAACGTATTTTAGTTCATAAACGATTATATGTGTTAAATGTAAAATTAAAATAATGAAAGTAAAAGGTATAAAGTAAATTTAGTAAATAAGTATAGGGGTTGAAAGTGTAACATTCCAAATCAAAATCACAATTTCGAATTGAAATTTACACTTTCAACCCCTATACTTATTTACTAACTTTACTTTATACCTTTTACTTTCATAATTTAATTTTACATTTAACACATATAATCGTTTATCAACAAAAATACGTTAAAAAATACGTTTTAATTTTAACAAGTTACACCATTATAATCGTCTCTTCGATACGTTCGAAATGAGCTCAATCTTGAATTTTTTTGATTTATATATTTTAATATATATCATATACACTACATAAAAAATATTTTATATTTAAAATTCATACCCTTATAGTTAATTATTTAATTTATGGTACTCTTAGGTAGCGTTTGGTACGCATACTAGATGGGACGGGACGGAACTGGACGAGACTGAACTGGATGGGACGTGACGGGACTAAACTGAAGGAGATAATTTTAATCTAAGTTACGTTGGAAATACATCGATTCTTTTGTGCATACTCTGTAACTGCAAATACTTCAGCTCCAAACACACATGAATCATCATTCGTCAAATACACATTTTCACAATTCTTAAATGAGTCCAGTGATACCAACTTGTCAAAACCTCATTTCATATTCTTCTCGTGAAACCTTCTCCTATTGCCATTCACGATATCTATAAACACATTCAAATAATAATAATTTAAAACGATTTAATGAATTAATTAATATATGATTATTATGTTAATGCGATAGGAGTGTAAAACAAAATTGAAAAAAAAATAAGAGATGTACTATAAATTAAATAATTAACTATAAGGGTATGAATTTTAAATATAAAAAATATTTTTTTTATGTAGTGTATAACTGTATATGATATATATTAAAATATATAAATCCAAAAAAATTCAAGATTGGGCTCATTTCGAACGTATCGAAGAGACGATTATAATGGTGTAATTTGTTAAAATTAAAACGTATTTTTTTTAACGTATTTTAGTTAATAAACGATTATATGTGTTAAATGTAAAATTAAAATAATGAAAGTAAAAGGTATAAAGTAAATTTAGTAAATAAGTATAGGGGTTGAAAGTGTAACATTCCAAATCAAATTCATCAAGTTGGAAGAACGCCGGGTGCTACAGTGGACTACGCGGGGTGAACAGTGTCTACGCGGGTCAAATTTTCAAAAATGGTCCCTGGAATTTTTCAAAAATGGTCCCTTGCAATTGAAAAGTCACAAAAACAATCCCATCGCGGGATGAGCCCGCGATCGCGGGATTCCATTTTTAAAAAATGGTCCCTGCAAGTTTAAAAAAGTGTCAGAAATGGTCCTTGGCCCGCGATCGCGTGCTCCCATCGCGGAAAAAAGGGGTATTTTTGCAAAGTGGGAGAGATTTGTGGTATTTTGATAACACTTGGTCAAACTTGGGGTATTTTAATTAATTTCCCATTTTAAAAAGCAAATTAATTTCCGGCCGATTTTCAACAAAAATTAATTAAATTAAAAATTAAAATAAAATTAGTTTCTGTCGGAAATTCATTGGAAAGGATAAAGATTTATCATTAGTTTAATTAATTAATTTATTTTCTTTCTAATTCAATTAATTAATTGCTAATTAATTTAACCAAGTAATTTAATTTTAAGTTAGCAAATATTTGTGACGAATTTGTGGCGGATAGTAATTCCGTCACAAATCCGTTGCAAATGTTCACGAGAATATTTGTTCTAAACTTCAGCGATGCATCTGTGCATATTTCCAACGGATTTACGATGGTATTGACTTATTTTTACTTTTGCTGATTCTATCGGAAATATTTCCGATTGAAAATCCGCCGAAAACGTCGGTCGATAAATAGTCCTTTGTTTTGTAGTGTTAGACGACGTCTTAATTTGACCGAATCATATAAGGAGCAAACTAGGTCTCTGTGGTTGCATCCTATTACAATACGTCGAGTCCTTAATGCAACTACAAAGACTAATTCGTTGATTTTAAAGACTGAACTCGTTAAAAAAACTGCAACATAAAGACCCAGCTCATTAAAAAAAACTCCTTAAAAAACACAACCCACAAATATATTTCATTGAATTTTTATAAAAATGAGTTAAAAACACCTAACCACATAAATGAAACATGTAATTTACTCTTTTTTTATATATGTAAAAAGGTTTGAACCTAGGCTTTGGTTGGCCCCAACCCATTATCATGGTTAAATGAGTTTGGCCCAATTGATCAAAGCGCACTTCTGAAATATTGACCCACTCTAATTATTGATATTGTTAGATAGAATATACTTGACATCACGTGAGACCAATCTATTTCTGTGAGATCAAAAAATTAACACTAAACCTTCACAGCAAAAGTATGTGAAGGTACTGTGATGTCAAACCTTCACAGTGTTTTTGCTGTGAAAGTTTGCTGTTTTTCTTACCTTCACAATGAATCACTGTGAATTTTTATTGTTAATTTTTTGGTCTCACGAAAACAGGTTGGTCTCACGTGAACCCAACCCTATGATACTTGCCTACAATATTTATTTTTTATGGAGATTAACAGTTTATTTTATTGTCTAAACTCTAAGTTCATAATTTTTTTATACTACATTAAACTTTGTGATTGAAATTTTTACGACATGATTTTCATTTTTATATCATTCTATACGATTTGGTTTGCACTTTGCAGTTTTCTATTAAACAAATCGTACTTCAAATTGAATTTTTTTTCATCGGTAAAAACTTCTGTTTTAATAGGTGAGATGGTGTACGATATATTTAGATAGATGCTATTTGTTTTATCAATCCAAATGGATATGTAGTATGTATCAAGTTCATCATGTCAATGTCAAGTTTAATAATTGGTTTTCTTTACTTCATATAGATATTAATAGAACGGAAATTTAATTAAAATACACAAAGTTTGACTTTGACTTGCAGAAATACCCAAAATGGCACCCCGTTTTGCAGAAATACCTCATTTTTTCACGATGGGGTCCGCGATCGCGGACCAGGCCCACGTGGCCCGCGATGGGCCGAAAATTACAATTTTGGTCCCTGCCGCGAATGGGGTCGCGATTTGGGGCCAAAATTTTCATTTTTTGTCCCTTTTTCAACTTTGGTCTATTTTTTTTGTTAAATTACAACTTCTGTCCCTTATGTTTGTTAAATATCATTTAAAAAATGATATTTCATTTGCCTTGTTTTTCTTTGATTAATGGAAAGTTAATTAAAACCACTGAATTAAAATGATTTGATGGAAACAAACTTTTTGTGAAAACAAAATTTGTCTATGAAATATGATTCACTTTGTTCGGTTCTAGTTATCATGTGAAATCTATTTTCGAAAAGTATTTATTAAAACTTAGAACATTTTTCATATAAAATAGAAAATGAATGTTGACATCGTAGCAATAAAAATAAAAAGAAAATTCTTCAACTAATTACAAAATTTTATTATTTAAAATGGAATACCAAAATACTACTTTTAAAAAAATCAGTTTGTTTTTTAATAAATAACAAAATAAAGTATTTTTGTAAATAATTAAATAAATTGATGAGAAACGTAAAACAAAAACGCAACATTGCACGGGTAAACCAACTCCCAAGGACTTGTCGTCACACGTCACCATCCAAATACGAGGGTATTAACATTTAATTTAGGGAATTTAATTAAAATCATGTTATATATAAAACAAGAGCACTAAGCATACAAGATTTATCGTCCCAATCAAGGGAAATCAATGTTCAGATCAACGCTATCATATCTTATACTTCCATGTGGTTCAAGCTCCGACGGGCCCTGCGTGCTACTTCGTTGGCTGACTGAACGTCTACTGTTTGGCACGGCTGAAGAGTCGGGAGTTGGACACTCTCCACGAGTATGTCCTATGCATTGACACCAAGTACATTTTCGCTGTATCGGACCTTCACCACGTGATGGACGTCAATCGTTGTTTCTTGGTCTCCCGGCTCTGTTCTTAGTGTTTAATGGTGGATAGCATTGCGGAAGGGGGTCTGGTGGAGACACCCATGATTCAGGGGGTCCAGTTGGATTTATTATTTCCTGGTGTTGCCCGGTAAGTTTCGGACGTGAAGAAATTTACAGTCAAGTCGCTGCAATCTCTACGACCCATATATCTTGCAGCAACGATGGCATGGCCGCACGGTAACCCAGATTTTTGCCATTGAAAACATGAACAAATATGGTCGGTCATATCGACAATCACGTCAAGTAGGTTATCTCGAACCTGGTACTTCCCATACCCAATTTCGCTTACCCTTCATGCCGACGCCTTTCCCGCCCTGAGGAGAATTATCTCCTCCGCCTTTGGTGTGAGTGTATTACGCATCTCACCTCCTTTTCGGCGTCGAAGTTGGTACCACTCTTGTTGAAAGGCCCGGAAGTACTCCATAAGTTGTACAATCGATAATCTGCGCGCAAAACGGGAGAGTGCATCACCGACTCGGCACTATTGGAGGTCAGAATGTCATAACGTTGTGCAGGAAAATGGGTCGTGGACCACCTCTCCGGTCCAACATCGTCCATAACTTTTGTTGCATCCTTGACACTAACTCGTAGAACATTCATGTACCGGTCAAACTCCCGAACCGTGTACACTCTTCATGCCTTCGAGTAGACGGCATGGCGGGTGGTAATACGTTTGTCCTTGGATTTGGTGTTCATCTCCAAATGTCGACAACACAAGGCGTGGGGGGCGTTTGGGTAAGTGGCAGAGATTACGGCGCTTATGGAAGCAGCCTTGTCGGACATAAACACCAACCCTTCCGGGTCTCCGATAGCTTGTCTCAACATGGACAGAAACCAAGTCCACTCCTCCCCGGTCTCGGACTTGCCCACTCCGAAAGCTACGGGAACGATGGCGTTATTCCCGTCCATGGCAACCGCCAGGAACATCATACCCAAGTAAGGCCCCTTTAAATGGGCAGCGTCTATTACCAGGACACGACGCAGATTTGCCATAAATGTGCGGATCTGCAAAAACGTAGGTGGTCTTCCAAGTACAACAATTCAACATTGATGAAACAAGTCAGTGAATTTCAACCACAATTTGGTATTCCAAGTACAATAATTGTGGAAAAAACAGTAAAAGCATGCAAAAATGGACCAAAAATGAAAATTTCACCTCCAAATCGTGGCCCCCATCGAGGGGAGGGGCCAAAAGTGTAAAATATGGACCACCGCGGGACCAAATCGCGACCCCCTTCGCGGCAGGGACCAAAATTGTAATTTTCGGCCCATCGCGAGACGAAATCGCGGGCCTGGTCCGCGATCGCGGACCCCATCGCGGAAAAATGGGGTATTTTTGCAAAACAAGATGTCATTTTAGGTATTTCTGCAAGTCAAAGTCAAACTTGGGTATTTTAATTAAATTCCCTAATAGAACGCCAAGTTAATTATTATTTAAGTCATTTAAAATATTAGACGAACTTGTACTCACCGATCATTGCCCACTTTGTAAAACTTTGAATAGAATTTGCTACGAATTTGTCCTTAATTATCTTGTGTATATTTACTTTATATTTTATGTAGTATGCACTATGAAATTTGTATTATATAGGGGAGTGATATTATGAAAACTACTCAAAATTTGAAAACTTTAAAAATGGAAATCAATCATTCAGAATTTTTCTTTAATCATTTTTTTTAATTATATTAGCAAGGGCAATTTCGTCTATTAGCCACAAATTCGGTAATTATGGAAATTTGATATATATTTATTATTAATTATAAATGATTTTATACCCTATTAATTTGGGAAGTGGAGTCTTCTTTTTAATTGATTCTACCATTCATCGTAAATGCCAATTGCATTTCTCCTCCTTTTCCACGATCGTCATATGCTTTGAATCACACCTCCATTCGCCATATACTTCAAATTGCAAAGTAAGACATATCCCTTTTTATATTTGTTTTCCGGTTGATCTAACTGATGAAAAGTTTTGTTAGATCTATCTCATCAGTATTTTTTTGGTGAAAAGCAAGTACCTCTCTCTCTCTCCTGTAAAAAAATATCGTTTCATTGTCGCCCCTCTCCGATTCATCTCCATTCATCTCCGTTGCATCTTCGTTTCATCTCCGTTCATATCCGTTTTATTTCCGTTTCATCTCCGGTTCATATCCGTTCATCTTCGTTTCATCTTCGTTTTATAGAGGCTCCGTAAAATGCAAAAGAAATATATTATACCTCCGGGAAGTCGAATCATGTCGATGAAAGCGGTTTGACGATTTTCTGAAGAGTCTTCCGTTTATTTCGTGATGAAGCCGAAGAAATTCGGATTGATTCAGTTTCCTTTTTTCAAACAATCGGATGAAATGACCCATATGCCCTCGGTTTCATTTTTTCGGTCAATTAAAAAAAAAGAAAAAAATTCATCATTAACAAAAATAGATCAAAATGATGTGAACCGTAGATTAGAATGATTTATGGTATAGAAGTGGGTTTCACAATTTTCAAAATAACAGTGATTTTCACATAAAACGGCCTCAGGGTATATATATATATATATATAGAGGGAGCTTCAAATGTAAACTTTTTTCGTGTAAACCGTGTAAACTCTCGATTTCATAGGTTTTTTTGATGAAATTTTTTTATGGAATTGTTTATTTTGATGAAATTGTTTCATATAATTCATTTCTTGATGAAATTTTTGCAAAATTTGTAGTTTCATAAGTCAAAACGAAAAATGTATGAAACAGTTCATAAAAATGAAAAAATCTTATGAAACTACAAATTTCATAAAAAAAATTCATCAAGAAATGAATGATATGACACAATTTCATCAAAATAAACAATTTCATAAAAAAAATTCATCAAAAAAACCTATGAAACTACAAAGTTTACACGGTTTACACGAAAAAAAGTTTACATTTGAAGGGGACTATATATATATATATGTGTGTGTGTAGAGTTTGCACCCATTATATATATTTATCTACATTCGCATAAACCGCACCACATATCACTCGTAATTTTGCGGTTTGAGGCATGTGCCCTTTGATTTGTGGTTTGTAAAATGTTCAAACCACGCATGCGGTTTGGTTTGCATTTTTTGGCTCTAAACCGCATCGCAACGTACCGCAGAGTCTCGAACACCCCTAATTAGTTATATGAAATGAAACGTATTTTTATTCTGATTTATTTTTAGTCACGAATTAATTCTACAAACTTGCATTTAGTTTGATGCATAAAATGTGATTTATTTTTTTAGCTGACACTTAAACCATGAGTACCGCCAACCCACGAACCCACTGAACCCTGATGCCATCTCAGCGGCACATCAACTTTTCTCTTTCCTACCCTCCTTACTCTAAAGTGGAGTACCGCCAACCCACCGAACCCACCGAACCCACTCCTTAAAATATGATATTTCACATAAATAAAATTTGAACGGGTTTAGCGGGTTCCCGAACCCAACCCTACCCGCACACCCCAACCCGATCGAAACCCGCATCCCCCGTACCACCTCGCCGCCCTACCCGATGGTGAACCCGGCCGTGGTACCCGATGGCGGTACGCACGGCCTTAGAACAAGAAGAATATCAATGTCATGTGCCCACGTTAGCAAAACCGGATCCTAGTAACCATATTAACTCAATCATTATATAAGAAAATATATTTAAAATATTTGAGATGTCACGTCTTATATATCAAAATAAAAGTTTCATTAAATGGTACTGAAAATAATTAAGAACCAAAACAAAGTATATACATTACTTTTAATCAAGGTTCAAAATGGCGCAAGACGTGGCGTGGCGGCGATGTCAAGCCTCAAGCCTTACACGTCACGGCGAGGACACACCGTTTTTCAAGTCGTGACATAAGGCGGCAAATTTATATGTCAAATATATAATTATATATATACATATTTATTTTCTATATATTATTCTAGTAAGATAATGATATTAAAAAAATACATTCATATTAGAAGAATAACATACATACAGATTATTAATATAAAAATAGTTTTTGATTGAATATTTAAAATAGAACTTATAAAGGTAAATTTACAACTTCGTTTTAATCGTAATTCCATAACGTTTATGAAATTTTGAAACTGTGAGTGTCGTGATTAGATAAATCTATAAAGGTGGAAAATATAAAGTTAAAAATGTAAAAACACAAAAGATAAAAAAATAAAAAATAAAAAATAATAATTTTTTTTTGTGAAAATATCACGTCTTGGAAAAAACTCGCGCCATGGCGTGAGCCACGTCATATAGAAACGTCATGGGCCATTTCGTAACGGTGGAGACGCGTCTTACGTTATATCGCGCCTTTTTGAACACTGCTTTTAATGCGATTCACCCTAGTTTTAACAATAGATCGATCTCTGGGGACACTAATCAATATCTATGAATACTTTCATAACTCAAATTAATAAAGTAAAATAATATGGACTATGAATACTTTCATAACTCAAATTAATGAGAAACACAACAACAAATTAATGAGAAACACAGCAACAGTATGTGAAGTCTTCCATTCTCATACCAATGAAGTCTTTTTCTTGGATGGAAGAATCCCATTGGTATATATTTTTGAGCAATTTTTTTCTTGGATGGTGATCTAGTAAATAAATAATATTAATAATTTATAAAATTAAATATTTAATATATACCAGGTATGGGGTGGGTTGGGGGTGCATTACGTGGCCCTGGTTTTATCCTATCGGGGATCCCCGACCCCAGACCCGGTACCCGGTTTAGCGAGGAATCCCCGGCCCCGGTTGGGTCGGGTGAACCGGGTTCCCCATCGGGTCGGGGAAAATCACCATCCCTAATCACAATATTTTCACTATCATTAGTAGCATCAGTACCATCATATCGATCTCATCAATACCTTTAGACTTGTTATCCAAGATCTTGTTTAGAAATACCGTAATAAAAGAAAGATTGGAGTTTTTTTTAAGGTCGTTTGTGTTGACGAAAGCATGAAAATTAGTAATTTTCACATGAAAATTTTCCCAAAAATGAAACGTCATAGAATGAAATTGTTGAAATTTTTATGAGATAAAGCATTTCTGACCTTAATAGCTTTGTGTCCGATTAACCACAAGGGTTGTGGCGTACTGGTTAAGGCCCTGGGGATGTGGTGGAATATCCCATCTGCCTAAGGTTCGAATTCAGGCGTACACAACAATTGTGGCCACTGAGGTTTAATCAGGGCTGATGTCTTATGGTCATAATTTGCCAAGGGATTAGTCTAGGCATAGCCTAGGACACCTTCCCAAAAAAAGAAGAAGGGAATTTTTTTTAAGAAAGGAAAATCTAAATTATCTTAATTGGCTAGCCTCTATCTACGGAATGTACAACAAACAGGAGAGAGAAGATTGAATAAATCAATCCCGTAATTTGCTCTCGTCAACAGTTTGATTCCTATGGAACCTATCACTGAAATACGTACCCCTAGAGAGGGATAACGCTAAGTTGAGCGAAAAGGGTTTTTGATGAGATCGGAAATGAAAAATATTGGCTCCACCACGAAGTTTGCGAATAAGTGATTGTTTGATAATAAGCAAGTAATATTGTCCACTACAAAACAAAGATGCTTCACTAACGGATTTCACTGCCGGTAATCACAATCACCAAAAACCCTTTCTCCGACGATGATATCTGTCGGTTGGCAGATTACCGACGAATGTTTCTGTCGGTGAAGTTTTTTTGTTTTATAGTGGTCTTTTGTTAAATAACTTTTAAAAACATGTCAAGTTTCACCTCATGTCAACTTCACATTAATAATGTGTGAAAATGAATATTTTTCAAATAGTAGACCTTTAATTATGACTATAAACCCTTCTTGTTAGTACCAAATGTATTCAAGATTTATGGTAAATGTAATTAGTCAATAATAGTCAAAGTCAAGGTAATTGTTAGGAATGGTCAAAGGTATAAATAGTGTATTGTAAGGGAATTGTGGTAGGAGCACATTGTTGAGAGGTTAGCATACGTGAGTGAGTGTGTGTATAATAGAGAGATGACCCCATGAGAGAGAATTTAGATCTTCAATCATATCTTGTATTAATTCTCATCTCTAATCAAGTTCTTCATTGTGTTAATCATTGTTATTTGAAACTTTCAATTGGTATCAGAGCCTAGCAGATCTGAATTTGTGCATCAATTCATAGATTTTTTATCAATTTTTGAAGACAATTGAAGAGTTTTTGGTTTTTGAGATTTTATTGAAATGTTTCAAAATTTTGGAAATCTGTTGAGGTTTGGATCGATTCAAGTTCATAGATCGTTTTTACTTGTTGATTGGAACAGTTTTCAATTTACAAAATTATTTTTCATCAACAAATCCATTGATTATGAAAATTAAAATGTCAACAGTGACATTCATGTGTGTTCGAAGCTTTATATGAAGATGATGATTGATCTTCATTTTTTATTGTGTTGAAGTTTACAAATTAGTTTTATTGATGATTTCAGACAGATTGCCATACTCAGATTCGAAAAACAGCATCTAATATGTATTTTTGATGATATGCAGGTCGACGTAGTGATGTTCATCGAAGTGGTTAGAAATGGTGATCGATTTTGTGTTTTGAATGTTTTTTTAATTTGATTTGATTCTACAGATTCTTTCAAACGTGGTTTTCAATCAATTTGAAACTCTTATACGTGAAAAATCAGCATCAAATCATCGATCTAGAACGAATCTGAATACCACCGTTCATCGAAGGTTCCTTTGAAAAGTGATGATCGATCCATGGATTATATTGTGTTTTATTCCATTTAAACACTCAGATCGATTCGTATTCAAATTTCGAGCAGACTACAATTTTCAGATTCGAAAAATAGCAAAGAATCAGTGAGTTACAGTCGTTCGAAGTTGTTCGCCGGAAAACCAGATTTCGCCGGATTCTGGAAAGTCGCCGGAAGTTTTCTTCTTTATCGCAAGACCATTTTTATCGCAACTTTTTGTCGCAAGTTCAAGGTTATCGCAAGTTGTTTTTATCGCAACACTGTGGGTGTGATAAACCTCAGATGCGATAAACATTTCATCGCAACGTCAACCTCGCCGGAAAAACAAAGTAAATCGCCGGAGTTGTTTCTTGGTCGACCACACAAGGACGGACCCAATTAAGGGCACACGGTGGCACGTGCCACCGTGGTATTTTCCGGACGAAGGGTAAAAAAATTTGGTTTCGTGATAGGTGCAACCGTATCGTTTTAAGAGGTGCTCCCGTATTCTTTTGAAAGTGCAAGCGTACCTCGTAATCAACCAAAAATACCGAAAAACTCTTGAGATCAACCGAAATTACCGAAAAAAATCTCCCGATGGCTTCTAAACACTTCAGTTTAGAACCCGGGCATAAAAGATAATGGTTTCTAAATAATCCAGTTCAGAACCCGCACTTTAATGATGTTTTATGGTTTCTAAACACCTTAGTTTAGAACCTGAGCAAACAGAATAAATGGCTTCTAAACACCTCAGTTTAGAACCCGTACTTCAAAGAATAATTGGCTTCTGAATAATTCAGTTCAGAACCCGTTTTTAACTGGATATTTGACTTCTGAGTAACTAAGCTTAGGACTCGTACTTCAATGTCTTTGACTTCTAAACTCAAATTGAGATTGTTTGAAAGAAGAACGACTTTCAAGCATGAAAAATGTGTTCTTAAATGTTCAAACCACTTCTCTAATTCAAACAGATTTATAATTTTAGAAGTGTGTTTTTAAATGTTTTTCATGATTATTTTGGATTACATCATTATTTTTGACCGTGTGTTTCCAAAGATTAATACTTGCGTATTATCTTGTCTATATACTTTCAAGTATTCATACACACTGGTTCGACTTCTTTTTGACTTTGTTATTACCATGTCTCAAAACGAAACAATTTTTTGATGGTAATACTCCCGTTTGTGTTTCACTTTTGTTGAGCATCATACATTCATTCAGCGTGAGAACTTAAACGTTTCATTCAAAGATTGTTTATATTTGTTCATATAAACAAAATTCAATTCTTTGATACCCTAAACCTTACATGATTATCTTTCATATTTGATCTGATTGATACATTGTCAGATTCTCAAACAAGTGTTTCGAATTCATTTCATTCTTTCAATATTCTTGTTTTGAGAAATCTTCAAAGTTCAAATGCTCAAATATTCATGATATTCTTGAGGAGCATACATTCTGATGACAATGTCATTTATTTACTGAGATTCATATTTGTTCGAGCTAAACTGTTGAACAACACATCTTTTTAGGACAAAATTTTCACGGGACCAGTGTGTGAGATTAACTGTACTTCTATGGATTCACGTTAACCAGTGTTTCCTACCCAAGAAGTTATCCTTGAGTGATTGAGGGGTGAGGGGTCAAAATCAAAGAGTGGGGGAGATAACTCATCCGGTTGAGTAATCTCATTGTGCTGAGGTAAAATGAAAAAGAGAGTTTGGTTAGCAGTGAGTTGATTAAAAACAGAAAGAGGGTGTGAGAACGGAATTAAAAGAATAAGAGAACTCTGCACCAACCAATTTCTGAGTCGGGCAGCCATATTACTGATTGGTTCACATTCTTTGGTGACCGTCATTGAAACAGGCAGTGAATGTAATACCCCGGGTAAGTTCGTTAGTTAAATGTTAGTTCCGTTAAATTTTGTTAACTTTAAAATTGGAAGTTAAAGGTTAGTTTGGGTTAAGTTAAGAGTTAAAGGTGTTTTGGTCATTAATGGATAGTTTAGGGACTACAGTGGTAAATTGGTTTGATATTAACCTTGAGACTTTAGATATTTTCATAAAAACAAAAAGATCATATTTAGCTGTGTGTGTGTGTTTTGAGATAAGAAGAAGAAGAAGAAGAAAGGGTTTTTGGCTAAGACATCAAATTGGTTGGCTTAAAAAGGGATTAGAGGTATGTCTTCTTTACATTTTATGTTTGTAATTGCTATTAGGAAGTATATATCGGATTAGAATTATCACATCTGGACTGGAGATGATTTCAGTCGAATTCTGGGCTGAAAATATGCAAACCGACAGAGGTTTCCGGATAGGATGAAGGTATCCGGGTAGTTTTGTTGGTGGTGTCCGGATGATGTTCTAAAGGTGTCAGGACGAGTCTTTTATCCGGGTAAGTCTTTCTTTTCAATAGTTTCCGGATGATGTAAGATACCGGATGGTATCCGGGTTACTTTGGTTTCCGGGTGTCGTCCGGATTGTTTATGTCGTCCGGAAAGTTATGCTGTCCGGATTGAAGGAGTTGTCCGGATAGGTTGTGTTGTCCGGATACTTTAGCTGATTAGTCAAACTTTAAGAGTTTTGATGCTTTTAAGTATTCAATAGCTTGTGTTTTGTTAATTCATGGATAGGAAATGAATGAGGACTGAATGTACTGTGGACTTGACTTAAGTTCGGGTTTGGGGGCAACGTTTGAGGATTTGTGTTCTTAGCTTTAGTAAGACTTATGTGTTTTATATGGTAAAGAGATATCTGCATCTAATTGTTTCAGATACTGTGAATCGAAGGTGAAAGCAGAATTCTATGTGGAGAACTGGAAAGAGTTTTTTAAGCAAACAAGTGAGTTTTTACTTAAAATGGTTTCTAACTGGAATACATATATGTGGAATGAGTGTAATAATGTGCATATTATGTTTATATGAGTATTACACTGCATGGGTGCTAGTTGGCCGGGCTTAGGACCGGTGTATGTTGGCCGTACAGAGGGACATTGGTGTTGGCTGTATTTAGTACAGTGGTGAAAATTAATTAATTGGCTCGCAACCAATTAATATGGCCAAGAGAATGAGATGGAAAGATACATGATACATGCGTTTTAATTGGTATTCCTATGTGAATTATGTGTATGATGTTGTGCAAATGATTTTTAACTAACGGGGATTTTCTTACTAGACCTCAAGGTCTAACCCTCATTTTGTTTTAAAAATATGTATTCCAGGTCGCGGATCGAGTAAGAGCAAATAAGAAGGTTAAACTGCGAATAACTTTTGGAGGACTATGTAGTTGAAGACTATGATGTGTTTAGTAGTTATAGCACGTTATTAGTAATGATGTAAATTTACTAAGTAAACGTTTGTAATGATGTATTGAATGTTTGTAAAGACTAGGGGACTGTATTTGTTATATAATGTATCTCTTGTTTTAACGACGTTATGCAATGTATGCTATTTGAACTATGTTTGGAAAGCCGTGTTGTTACAGATGGTATCAGAGCCCTAGTTTAAGGGATTTAGGTATTAGTATCTGTACCTAGACTTAAACTACATGTGAAGTAGGATGTCTCTATTATTGTAGAACCTTGGGGTGTTAAATATAAAAAGGTAGAAGGAACATCATGTAAGGTAATTTCATTTTACACCTGGCCAGTGTAATTGTGATCTTACAGGTACATGTTTGAACTGGAATACCTTGTTATATGGGGTATGTGCTTATGTGTATATTAACCTTGTCTGAATCAACAGAATGGCAAGTGGTACTAGATAAACGAATCGGGAAGGAGGAGGAAATTCGAATAGAACAAACCCAACAGCCGGAGGAAGAGGAAGAGGGGGAGAAAGAGGTGGAGGCAGAGTTGGAGGCAGAATTGGGGGTAGAACTGGGAGTGGAGCTCCGCCACGAGGTAATGAATTTGTTACTAGGGATGATTTAACAGCCGAAATGGGAAGACTGCAGGCCAGTATACAAGCCATGTTTGATCGAACTCGTCATAATGAAGCTGATACACCAGATCCTGGTCAGGAAGACGAGATGCCTATTACACCTACAACCACACCAGTACTAAGAAAGTGTGACTATAAAATATTCTTAAGTTGTAAGCCTCCAACTTAATTGGGAGATCGGGATCCAGTGAAATCTATGAAGTGGCTGAAGGAAATAGAAGCTATCTTCAAGACTAGTAAATGCGCTGAAGAGGATAGAGTACTCTATGGAACTGCAATGTTGAAAAGCGATGCCCTATACTGGTGGGAAGCACATATGTCCTCGGGAGGATCTGATATATATTCTACTTACTCTTGGGAAGAATTCGTGATAGCCTTCAGAAAACAGTTTTGTCCTCAAGCCGCAGTTAAACAATTGGAAAGGGAGTTTATGAACTTGCAGCAAGGGAATTTGTCAGTTCGGGACTACACCGCTCGTTTCTTGGAAAAGTCTCATTTTGCGGAATACTACGTTGCTACGGAGGCCATGAAGATTGAAAGGTTTATCTTTGGATTGAATGCAGAAGTCAGAAGTTTTGTGATTGCTAAAGGACCAGAAACTTTCTCCGCCGCAGTAGACGCCGCGGAAACCGTGGAACAAGATAAAGGGAGAAATACTAGTGATAAGAATGTGGGGAAAAGAAAGTGGGAAGGACCGCAGTATGATCCGAAGAAGTCCAGGTTTCAGCGATTTGATAACCGTCCACCTTTCCGACCAGTTGAAAGACCTTGCCCAAAGTGCCACCGTTTTCATCAAGGAAGTTGTCAAGTGGATCCTAGAAACTGTTATAAGTGTGGAAAGATCGGTCATATTGCTAAAGACTGTCGAGTAGTTAGATTTTGTTACTCGTGCAATTCTCCTGATCACCTTCAATCCGATTGTCCAATGGGGAGAATACAACCGGGTGGTACGTCAGTAAGACCAACAGGTGTTAGACCTGTAGTACCAAGGCTAGAAGTACCAAGAGCAAGGGGCCGTGCCTTCCAGATGACAGAGCAAGAAGCAGATGAGACTCCCGATGTGGTTACAGGTACATTCTTAATAAATTCTACACGTGCTAAAGTGTTAGATCATGCGTTAATGGTAGATACAGCTAATGATAATCAAGTACTGGTTAATGAGGTATTTGATAGTTGTGTGATAAACATAGATGGGTGTGGAGTTCCTATTCAGTTATTTCCTATAGCCTTGATCGAATTTGATGTGGTAGTGGGAATGGATTGGTTAGCCGAGAATCAGGCTAATATAGTTTGTGATAAGAAGTTGATAAATGTTGTCTTACCTGAGAAGGGACCAGTAGTGATTTATGGTGACCGTAGAAATCATCAGTCTTGCCTTATCTCTTTGTTGAAAGCTCGTAAGTGTATCAATAAAGGCTGCTCAAGTTACTTAGCTTATGTGATAGATATTAAGCTAGAAAAGAATAAGCTGGGAGATATTCCGGTTGTTTGTGAATTTCCGGAAGTTTTTCCTGAAGATTTGACTAGCCTTCCGCCCGTTAGACAAGTAGAGTTTGGTATAGATCTGATTCCTGGAGTCGCTCCTGTTTCCCGTGCACCGTATCGTTTGGCACCTCCAGAGATGAAAGAGATGATGACACAACTGCAGGATCTTTCAGATAAAGGCTTCATCAGACCCAGTTCTTCGTCGTGGGGAGCACCGGTTCTGTTTGTGAAAAAGAAGGATGGTTCGATGAGGATGTGTATTGATTATCGGGAACTGAATAAGCGCACGATCAAGAACAAATATCCGCTTCCCAGAATTGATGTCCTCTTCGATCAATTAGTTGGAGCTTGTTATTTCTCCAAGATTGATCTAAGATCTGGCTACCATCAACTGAAGGTTAAAGAAGAAGACGTTCTGAAAACTGCTTTTCGCACACGGTATGGTCACTATGAATTCTTAGTGATGCCTTTTGGATTGACGAATGCTCCAGCTGCTTTTATGGATTTAATGAATCGGGTATGTAAGCCGTATCTCGATAGATTTGTTATTGTATTTATCGATGATATACTTATCTATTCCCGATCTAAAGAGGATCACGCACAACATCTTCGGTTAATTCTGGAATTGTTAAAGGAGGAACAGTTATACGCTAAGTTCTCTAAATGTGAATTCTGGCTACGAGAAGTTCAGTTTCTCGGACATGTAGTTTCTGAGAAAGGTATTCAAGTTGATCCAATGAAGGTAGCAGCAGTTGAAAAGTGGGAACCGCCGAGAACGCCAACCGATGTACGAAGTTTTCTGGGTTTATCCGGTTACTATCGAAAGTTTATAAAAGATTTTTCTCGTATCGCTACGCCTCTCACTAAGCTAACCCGGAAGAATCTAAAGTTCGAATGGAAAGCAGAACAGGATGAAGCATTCCGAATATTGAAAGAGAAACTCTATACCACACCGATACTAGCATTACCTGAAGGTTCCGATGATTTTGTTGTTTACAGTGATGCTTCCAAATTGGGATTGGGATTGGGTTGTGTACTAATGCAGCGTGGAAAGGTTATTGCTTATGCTTCTCGTCAGTTAAAAGATCATGAAAGACAGTATCCTACACACGACATGGAACTGGAAGCAGTTGTTTTCGCGTTGAAGATTTGGATACATTACCTTTACGGCTCTAAATGTCAAATTTATACTGATCATAAGAGTCTCCAACATCTTTTCGATCAGAAGGAACTAAATATGAGGCAAAGAAGATGGCTAGAATTGGTGAATGATTACGACTGTGAAATCCTTTATCATCCGGGAAAGGCGAATGTGGTAGCTGATGCACTAAGTCGCCAAGAAAGGAGTGGAACAATAAAAGCTATTTCCCTACGAGCTGAACTCCTACCTAACATCTTTGACGAATTGCAGAAGTATCAAATAGAAGCTTTTCAAGAAGAACACTTGAAACCAGAACGGTTAGTGGGTATATCAGCATTGCTTGTAAAAGATGATCGTGGGTTGTTGTGTTTGGGAAACAGAATCTGGGTGCCTCGTTTGGGTGGTTTACGTGATCGGGTACTACAAGAAGCTCATCAATCTCGTTTTTCTATTCACCCAGGTATGAATAAGATGTATAAAGACCTGAAACAATTTTATTGGTGGTCTGGAATAAAAAGAAGCATTGCTCAACATGTGGAAGGTTGTACTACTTGTAAGAAGGTAAAGATTGAACATCAAAAGCCGTTTGGTCAGTTGCAACGGTTAGAAATACCTATGTGGAAATGGGATCAGATTACTACAGATTTTATCACGAAGCTACCAAGGACTCCGAAGGGATTTGATGCCATGTGGGTGATCGTTGACAGATTGACGAAGTCTGCTCACTTCCTACCAATAAAAGAAACTGATTCGTTGGAACGATTAGCCAAGTTGTACATCAACGAAATAGTAACTCGATATGGGGTTCCAATCTCGATTATTTCTGATCGTGATAGTCGTTTTACTTCAAGATTCTGGAGAAGCTTTCAAAAAGAAATGGGTACACAGATAAAGCTAAGTACGGCGTATCATCCTCAAACTGACGGTCAGAGTGAACAGACGATTCAGACTTTGGAAGATATGTTACGGGCCTGCATTGTTGATTTTGGGGGATCGTGGGATAAACATTTACCATTGATTGAATTTGCCTACAACAATAGTTATCATTCCAGTATACAAGCGGCACCATTTGAAGTTCTGTATGGTAGAAATTGCCGAACGCCTCTGTGTTGGAACGAAGTGGGAGAGAAACAGTTAGCAGGACCAGATATAGTTCAGTTGACCGCGAATAAGATTACTCAGATTCGGAAACGTTTGAAAGTGGCTCAAGATAGACAGAAAATCTACGCTGACCGACGTCGAAAGCCGTTAGAATTCCAAGTTGGAGATTTCGTAATGTTAAAAGTCTCGCCTTGGAAAGGAGTCATTCGATTTGGCAAGCAAGGTAAGCTCAGTCCGAGATACATCGGGCCGTTTGCAATTACAGAAAGGATTGGTGAAGTAGCCTAGAGGTTAGATCTTCCGCCAGAGTTAAGTAGGATTCATAAAGCTTTTCACGTATCGAATTTACGAAAGTGTTTGGTTACGCCAGATCAGGCAGTTTCTCTACCAGATATACAAGTTGATGAAAAGCTGAATTATGTGGAGGAACCTGAAGCCATAGTTGACCACAAAGTTAAAGTGTTGCGGAACAAAGTAATCAGACAAGTGAAAGTTCAGTGGAGACATCATAGGGGTCAGGATGCTACTTGGGAATCAGAATCAGAAATGAGAACTAAGTACCCGCACCTTTTTACCTAAACCGAATTCCGGGACGGAATTCTTTTAAGGGGGAGATGATGTAATACCCCGGGTAAGTTCGTTAGTTAAATGTTAGTTCCGTTAAATTTTGTTAACTTTAAAATTGGAAGTTAAAGGTAAGTTTGGGTTAAGTTAAGAGTTAAAGGTGTTTTGGTCATTAATGGATAGTTTAGGGACTAAAGTGGTAAATTGGTTTGCTATTACCCTTGAGTCTTCAGATATTTTCATAAAAACAAAAAGATCAGATTTAGCTGTGTGTGTGTGTGTGTTTTGAGATAAGAAGAAGAAGAAGAAAGGGTTTTTGGCTAAGACATCAAATTGGTTGGCTTAAAAAGGGATTAGAGGTATGTCTTCTTTACATTTTATGTTTGTAATTGCTATTAGGAAGTATCTATCGGACTAGAATTATCACATCTGGACTGGAGATGATTTCAGTCGAATTCTGGGCTGAAAATATGCAAATCGACAGAGGTTTCCGGATAGGATGAAGGTATCCGGGTAGTTTTGTTGGTGGTGTCCGGATGATGTTCTAAAGGTGTCTGGACGAGTCTTTTATCCGGGTAAGTCTTTCTTTTCAATAGTTTCTGGATGATGTAAGATACCGGATGGTATCCGGGTTACTTTGGTTTCCGGGTGTCGTCCGGATTGTTTATGCCGTCTGGAAAGTTATGCTGTCCGGATTGAAGGAGTTGTCCGGATAGGTTGTGTTGTCCGGATACTTTAGCTGATTAGTCAAACTTTGAGAGTTTTGATGCTTTTAAGTATTCAATAGCCTGTGTTTTGTTAATTCATGGATAGGAAATGAATGAGGACTGAATGTACTGTAGACTTGACTTAAGTTCGGGTTTGGGGGTAACTTTTGAGGATTTGAGTTCTTTAGAGTTCTTAGCTTTAGTAAGACTTATGTGTTTTATATGGTAAAGAGATATCTGCATCTAATTGTTTCAGATACTGTGAATCGAAGGTGAAAGCAGAATTCTTTGTGGAGAACTGGAAAGAGTTTTTTAAGCAAACAAGTGAGTTTTTACTTAAAATGTTTTCTAACTGGAATACATATATGTGGAATGAGTGTAATAATGTGCATATTATGATTATATGAGTATTACACTGCATGGTTGCTAGTTGGCCGGGCTTAGGACCGGTGTATGTTGGTTGTACAGAGGGACAGTGGTGTTGGCAGTATTTAGTACAGTGGTGCAAATTAATTAATTGGCTCGCAACCAATTAATATGGCCAAGAGAATGAGATGGAAAGATACATGATGCATGAGTTTTAATTGGTATTCCTATGTGAATTAGGTGTATGATGTTGTGCAAATGATTTTTAACTAACGGGGATTTTCTCACTAGACCTCAAGGTCTAACCCTCATTTTGTTTTAAAAATATGTATTCCATGTCGCGGATCGAGTAAGAGCAAATAAGAAGGTTAAACTGCGAATAGCTTTTGGAGGACTATGTAGTTGAAGACTATGATGTGTTTAGTAGTTATAGCAAGTTATTAGTAATGATGTAAATTTACTAAGTAAACGTTTGTAAAAATGTATTGAATGTTTGTAAAGACTAGGGGACCGTATTTGTTATATAATGTATCTCTTGTTTTAACGACGTTATGCAATGTATCCTATTTGAACTATGTTTGGAAAGCCGGGTTGTTACAGATGGAATATGTTTTGAGCCTATCTATTCAAGCATAAGTTGCTTCAATCATTTCTACACTTGCACGTACACACAAGGAATATGTTTTCTTGTCATAACGTTCATAGAAATTCCTTAGTGTCTTTCGATGATTGAATGGAAGCCCTGGAGGAGTGAACATCAAAAAGCTCCTTTCCAAAGTGCATTCGTTATACTAAGTGGCTTTGTTCAAATTACAAGCATTTTTAACTGATTCATATGTTGTTTCAGGATTACCACTGTTATATTATCTGAATTTGAAAAGATTCATATACAAATACTTTGGAATTAATGGATAAATAGATCAAATGGAGGAGACTGTTTCTGGTATTCAAAGACTGCTAAAATTGAAAATAGAATTTTGATGATCATGATGCTCACAATCATCAAAAAGGGGGAGAAATATCAAACAAAAGAAAAGAGAGAGATAGTTTGAATATTTCAATTTCCAAGAAAGAGATATTTGTCAAAGTCGAAGAAGTTCAAGATACAGTGTTTCCGAGAGATTAGTTCAAGACAGTTTGTTCACGATAAAATGTGTGAAGATACAAAGACAGTTCGTGCTTAAAGATAAATCAAGAATGTTTTAAAGCTCAAAGCTCGTTAAAACCTCAAATCCCGTTCATGTTTAAAGACTGAAGGAATTTGCCAAAAGTCAAAGCTGCAAAGATCAGTGATTCGAAGATATAAAGATTTTGTTTTGAAGACTTTGATCAACGCTACACAGATTTGAAGTTCGTGCTTCAAGACTTTGTGACTATTTGTTTCAGTGGAGCCTAATGAAGATTTAAAGTTGTCAAAGTGGATTCTTGAAGATAAAGTTTATCTGAAGATTCGTCAAAGGTTTAAAGTGTTGAAGATCTGAAGATTAAAGAGCTGAATACTGTCGTTATAATTTTTTAAATCTTGAATCCATAGGGGGAGATTGTTAGTACCAAATGTATTCAAGATTTAGGGTAAATGTAATTAGTCACCAATAGTCAAAGTCAAGGTAATTGTTAGGAATGGTCAAAGGTATAAATAGTGTATTGTAAGGGAATTGTGTGCAGCATATTGTAGAGAAAAGCATACGTGAGTGTGTGTGTGAAATGAGAGATGACCCAATGAGAGAGAATTAGATCCCATTCCAATCTTGTATCAATTCTCATCTCTAATCAAGTTCTATTGTGCTTAATCATTGTTATCTGAAAACTCTCACTTCTTTTGGCCTTTGTTCTTTTCGAATTTCTTTTCATTTATGTTTCTATCCAAGCCAAGGAACATACGCCAAAAAGTCTTGATAAATGATGATTCAAGATTCTACATCTTTGAACCACGAAACATTTGTTTCCATTTCGGTTGCCTCTCCTGTTGTATAAGGAGACGGAAAAAGTAACACATTTTTTGAAACACTTACACTAGCTAGTTGCATGGGAATGGAGCCACGACGATCGGTTGAGAGCTGCTTGCGCCCAAAAAGGATGTTTCACTTGTCCCATTGTCCACAGGTACCTCGTGGAACATACACCTCCAGATTCGGGAGCAAAAAATGAGTGTTTCCACACAACAGACTATTCACGAATCTCCTTGCTTTGCTGATATACTCAAAGGACAACATCTCGAACAAATTCTCCAAAATGAGGTTTTTGTGAATTTTTGCTACAATATATTTTTCAAAACCTTCTCCAAAATGAAAATTTTAGAGATTTTGACTTTTGATTCTCTGTTTTAGAGAATCTGTTGGAGATATGATGTCTCTAAGTCATTTGTTTATTTGTGTTGAGTCAGTGGTGGATTTAGTGTTAGTCCCATTTATAATAAGCAACAATTTAAAATTATAGTAACAAGCAGGGGCAGGGGCAGTGGGGGGACCAGCTGGTGCTTCAATCATTTCTACACTTGCACGAACATACAAGGAATATGTTTTATTGTCATAACGTTCATAGAAATTCCTTAGTGTCTTTCGATGATTGAATGGAAGTCCTGAAGGAGTGAACATCAAAAATCTCCTTTCCAAAGTGCATTCGTTATACTAAGTGGCTTTGTGCAACTTACAAGCATTTTTACTGATTCATATGTTGTTTTAGGATTACCACTGTTATATTATCTGAATTTGAAAAGATTCGGATACAAATACTTTGGAATTGACGGATAAATAGATCAAATGGAGGAGACTGGTTCTGGTATTCAAAGACTGCTGAAATTGAAAATAGAATTTTGATGATCATGATGCTCAGAATCATCAAAAAGGGGGAGAAATATCAAACAGAAGAAAAGAGAGAGATAGTTTGAATATTTTAATTTCCAAGAAAGAGATATTTGTCAAAGTCGAAGAAGTTCAAGATACAGTGTTTCCGAGAGATTAGTTCAAGACAGTTTGTTCACGATAAAATGTGTGAAGATACAAAGACAGTTCGTGCTTAAAGATAAATCAAGAATGTTTTAAAGCTCAAAGCTCGTTAAAACCTCAAATCCCGTTCATGTTTAAAGACTGAAGGAATTTGCCAAAAGTCAAAGCTGCAAAGATCAGTGATTCGAAGATATAAAGATTTTGTTTTGAAGACTTTGATCAACGCTAACCAGATTTGAAGTTCGTGCTTCAAGACTTTGTGACTATTTGTTTCAGCGGAGCCTAATGAAGATTTAAAGTTGTCAAAGTGGATTCTTGAAGATAAAGTTTATTTGAAGATTCGTCAAAGGTTTAAAGTGTTGAAGATCTGAAGATTAAAGAGCTGAAGACTGTCGTTATAATTTTTAAAATCTTGAATCCATAGGGGGAGATTGTTAGTACCAAATGTATTCAAGATTTAGGGTAAATGTAATTAGTCAACAATAGTCAAAGTCAAGGTAATTGTTAGGAATGGTCAAAGGTATAAATAGTGTATTGTAAAGGAATTGTGTGCAGCACGTTGTAGAGAAAAGCATACGTGAGTGTGTGTGTGAAATGAGAGATGACCCAATGAGAGAGAATTAGATCCCATTCCAATCTTGTATCAATTCTCATCTTTAATCAAGTTCTATTGTGCTTAATCATTGTTATCTGAAAACTCTCACTTTTTTTGGCCTTTGTTCTTTTCGAATTTCTTTTCATTTATGTTTCTATCCAAGCCAAGGAACATACGCCAAAAAGTCTTGATAAATGATGATTAAGACAAGATTCTACATCTTTGAACCACGAAACATTTGTTTCCATTTCGGTTGCCTCTCCTGTAGTATAAGGAGACGGAAAAAGTAACACATTTTTCTGAAACAGTTACACTAGCTAGTTGCAGGGTAATGGAGCCACGACGATCGGTTGAGAGCTGCTAGCGCCCAAAAAGGATGTTTCACTTGTCCCATTGTCCACGGGTACCTCGTGGAACGTACACCTCCAGGTTCGGGAGCAAAAAATGAGTGTTTCCACACAACAGACTATTCACGAATTTCCTAGCTTTGCTGATATACTCAAAGGACAACATCTTGAACAAATTCTCCAAAATGAGGTTTTTGTGAATTTTTGCTACAATATATTCTTCAAAACCTTCTCCAAAATGAAAATTTTGGAGATTTTGACTTTTGATTGTCTGTTTTAGAGAATCTGTTTGAGATATGATGTCTCTAAGTCATTTGTTTATTTGTGTTGAGTCAGTGGTGGATTCAGTGTTAGTCCCATTTATAATAAGCAACAATTTAAAATAGTAGTAACAAGCAGGGGCAGGGGCAGTGGGGGGACCAGCTGGTGCTTCAATCATTTCTACACTTGCTCGTACACACAAGGAATATGTTTTCTTGTCATAACGTTCATAGAAATTCCTTAGTGTCTTTCGATGATTGAATGGAAGCCCTGGAGGAGTGAACATCAAAAAGCTCTTTTCCAAAATGCATTCGTTATACTAAGTGGCTTTGTGAAACTTACAAGCATTTTTAACTGATTCATATGTTGTTTCAGGATTACCACTGTTATATTATCTGAATTTGAAAAGATTCGGATACAAATACTTTGGAATTGACGGATAAATAGATCAAATGGAGGAGACTGTTTCTGGTATTCAAAGACTGCTGAAATTGAAAACAGAATTTTGATGATCATGATGCTCAGAATCATCAAAAAGGGGGAGAAATATCAAACAGAAGAAAAGAGAGAGATAGTTTGAATATTTCAATTTCCAAGAAAGAGATATTTGTCAAAGTCGAAGAAGTTCAAGATACAGTGTTTCCGAGAGATTAGTTCAAGACAGTTTGTTCACGATAAAATATGTGAAGATACAAAGACAGTTCGTGCTTAAAGATAAATCAAGAATGTTTTAAAGTTCAAAGCTCGTTAAAACCTCAAATCCCGTTCATGTTTAAAGACTGGAGGAATTTGCCAAAAGTCAAAGCTGCAAAGATCAGTGATTCGAAGATATAAAGATTTTGTTTTGAAGACTTTGATCAATGCTACACAGATTTGAAGTCCGTGCTTCAAGACTTTGTGACTATTTGTTTCAGCGGAGCCTAATGAAGATTTAAAGTTGTCAAAGTGGATTCTTGAAGATAAAGTTTATCTGAAGATTCGTCAAAGGTTTAAAGTGTTGAAGATCTGAAGATTAAAGAGCTGAAGATTGTCGTTATAACTTTTTAAATCTTGAATCCATAGGGGGAGATTGTTAGTACCAAATGTATTCAAGATTTAGGGTAAATGTAATTAGTCAACAATAGTCAAAGTCCAGGTAATTGTTAGGAATGGTCAAAGTTATAAATAGTGTATTGTAAGGGAATTGTGTGCAGTACATTGTAGAGAAAAGCATACGTGAGTGTGTGTGTGAAATGAGAGATGACCCAATGAGAGAGAATTAGATCCCATTCCAATCTTGTATCAATTCTCATCTCTAATCAAGTTCTATTGTGCTTAATCATTGTTATCTGAAAACTCTCACTTCTTTTGGCCTTTGTTCTTTTCGAATTTCTTTTCATTTATGTTTCTATCCAAGCCAAGGAACATACGCCAAAAAGTCTTGATAAATGATGATTTAGACAAGATTCTACATCTTTGAACCACGGAACATTTTTTTCCGTTTCGGTTGCATCTCCTGGAGTATAAGGAGATGAAAAAAGTAACACATTTTTCTGAAACACTTACACTAGCTAGTTGCATGGTAATGGAGCCACGACGATCGGTTGAGAGCTGCTTGCGCCCAAAAAGGATGTTTCACTTGTCCCATTGTCCACGGGTACCTCATGGAACATACACCTCCAGATTCGGGAGCAAAAAATGAGTGTTTCCACATAACAGACTATTCACGAATCTCCTAGCTTTGCTGATATACTCAAAGGACAACATCTCGAATAAATTCTCCAAAATGAGGTTTTTGTGAATTTTTGCTACAATATATTCTTCAAAACCTTCTCCAAAATGAAAATTTTGGTGATTTTGACTTTTGATTGTCTGTTTTAGAGAATCGTTTGGAGATATGATGTCTCTAAGTCATTTGTTTATTTGTGTTGAGTCAGTGGTGGATTCAGTGTTAGTCCCATTTATAATAAGCAACAATTTAAAATAGTAGTAACAAGTAGGGGCAGAGGCAGTGGGGGGACCAGCTGAGGAGTGAACATCAAAAAGCTCCTTTCCAAAATGCATTCGTTATACTAAGTGGCTTTGTGCAACTTACAAGCATTTTTAACTGATTCATATGTTGTTTCAGGATTACCACTGTTATATTATCTGAATTTGAAAAGATTCGGATACAAATACTTTGGAATTGACGGATAAATAGATCAAATGGAGGAGACTGTTTCTGGTATTCAAAGACTGCTGAAATTGAAAATAGAATTTTGATGATCATGATGCTCAGAATCATCAAAAAGGGGGAGAAATATCAAACAGAAGAAAAGAGAGAGATAGTTTGAATATTTCAATTTCCAAGAAAGAGATATTTGTCAAAGTCGAAGAAGTTCAAGATACAGTGTTTCCGAGAGATTAGTTCAAGACAGTTTGTTCACGATAAAATGTGTGAAGATACAAAGACAGTTCGTGCTTAAAGATAAATCAAGAATGTTTTAAGCGTTTTTCACATAAAATGACAACTTTGAAATCGGTTTAGAGTTTACGCGATTGGGGTTAAGGCTTTAGGTCACTAAGGGCTGGACTAACCCAACACCACCCACTGCCACATCAGGCAGTGGTGGTCGGCGGCGGCGCAGGGCGGCAGCCACCACCGGCGGTGGTGGTTCGGTAAAGCAAACCGACGAGGCCTAAAGGAATGATCCAGCTACGTTTCTCGGACCACACACTCACACCCGACCAAGCCACAGCCGTAACCCGCCATCACAGCCACCGCAAAGGTGGTTCACAGGGCAACACACCGCCGGCAGCCATGGCTGCGGCGGCGGTGATTGTTTTGTGGTGTTTCGATGACGGCGAAAGAAAGAAAAACAAGAAGAGAAGAGGCCTTACCTTTCGACGATGGCGATGCAGAAGCAACCACAGGGGGCTCCGACTCCTTCCACGTCCCTTCGTCGGCACTCTCTCTCTCTCTCTCTCTCTCTCTCTCGCTCTCTCGCCGGCAAACGATCACAGCGGCGCCGGCGGTGGTTTTGGGTGGATTAGCAGCGGCAGCAAGGAGGGAGGGGAAGGAAACGAGATTAGGGTTTCGATGGTTTATCTTGCGTGGGACGAAAATAAACGAGAAGGGAAGGGGGGTCGGTTCCTTAAGGGCCGATCCCCATGCAACACTTTTACAACAAATACAAGTTTGGTCCCGGGTTTTTCCAAAACATTGCAAGAATTAAACAAGGTTTTGCTCACAAGCCGTTACACAATATTTTAACATGGTAGGTCTTCCACGTCAAGTTCCGATAATAAAATTCGTTAAGAGAAAAATGTTAAAACAATAATTAATTAAAGAAATATCCATACAGGGACACGGGCTTTACACGAATCTCCTAGCTTTGCTGATATACTCAAAGGACAACATCTCGAACAAATTCTCCAAAATGAGGTTTTTGTGAATTTTTGCTACAATATATTCTTCAAAACCTTCTCCAAAATGAAAATTTTGGAGATTTTGACATTTGATTGTCTGTTTTAGAGAATCTGTTGGAGATATGATGTCTCTAAGTCATTTGTTTATTTGTGTTGAGTCAGTGGTGGATTCAGTGTTAGTCCCATTTTTAATAAGCAACAATTTAAAATAGTAGTAACAAGCAGGGGCAGAGGCAGTGGGAGGACCAGCTGGTGCTTCAATCATTTCTACACTTGCACGTACACACAAGGAATATGTTTTCTTGTCATAACGTTCATAGAAAATCCTTAGTGTCTTTCGATGATTGAATGGAAGCCCTGGAGGAGTGAACATCAAAAAGCTCATTTCCAAAGTGCATTCGTTATACTAAGTGGCTTTGTGCAACTTACAAGCATTTTTTACTGATTCATATGTTGTTTCAGGATTACCACTGTTATATTATCTGAATTTGAATATATTCGGATACAAATACTTTGGAATTGACGGATAAATAGATCAAATGGAGGAGACTGTTTCTGGTATTCAAAGACTGCTGAAGTTGAAAATAGAATTTTGATGATCATGATGCTCACAATCATCAAAAAGGGGGAGAAATATCAAACAGAAGAAAAGAGAGAGATAGTTTGAATATTTTAATTTCCAAGAAAGAGATATTTGTCAAAGTCGAAGAAGTTCAAGATACAGTGTTTCCAAGAGATTAGTTCAAGACAGTTTGTTCACGATAAAATGTGTGAAGATACAAAGACAGTTCGTGCTTAAAGATAAATCAAGAATGTTTTAAAGCTCAAAGCTAGTTAAAACCTCAAATCCCGTTCATGTTTAAAGACTGAAGGAATTTGCCAAAAGTCAAAGCTGCAAAGATCAGTGATTCGAAGATATAAAGATTTTGTTTTGAAGACTTTGATCAACGCTACACAGATTAGAAGTTCGTGCTTCAAGACTTTGTGACTATTTGTTTCAGTGGAGCCTAATGAAGATTTAAAGTTGTCAAAGTGGATTTTTGAAGATAAAGTTTATCTGAAGATTCGTCAAAGGTTTAAAGTGTTGAAGATCTGAAGATTAAAGAGCTGAAGACTGTCGTTATAATTTTTTAAATCTTGAATCCATAGGGGGAGATTGTTAGTACCAAATGTATTCAAGATTTAGGGTAAATGTAATTAGTCAACAATAGTCAAAGTCAAGGTAATTGTTAGGAATGGTCAAAGGTATAAATAGTGTATTGTAAGGGAATTGTGTGCAGCACATTGTAGAGAAAAACATACGTGAGTGTGTGTGTGAAATGAGAGATGACCCAATGAGAGAGAATTAGATCCCATTCCAATCCTGTATCAATTCTCATCTCTAATCAAGTTCTATTGTGATTAATCATTGTTATCTGAAAACTCTCACTTCTTTTGGCCTTTGTTCTTTTCGAATTTCTTTTCATTTATGTTTCTATCCATGCCAAGGAACATACGCCAAAAAGTCTTGATAAATGATGATTAAGACAAGATTCTACATCTTTGAACCACGAAACATTTGTTTCCATTTCGGTTGCCTCTCCTGTAGTATAAGGAGACGTAAAAAGTAACACATTTTTCTGAAACACTTACACTAGCTAGTTGCAGGGTAATGGAGCCACGACGATCGGTTGAGAGCTGCTTGCGCCCAAAAAGGATGTTTCACTTGTCCCATTGTCCACGGGTACCTCGTGGAACATACACCTCCAGATTCGGGAGCAAAAAATGAGTGTTTCCACACAACAGACTATTCACGAATCTCCTAGCTTTGCTGATATACTCAAAGGACAACATCTCGAACAAATTCTCCAAAATGAGGTTTTTGTGAATTTTTGCGACAATATATTCTTCAAAACCTTCTCCAAAATGAAAATTTTGGAGATTTTGACTTTTGATTGTCTGTTTTAGAGAATCTGTTGGAGATATGATGTCTCTAAGTAATTTGTTTATTTGTGTTGAGTCAGTGGTGGATTCAGTGTTAGTCCCATTTATAATAAGCAACTATTTAAAATAGTAGTAACAAGCAGGGGCAGAGGCAGTGGGGGGACCAGCTGGTGCTTCAATCATTTCAACACTTGCACGTACACACAAGGAATATGTTTTCTTGTCATAACGTTCATAGAAATTCCTTAGTGTCTTTCGATGATTGAATGGAAGCCCTGGAGGAGTGAACATCAAAAAGCTCCTTTCCAAAGTGCATTCGTTATACTAAGTGGCTTTGTGCAACTTACAAGCATTTTTAACTGATTCATATGTTGTTTCAGGATTACCACTGTTATATTATCTGAATTTGAAAAGATTCGGATACAAATACTTTGGAATTGACGGATAAATAGATCAAATGGAGGAGACTGTTTCTGGTATTCAAAGACTGCTGAAATTGAAAATAGAATTTTGATGATCATGATGCTCACAATCATCAAAAAGGGGGAGAAATATCAAACAGAAGAAAAGAGAGAGATAGTTTGAATATTTCAATTTCCAAGAAAGAGATGTTTGTCAAAGTCGAAGAAGTTCAAGTTACAGTGTTTCCGAGAGATTAGTTCAAGACAGTTTGTTCACGATAAAATGTGTGAAGATACAAAGACAGTTTGTAACACCCTCAAATTCGGAACGAGCAACTAAATAAAATTTCAATAAAATACCCAACAAGATAAAATCATTTCTACAATTCATTCCTTAAATTTCCTCGGAATTTAAAACATTATAATTCCACGAATAACATTAACTTAAACAGGTGTTACTTAACACGACACAAGTTGCTAATTCCAAATACGTGCGAAAGACTTCACTATTTCAAGTCACCTCGCGAGCACTCTACTAGCACACGACCTTTCACACGTGTCACTAGAACTACTCCCAACCTTAGACCTGTTGCACATGCCGACAAATAAAAAGGGTTAGGCTTACGCCTAGTGAGTTCAAGCATTTTATCATGACTATATAAAACATAAATCAAATGAGTAATAGTTTAGTCATGATTTCAAAAGTGTTTACTTTAATTGCAGATCATCCATTTTCCAACTCACACATTTCCATGGAAAAGTTCCCGAAAGGTATAATACGTTTTCCAAAATGAATTACATTTCCAACTCACTCAAATCCGGGAAGAATATTAGTTTAGGCAAAAACCTTCAAATACGATTGACGACCCCAAGTGAATAAATAAATGCCTATGGATCCATGGCTAACAAGGTCTAAATATTACACGACCCCAAGTGAATAAATAAATGCATTCAAAACATGCAATTCCCAAATAACATAAATCGTTAACAAAACTCAACCTTGAGATACCAAAACTGGACAAATGTCCCCAATACTTAATAAAATTCAATATCGAGCCACAATTTCAACTAACTTCAAAAAGGTAGTTTATGAAAGTCATAAAATGACATCAAATATGACAACACACACCATTTGCCGGTAAATACATTAATTCCATGAAAACCCGAAATAAAACTTGGATCAGGATAACCCTAATTTCTAAAAGGACTCAACCTTTACATTTTTCAAAACATCACATGATGTACTATATGCATACATCCAAATATCCACAAAATGCATTTTCATAACAAATAGACTCCATTTACCACATAGATCAACAACTCATTTTTATGTATGATTTATTCATCACATTTTCCCAAAATTCCAAATACAAGTGTTTTACCATATTTACAACCATAAATATTTCAAAGGTTAAAACTCATCAAATAACTCGACATTGATATTTTTCTTATAAAACACATAATCAATTGGGAAAATAACATTTTGGCATGTACAAAGTTTTCGCAAAGTAACTTGAACTCACCTTTGCTAGATTAAGCTAAATCTAGAGTTTCTCCAACGTAAGCTCCTTTGATGAAGATTGCATCCTCAAGCCAAAACTTCCAAAACCTAGATTTATGAGTTTCCAACCACAAATACTAAAGTCTAACCATAAGAAATCATCATCCAATCAATTTATACCAACAATATTCACTTAGCCAAAACCCTAACTTCAAAATGAAGAGGAGAGGAGATTTACCTTAACCATACTTGAATCCACCAACCCAAAAATGTCTCTACAACCTCTAAGATGCACCACAACTCCTAATCTTCAAAAGGAGTGGAAAGGGTTGGGTAAAAACCCTAGAAATTGGTGGAGAAGATGAAGAGGACGATATCTTGAAGAAGTTAATGTTTTCCAACCATGGTGGTGGTGGTGATTTGGGGAAGAAGATGGAGAGGAGAGGGGAGGTTTTAGGGTTTCTTGAGAGAGAACCGATTTTTAGAGAGAGAGATGAGAGAGTTGAGAGTGATATGTGAAATGAGGAAGAAGAAAGAAGAAAAGGGGTTTAAAACACCCTGGAGCCCGTCGGCTATAGTGACACGGCGATTGTGACAGTGTCACAATCGCCAGGGCACAATCGCTCAACTCCCACAACTCTCGGTACCACTTGGGCGATAGTGACACGGCGATTGTGACAGTGTCACAATCGCTGGGCACTATAGCTCAATGTGTACCGAAACTCGTTTTGGCCATAACTTCCTCTTTTTAGCTCCGTTTTTGCTCCGGAAAGGACCGTTGGACTCGTACTTGAATTCCTCATCCAACAAGACCATAAAATCTAAGATTTGACCCAAAATCTTATTTTTCATATTTTTCTTAAAGATCGGTTTTACACTGACTCAAAGTCGCACTTATCCGAAATTACGGGTGTTACAATCCTCCCAACTTTAGGATGATTTCGTCCTCGAAATCTACATCCTTTACAATTCAAATACAACCGACTTACTGTCGACCATAATTAATCAATTCCTAACTGGAATCTAAATTCTCACACAGCCATAAAGATATATCCTCGAATTATTTTCTAACTAACAAAACCCTTTCAAGTACACCGAACTTACGTCCGGAAGAACACCCTAACCACTGGAACAACTCCTAGTTAAACGACTTCGGTTGTCTCCCAACCTTAGAATGTTCCATACTTCTCGATTTTAGTTTCCGACTCTAATTCATCCAAGGTTTGTTCACTAACGAACCCAACTGAATCATGAATTTCGATCGTTCCTACCATTAACTGTCGATTAACTCCAACGAGTTCTATTAGACTCCGAAATTCATCTCCCATGAATCATCAAACTGGTAGGTTCATTAACCACGCACGAAGGTCATTCTACCAATACCGTTCGTCACAATTGAGCATCTTAAGGTTACCACTACCATTACCAAAATTTCATTTAAAAATGGACTCCACCCTCCGAATACGCTAACGGTTCCTGGCTTCAAACCAGCAAGGGTTGACACCTAGTTATACCACCAAACTCTGAACTTCAACAAGACTCCCCACCCGAGTCCCGCTTACCGAGTGTTTTCACAAACTAAGGTTGCCAACAAAACGGCTATACCAACCTCGAAATACGTTACTGCAAGTCTAACCCTCTAATTACCACAACACATTGACTTCGCTACCGATATCATCTGGCCTATAATACCAACACGTGTGGAATACCCAACCTTCCACCATCGAAGTGCTACACGCACTTACTCTTAAATGAGTTACTTAACCTTTCCAAGGTTCCTATGAGTTCAAGGCCTTACAAGCAAAATGTTTAACAAATATGCCAATCGAAAAGTTCATAAAAACTTTTAACATAAAGGTTTTCACATCAATCTTATTGCACGCACAAAATCTACTACTACCACTTCGGTAGTTGTGCAAAAATAGGTATATTCATCTCACATATGAAAATCATATTGAAAACCATTTCCTCAAAATTTTGAATTGTTAACAGAGTGTGAAATCATAGCAAACAACTTCTCTGAAAAAGACCGATACGGTTCTAGCATGTATTGATCTATGTCATGTACGTAAGGTAATTTCCCACCTTAAATAGTGTGCAACCAAAAGGTCTATACGTGCCTCAAAGGGTTTGAATGTCACCCGATTCCAAAAATTCCCTTTTTAACCATGTATAGTGTGAAATAAGATTTACCACTAAGTACGCACACGTCTGTTTATTTCACGACCGGTGAAACAATCCCATAAATGTACTTTGATAAAAAAAACATAGAGTGATTTGCGTCAAATCCAAGTTTAAAGAATAACTAAATACGTTCCCATCATTCAAAGATGTTGACTAAAATGCCAAGAGGAAATTTTAAATTTCATTAAGTAAGCAAGCTTGTAACACTCTCTTAGAGATTTTCTTGAAACGAAAATACATGTATCAAATCATTCGTAACAAATTTCAAGAGATGAAATCATTTAAATCAATATTTCAAAATCTTCTCATCTAGTCATATAATGACATGAGAGTAAAACGTTTGTGACCATACTCGCACCTTAACGTATATTCCCAAAACATAGGAGCAATAAGTGTTTGTAAACGACTGACACTGAAAGAGTTTAAATCGACTTCGAATGCTGGCTCATACAAACGGCGCGTATTAACGTTCCACAATTTTAAGCAATTCCACGCACCCTAGTTTAGGTCGATTAATTTTCCAAAATTTCCATCACGGAGCATTTACCCCAAAATTTCGCATTCGCATTACAAAACGTTGAAATGACAATGTTTCAAACTTACTCGTTAGGATACTCAAAATACCCATTTTCTCCAAAACCCAAAAGTTTACAACTTTCCAAAATACTCCTCAAGCCAAAGTTGACCGAAGTTCAACGACTCACATTTTCATGTTTCAAAATGTACCGTATCGCAAACCGTGCATAAACCCTAAAATTTTAAAACGTATCCTTGACCAAACTCAATTATGAAATGAATCAATAAAACATCTTCATTCACGATACACTTATCAAGTTTCGAGGGTTAGTGACTACCAACTCATGCACATCCCTAGATCAATACCATGCGTTTGCAAGAAAGGGCAATAAGATACTCATTTAGTCGGAAGCACATAGGGCAAATTGTTAAGAAGTACAACTAGCATGTTCTCTCATGCATTGCTCATGCCACGTATAAATCAATCCGACAATTAAATAAATTGTAACAAAACGTGCTAACACAACTCTTTGAAAGAGAAATTACACGACATCAAAGTTCCAAAAACATTCCGTTTGATCGCCTTACGGCATAAATAACACTTCTCAACAAAACCCGAAAGAGTCAAAATGCCCAATACAATCAAAAATCAACACACGCAATAGTTAAAGTATGTTCCTTATAAAATTTGTACCCACACGACCCAACACGTCGTAAAACGAAACTTCGTAAAACTCCATGGGCTTAATTGCCTCAACTCAGCCAAATGGTGCCAAGCATCTCGCTTCCAACAACCAAATTGCATAACGCAAAACCATGGCCAAAATGCCAAGACTCCCAAAATTCTCTTTTTGTTGTACCCCGATCTAAACAACACTTCCGATAAAACTTCCATCAAATAGATTTTTTTTAATAAAACTCAACATAAACATAATGGAAGATAACTTTCCGTCTAAACCTTAACATATGTGGAGGAGATCCAATGTTAAAGTCATAAGTCGTAGTTATTGCCCAACATCTTAAACATATTAAATATCATAAAAATATGATTGTCATTATATCCAAAACAAATGTTGAACAACAATGAAATAAAGAAAAATGAATCTCGGCGGAGTTTGCAACTCCCGCAATAAAACTGTTTCATATACGTTCAAAACCATGATTTGTAATCTTGTGTGTGTGCTAAACATTTCTCAAAATTCAAAACACAATCCATATAAGGATTGGAAACACAAGAAATAGTTGATGCAATTTATTTCCAAAATAAACTTTGTGCATGACTTAGTCGGCATTCAACGTCTCAACTCATACTCTTCCAAATCCCTCCGGTCCACTATTGTCATCCGGATAATCAAACCTCTTAAGACAAGTTAGGAACTACATCAATTAACTTTACGGTTTTTCCTCAAATCAAAGTCGGCTCAATAAGCCTATGGTTCTAATCCAACCATCAACCTCGACCCAAAACGGTCTACTTAAAGCAATTATCATGCTTATCGTCACTCCAAGTGACTAATACTAGAATCGTACATCTATTCCAACGACTACCAGTTTAGAACCTCCTTCACTACCCCAACGATCATCTCACTAAAGTAATTCAAGTACACACATGTACTAGTAGGTTCACCATGACACTGGCCAGGTATCACTATGAACGAACCGTACATGATTATCCTTGCTACTCTCGACGTGATTCTAGTTTCTAACAACATCCATTGATCCCAAAACATCCTATCTTAAAGTGTCTAAAGGTGAACTTCACTCTCATTTACTTAAACAAACGCTAGTTTGAGTCTAGGTATCCAAAATCAACACCTAAATCTCTCAAACTTATGCTCTGATACCAACTTGTAACACCCTCAAATTCGGAACGAGCAACTAAATAAAATTTCAATAAAATACCCAACAAGATAAAATCATTTCTATAATTCATTCCTTAAATTGCCTCGGAATTTAAAACATTATAATTCCCCCAATAACATTAACTTAAACAGGTGTTACTTAACACGACACAAGTTGCTAATTCCAAATACGTGCGGAAGACTTCACTATTTCAAATCACCTCGCGAGCACTCTACTAGCACACGACCTTTCACACGTGTCACTAGAACTACTCCCATCCTTAGACCTGTTGCACATGCCGACAAATAAAAAGGGTTAGGCTTACGCCTAGTGAGTTCAAGCATTTTATCATGACTATATAAAACATAAATCAAATGAGTAATAGTTTAGTCATGATTTCAAAAGTGTTTACTTTAATTGCAGATCATCCATTTTCCAACTCACACATTTCCATGGAAAAGTTCCCGAAAGGTATAATACGTTTTCCAAAATGAATTACATTTCCAACTCACTCAAATCCGGGAAGAAGATTAGTTTAGGCAAAAACCTTCAAATACGATTGACGATACATACTCAACCCGTAAAACATGGAGACCATCCATTAAATATAACTCTTTATTAAAACACAATACGAAGCGATACTAATGCGACCGTAAAAGGTAATAAGAACCCAATACCAAAAACGGGGAAGACCCGTATCCGTTAAAGGTGGAGGTAACACAAATACCTAAAATATCTTACACGGATGAGATATAAACCACAACTTACGTACTATGGAAAACAATCCATATAAATAGAATACGTCGCCGAAAACATGAGTAGCAATAAATACCCAAAACAACACCTTTCGGTGACGGGGGAGACCCGTAAACATCGCACGTGACGGAACACCAAAGTGGGTCACTTACTATGTAATGAAAACACCCACGTGGATTACTCTCGTAAATTTGAGCTCAATCACTCCAGATCTATTGCTCACGAGACTAGGATGCCCCCAACTTCAACCACTCCAGGTCTATACATTAGGTCACCAAATCCACAACAGCACCTTAGGGATTACACCTTACTGCCCATGAGACGACGCCCGACCATCTAGGTCCACGCCTTACTTATCATGGATCCCGATGCCTATCCCGTGCTACAAAATAAACTAACGTCTCGTAAACTGAGCTCAATCAATTCCGACATCTTGCCCGCGAGACTAAGGGAAACTCAAATGCCTATGGATCCATGGCTAACAAGGTCTAAATATTACACGACCCCAAGTGAATAAATAAATGCATTCAAAACATGCAATTCCCCAATAACATAAATCGTTAACAAAACTCAACCTTGAGATACAAAAACTGGACAAATGTCCCCAATACTTAATAAAATTCAATACCGAGCCACAAGCTCAACTAACTTCAAAAAGGTAGTTTATGAAAGTCATAAAATGACATCAAATATGACAACACACACCGTTTGCCGGTAAATACATTAATTCCATGAAAACCCAAAATAAAACTTGGATCGGGATAACCCTAATTTCCAAAAGGACTCAACCTTTACATTTTTCAAAACATCACATGATGTACTATATGCATACATCCAAATATCCACAAAATGCATTTTCATAACAAATAGACTCCATTTACCACATAGATCAACAACTCATTTTTATGTATGATTTATTCATCACATTTTCCCAAAATTCCAAATACAAGTGTTTTACCATATTTACAACCATAAATATTTCAAAGGTTAAAACTCATCAAATAACTCGACATTGATATTTTTCATATAAAACACATAATCAATTGGGAAAATAACATTTTGGCATGTACAAAGTTTTCGCAAAGTAACTTGAACTCACCTTTGCTAGATTAAGCTAAATCTAGAGTTTCTCCAACGTAAGCTCCTTTGATGAAGATTGCATCCTCAAGCCAAAACTTCCAAAACCTAGATTTATGAGTTTCCAACCATAAATACTAAAGTCTAACCATAAGAAATCATCATCCAATCAATTTATACCAACAATATTCACTTAGCCAAAACCCTAACTTCAAAATGAAGAGGAGAGGAGATTTACCTTAACCATACTTGAATCCACCAACCCAAAAATGTCTCTACAACCTCTAAGATGCACCACAACTCCTAATCTTCAAAAGGAGTGGAAAGGGTTGGGTAAAAACCCTAGAAATTGGTGGAGAAGATGAAGAGGACGATATCTTGAAGAAGTTAATGTTTTCCAACCATGGTGGTGGTGATGATTTGGGGAAGAAGATGGAGAGGAGAGGGGAGGTTTTAGGGTTTCTTGAGAGAGAACCGATTTTTAGAGAGAGAGATGAGAGAGTTGAGAGTGAATTGAAATGAGGAAGAAGAAAGAAGAAAAGGGGTTTAAAACACCCTGGAGCCCGTCGGCTATAGTGACACGGCGATTGTGACAGTGTCACAATCGCCAGGGCACAATCGCTCAACTCCCACAACTCTCGGTACCACTTGGGCGATAGTGACACGGCGATTGTGACAGTGTCACAATCGCTTGGCACTATAGCTCAATGTGTATCGAAACTCGTTTTGGCCATAACTTCCTCTTTTTAGCTCCGGAAAGGACCGTTGGACTCGTACTTGAATTCCTCATCCAACAAGACCATAAAATCTAAGATTTGACCCAAAATCTTATTTTTCATATTTTTCTTAAAGATCGGTTTTACACTGACTCAAAGTCGCACTTATCTGAAATTACGGGTGTTACACAGTTCGGGCTTAAAGATAAATCAAGAATGTTTTAAAGCTCAAAGCTCGTTAAAACCTCAAATCCCGTTCATGTTTAAAGACTGGAGGAATTTGCCAAAAGCAAAGCTGCAAAGATCAGTGATTCGAAGATATAAAGATTTTGTTTGGAAGACTTTTATCAACGCTACACAGATTTGAAGTCCGTGCTTCAAGACTTTGTGACTATTTGTTTCAGTGGAGCCCAATGAAGATTTAAAGTTGTCAAAGTGGATTCTTGAAGATAAAGTTTATCTGAAGATTCGTCAAAGGTTTAAAGTGTTGAAGATCTGAAGATTAAAGAGCTGAAGACTGTCGTTATAATTTTTTAAATCTTGAATCCATAGGGGGAGATTGTTAGTACCAAATGTATTCAAGATTTAGGGTAAATGTAATTAGTCAACAATAGTCAAAGTCAAGGTAATTGTTAGAATTGGTCAAAGGTATAAATAGTGCATTGTAAGGGAATTATGTGCAGTACATTGTAGAGAAAAGCATACGTGAGTGTGTGTGTGAAATGAGAGATGACCCAATGAGAGAGAATTAGATCCCATTCCAATCTTGTATCAATTCTCATCTCTAATCAAATTCTATTGTGCTTAATCATTGTTATCTGAAAACTCTCACTTCTTTTGGCCTTTGTTCTTTTCGAATTTCTTTTCATTTATGTTTCTATCCAAACCAAGGAACATACGCCAAAAAGTCTTGATAAATGATGATTAAGACAAGATTCTACATCTTTGAACCACGGAACATTTGTTTCCATTTCGGTTGCCTCTCCTGTAGTATAAGGAGACGGAAAAAGTAACACATTTTTCTGAAACACTTACACTAGCTAGTTGCAGGGTAATGGAGCCACGACGATCGGTTGAGAGCTGCTTGCGCCCAAAAAGGATGTTTCACTTGTCTCATTGTCCACACGTATCTCGTGGAACATACACCACCAGATTCGGGAGCAAAAAATGAGTGTTTCCACACAACAGACTATTCACGAATCTCCTAGCTTTGCTGATATACTCAAAGGACAACATCTCGAACAAATTCTCCAAAATGAGGTTTTTGTGAATTTTTGCTACAATATATTCTTCAAAACCTTCTCCAAAATGAAAATATTGGAGATTTTGACATTTGATTGTCTGTTTTAGAGAATCTGTTGGAGATATGATGTCTCTAAGTCATTTGTTAATTGTGTTGAGTCAGTGGTGGATTCAGTGTTAGTCCCATTTATAATAAGCAACAATTTAAAATAGTAGTAACAAGCAGGGGCAGAGGCAGTGGGAGGACCAGCTGGTGCTTCAATCATTTCTACACTTGAACGTACACACAAGGAATATGTTTTCTTGTCATAACGTTCATAGAAATTCCTTAGTGTCTTCGATGATTGAATGGAAGCCCTGGAGGAGTGAACATCAAAAAGCTCCTTTCCAAAGTGCATTCGTTATACTAAGTAGCTTTATGCAACTTACAAGCATTTTTAACTGATTCATATGTTGTTTCAGGATTACCACTGTTATATTATCTGAATTTGAAAAGATTCGGATACAAATACTTTGGAATTGACGGATAAATAGATCAAATGGAGGAGACTGTTTCTGGTATTCAAAGACTGCTGAAATTGAAAATAGAATTTTGATGATCATGATGCTCACAATCATCAAAAAGGGGGAGAAATATCAAACAGAAGAAAAGAGAGAGATAGTTTGAATATTTCAATTTCCAAGAAAGAGATATTTGTCAAAGTCGAAGAAGTTCAAGATACAGTGTTTCCGAGAGATTAGTTTGAATAGTTTGTTCACGATAAAATGTGTGAAGATACAAAGACAGTTCGTGCTTAAAGATAAATCAAGAATGTTTTAAAGCTCAAAGCTCGTTAAAACCTCAAATCCCATTCATGTTTAAAGACTGGAGGAATTTGCCAAAAGTCAAAGCTGCAAAGATCAATGATTCGAAGATATAAAGATTTTGTTTTGAAGACTTTGATCAACGCTACACAGATTTGAAGTTCGTGCTTCAAGACTTTGTGACTATTTGTTTCAGCGGAGCCTAATGAAGATTTAAAGTTGTCAAAGTGGATTCTTGAAGATAAAGTTTATCTGAAGATTCGTCAAAGGTTTAAAGTGTTGAAGATCTGAAGATTAAAGAGCTGAAGACTGTCGTTATAATTTTTTAAATCCTGAATCCATAGGGGGAGATTGTTAGTACCAAATGTATTCAAGATTTAGGGTAAATGTAATTAGTCAACAATAGTCAAAGTCAAGGTAATTGTTAGGAATGGTCAAAGGTATAAATAGTGTATTGTAAGGGAATTGTGTGCAGCACATTGTAGAGAAAAGCATACGTGAGTGTGTGTGTGAAATGAGAGATGACCCAATGAGAGAGAATTAGATCCCATTCCAATCTTGTATCAATTCTCATCTCTAATCAAGTTCTATTGTGATTAATCATTGTTATCTGAAAACTCTCACTTCTTTTGGCCTTTGTTCTTTTCGAATTTCTTTTCATTTATGTTTCTATCCAAGCCAAGGAACATACGCCAAAAAGTCTTGATAAATGATGATTAAGACAAGATTCTACATCTTTGAACCATGAAACATTTGTTTCCATTTCGGTTGCCTCTCCTATAGTATAAGGAGACGGAAAAAGTAACACATTTTTCTGAAACACTTACACTAGCTAGTTGCAGGGTAATGGAGCCACGACGATCGGTTGAGAGCTGCTTGCGCCCAAAAAGGATGTTTCACTTGTCCCATTGTCCACGGGTACCTCGTGGAACATACACCTCCAGATTCGGGAGCAAAAAATGAGTGTTTCCACACAACAGACTATTCACGAATCTCCTAGCTTTGCTGATATACTCAAAGGACAACATCTCGAACAAATTCTCCAAAATGAGGTTTTTGTGAATTTTTGCTACAATATATTCTTCAAAACCTTCTCCAAAATGAAAATTTTGGAGATTTTGACTTTTGATTGTCTGTTTTAGAGAATCTGTTGGAGATATGATGTCTTTAAGTCATTTGTTTATTTGTGTTGAGTCAATGGTGGATTCAGTGTTAGTCCCATTTATTCTTAACTATTATATCATCAATAAAACCTTTTTATTGTTTTTTTCATTTACTGAAATTTATAAAAAAATATTATTACATCAAAAATTATAGAGTAAATTACATAATTGGTCCTTGTGGTTTACACAAATTGCACTGTGCATCCTTAAATCAAACTAATTATGGAAAACGTCTCTATGGTTTACATTTTTACACGTCTTTGGTCCCTTAAACCTAACACCGTTAATACCATTTGTTAAATGAGTTAACTTTAAGGGTAAATTTTTTTTAGAACAGTGTAATTGACTCTATAATATATACATAATTTACTCTCTCTCTAACACCTGCTATGACCCACTGGTTACTTCCATCTTCTACACCCACCCACCTAACCAACCCCATCTCAAACAACCTGTTGTGCTGAGTAATTTTATATACAAAAAATATATATATATGGGTCATCTTCAAGTCTTGGTTTAGGGTTCACCAAGTGCAACTGCAACAGATTTTACATGTGTAAGCATATAATCATATATCTTCTTCCTTATCCTCTCGATCGTTTCTGGGGAGATATGACAACAACCTCTCTGTTTTAACTTCTTTCACTGCAAATTCCATCATCAACCTCTCTGTTTTTCTGGTTCTTTAACAAGGGGTTTTTAATGGTTTTATGAATCTAATTAACACTCGGTAATTATTTGAACCATAAATTGTAATTGTATTTGTTGATGAACTTCTTTGCAAACTTTTAGGTAACTCGAATATTCTAGATGAAATTTTGTTATACCGTATTTGGGAAAAACTCACAAATCTGTAAAGATGGTTATCTTCTCATCGATTTAATATGGCGGTTTTTGTAATTTTCAGGCATATCCACATATAACTCGGTCGTCTTTCTTCGCAGGAACAACACCACTGAAAAACTCAGACTATCAAAAATTAGATTCCTTCAATACCTCAATCATCCCATAACCCTACAAAAACCCTTAAAAAAACTTGATCAACCCTAAAAATGGAGTCTTCCCCACCACCGGACCACCTCCTTTGGTCACCACAGACTCCGGCCTCCGTTTCAGGGATAAAATTCTCTCTCAAATCCCTAAAAGTAAACCCCACAAAAGCCCTACACAAAAACCCCAATTTCCGATCAACCTCACTCCAATCCCTAAAATCCGTCGAGAAATGTCTGTCGTCAATGGGAATTGAACGTTCAAAATTCGGCCGTATCTTCAATATGTTCCCTCACCTCCGACCCCGACACCGATCTCTACTCTGTATTCGGTTTCTTATTATATGACACTGGCCTCCATTTCTTTGACATTTTGAAAATCGATCCTTCGGTGCTGGGGTAACAAACTTGGCGTGATGGGGAAGATGAAGTCATGGGAGGTGGGTTGTGGGTTTCTATGAGTGGAGGAGATGGAAACATAGTAGGTAACATGGTTGAGAAGCCATAACCACCAACACCACCGAAACTATCTTTCTTTCTGAGGTTTTGCCGATGAGCAGGAAACATGTTTGAGAAGCCATGGATGAAATCGACCTGCAGCTTCAGTTTTCTTTCTTTCTTAACCGTTGACCTATTACACCTTTGGTCCCTGTAATTTTAATAGAAAACAAAAAAGTTATAAGAAATGACTAAATTACCCTCCTAATTTATCTATATAACAGAATTTTTAACGGTGTTAAGTCATAGGGGCGTGTGAAAATGTAAACCACGAGGACGTTTTCCATAATTATTTTAAATTAGGGACTTACAGTACAATTTTATGTAAACCATATGGACAAATCATGTAATTTACTCAAAATTATGATACTCACATGTTTTTTTCTTTTTGTATTTTTATCTACACGCTAATCACAAGTCTAATTTCCTTTCAAAATCTAATAAAACTTAAAAGAATTATCATCATTCGCATGTCTTAAATAAACTTCTTGTAGTTAAATTTGGCATCTTCAAGCCCCCTCTAAGCTACAATCCTGGCTACGTCTCTAGTAATAAGATGAGATATAAGATGAATGTCGTGTATTATTCAAATGTAAGAGAACTTCCTAGAGAGAGAATGGTTCTCTCTCTAGATCACACACACTACATCATTGTCTACATTGTAAAACGATATTTTAACCTTAATTACACATACAAATCCTATATATATACTCACTTGTTACACAATTAAGTCCAAGCCCATAATACAATAACCCAAACCCATATTACAATTATAACTCTTTAAAAAATATCATATAATTAGGACATTTTGTGTCCTAACATTCAGGATTTTTACCTAGTGGTGGCATCTTTAAGTTAGATTAAAAGTTTGCAAAGTCGTCCGATCTGTTTTTAGTCTAATTTTACGGTTTGAAAGATTTTTTAGTTTTTTTAATTAATTTCAATAGATTTTTTTTCAGTTGATTTCAAGATACTTTCTTTGATTTGTTGATTGGTGGGGGCACACGTGGAAAACTATTTAGGGGAACTATGGTAGATATAAAGTTTAAAATTTTGTTTTTAGCCAAGGTAAAAAAGAAGAAATTTAATTGGGACCATCCCTACCTTTTACATGCTACATGTTAAAATAAATTTTATGACCTCACAATTTCAACAATCTCACACACGACTTTGCGAAATAATCAACTTTATTTTACATTACGATTGGTTGTTTGTACAAATTAAAATATTATAATATAAACAAAGTGGGGATTTTTTTAGGGAAATTAATTAAAATACCCCAAGTTTGACCAACTGTTACCGAAATACCCTAAATCTCTCCCACTTTGCAAAAATACCATTTTTTCGCGATGGGAGCCCGCGATCGCGGGCCAGGGACTATTTCTGACACTTTTTTAAACTTGCAGGGACCATTTTTGAAAAATGGCATCCCGCGATCGTGAAGGAATCCCGCGATGGGATTATTTTGTGACTTTTCAATTGCAAGGGACCATTTTTTAAAAATTCCAGGGACCATTTATGAAAAATTCACCCGCGTTTGACACTGTTCACCCCCGCTTTCGTCCAATTTGATGAATTTGAATTGGAATGTTACACTTTCAACCCCTATACTTATTTACTAAATTTACTTTATACCTTTTACTTTCATTATTTTAATTTTACATTTAACACATATAATCGTTTATTAACTAAAATACGTTAAAAAAATACGTTTTAATTTTAACAAATTACACCATTATAATCGTCTCTTCGATACGTTCGAAATGAGCCCAATCTTGATTTTTTTTGGATTTATATATTTTAATATATATCATATACAGTTATACACTACATAGCTAATTAATGAGAATTTAGATCAGATTTATATGGTACTATCAAATGCAAGTTTCTATAATATAGATATTGTTCTACATTACATGATACCAATTTTTGCATCATATGAATCACTTCCAGACAACAAGAACCAATACCCCAATAAACTCTGTATTAGGATTATCGCAAGTTTCATAAACCTACTTACTAGGTGTTGGAAATATGGGTTTTACTAAACTTTGGACGCATTTAAATTTATATATATGTGTTATATATAACTAACTTTTAGTAGGTTTATGTTCTTCTATATAAGATCTTCGAAATGATATATAATGCGTCCAAAATAGAGTATGTGTGAAAGAGATATCGATACTCAAAGTTGAGTAAATGGATGAAATTAGCAAAAACCAAATGAAGTAAACAGTAAGTCAATCACAATACTTTAACAAAATAAGTTAATACTAAAAATAACAATTATTTAATGTTACATAAACAACCTAAGTTTGATTTATTTGACAATGCGCATAAATGGACTCCGCCATATGTATGCGAAATGCCTTGGCCTCGGCCTCGGTCTGGTCAGGGTGTACAAATACCACATCGTTATTTATCAAGATGCTGGCATTACGACATACCCAGACACCGCAATCCGCATTCATCCCGCCCTGCTGGGGTGTATTCTTGGCGAACTTATGGCGAAAGAGCTCTGACCTATCGCGACGCCTCGTGTCCTTGACCCGACAAAAGAAGTCAAATAACACATCTTTAAACATTCTCATCTGGTCTTCCAATTGGTCTCTGAAGAGACTGACACTATCGTTGTCATATATGGTCATGGTCATAGCGTCAAGCTCAAACACTCCGAGCAGCCAATGTTTGGGATGAATGCATATTGGGATGTACACCTGAAATATTACAATATTAGACAACTTAGTTAGCAACAAAACAACTTAAATAAAATAAGAGTAAAACGATTTACATACCACATCGAGGAGAGCCCAAGAAACCCCTTCCACGCCGTTGCATGAGTTGGCCACGGAGGCGGGACCTTGATGGGGGAGCAACAGGTAGGGAAAGAAAATACTATACATTATGGTCCACCTCGTGTCTGTTCCACGATGTCTTTGCAGCAGCGAGACCCAACAATCGATGTGCTATACATAAAAAATAGATGGTTAGACATGTATTATAAATATATTTGATTATATGACTATAGTTAAACTTCATACTAACCACATCCTGTAACTCAGACTCCAAAGGGTCATCCGCCAGCAATACTTGGAAAAAGCGGGGGGTGATTTCCATGCTCAAGTAAGGGACGAATATCATGGGGGAGAGGCGACCAGTCCGACACATCCTCAATATTTCCGATGCCGGTTGAGGCTCCGGTGAAGGGACCTTTCCCTTTTTCTTTCCTCCCTTATTTCCCCCCGCTTTCTTTGCTTGTCTTTTAGCGGCCGGTGGTGTCGTAGATCCTTGTTGGCCAAACGGGTGACGAAACCATTGTGAAATTTTATGAGACCGCTTTTGAGGGAGCGGGGTCACCTGTGGTGGTGTATCTACAACATCCATCGAGTCATCGTCAGGCTCCAAGAAGTGCTCCGAGAAGTGATCCTGGATAATAGGAGACCCCGTCTGAAAATTATGTTACTCAATGTTTTAAGTACAATTTAGGAAATGTTCACAATTAAACCAAAACTACCAAAATAACTTACAGTATGCATTTCCGGCCTGTAATAGTCATCGGCCGAACCACCAAAGATGTTTGTGTATGCCCCCGACATCCCGGCCTGCGTGACATTGATCATTAAAATAGTTACAAAATTAGGAACAAACATATAACTATAATGGTTACTCAGTGTCACTTACACTCTCCGGGATAGTAGAATAGGATGTGGCCACGAACGGCGTTTGGGACATCCCGGCCCCCGACATCCCGGCCTGCGTGACATTGATCATTAAAATAGTTACAAAATTAGGAACACACATATAACTATAATGGTTACTCAGTGTCACTTACACTCTCCGGGATAGTAGAATAGGATGTGGTGGTGAACGGCGTTTGGGACATCCCGGCCCCCGACATCCCGGCCTGCGTGACATTGATCATTATAAGAGTTACAAACTTAGGAACAAACATATAACTATAATGGTTACTCAATGTCACTTACATTTTCAGGGAATGACGGATAGGATGTGGTGGCAAACGTCGCATGTGCCCCCTGTCCGAACGGAGCGGGGATCGGTGTCGTACTCGACAGCTAAAACAAATTTAGAACGTAATATTAATATACAAACTAAATAAACGTGGCCAACAAATTAAGTTAAACACTAACATTGACAGCGCTAAACTGTCTGTAGAATCCCTCCAGAAGCTGTACACGTGACTCTAGCGGCCCGTGGACGTAGTCCCACAGGTGCTCATGAGAGCCACGCTATGGCTCGTAGGAAGGGGCCGCCTCATATGGATTGTAGGAGGAGGAATGGGGAGGCTGGTAGGAGGTGGAACGGGCCGGATGGTAGGAGGAGGAACGGGCCAGCTGGTAGGAGGAGGAAGGGGGCGGCTGGTATCCACCGGAAGGGGGCCTGTCGTCGTCTTCCTCATCTTCGGAAGTAGGGGGATGTCGAGCCCTTTCCGCCTCTGCGTCAATAAAGGCCACGCTGTCTCTGTACCAATCTATGCCCATCTCGTCGACAGTAGGCACAAGGCGATCGAAAGGCAAGAGTGGCTGCTAAATATATGATAAAACATAAAAGAAATTAATAAGCGGGACTAACGTATGCAAATTGTAAACATAGTAAAAGAACTTACATTTCTAGACGCATTGAAGAACTGAAACCAAAGCGACCTACTTAGGGTAACACGCTTGTCCCAACGGGTTCCCCTAAGTACTCGATCGTCGCACTTGACGAAATATCGGATTGATGCGGGAAACATCTCCAAGATCCATATCTGGAATTAGACAAGAAGAGCAAGTACGTAAAAAGAAAAGCCAAACAGTTTGTATGTATTATTAACAATTGTTATACTACGTATCTAACCTTGAAGGCGTATGTAAAACCACAAAGATTCATCTTTGCATGTCGATCAACGCGTCTGGCTATGGCTCGGTGCAGAATAGAGTAGCAATGTGTCCAGATATGGCTACCCCACGGGTAGCTGTTAAACAGCTCAAGGTCCTCGACGGCCCTAAGGACCGTCTCGGAAGCATACTGGCTATACTCACGGCCCAGGAAGCCCATATCCACGATTACCACCAAGCATACACGGACAGCATCGTCGTCGGTTAGAGCACTAAGGCCCTCTTTCATCATGTCCCGGGCTGCCTTCAGCTTCAAACGAGATGCTGAAATGCCCCAAACCCTAGGAACGAAGGAGCAGTCTTCTAAGGGAGGAAGGGGGGGAGCCTCTCCAAAACGTAGTCTTGTAATTAGACAGAACTCACGACGCCCAAAATGCAATTGAGAGTCGAAGAAATCAAAATGCATCTCCTCCGGCTCAGCGTTGGCGCCCTCGACCTCCAACTGTAGAAACATGTGTACTAGCGTAGGGTCGCCACCAGAGTAAGACACATCCATCCATGGCCCGAACGGTGTCCCTCTATAGATGGTCTCAAGGGTATCCGCGCGATCACCTAATCCCCTAAAGAGCGCTCCTAATTCCTCGATGTAGGAAACTTTGCACCTTACCGTCAAGTCGATGTTAAAGAAATCCTTCTACATAGTCATTCACAGATGTTATAGTTAGTGTTATATATAGATGTTGCAGTTTATTTTATTTTATATAGATGTTGCGGTTTATTTTATTTCAACATATCATATTGTTATATATAGATAAAGTGCGGTGGTATTTTATTTCAACGTATAATAGTGTTATATATAGATAAAGTGCGGTTTATTTTATTTCAATGTATAATAGTGTTATATATAGATAAAGTGCGGTGGTATTTTATTTCAATGTATCATATTGTTATATATAGATAAAGTGCGGTGGTATTTTATTTCAACGTATAATAGTGTTATATATAGATAAAGTGCGGTTTATTTTATTTCAACGTATCATATTGTTATATATAGATAAAGTGCGGTTTATTTTATTTCAACGTATCATATTGTTATATATAGATAAAGTGCGGTGGTATTTTATTTCAACGTATAATAGTGTTATATATAGATAAAGTGCGGTTTATTTTATTTCAACGTATAATAGTGTTATATATAGATAAAGTGCGGTGATATTTTATTTCAACGTATAATAGTGTTATATATAGATAAAGTGCGGTGGTATTTTATTTCAACGTATCATATTGTTATATATAGATAAAGTGCGGTGGTATTTTATTTCAACGTATAATAGTGTTATATATAGATAAAGTGCGGTTTATTTTATTTCAACGTATCATATTGTTATATATAGATAAAGTGCGGTTTAGGAACCCTAGTTATCATTCTTAAAAGTTTAGGACCTAATTGGCATTCTTAAAAGTTTAGGGACCTAAGTTGTCATTTTTAAAACCGTAGGGACCTAAGTTGTCATTCTTAAAAAACACATTCTTAACAATTTTTTTATAAAAACAGTTTTTTTATAAAAAATTGTTAAGAGTGTGTTTTTATAAAAAAATTGTTATAGTTTTATGGTTTTATGTTTGAATGTGATATTTGTATGTTATAACGTGTATGTTGTTATAGTGTGTTTTTTCATATAAAAATTGTTAAGAGTGTTTTTTTATAAAAAAATTGTTAAAAGTGTGTTTTTATAAAAAAATTGTTAAAAATGTGTTTTTTTTTATAAAAACACACCCTTAACAATTTTTTATAAAAACACACTCTTAACAATTTTTTTTATAAAAAAATTGTTTTTATAAAAAATTGTTTTTATAAAAAATTGTTGTTTTTATAAAAATTTGATAAGGGTGTGTTTTTATAAAAAAATTGTTAAGAGTGTGTTTTTATAAAAAAAACACATTTTTAACATTTTTTTTTATAATAACACACTCTTAACAATTTTTTTATAAAAAAACACTCTTAACAATTTTTTATGAAAAAACACACTATAACAACATACACATTATAACATACAAATATCACATTCAAACATAAAACCATAAAACTATAACATTTTTTTATAAAAACACACTCTTAACAATTTTTTATAAAAAAACTGTTTTTATAAAAAAATGTTAAGGGTGTGTTTTTATAAAAAAAATTTGTTAAGAGTGTGTTTTTATAAAAAAAACACATTTTTAACAATTTTTTTATAATAACACACTCTTAACAATTTTTTTATAAAAAAACACTCTTAACAATTTTTTTTATAAAAAACACACTATAACAACATACACATTATAACATACAAATATCACATTCAAACATAAAACCATACATATCATGTTAAACATAGAACATATTCAAACATAAGTTATAAACAATATAACAACCTACAAATCATATATCTTAACTTAAAATAACATACAAAAAATAACAAAAAACATAAGGAAAACATACCACATTGGTAATACGAGACATCTTCACAAAACCCGAACGCGTATTCCACACGACAAAATTGAGAGAGTGGGAGAAAATTGAGAGAGTGGGAGAAAATTGAGAGAGTTTGATTAAAAATTGAGAGAGTTATTAAAAAAATGAGAGTGGCCGGTTTTTGGTCCCCCCCCCTTATATAGTGCGGCCGAAGAACAAATTTAGGGTTTGGTTCGTCAAAAGGATTTTAGGGTTAACCCTGTGCCGACACGTGGCACTTTTGCCCGCGATCGCGGGGGGTCAAAGAAAGTCAAACGCGGGCAGGGACCAAAACTGCACATGCGGGCATTCTTGAGGGGGGAAAGCTGGACCGCGGGCATTCTTGAGGGACCAACGCGGGCAAAGTGGGCAAACTTTGGACACGTGTAGCCCGCGATCGCGGGGGTCAACGAGAGTCAAACGCGGACAGGGACCAAAACTGCACACGCGGGCATTCTTGAGGGGGGAAAGCTGGACCGCGGGCATTCTTGAGGGACCAACGCGGGCAAAGTGTGCAAACTTTGGTGACACGTGGCCTGGAGCCCGCGATCGCGGGCTCTATCGCGGATTTTTGGGGTATTTTTGTAACATGGGAGAGATTTGGGGTATTTCAGTAAAACATGGTTTGACTTAGGGTATTTTAATTAATTTCCCTTTTTTTACATGTCAATCATCAACACAACAAAATTATCAAATATTATAAAATAACATAAATTAGTTTAGTTGCACTTGCACCAACACTAGTTATAAGATGATCCACATCATTTTTTTTAAGTGTCATATCAATTTTGCAATAACATCTCACATATTAATAAAAGTCCAAACTCTTTTCAAATGTGGTGACATAACCAACTACTTTATAATTTATATCTAGGGAAATTAATTAAAATACCCTAATTTTGACCATCACTTACCAAAATGCCACAAATCTCTCTCATCTTACAAAAATGCCCAAAAAATCCGCGATGGAGCCCGCGATCGCGGGCCCCAGGCCACGTGTCACCAAACTTTGCCCACTTTGCCCGCGTTGGTCCCTCAAGAATGCCCGCGGTCCAGATTTCCCCCCTCAAGAATGCCCGTGTTGGCAGTTTTGGTCCCTGTCGCGTTTGACTTCCTTTGACCCCCGCGATCGCGGGCTGACGTGGCACGAACTTTGGCCAAAAGTGCCCCGCGGAGCCCCTCAACTTTGGCCGCGGTGCACATTTGGCCCCTGCCCGCGATGGACCAAATTTTACAGTTTTGGTCCCTGAAAATTTACACTTTCAGCCCCTGTACTTAAACGAATTTTGCATGCTTTTACTGTTTTTTTCCACAATTATTGTACTTTGAAGACCGATTTGTGATTGAAATTCATTTGCATGTTTGAATCAATGTTAAATCAGTGTTTTTGGAATACCAGTTTGTGGATGAAATGAGAGATTGGTTGTCATCAATGTTGGTTGTTTCATTGATAAATAGATGTAAAATGCAAGCCATAATCCACACACCGATTTCATACTTCTTTCTTGATTTCTTTCTGCAATATTTTGTGTTTGAGATACTACTGAAAAAATGAGTTCATCTGTTGCAAAAGCTAAGCTATATTTCTGTTTTGATGGTCAATGGGAGCAAAATAACAATGAGTGGAATTTTGCTTATAAATCTAAGCATGGTGTAAAATTGCCAGTAAACTATACTTATCAGAAATTTTGTTGCATACGCCATGCAAAAATGTGGAATCAACTCTTCTGCTGTTTGCAAGTTAGTGTTTAAAAATGGCGATGGGTCATTTGTGGATTTATCCAACGATGGGGATATCTCTACTTTTCTGCACTTTGCAGTCGATTCAGAAAGGCCCCCATTACTTTTTGTGTATCCCGGCGTATCCGACGGTGACAACGACGGTGACGACGACGGTGACGACGACGAAGACCTCCAAATAGAGCAGCCTGATTCTCAACAACAACAACCACCACAACCACACGAAGGGCGCACTGCTGGAGTTGCTGATGACGAAACCCACGTTTTCAGAACGGGTAATTCTGAAATAGACAGATCAGACACCGATAATGATGATCACGAAGAATATACCCCTAGTAGAAAATCATGTAGTCAGATAAATGTCTTTTTTTTATATGCCCCCTATTCTTCCAGACTCTCATACCCAGACACAAACCTACGAACCTACACCTTATATTCGCAGTGAAAGGTTAAAAGCAGGTCAGATATTCGATTCAAAGGATCTCTTGGCAAGTCAGATCGGACTCAAGTTCTTAGAAGAGTGTTTCCAAAGTCACGCGCGGAAATCTGACAAAAGCTGATACGTAGTTGAATATGCCAGAGAAAAGTGTGAGTGGAGGTTGTACGCGATTCACACGGGTCCCAAAGGAGGGGCGATAATGATTAGAAAGTTGCACGACGTACACACTTGTACGAGGATGCAAATTAATCCCCACCACAAACAAGCCGACAAAAAGACTTTGGGTGCGATGCTGAAAAACAAATTTCTTGATGTTAGCAGGTCATTGCGTCCAAAGGACATAGTCCACGATGTTCACCGGCAGTTCGGCGTCACGATTGATTACCACCAAGCTTGGCGTGCGCGATGCAATGCACTGTTTATGGTGAGAGGCACGTTCGAGGAGTCGTATGAACGACTCCCGACATATTTATATAATTTGCAGCTGTAGAACCCTGGTACTGTCACGCAGCTACGGACCGATTCACGTCGACGGTTTGAGATGTGCTTCGTGGCCCTTGGACCCGCGGTACGTATTTTAACACGTCATATGTTTACACATTATAAACTATAACATTTACAAATGAAAACCACCTATGTTTTTGCAGATCCGCACATTTCTGGCAAATCTACGTCGTGTCCTGATAATAGACGCAGCCCATTTAAAGGGCCGTTACTTGGGTATGATGTTCCTGGCGGTTGCCATGGACGGGGATAACTCCATCGTTCCAGTAGCTTTCGGCGTAGGCAAGTCTGAAACCGGGGACGAGTGGACTTGGTTTATGTCCATGTTGAGACAAGCTATCGGAGACCCGCAAGGGTTGGTGTTTATGTCTGACAGGGCTCCTTCCATAAGCGCCGCAATCTCTGCCATGTACCCAAACGCCCCTCACGCCATATGCTGTCGACATTTGGAGATGAACGCCAAATCCAAGGACAAACGTATTACCACCTACAAGGATGTCTATTGGGCGGCATACAGAGCATATACAGATCGGGAGTTTAACAAGTACATGAATATGCTACGATATAGTGCCAATGAAGCAGCCAAAGTCTTTGACGAAGTTGGACCAGAGAGGTGGTTCGCGGCCCATTTTCCTGGACAACGGTATGACATTCTAACCTCGAATAGTGCAGAGTCTGTGAATGCACTCTCCCGTTTTGCGCGTAGATGTCCGATTGTTAATCTTATGGACTACTTTCGGGCCTTTCAACAAGAGTGGTATCAAATTCGACGCCTAAAAGGAGCTGAGATACAAAATGCACTCACACTAACGGCGGAGAATATCGTTCAGTACAGGGCGTGTCGTGCGGCGACATGGCCGGTAAGAGCAATCGGGTATGGGATGTACGAGGTGCATGATGACTATATTCACGCGATTGTGAATATGGAAGACCACCTTTGTTCGTGTCGCGAATGGGATAAATCTGGGTTACCGTGCGGCCATGCCATCGCTGCAGCAACATATATGGGTCGTACAGATTGCAGCGACTTGGCTGTACCTTTCTTCACGTCCGAATATTACCGGAAAACATACGTGGAGGTAATAAACCCAGCTGGACCCCCTGCAGCATGGGTGTATCCACCCGACCCGCTTCCACCATGCTATCCACCTTTAATGGATAAGAACAGGGCCGGGAGACCGAGAAAGAACGACCGACGTCCATCACGTGGTGAAAGTTCGATACAACGAAGATGTACTCGGTGCCAATGCGTAGGACACACTCGTGGAGAGTGTCCAAATCCCGCCCCTTCAACCGTGCCAAGGAGACATTCAGTCAGTCACACCCCGGGCCCGTCACAGCTTGAACCATATGGAACAAACACATATGATACTGTTGATCTAAACGCTGATTTGTAAAATATATATATATATATATATATATATATATTCATATTATATATATACACACATACATATGCTTCTAAATGAACATTGATAACACAGCTAGTTTGTAAATGATATATATATATATATTCATATTATATATACACACATACATATGCTTCTAAATGAACATTGATAACACAGCTAGTTTGTAAATGATAAATATATTCATATTCCTATATGAGAGCTTCGAAACGATATATAATGCGTCCAAAATGGAGTATGTGTGAAAGAGATATCGATACTCAAAGTTGAGTAATTGGATGAAATTAACAAAAACCAAATGAAGTAAACACTAAGTCAATCACAATACTTTAACAAAATAAGTTAATACTAAAAATAACAATTATTTAATGTTACATAAACAACCTAACTTTGATTTATTTGACAATGCACATAAATGGACTCCGCCATATGTATGCGAAATGCCTTGGCCTCGGCCTCGGTCTGGTCAGGGTGTACAAATATCACATCGTTATTTATCAAGATGCTGGCATTACGACATACCCAGACACCGCAATCCGCATTCATCCCGGCCTGCTGGGGTGTATTCTTGGCGAACTTATAAAAACACATTTTTAACAATTTTTTTATAAAAACACACTCTTAACAATTTTTTTATAAAAAACACGTTTTTAATTTTTTTTTATAAAAACACATTGTTAACATTTTTTTAATAAAAACACACTCTTAACAATTTTTTTATAAAAGAACACTCTTAACAAATTTTTTTATGAAAAAACACAATATAACAACATACACATTATAACATACAAATATCACATTCAAACATAAAACCATAATACTATAACAATTTTTTATAAAAACACACTCTTAACAATTTTTTATAAAAAACACATTTTTAACAATTTTTTTATAAAAACTGTTTTTATAAAAAAAAAATTAACAGTTTTTTTTTATAAAAAAACACATTATAAAAACCATAAAACTATAACAATTTTTTATAAAAACACACTCTTAACAATTTTTTATAAAAAAACTGTTTTTATAAAAAATTGTTAAGGGTGTGTTTTTATAAAAAAATGTTAAGAGTGTGTTTTTATAAAAAAACACATTTTTTTTATAAAAACACACTCTTAACAATTTTTTTATAAAAAACACGTTTTTAAATTTTTTTTATAAAAACACATTGTTAACAATTTTTTTATAAAAACACACTCTTAACAATTTTTTTATAAAAAAACACTCTTAACAATTTTTTTAAGAAAAACACACTATAACAACATACACATTATAACATACAAATATCACATTCAAACATAAAACCATACATATCATGTTAAACATACAACATATTCAAACATAAGTTATAAACACTCTAACAACCTACAAATCATATATCTTAACTTAAAATAACATACAAAAATAACAAAAAACATAAAAGAAACATACCATAGAGGTAATACGAGACATCTTCACAAAACACGAACGTGTTCCACACGACACAATTGAGAGAGTGGGAGTAAAAAATTGAGAGTGTTATAAAAAAATGAGATGGAGCCGAATTGGTCCCCCCCTCCCCATTTATAGTGCGGCCGAAGAAAAGAATTAGGGTTTTGGTCCTCAAAGTCATTTTAGGGTTAACCCTGTGCCGACACGTGGCACTTTAGACCGCGATCGCGGGGGTCAAAGGAAGTCAAACACGGGCAGGGACCAAAACTGCCAAAACGGGCATTCTTGAGGGGGGACACGTGGCACTTTAGCCCGCGATCGCGGGGTCAAAGGAAGTCAAACGCGGGCAGGGACCAAAACTGCCAACACGTGCATTCTTGAGGGGGGAAAGCTGGACCGCGAGCATTCTTGAGGGACCAACGCGGGCAAAGTGGGCAAAGTTTGGTGATACGTGGCCTGGGGCCCGCGATCGCGGGCTCCATCGCTGATTTTTGGGGCATTTTTGTAAGATGTGAGAGATTTGTGGCATTTTGGTAAATCGAAGTTGGACTTTTGGCATTTTAATTAATTTCCCTTATATCTATATATTTTAATATTTTATAATATTATAAAAAATACTAAATATGATCTATTTATAATATAAATAAGTGAAAAATCTAAAAAAACCCAACGAACTATCTAATTTTGATTGGTTAAGTCATTAAACTATTTTTTAAATGATAAAACTCTTAAACTTTCTAAAACCGGTTAAATACATCATTCTAACGTGTAAACCCAGGTTAATGTGATATAAATTTGGAAAAAATCTAAAAAACCCCAATAAACTATCTGATTTTGAATGATTAAGTCATTGAATTATTTAACAAATAAATTTTTACCTTTTTTTCTAAAAAATTTAACAAATAAATCTTTAAACTTTTTCCTAACTTTTTTACCAAATAAAATTTGAACTTTTTTTGAACAAATAAATCACTTTTTAAAAAAAATAACGAACTGAATTTTGAAAAAATAAGTTCGAACTTTTGTTGAACACAATCATGAACAAAAAAGCATACAATTTCTCTCACCAAAAACAAATAAAATGAACCAATTAAATAAAGAAAGTTATATCATTTCATTACTAATTCCGAAACATTCAGAAATTATGTTTAAAACATAAATAGATACATACAAAAATTATACTTATTCTTTCACAAAATATACAAAAAAAGAACGCCAATTCTTTCACAGAATATTCAAAAAAAATGTCCATCTCTTTACAAATTAATAATGGAAATAATATTTTTTTTTCCGTTTAATTGGTTCATTTTATTTTGTTGTTGGTGAGAGGATTTGTATATTTTTTATGAAAAAAAAAACTTTCCCGGTTTATTTGTTCAAAATTAAGTTTATGATTTTGTTCTTTCAAAAAAGTTTGGGATTTATTTGTTAAAAAAAGTTCAAGAATATATATTTGGTAGAAAAATTTGAAAAAAAGTTTATAAATTTATTTGTTAAAAAAATTCAGGGATTTAATCATTAAAAATCAGATAGTTTATTGGGTTTTTTAGACTTTTTCTAAATTTGTATCACATTAACATGTTTATACAAGTTACAATGATGTATTTAACCGGTTTTAAAAAGTTTAAGGATTTTATCATTCACAAAAATAGTTTTTAAATGATTTACCATTCAAAATCAGATAGTTCATTGAATTTTTTTAGACTTTTCCCTATAGAACATAACTAAACTTATAATTTTTTTTTGTTTTTTACTATATTGTGTGTAAATATAATTCAAATGACAACGAATAAAACACATGCATATATCGAAAGCACAAAATGTTTATTATAATATAAATATTACACACAATTAAACAATAAACATTATATTACTAATTATTTTCTTCTTCTCCAAATCGACTCCAAATGTTTTCAACTAAACCAGCTTGCAATTGTGCAAAAACGAGTAAAAAAAAACATAAGAAGAAATAGGAAGAACATCGAAAACAAAAATTGACAATCAAATTGATGGAAATGGATATATATCGACAATGACTGAGACACAATGAAGTTTGTACGAAAAAAACAAATTCATGTACTTTTAAACGAATGATGATGTAATATTTATGTTTTATTTACTCATGTAATTTTTTTGATGTTTGTGTTTAAAGAATAGATGTAATTATGTAATTCCGTTATGTAATTTATTTACTCATGTAATTAGCGTCTTTAGAGAAAAGTTGGTTATGGCATAGACGACTATCTCATCTCGACTTCCGTTACATTCAAAAGTTGACGTTGGGTGATTTAGTCATAGGTCTACCAGTTCTGAAGTTTGAGAAAGACAATTTCTGTACTGCTTGTGAGAAGGGGAAGATGAAGTGTGCTCCTCATCCACCGAAACCCGAGCCCAGCACAAGCAAAGCTTTAGAAATCCTTCATATGGATCTCTGTAGTCCGATGAAGACTCAAAGTATTAGTTCCAAACGTTACGTGTTAGTTGTCGTCGATGATTACTCGAGATACACATGGGTCAAGTTTCTACGCTCAAAAGATGAAACACCTGACTTGATCATCTCATTGATCAAACAACTTCAAGTGAATCGTCAACAAACAGTTCATACTGTCAGATCAGATAACGGGACAGAGTTTAAAAACAGAACTCTTGATGACTTCTTTAGGTCATTAGGAATTACTCATCAATATTCTGCGACCAGAACACCTCAGCAGAACGGTGTCGTTGAAAGACGAAACCGTACACTCGTTGAAGCTGCCAGAACGATGTTGTCTTATGCTGATCTACCTCTGTTTCTGTGGGCTGAAGCTGTTGCAACGGCATGCTATACACAAAACCGTTTAATTATACATCGACGGTTTGGCAAGACTCCATATGAATTGGTTAATAATAGAAAACCTGTAATACACTACTTTCGTGTTTTTGGATGCAGGTGTATTGTGTTGAACGATAAGGACAACTTGAACAAATTCAGTCCTAAGGGTATTGAGGGCTTCTTTATCGGATACTCGCTCACATCTAAAGCATACAGAGTCTACCTCAAGTCATCCAGAACTGTGATGGAAAGCATAAATGTCAAGTTCGATGAATCTGAAGAAATGGCTTCTGTGCAAAACAGTACAGACCCCGCGATCTCCGGAATTCTAGCATCTAGACAAATTCATCCAATGATGACTAGATCTTCAAACAAGGATCAAGCTTCCACTTCTAATTCTAATCCTAATGAACTTGATGTATTGTTTGAACATTTTTATGATGACTATTTTGGTAATGATAAATCTTCTGCATCTAACTAACAGGATTCAAGTTGAAACACCACCAGTGCAAGCTACTGTGTCAGGCCCTTCGCCGGTGCTGACCTCATCAAATACTGGTGCAACTACTTCTGCAACTTCTCCAAGGAACACAACGATGGCATCTACACAAGCACGACAACATGCATCTACGAGTGATGCTTCTTCATCTGGAACATCTTCGAATGTCAGTGATCAGGGTAATAACAACATTCCTAAACAATCTACTGAATCAGTTCCCGAGGCTGTGCCGATTGTCAATTCTGACAAGCAACCCGCCTCACAACCGGAACCGACGCTGACGATCGAGTTGAACTTTGATAAGGATCCTACCCTTGTAGACCCTAATGAAGATTCTATATCTCTCCATCCACACTCCACAAAGTGGACACACAGTCACCCAATTGATCAGGTGATTGGTGATGTATCTGAACCAGTGAAGACAAGATCTGCATCCGCATCCGCAAACGAAGTTTTATATGCACTCTTCCTAAGTCAAGTTGAGCCCTCAACAGTTCAACAAGCCTTAGAAGACCCTGACTGGTTGGTTGCGATGCAGGAAGAGCTGAATCAGTTTGAAGCTTTGAAGGTGTGGAGACTAGTTCCGCGACCCAAAGGTAAGACAGTTATCGGTACCAAGTGGGTCCTAAAAAACAAGAAAGACGAAGACGGAATAATTGTGCGAAACAAGGCTAGATTGGTAGCGAAAGGGTATAGGCAACAAGAGGAGATAGATTACGACGAGATGTACGCGCCGGTTGCTCGTCTGGAGGTAACTCGGATGTTTCTTTCTTATGCCGCCTTCAAGAACTTCACCGTCTATCAAATGGACGTGAAGACCGCTTTCTTGAACGGTGTCCTTAAGGATGAAGTGTATGTGTCTCAACCGGAAGGCTTTGTGGATAAAGACTATCCAAATCATGTATACATTCTTGACAAATCCCTCTACGGTCTCAAGCAAGCCTCCTCGTGCCTGGTATGAAGTCTTATCCACCTTTCTACTAAACGCTGGCTTTGTGAAAGGTAAAATCGACACAACTCTGTTTACTCTACGCGAGGAAGGTGATATTCTTTTAGTTCAGATTTATGTTGACGATATTATTTTTGGTTCGACTAACCCTGGACTTTGTACTTGGTTTTCGGGCATTATGATGACTCAGTTTCAAATGAGTATGATGGGAGAGATTAATTTCTTTCTCGGATTACAAGTAAAACAATTTTCTACGGATATCTTCATCAACCAATCGAAGTATGTGTTTGACATCTTGAAGATATTCAAAATGGAAAACTGTACGTCGAACGGTACAACTATGGCTCCTGGATCTAAGATAGGTCCAAATCCAGACGGTATTGATGCCGATGTCAACAATTATAGAGGAATGACCGGGTCTCTAATGTACCTAACTGCTAGTCATCCAGATATAATGTTTTCAACTTGTCTCTGTGCTAGATTTCAGGCCAAACCCAAAGAGTCACACCTCGGTGCCGTCAAAAGAATCTTTCGGTACTTGAAAGGCACTCCGTACCTCGGACTGTGGTATCCCAAGGGAACCGGTTTCGAACTCACTGCATATTCAGATGCTGATCACGGAGGAAGCATGCTAGATAGAAAGAGCACCTCGGGGTACGTCCAGTTTTTGGGAGACAAGCTTGTTAGTTGGTCGTCGAAGAAGCAGAATTGTGTTTCAACATCAACCGCGGAAGCAGAATATGTTGCCGCGGTGAGCTGTTGTTCACAAGTCCTTTGGATGAAGACCCAACTCATGGACTATGGGTATAAATATGAGAAGATCCCTATTTACTGCGACAGTAAGAGTGCTATTGCTATATCTGCTAACCCTGTCCAGCACACCAAAACCAAACGCATTGACATAAGGTATCATTTCATAAAAGATCATGTTGAGAAAGGAACTGTTGAATTGTATTTTGTTACAACTGAGTATCAGCTTGCCGATCTCTTTACCAAAGCCTTGGATGAAAAACGTTTCAATTTTCTAGTATCCAAGCTCGGCATGCTGAATATGAAAGTTTAACTTCCATATATTGATCATATAATAGATGGAAATATTTGTATCTCAATCTAGACTTCGTATCTAGATTGATACACTCAAGTTTTCATCATATTCTATTCTCAATATCTGTTATTTAAATTTTCATATCTTAGTTGTATTATAAATATTTCTTCAAATTGTTCTTTCTTTCTCTTCCTTTTAATTGTCTTATCTATGATTTGTTATGATACATGTATCTGCACAAAGGTATGTTCTTGGTTTCAGGGGGAGTTATAGAACAGATCATATGCACAAATTTAGGGGGAGTGTGCATAACTGCCAGATCATGTAAGTATAGATCCATTGTGACTGTTGCTTCCGAGAAGCCAAGGTAAGTGTTCTGATTTGTTTTAAACACTAAGTCTTAAATGATGAAAACAATTTTTAAAAATCTATGCATCATTTAAGGGGGAGTGAAAACTGTGTTTAAAACCTTGAGTGCTGAATCAATTGGAAGTTGGACATCTTCCAATGTGATAAAATCTTTTAAAATCTTATCTGAAAAATGTCCAAGTGTTACTGATATCGCAACCCTCTACTTGCAATTTGCTGATGAACAGTAACTTATCGCAACTCTCTGTTGCGATAAGACCCAATGAACAGTAACTTATCGCAACCCTCTGTTGCGATAAGGTTGCACATACTATCGCAATCTGTTCATTGCGACAACAAGGAGGGTTATCGCAACCTTGTACTTGCAATAACCTGACACTATGGGGTCAAACCATTGGACCAATCAAAACGTGCCACATGTCACCTTGTCTCAAGCCTTTATATACGAGTTGTTTGAGTTTTTGTCTCATCTTTCAAAAATCATTCAAACTCTCTCAACTCTCTGTCTCTCGCAACTGCCGATTGTGTTCGTGAATTTCATCGAGTCTTTGGATTTCAAATCGATAGCATCGCATTCGCATCACTTCGAGGTACATTCGTTTTAATTTTCAATCGATTTCATCCGTAGATTCTTACTCATATGTCGATTTTAAGTTCAAGTTAGGGTTTTAGTTTGTGACTGTTCATTTTTTGAACTTTAAATCGTTATGTAGATGTGTTATTGTAGATAAAATTGATAGGGTTTTACTTATGTGTTGTTTGCGAACCTTGTAGACTAGGTTTAACATCGATTTAGAGCGAAAAGGACAAATCTGTGTTGAAAACACTTAGGATATTCATGAGTTCAAACTTATCGCAACCCTTATTGTTCTTGATATTCAACGTTGTCGCAACCGTCTGTTCTTCATAACTATCGCAACCTATTAGTTGCGATAACATCTTATCGCAACATGCGTTTTGCGATAACATCTTGTCGCAACTAGTGTGTTGCGATAACTTTTCCTCGCAAGCCCTTCATTGCGACAAGGTCTCGTGTTGCGATAACCTTTTCATGTTGATTGCGATAACTTCCATACTTAGAAAAGTTTTTGGAAATTTTTGAAAAAAAACCAGTTTTTGGCACTGTTCTAAACTTTGACACTGTTCAGATGGCTCATAATGACGGCCATTCATCTGATGAGAACACCGTTATACCGTCACACCGGTCGTCGCATCCATCGGTGAACGCCCGAGATCTAGATGCGGAGCTTCTTTCGAGAAGTCTCCATCTTGCTCTTCACGACAACAACCACAACCTTGACCTCGACGTGGCATTCGACCATCAGATCATCATAGAGATCATCTGTGGCCATCCTCTCCGAACAGTGCTCACGAAGGTAGTCACTGTGCCCCTCATTTACTTACAACAGTTTTGGCACACACTACGATACCATCCTCCTACACGCCGACGGGGTCCACATTTTACTGCCCGAGTCGATCATTTCGATGCTCGGATCACACTCAAACGACTCCGTCCAGCCTTAGATCTTCCCTTTAACCCAAACTTTGAAGACATGGTACCCGAAGCCCAACTTTACACAGATATCCAAAGCTTAGGCTACCAAGATCCAAATAACCCTGTCCTAGCCGGCTCTTCCAAATTCTTACGAAAGCACCTACCACCAGTATGGTACACCCTATGCTCCATATTCAACAGATGCATGACGTCAAAGCATACCGGCCTTGACAAATGCAACCTTCCAACCCTTCGGATGTTCCATGCATTCACCTTCAACCGCAACATAGACTATGCTATACTACTCTGGAACGAGCTACAAGAGCTGGTCGAAGACAAAGCACGCCCGAAAAAGAACAGAACCTTCGTACCATATCAACGGTTCTTCCAAATCCTTATCTACCAAATCATGGAGGGCAACCAGGAAATCCCTAGGCGCCCAGATGCGGTACGAGGTCCGACACAATACATGCATTATCTAAACATGCCGACACATGCTGACTTCGTCCACATTGCCGTGATTCCAGAGCCTGTACTTGCCTATGCCGACCAGCAGTCTGAGGTAGTTAGACAAAATAGAATAGCTAATGCACTAGTGGTCCAGCCAGAACCGACCGGACCTCCCCATTGTGCTATCCCATTAGGCGGTGAGGGTTTACATGTTGAGCAGGTTCAGGAACTTGGGGTTCCTGAACGGGAAGTGGTGAGAAGAACATTAAGAAAGAAAGTGGGTGGGGTGGCGAGGACTGCTGGTCAGGCATCTTCTACCGGAGCTGTTCGAATTCCCATCCTCGATGACATACCGATGGAATCTGAGGATGATTCTGACTTTTACCCCGATGCATCATCATCCGACGATGAAGTATCTGACCAACCAAAATCTGATGATGATTCTAACTTCGATCCCGATCATGACCCTGATGCGGATCTAATACCGAGACACATCGGTCGAAGTCGACATATTGAGGGTTCCGATGCTGATTCCACCTGGAACGTCGGACCATTCGGAGATTTTGGTGACATAAGGTGGAATGAGGGAGCTATAGTAGAAAATATTAATGTGAGCAGTGATGTGGCGAGAAAAGAAATGGGAGAGAAAGAGATAGAGTCAGATAAAGTTTTAACTACTGACTCTCCCCAAACCGATCCAAGCCGGGTAGCCACATCTTCTACCAACGAGCGTACGTCGTCGTTGCGTATTGAACAAGCCGTGGTGGATCCAGCCATGCAAAGCACAACCCCTCTAAGCCACTCGTCGGCATCTCAATTTGCCGGCGTTTCATCTTCCACAGGGGATAAAGCACAACTGCTATCGGCGACACACTTGGTGTCTGCTGATATTGAACAAGGTAGGCTCCTGCCCCGACCACCGCCTTTTATTCCACGCACGTTGAGTCTAGAGACATTTGGACATACTTCTTTTCCTAGGCCACACGCGTCGGAATCCCAACAAGTTGTGAGCTTTCATGCTCCAACCGGAACACCCCGAGTGCATCCGCTATTTGTTGGTGCCCCACGAGGACCAGGTGGAAGTCCTGTCATGGTCAACACTATGCCAGCCATGAACACAGGCAGTACGGTTGCTACAACCGCTACTCTAACCGGTAAGCTAAGTGGTCCGGATGTTAGATATTTGTTTCCCAATTTTCCTCCTGAACAGGTTGTAATCATGCTTGGCCCACATCCACATTATATCACACTTCCACTATTGTCGTCTGCTTGTGCTTCTATCGATTATGCCTACAAGCAACACCGTCGGGCCATGTAGAGTACCGTTGAGCAATTAGCAAGAGAAGTGAGCAGAGCCATCAAGGGCAAAGCAATTGCTGAGTCATCGTCAACCCCTCAGAATCAACAATCCAGCACATAATCCGACCCACAAACACCACCACCAGTTCTGTTACACCAAATCCCAGAAGGCCAGCTCAAATCAGAGCTGTTAGCCCGACTCCTAGCCAAAAGTGACTCTAGTACAGCTGAAGAAGTTGACCTAATTGGATTACTCCGTCAACATACCCAACCTCAAACACAAACCCCAAACCAACCACCTTCTAGCAACGACTTTGAGCGTCTAACCAACTCAATGAAAGATATGACAGAAGCCATGATGGCAGGATTCAACTTCATCACTACAAGGCTTAAGGCTGTTGAAGAGAAGTGTGGGATTCAAGCTCAAGCTCCATAGAAACGAAGACATGATGATCCGGACGATCCTGATCAACATGAGGGGGAGAAGAAAGCACAGGTTGGTGAATCCAGTGCTACGACTACTGAAAATGTTGGGGGATCAGGTCAGCCAGCTAGTGAAAGGGAGACAGGGGCAGGTGGAACGGACACTGACATGGTCCAAGTGGATGACACCGAAGTTCTAGCTGATGTCATAACTGGGGTTGAAAAGCCTTCGGTTGTTGACAATAGAACAGATGATGAAAGGATGGCAGATGCTTTGATTGTTAACTATATTGACGTTGATTCTGAGGAAAAACCTGAGAAAACAACAGTCCAGATCAAAGAGGAAATAGAAGATATTTTTGACATCATCAGAGTTATTATGGCTGCTTCCGATTCCGACAACGAAACTCCAGATGATACTGCTCAACCACAAATGCTGATTGATCAAAGTGCAAGTACTTCCGCGCCTCCAGTAATTCCAGTGGTACAAGAAGCTGCTTCAGTAGTTCAAGTGCAAGCCGATGGCAGAATCAGGGATCCTGTACTCGTAGCTGAATTGGAAATCTATCAGGAAGTGATAGACGCTGAGCCAAGGTATGTGGCTACAAGTGAACGAGTTCGGATTCTGATTCCCTTCCAAGAAAGTATAAGGAGAGACCTGTTCGTTCAAGATGTCTAAAGGATCGACCTAGAAAAGGTGTACGGAATTGAAGATTGGCCTTCACTTTAAAATATCGAGTTATTACACGTAATAGGCAACAAAGACCTAGAAACAAATGCCGTAAGATCAGACAGTGTGATTGTGAAAATACTGAAGGTCGAGTCAAACAAGCTCTTCAAAGTCTGGTACCCAGTGTTTACGGTTAGAAGATCCAATGGTACTGAATGTGTCTTCTCCAAGGCAGATTTCAAAAGCTTAAAGCTAGACGACCTCCTAAGCCTCTACAATTCCCTAGCATGCCTTCCAGATAAGGATGTTGAATGGTCAGTCGCGTATCAAAGTGTCAAGAGATTTATGCGGAACATTCTGAAGTTCTCTTATCTGACAGACTTTCAGATGGGTCTGGAAGGACGCCAAGCCCGAGTAAACCTAAGAGCACCGAACCGGCGTCTGTTAGATATTCAAGGTATCCCAACCTACACTGTATTGAAGAAACCGGATCTTGGAGTTGTTTACTTCGATAGAGACTCAAAGAAGAGATTTATGAGAGTTCTTGAAGCCAACAAGTTCAGTGATGGAACCTTCAAGATTATTCAGGTTCACCTTGAAAGTAGATTGCGTCTGGATGTAAGCGGGGAGGTAAAGCTGAAAGATACGGAAAAGGAGCTGATCAAGCAAGTACTGGATGCTATAACATACCGAAAGGAGTACCGAAATGCGCTACGAAGGTTTGAGATCATCTTCGGGATTCGGAAGAAGTACGTGATTCCGGTGGACGCTTAAACTCTTTGCCTCTACATTGTACAAAGGGGGAGAATGTTAGTGCCTAATATTCTAAGTTGTACTACGTAGAGGGACTAATATTGTAATTTCTAAAGTTACATACTATATATTGTTTGCTTAGCCTAGATTTCCATTAGGTCATCCAATTCCATTTCACACAAGTACACACACATACTATTCTCTCTACATTTCTCTTTGTACTTTGTGTGATTGATTATCATTGATATATATTGGTGGCCATCTGATTGATTAAACATGGATTGATTACTTGTTCTGGGATCACATGTAAGTTTATCTATTATTATTTATATTTCTATTTTCGTAATTTTTTATATTAATGTATTTTATTTATTTTAGTAACCAAATTAGTAATTAAAAAAAAAACATTCCGTGAAAATATCATTTAGTTAAACTAAATTGTGGATAGAATATTTAATAAAAATACTAAAATGCAATGTTCAAACAAATTAATAAATGAATTAAATTTAAAAAAATATTAATAAATAATGTTTAAAAAAATTAATAAATTAATTATATTAAATAAAAAAGGAAATTAATTAAAATGCCAAAAGTTTGACCAACACTTACCAAAATGCCACAAAGATTCGGCGGTTTACCAAAATGCCCTAATGGCCCACGATGGAGCCCGCGATCGCGGGATAAGGCTGACGTGACACGACCTTTGGCCAAAAGTGTCTCGCGGAGCCCCTCAACTTTGGCCGCGGTGCACATTTGGCCCCTGTCCGCGATCGCAGCCCGCGATGGACCAAAATTTTACAGTTTTGGTCCCTGAAAATTTACACTTTCAGCCCCTGTACTTAGACGAATGTTGCATGCTTTTACTGTTTTTTCCACAATTATTGTACTTTGAAGACCGATTTGTGGTTGAAATTCATTTGCATGTTTTCATCAATGTTAAATCAGTGTTTTTGGAATACCAGTTTGTGGATGAAATGAGAGATTGGTTGTCATCAATGTTGGTTGTTTCATTGATAAATAGATGTAAAATGCAATCCATAATCCACACACCGATTTCATACTTCTTTCTTGATTTCTTTCTGCAATATTTTGTGTTTGAGATACTACTGAAAAAATGAGTTCATCTGTTGCAAAAGCTAAGCTATATTTCTGTTTTGATGGTGAATGGGAGCAAAATAACAATGAGTGGAATTTTGCTTATAAATCCAAGCATGGTGTAAAAGTGGCAGTAAACTATACTTATCAGAAATTTCTTGCATACGCCATGCAAAAATGTGGAATCAACCCTTCTGCTGTTTGCAAGTTAGTGTTTAAAAATGGCGATAGGTCATTTGTGGATTTATCCAACGATGGGGATATCTCTACTTTTCTGCACTTTGCAGTCGATTCAGAAAGGCCCCCATTACTTTTTGTGTATCCCGACGAAAACGACGACGACGGTGACGACGACGGTGACGACGAAGACCTCCAAATAGAGCAGTCTGATTCTCAATTTCAGGCGTCCGACGCCCCAACGGTTCCTTTAGATCATTCATATGGTCTTAACGACTGTATTCCGGAGACGCAACAACAACAACCACCACAACCATACGAAGGGCGTACTACTGGAGTTGCTGATGACGAAACCCACGTTTTCAGAACGGGTAATTCTGAAATAGACAGATCAGACACCGATAGTGATGATCACGAAGAAATACCCCTAGTAGAAAATCATGTAGTCAGATAAATGACCTTTTTGATATGACCCCTATTCTTCCAGACTCCCATACCCAGACACAAACCTATGAACCTACACCTTATATTCGCAGTGAAATGTTACATGTAGGTCAGATATTCGAGTCGAAGGATCTCTTGGAAAGTCAGGTCGGACTTAAGTTCTTGGAAGAGGGTTTCTAAAGGCGCACGTCGAAATCTGACAAAACTAGATACATAGTTGAATGTGCCAGAAAAAACTGTGACTGGAGGATGTACGTGATTGACACGGGTGGCAAAGAAGGGGCGTTCATGATTAGAAAGTTGTACGACGTACACACTTGTACGAGGACGCAACTGAATCCCCACCACAAACAAGCCGACAAAAAGACTTTGGGTGCGATACTGAAAAACAAATTTCTTGATGTTAGTAGGTCATTGCGTCCAAAGGACATCGTCCACGATGTTCACCAGCAGTTCGGCGTCACGATTGATTACCACCAAGCTTGGCGTGCGCGATGCCATGCACTGTTTATGGTGAGAGGCACGTTCGAGGAGTCGTATGAACGACTCCCGACATATTTATATAATTTGCAGCTGCAGAACCTTGGTACTGTCACGCAGCTACGGACCGATTCACGTCAACGGTTTGAGAAGTGCTTCGTGGCCCTTGGACCCGCGGTACGTATTTTAACACGTCATATGTTTACACATTATAAACTATAACATTTACAAAGGAAAACCACCTATGTTTTTGCAGATCCGCACATTTGTGGCAAATCTACGTCGTGTCCTGATAATAGACGCAGCCCATTTAAAGGGCCGTTACTTGGGTATGATGTTCCTGGCGGTTGCCATGGACTGGGATAACTCCATCGTTCCAGTAGCTTTCGGCGTAGGCAAGTCCGAAACCGGGGACGAGTGGACTTGGTTTATGTCCATGTTGAGACAAGCTATCGGAGACCCGCAAGGGTTGGTGTTTATGTCTGACAGGGCTCCTTCCATAAGCGCCGCAATCTCTGCCATCTACCCAAACGCCCCTCACGCCATATGCTGTCGACATTTGGAGATGAACGCCAAATCCAAGGACAAACGTATTACGACCAACAAGGATGTCACACCCCGGGCCCGTCACAGCTTGAACCATATGGAACAAACACATATGATACTGTTGATCTAAACGCTGATTTGTAAAATATATATATATATATATATATATATATATATATATTCATAATATATATACACACATACATATGCTTCTAAATGAACATTGATAACACAGCTAGTTTGTAAATGATATATATTCATATTATATATAAACACACATACATATGCTTCTAAATGAACATTGATAACACAGCTAGTTTGTAAATGATATATATATATATTCATATTATATATACACACATACATATGCTTTTAAATGAACATTGATAACACAGCTAGTTTGTAAATGATATATATTCATATTATATATATACACACATACATATGCTTCTAAATGAACATTGATAACACAACTAGTTTGTAAATGATATATATATTCATATTATATATACACACATAGATATGCTTTTAAATGAACATTGATAACACAGCTAGTTTGTAAATGATATATATTCATATTATATATATACACACATACATATGCTTCTAAATGAACATTGATAACACAGCTAGTTTGTAAATGATATATATATTCATATTATATATACACACATACAGATGCTTTTAAATGAACATTGATAACACAGCTAGTTTGTAAATGATATATATATTCATATTATATATACACACATACATATGCTTTTAAATGAACATTGATAACACAGCTAGTTTGCAAATGATATATATAGATTCATATTATATATACACACATACATATGCTTTTAAATGAACATTGATAACACAGCTAGTTTGTATTCCATCCAACATGCTCTTCATCTTCAATCTTTCTGACCCTTCTTCAACGGCTTCTGCTTTTGCAACCACGTATGGCCATTGTGTACCACAACCCGGACACACTTTAGCAAATGAGTTGAGGTAACCTCTGACTTGACCTTACATGATGTAAAAAAACAACAAAAAAATACAAACAACAACACAGTAAAAAAAATACAAAACAACTAAAACAACCACCACCTACTTAAAAATTGATTTTGTTTCATCAATCCAAGCTTGCTTCTCGTTTACCTTCGCTTGAATAATTGCGAAGTCTTGCATAATATGGTGAATTGCTTCTTGTTCTCGACGAACACGAGCCTCCCGAGCTTTTATATCCCCTTTCATCCTTTTAATCTCCCTGTCTTCCTCTTCGATCTTTCTCAAATGGACTGCCTTCCTGTCCATCATTTTTTTCCACTCTTCTGTTAGTTCATCTATCTCCTTTTCCTTTTTTGCTATGGCGACCTCGATTTGAGGTGACATTTGTTCAGGAGTAGATTTAAGGTTTGATGACGATGCCATTTATGGATGAAATGAGAGAAGATAAATCAAGAGAGAAAACAATTCAAAGAAAGAAAGCAAGAACAAGTGTGAATTGTGAATTGCATATTACTAATATTTATGGATGAAATCTCAAACATGCCAGTGAATTTGAACCACAAATCGGTCTTCAAAGTACAATAATTGTGGAAAAAAAACAGTAAAAGCATGCAAGATTCGTCTAAGTACAGGGGCTGAAGGTGTAAATTTTCAGGGACCAAAAGTGTAAATTTTTAGGGACCAAAACTGTAAAATTTTGGTCCATCGTGGGCTGCGATCGCGGGCAGGGGCCAAATGTGCACCGCGGCCAAAGTTGAGGGGCTCCGCGAGACACTTTTGGCCAAAGGTCGTGCCACGTCAGCCCTATCCCGCGATCGCGGGCTCCATCGCGGGCCATTAGGGCATTTTGGTAAACCGCGAAATTTTTGTGGCATTTTGGTAAGTTGATGTTTGACTTTTGGCATTTTAATTAATTTCCTAATAAAAAATTTAATGTTTTATCTACTTGGCATTGCATATGGCCTTGCTAAAATATAAGACATCTTGCAATCTACATAAACATGTCATAACATCTTACAAAATCATTTACAAGATTGATGTTGGATGCTCTAAGAATCAACTTTTAGCATCTTACAAAATCCTTTACAAGATTGATGTTGGATGCTCTAAGAATCAACTTTTACTACTAAAGAGATAAGTACTTTGTTAGGACACAAAATGTCTTAATTATATGATAGTTTTGTAAAGGTTAATAATTGTAATATGGGCTTGGGTATAAGAATTATGGGCTTGGGCTTAAAGGTGTAATAGGTGGGTATATATAGGATGTGTGTGTGTAATTAGGGTTAATGCAATCATTCCACAATGTGATCCAAGGTGTAAGTGTGTGTAATCTAGAGAGAGATCCATTCTCTCTCTAGGGTAGTCTCTTTATCAATATTACACCATTCATCTATATTATCTCATCTTATTACTCAATCTTTCAATTATGTAAATTGTTGCTTGTTTTAATGGGACTCACAAGTGGTATCAGAGCCAAATCGAAGAAATCTTTCATCGATACGATCTTTCTGAAACGATTCACGATCTACAACCCATTTCTGAATGAAACAATAAGTTTTTCTCGATGAACAATAATTTTTTGATGATTTGTGCGTATAACTGTGCTTGGATAAGTGCTTAATGTAAAGGATTGATTGAAAAGTGTTTCTAAACATCATACGATAATCAGTCCTTCATATTTTGATCGATTTGGACATTTTGAGCTTTCTGTTCGATCTGAGTTTACATGTTCAATGTTATCGCACCAAGCTATGTTCAACTTTATCGCGTCCTTCTTGAGGCGAACAATATTTTATCGCGAGTGCCTGTTGAGAGAACATTGGTTTATCGCGTCCCTCTTATGGTGAACAGTATTTTATCGCGAGTGCCTGTTGAGAGAACATTGGTTTATCGCGTCCTTCTTGAGGTGAACAATATTTTATCACGAGTGCCTGTTGAGTGAACATTGGTTTATCGCGTCCTTCTTGAGGTGAACATTATTTTATCGCGAGTGTCTGTTGAGAGAACATTGGTTTATCGCGTCCTTCTTATGGTGAACAATATTTATTGCGAGTGCCTGTTGAGATAAAACTCATTTTTGTCTTTTATCTCAACTTCTTAGCTGCGATAAAATTCTAATCGAGTGTTTGCGAGTTCGTTTGCGATAAAGTGGGTTTTTGCGACAAAGTGTGGGTTGCGATAAAAATGAAGCTTGCGATAAAGAGGGGTTATCGCAAGGCTGCGATAAAATATGTTATCGCGACTGTTTCTTGAGATAAAAATGGTATCCTCGCCCAAGTAATCACCCATTCAATAGCGGAACCCCCGTGCTTAGTCTCAGGAGGGGGACATTGTTCATGGTGTTTAGCATAAAGCGTGTGTGACTTCATTCCCATATTTTGGTTGTCACATACATATATAGCAACTGTCAAAGTTTAAAAGAGCTCAAGTTTATCAAGATATTCAGAAGGTGGGTGTTGGAATTCAGTCTTTGATTAAATTGGATTAGACTCTTTAGCTTTTGCAATCATTATTCTGGAGTTTTGTTGACGATGCTAGATCTTTGAGTGCTCTTAATCATTCTTCTGACATGATCAATCAGAACTGTGAGTGCTTGCAATCATTGTTCTGGTGCTTTGGTTGTGATTCAGACTCTTGAGTGCTTATAATCATTCAGCTATTTCTTGAAGATTGAAGTTCTGGATTTTCATCATTTAGTGTTCTGAAGTATTTTGGGAATGAGCATTTTTCTACAGTTGATGAACAATGTTACTTGTGAAGTTCTTCTAAACTCTACCTTGTAGTGTATGCTTCATTATGTTTCCTCCTTCGAGCAAATCCGAATCAAGCTCTTAAGCTGAATTCCTATTCAACTCGCGGTTTATCGACGGATTTGGTGTTATAAACTGAGATTGCACTTTGGTTTGTCACGCAACAACTCGCTCGTTATCTTTCTTGTGAGCTTATCGGTACGAGATAGAGTTTCAACATTTTTAAAGATGTTTTTGGTGCACTCGGTCGAGGTTATGGTACACATCGAATCCGGTTTTTCAAGGTTGAAATATAAAGAGTAAGAGCTTATTTCATAGGGGAGCCTAGACTACATTTGAAGAATTGCATCGCTATGGTTTTCTATAGAAATCAAGGGGGAGAAGAACTGAAGATCTTTCGAGAAGGATGATTCCTTTACAAAACTATAGGGGGAGATTGTTAGGACACAAAATGTCCTAATTATATGATAGTTTTGTAAAGGTTAATAATTGTAATATGGGCTTGGGTATAAGAATTATGGGCTTGGGCTTAAAGGTGTAATAGGTGGGTATATATAGGATGTGTGTGTGTAATTAGGGTTAATGCAATCATTCCACAATGTGATCCAAGGTGTAAGTGTGTGTAATCTAGAGAGAGATCCATTCTCTCTCTAGGGTAGTCTCTTTATCAATAATACACCATTCATCTATATTATCTCATCTTATTACTCAATCTTTCAATTATGTGAATTGATGCTTGTTTTAATGGGAATCACAAGTAGTATCAGAGCCAAATCGAAGAAATCTTTCATCGATACGTTCTTTCTGCAACGATTCACGATCTACAGCCCATTTCTGAATGAAACAATAAGTTTTTCTCGATGAACAATAATTTTTTGATGATTTGTCCGTATAACTGTGCTTGGATAAGTGTTTAATGTAAAGGATTGATTGAAAAGTGTTTCTAAACATCATACGATCATCAGTCCATCATATTTTGATCGATTTGGACATTTTTGCGCTTTCTGTTCGATCTGAGTTTACATGTTCAATGTTATCGCACCAAGCTATGTTCAACTTTATCGCGTCCTTCTTGAGGCGAACAGTATTTTATCGCGAGTGCCTGTTGAGAGAACATTGGTTTATCGCGTCCCTCTTATGGTGAACAGTATTTTATCGCGAGTGCCTGTTGAGAGAACATTGGTTTATCGCGTCCTTCTTGAGGTGAACAGTATTTTATCACGAGTGCCTGTTGAGTGAACATTGGTTTATCGCGTCCTTCTTGAGGTGAACAGTATTTTATCGCGAGTGCCTGTTGAGATAAAACTCATTTTTGTCTTTTATCTCAACTTCTTAGCTGCGATAAAATTCTAATCGAGTGTTTGCGAGTTCCTTTGCGATAAAGTGGGTTTTTGCGACAAAGTGTGGGTTGCGATAAAAATGAAGCTTGCGATAAAGAGGGGTTATCGTAAGGCTGCGATAAAATATGTTATCGCGACTGTTTCTTGAGATAAAAATGGTATCCTCGCCCAAGTAATCACCCATTCAATAGCGGAACCCCCGTGCTTAGTCTCAGGAGGGGGACATTGTTCATGGTGTTTAGCATAAAGCGTGTGTGACTTCATTCCCATATTTAGGTTGTCACATACATATATAGCAACTGTCAAAGTTTAAAAGAGCTCAAGTTTATCAAGATATTCAGAAGGTGGGTGTTGGAATTCAGTCTTTGATTAAATTGGATTAGACTCTTTAGCTTTTGCAATCATTATTCTGGAGTTTTGTTGATGATGCTAGACCTTTGAGTGCTCTTAATCATTCTTCTGAAATGATCAATCAGAATTGTGAGTGCTTGCAATCATTGTTTTGGTGCTTTAGTTGTGATTCAGACTCTTGAGTGCTTATAATCATTCAGCTATTTCTTGAAGATTGAAGTTCTGGATTTTCATCATTTAGTGTTCTGAAGTATTTTGGGAATGAGCATTTTTCTACAGTTGATGAACAATGTTACTTGTGAAGTTCTTCTAAACCCTACCTTGTAGTGTATGCTTCATTATGTTTCCTCCTTCGAGCAAATCCGAATCAAGCTCTTAAGCTGAATTCCTATTCAACTCGCGGTTTATCGACGGATTTGGTGTTATAAACTGAGATTGCACTTTGGTTTGTCACGCAACAACTCGCTCGTTATCTTTCTTGTGAGCTTATCGGTACGAGCTAGAGTTTCAACATTTTTAAAGATGTTTTTGGTGCACTCGGTCGAGGTTATGGTACACATCGAATCCGGTTTTTCAAGGTTGAAATATAAAGAGTATGAGCTTATTTCATGGGGGAGCCTAGACTACATTTGAAGAATTGCATCGCTATGGTTTTCTATAGAAATCAAGGGGGAGAAGAACTGAAGATCTTTCGAGAAGGATGATTCCTTTACAAAACTATAGGGGGAGATTGTTAGGACACAAAATGTCCTAATTATATGATAGTTTTGTAAAGGTTAATAATTGTAATACGGGCTTGGGTATAAGAATTATGGGCTTAGGCTTAAAGGTGTAATAGGTGGGTATATATAGGATGTGTGTGTGTAATTAGGGTTAATGCAATCATTCCACAATGTGATCCAAGGTGTAAGTGTGTGTAATCTAGAGAGAGATCCATTCTCTCTCTAGGGTAGTCTCTTTATCAATAATACACCATTCATCTATATTATCTCACCTTATTACTCAATCTTTCCATTATGTGAATTGATGCTTGTTTTAATGGGAATCACAAGTAGTATCAGAGCCAAATCGAAGAAATCTTTCATCGATACGTTCTTTCTGCAACGATTCACGATCTACAGCCCATTTCTGAATGAAACAATAAGTTTTTCTCGATGAACAGTAATTTTTTGATGATTTGTCCGTATAACTGTGCTTGGATAAGTGTTTAATGTAAAGGATTGATTGAAAAGTGTTTCTAAACATCATACGATCATCAGTCCATCATATTTTGATCGATTTGGACATTTTTGCGCTTTCTGTTCGATCTGAGTTTACATGTTCAATGTTATCGCACCAAGCTATGTTCAACTTTATCGCGTCCTTCTTGAGGTGAACAGTATTTTATCGTGAGTGCCTGTTGAGAGAACATTGGTTTATCGCGTCCTTCTTATGGTGAACAGTATTTTATCGCGAGTGCCTATTGAGAGAACATTGGTTTATCGCGTCCTTCTTTAGGTGAACAGTATTTTATCGCGAGTTCCTGTTGAGAGAACATTGGTTTATCGCGTCCTTCTTGAGGTGAACAATATTTTATCGTGAGTGCCTGTTGAGAGAACATTGGTTTATCGCGTCCTTCTTATGGTGAACATTATTTTATCGCGAGTGCCTGTTGAGATAAAACTCATTTTTGTGTTTTATCTCAACCTCTTAGCTGCGATAAAATTCTAATCGAGTGTTTGCGAGTTCCTTTGCGATAACGTGGGTTTTTGCGACAAAGTGTGGGTTGCGATAAAAATGAAGCTTGCGATAAAGAGGGGTTATCGCAAGGCTGCGATAAAATGTGTTATCGCGACTGTTTCTTGAGATAAAAATGGTATCCTCGCCCAAGTAATCGCCCATTCAATAGCGAAACCCCCGTGCTTAGTCTCAGGAGGGAGACATTGTTCATGGTGTTTAGCGTAAAGCGTGTGTGACATCATTCCCATATTTAGGTTGTCACATACATATATTGCAACTGTCAAAGTTTAAAAGAGCTCAAGTTTATCAAGATATTCAGAAGGTGGGTGTTGGAATTCAGTCTTTGATTGAATTGGATTAGACTTTTGAGCTTTTGCAATCATTATTCTGGAGTTTTGATGACGATGCTAGACCTTTGAGTGCTCTTAATCATTCTTCTGACCTGATCAATCAAAATTGTGAGTGCTTGCAATCATTGTTCTGGTGCTTTGGTTGTGATTCAGACTCTTGAGTGCTTATAATCATTCATCTATTTCTTAAAGATTGAAGTTCTGGATTTTCATCATTCAGTGTTCTGAAGTATTTTGGGAATGAGCATTTTTCTACAGTTGATGAACAATGTTACTTGTGAAGTTCTTCTAAACCCTACCTTGTAGTGTATGCTTCATTATGTTTCCTCCTTCTAGCAAATCCGAATCTAGCTCTTAAGCTGAATTCCTATTCAACTCGCGGTTTATCGACGGATTTGGTGTTATAAACCGAGATTGCACTTTGGTTTGTCACGCAACAACTCGCTCGTTATCTTTCTTGTGAGCTTATCGGTACGAGCTAGAGTTTCAACATTTTTAAAGATGTTTTTGGTGCACTCGGTCGAGGTTATGGTACACATCGAATCCGGTTTTTCAAGGTTGAAATATAAAGAGTAAGAGCTTATTTCAAAGGGAGCCTAGACTACATTTGAAGAATTGCATAGCTATGGTTTTCTAAAGAAATCAAGGGGAGAAGAACTGAAGATCTTTCGAGAAGGGTGATTCCTTTACAAAACTATAGGGGGAGATTGTTAGGACACAAAATGTCCTAATTATATGATAGTTTTGTAAAGGTTAATAATTGTAATATGGGCTTGGGTATAAGAATTATGGGCTTGGGCTTAAAGGTGTAATAGGTAGGTATATATAGGATGTGTGTCTGTGTAATTAGGGTTAATGCAATCATTTCACAATGTGATCCAAGGTGTAAGTGTGTGTAATCATTGTCTCATTTTTTTGCAAATAATGTGCTTACTGAGTCATTCTGTCTAGCGTTTGATCTTGTTTCCTGTAATTCCATATTTCAAACGATTTTAATGACTTCTGAACAATTCAGTTCAGAACTCGTTCTTAAAAGCATGACTTCTGATCGCCTCAGATCAGAACTCAGACTTCATTTTATTGACTTCTTATTACTTCAGATCAGAACTCGGACTTCATTTTATGACTTCTGATCATCTCAGATCAGGACTTGTTCTTAAAGGCTTTGACTTCTAAACACCTTAGTTTAGAGCTCGTACATCACTGTTTACTAAATTGTTCTACTCGATGCATGAAAGAAATGTTAGGACTTATATTGTTTCTATGGTCAATCCAGAACCGGAAGGACCTACCCATGAAACACATCCCTTATAGAAAACAGTGAGGGGTCTAGATTGATAGATGAGTTTGGAGAGAAAAGAATATGGTGAGGCCGTGACAGGACTTAAAAGAAATATTGGTCCTTACCAAAACGAGTCAGTTATCCGGGTAACCACACAATCTATTCATTCTCGTTCTTTGGAGATGAATATTGAAACATACATGGACCCAGTGTCGATAACTCGTGTCACCCCACCTAGCCACTCAAGAATCTCACAACAGATGCTTGTTTCATATATTCACGGAGGTTTAGCACATAATCTATCTATTCCTCACTCGGAGGTCTTAGATATTGAAAAAGGAAGACATCCGCTCCGGTCTCCGAACTTCATATTCTAATCACTGTGTCGATTGATTTTTTAACTTGAGTCCCAAGTTAAATCAATTTTTGAGCCTAACAGATAAAATTTATTTCTTTCACACATGCACGAGTCTTTGTGATTCCCATTGCATATCTTCGTGATATTGCCGGAACAGTTTGAGAAGTAATTTTTAATATTTTACTTCAGTGATAACTGGAAGTCCTATCAGAGATACCCCATTGCCAACTCTGAACATAGGCCACACAATTTTTTAAATTGTTGTGATAACAGTTACTAACGTGTTTCTGTGTTAGATTTTTACCCCATGTTGGTTACTAAAATGTTTTATCTGGATTTTTTTGCTACTCGTCACTATTGTCTTTGAACATACATGATGCTCCGGATGCTCCTACTCATCATGAGGGGGAGAAAAGGTACAGATTCAAAGACACCAAATATCAACTTGAGGGGGAGTTAGCAAAAGCCGAGGGGGAGTTAGCAAAAGCCGAGGGGGAGTAACTGTTGACCGATTTTTCCCGAATGATTGATCTATTCCGAGATCCAAAGAGTTTCAAAGTGCATACAAGTGATCAAAGTGCTTACAAGTAATCAACTATTCTCATTCCTTATCAAGTGGTGTTCGCTTCAAATTATTTCCTCCATCGAGCATATTGGTTCTACAGGTTCTTTTAAAGCAGAAATCAAATTCAAGAGATTTATTCAAGGGGGAGCGTCGAAAGACATGAAGACAAGCAACACCGAAGTGTTTCAAAGATTCAAAAGGAAGAGAAGATCGAGACTTGAAGGTTTCAAGACCGATTTTTATTTATATATCTTTAGGGGGAGATTGTTAGGACCATAAATGTCCTACATATTAGAAAGATATATAAATATTTATATAGAGCTTAATTAGAATAATTTGTTAGACAACCTAGGGGGGGTAAGGTTGTATTTTAAATCTTTTACTTTCAAAAATTCTTTTACAAATAAATACAGTACAGAAACAGTATAAATAAATCAGAGTATACAAATAATAACGAAGAGTGTAAATATAAACAAATACACAGAGATTATATAAATAAATATAAATGCAAAGCAGTTTATATAAACAAATATAATAAAGCACAGCGGAATAAATAAAGAGATAAAGGTAAGAGATACTTGACACGGAGATTTACTGATTTACCACCAACTGTGATAAACCAGCAGCCGAGACACTTCCCGACACGATCCAATAAATGTATTCTTTACGGTAGAATACAAACCAAATACAGAGCAAAGTAAACGGTTCTCTAAGCCTCAGCTTATTGAGATGTACAGGATCACACACCCGTTATTCAAATACTTACAAGAGGAGTATAACTCACAATGGGTAATCACTCTTGTATAATATCTCACACTTGGATATTTTATAAAAAAGGTTTTATAAAATATATATATTATAAATGAGAGAGATCAGATGAGCAGTGATGGTGTTGGTTGTATCTGTATTGTCTATCTTTTCTTCTCCACCATCGCATGCATTTATATAGCAGCTCTTCCAACGGATACATGCATTCGCGGTATACCGCCAAATGCACGCGGTATACCGTGCAGTAAAAAGTACACTGTCAGAAGAGAAAGTCAACCCTGCAAAACAAACGTAAACTTGTACCCGCGGTATACCGGCTAAACATCGCGGTATACCGCCCAACTGTACCCGCGGTATACCTGCTAAACACCGCGGTATACCTGCGTCAGAAAAAAGTACGACCAATCAATCAGAGGTAACATCAAGCCGCCGCGGTATACCTGCTGAACCTCGCGGTATACCTGCGTCAGAAAAAGCAAAATCTTGCTAGATCTTCTAAAAAAAAACTTTATTTAAATAAATTATTTATTGGGTTTTTAGAAATATCCAAGTGGTATATTATTTTAGGGTGTTTATCATTATAAATTATAAACACTAATGACAACGTAAATCTTCCGTCTTGAACTCTTCAGATAAAATCTTCGTGTTCTTCAAGAACTGTACACTTGGATAGGATTGTTAGATAAACAATAATACGGTGTGTTTGTAATCATCAAAATAAATATATATAAATATATAGAGATGTGGTACACTTGCACCAACAATCTCCCCCTTTTTGATGATGACAAACACAACCGCTAAGCAAGAGCATATGCGGTTTCTCTCCCCCGTTTGTCGAAGCAAAAAGGGTTAAGAAAGACGGTATGCTCCCCCTCGAGAGATGCTCCCCCTCAAAATATGCATATATTTGAGGTAGCATAAACTCATGGGTAAAAGAGCTAAAACGCTCCCCCTCAAATTAATAACGATATCAATTTGATTTTATAAAATTTGAGGGATAAAATAAGCATAATAAAAGACATGAAACAAAATAACCAAAAAGAAACACTTGCACCAAAAAGGATCTTAAGGCTTCGATTTTCGGTTAATTTTATGTGATAAAAAAAATCACCACGTATTATGACCTCGTCAGGTAACCACGTATTATAACCTCGGCAGGTAACCACGTATTATAACCTCGGCAGGTAACCACGTATTATAACCTCGGCAGGTAACCACGTATTATAACCTCGGCAGGTAACCACGTATTATAACCTCGGCAGGTAACCACGTATTATAACCTCGGCAGGTAACCACGTATTATAACCTCGGCAGGTAACCACGTATTATAACCTCGTCAGGAAACACGTATTATATCCTCGTCAGGAAGCACGTATTGTATCCTCGCCAGGAAACCACGTATTATATCCTCGTCAGGAAACACGTATTATATCCTCGTCAGGAAACACCTACAAAAGGCAAAGAAAATATTTCGTGGTACCCTTTTCTTATGGGTCCTTTTAACAGTTAGTATAAAACATAAACTGCAAAAAATATGTTGTCGACATAAAACAAAACACGACAAACATACAAAGCCATATAAATGGTTTAAAACCACAAACGCATCCCACCGGGATTATCAACATTAAACATTCCTTTCGGAATCCATTTTCTAACCATTTTAATTTTACGATCGTATTTGTCATACACATAAAATGAAGCATTTATATTCGCATTAGGTCTAGAAAAATTATCGTTATACATGCGAGCATACGATTTCCTCCCATAATTCACATTTTTCATTTTTGACATATATGGGGGTTTTCTTGTATCAACTTTAGGAGATGCAAAAAATCTTTTAATGGGTTTACACGAACATTTATCAACACATGTATCGGAACCAATGCCTTTACGACAATTTATACGATTAGGCATATTTAGCATTTTAAGCACTTTATCATTGCTATTTTGAAAAGCATTTGCTAATAAATTATCTTTCTCATGCGATTTACATTTTTCTTTTAAACAAGCAATTTCATCTTCAAGAATATTGCATTTACCACATACAACTTTTTCACATGTTATTTTCTCTAAACATGCAATTTTATCATTTAAGACAATGCAAGATTTGCAAACAATATTTTCGCATGCTTTCTTTTCTAAAGTGATAACTTTATCATTTAACTCATTTTTGATTTTATTATCACATGCAATGGTTTGTTTACAATTATTCAACTCATTTTGACATAATAATAATTCTTCTTTTAATTTAGCATTCTCATTTTTATAACTATTTACGAGAACAATCAATTTTTGAAAAGAGACATTTAACATATCAATATCATCATCGTTATCACTACAACTAGAATAACTTGAGTATGAAGTACATACCTCTTTCTCGCAGTCGACGATGAGACACGTTTCTTCATTTCTTTGATCTCGGGTTTCGTCTCTCTTTTCTTTTGAGTTTCCACCATAGGTGATGTTCAAGTTCTCCCAAATATCACGAGCAGTTTCAAAGAGATAAACACGCTCAATATCATCGTTAGTAAGAACCGAAAAGAGAAAATTTTTGGCTTCATAATTTAAACAATAATTAGCCTCATCCTCGTCGGACCATTCCGAGCTAGGTTTTTCAACAACTTTGTTGTTTTGAAATTTTGTGGGTTTGAAATTTCCTTTAATAATAATATCCCAAATTTTTTGATTTATCCCACGAACATAACGTTCAAAAGAATTTGCCCAAAGATCAAAATTTTCGAAATCAATAAGAAGAGATTTAGAAAACCAAGCATTTTGTTGAGCCATAACAAAAACGGATTTTAAAAAATTAAATAGACGATTTTTGAAAGCCCTGCTCTGATACCAAATGTTAGACAACCTAGGGAGGGTAAGGTTGTATTTTAAATCTTTTACTTTCAAAAATTCTTTTACAAATAAATACAGTACAGAAACAGTATAAATAAATCAGAGTATACAAATAATAACGAAGAGTGTAAATATAAACAAATACACAGAGATTATATAAATAAATATAAATGCAAAGCAGTTTATATAAACAAATATAATAAAGCACAGCGGAATAAATAAAGAGATAAAGGTAAGAGATACTTGACACGGAGATTTACTGATTTACCACCAACTGTGATAAACCAGCAGCCGAGACACTTCCCGACACGATCCAATAAATGTATTCTTTACGGTAGAATACAAACCAAATACAGAGCAAAGTAAACGGTTCTCTAAGCCTCAGCTTATTGAGATGTACAGGATCACACACCCGTTATTCAAATACTTACAAGAGGAGTATAACTCACAATGGGTAATCACTCTTGTATAATATCTCACACTTGGATATTTTATAAAAAAGGTTTTATAAAATATATATATTATAAATGAGAGAGATCAGATGAGCAGTGATGGTGTTGGTTGTATCTGTATTGTCTATCTTTTCTTCTCCACCATCGCATGCATTTATATAGCAGCTCTTCCAACGGATACATGCATTCGCGGTATACCGCCAAATGCACGCGGTATACCGTGCAGTAAAAAGTACACTGTCAGAAGAGAAAGTCAACCCTGCAAAACAAACGTAAACTTGTACCCGCGGTATACCGGCTAAACATCGCGGTATACCGCCCAACTGTACCCGCGGTATACCTGCTAAACACCGCGGTATACCTGCGTCAGAAAAAAGTACGACCAATCAATCAGAGGTAACATCAAGCCGCCGCGGTATACCTGCTGAACCTCGCGGTATACCTGCGTCAGAAAAAGCAAAATCTTGCTAGATCTTCTAAAAAAAAAACTTTATTTAAATAAATTATTTATTGGGTTTTTAGAAATATCCAAGTGGTATATTATTTTAGGGTGTTTATCATTATAAATTATAAACACTAATGACAACGTAAATCTTCCGTCTTGAACTCTTCAGATAAAATCTTCGTGTTCTTCAAGAACTGTACACTTGGATAGGATTGTTAGATAAACAATAATACGGTGTGTTTGTAATCATCAAAATAAATATATATAAATATATAGAGATGTGGTACACTTGCACCAACATAATTAATTATTGTATAAGCCCTTAATTGTGTTATTTGGGCTTAATTGCTTAATGGGCTTAGGCCTTGTTTGTTTAAGGCCTAAGTATATAAGGTTTAGTTAACCTTTAGTTTTAGGTTGGCCCTTGATTAGCAATTGATTAGCATTCCTAGAGATTCATTAGAGAGATTATTGTTTTAGAAATCGTTCCGTTACTTTGATTGTAATATTCTCTGAACAATACTTTGAATGAATACGAGAGGGATGACAAGTTGAAATCATCAATTGTTCTTGTTATTTCTTAATGATTCGTTGTTACCTGATCAAACTGGGATTCACAAGATCCATTCTCTATCTAGGGTAATTGTTAGTACACAAATGTATTCAAGATTTAGGACTAATTGTAATTAGTCAAAGTCAACAAAATAGCTAGTGTTGGTCAAAGGCATAAATACCCAATTGTTAGGGTTTTGTGAAGTGAGGTCATTTGAGAATAGCTACCAAGTGTATGTGTGTGAAAATAGAGAGTGGCCTCCAAGAAAGAGAATTAGGGTTCTTCACTCATATCTTTGAATCTCTCTCAATCTATTGAATCTTATTGTTAATCATTGTTATCTGATTACTCTCAATTGGTATCAGAGCCAAACAGAGGTGAATTTGTGCATCATTCAGAAATTTTTATCAATTTTTAAGAAATTGATGAGTTTTTGAGGTTTTTATGATTTTATTGAATTTTTTCAGAAAATAGGAATTTGTTTTGTGTTTTGATTCAATCTGTTTGTATATCCTGTTTGAATCATGTTTTTGAAACAAATGTTACAATTTCAGATTGAATTTTAAGCTTAAAATCAATTTTTTTGAAAATTTTGAAATGAACAGTGGGTTATCTCATGTTCATCGAAGATGCAGATGGTGATTTTATTCAATTCTGTTGTTTGATCATTTATGTTGTTACAGATAGGTTTGATTTTCGATTGCAAATTGATTCCATTTTTCAGAATCGAATTTAACAACAAATCTGTGATCGAGAAAGTTTTTTTTTTGTTTCAACAAAATGGTGTTCTTCGTGGTTTATTGATGTTGATCGATCTCGTGTGTTGTTGAAGTTACTTCGAGTTTGTTGTCACAGATCTGTTTTTATAGAAAATTAGAGCATTTTACAACTTTCAGATTTAAAAATCGTTGAGAAACAAGCAAAATCAGTGAGTTAAAATCGTCACCGGAATCTGGGTTTCATCGCCTGAATCTGCTTCTCTCGCCAGAAAAACGTGAAAACACGGCGGAGTTCGTCGTTATCGCAACTTGGTTTGTTTATCGCAACTCAAGTGTTTCTTGTCGCAACCAAACCTTATCGCAAGTGATTTCATTTTTTGTCGCAACATTCTTATCGCAACTGTATATCGCAACCACCTTGTCGCAATCCGCCGGAAAAACGATTTCGCCGGAAGCTCGCCGGAATCTGGAAAATCTCGCCGGAGCCAGATCTTATCGCAACGTGATTGTTACCGCAACTTTCTTATCGCAACCAAACCTTATCGCAAGACTCAATTGCGATAACCATCTTGTCGCAACTCACTTCGTCGGAAAACCGAGTTTCATGCCGGAAAACAACACATCGACGGGAATATTGGTTTTGGTTGCATGCTTGTGATTTTATCATGCAAATGGATTGCTTTGTGATCTGAAAGCATTAAGAAACCGAAATAAACCTGATTTGGACGTAAAAAAGCAAAGAAAACCGAATTAGAAAGTCCACAGATCGCTGTTGGGTTGATGATGAACATTGAATTAACGGAATTCCATTAGTTCCGTTAGTTTTTGTTACAAAAGTGGTCCTTTACGTTACGTCCGTTAGTTGGTCCGTTAGTTTGTTAGTTCTGTTAGTTTTATTACTGTTTTAGTCCTTCCGTTAGATTTCTAGGTTAAGTCCGTTAGTTAGTTTAAGAGTCTGTCACTTTCAGTCCCTTGAGTCTTATGTTTCTGTGTTCGTCATTTTCGGTCCCTGGAGTTTTTGTCCTTATGGTTTAAGTTTTATATTTTTTCAGTTTTAGTCCCTCGAGTTTTAACTTTAGGATTTTGTCACTTTTAGTCCTTATTTTTTGTCAAGTTTTAGTGTTTTACATTTTTAGTCCTTGTTTATCGTTTTAGTTTCGTAAGTTGTCAGTTTTAGTTCTTATTCTTCATTATTTTTCATTTTTCGTCGATTTTATCAGTTTTTGTCTGCTTTTAACCATAACTGATATATTTTTCTCGTGTTTTGCAGGTTTATCGATTTAAAGTCCAGTTTTCCGCATTAACTTTTTGAAATTATTTTTTGGAGACAAATTTACAATTTGTTTTGAAAATTTTTCTGACTTTAATCGATCTTTTTTTCTCTTATCATTCAAGCGCACAAATTCTACTTCTCACGAAGTATTTGTTAACGATCCTATATTTTTCAGTATTTCAGGTAACAATGACTTATTTTAGTTCTGAGGAATATCTATTTTTTCTTACGAAATTACCTGTTTATACAAAGGATAAAATTGATGCTTTGGTAAGCAAGGTTAAAAAATATGATCTAAAATCAAGAGAGATTGATGATACGAGAAAGTGGCTTACATATCAACGTGATAAGGATCAAAAGGAAAGAAAAGAGTCAGAAGATTTGCTGAAAGAAAAGATCTGTACATTACAGAAAACTAATCAAGATCTCCAAAAACAATTTTCTGATCTGAAATCACAAGCTGATAAGAAGACATGTGATTGTGAATCTAAAGCCAGTATGATGATATCTTTAGAGGAAAAGAATACCGAGCTGACAAAGAAAATATCTGATTTTGAACAAGTGATGAGAAAGGAAAGCGAAGATATTAAAAAAGAAAGAACATTTTTTGAAAAAGAAAAGGCAAGATTTGGAAAGAAATTTTCTGAGTTTTCCAAGAAATGTTTTGAAGAAAAGAAAAGTATTGAACTTAAGTGCATAAAACTTTCAAAACAAAACTCATTTTGAAAAAGTTTTATTTTTAGAAAATGAAAAGCTTGAGAAAAAGATGTCTGAGTTTGATATTGAAAGAAAAGTTTTTGAATCAAAAAGTGTTGAGCTTTCAATGAAAATATCTAATTTGGAAAAAGAATTAGACATCGAAAGAAAAGAACATGAAAAGAAGAAAATTGAAGATTTTCAAACAAAGAGTGTGAAAGATGTCTATTCAAACGAAAGAAAGATCTTTCAGGGTGAAATCTCAAAGCTAACGAGGAAGTTGTCTGCTTTAGCAACGGAAGCTATGAAAGAGCAGAAGATCAAATCTGATCTACAGAAGGAGTTGGATTTGATTTCTCGAGAAAGGAATGTTCTGTCCGACAAGGTTCAAAAACTGGAAGCAATTAACTTCAAAGTTGAATTATCTGAACAATTTAGTACTGATATTATTGTTCAATCGTCATATGATGATTCAACTGCTTCGGAATGTTCATTTAAGACTACTTCTGGTTCAGTTCATGAACATCTTTCTTCGACAAAGTCCGTCAAATCAAGCACTCCTTCAAAGGATTAGATGCGCCCTTCTAATCTTTTCTATAACCATGCTGCTACAAGTTCAGATACTCCTGTCTTTAAGCCTGTAAAGATGGTTTGGAAAGTGAAAGGTTCTTCTCCTGAAAGAGATGCACCAAAATCATCTGTTCCTCCACCTTCGGTGAACAAGAAGAACAACGCTCCTAAAGGTAAGTCTTTTGTAAAACCTAATCCTATCTATTCTGCAAATCATTTGATTAGGTTAGCACAAAAGCAAATCTGTTGTTCTTATTGTGGAACTCATGATTTTGTTAAGAAATAAAATGTTCAGTACTGGTATGGTACTTACAATATTTCTTCAAATCAAACTGCACATAACAAGCCAGGACCCAAGTTCCGTTGGGTACCAAAATCGACTTAATCTGTTTTGAAGGTTTATCATGTGTAGTGCTGAATGCCCAATCACTACCAAACACATGATTGGAAAACAGAAGGAAGTGTGCAATTTGAAAAAGAGTATATGTGCTGAAATCATATGCATAATTTCAGGGGGAGAGATTTTAAACTTTTTAATATATTGTGTGCTTATTGATATAACTTTCTGGATGTAAATGGCTTCTAAACACTTCAGTTTAGAACCCGAGCATACCAGAGATTATGGTTTCTGAATAAATCAGTTCAGAACCCGCACTTCAACAAGTTTATGGCTTCTAAACACTTCAGTTTAGAACCCGAGCATTCAATGTGTTTGACTTCTGATCATACCAGATCAGGACTCGTTCTTAATCTTAAAAATAAAATAAAATATATATATATATATATATATATATATATAATATTAGACTTTGATTGTTTCATCTACTAATTTTGTCAAATTAAGTTCTTTGCAGATTTTGAGGGGGAACTTATCTGATTCTAAACCAGTCAATCATAATTTGAGGGGGAGCTGATACATTTAATTGTAAGTATCTTCTGAACTTGATATGAGATTTAAGCATGAAAACCCGTTCTTAAATGTTCAAACCACTTCTCTAATTCAAACAGGTTTTATAATTTTAGAAGTGTGTTTTCAAATGTTTTTCATGTATATCTTGGGTTGTGACATCATTATTTCTGACTGTGTGTTTCCAAAGATTAATACTTGTGTATTATCTTGTCTATACTTTCGAGTACTCATACACACCGGTTCAGTTTCTTTTTGACTTTGTTATTACCATGTCTCAAAACGAAACAATTTTTCGATTGTAATACTCCCGTTTGTAAGTCAAAGTTTGTTGAGCATCATACATTCATTCAGCGTGAGAACTTAAATGTTTCATTCAAAGATTGTTTATATTTGTTCATATAAACAAAATTCAATTCTTTGATACCCTAACCGTTCATGATTATCTTTCATATTTGACCTGATTGATACATTGTCAGATTCTCAAACAAGTCTTACGAATTCTGTTAGTGCTTAATTATGATTGTACCAAGTAGAGGGATCTAATATGTCATTGTGTCAAACTTATCATAGGTATATATTGTTTGCTACTTTCCTCTTTAGGTTGAGGTCATTTCTCTACACACACTAGCCACACACACAAGTATTGTATTCCAATCCATATTGTGAGCTTTTGATCATTGTATGAATATAGAGATGGCTTCCTTTGATGTTATTATAGATTGATTACTTGTTCTGGGATCACAATTGGTATCAGAGCTTGTATATCACATTGATCAGATTAGGATAGTGAGGGTTTTTGCAAAAGTTGAGTGTTCTTCATATTTTTTCATCTTTTTGGTTGATTTTAGCTATTAGAGTTCTTCTAATGGATTAGAATCGATCAAGGGTTGTTATTAGACTAGTCCTGAGTGTTTTTATTCCACAAAATCACTAGGTTTGAAGCTCAGATTGTGCATTTTCCCATTTTCGGACTTTTGTATTTCTGCACTCTGTTTTGCAAAGAAAAACCACTTTTTGTTGGTTTTTTGGACAAAACACGAAGCATTAAAGTTTCTCAGAATAGTGTCACGAACCTGCGTACCAAATTTCAGCCTTATCCGATTAGTTTTGAAGATTCGACTCAAGAACACATTGAATCTTCATAACTATCGCAACCATCGAAGTCTCATAACTATCGCAAGTGTGAACAATTCCATATCGCAAGAGTCACTTGCGACAAGAGTTTTATCGCAACCATCAGAGTTTGAACAGTAACTTATCGCAACCTCCTGTTGCGATAAGACCATATTTTTCTTACTGCGACAAGATTTTCTTATTGCGACAAGATTTTCTTATTGCGACAAGATTTTCCTATTGCGACAAGATTTTCTTATTGCGAAAAGTTGTGTGTTGCGATATCCGTGTATTGCAATAAGGTTTGGGCTACGACAAGGTTTGGGTTGCGACAAGCATTGGGCTGCGACAAGACAGTGTGTTGAGACAAAAGTTTGTGTAATCACTATTTCCTAATCAGATTAAAAAGATATTAAAAGATCAACGACAAGTAATCTAAACACGACTGCCAGAGATATTTTGACCATAGGTTCAAAATAAAAACCGCCAGTTCTATTCCCTAAAGACTTTAAAATATGGAAAGACAGATTTCTTGACTATGTGGAACGACAAGAAAATGGGGCTCTAATCCATGATTCCTTGATAAACGGGGTACAAGGAGAAGTTCGTGAAACAGACCCAGATGGCAACGTAAGAGTTCTTGAACCAAAGGACTATGTCGGTCAACATTTGTTGAGACACAAAGCCGATAAAGCGGCTAGGTCACTAGTTATGAAAGCCTTAACCAATAACATATATCGGAAGGTTGACAGTTTGAGTGAAACAGGGAAAGGAATTTTTGATGAGCTGATCAAGTTGTATTAAGGTTCAGAAGTGGAAAATCAAATGTGAGTCTCAAACATCATCAACAAATATGAGAATTTCAAACAGAAGGATGGTGAGAGTCTAGACGATGCATATGACCGTTTCACAACCATCCTAAATGAACTCAGCAGTTACAAGATATCGAAATCCATCATCGAGACTAATGTGAAGTTCTTAAGCGTGCTTTAGCCCGAATGGAAGAAGTATGCTCATAGAATGAAACAAAATTCTAGACTGGATTCTCTTCCTCTACAACAGATGTTTGAAACATTAAAGCAAGATGAGGATGATGCTGATCTGAAAAAGAAGAAGCTGATGAAAAAGGAAAAGAAGGATAAGAAGGAAAAGAAGACAGCGGGGTCTGAGAAGAAAGAAGATGAGGATGAGCTTGAGAGTGAACCGTTAGCTTTGGTGTCAAGAAAGTATGCTGAAAAAGGTAAGAGTGTTCAGAGACAAGAATATGGGATAGACCAGGATGATTTGTATGAGGCGGAAAATTTAAGACATGCAATGATACTTCTAACCAAGACCTTTTAGCACAGATTTGTAAAAACTCCTGGATCCAACAACCAACGTTACTCATCTGGTTCTAAAAACTTTGAGCACAAGAACCGGATTGAGTCAAAGAAACAGTTTGATGATCACAAGGAAGATGGTAAAAGGTCAGAGGTGAAGAAGTTTGGTGAAAGAAATGATGAAGAGCAAAAGTGTTACAATTGTGGGAAGTCCGGTCATTTCTCCAAAGAGTGCTGGAAACCGAAGGTAAGGGATTCCGACTACTACAAGAAGAAAGCGTTGTTGGCAGAGCAAAAGGATTCTGGAATTGAACTTCTGGTGGAGGAAGAGTATTGGTTGGATCAAACTGATGATGAAGGTGAGGAGGAGACAACTGCTTTAGCAAAGATGTGCCTAATGAGCAGAGAAGGTGAGGATTCAGAGGCTGATGCGGCGCCTGAGACAAATGAGGTAGATCTCTGCACTTAATCACTATGATAATCAGTTTAAAGTCTTCCAATTAAAAATAGATGAACAAAGTGAGAAACTCAAAAATACGCATAAAACAATAGAATCTCAAAGAAAGGCAATCACTAACCATAACAAGTTAAATGATGAGTTGAATAAGGAACGAGTTGAGATCGAACAATCTCGAACTTATTTCCGAAAAAGAATGGATGAAATGGAAGAAAAGGTAAGAATTTCTGAAAATAGGAAGAATGAGCTTGAACAAATGTTGCGATCTTATAAAGATATTAACAACGAATTGACTGAAAAGGCAAGTGATCTGGAAGCGAAGCTGTACAAACTTGGTCAATGTGAACAACCCATTTTCCTAAACACTCCAAAGAATTTCAGATATTACAACTCGAAATGGGGTGTGGGATATGACAATCCTCATTATTTGGAAAATGCTTTGAAAAAGGCACATTGTCTATACAAGTTTCAATGGCTTAAGCTTTTAACCATAGAACCCAAATACAGAATCAAATGGCTTAATGAGGAAGAACAAGGGGTTGAGGAAGAGATCAAAAGAAAGACAACTGTAACCATGCAACTTCCTTTTCATTATGATTCGGCCAATAGGAAGGCACTGCTTTGGAATGGGAAACAAACCTTGCCTAATGACTATTTTCAAAGCTATATTGTTGAGCCACCAAAGGGAACTATATCAAAACCCGTTTTTGAAGGAAAAACATATTATCCTCCTTTAGTACTCGAACAAAAGCTTGTCGATCTTGAGTTGAATATTAAAAGCAAAATTGAAGAACTCAGAAATGACGATCAACTCGCTTTTGATATTGAAAAGGAAGTTATGTTAACTGTGTTGATAAATAGCAAGAGAGATAAGTCTGAAAAGGTTGTTTCGGAATCGTCAACAAAAAGCTTTGAAGAAAAGAAATCTCTTGAACTTAGATGCTTGAATCTTTCAAAACAAGTCTCCGATTTTCAGAAAATGTTATTTCTTGAAAAAGATCAAATTGAGAAAGAAAGAGAGAGATTTAAGTTCGAAAGAAAATCTTTTGAATCTGAAAATGTTATATTTTCAAAGAAAATATCTGATTTAGAAAACATTTTGATCAAAGAGAGAAAATATTTTGAGACTAATAGAGAGTACTTTCAAAATGAAATCTCAAGACTTATGGGAAGATTGTCAACTTTATCCACTGAAGCTATGACAGAGTTTGCGAGCAAACTTTCCTCTGATTCAGATGCTTCCTCATGCAAAGCCTTCATGGGCAATACTATTTACAGAAGCATGACCGTGGATGACTTTGATGATTTTGGTCCTATTGATCTTGAGGAGCAACCTGTTAATGAAAACTCTTGTGATATCTTCCATAACTCTTCTTCCGATGACATTAAGGTTGATTGTGTTATTGACATTCCTTGTGATGGGAAGGGTAAGAAATCACAACAAAAAGATGTTCAATTTGATTTTGGTGCTAAACTTCCAGATCATTCTGATTTTTTGATCAAGGAAGAGGAACCCGAGAAGAATTTCTTCGAATGGGAATCTTCTAAAACCGTTGAGAAAAAGAAAAAGAAAAAGAAAAAGAAGAAAAATAAGCGCAAATCTAAATCTTCTCGAGCTCAAAATTCCTACGCTTACGATTCTTATTTTGATGCCATTTCAGATTTTTATTTAAGAAACAACTCACGGTTAGAGTGGAGAATAAAGGAGTCCACACAGGATGTGGCCCAGAGAAAATCATCTACTGTCGCTTTTAATTCCAAGAAAAACACTTTTGTTTCTACTGTTAGTAATCGTGTTGCTTCCAACAAACAAAAACTTGTTATTCCTTACAAGATTTCTTCAATGCAACAACTGATTAATTTAGCACATGATCAAATTTGTTGTTCTTCATGCGGTGTAGATGATTTTATCTGCAAGTCTGATTATTCTTCATGGTTTGGTTATAATTTCTATGGTTCTAATCGTTTTTACTCAAATAGATATTATAACCACAACTTTTCAAAGAAACATGCCAACCCAAAACCTGTTAATTCTCCTAACCCGAAAGGACCCAATTGGCAATGGGTACCTAAAACTATTTAAATTCCATTTTGCAACTCCGTCATGTGTGGTATTTGGATTCTGGTTGCTCAAAACACATGACAGGTAGAAAGGAGCTGTTGAGCAACTTTGTGGAAAAAGATGGAGGGAAAGTTAAATTTGGGAATGATCAGTACTCTCCAATCTTGGGTTATGGAGATATAGTAACAGACAACGTTAGGATCACCAAAGTGAATTATGTTGAAGGCTTAGGACATAACTTGTTTAGTATAGGTCAGTTTTGTGACAAAGACCTAGAAGTCCATTTCAAAAAGACTCGGTGAGCAGTTCTAACCGACGAAGGGAATGAACTTCTAGTTGGTTCTAGAAAGTCAAATCTATACACTACTGACCTATCAAAGCTAAAGCCGAAGAATGACGTGTGTCTGTTGTCTAAAGCAACAATGGAAAAGAGTTGGTTATGGCATAGACGACTATCTCATCTCAATTTTTGTTACATACAAAAGCTTATGTTGGGTGATTTAGTTATAGGTCTACCGGTTCTGCAGTTTGAGAAAGACAACTTCTGTACTGCTTGTGAGAAAGGGAAGATAAAGCGAGCTCCTCACCCACCAAAACCCGAACCCAGCACACACAAACCTTTGGAAATCCTTCATATGGATCTCTGTGGTCCGATGAAGACTCAGAGCATCAGTGCCAAACGATACGTGTTAGTCATTGTCGATGATTATTCGAGATACACTTGGGTCAAATTTCTACGATCAAAAGACGAAACCTCTGACTTGATCATCTCGTTAATCAAACAGCTTCAAGTGAATCGTCAACAAAAGTTCAGACTGTTAGGTAAAATAACGGGACAGAGTTCAAGAACAAGACTCTTGATGATTTCTTTAAATCATTAGGAATATCTCATCAATATTCTGTGGCTAGAACACCTCAGCAGAACGGAGTCGTTGAAAGATGGAACCGCACACTTGTTGAAGCCGCCAGAACGATGTTGTCCTATGCTGATCTATCTCTGTTTCTGTGGGCCGAAGCTGTTTCTACGACATGCTATACACAAAACCGTTCTATTATCCATCGTCGGTTTGGTAAAACTCCATATGAACTGATTAATAATAGAAAACCTGTAATACACTACTTTCGTGTTTTTGGATGCAGGTGTGTTGTGCTGAACGACAAGGATAACTTGAACAAATTCAGTCCAAAGGGTATTGAGGGCGTTTTCATCGGATACTCGCTCACGTCAAAAGCGTACAGAGTCTATCTCAAGTCTTCTAGAACTGTGAAGGAAAGCATAAACGTCAGATTCGACGAAACTGAAGACATGGCTTCTGTGCAAAATAGTACAGAACCCGCAATATCAGGAATTATAGCATCTGGACAAAATTTTCCAATGATGACTAGATCTTCAAACAAGAATCAAGATTCATCTTCTAACTCTAAACCTAATGATCTTGATTTATTGTTTGAATATTTTTATGATGATTATTTTGGTAATGATAAACTTTCTTCATCTATCACTAACAGGAGTAATGTTGCCACACCACCAGCTAATGCTACATTGTCAGGGCCTTCACCGGTACTGACTACTCCTACAACTGGTGCAACAACTCCTGCATCGTCTTCAAGTAACACACATATGGCATCTCCACAAGCAATACAACGTGTATCCACGAATGGTGCTTCTTCGTCAGGTACAACTTCTAACGCCAATGGTGTGGACTCTGCAACTCAACCTGAGTCGTCTTCTGAAGCGGATTCGGAGGCAGTTCGTGTTGACTCTTCTGTCAATGAACCAGCCCCACAACCGGAACCAACCTTGACAATAGAGTTGAATTTTGATAAAGATCCTACCTTAGTGGATCCCAATGAAGGTGTTGTATCTCTCCTCCCACATTCTACAAGATGGACTAAGAGTCACCCCATTGAATAAGTCATTGGTGACGTCTCCGAACATGTAAAGACAAGATCTGCAACGGCTAACGAAGTCCTTTACGCGCTCTTTCTAAGTCAAGTTGAGCCTACAACAGTTCGACAAGCCTTAGAAGATCCGGATTGGATCATTGCCATGCAAGATGAGCTGAATTATTTTGAAGCATTGAACGTGTGGAGACTAGTTCCTACACCCAAGGGTAAAACGGTAATTGGTACAAAGTGGGTCCTGAAGAATAAGAAAGATAAAGATGGGATTATTGTGAGAAACAAAGCACGCCTTGTAGCAAAAGGGTATAGGCAACAAGAGGGAATCGACTACGATGAGACGTATGCACTGGTAGCTCGCTTAGAGGCAATCCGTATGTTTCTTTCATTTGCCGCATTCAGAAACTTCACTATCTATCAAATGGACGTGAAGACTGCTTTCTTGAACGGTATGTTGAAGGAAAAGTATATGTTTCTCAACCGGAGGGTTTTGTGGACAAAGATAAACCAGATCACGTCTAAATTCTTGACAAAGCTCTATATGGTCTAAAGCAAGCCCCTCGAGCCTGGTACGAAATCTTAACTACCTACCTACTTGGTGCTGGCTTTCGAAAAGGTAAAATCGACACAACTCTCTTAACTCTGCATAAAAATGGTGAGATCCTTCTGGTACAAATTTACGTTGATGATATTATATTTGGTTCAACTGACCCTGGATTGTGTACTTGGTTTTCGGGCATTATGATGACTTGATTCCAGATGAGTATGATGGGAGAGATTAATTTCTTTCTTGGATTACAAGTCAAGCAATTCTCAACAGGTATCTTCATCAACCAATCAAAGTATGTGTTTGACATTTTGAAGAAATTCAAGATTGAAAATTGTACCTCAATTGGTACACCTATGGCTCCTGGATCTAAAATTGGTCCGGATCTACATGGTGTAGATGTAGATGTTAAGAATTACAGAGGGATGATAGGCTCTTTAATGTACCTTACGGCAAGTCGTCCAGATATAGTGTTTTCGAGTTATTTATGTGCAAGATTTCAGGCACAACCAAAGGAATCAGATCTTGGTGCTGTTAAAAGGATCTTTCGATATTTGAAGGGGACACCGTAGCTTGGTCTGTGGTACCCAAAGGGAACGGGATTCGAACTCACTGCATATTCTGATGCGGATCATGGAGGTAGTATGCTAGACCGGAAGAGCACATCTGGTCATGTGCAGTTTTTGGGGGACAAACTAGTAAGTTGGTCTTCAAGGAAATAGAACTGTGTTTCTACATCAACTGCGGAGGCAGAATATGTTGCCGCTGCCAGTTGTTGTTCACAGGTTCTGTGGATGAAGACTCAACTGATGGACTACGACTTCAAGTATGAGAAGATCCCCATATACTGTGATAGAAAGAGTGCAATTGCCATATCAGCTAACCCAGTCCAGCATACAAAGACCAAACACATCGACATCATGTATCATTTTATTAAAGATCATGTCGAAAAAGGTACGATTGAATTATACTTTGTCACAACTGAGTACCAACTTGCCAATCTCTTTACGAAAGCCTTGGATGAAAAACGATTTAATTTCTTAGTATCCAAGCTCGACATGTTGAACATGAAAGTTTAATATTCTATATTGATCATATAATGGATAGAAATATGTGTATTTCAAACTAGTTATTTCTATCTAGATTGATACATTCAAATTTTCATCACATTCTATTCTCAATATAAGATATTTTATTTTCATGTCTTTGTTGTTTTTCATTGTTTATTCTTTTTGCCACTTTATATTCTTGTTATGATACTTGTGTCTGCATAAGGTGTGTTCATAGTCTCAGGGGGAGTACAATATATAAAATGTATGCACAAGATTAGGGGGAGTGTGCATATCTGACATAACTTGTAAGTGTTGATTTCATGTGCTTGCTACCTGAAGACCACAAGGTATGTTCTCTAATTTGTTTTATCCACAAACTCTTAAATGATGAAAATCAAATTTTCAAAAACATACTTGCATCATTTAAGGGGGAGTGAAAATATTTCAAATACCTTGTGTGCTTAATCAATTGGAAGTTGGACATCTTCCAATGTGATATAATATTTTAAAATTTTATCTGAAAAATGTCCAAGTTTCACTGTTATCGCAACCTTCTCTTGCGATATGACAGTGAACAGTGTTTTATCGCAACCTTCTATTGCGATAAAACCAAGTGTGATTCTTATCGCAACCATGCATTGCGATAAGACCAGGGGAACAGTATCTTGTCGCAACCTTCTGTTGCGATAAGACTGATAGGTTATCGCAACTTGTTCCTTGTGACAACCTGACACGTGGCAGGTCAAACTTTGGACCAATCACATTGTGCCACATGTCACGAAATTCAAAATCGTATATATAGCAGAGTGGGTTTCCAACTTGTCTCATCTCAAAACCCTTCTTCTCTCTCCAAAACTGCTACTGTGCATTTTGATCTTCGAGACGTTTTTGTGAATTTCTGTTCCATGCATTCTACTCAGATCTACATCGAGGTACTGATTCTAAATTCTCAGTCGATTTCATCCAGTAAATCGCATGTTACATTCAACTTTAGGGTTTTAGGGTCGTATTCTTTAATTTCTGTGATTTAATCTATGTGTTTGTGTGTTTGTGTTGTTAGAAGTCTTAGGGTTTCACTATCGAGATGATTGCGAGCCTAGTAGTGTGAGTTTTAACATGTTTTGAGCGAAAAAGCATAAATCTGGGTTGAATACTTAGCTTTTATTCAGTATTCATACTTGTCGCAACCAACCCATCTTCAAATCTTCAAAACTTTCGCAATGGTCTTTGTTCATCCTTATCGCAATCAATGTGTTGCGATAACTTCTTGTCACACACTTCACGTTGTGATAACTCTTTGCTTGCGATAAGCTTCTGGTGTGGGTTGTGATAAGCCCAACACTTAGGGTATTTTTTTGAAAAAAATTTCAAAGCAAAATCAACTTTGGCACTGTACTAAACTGTTAAGTGGTTCAGATGGCTCAACATGATGGGAACTCTTCGGATGAGAACACCATCATCCGTTCACATCGTTCATCCCACCCGTCCGTCAATGCTCGTGACCGGGATGAAGAAATTTTTCCGAGGGAGAATTTTCTGAGATTTGATGATAACAACCATCATCTAGATCTAGCGGTTCCCTTCGACTATCAGATAATCATAGAGATCATCCGCGGCCATCCTCTACGAACCGCGCTTACCAGAGTCGAGCTTGTACCGACCATTTATCTTCAACAATTCTGGGGTACAATTCAGTTCAATCTGACTCATCGTACACCACATTTCACGGACAAAGTTGATCACTTTGACGCCCGAATCACTCTACGAGGACTCCGTCGTGCACTTAACCTTGCATATTCCGAGAACTTTGAGGATCCGGTTCCCGAAGAACAACTATTCGCCGATATCCGTAGTCTTGGATATCAACACCCTGACAACCATGTTCTCACCGATTCATCTCAGTTCAGACGCAACTATCTTCCAAGAGTATGGTACACACTATGCTCTATATTTAACCGCTGTATGACTTCCAAACACACAGGCTTAGACAAGACGAACCTGCCTATCCTACGGATGTTCCATGCCTTTGCATTTAACCGAAACATCGACTATGCTATCCTGCTTTGGAATGAACTGATCGAGCTAGTCGAGGACAAGGCTCGCCCAAAGAAGGACCGTACTTTCGTGCCATACCAGAGATTCTTCCAGATTCTGATTCATCAGATTATGGAAGACAATCATGAGATTCCACGACGTGCATATGCTCCACGAGGCCCAAGCCACTACATGCATTACATAAGGATGCCTAAGCACGTGGATTTTGCTCACATCGCCGTCATCCGAGAAGACGTACTCGCATATGCTGACCAACAGTCCTAGGTAGTTAGGCAGTATAGGTTAGAAAACGCATTGGTGTTCCAGCCAGAGCCGGAGGGACCTCCCCAAGATGCAAACCTACTAGGAGGTGAGGGTCAGAATGTCGAGGGGGTTCAAGAAAACGGGGTTCTTGAACAACGAGAGGTGAGGAGACCTAAAAGAAAGAGAGTCGGGAGAAGATTAAGGACTGTTGGCCATGCATCCTCTTCACGACCATCTCAACCACCACCTCAATCTCCTCCAGTAAAGATCTTTGACGACGATGTATCCTGGAACTCAGCCGATGCTGCTGCCTCATCTTCTGATGATGAGGAAGCACCAGTCTTTCCACCTTTTGATGATGATAACAACGACGATAACTCCGATCATGACCCGCTGGCCCATCTAATTCCAAGGCATATGGGTCGGAGACCACGAGTCGTGAGTTCCGATGCTGATTCCACACGGAACATCGGACTCTCTGACACTGCTACTGATGTCGCGGGGCCTTCTAATGTAAACGAAGAAGTAGAAGAAGAAGTGGAAAATGTAGTTAGTGGTGAGGAAAGAGGGAGAAAAGAATTGAGCGAAGTTGTGATAGAGTCGGACAAAGTTTTAACTCCCGACTCTCCCCAAACCGATCGAAGCCGGGTAGCCACATCTTCTACCAACGAGCGTACGTCGCCGTTGCGTATTGAACAAGCCGTGGTGGACCCAGCCATGCACAGTACAGCCCCACCAAGCCACTCATCGGTCTCTCAACAGACTGGTGTTTCATTTGCCACAGGGGAATTAGCACAAAGTCTATCGGCAACACATTCGGTGTTTGCTGGTATTGAAACAGGTAGGCTCCGGCCCTGGCCACCGACCTTCCTTCAATGCACATCGAGTCTAGGACCATTCAGAAGAACATCTTTTCCTAGGACATATATGATGGTACAACTGTAACAACCCAGTTCCCATATACACAACAAATCACATAATGTAACATAACATCGATATAACAAAAGAGATATCAAATTTCAAGTTCGGTCCCGTAGTCTTTTACAATCAAAAGAAACCATCCTACTACAAACTTTATACTAAATACATACATAACATTTAGTTATTAAGTTACAACTGCTAAACATGCCAAATTTTTCGTCATATAATCCTTCACAAAAGCCATCCATCTCTTACTCTAATTACTTGCTCTTACGCGATCCACCACCTGGAATACATATTTTTAAAACAAAAATGAGGGTTAGACCTAAGGGTCTAAGTGAGAAAAATCTTTGTTAGTTTGAAATCATTTATATAACCTTTACTTATATAAATCACACATCACTGTCAAATATATCAATTTGAACTCACACAACATATACCTTCCCTTCTCATTTCTCATTCCTCCTGGCCATATTAGTTGGTTGCAAGCCAACTAATGAATTTACAACGTTGCACAACATCTACAGCCAAACAACGCTATACGGGTTCTATAGCCAAACACACCGGTCCTAAGTCCGGCCAACGTATTATAACACATTATAATACTCATGTAAATATAATACCTCAATACATTATAATTCACATATACCATTTATATAAACACGTAATCACAATTTATCACATTCCCAAACCATACGTGTATGTATTCCAGTTAAAAATACTTTTAAATTAAAACTCACCTGTTTTTATTATTACACACGCTCACAAGCTCCTTTCAAAATGGTCTTATCTCTTACCACGACTCCACCGAATCTGAAACAATTTAATATACATACACCGCTTTACTAGCCAAACATGTAAAGCCTACTAGTTCCTGTTCTCAACTGTATTCACTGCACTTAATCCACTACCGAGACTACACAGAGTACCGGGGCTTCTCCGTACCGGGACTCCTTGGTACCGGGAGTTGACAATACCGGAAGTTAGTAATACCGGGAGTTCACTATACCGGAAGTCGACACTACCGGGAGTCGACCATACCGGGAGTCGACCATACCGGGAGTCTACCGGAACTTCCCCGGGACTCCCAAGAACACAGTCGGTTCCATTTTCACAGATTCGATTGAAAACTAATACCAAACAATAAAATCGATCTTTCTAAACCGATAGATATCTTCTACTTAGGATTACAAGCACAAAATGTAAAGGTACTTACCTCAAAATCAACTTCAACCAAATCAATCGATGTTTTCTCCGTATTTTTCCTCTTTTGCTTCTTTTCGCCTCCAAAACTCCCGCACACACACTCTTTCTATTTTAGGATAACCTGATACATCTGATACCTAGTTTGATAATATCTTAACTAAACTTACCAATTGAACCCTCAACTATTAACTAATGGCTAACACACCCTTTAACCCATGATTTTACCCAAACTTGCCCTAAACTTCCTTTATAGAGTTAAATAAATATTACGGATAGGTAAATTATCTAACGGACTTACCCGGGGTATTACATCATCTCCCCCTTAAAAGAATTCCGTCCCGGAATTCAGTTAAGCAAAAAGATGAGGGTATTTGGCTCTCATTTCCGATTCGGATTCCCATGTAGCATCCTGACCTCTATGATGCCTCCACTGAACTTTCACTTGCCTGATCTCTTTATTCTGCAGCACTTTGACTTTATGATCAACTATAGCATCCGGCTCTTCCACATAATTCAATCTTTCATCGACTTGTATTTCTGGTAGGGAGACTGACTGATCTGGAGTAACCAAACACTTTCGGAAGTTCGATACGTGAAATGCATTATGGATCCTACTCAATTCCGGTGGAAGATCTAATCGGTAAGCTACTTCACCGTTCCTTTCTGTAATTGCAAATGGTCCGATATACCTTGGGCTAAGTTTACCTTGTCTCCCAAATCGGATGACTCCCTTCCATGGAGAAACTTTTAACATTACGAAATCCCCAACTTGAAATTCCAAAGGCTTTCGACGTCGGTCAACATAGCTCTTCTGTCTATCTTGAGCCACTTTCAATCTTTCTCGGATCTGAGTAACCTTATCGGCGGTTAACTGAACTATTTCTGGCCCCGCTAACTGTTTCTCTCCCACTTCGTTCCAACACAGAGGCGTTCGGCATTTCCTACCATACAGTACTTCGAATGGTGCCGCTTGTATGCTGGAATGATAATTGTTGTTGTAAGCGAATTCGATCAACGGTAACTGCTTATCCCATGATCCCCCAAAGTCAACAATGCAAGCCCGGAGCATATCTTCTAAGGTCTGAATCGTTCGTTCACTCTGCCCATCTGTTTGGGGATGATACGCCGTACTTAACTTTATCTGTGTCCCCATTTCCCTTTGAAAACTTCTCCAGAATCTTGAAGTAAAACGACTATCACGATCAGAAATAATCGAGATCGGAACTCCATGCCGAGTTACTATTTCGTCAATATACAGCTTAGCTAATCGTTCCATTGAATCGGTTTCCTTTATCGGTAGAAAGTGTGCAGACTTAGTCAATCTGTCGACGATCACCCAAATAGAATCAAATCCCTTCGGAGTCCTTGGTAGCTTCGTGATGAAGTCTGTGGTAATCTGCTCCCACTTCCACATAGGTATTTCTAGCCGCTGTAGTTGACCAAACGGCTTTTGGTGTTCGATTTTCACTTTCTTACAAGTATCACATCTTTCCACATACTGAGCAATCCCTCTTTTTATCCCCGGCCACCAATAGAATTGCTTTAGGTATTTATACATCTTGTTCGTACCTGGGTGAATAGAGAAACGGGATTGATGAGCTTCTTGTAACACACGATCACGTAATCCACCCAAATGAGGTACCCACACTCTGTTTCCCAGACACACTAACCCACGATCATCTTTTACTAGCAATGCTGACATCCCTGCTAACCGTTCTGATTTCAGATGTTCATCCTGATAAGCTTCCACTTGACACTTTTGCAATTCGTCAAATATGTTAGGTAGGAGTTCAGTTCGTAGCGAAATAACTTTTATTGTTCCACTCCTTTCTTGACGACTCAGCGCATCCGCCACCACATTCGCCTTTCCCGGGTGATAAAGGATTTCACAGTCGTAATCGTTCAGCAATTTTAGCCATCTCCTTTGTCTCATATTCAGTTCCTTCTGATCAAATAGGTGTTGGAGACTCTTGTGATCGGTATAAATTTGACATTTGGAACCATACAGATAATGTCTCCAAATCTTCAACGCGAAGACAATTGCTGCAAGCTCCATGTCGTGTGTAGGATACTGTCTTTCATGATCCTTTAATTGACGAGAAGCATAAGCAATAACCTTTCCCCGCTGCATAAGTACACACCCCAATCCCAGTTTTGACGCATCACTATAAACAACAAAATCTTTCGAACCTTCAGGTAGTGATAGAATCGGTGCGCTGCACAGTTTCTCTTTCAATATCCGGAATGCCTCGTCTTGTTCTGCTTTCCATTCAAACTTCAGGTTCTTCCGGGTCAGCTTAGTCAAAGGCATTGCGATACGAGAGAAGTCTTTTATAAATTTCCGATAGTAGCCGGCTAAACCCAGAAAACTACGTACTTCGGTTACTGTCTTCGGTGGTTCCCACTTTTCAACTTCTTACACTTTCATCGGATCAACTTGTATACCTTTCTCAGAAACCACGTGCCCCAGAAATTGAACTTTCCGTAGCCAAAATTCACATTTGGAAAATTTTGCATACAACTTTTCCTTCTTCAGTAGCTCCAGAATCAAACGAAGATGTTGCGCGTGCTCTTCCTTGGATCGAGAATAAATAAGGATATCATCGATAAATACAATAACAAATTTATCGAGATACGGCTTACATACCCGATTCATTAAATCCATAAAGGCAGCTGGAGCGTTCGTCAGTCCGAACGGCATCACTAAGAATTTGTGATGTCCATACCTTGTTCGAAAAGCAGTCTTTAGAACGTCTTCTTCTTTAACTTTCAACTGGTGATAACCGGATCTTAGATCAATCTTGGAGAAATAGCAAGCTCCAACTAACTGATCAAAGAGGTCATCAATTCGGGGTAATGGATACTTGTTCTTTATCGTACGCTTATTCAGTTCTCGGTAGTCGATACACATTCTCATCGAACCATCCTTCTTTTTCACAAATAACACTGGTGCTCCCCACGGTGAAGAACTAGGTCTGATGAAGCCTTTATCGGATAAATCTTGTAGTTGTGCCATCATCTCTTTCATCTCTGGAGGTGCCAGACGATAAGGTGCACGGGCTACAGGAGTGGCTCCAGGAATCAGGTCTATACCGAACTCTACTTGTCTAACAGGCGGAAGACTATTTAAGTCTTCGGGAAAAACTTCTGGAAATTCACTAACGATAGGAATATCTTCCAACTTAATCTTTTCAGGCCTACTATCTATCACATAGGCTAAGTAACTCGGGCAACCCTTACTGACACATTTACGGGCTTTTATCATAGATATAAGGCTAGACTGATGATTCCTACGATCACCATAAATCACTACTGGTCCCTTCTCAGGTAATACCACATTTATTAACTTCTTATCACACACTATGTTAGCCTGATTCTCGGCTAACCAGTCCATTCCCACTACGACGTCAAACTCTATCAAAGTTATAGGAAACAATTGTATCGGCACTCTACACTCCTCTATATTTATCACATAGTCGTCAAATACTTCTTTAACCGACACTTGATTATCATTTGCCGTATCTACTGATAGAGCATGTTCTAGCATTTTAGGTTTCAAACACAGGCAAGCAGCAAATGCAGGAGACACAAACGATCGGTTTTCACCGGAATCAAATAGCACCTTAGCACGTGTAGAGTTTATTAAAAATGTACCTGTGACCACATCCGGAGTTTTCTCCGCTTCTTTCTCAGTCATTTGAAATGCGCGACCCCTGGTTACTGGCGGTTCCAGTCTTGGTATTACTGGTTTAACAATTGCTGACCTGCTCGATGACATACCTTGCTGTGTCCTCCCCCGTGGACAGTCCGACTGAAGGTGATCCGGAGAATTGCATAAGAAACATAACCGCGTTACCTTACAATCTTTAATGACGTGTCCGGTCTTCCCACACTTATAACACGCTCGTAAATCACCTTGGCAATTTCCTCGGTGGACACGGTTGCACTTCTGACATGGTCTTTCCGCTGGTCGAAACGGCGGACGGTTATCATACCTCTAAAATCGGGACTTCTTCGGATCGTGTTGTGGTCCTTCCCACTTTCTCTTCCCAATACTTTTATCGCCAGCACCCCTTCTAATATCTCTTTCAACATTCTCTGCGGCATCAACTGCAGTTGAGAAGGTATCGGGTCCTTTTACAGTTACTAGCCTTCTGACTTCTGAGTTCAGCCCAAAGATAAACCTTTCCGTCTTCATCGCCTCCGTAGCAACGTAGTATTCTGCGAACCGAGACTTTTCCAGAAAGCTAGCGGTGTAGTCTCGAACGGATAAGTTTCCTTGTTGCAAGTTCATAAATTCCCCTTCCAGTTGTTTGACGGCTGCTTGGGGACAAAAGGCGTTTCTGTAGGCTATCACAATTTCTTCCCAAGAGAGGGTAGAATAAACATCATATCCTTTAGAATGAATAAAAGACTCCCACCAATACAAAGCATCCCCTTTTAACATTGTTGTCCCATACAATACCCTATCTTCATCTGCACACTTGCTTGTCTTGAAAATAGCTTCTATTTCCTTCATCCACCTCATTGCTTTCACGGGATCCCTGTCTCCTGAGTAGGTCGGAGGTCTACAGCTCAAAAACATTTTGTAATCGCACCTCCTTTGTACTGGTACAACAGTTGGTGTGATTAGCATTTCATCTTCCGGTCCGGGATCTGATATTCCAGTTTCATTATGACGGTTTCGATCAAACATTGTTTGTATGCTAGCCTGTAATCTTCCCATTTATGCCATTAGATCATCCCTGGTAACAAACTCTGTACCCTGTGGCTGGACTCTGCCTCCGGCTCGACCTCCAGCTCTACCCCCGGTTCTACCCCCGACTCTGCCCCCAGTTCTGCCTCCCCTGTCCCCCGTTCCTATCGGCGGATTCGTACTATTCGGATTTCTTCCTCCTCCTCGATTCGAATTCCGTGTACCGCTTGCCATTCTTTAGATTTAAACAAGGTTAATATACACATAAGCACATACCCCATATAACAAGGTATTCCAGTTCAAACATGTACCTGTAAGATCACAATTACACTGGCCAGGTGTAATATGAAATTACCTTACATGATGTTCCTTCTACCTTTTATACTTAATATCCCAAGGTTCTACAATATTAGGGACATCCTACTTCACATGCAGTTTAAGTCTAGGTACAGATACAAATACCTAAATCCCTTAAACTAAGGCTCTGATACCATTTGTAACAACCCAGTTCCCATATACACAACAAATCACATAATGTAACATAACATCGATATAACAAAAGAGATATCAAATTTCAAGTTCGGTCCCGTAGTCTTTTACAATCAAAAGAAACCATCCTACTACAAACTTTATACTAAATACATACATAACATTTAGTTATTAAGTTACAACTGCTAAACATGCCAAATTCTTCGTCATATAATCCTTCACAAAAGCCATCCATCTCTTACTCTAATTACTTGCTCTTACGCGATCCACCACCTGGAATACATATTTTTAAAACAAAAATGAGGGTTAGACCTAAGGGTCTAAGTGAGAAAAATCCCTGTTAGTTTGAAATCATTTATATAACCTTTACTTATATAAATCACACATCACTATCAAATATATCAATTTGAACTCACACAACATATACCTTCCCTTCTCATTCTCATTCCTCCTGGCCATATTAGTTGGTTGCAAGCCAACTAATGAATTTACAACGCTGCACAACATCTACAGCCAAACAACGCTATACGGGTTCTATAGCCAAACACACCGGTCCTAAGTCCGGCCAACGTATTATAACACATTATAATACTCATGTAAATATAATACCTCAATACATTATAATTCACATATACCATTCATATAAACACGTAATCACCAATTATCACATTCCCAAACCATACGTGTATGTATTCCAGTTAAAAATACTTTTAAAGTAAAACTCACCTGTTTTGATTATTACACACGCTCACAAGCTCCTTTCAAAATGGTCTTATCTCTTACCACGACTCCACCGAATCTGAAACAATTTAATATACATACACCGCTTTACTAGCCAAACATGTAAAGCCTACTAGTTCATGTTCTCAACTGTATTCACTGCACTTAACCCACTACCGGGACTACACAGAGTATCGGGGCTTCTCCGTACCGGGACTCCTTGGTACCGGGACTTCACAGTACCGGGAGTTGACAATACCGGAAGTTAGTAATACCGGGAGTTCACTATACCGGAAGTCGACACTACCGGGAGTCGACCATACCGGGAGTCTACCGGAACTTCCCCGGGACTCCCAAGAACACAGTCGGTTCCATTTTCACAGATTCGATTGAAAACTAATACCAAACAATAAAATCGATCTTTCTAAACCGATAGATATCTTCTACTTAGGATTACAAGCACAAAATGTAAAGGTACTTACCTTAAAATCAACTTCAACCAAATCAATCGATGCTTTCTCCGTATTTTTCCTCTTTTGCTTCTTTTCGCCTCCAGAACTCCCGCACACACACTCTTTCTATTTTAGGATAATCTGATACATCTGATACCTAGTTTGATAATATCTTAACTAAACTTACCAATTGAACCCTCAACTATTAACTAATGGCTAACACACCCTTTAACCCATGATTTTACCCAAACTTGCCCTAAACTTCCTTTATAGAGTTAAATAAATCTGACGGATAGGTAAATTATCTAACGGACTTACCCGGGGTATTACAACAACACCAAGTTGAGAGCTTCCGTGCTCCAACCGCAACACCCCAATTTAGGCCGCCATTCGTTGGTGCCTCACGAGGACCGGGTGGAAGTCATGTCACTGCTAACACTATGCCAGCGGTGAATACAGGCCGTGCAACTATAGCTTCCACGACAACCGAGAACCTATGTGGCTCGGGTGTTAGATCAATTTTCCCTTCTTTGGCTATTCAACAGGTGGGTCAGAATCTCGGTCCGTATCCGCACTACATCACCTTGGAGGTTCTGCGATGTTCACTTGCATCGATTGACACAACTTATAAGAAGCACACCGACGAGTTGAGGAAGATTGTTAGTGACCTATCTGCTGAAGTTAAAAGAGCAGTTAAAGGAAAAGGCGTTGCTGAATCTTCATCAACTCCTCCGAATCAACCATCTCGCGATGAATCCGATCCACAAACACCACCACCAGTATCGTTACACCAAATACCAACCGACCAGCTCAAATCAGAGTTGTTAGCCCGACTTCTAGCCCAAGGCGATTCTAATACTACTGAAGAGGTAGATCTTGTTGGATTACTACGCCAACAATACCAACCTCAAACCCAACCTCAAGCCTCAACATCCTCGAGCGCTGAATATCTAGCCTTAAACGCGTCCATGCAAGACATGACCAAAGCTATCGTTGCCGGTTACCAATCTCTAGCCACGCGGATCACCGTCGTCGAACAGGCGTGTGGTGTGCAAGCTCAAGCCCCAGATAAACGAAAACATGATGATCAGGATGATCCTGATCTTCATGAGGGGGAGAAGAGAGCAAAGGTCAGAGAAACAAGTGGTACGGGTACAGCAAATGAGGGGGGTTCAGTCAGTGAACCGGGAACAACTGAAGCTGGAACGGCGACTGATGTGGTACAGGAACAAGATACTGAAATGGATGTTCTAGCTGATGTCATAACCGGGGTTAAAAAGCCTTCGGCTGTTGACAATAGAACGGCGGACGAGCGGATGGCCGATGATATGTTTGTTGACATCATCTACATTGATTCAGAAGAAGAGCTGGAGACGACTGTCCTTAAAATCAAAGAAGAATTGGTTGATGCTTTGGATGATGTTCTTGATACTACTGGGGATCAGGTTATGGAAGTTGAATCTGAAGATGATGCTCCTCTACAGCTAGAAACAGCACATCCGGGTATAGGTACTTCAGCTTCATAAGCTCCGGTAATTCATGATGGAAAGATCAGAGATCCAGTACTTGAGGCAGAACTCCGAATCTATCAAGTTGTCATTGATGCTGAACCGAGGTACGTGGCTACGGGAGAAAGAGTGACACTCTTGACTCCGTATCTAGAGACCCTAAGGAAAGAACTATATGTACGGGATGTTCAGCGAATCAACTTGGAGAAAGTTTATGGGATTGAGGATTGGCCATCACTGAAGAAGATCGAGTTTCTATACGTTATGAGAAATAAAGACAGAGAAACAGGTGCTGTCATATCGGACAACATGATAATGAATGTGCTGAAGGTTGAATCTCAAAAGCTGTTCAACGTCTTTTATCCTGAGTTTACTGTCTTAAGATCTGATGGTTCCGGATGTATGTTCTCTGAGGCTGACTTCAAGAGTCTGAAACTAGATGATCTCTTGAGCCTTTACAACCTCCTTGCCTCCCGCCCAGAAAAGAAGATTGAATACGACACTGCTTACCAGAGTGTGAAGAAATTTATGAGAAATATCCTGAAGTTCTCATACATTACAGATTTCCAGATGGCTTTGGAATCTCATCAAGCTCATGTGAACATCAGAAGACCAAACAGATGCTTGCCTGATATTCAAGGTATCCCCGCCTACACCGTACTGAAAAATCCTGAGCTTGGGGTTGTCTACCTTGATACTGACTCAAAGAAGAGATTCATGAGAGTAATTGAAATCAACAAGTTCTGTGAGGGTACTATGAAGATAATCTTGGTTCACCTGGAAAGCAAGCTACGTCTGGATGCAAATGGAGAGGTATAGCTCACAGATAAAGAAAAGGACCTGATCAACTAAGTGATTGAAGCCATCACCTACCGGAAGGACTACCGACATGCCTTACGAAGATTCGAGATCATCTTCTGTATTCGGAAGAAATATGTGATCCCGGTAGACGTCTAAATCTTTTGCCTCTACATTGGTACAAAGGGGGAGATTGTTAGTGCTTAATTATGATTGTACCAAGTAGAGGGACCTAATATGTCATTGTGTCAAACTTATCATAGGTATATATTGTTTGCTACTTTCCTCTTTAGGTTGAGGTCATTTCTCTACACACACTAGCCACACATACAAGTATTGTATTCCAATCCATATTGTGAGCTTTTGATCATTGAATGAATATAGAGATGGCTTCCTTTGATGTTATTATAGATTGATTACTTGTTCTGGGATCACAAATTCATTTCATTTCATTCTATATCCTTGTTTTGAGAAATCCTCAACGTCCAAATGCTCAAATATTTCATGAATATTTTTTAGGAGCATACATTCTGATGACAATGTTATTCAAATGCTAAAGATTCTTATTTGTTCAAGCTAAACTGTTGAGCAACATATCTTTTAGGACAACATTTCATGGGAATCAGTGTGAGAGCTTAAATAAACTTCTATGGATCTACGTTAACCAGTGTTTCCTACCCAAGAAGTTATCCATGAGTGATTGAGGGGTGAGGGGTCAAAATCAAAGAGTGGGGGAGATAACTCATCCGGTTGAGTAATCTCATTGTGTTGAGGTAAAATGAAAAAGAGAGTTTGGTTAGACGTGAGCAGATTAAAAACAGAAAGAGGGTGTGAGGACAGAGTTAAGGGTGCGTTTGGTACGCAGAACAGAGTGGAACAGGACATAACAGAACAGGCTTGTCCTATGTTTGGCGTCACTTTATGGGATAAGAACAGGGACTAACTAGAACAAGCATGGGACACGCTTGTTCACTTCTTACCCCCTGGAACAGACTTGTCCAAGATTATTGTACCAATATTACCCCTGATTTGCTACTCCAAACTCACGTCTCTCTCTCTCTCTCTCTCTCTCTCACAAATCGTCTTCTTCTTCCTCACCTTCAATCGACACTCTTTCTCCTTCAATCGTCTTCTCCAAGCCTCCACAACACCTTCAATCGATGACTCTTGTCCTTCAATCGTCTTCTCGACTAATATTACCGTTGTACGAATATTACCCCTGTTGATCGATTTCTGCCGATTTACCTTAAATCGATTTCTCCTTCAATCGTCTTCTCGACTAAATCGATTTCTATCGATTTCTTCCACTGGTTCATGGTTTTCTCCATTGTTGGTGACCTACGATTTTGATTTTTCCCACACAGGCTGGTCATTTCTTCCTACACAGGTAACCTGCAATTTCTTCCTACATATGTTCTTCATTATTACCTGCGATTTTTTGGTCTAATTTTGTATCAGATTTTTGTATAAAAGCTTGAGGATTTGGTATTTGGTTTGGTTACTGATTTTGTATCTAAAATTTTAGTCTTATTTTGGGTCATGTTTTCTTTGTTATGATTCCATGATTCTATATATATATATATATATATATATATATATATATATATATATATATATCTTGAGGAACGACCTGCAAGATCCCATATTTGTGTTTGTGTTTCCAAAACAGATTACTTTCATGTTTTTGTTTTCTGGAAAACCACATGAATCTCATGAATCTCGATCGAAATCTGGTATAGATATGGAGATGATGAACCATGGTTGATTATTTGGTGTTAAAAAAACATGTCTTGTTCTGTTCTGTCCAGTTCTATCATGTCTTACCAAACGCTAAACAGCTGCCTTTTCCTGTCCTGTCCTGTCCCGTTCTGTCCCGTTCTGTCCTGTCCTGTCCTGTCCTGTCCTGTCTGCGTACCAAACGCACCCTAAAAGAATAAGAGAACTCTGCACCAGCCACTTTCTGAGTCGGGCAGCCACATTACTGATTGGTTCACATTCTTTGGTGACCATCATTGAAACAGGCAATTAGCCCATGCCAACTCTTGCATTAAACCCCACCAGCTACTCATTTTTTTCTTAACAAAGAAATGTTTCAATTTTCTTGGGGACGCAGCATATTATCTATCTAATCTTCACTCGGAAGGTTGGATATTGAAAAAGAAGGAAGTTTGCCCCACCTTCGCACTTCAATCATGCACATTGAGTCAGTGGAAAACTTGTTGTTGTCTCAACAGTTTACACATTTTGAGCTTATTATTCAAGCATAAGTTGCTTCAATCATTTCTACACTTGCACGTACACACAAGGAATATGTTTTCTTGTCATAACGTTCATAGAATTTCCTTTGTGTCTTTCGATGATTGAATGGAAGCCCTGGAGGAGTGAACATCAAAAAGCTCATTTCCAAAGTACATCTGTTGTACTAAGTGGCTTTGTGCAACTTACAGGCATTTTAACTGTCTCATTCGTTGATTCAGGGTTGCAATTTTCATATTATCTGGATTTGAAAAGATTCGGATAAACATTTTTTTTGGAATTGACGGTTAAACAGATCAAGAGGAGGAGACTGTTTCTGGTATTCAAAGATTGCTGAAATTGAAAAAGAATTTTGATGATCATGATGCTCACAATCATCAAAAAGGGGGAGAAATATCAAACAAAAGAAAAGGGAGAGATTTCAATTTCCATGAAAGAGATATTTGTCAAAGTCGAAAAATTCAAGATAAAGTGTTTCTGAGAGATAAGTTCAAGATAGTTTGTTCAAGAGATGAAGATACAAATACAGTTCGTGCTTAAAGATAATTTAAGAATGTTTTAAAGCTCAAAGCCCGTTAAAACCTCAAATCCCGTTCATGTCCAAGACTGAAGAATTTTTCAAAAGTCAAAGCTGCAAAGATCAGTGATTTAAAGATATAAATATTTTGTTTTGAAGACCTTGATCAACCTTACACAGATTTTGAAGTTCGTGTTTCAAGACTTGTTGACTATTTGACTTTAAAGAGCCTAAATGAAGATTAAAGCCGCCAAAGTGGATTCTTGAAGATAAAGCCTATCTGAAGATTAAAGAGCTGAAGACTGTCGTCATAATTTTTTTAAATCTTGAATCCATTGGGGGGGATTGTTAGTACACAAATGTATTCAAGATTTAGGACTAATTATAATTAGTCAATATTAGTCAAAGTCAACAAAATAGCTAGTGTTGGTCAAAGGTATAAATACCCAATTGTTAGGGTTTTGTGAAGTGAGGTCATTTGAGAATAGCTACCGTGTGTGTGTGTGTGTGTGTGAAAATAGAGAGTGGCCTCCAAAAGAGAGAATTAGGGTTCTTCACGCATATCTTTGAATCTCTCTCAATCTATTGAATCTTATTGTTAATCATTGTTATCTGATTACTCTCAGTGGTCTCTTTATCAATAATACACCATTCATCTATATTATCTCATCTTATTACCCAATCTTTCAATTATGTGAATTGTTGCTTGTTTTAATGGGACTGACATACTTGATTCCATAATGAAATTGAAACCTTATGAATTAATTAACTTATTTTCCAATACATATTACAATCACAATACTATTCAACAAAAGCTAGCCCAACCTTTATTAATTACACACATACATAGAGAGATCTAGAGAGAAAGCGAGAGAGGTGGTAAGGTAACATAATTAAGCAAGAGTCTTCATAAGAGATTGAAGAGCTTGTTCAGAAATAATTTTGTACATTTCTTCAGTAAAGTGAACAGCATCCCAGTAAACATATTTGCTTCTGTTGGCACAAGTAGGCAAACCTTTACAGCTTTGCCCAAACTCTAATCCTGATCCACAACAACCCTTTGATGCCTCCAAAAAACCTGCATACACCCATAATATATATATATATATATATATATTTGTTTATTTTCAAAGTTTTTATATATCACAAATTAGTTAATTAACACAAGAATTAATTAGTTTGAAGAGATGGGAGAAAGTTACCATATTTTTTTGGGTTATGAACTGTGTCCAATACGAGGCCATAAATGTCTACATAGAAACTTTTAATCCCTAAAGATGGTTGAAGAGTAGGCATGAGAGCTTTCATCTTGAAGTTAAAAGTAAGAGCCACCTTGTTGTAGCTTTCATCACACTTAGTTGTGCCTCTAAGAGCTTTAATCAGTGGAATGCACCCAAATGGCTCCATGCCCACCACTGCCAATCTCCTTGCACCTCCTGCATGCATTGCCTACAAATGCCACACAAGAAATTTGAGTGTGATTCACTACTAAGGCCGTGCGTACCGCCATCGGGTACCACGGCCGGGTTCACATCGGGTTGGGGCGGGTAGCCCGGGTACACGGTACGGGTACCGCGGGTTCGGTGGGTGCGGGTAAGAGTGGGTTCGGGAACCCGGTCCTAATTTTTTTTTTATTATTATTTTTTTAAATATAATCGGTGGGTACGGGTAAGAGTGGGTTCAGATGGTATGATAGGAAGCGGTACTCCACTTTAGGGTAATGAGGGTAGGAAAGAGAAAAACTGATGTAGCGCTGAGGTGGCATCAGGGTTCAGAGGGTAAGATAGGAAGCGGTACTCATGGTCTTACTAAACAAAAGATTTTGCCAACGAACTTTTCCCTGTGAAATCTGTCGCTAAATGGTGATTCGTTACAAAACCGTCACAAAAGTAGGTGGGTAATGCAAATCAGTGACAGATTACTCAGGGATTATCTGCGTCATCCCTAGGTATTTTCTCTAAAAACATCGGATTCTACCGAACCATTAGTATTTCCTGGATGATCCGTGGGTAATCACCGACGGAAATTTTCCTGGGTGAATTTTGTAGGTAAAAGTCTTTTGTTTTGTAGTGATTTCAACCGGTAAATAAAAGTTAGATCGTGAGAAGTTGTCGTTTAGTTCAAATCTCCTCGACGCTAATGTGTATTTTCCTATCTGTTATACTCAAGGCCTTAAAAATTAATCGAGTTGTATACAAGCTAACTTTAACACTTAGGTTAATTACCTAAAACAAAGAAAGATATGATGAAGAAATCTACAAAGTGAAAAAGAGTGCAATGTGATGTTTTGGTACCAAAGGCCTAGTAACACCAAGTTTTGTAGATAATAGCATGCTTTCTTTTTTAAAATTGTAAAAGCTCTTTAGCAAAAACAAATATTATAATTTTATATTTTATAGGTGAAACATGTACAGTATTATTTCATAAATGAAACATGAAAAATACATAGAAATATTTATCAACATTAATGGACAACTCCAAAAAATTGTAAGATATAAGTAAGAGTTCTTGCATATCTCTCCATTAATGTAATTTTTTTCTTAATAACTAATTTGAGGTCATGAATCATTAAAGTTTAAAATTGTTTTGTTACAAGATAAATTCTTTAATAAATTAATAAAGACAAAAGGAGTTATTATACATATAGAGAGAGAGAGAAAAGGGGTTACTAAGCCTATCCCTGCAAGCTTCATACCCCCGTGCAATGTGTCGGCGCCCTTCTCCTAGGGGTGTTAACGAGTCGAGCTTTTAACGAGTTACTCGAACTCGAGCTCGTTTATCTCGAGCTCGAGCCTAATAGTTGTCGAGCTCGAGTCGATCTCGAACAAAAAATAAAGCTCACTTAAGTTAACGAGTCGAGCTCTATAACACCGATGTTCGACTCGACTCGTTCGAAAGCTCGATTAAGCTTTACGAGTCGAGTCGAGTCGAGCCGAGCCATTCGAGCATACACTTTTTCGAATCTGACATATTTATATGTTTACAAGTTATATAATCAAAATATAAAAATTATTGATCTTGACTACATAAACGAGTTAATCGATCTCGAATTCGAGCTCATAAACGAGCATCGAGCTCGAGCTCGGACATTGAAAAAATAATCGAGCTCGAGCCTGGTACTATTTTTTCGAGCTCGGCTCGAATAACTTGCTACTCGACTCGACTCGACTCGTTAACACCCTAGGCTTCTCCTCTCTCACAAACCAAAAACAAATTAACATTTACATTTTATACACCTAAACTTATATAATTCATTTACTTTATACCTTTTACTTTTTTAAATTTTATTTTACACATTTATTATATTAACACATATAATCGTATATTAGTTAAAATACGTTAAAAATATGTTTTAATTTTAACAAGTTACACCATTATAATCGTCTCTTCGATACGTTCGATATGAGCCTAATATTGAATTTTTTTGATTTAATTACTTAATTATATATCATTTATGGTACATCTCTTACTTTTTCAATTTTCGTTTTACACTTTTATCACATTAACATAATAATCATATATTAACTAAAATATACTTAAAAAAAATACGTTTTAACATATCACATTAACATACATAATTACGTTTAAATACGTTAAGAAATTTGAAGCCAAACCGACCCAACCCGCCAACCCAATCAAAAGATTTCTTATAAATATTTTGTTTATAAATGCGACATCACGGGTTGCCGGGTTGGGTCGGTTTGGCTTGGGTTAACCCGTTATCAACCCAATATATGTGGGTTGGTGAAAAATAGTATCGATTATACATTGGGTTGGCTCGGTTTGAGTTTTTTGCCTCGGGTTGGGTTGGGTTGGCCGGGTTGGTCGGGTTGGTCGGAAATTTGAGCACCCCTAGTATATATGACATATAATTAAATAATTAAATCAAAAAATATTATATTAATATGTTTATTATAAGCAGATATAAACGAACATAAACGAACGAACATTAACGAACATAAATGAGCGAACGAGACCATTGTTCATGTTCGTTCATTTAACTAAACGAACAAAAAAAATGTGTTCATGTTCGTTCATTTATTAAATAAACGAACATAAACGAACTTTCCGCCGAACGATTTATATATGTGTATATATTATATTATAAATATTTCAACTTTAATGTTCTAAATTATTTTAATTGGTTTTGAGAAAACGATCAAAGTTTTTTTTATAAATTTGTTTAAAGAATGACGTTTTTTGAGGAGTTCATGATTTGAGGATTTGAAAGTGGTGAAAGTGGTTAGAGGTAAGAATAAACTAATAAGAGTCCACGATTTAAAATTTTGAAAGTTGTTAAAAAGTATTTTCTTAACGTATTTTAGTTAATATTGGGCTCATTTCGAAATAATACAATTAAATCAAAAAATAAGAAGGTATCGACGAATAATAATATAATTAAATCAAAAAATCATATAGTAATATAATTAAATAAAAAAATATTCAATACTGGGCTCATTTATAAGGTATCGACGAGACGATTATAATGGTGTAACTTATTAAAATTAAAAAATATTTTTTTACGTATTTTAGTTAATATACAATTATATGTGTTAATATAATAAAAATGTAAAATGATAAATAAAAAACTAAAAGGTATAAAGTAAATTAATTATATAAGTATAAATGAGTGAAATGTAAATTTGAAATAAAAAAATAAAAAAAATAAAGTGTGTGAGAGGGTATACAAAAATGTGGCATGGATATAGGGTTTAGGGTTTAGGGTTTAGGGTTTAGGGGTTATACTTAGAATTTGTCAAAAAAAAATTAATGGAGAGATATAGAGAGAGAGAGAGAGAGAGAGAGAGAAAAAATTAATGGAGAGAGAGAGAGAGAGAATGTCCATTATGACTATTAAATGCTAAATGGATAAAATCTGGTTCTAATGGATTGAATTGGAAGATAACAACTAGTCAATGGATGACATGTAAGGTTGGGATGCATCTGAGATCCATGTATTTTTCCCCCATTTTAAGACATAAATTAAATTATATACTAAAATAAAAACTAGTAAAAAATGATCAACTGAATTTTTTAAAACAGCTACTAAAATCTTATAGAAAATTAAAGTTTATATATAATATTACCTTAATGTATTTGGTCATGGCAGAAATCAAGAAATCTTGATACTTGTCAACGGTGAATTGTTTAAGACGAGTAGGCTCGACGAAATAATTCAGTAAAAAGTCATTAGTACCCATGCTCAATAGAAACATTCCATTTGTGACGATTTCTTGAGCTTTTTTCTTCCCCACCAGCCTCCCTAACCTTGCCTTGTATTCCCCAAAATACTCCAATTGTTTCCACAGAGATGTCACATTCTATTTCATGCAAAATTCAATAAACATATATAAAAATAACCCATATATATATATATATATAAGAATTGAATCAAATAAAAAAGAATTGCAAATAATCACAAGAAAAAACTGAGGTAGGTGAATGAAGGTAATAATATATATATAGGACGATAATCAAATGAGTGCATGCATGCTTACGGAGAGGTGAGCAGTAAGATCGTCATAACCAGAACCTCCAGAAGCAAAACTAACACCATGAAGAAGTTGTTCACTCGTCAAATTCGGATCAAGATACGCAGGTATAGCTTGCGTGTGACCCAATGCATCCGCTGAAAACCAATTAAGAAACCCCGATAATTCATTAGTTGGACTGATTGGTGTTGTAACCCGAGCGCTCTTTTTGTATCCCTGTTGGAACTTAATGACACACAAGTAATTCGATTATCTATTATTAGATTAGTTTTGTTTATTATGTATTAATTTATTAGAAAAGGTGTGGCGGTTATGTAATAGAATTGAAGAGGTGTGTCGGTTTAACCGACACCACCACCAAACTGCCGCCTTTTAGACAGCCACCAACGAACCAAAGTGTTGGTTCATGGCACCGTTTCATTATCTATTTATAGGGCCACATGTAATCATTTCAACGCGTGAATCCCAGAATTATTATATCAGAAATATACAAAGGGTTTCACCCACTTCTTACTTGCTCTCTCTTTTCTATCTATTACCCGTATGATACTTGTATGCATGATGCGATCCACATAAGTTAACCAGAAAAGATCTTGGAGAAATAATGGGCAACCACAAAACCTGTGATCACGAACTGATATGTCGGAGATAGGCGTATCAGATTCCCAACATCCCTAGCTTCTCGCTAGGCTTTGCTTGTTAATATACTTTGCCGTTCCAAAAAAAAAAAATTGAAACCCCGATAATTAAACCAGATACGTAGTAGTAAACTACATAAACATACCAGCAAAAGATAATAGTCATAAAAAAAGGTGAAAAATATTGGAACTCCATGTTAATCTCCATAATAGCTAGCCCTTAATCTACTTGTGCATATGAACGTATGCATGTTACAATTTACTTGTATTCATAAGTGCATACTGTCCAGATGAAAGTCTAGCAGGGTGTTCCTTAATTTCCCGTTTTTTTAGGTTTTCCTTAAACCTCTCTCTCTCTCTCTATATATATATATATATATATATATTTATATAAAAGAATTGGTTGAAGAACAGGAAACGCTAACAACAAATTAAAATTCATTTAAATTAAAAGGGTATATATATGCTACCAATGAGATCAGTGGGAAGTCTTCCATTGCTAAACCTTCCAGTAGGTCGACCATGGTAGAAATCTTTCCCATAGGGCAAGAAGTTAACCTTCTGGTCAGTTTCAAGATTATTGTTGTTACCAGGATCAACACTAGAATCTCCAAAAACATAAATGCAAGATACATTGTTCTTGGCTGCAAAAAGCCTTAGCTTTGGAACATCTATAGCTTGTGAATGTACAATTAGCACAGCCAAGAGTACAACCACACTCAGCTTCATGATCATAAGAATAACAAGAAGCTTCTTGCTCGCAATTGCTAATTGCTAGCTAGTTAAATTTGAGCATGAAAGACTTCTCTTCTCGACTAAATAAATAGGCAAGATTGGTATTAAATTTTGTTAGGTTGAGACTTTAATAATTTATCAGAAATCGATATGATATCTATTTATTAGTCCGGTGGTCTAGCTAGCTTTTATTCAGTAATAGTACTTCTAGAAATTTGAATAAAAAAATGATGGGAAATTAATTAAAATACCTTAAGTCAAACCATCTTTTACTGAAATACCCAAATTCTCTCCCACTTTGCAAAAATACCCCAAAAATCCGCGATGGGAGCCCGCGATCGCGGGCCAGGGACCTTTTCTGACACTTTTTTAAACTTGCAGGGACCATTTTTGAAAAATGGAATCCCGCGATGGGGTTATTTTTGTGACTTTTCAATTGCAAGGGACCATTTTTGAAAAATTCCATGGACCATTTATGAAAATTTTGATATTTTTGCACTGTTCACCCCATTTCGTCCATTTTTACGAATTTAAAATAAAATGTTACACTTTCAACCCCTATACTTATTTACTAAATTTACTTTATACTTTTTACTTTCATTATTTTAATTTTATATTTAACACATATAATCGTTTATTAACTAAAATACGTTAAAAAAAATACGTTTTAATTTTAACAAATTACACCATTATAATCGTCTCTTCGATATGTTCGAAATGAGCCCAATTTTGAATTTTTTTGGATTTATATATTTTAATATATATCATATACAGTTATACACTACATAAAAAAATATTTTTTATATTTAAAATTCATACTCTTATAGTTAATTATTTAATTTATGGTACATCTCTTATTTTTTTTTTCAATTTTGTTTTACACTCCTATCGCATTAACATAATAATCATATATTAACTAATTCATTAAATCGTTTTAAATTATTATTATTTGAATGTGTTTATAGATTTCGTCTGAAAAAGTTGCCTGCATGATTCCACTGAAAAAGTAACTGCAATATTCGTCTGCTCTTGAATAAAGGTCTTTCATTAGGCAGAAAATTAGTCTTTAAGTAGTCAAACATAGCTAATTAATGAGAATTTAGATCAGATTTATATGGTACTATCAAATGCAAGTTTCTATAATATAGATATTGTTCTACATTACATGATACCAATTTTTGCATCATATGAATCACTTCCAGACAACAAGAACCAATACCCCAATAATCAAGAAATAAATGTTTGTTCATCCAATAATCTCTGTATTAGGATTATCGCAAGTTTCATAAACCTACTTACTAGGTGTTGGAAATATGGGTTTTACTAAACTTTGGACGCATTTAAATTTATATATATGTGTTATATATAACTAACTTTTAGTAGGTTTATGTTCTTCTATATGAGATCTTCGAAATGATATATAATGCGTCCAAAATAGAGTATGTGTGAAAGAGATATCGATACTCAAAGTTGAGTAAATGGATGAAATTAGCAAAAACCAAATGAAGTAAACAGTAAGTCAATCACAATACTTTAACAAAATAAGTTAATACTAAAAATAACAATTATTTAATGTTACATAAACAACCTAACGTGGCCCTATTTGACAATGTTCATAAATGGACTACGCCATATGTATGCGGAAATCTTTGGCAACAACCTCGGCCTCGTCAGGGTGTACCCATACCTCATTTTTATTTATCAACATTTGGACATTACGGCATACCCAGACACCGCAATCTGCAGTTATCCCGGCCTGCTGGGGTGCATTCTTGGCGAACTTATAGCGAAAGGCACCTGTCATTTCGCGACGTCTAACATCCTTGACCCGACAAAAGAAATCATTCAGCAGATCTTTAAACTTTGTCATTTGCTCTTCCAATTGCTGTCTGAAGAGACTGGCACTGTCGCTATCATATATGGTCATGGTCATAGCGTCAAGTTCAAACACTCCAAGCAGCCAATGTTGGGGATTAAGGCATATAGGGATGTACACCTGAAATATTACAATATTAGACAACTTAGTTAGCAACAAAACAAGTTAAATAAAATCAGAGTAAAACGATTTACATACCACATCGAGGAGAGCCCAAGAGGTCCTTTCCACGCCATTGCATGAATTAACCACGGAGGTGGGACCTAGATGCTCAATCAACAAGTAATGAAAGAACATACTGAACATCATGGTCCACCTCGTGTCTGTTCCACGATGTCTTTGCAACAACGAGACCCAACAATCGATGTGCTATACATAAAAAATAGATGGTTAGACATGTAAAATAAATATATTTGATTATATGACTATAATTAAACTTCATACTAACCACATCCAGTAAGTCAGACTCCAAAGGGTCAACGGCCAGCAATACATTGAAAAACGAGGGGGTGATTTCCAAGTTCAAGTGAGGGATGAAGATCAAGGGGGGGGAGGCGACCAGTCCGGCACATCCTCAATATTTCCGATGCCGGTTGAGGCTCCGGTGAAGGCACCTTTCCCTTTTTCTTTCCTCCCTTCTTTCCCCCCGCTTTCTTTGCTTGTTTTTTAGCGGCCGGTGGTGTCGTAGATCCTTGTTGGCCAAACGGGTGACGAAACCATTGTGAAATTGATCGCGGCCGCTTTTGAGGGAGCGGGGTCACCTGTGGTGGTGGATCTACAACATCCATCGAGTCATCGTCAGGCTCCGAGAAGTGCTCCGAGAAGTGATCCTGGATAATAGGAGACCCCGTCTGAAAATTACGTTACTCAATGTTTTAAGTACAATTTAGGAAATGTTCACAATTAAACCAAAACTACCAAAATAACTTACAGTATGCGATTCCGGCCTGTAATAGTCATCGGCCGAACTGCCAAAGATGTTTGTGATTGATGTGGTGGCGAACGGCGGCGGCATCTGCGAGGTGTATGCCCCCGACATCCCGGCCTGCGTGACATTGATCATTAAAATAGTTACAAAATTAGGATTATCGATATATAACTATAATGGTTACTCAGTGTCACTAACACTCTCCGGGATAGTCGAATATGATGTGGTGGCGAACGGCGGCGGCATCTGCGAGGTGTATGCCCCCGACATCCCGTCCTGCGTGACATTGATCATTAAAATAGTTACAAAATTAGGAACAAACATATAACTATAATGGTTACTCAGTGTCACTTACACTCTCCGGGATAGTAGAATAGGATGTGGTGGCGAACGGCGTTTGGGACATCCCGGCCCCCGACATCCCGGCCTGCGTGACATTGATCATTATAAGAGTTACAAACTTAGGAACAAACATATAACTATAATGGTTACTCAATGTCACTTACATTTTCAGGGAATGACGGATGGGATGTGGTGGCAAACGTCGCATGTGCCCCCTGTCCGAACGGAGCGGGGATCGGTGTCGTACTCGACAGCTAAAACAAATTTAGAACGTAATATTAATATACAAACTAAATAAACGTGGCCAACAAATTAAGTTAAACACTAACATTGACAGCGCTAAACTGTCTGTAGACTTCCTCCAGATAGTGTACACGTGTCTCTAGTGGCCCGTGGACGTAGTCCCACAGGACTTCATGTGAGCCACGCTGTGGCTCGTAGGAAGGGGCCGCCTGATATGGATTGTAGGAGGAGGAAGGGGGCGCCTGGTAGGAGGAGGAACGGGGCGCCTGGTAGGAGGAGGAACGGGCCGGCTGGTAGGAGGAGGAAGGGGGCGGCTGGTATCCACCGGAAGGGGGCTGTCGTCGTCTTCCTCATCTTCGGAAGTAGGGGGACGTCGAGCCCTTTCCGCCTCTGCGTCAATAAAGGCCACGCTGTCTCTGTACCAATCTGTGCCCATCTCGTCGACAGTAGGCACAAGGCGATCGACGGGCAAGAGTGGCTGCTAAATATATGATAAAACATAAAAGAAATTAATAAGCGGGACTAACGTATGCAAATTGTAAACATAGTAAAAGAACTTACATTTCTAGACGCTTTGAAGAACTCAATCCAAAGCGACCTACTTAGGGTAACACGCTTGTCCCAACGGGTTCCCCTAAGTACTCGATCGTCGCGCTTGACGAAATATCGGATTGATGCGGGAAACATCTCTAAGATCCATATCTGGAATTAGACAAGAAGAGCAAGTACGTAAAAAGAAAAGCCAAACAGTTTGTATGTATTATTAACAATTGTTATACTACGTATCTAACCTTGAAGGCGTGTGTAAAACCACAAAGATTCATCTTTGCATGTCGATTGGCGCGTCTGCCTATGGCTCAATGCAGATTAGAGTAGCAATGTGTCCAGATATGGCTACCCCACGGGTAGCTGTTAAACAGCTCAAGGTCCTCGACGGCCCTAAGGACCGTCGATGAAGCATGCTGGCTATACTCACGGCCCAGGAAGCCCATATCCACGATCACCACCAAGCATACACGGACAACATCGTCGTCGGTTAGGGCACTAAGGCCCTCTTTCATCTTTTCCCGGGCTGCCTTCAGCTTCAAACGAGATGCTGAAATGCCGAAAACCCTAGGAACGAAGGAGCAGTCTTCTAAGGGAGGAAGGGGGGAGCCTCTCCAAAACGTAGTCCTGTAATTAGACAGAACTCCCGACGCCCAAAATGCAATTGAGAGCCGAAGAAATCAAAATGCATCTCCTCCGGCTCAGCGTTGGCGTCCTCGACCTCCAACTGTAGAAACATGTGTACTAGCGTAGGGTCGCCACCAGAGTAAGACACATCCATCCATGGCCCGAACGGTGTCCCTCTATAGATGGTCTCAAGGGTATCTGCGCGATCACCTAATCCCCTAAACAGCGCTCCTAATTCCTCGATGTATGAAACTTTGCACCTTACCGTCAAGTCGATGTTAAAGAAATCCTTCTACATAGTCATTCACAGATGTTATAGTTAGTGTTATATGTAGATGCTGCAGTTTATTTTATTTTATATAGATGTTGCGGTTTATTTTATTTCAACGTATAATAGTGTTATATATAGATAAAGTGCGGTTTATTTTATTTCAACGTATCATATTGTTATATATAGATAAAGTGCGGTGGTATTTTATTTCAACGTATAATAGTGTTATATATAGATAAAGTGTGGTGGTATTTTATTTCAACGTATAATAGTGTTATATATAGATAAAGTGCGGTTTATTTTATTTCAACGTATAATAGTGTTATATATAGATAAAGTGCGGTTTATTTTATTTCAACGTATAATAGTGTTATATAAAGATAAAGTGCGGTTGTATTTTATTTCAACGTATAATAGTGTTATACATAGATAAAGTGCGGTGGTATTTTATTTCTACGTATAATAGTGTTATATATAGATAAAGTGCGGTTTATTTTATTTCAACGTATAATAGTGTTATATATAGATAAAGTGTGGTGGTATTTTATTTCAACGTATAATAGTGTTATATATAGATAAAGTGCGGTTGTATTTTATTTCAACGTATAATAGTGTTATATATAGATAAAGTGCGGTTTATTTTATTTCAACGTATAATAGTGTTATATATAGATAAAGTGCGGTTTATTTTATTTCAACGTATAATAGTGTTATATAAAGATAAAGTGCGGTTGTATTTTATTTCAACGTATAATAGTGTTATACATAGATAAAGTGCGGTTTATTTTATTTCAACGTATAATAGTGTTATATATAGATAAAGTGCGGTTTATTTTATTTCAACGTATAATAGTGTTATACATAGATAAAGTGCGGTTTATTTTATTTCAACGTATCATATTGTTATATATAGATAAAGTGCGGTTGTATTTTATTTCAACGTATAATAGTGTTATATAAAGATAAAGTGTGGTTGTATTTTATTTCAACGTATAATAGTGTTATACATAGATAAAGTGCGGTTTATTTTATTTCAACGTATAATAGTGTTATATATAGATAAAGTGCGGTTTATTTTATTTCAACGTATAATAGTGTTATATATAGATAAAGTGCGGTTTATTTTATTTCAACGTATCATATTGTTATATAGAGATAAAGTGCGGTTTAGGGACCCTAGTTGTCATTCTTAAAAGTTTAGGACCTAATTGGCATTCTTAAAAGTTTAGGGACCTAAGTTGTCATTCTTAAAACCGTAGGGACCTAAGTTGTCATTCTTAACATTTTTTTATAAAAAACACATATTTAACAATTTTTTTATAAAATGTGTTTTTTTATAAAAAATTGTTAAGAATGTGTTTTTATAAAAAAATTGTTAAAAATGTGTTTTTTTATAAAAAAATGTTAAGAGTGTGTTTTTATAAAAAAAATTGTTATAGTTTTATGGTTTTATGTTTGAATGTGATATTTGTATGTTATAATGTGTATGTTATTATAGTGTGTTTTTTCATATAAAAATAGTTAAAAATGTGTTTTTTTTATAAAAACACACCCTTAACAATTTTTTTATAAAAACACACTCTTAACAATTTTTTTTTATAAAAAAACCTGTTTTTATAAAAAATTGTTAAGGGTGTGTTTTTATAAAAAAATTGTTAAGAGTGTGTTTTTATAAAAAAAAACATTGTTAACAATTTTTTTTTATAAAAACACACTCTTAGCAATTTTTTATAAAAAAACACTCTTAACAATTTTTATATGAAAAAACACACTATAACAACATACACATTATAACATACAAATATCACATTCAAACATAAAACCATAAAACTATAACAATTTTTTTATAAAAACACACTCTTAACAATTTTTTATAAAAAAAACACATTTTTAACATTTTTTATAAAAACTGTTTTTATAAAAAAAAATTAACAATTTTTTTATAAAAAAACACATTATAAAAACCATAAAACTATAACAATTTTTTATAAAAACACACTATTAAACATTTTTTATAAAAAAACTTTTTTTATAAAAAATTGTTAAGGGTGTGTTTTTATAAAAAAATTGTTAAGAGTGTGTTTTTATAAAAAAAAACACATTGTTAACAATTTTTTTATAAAAACACACTCTTAACATTTTTTTTATAAAAAAACACCCTTAACAATTTTTATATGAAAAAACACACTATAACAACATACACATTATAACATACAAATATCACATTCAAACATAAAACCATACATATCATGTTAAACATAAAACATATTCAAACATAAGTTATAAACACTATAACAACCTACAAATCATATATCTTAACTTAAAATAACATACAAAAAATAACAAATAACATAAGGAAAACATACCAAAGAGGTAATACGAGACATCTTCACAAAACCCGAACGCGTATTCCACACGACAAAATTGAGAGAGTGGGAGAAAATTGAGAGAGTTTGATTAAAAATTGAGAGAGTGATTAAAAAATTTGAGAGTGGCCGTGTCTTGGTCCCCCCCCCCCCCCCCCTTATATAGTGCGGCCGAAGAAACAATTAGGGTTTAGGGTTCGTCAAAGGGATTTTAGGGTTAACCCTGTGCCGACACGTGGCACAGGAGCCCGCGATCGCGGGAGGTCAAAGAAAGTCAATCGTGGGCAGGGACCAAAAATGCACACGCGGGCATTCTTGAGGGGGGAAAGCTGTACCGCGGGTATTCTTGAGGGACCAACGCGGGCAAAGTGGGCAAACTTTGGTGACACGTGTAGCCCGCGATCGCGGGGGTCAATGAGTCAAACGCGGGCAGGGACCAAAACTGCACACGCGGGCATTCTTGAGGGGGGAAAGCTGGACCGCGGACATTCTTGAGGGACCAACGCGGGCAAAGTGGGTAAACATTGGTGACACGTGGCCTGGAACCCGCGATCGCGGGCTCCATCGCGGATTTTTAGGGCATTTTTGCAAAATGGGAGAGATTTTGGGTATTTCAGTAAAAGATGGTCAAACTTAGGGTATTTTAATTAATTTCCCAAAAATGATGGTATTTGGTAGGGTTCATTTATTTTGTACTTGTTGATAATCGGGAAATGTGCCATGCATTTTTGTTAGACAACCTAGGGGGGGGGGGTAAGATTGTATTTAAAATCTTTTACTTTCAAAATTTTTTTTATAAATAAATACAGTACGGAAACAGTATAAATAAATCAGAGTATACAAATAATAAATATACAACAATTATATAAACAGATATAATTAAAAGCACAGCGGAATAAATAAAGAGATAAAGGTTAGAGATACTTGACACGGAGATTTACTGATTTACCACCAACTGTGATAAACCAGCAGCCGAGACACTTCTCGACACGATCCAATAAATGTATTCTTTACGGTAGAAATACAAACCAAGTACAAAGGTAACGTAATTGATTCTCAAGCTTCTGCTATGAGATGTACAGGATCACACACCCGTTATTCAAATGCTTACAAGAGGAGTATAACTCACAATGGGTAATCACTCTTGTATAATATCTCACACTTGGATATTTTATAAAAAAATGTTTTATAAAATATATATATATAAAATAAGTGAGAGTGAGAGAGCTGAGAGTTTGGATTGTTGTTGTTGCTGTTTGTTTTTTTGTGGTCTATCTTCTTCATCACCAGCATGCTTCTTTATATATCAGCATCTCCAACGGATATGTGCATTCGCGGTATACCGCCAAATGCACGCGGTATACCGTGCAGTAAAAGTACACTGACACTCCAACGGCTCTCATGCAAAGTTGACTTCTGGAAAACGTACCCGCGGTATACCGGCTAGGACTCGCGGTATACCGGCGTCAGAAAAAGAACTTCCAACCAATCAGAGACAAACACCACGCCTGCCGCGGTATACCGGCTGAACACCCGCGGTATACCGGCCAATATGTACCCGCGGTATACCGGGCATTCTCCACGGTATACCGGCGTCAGAATAGACACCTTCCAGGACGCAACCAATCTTGCTGGATCTTCTCAATAAACCTTATTTAATTAAAATCAATTATGGTTTTTAGAAATATCCAAGTGGTATATTATTTTAGGGTGTTTATCATTATTAGTTAAAAACAATAATGACGACGTAAACACTTCCGTCTTGAACCCTTCAGATTAAATCTTCGTGTTCTTCAACAACTGCACACTTGGATTAAATTGTTAGATAAACAATAATACGGTGTGTTTGTAATCATCAAAATAAATATATATAAATATATAGAGATGTGGTACACTTGCACCAACAATCTCCCCCTTTTTGATGATGACAAACACAACCGCTAAGCATGAGCATATGCGGTTTCTCTCCCCCGTTTGTCGAAACAAAAAGGGTCAAGAAAGACGGTATGCTTCCCCTCGAGAGATGCTCCCCCTCAAAATATGCATATAATTGAGGTAGCATAAACTCATGGGTAAAGATAATAAAACGCTCCCCCTCAAATTAATAACGATATTAAATTGATGATTTTAAAAAAAATGAGAGAAGAAAAATATGCATAAAAAAATACGCATATAATTGACATGAGACAAAATAACCAAAAAGAAACACTTGCACCAAAAAGGATCTTAAGGCTTCGATTTTTCGGTTAATTTTATGTGAAAAAAAAAAATCACCACGTAATATGACCTCGTCAGGTAACCACGTATTATAACCTCGGCAGGTAACCACGTATTATAACCTCGGCAGGTAACCACGTATTATAACCTCGGCAGGTAACCACGTATTATAACCTCGGCAGGTAACACGTATTATATCCTCGCCAGGAAACACGTATTATATCCTCGTCAGGAAACACGTATTATATCCTCGCCAGGAAACACCTACAAAAGGCAAAGAAAATTTTTCGTGGTACCCTTTTCTTATGGGTCCTTTTAACAGTTAGTATAAAACATAAACTGCAAAAAAATATGTTGTCGACATAAAACAAACACGACAAACATACAAAGCCATATAAATGGTTTAAAACCATAAACGCATTCCACCGGGATTGTCAACATTAAACATTCCTTTCGGAATCCATTTTCTAACCATTTTAATTTTACGATCGTATTCATCATACACATAAAATGAAGCATGCAAATTTACATTATTCTTTGGTCTAGAAAATTTGCTATTATACATGCAAGCATACGGTTTCCTCGGCATATAATTCACATTATTCATTTTGGATACATACGGAGGTTTTTGCACATAAGGTTTTCTCGTTTCAACTTTAGGTGGTTCAAAACACCTTTTAATTTGAATACACGAGCACGTATCAATACATGTATTAGAACCAATGCCTTTTCTACAATTAATGCGATTAGACATATTTAGCATTTTTAACACTTTATCATTGCTATTTTGAAATGCATTAGCTAACAGATTATCTTTTTCATATAAATCGCATTTAGCTTTTAAACATGCATTATCATTTTCAAGTATATCGCATTTTGTACATAAAATATTTTCACATGTTCTTTTCTCTAAACATGCAATTTTATCATTTAAGACAATGCAAGATTTGCAAACAATATTTTCGCATGCTTTCTTTTCTAAAGTGATAACTTTATCATTTAACTCATTTTTGATTTTATTATCACATGCAATGGTTTGTTTACAATTATTCAACTCATTTTGACATAATAATAATTCTTCTTTTAATTTAGCATTCTCATTTTTAAAACTATTTACGAGAACAATCAATTTTTGAAAAGAGACATTTAACATATCAATATCATCATCGTTATCACTACAACTAGAATAACTTGAGTATGAAGTACATACCTCTTTCTCGCAGTCGACGATGAGACACGTTTCTTCATTTCTTTGATCTCGGGTTTCGTCTCTCTTTTCTTTTGAGTTTTCACCATAGGTGATGTTCAAGTTCTCCCAAATATCACGAGCAGTTTCAAAGAGATAAACACGCTCAATATCATCGTTAGTAAGAACCGAAAAGAGAAAATTTTTGGCTTCATAATTTAAACAACAATTATCCTTATCTTCGTCGGACCATTCCGAGCTAGGTTTTTCAACAACTTTGTTGTTTTGAAATTTTGTGGGTTCGAAATCTCCTTTAATAATAATATCCCAAATATTTTGATTTATCCCACGAACATAACGTTCAAAAGAAATTGCCCAAAGATCAAAATTTTCGAAATCAATAAGAAGAGATTTAGAAAACCAAGCATTTTGTTGAGCCATTAAATAAAAGATATAACTTTAAAAAATTAAACAGAAAATTTTTTGAAAGCCTAGCTCTGATACCAAATGTTAGACAACCTAGGGGGGGGGGGGTAAGGTTGTATTTAAAATCTTTTACTTTCAAAATTTTTTTATAAATAAATACAGTACGGAAACAGTATAAATAAATCAGAGTATACAAATAATAAATATACAACAATTATATAAACAGATATAATTAAAAGCACAGCGGAATAAATAAAGAGATAAAGGTTAGAGATACTTGACACGGAGATTTACTGATTTACCACCAACTGTGATAAACCAGCAGCCGAGACACTTCTCGACACGATCCAATAAATGTATTCTTTACGGTAGAAATACAAACCAAGTACAAAGGTAACGTAATTGATTCTCAAGCTTCTGCTATGAGATGTACAGGATCACACACCCGTTATTCAAATGCTTACAAGAGGAGTATAACTCACAATGGGTAATCACTCTTGTATAATATCTCACACTTGGATATTTTATAAAAAAATGTTTTATAAAATATATATATATAAAATAAGTGAGAGTGAGAGAGCTGAGAGTTTGGATTGTTGTTGTTGCTGTTTGTTTTTTTGTGGTCTATCTTCTTCATCACCAGCATGCTTCTTTATATATCAGCATCTCCAACGGATATGTGCATTCGCGGTATACCGCCAAATGCACGCGGTATACCGTGCAGTAAAAGTACACTGACACTCCAACGGCTCTCATGCAAAGTTGACTTCTGGAAAACGTACCCGCGGTATACCGGCTAGGACTCGCGGTATACCGGCGTCAGAAAAAGAACTTCCAACCAATCAGAGACAAACACCACGCCTGCCGCGGTATACCGGCTGAACACCCGCGGTATACCGGCCAATATGTACCCGCGGTATACCGGGCATTCTCCACGGTATACCGGCGTCAGAATAGACACCTTCCAGGACGCAACCAATCTTGCTGGATCTTCTCAATAAACCTTATTTAATTAAAATCAATTATGGTTTTTAGAAATATCCAAGTGGTATATTATTTTAGGGTGTTTATCATTATTAGTTAAAAACAATAATGACGACGTAAACACTTCCGTCTTGAACCCTTCAGATTAAATCTTCGTGTTCTTCAACAACTGCACACTTGGATTAAATTGTTAGATAAACAATAATACGGTGTGTTTGTAATCATCAAAATAAATATATATAAATATATAGAGATGTGGTACACTTGCACCAACAATTTTAAGTACATTTTACCCACAAAATTTATCCCGAAAAATTTTCGTCAGTGGTTGTCTACGAATCATCCAGAGAATATCAATTGTTCGATAGAATCCGATGTTTTTTGAGAAAATACACATGGATCATCCAGAAAATCTCCGGGTATTCTGTCATTGATTTGCATTACCCAAAAAAAAGTTTACCCACAGGCTTCTAGTGTCCAGAGATAGGACTTCATTTGCACATGATATGATTGAGATTGCTTGATTCATTTAGACATGAATGATTGCTTAAAACAAGCATGAAGACACCATATTGAACATTTCCTTCATTTCTTAAGGTCCATATTGTCCATTAAATGCAAGAAGGCCAATTATTGGCAAAAACATTCTCATATATTGTTAAAACTGGCTACAAATCAGTCTTCATTTCCAGTCGTTTTAGTAGACGGAGACGGGATTGTTAGAGCCGATGTTCCTTTTCGAAGGGCAGAATCTAAGTATAGTGTCGAACAAGTAGGTGTAACTGTTGAGAAACTAGCATTTGCTGCCGCAGAATAAACTAATTTAAAAATGGGATAACATGCTCGATAAGGCATGAGTTCGGATCAATTGAGATCATTACTATTACACATTCCTTAAGGAAAACATTCCTAATTAATCAACCAAGTTTTGAACTTAAAAATACATACAAATTTGCATTTGTGTTATTTTACCTTTTCGGTCATTTATGGTTCTATCGAATTTCATTGGAACACACTAAGGGGCCGTTTACCAAACATCTACACGGGTAAGCGCTTACCAAGTCACATTACCTACCGGATTGATATGACAAGTACCAAAAATCTTACCCGGTAAGAGCGAATGAAAGGACCGAGACTCTTACCCCGGTAAGTGATGGTGACGACTCTTACCACGGTTAGCGCTTACCGGGTGAATTGTTGCATACGAAACCGATTTGACGGACTAAAATCTTACCCGATAAGTAAGTGATACTGTTAAATTTGACTGGTAAGCGCTTACCCGGGTAAACATTTGGTAAACGACCCCTAACTTAATTGTAACAATATACGTTAGTTGTTTGTTAGAGCATCTCCAACAGCTTCCCTAAATTTTTTTCAAAATGGGGAAGCAAAAGTCAAAATCCCCAAAAAAGTTTGCTTCCATCTCCAACAGATTCCCCATTTTGGAGAATTCTAGTTTTGGGGTATTCTCCATATTTGGAGAAAATTTTAGGGAATCTCTAACTTTCTCCAAAATGGGGATGGATTTGGGGAAGCTGTTGGAGCTCATTTTAGGACCAAAATCCCCATATTCTCCATTTTCTCCAAAATGGAGAAGATGTTGAAGATGCTCTTAGTTGTTTGCAATAATATTATAGTGGATGAGATTTGTACCTTAGAGCCATTTACTCAACAAATAGTTATAAAGATATTGTTCAACTGTTCAAGAAGAATGCAACTTTTGATAAATATTGTAAATCTACAATATGGTCCCAATCCAAGCTCCTTTTAACATCCAAAACAACAAGGGAACATGTAGGTGGACTAGGGAGAACATATTAATTAGCATAAGCCAAAGATAAAAGTTGGTATTTGTCCCATTTAAACAAGCAACGATTCACATAATCTATATATATATATATATATATATATATTAAAAGAAAACCCATAAATGATGATGTGGCACAATGATAGAGTAGTATTCTCCTAAAGAGATTTTCTCATTGTTTTGAATTTTTTAAAATACTAATAAGTTAATGACTTTTCTACCCATAAATGAAAATTTTGTATTTCATCATAAAAGGGTTATTTGGTAATTTTATTTCCAATTTAATTAACTTTAACCTCAAACCATCCAACTTCCTATTTGCATTCATTTTAATTAATTCATCTCTCCATCTATTGATATCTCAAAAGCTAATTAAGTAGGATGACAATAGACATGATTTTTTTTGACTCCACAATGATAACAAAATTTTCCAAGTTAGATATGTCCTCAATTTTTTATGTATGAAATCATTTTTTCTCTTTACATAAGTACATTTATATGATTGTTAATTATAATTTTTATATGTGCAACCTATTTCAAAATGTTTTAATAATTATGTTGCAAAACAAATATTATAAACTAAAAGGAAAAATTGGAAACACTAATTTGTGCATAACTCCAATAATTCACATGTATACAACCCCAATAAATGTATTGTCTTATATTAGATCTAATTAGTTGTCAATCATCAAATTGCATTTTATATTAACTTAGTATGGATCTTCTAACAATAAATTTTCGCTACCCTCAAACACAAATATATAAATGAATGCGATAAGATATTAATTAACATGACATAATGAAAACATAGTATGCTCAAATCATGATTGTAGTTGAGTTTGGGTTATCCCACATGATAAGAAAGAAAAAATATTAAAAAATGTAGTTGTTTATACAAAAGGAGGGCGATGCTTTAAAAACGGTATCAATGTAAAAATGTAAAGAAAGACTATGAGATATTAAAATGCCACAATGGGAATCTAGCAATCTCAAATCATGAATTGTCGTTGAGTTTTGGGTTATCCAACATTGATAAGTACGAGAAATATAAATATGCAAATGAAGGCTATAAAGTATTAACATGGCAAATGAGAATTTAGTATTCTCAAATTATGGTTGAATTTGGTTATCACATATTGATGAGAATGAGAAATATTAGAAAATATAGTTGAATATATAAAAGGAGGGAGATGGCTTGAATATAGATTTCAGTATAAATGTATATATAAATCATACGGAACTTTTCGTACTGGGTTAGCCACACACTTCACATATTTTAGTATTTCACATGACATCAACAAATGATACAAATATTGGAAAGAGATAGGTAGGTAAAGGAGGGGGAATGCCTTCAAAATTAAAAAAAGTTGGTTGGCTAAAAATGCAACACTTGCCATCAAAAATTGGGATTAAATGGTAATTTTGAAGCTATGTGATAAAAATATTTTATTAAAAAGTAACACCTTTCACTTTCCATTGATTAAATGTTCATTAGAATCAAATCAATACAATCATGAATATAAATATAAATACATAGAAATGAATGTGAAAGAAGTGTTGGCTATAAGGCATCGAATGATACAATGAGATTTAGTATTTTCTCAAATAATAAATTGTAGTTGAGCTTTGTTTATGACACATTGACGATAAACTGAAATATTGTAAGAGATAATTGAGTATATGAAAGGAGGAGAGATGTATTTGAATATTAGAAGGGTATTAACCAATGTATAATGAGAATTTAGCATTCTCAGGTTTTGAGTTGATTTGTAGTATCGTAATTCTTTTATATCTTACTTGACATGTGTTTTGATCATCGCGCAACGCACGATGTCGAACACTAGTGTAGAAGATAATAACAAGATGAGATATATAAACCAAAGTGGTGTATTATTGAAATGAAGAACTACCTAGAGAGAGAATGGTTCTCTCTCTAGTTTAGACACACTACACCATAGCCTACATTGCAACAATGATTCCTAAACCCTAATTACACACACTTAACCTTATATACTCCCTTGTTACACAATTAAGCCTAAGCCCATATTACTATACCCAAGCCCATATAACAATTAATACCCCTTTACAAAACTATCTTATAAGTAGGACATTTTGTGTCCTAACAATCTCCCCCTATAGTTTTGTAAATGAATCACCCTTCTCGAAAGATCTTCAGCTCTTCTCCCCTTGATTTCTTTAGAAAACCATAGTGATGCAATTCTTCAAATGTAGTCTAGGCTCCCCCTTGAAATAAGCTCTTACTCTTTATATTTCAACTTTGAAAAACCGGATTCGATGTGCGCCATAACCTCGATCGAGTGTACGAAAAACATCTTTATAAATGTTGAAACTCTTGCTAGCACCGATAAGCTCACAAGAAAGATAACGAGCGAGTTGTTGCGTTGCAAACCAAGTGCAATCTCAGTTTATAACACCAAATTCGTCGATAAACCGCGAGTTGAATAGGAATTCAACTTAAGAGCTTGATTCGGATTTGCTCGAAGGAGGAAACATAATGAAGCATACACTACCAGCTAGGGTTTAGAAGAACTTTACAAGTAACATTGTTCATCAACTGTAGAAAAATGCTCATCCCCAAAATACTTCAGAACACAGAATCATGAAAATCCAGAACTTCAATCTTCAAGAAACAGCTGAATGATTATAAGCACTCAAGAGTCTGAATCACAACAAAAACACCAGAACAATGATTGCAAGCACTCACAATTCTGATTGATCATGTCAGAAGAATGATTAAGAGCACTCAAAGGTCTAGCATCGTCAACAAAACTCCAGAATAATGATTGCAAATGCTCAAACGTCTAATCCAATTCAACCAAAGACTGAATTCCAACACCCATCTTCTAAAAATCTTGGCAAACTTGAGTTCTTTTAAACATTCACAGTTGCTAGATATGTATGTGACAACCTAGATATAGGAATGATGTCACACATGCTTTATGCTAAACACCATGAACAATGCCCCCCCTCCTGAGACTAAGCACGGGGGTTCCGCTACCCGGTTAGCGGATGGGGTCAAGGGGCAGCGCTCCTAGAGAATTTTTTTTACTATTGAATGGGTGATTACTTGGGCGAGGATACCATTTTTATCTCAAGAAACAGTCGCGAGAACATATTTTAGTCGCAGCCTTGCGATAACTCCTTTTTATCGTAAGCTATATCTGTGATAAAATCCTTTGTTGCAACCGCACACTTTTTCTCAACTTAAATCTTGTCTCAACTAACAGTATATCTCAACTCAAGTCTTGTCTCAACTCAAGTCTTATCGCAACCCAGAGTTTGATGCAAGCAACTTTGTCGCAAAAGGAATTCTTGTCGCAACAAAGAGGTTGCGATTAAACTCAAAAATGGATCTTATCGCAATAGAAGGTTGCGATGAGATACTGTTTACGTGTAGTGAGTTGCGATAAAAATGGCTTATCGCAAAGGGCAATTGAGATATCTCACTGTTCAAGATCTGAAGTTGCGATAACAAAGAACATAGCTAGTTGCGATAACGTTGAACATTTAAACTCAGATCAAACAGAAAGCTCAAAAATGTCCAAAACGATCTAAATATGATGAACTGATGATCATAAGATGTTCAGAAACACTATTCAATCAATCCTAAGCAATCAGCACACATCTAATCGCAATTATACGCAAAAGGCATCAAAAAGTTACTGTTTCATCGCGAGAACTTACTGTTTCATCCAGAAATGGGTTGTAGATCATGAATCGTTGCATAATGATCGTATCGATGATTGATTTCTTCGATTTTGGCTCTGATACCAATTGTGAGTCCCATTTAAACAAGCAACGATTCACATAACGTAGAAGATAGTAACAAGATGAGATATATAAAACAAAATGGTGTATTATTGAAATGAAGAACTACCTAGAGAGAGAATAGTTCTCTCTCTAGTTTACACACACTACACCATAGCCTACATTGCAACAATGATTCCTAAACCCTAATTACACACACTTAACCTTATATACTCCCTTGTTACACAATTAAGCCCAAGCCCATATTACTATATCCAAGCCCATATAACAATTAATACCCCTTTACAAAACTATCTTATAATTAGGACATTTTGTGTCCTAACAGTTGGGAAAGGGGCAAGTACTTTCTTTTGCATGATAACTAGGGCATTGCTAGGTCCAATATCTCTTCCCTAGAATTGAGTCCATTGGCCATACAATGGGATCAAATCATCAAACCAATTTCTTAAATGTCATGTCAACTTTGATTACTGCAAGTTTCTTCTTTTCTCAGTTTTTCATTAATTGGTATGCTATTCGAATTTCGACGCTATTCTAGTAGCAAATGGAAAGGCGAGGGCAAAAGTATATGGGAGCTAGCATTGTTTCTAACTATAATTAGAGGCACAATTTCCATCAATTTTGAGGTGAGAATTCCTAACTCAAGTGAGCATATACACCATTTCCATCTTCATGAACATTATTAATTACAAGTTGAAAGTCATATGCATAATATGTTTGATATAATTCACATTTCAGCTTATGGGGCTATATATGTTTAATCAACTCTGATCATAGGATGAAAGTGTGATTTCACTACTTGTTGAATGGGTTTTTAAAATTATTGGTACTTTATGCTTCTAAATCATGATCTTGCTCGAATTGCATCGCCTTTGATGGTTTTTAAGTGTAACAATCTTACATGATGGGTATTCTCAAAGTGATGAGTATAATTAATTATGCTTATTAATTGTGCTTTTATATGAAGGTATTGTTGATTGTTATAGTGAAAAGCCGCAAAAATTGCATATCAAGATAGCTTCCGTTGGTAATGGCTTTTTCAATGGATGTTGTCATCATTAATAGTTATCTTTTTAGCACTAGTTAGAGGTCAATGTCTTCCTCTCCTCTTGGGAGTGACAACCTTCGGGGACAAGCAACGAGCTTCTTCATCACGAATTTTCCAAAGGATGCTGATGAGAAAGAGTTGTGGAGACTGTTCAAGATACACAGAGAGATCGTGTACATTTACGTGGCAAGAAAGAGGAATGCTTTTGGGAAGAAATTTGGCTTCGCCAGATTCTTGAGAGTTACGGAGACTAGAAGATTTGAAGACAAGCTTAATAGAATTTGGATGGGCAAATAAGGTTGAGAGCCAACATTGCAAAATACAGCAGGAAAAAAGAGAACCAGGGGGGAAGAAGGGAAGAAGGGAGTGAAGAAGGAGGAGCAAAGAAAGTTAAGTCAAGAAGCAATGAGGATTCGGTAAGGCTTCGGGGCAGAACCTACGTTGAGGCAGTTAAGGGTTCTTGCTTGCAGGAGAAAAACAAAATAGGAGACGGCAAAAAAGAGAGCACCGAGAGAAAAAAGGTTAGCTTAACTCTTCACCCTGCGGAAGACATGTTGGATAGGATGGAGACGGTCCTAATCAGAGAGCTAAAGACCTTTGCTTCCTTGTACTTGCTTGGGTCCTTTAAGGATTTAGAGGGTTGGTCAGAGATTAAGATAAGCTACTTAGGAGGACTCTCTATCCAGCTTGAATTCAACACGAAGGAAGATGCCAGTGATTTCTTACTTAATGCATAACCAAATTGGAGAAGCTGGTTCTCTTCCATGTCCAAATGGAGTCAAGATGCTAGGATTCCCAGAAGGTTGGCCTTGCTGGAAATTCAGGGCCTACCCTTACATGTATGGTCCTCGGATTCATTCTCGAAAATTGGGCGAATATGAGGAGAGGTGGTCAAGACTGAGAAGTGCAGTCGAAGTGGAATTAGCAAAACATGTGGATATGTGGGGATTCTAACACATAGGGAGGAGTGGATCATGGAGACAATAGAAATAAATGTGCTTGAGAAATATTTCAAAGTTAGGGTCTTGGAAAAAGCTTGGGAAGATTTAGACCGGGGGGAGATCAGAGAAGACAATTCGAGTTCTTCGGAAGAACCCATGGAGGAGGAAGAAACTTGGGAAAGTTGGGGGGAGACGGAGGTAGAAGAGGCAAGGGATGGGCTATCATCGCCTGGAAGAGAACAAGGATCGGAGACAAAACAGTCGCAGGACTACCCGGTGATAGGGAACAGGGAAAAACCTCAGATATCCGAGGAGTCACCGGAGAATTGGACATCGGAGGTCGCACCGGAAAAGGCTCGATCATTGACAAGCAAGGAAGATTCTCGAGGTTCTGCATCCAAAATAGGGGGATCCAAAGAGGTGCGCGTGGAGGGTATTGGAAATTGCAGCCAGGTAGCAAACATTGAGGTTGCTGGACAGTTTCAAGAATTGGGCCTTCAGGCTAATAATTCCTCTATTCGGCATGTTATATCCCAATCCAAAGGAGTGGAGGGACAGGCCATCTCTATTGCGAATTGAAGCCCGTATATGGGATTTAGGCCCAACGGGGAATACAAGTCTGGGTCACAATTAAACCTCAGGAAAATAGAAAGCGAGAGGGACCTAGATTCTGGGAACAAGAAGGAAGGAAAAAGGTGTGACTTTGAAATCGATCAGGTACCTGAAACAATCAGCGGGAATTTGGAATCGAACAACAAGAAAAAAGGCTTCGATTCTGGAAGCATACAGAATGATATTGAAATTGATCAGGTAGACGAAACAGAGGCAATTTTCTTATCTGAGATCGATGAATTAGGTATGAGAACTGAAAGGGAGATGAAGTCAAAGGTAAACAAGAAGAAGAGAGCAAAAAAATGAAGAAATTTCGAAGCCCTTGCAATTGTGACATGAAGAGAAAAGGGCAAAATTGCAAACATGATAAAGAATCGGGAGAAGTTGTGGGTTTGGTTGTGCAAGTTCCGAGATCAGGTCAGTTATCCTCAGACTTTGAATCTTTAATTCGAAGGTCGATTAGTAGACTTCGCAGAACGAGATGCGAGAAAGAAGAAGGGTGGCATTCGCTAGAAGGAACTAGTTTAAACACCAATCTTGCAAAAGAAATTGAGAAGATGGCGAATTTAGGGTTGGCGGTTGGTTTCGAGATAGATAAAAGAGTTGATTTGATTGAAGAAGTGCTGACCGGTAATAGAGACCCAACTGTTAAATGTTAAAAATTCTTTCATGGAATATTAACGGAATGGGAAAGGAGGGGAAAAGGTGTTGGATAAAAAATGCAGTATACGAGAAGATTGCTTTCTATACCTTCAAGAAACAAAATCGGTTATAGCACACAATTGGCAGGTAAACGCGGTGTGGGGAGGAAAGACTCCGGAGTTTGCCTCGATGGATTCGAATGGCAACTCGGCGGGAATTCTCTCGGTTTTGAACCAGAGCCTTTTTTAAGTAGCCTGAATGGTAAAAGACGTTGGTTTTGTGGCGGTTTTTGGAGAATGGAAAGCATTCAAAGCGAAATGTGGGGTGATTAATGTGTATGCCCCTCAAGTTGGAAGATGTAAGCAAAACCTTTGGGAGAGTATATCGGTTGTGATACAAGGGAAGTCGAACACGGCGTAGGTGATATGTGGTGACTTCAATGAAGTTCGATCGGCCGAGGAAAGGAAAGGATCTGCTTTTGATCCCGTAGGTGTGCATAATTTTAATTATTTTATTAACTCCTTTGGGTTGATTGATGTTAACCTCGGAGGAAGAAAGTTTACTTGGATGAATGCAGATGGATCCAAGCTTAGCAAGTTGGATCGTTTCTTGGTTAATCATCGGCTCTTAGAGCTGTGGCCAAGGGTAAGCTCGTTTGCTCTCCCAAGAATCCACTCTGATCACTGTCCAATTTTAATGAACACGGTTAGCCCGGACTTCGGTCCAATCCCTTCAACTCCTAGTTATCGGACCAGGAGCTGGAAAAGGTGGTTCATAACAGGTGGGATAGCTCCGAGAGGGAGTTGCGGGTCTTTTAAAAAATTCAGAGGCTGTCCAGAAAGTTGAGAAATCTGAAAGTCGGCATTAAAGAGTGGAGAAATAACTTAAAAAAGATAAGGACAAGGAGACGGAGGCCCTAAAGCATAGAATATCGACAATAGACACTCTGGCGGAGGTTCTAGACCTGGAGGAGAATTTGGCTAACGAAAGATTGGATCTACTGGTTAGAGTAAAAGAGTTAGAAGCTGCCAAAATTTCAGACCTAAAGCAAAAGGCGAAGTCCAAGTGGACTCTAGATGGTGACGAAAACTCGTGTTTTTTCCATGGGCTCATTAATCAGAAATTCAAGAATTCAAGAATACATGGTCTCAACATAAACGGGATATGGGTCTCAGATCCGGATAAAATCAAGGAGGAAGTGTACAGTTTTTTCAAAAGAAAGTTCGAGGAGAAGAACCCGATTAGACCGAATCTAAGGAGTGGATTAATCAAGAAGCTCTCGGATGAACAAAGTAAGCACCTTGAGGCCCCCTTTGAGCTAAATGAAGTGAAGGAAGCGGTATGGAGCTGCGGTCATAACAAAGCCTCGGGTCCGAATGGGTTCTCTTTTGAGTTTATTAAAAAGTTTTGGGTGAAAATTGGTGGAGACATATTTGAAGCGGTCAAATTCTTTGAATCAAATCCATTGATCAATCCCGGTAGCAACACCTCTTTTATCTCTCTAATTCCCAAGGTACGTGATCCTCTTACTCTTTCGGATTTTCGTCCAATAAATCTTATCGGGTGCGTGTGCAAAATTATTTCCAAGATTCTAGCAGGGAGGCTTAAAGGTGTTATGAGTTCGGTGGTGAGTAAAGTTCAAACAGCGTTTATCAAGGGTCGAAGTATTTTAGATGGGCCTTTGATCGTAAGCGAGATAATCAACTGGGCAAAAAAAAGCTAAGAAAAAAATGCTCATTTTTAAAGTGGACTTTGAAAAGGCCTTCGAATCGCTTAATTGGGGATACCACGATGACATTCTCGAACAAATGGGCTTTGGAGAAAAATGGAGGGATTGGATTAGGGGGTGTATCTCAACGGCTAGAGTTTCGGTCCTCGTCAATGGGTCGCCTTCCAAAGAATTTCATATGGAGAAAGGGGTAAGGCAAGGGGACCCTTTAGCACCCTTCCTTTTTGTTTTGGCAGTGGAAAGTCTTAATGTGGCCATGAGGGAAGCACAAAAGAAAGGTCTCTTTAAAGGGGTTCACTTTGATAATACGGAAGAGGACTTATCCATACTTCAATATGCGGATGATGCCATCTTCATGGGAGTCACGGGACAATGCGGTGAATCTAATACGGATCCTAAAATGCTTCCAAATGTGTTCGGGTCTTAAGGTCAATATAGTTAAAAGCAAAGTCATGGGAGTGAATGTTAGCATTGAAGAGGTCAAAAGGATGGCGCGTTGGTTAAATTGTAAGGAGGGTTCGATACCTTTTACTTACTTGGGCATGCCGGTGGGAGGCAAGATGACCAAAATATCTAGTTGGCAACCAATAATCGAGAAGTTCAAAGCTCGCCTCTCGGATTAGAAGGCAAGACAAATATCGATTGGGGGTAGACTTTGTCTTTGCAAGTCGGTATTGGGAAGCTTGGGGACGTACTACTTCTCGCTTTTTAAGGCTCCTAAAAAGGTGATTAGTATCCTCGAAGGTATTCAAGGTCGATTCTTCTTGGGGGGTACCGACAATAACAGGAAGATTTATTGGGTTGCATGGGACAAAATTTTAAACAACAAACAAAGGGGGGGGGGGGGTTGGGTATTGGCAGCTTACAAGCGCTCAACATAGCTATGTTGGGGAAATGGTGGTAGAGGTTTCGAACAGAGACGGAAGCAATGTGGAGAGCGATAGTTATAAATTGTCATGGAAATACGGAAGGCCTATTAGATAGGGACAACAATAGAGTCAAAAAGGGCGTATGGAGATCGATTACGGGGCTGAAAACGATATGGAGAAGCTGGGAATAAATCTGGACAGCCTAGTTCAATGGGATTCGACCAACAATCGTTGGAATTGGAGTCTGGATTCGGAAGACAGGTACACGGTGGCTTCCCTTCGAAGACTAGTAGATAGTAAACTGCTATTGGCAGATGATATGAAGACGTATTGGAGCAAATGGGTTCCCGGAAAAATCAATGTGTATTTATGGCGGGTGCTTCGGGATAGACTACCCACAAAAGACAACCTGATCAAGCGTGGCATTCACATCGACTCGGACGTTTGCCCATGTTGTGTGTCACACCTGGAGAACTCCATTCACCTCTTTGTGCGATATTTGACAGCCCGGGAGGTGTGTGCGAGTGTGGTTCAATGGTGGAAGGAATGGCCCATCGCTTCTAATTCGGTAAGAGATATTTGGACAGCGATTCAACACATTAACGCACAGAAGCGTTCGAAGGAGGCTACATGTGTGATTGCCATGGCCTATTTTTGGGTCATGTGGAACCAAAGGAACGAGAAGCTATACAAGGGGAGGATGAAGAACGCTAAGGAGATAGCCAACTTAAATCAATTCTATGCTTTCTATTGGATTAGAATGAGATCTATGTTCGGTAGAAGACTTTGTTGGGAAGATTGGCTCACCGATCCTTTAACTTCTGTTACTAATTGTACCTCTCCATCCGCTTGCTAGTTTTGGTCTAATAAAGTTTGCCTTTTGCTGTCCACAAAAAAATAGTTATCTTTTTAGTAGTGTGCTTCCCCGTGATCGAAAATTAAAATAGAGAAACTCTGAGAGTACGTAGACTAAAAGTTGAAGGATAATTCCTTTCCTTTGCCGGTTTGATCATCTTTGATTTTTTTTTGAACAACAAAATAACCATTTATTACCAACCATCAATAACCCGATGCAATATCCACAAAACACAATACAAAACAACAGCAAATAAAAAAAACGAGCAGCCCGATTAACCCGACATTGAGCAACCGAATGAAACAGGAGAAAACAAAAGGTATTACAACTGCACATGTTTGCAAGGGGCAAATCACCAAAAAGAATGCATATATTGATATATAGTTCACATATCTCATCTCTATTTTGTAATCCACAATGAGCTTAGAACTTTTAGACCCTACTCGAAAAGATTATATGTTATATTCAACTACTACTAAATCCTTGAGTAAATGAAAGAGCTTTTCGTATAGATTTGTTTGGCCCCTTGAAAGATGGCAGCTGCTTCTTCACTCTTCAAGTAGTTGAAGCTTCTGTTCAAGTCAAGAATAGGGGTTGAGAGTCAAAAAAATGTTTATCACAGAGCAAGTCTCCCTAAGTCACCGCCATAGTTGACCCAGTATCAACCTAATCGATGTGTCACAAGAAGGCAGTGATTAAGTTGGTGATTGTCACTTGTTAGTGTTAGAGATTCAGATAGAGGAATGCAAACTATTGTTTGGCCCCTTAAGAGCATCTCCAACAGCTTCTCCATTTTAGAGAAAATGAAGAATATGGGGATTTTGAGTTATAACTTTGTTTCAACAACTTCTTTAAAAAATCTATGTCAAAAATGGAGAATGTAAGATAGAGAGATTTTCTCCAAATATGGAGAATGGAGATAACCCCAAAAATGGTTACCAGATGAGAACACTAATAGAGATCTTTGAAAATAAATATCTAGAGAGAGAAAAAATAATATTTTAATAGATAAATGAAATATTTTAATATTATAATTAATGTATGTTTCTTCAAAACGAGGAATCTGTTAAAGATGAATGTAATTCTTTTTAGAGATTTTGACTTTTGATTACTCATTTTGAAGAAATTTTGAATAATCAAATCTAATTTTGAAGAAAATTTGAAAATGAATAATCAGAGATAATATAAACGAATTACCATTTTCAAAATGAAAAGTATATAATTGAGTTGAATTAATTGAAATACAACCAACTCAAACTTATTTGCATCCTAATTATAAGGTCAAGTGCATACCTATATAGGCAAAATTAAGAGGTTCTACAAAAACGAGTCAACTACAAGGTGAACACATTTTGGTATGGACAAATACAAAATAATAAACATAAATACATTAGACCTCAATCATTATTTTATTAATTATGTTACATTTCATAAAATGTAATACTCTTTGGTGCTACATTTTTATTAATATTGATTTCAATATATTTTTAAAAGAATTATGCAACAAAATTACACAAAAATATGGAGATTAATTATGTTGTCTAACGACATCTCCAACCCAAACACTAATAACACTAAAAATGATGGGACTTTTAAACACTAAAAAAACCAATTCCAACCCAACACTAAAAATACTTTTTATAATAAAATAATATATGTATTGATTATTATACTATTTTATTAAAATAAAATAATTATAATATATATTTGAATTTATAAAATTTGTATAGAATACGAATATATATATTCTTAGGGACTGTTTGTTTACCTTTTAATAGTTCCATTAAAAGACAACATCTGAATCGCTCAAAAATTAATCTTGTTTGGCAAAAAAAAGTTTGTCACTTAATGGTTCTAAAACCCTCTGAATGTTAGCATTTTGGGTCTTCCTTAACCATTCAGCACACTGATTTCATTCTAAACAAATACCAAACAACCATATTTCATTTTGCACTATATCATGAAAGTCTCTTAATGATTCTGCGTCAAACCATTCAGCAACCACTTAATTATAATTGATTATGGTTTTCAGGTTATCCAACATCGATATGTGGGTGTAACTTTTGTGTCCGCCACTTGAAGTAGTGAGCCCGACACAACCAAGTTGGCATGAAGACGTTTTGGATTCAATAAATGTGGTACGAATTATAGATGTTGGATGGTAGATGGAAGGTGTATAAATACAATAGAAGATATATCTTTGACATATGTATTGATATAGCAAGGCGTTGATGATGACATGACGAACCAATATACAATATATTTATTGTAACAATCTGTGTATCCAATTGTATATTTTTTTATTTGAGACAATAATGAAACCAAACATGATGGATCGAGACACAAGTGCACACATACTTTTGGAATTAGGGCTGCTTTTTGGTTTGGAGGCCTCATAAAAGTACACTGGCGACATTTAAATGGTGAATGAGACATTAGTGATAGTCATTGAGTGCGTCATTGGATTGTAATACGAAGATGTCTAGGTCAAAATTAGGGGACTTTTGATGGCAATGGTGTACTGATGAACCGAATAACTTGTATCAATAATAACAACTTATCCAAATTAGTCGACCTTATATTTTGGAGGACGTCCATAGTTAGCATACATATAACATAGTTACACTTGAACATTTGAACATAGTCAACCGTGTGACAAAGGCTTAATAGTAAAATTTCTCAAAAATAAATGCTCCATTCCTTCTTCAGAAAATACTGAAATCCTCTTAGGATTTAGCAAAAATAATGTCTATGTGATTGACATGTGTTCTGCAAAACCCTCTTCCTCTAAAAATGTTTGTTTCTTCTCAAATCATCTCCTAAACAAAATTGGCTTTGACATAAACGTCTATCTCACCTCAATTTTAAAACTATTAATAATCTCTCTTAAAAGGGCTTGTAGTAGGTTTTCCATCTTTATTCTTCTCTAAATAAAAACTATGTGGAGCTTGTGAAAAGGGGAAGCACTCAAAATCTAGTTTTAAATCAAAAAGTTGTTCTTCCACCACATCGCCTCTTCTCTTTCTCTTACATATGGATCTATGTGGACCCGTTAATATTTTAAGTCTTGGGGGTAAGAAATACACTCTTGTGATTGTGGATGGATTCTCAAGATATACTAGGGTTTTCTTTTTTATAATCAAAGAATGTGGCACCTGAGAAAATCATTACTTTTATCAAACGAATAGAAGTTATGAACAATATCAAAGTCAGATCACTAAGAAGCGATAATGGAATAGAATTCAAGAACTAAATTCTTGAGGACTTCAGTTCAGAAAATGGTATTCTCATAGTTTCTCAGCAGCTAGAACCCCATAATAAAATGGTGTTGTTGAAAGAAGAAACGAACTCTATGTGAGGCTTTCAGATCTATGATTAGTGATGCATGTCTCCCTACCTATTTTTGGGTTTAAGTTGTAAACATTGTTTGCTTTACTCAACACAAATCTATCATTGTGAAGAAAACACTTGAAGACTCCCTATGAACTTTTCCATGAATCGACTATGATGAAAGTTTTGCTCATGTTGCAAGAATTGAAGCTATCAGAGTTTTTTTGGCATATGCGGCTTACAAAAATTTCAAGGTGTTTCAAATAGAAGTCAAGAGCGTCTTCCTAAATGGAAAACTATATGAATATGTATACGTAAAACAACAACGTGAATAATATCTTTTTTATCCCAATCACGTATACAAGTTGGACAAGGCACTCTATGGACTCAAGCAAGCCCCACATGCATGGTATGATATCCTTTCAACCTTTCTTCTTGAAGATTCCGCCCATGTGGTTTCATCTTATTTACGAAGGTTTTTGAATCCTAAATTTGATGATGACAGTATCATTCATCGGATTTGTACATAATACATTTAGATATCTAAAGTTCAAACACTTAGAAATAAATTCTCATCTTTGCCAACAAAATAGGTCCAATCTGATGTATACTTCAAACATCGGATTAAACACTCAATAAGGCTTAAATCCAATGTTTTCTCAAAAAGGAAACAAACTCAAGAACCATCGAATTTACAACCATCGAATTGGATGCATTTAAATAAAGGCCATAATCCGATGAATGATCCTAAGCAACCATCGATTGATACCCTCATCCGATTAATATACTTCTTTGGTTCACCTACTCTTCCTGACTCTCATCTTAAAGTATGGGAATATGCAAAAGCATGTCAGTATAAGTATGTTCTAAAGTATTATTAAAATACTTGTAATATTTATTGTTCCCCCTGCACATAAAAGGATGGGAAGGGTTAACACTGTCTACATCAACACAAAAGGCTGAAATGAAAAGTACAAACATACATGGATCAGCAAATCTGTAACACACTAAAAATCAGGGCTAAATTGAACCTCAAATTGTAACAAGTTATGATATAACATCCAAACTTTTATATAAATAAGGAAAGAATCAACTATGAGGGTTCATATTTACAAATATTAAATTCTCCAAATAACCTATTAATCTAATCATGTCCACTCTAATTAGATTAACTGGGTTATCTAAGCAATCCATCAAAAAGCCTCATTGCATTAGCTAACTCCTCCGCTTATCTCAAAAGTTGGATACTTCAAAAGCTCTCGTCCCACATCCCATTTATTTCCCTGAGCCTGTACCTGGTAAGTAAATTTAATTTGAACAATTAGGCTTACGCCTAGTGAGAACATCCAAATTCAAATTAAAACATTAACAGCTTGAAAATATCCAATCATATAAACAAACCTGTTCTCCACCATTCTTACCGTACACGTGCTCAGCTCAATGACGGGAACATACCCGATCCCATGAATATGACTAACATTCAGTAAGTCATATTATGACAATCAAGAGCCTACTACGAATCATTACAGATTATAGATTATTGCTCTTATCCAAGAAATTACAAGTTGCTTTATGCCTATTTCTTGGACTGGAAGTAGAGATTACAAGTTACTTTATGTCGATCTCTGGTCTTCCCCTAGAAATCAGGAATTACAATTTACTTTATGCCTATTCCTCGATTTCTATACTATGAAATGAAAATTACAAATTACTTTATGCCTATTCTCAATTTCCACGTGAAGGGGAATTACAATTTACTTTATGCCTATTTTGCATTTCACATCACACTATGAAATAGAAATTACAATTTCCTTTATACCTATTTCTCATTTCATAACACCTTTACGAAATGGGAATTACAATTTACTTTATGCCTATTCCACATTTTAGGTCAACGGGAATTACAAATTTCTTTATGCCTATCCCACGTTAAAATAAAAGCAGTGCATATGGACCCATTTCCCTTTTAAGTGAATATGTATAACAACATATCACACCAACTCTCATAACATATTCAACCGGATAATCTAATGTACCCTCAATATTTATTTTCTAAAATTCTTATTTAGAAAATAAACCGAAACCTTGATCCAAATGAGATAATTAGTTTCAATCAAACTTATGATCTAAATAAAACCATCTCGGTTCTAAAACTAAATTTTTTCAAAATTAATTTTAAAACTAATTTCTCAAAAATAAATTCTAAAATTAATTTCCTATAATTAGTTCTACCATATCCATAAACCAATCCATTACCCTTTTTATTAATAAAGCCCATATCGCATTGCTTTAATTTACCGGAATTAGAAGAAAGCATTGGGCTTTAGCCCAAGTCCGGAATTTGAGAAAAAGGACACCGGGCTTAGCCTTCTTCCGGAACCAAAATTTCCGGATCACCCCCACTAACCCATTCCGGAACCTAAATTGTGAGCCCAGTTCCGGGACTTCACATTACCGGCCCAACTTCCGGTGAATTATTTACCACTTTCGGAACCCAATCAGATTTTGGTCCATTCCGGTTTGCTATAATTCCGGTACCAACAAAAATAAATTCCGGAACCTAACCCAAAATTAATTCCGAATTCGGTCCGTTCCGGAATCCAATTCTCGTTCCGGATCCGGTCCAATTCCGGATCTATTTCAATTACCAGAACCAAATCATTTCCGGAACCCAACCCAGTTTCGGAAATTTTCTTAATACCAGGACTGCGATTCAGTTCATTCTATTTACGTCAAATTAATTCATAAACTCGTCCAAAAATTCAGATTGGTGCTTAACTTAAAATCAATACCATTTTCCCAAATCATTCCATCAGTTGTACACAACATATGATCCCAATTTCAACTATTAAAGCTTTAAAATGAAAAGATGAACTCACCTTGATAGCAGTTCTTGACTGGAACTATTTCCAACTTTCTCCAAACGATTCAGTAACCTAATTAAAAGGAAATATGGATTGTAAATCTAAACTGATCAAGAGATTCAAGAAGATGATTTCTTAACCCTTACCAAAAATCAGATTCAACCTTTCTTCTCCTTTCTTCTTCTTTTTCCCGTCTTTCTCTTTTCTGTGCTTTCTCTCTTTCTAATGATCGTCTTTCCAAAAAGTATTAAGAGATAAAGACTCTCCAACAGCTTACCTCAATATCAGGTAATCTCAACTTTCCTCAAATGACGCAACTAGTCCCTCAAGTTAATTTTCATCATTAACATTAGACTTTGGTCAATTTACAAATTTAACCCTGGAGTTTACATTTATAAAATAGTCCACAACTTAGACTAAATTACAAATAGACCCCACTCATATTAAGTACAATATACTGCAAATTCGAGGTGTTACAATTCTCCCCAACATGAAAATAATTTTTTCCCCGAAATCAAAGCTAGGTAAAGAGATGAGGATATCTAATCTTCATATCCTCTTCGGATTCTAACGTCATGTTAGCACCTCGGTGATGTTTCCATTGCACTTTTAACATAACTACATCTTTATGACGTAATTTCTTAACCGTCCTCTCTAAAATCGCCTCCGGTTCTTCCACACAACGGCTTTCATCCACCCTTACGTCAGTAAGTGGAATTACATCATTCTCTTCAGCTAAACATTTCCGAAGGTAGCAGATATGGAAGGTATTGTGGATGCCTTCCAATTCAGGTGGAAGATCCAACTGATAAGCTTGAAGTCCCACTCGCTTAGTTATAGTGAAAGGTCCTAGAAAACGAGGACTTAACTTTCCACGTTTGCCAAACCTTATCACACCCTTCCACGGGGATACCTTAAGCATTACGCGCTCCCCAACTTGGAATTCTTTCGGTCTTCTTTTCGGATCAGCATAACTCTTTTGTCGATCTTGAGCTGCTTTCATATGCTTCCGAATCTCTTTCACCTTATCAGCTGTTTATTGCACAAGTTCAGAACCAGCAAACTTTTTTCTCCAGCTTCTAACCAACATACTGGAGTTCTACATTTCCGACCATACAAAGCTTCAAAAGGTGCTCTTCCGATACTGGAGTGATAACTATTGTTATACGAAAACTCTACTAACGGTAGATGCGTATCCCAGTTACCTCCAAAGTCTAACACGCACGACCTGAGCATATCTTCCAAAGTTTGAATGGTTCTTTCGCTTTGCCCGTCTGTTTGTGGATGGTAAGCAGTACTCAAATTGACTCTCGTACCCAATTCTTCTTGTAGTGACTGCCAAAACCTCGAGGTAAACCGACTATCACAATCCGACACTATAGACACCGGTATACCATGTCTTGACACCACTTAATCAATATACAGCTTCGCCAATTTATCTATTGGTGACGCTTCTTTCATAGCCAGAAAGTGAGCACTCTTGGTCAATCGATCCACGATTACCCATATAGTATCGTTACCCTTTTGCGTCTTCGGTAACTTTGTCACAAAATCCATGGTAATCTTCTCCCACTTCCATTCCGGAATCTCCAAAGATTGAAAACTTCCGTAAGGCTTTTGATGTTCGGCTTTTACTAACGAACATGTCACACATTTTTCTACTACTTGTGCCACACCTAGCTTCATAGCTGGCCACCAGTAGTGCAACTTCAGATCCCTATACATCTTAGTACTTCCCGGATGTATAGAATACTTAGACTTGTGGGCGTCTTCGAGAATTAACTCTCGATTTCCTCCCACTTTTGGCACCCAAACACGGCCTTGGAACAACTTGACCCCACGGCTATCTTCAGTCAGTTGAATATGTTGTTTGCTCATAACTTCATCTTTCAGATTTTCTCCTAATAAAGCTTCCGCTTGTTTTTCTTTTATCTTTTCAATCAAACTTGATGTCACGTCAATCCTGGCGTTAGTCGTTTTCAAACACGCACTATATTCTTTTCTACTTAAAGCATCAGCTACAACATTTGCCTTACCGGGATGGTAATGCAATTCACAATCATAATCTTTAAGTAGTTCTAACCAACGCCGTTGCCTCATATTCAACTCCTTCTGATCAAAGACATGCTTCAAGCTCTTGTGATCAGTGTAAAGTGTGCACTTCGTTCCATACAGATAATGACGCCACATCTTTAATGCAAACACGACCGCTGCCAATTCTAAATCATGGTTAGGGTAATTCTTCTCATGTTCTTTGAGTTGTCTTGATGCATAAGCAATCACCTTGCCTCGTTGCATCAACACACACCCCAAACCCATCTTTGATGCGTCGTTATACACGACCAAATATTCAGTTCCTTTCGGTAGTGCAAGAACAGGAGCTTCACACAACTTCTTACGTAAAGTTTTGAAAGGTGATTCTTGCTTTTCAGTCCAGACAAACTTTACATTCTTCCGAGTCAACATGGTCAAAGCAGAAGCAATCTTTAAAAAGTCTTTGATAAACCTCCGGTAATACCCTGCTAGACACAAGAAACTTCTTATCTCCGACGCGCTATTCGGTGTTTCCCAGTTTGTCATTGCTTCTATCTTTGCCGGATCTACTTTGACTCCCTCTGAAGTAATCACATAGCCCAGAAATTGTACTTCTTTTAACCAAAATTCACATTTTGAGAATTTTGCGTACAATTTCTCCTTCCTCAGAACTTCCAAGACTTCGTGGAGATGGCATTCATGGTCGTCTTCGTTCTTCGAATAAACAAGTATGTCATCAATGAATACAATGACAGACTTGTCTAAGAATGGTCGACATACTATGTTCATCAGATCCATGAACACGGCTGGAGCATTTGTCAACCCGAACGGCATTACAAGGAATTCATAATGCCCATACCTCGTTCTGAACGCCGTCTTGGGAATATCTTCATCTCTAACTCGAACTTGATGATATCCCGACCTTAGATCAATTTTTGAAAAGCATCCCACACCTTGGAGTTGATCAAACAAATCATCAATCCTCGGAAGCGGATACTTGTTCTTAATCGTCACTTTATTCAGCTCCCGGTAGTCGATGCACATCCTCATAGGGCCATCCTTCTTCTTAACAAACAATATTGGAGCTCCCCAAGGCGAAGAACTTGGTCTAACAAAACCCTTGTCCAACAGCTCTTGAAGTTGACACATTATCTCTTTCATTTCGGCTGGCGCTAAGCGATACGGTGCACGCGCTATTGGTGCCGATCCAGGGATAAGATCAATACGAAACTCCACCTGTCGTTCAGACGGTAGACCTGGAAGATCATCGGGAAATACATCCGGAAATTCACGTACTACCTTGATATCTTCCACTTGTTTCTTTTCTGACTTCACATCTAGAACACACGCTAAATAGGATGAACATCCTTTCACCAAACACTTACGCACTTTTGCAACAGAAATTAACGGAACTTCCCCCTTTCTTTTTTTTTGGAAAAGGGACGGAACCCCGGAAAAATTTTATTCAAGTCAAGAAAATCAAGTACAACTTACGAGGGGCATCCCCCAAGAGGAACAAAATGACAACTAAGAGTGTGTTTAGGGTACAACCACAAAATTAAAACCCTAAACACTAAGGAGGCAACATAAGCCCAAAAGGAAAAATAACCAAATAAAAGGAAACCTTTTAATGAGCCCTTCCACATAAAGGATCCACACCAGCCCAAATTAAGCACAACCTGGCCCACGCCTTTTAAGCCATATATGATCTCCAAGCCCAGGTCCTTCATTATGCTATTTCCATCGTTACAAGCCCAATTCCAAGGGACCGTGGATGACATTAAAATTGGCAGCTCACCCTCATTTTCTTCCTGGCTCATAGAAAAAGCTCAAACTGCAGTTGTTGTCCAAAACTCCATGACTCTATTTCCTTTATTTACAAGGGCCGCAAAGATATTCCACACCTTCTCGACATTTTGACCCAAATTTTCCACCCAATAAACTTCCACAACAACAAATTTAAAGCTGACTTTTTCCATATTCTAGGCCCACATCATATCATTAGCCCCTGTTCCTCTCATACTTCCCATTTTCAATCCGCAACAGATTACCATAATAATCACACAATCTTCATTAAATTTCCTTTCATCATCCTCAAATCTGGAATCTTTCACAAAATTCAAACATTCCCACTTTATTACACCACCATTAAGACCAAGCTCACTATAGGATTCAGACTTTATCTTAGAGTTTCCCTTGCAAGTGATTGGATTCCTGATCTCCCAAGAAAAATGAAAGCCTTTTCCACAGTTAATCAATTTAACAAAGTACCAGAAAAGAGCAATGGCAAAATGCCAAATTGCCAGACCAAGGAAAGAGGAGAAGACAAATTGATTGAAAGCCAGGCAAGCTTCCAAAAGGTTTAGAAATAAATGGGGATGGAAATTAAGGGAATGGACAAATAAATCATCCAAAAAGCACCTGAGGACGGCTTGGAGAATGATCCTCATGATCCTGTAATTAAAACCAATTTGGCCTCTGGCCATTGGACTGCTTATCCACCAACTTAACCAATAAGCCCTCCACCAATAAACTCCAGAAAAATGACAATCAACCATTTTAAAAAGCAGCTGATGACCAATGAGTTCAGGTAGGGGTCCAGTGTCAAAAATATCAACTTCTCTAAAAAATGTACTCTTAGAGAGAAGGACCATAAAAAAGTTGAAGAACCAAAAACTCATAAGACCAAGGATGGGAAAGAAGCAAAGGCTGGACATATGAATAAATATCCAGCATAAAGACAACCTTATAACATCAAGGCATATATGCCTTTGGTGAGCAACCCCTAAAAGAAAAAAAACCTCCAAAAGGGAGAATATATCAGTAGGGTCAGTGACCAGCCACCAATATACCCCTTTGCCAAAATGGCTAGGAGGAGGGAAAAGCAGTGAGATGGGATCAGTGACCAGCCAAACCACTGCCTCCCTAAAAATAGACCAAAAAAGGGGGGAGGACAATAACTCACATACACAAATTAAGGAGGGGTAAAGCACATACTAGAAAAGAGAAGATCTCCAATTCTCAAACCATTTGGGGAGGCATCTGCACCCATAATCCTGCATGAAAATAATCCAACTAGTCTCCACCTTATTTCTCCACAGCCATCCATTTAATCTCCATCTGAATCTAGAATATGCCAATTCCCTCACCCTCCATCTGTCAACATACCACATATAATATTCCCTCATCCTAGAAAAAGAATCCGGATTCCATACAGAACCAAAAAACTGTTCATGTAAGGAATTGGCAAAAGCAAAGTATCTATCTATTCCACCCTCAATATTCACATCAACAAAAGAATCATCTCCCCTCATTCTGTTCATGGAAAATTTAGACCTCCATACCATCCACCTTTCCTCCAAAAAAACCTCCTTATCACTCCATAGCAAATTCAATAGTCATATCTCCACTACCCAACACCCCCTTATACCTCCATCCCTGAGAACCCCCCCAATGACCCAAAAAGGAACAGAATAGTTGCTCAGGTACCTACATAAATAGAGAAAAGTGTATCCCAAATCACCCCCCAAAATGAACCCACCCCAAGGGATCTCAAAAGCAAAGATGAAATCATCTCTCTCAACTCTCTCATCCAGCTTATCACTCTCCAACCTCCTTAATTCTTCAGTAGAGGAGTTGAGAACTGCAATCCTGTCAGATACTTCCATCAATGGCATTTTTAACACAAAATCGATCATTGATCACTTCCAAATCCCATAAAGCAGCAGCCCTCTTAACTTGATTATTGTTTCTCACTTTCAATCCTAGCAACTTGAGTTTGACTATCGCAATGATTTGTCTAGCCAAACCAGCAGCATATCTTCTTTCTCCAGAGTGGACCCTCATATTTCTTTTCTGCCATAAGTAGTATACAGCAGCCACCAATACAAGCCTGTGAGAAACACTCCAAATGGAGTTTTTGCACGGGACAGAGCACAACTCAGAAATGACCAGATTCCACCCATCAGCAACTCCTCTTATTCTCTTAATGATATCATATATACCAATAAAGCCTTCAAGACACTCCCAAACCTTCTGACTATAAGTGCATTCCACAAACAGATGATTGTGAGTTTCCACACCATTTTGACATAGAACATACAGGTTGCTGCAAGTGACTTTCCATGAGGCCAGCCTATCCATAGTTCTAAGTTTTCCAGATATTGCCAGCCACAAGAAGAAAGCATGTCCTGGGATATTTCCAGGAGTTAGCCACACTTAGCTCCATCCAAGTTAGAAAAGAGATATTTCCAGGAGTTAGCCACACTTAGCTCCATAATAGATTCATTACTGCATTTCCACCTGACAGAGTCCTTTTGACTAGAATTCAAGCTGGGTAAGAAGAGCTGAAGAATATTACCATATTTAATCCATAGCACAGGGGGCCACAACCACATTCCGTCAGAAACCATGTCCACCACTTTCATGTTACTATGCAATCCAGCCATATACATTTCTCTTCTGGAAATAAACTTGCACAATGGGCCTAGGGGATGCCAGTTATCAAACCATAAAGATGTAGACCTACCATTTCCAAGAACATGAACAATATTATTTCTGATAGAGTCTCTGAATTTTATAGCTTTCCTCCAGAACCAAGGGGCATCATAAACCATTCCCACCTCCCAAAATTTTTTCCCTTTAAGTCTATATTCATGGATCCATTTAACCCACAATGACTGACCATTTTCTATTATTTTCCAAATCTGCTTTGAAAGTAAAACTTGATTCCATTTCTTCAAATCCTTAATCCCAAGACCCCCATTCTCTCTTGGAAGACAGATGATTTTCCATTTGACTTTAGCCTTACCCTTGATAGTGTAATAACCAAGATTTTAATTTAGTCATAATTAGAATTTGTGGAAGAATTTCGAATTTAGAAAATTGTGTGGTCTAAGTGTAAAGAACTAAAAGTATGGTGTTTAGTGAGAAAAGCATAAAAAGGAAGGGAAAACCCTAATTTCTCATTTTAAGCTTTTGTCTAGTGTGTGTTGTGTGTGGCTGGAAGAAAGAACAAGAAAAGGGATTTCGGCAATAGAGGGAGAAGGAGCTGCGATTTTCAGTTGAGTTTTGGAAAGAACTCCATAATCATCCAGGTAAATCAAATCCTATCCCTCTCTAATTTAGTGTGTGTATTGGGGGAAATTAGAAAAGAAACTTAGATTTGGTGAGTTTATCGTGTTTCCCCATTAATCTGCGTAAGGGGTGTTGTAGTTTGGGTTAATGTGTAGCTATCGACCCATTTTGCTAATCTGGAGGTGTTGAGGGAATTAGGACTTGAGATTATGCAACTTTCTGCGTTTCTGGGTTTTTCTCGTAGCGTCCGGAAACCCTCAAGTCAGGGTAGTGTCTGAACGATTGGTGGTGTCCGGATGAGAGATGTGTCCGGGTAGAATTTTGGCAGCAGTTTCCGGTAGTTAACCGGAAACCTTTGTGGGTCCGGATAATTTTGTTTGTCCGGATAGTTGTCCGAATGGTCTTGGGTGTCCGGGTAGGTTGTCCGGATAACTCTGGTTGTCCGGATAGTTTTCCGAATGGTCTTGGGTGTCCGGGTAGGTTGTCCGGATAGCTCTGGTTGTCCGGATAGTTTTGACTATCCGGATACAGTGTCCGGAAAGTGTGGTATGACATAGTAGTGCAGACTGATAGACCGAAGGGCATCTGTGTGAGTGTGTAATTCCATCAAGTGGCTTATCGTGGTAGTATGTATCCTTATAGGTGCAGTTGAAGGGAGGATCCATTTAGTAAGAGGATTAAGCAGGACGTCAGGTGAGTCTTTCTGAACCTAAATTTTATACAAGTGTGTGGTTGACTATTATTGTCTAATGGTGGGTTTTCCAAATACTTTTATTACAAACTGAAGGTTTAGTGTGTGGCATGGTTATTATTTAACTGTGTGCTTTTCAATTACTTTTATGGCAAAACGATGAAGGTGTGTGGTGTGGATTTTATCTAACGGTGTGTTATACAACTGCTGCTATTTCAAGCGATGATTAATTGTGTGACAGTATGTGTTTCAAATGAAGAAACAGTGTGCTTGAAGATTATTATGTAACAGTGTGCTTTTCAACTGCTTTTATTTCAAGGCAAGGTATGAATGTGCGATTCATAAGTGTGGTTTATATGTGTGATTTAAATGTGTGTGACCATGCTCTGGCTTTTGTGTGACATGGGCGGTGTGTGCCCGATTACGCTGTCACGGTGTGTGTGACATGGGCGGTGTGTGCCCGATTACGCTGTCACGGTGTGTGTGACATGGGCGGTGTGTGACATGGGCGGTGTGTGCCCGATAGCGCTGTCACGGTGTGTGTGACTTTAGCGCGTGCCAGTAGCATGTGTCAATGTGTGCATATCAACTTTGTGTGCTAGTTATGATTTATACAATGCTTTCATAACTGATTTTATAAACTGAAATATTTTGGTGTGACTTGGTGTGGAGGGAACTCACTAGACCTCATGGTCTAACCCTCGCTTTTCAAAACTAAAACCTTTTTCAGGTAAGCAGTAGTCGAGGGCACGTTTAGAGTTTTGGCAAGACGTGGATCGGAGCTTGCGCTAGAAGGAATTAGAAGAATCTCCTTTGAGATGTTTAGTTAGATTTTCTCAGCTGTATTTAGGGTTATTTCCGCGAACCCTGTATTGTAAATCTTGTTAGTAGGACCATGTTGAGCCGTTTTTGGCGTTATGAACTAAAGAGGTAGCTTCTAGCTTGTATGTTCAAGTTTTGGCTTGTTACAAATGGTATCAGAGCCCTAGTATAAGGGATTTAGGTGACCGGATGGGCCTAAACTTAAACTGTGGAGTAGAAGGACACAGCTGAGATATAGGAAGCCTTTAGTGAGGACCGTAATCATCGAGGATCTAGGATGATGGTGGTGAGGACTTTCATGTAAGGTAAATTCAAATCACATCTGGCCAATGTCATTTTGAATTTACAGGTGCATGGGTGTGCTTGCTCACTTTTGTTCTGATAGTCGATGGAGGTGTTAGTGTGTGGAGAGTAACAGCAGTGTGCGACGTGTGGTGGATAGTGTGTGGAGAGTAGTGGTTTATGTGGAGTTCTAACCTTGACTGGATGGCAACGGCTTAGTGTGTAGTGTGAAATTATTCTTGGTGTGATTGTTGACCCCATCTAGAAGGGTGATGTTTTAAGGTGTGGGATAAGTGCCCGAGCGAAGTAGAATCTTTAGGGTTCTTAAGGAAAATAATTGATTGGAGGTGAGCTCCTAATCTCTGTTGAGTATTTATTCTGGGAGTTCCGATGTCGGTGAATTGAGATCTTGGGAATTTCAGTTCAAGAATCTAAGGGTAGAGGTGTACGTCATTACTCTCTAGTTAGTGGAAGAGTGACAAGGGTAGTCGAGAAGTGATAGATGTTTGGATGGGTAACACTAATGCTGGTTAACCTATGTGAGATCGAGGTGAAGCTGTAAATTTTGCAAATTAGTAGACAAGTGGTAACTGTGAGGATTGAACCTCTAGTGCGTGGGGGTGGTGTGGATAAGTTGGTGGTCACTTATACTTAGTAAGCATGCGAGGCTCAATAGTGATAGGTTGCTGTGAGGGAAAGTGATGGATTGTGTTGGTATGGGGAGGGCGTAAGTGAAGATCGTCGCTGGGAAATTGTTTAGAAGTTGTTCCAAGTGTGGTAAAATTGTGTGTGGTGAGGCATGAGTGTCTAAGTGGCGTGTGGATTGCATCCGCGAATAAAGGAATAGGGTGGCAGTGGATGGCTAGCTAAGAGGAAATTGTGTGCTATTGGATTGGTTGGTTAGGATGTCGTAGAAGATACGAAATCTTTGGGAATGTTTCGCTAGTAGTGGTATGTAAAGGAAATGCAAAGGAGGGGGTTAATATTGTTTGGGAATGAGGAGTGTGTGGTCTCTTCAAGTATTGAGTGTGACTTCGGATTGACTTGCGTTTATGTAGTGGTCAATGTTGAATAAGAAATGTTCCATACTAGCCTAAGATAATTGGGACGGTAGATTGGAATAAGTGAGTAAGCGCGAAGTAGAAAGTGTGACAAGTGGCACGGAACGTGGGAAGCAACGTTATCAAGACGTAACAATCGGGTGCATGAACTTCTAGTGGGAGTATGAGAAAGAGGATTTGTGTGTATGTGATTGGTTTAAGCGTTGAGGGGAGCTAACTTGTGTGATTGGTCAAAAGTGTGCACCTTCTAGTGAGTCGTTCCTTGGAAACATGTTTTATGTTGAGAAGCAAGTGGAAGACAGTAGTCGAATGTAGTGTTCGGGGTGAGGGACCATTGGATTAGACTTGGTGGTAATATAGGAGTGACATGGTGATAAAAGCGTGTGAATTGATTGTTATCAATAGTTTGTGGTCAGCTTAATTAATGTGAGAAGGTGTTATCTGCCTTAGGCGTATTTTTGTATTGGGGGAGTAATGGTAGAATTGTGTGTAATCAGTTAAAGAGAATCATAACTGCGATTTAGGGTGATATTCAAGGTTGATTTTGTGATCAGTTGGCGAATTGAGCGTGTTATTTTAATAAGGGTTGCATGTTGTTGTGACGTTAACTTTGGTAGAATTCGTTCTTTAAGAATGTGAAAAGGGTGTGTGAAACCCATAGTTTGACACATTTTAGAACCGTGAGTCTAGATGTGTGAATGATTTTGTGTGAGACCGGAGGTCACACGGTTGACCACCGATAGGTCGAACATTTTCGCGAGAGGGTAAGCGTGGCTCGAGACCGCCACTAGTTTATGTGAGCAGTAGGAGGAGAGTTATCGAATTCCATGTAGGAGTCGGTGCAAGGTTTAGAGTAAAGAAGTGTCTCTAGTGGAAGTTCAGTGGCGATGCCATAAGGGGCAAGAGGATACTTGGGAATTGGAATCAGACATGAGGACTCGATATCCTCGTTTGTTTGAAAATGGAATTCCGGGGACGGAATTCTTTTGAGGGGAGGATATTGTAATAACCAAGATTTTAATTTAGTCATAATTAGAATTTGTGGAAGAATTTCGAATTTAGAAAATTGTGTGGTCTAAGTGTAAAGAACTAAAAGTATGGTGTTTAGTGAGAAAAGCATAAAAAGGAAGGGAAAACCCTAATTTCTCATTTTAAGCTTTTGTCTAGTGTGTGTTGTGTGTGGCTGGAAGAAAGAACAAGAAAAGGGATTTCGGCAATAGAGGAAGAAGGAGCTGCGATTTTCAGTTGAGTTTTGGGAAGAACTCCATAATCATCCAGGTAAATCAAATCCTATCCCTCTCTAATTTAGTGTGTGTATTGGGGGATATTAGAAAAGAAACTTAGATTTGGTGAGTTTATCGTGTTTCCCCATTAATCTGCGTAAGGGGTGTTGTAGTTTGGGTTAATGTGTAGCTATCGACCCATTTTGCTAATCTGGAGGTGTTGAGGGAATTAGGACTTGAGATTATGCAACTTTCTGCGTTTCTGGGTTTTTCTCGTAGCGTCCGGAAACCCTCAAGTCAGGGTAGTGTCTGAACGATTGGTGGTGTCCGGATGAGAGATGTGTCCGGGTAGAATTTTGGCAGCAGTTTCCGGTAGTTAACCGGAAACCTATGTGGGTCCGGATAATTTTAGTTGTCCGGATAGTTGTCCGAATGGTCTTGGGTGTCCGGGTAGGTTGTCCGGATAACTCTGGTTGTCCGGATAGTTTTTCGAATGGTCTTGGGTGTCCGGGTAGGTTGTCCGGATAGCTCTGGTTGTCCGGATAGTTTTGACTATCCGGATACAGTGTCCGGAAAGTGTGGTATGACATAGTAGTGCAGACTGATAGACCGAGGGGCATCTGTGTGAGTGTGTAATTCCATCAAGTGGCTTATCGTGGTAGTATGTATCCTTATAGGTGCAGTTGAAGGGAGGACCATTTAGTAAGAGGATTAAGCAGGACGTCAGGTGAGTCTTTCTGAACCTAAATTTTATACAAGTGTGTGGTTGACTATTATTGTATAATGGTGGGTTTTCCAAATACTTTTATTACAAACTGAAGGTTTAGTGTGTGGCATGGTTATTATTTAACTGTGTGCTTTTCAATTACTTTTATGGCAAAACGATGAAGGTGTGTGGTGTGGATTTTATCTAACGGTGTGTTATACAACTGCTGTTGTTTCAAGCGATGATTAATTGTGTGACAGTATGTGTTTCAAATGAAGAAACAGTGTGCTTGAAGATTATTATGTAACAGTGTGCTTTTCAACTGCTTTTATTTCAAGGCAGGGTATGAATGTGCGATTCATAAGTGTGGTTTATATGTGTGATTTAAATGTGTGTGACCATGCTCTGGATTTTGTGTGACATGGGTGGTGTGTGCCCGATTACGCTGTCACGGTGTGTGTGACATGGGCGGTGTGTGCCCGATTACGCTGTCACGGTGTGTGTGACATGGGCGGTGTGTGCCCGATTACGCTGTCACGGTGTGTGTGACATGGGCGGTGTGTGCCCGATAGCGCTGTCACGGTGTGTGTGACTTTAGCGCGTGCCAGTAGCATGTGTCAATGTGTGCATATCAACTTTGTGTGCTAGTTATGATTTATACAATGCTTTCATAACTGATTTTATAAACTGAAATATTTTGGTGTGACTTGGTGTGGAGGGAACTCATTAGACCTCATGGTCTAACCCTCGCTTTTCAAAACTAAAACCTTTTTCAGGTAAGCAGTAGTCGAGGGCACGTTTAGAGTTTTGGCAAGACGTGGATCGGAGCTTGCGCTAGAAGGAATTAGAAGAATCTCCTTTGAAATGTTTAGTTAGATTTTCTCAGCTGTATTTAGGGTTATTTCCGCGAACCCTGTATTGTAAATCTTGTTAGTAGGACCATGTTGAGCCGTTTTTGGCGTTATGAACTAAAGAGGTAGCTTCTAGCTTGTATGTTCAAGTTTTGGGTTGTTACAGACAACTTCACCCCCACTCCATAAAAAACTCCTCAAAAGCCTTCCAATTTCATTAACTACAGACACAGGAAGCAAAAAGAGGGATGCCCAATACACACTGATAGATGAGAGCACGGAATTAATAAGCTGAAGCCTTTCTGCATATGATAGCCACTTGCTCTTCCAATCTTGAACTCTTTTCTTGACTTTATCAATGAGGCTAATACAGTCATTGTAATAACCAGGTATATTGTAGGGTTATTTAATTTTATTATTTTGGTTTTAAAGTAAGTTTGGGAGTAGTTTTATGGAGTAAGAAGTTAAGGGGTAAGTTTTAATTTTAATTGGAAGTTTAAGGGTGTGTTATGTCATTTAAGAGGAGTTTAGGGTTTTTTTGGTAAATGTGATATTAAATATCACATCCACCACCGCCATATTCTATCAAAAGAGATAACATGGAAAGATATTTTCTTTTAAATATCAAGGTGTAAGTATGTGTGTGTGTTGGTTTTGTGTTCGGCAAAAAGAGAAGGAGAAAAGAGAGAGAAATGGAGTGAGAAAACTAAGAAGAAAAAGAAGAAGAAAGTTGCAGATTTGCTGCTCGAATTGTTAAAACAATTCAATAGCAACAAAGGTAATATCCTACATAGATTTCTCTTTTATAATTAATTAGTTCCTAAGTTTTGCTATAAATTTTAGAGTTGGGTCTTGGTGAATTATGGATATTTTTGGGAAACTAAGTTTATGGATAGATGTTATTTATGTTCTTAAGCGTATCTGCAAAATATCATAAACATTCATGGCGTAAAACATAAGATTTCTGGGTTTTGGATGAACATAGTGAGCTGAGACAATTATGAACATCATAAGAATCGCAACAGTGGGTTGCGACATTCATAATTATCGCAACAGTGGGTTGCGATAGGATCATTGAATCGCAGCAGTTGGTTGCGATAAAATGTGGGATCGCAACAGTTGGTTGTGATAAAGTGGTGGTGTCGCAATAGTTGGTTGCGACAAAGGGATGGTGTCGCAGTAGTTGGTTGCGACTTTTACTGTGTATTGCGATAAGGGTTGTTGAAACTAGTGGGTTGCTATAAAGTAGATAATTCTGGATAATTAAGAATTATTGGAGAGTCTTATGTATTTGATTAGTAAAAGGATATGTGTATTTGAATTATTTCAGATCCTGTGAATTTTGGGTGAAAGATTGGATTGGCTTGGAAGTGTTTTTGGATAAGCGATCAAGGTGAGTTTTACTTTAAAACGTTTTCAATTGGGATACATATATATGTGTTTATATATGTATATGAGGTGGATATGTGTGATGACGTGGTTATATCATATATTGAGATATGATTGAGAATGTGTTAATAATGTGCTTATGTTTTTAAATATAATATAATGAGATATTATATTTATGTAAGCATTGCACTACACGAGTATACGTTAGCCGAAACTAATAGTCGGCGGAAGTGTTGGTCGTAATTGTCGTACGGCGTTGTTGGTCGTAATTGTCGTACGACGTTGTTGGCTGTAATTGTCGTACAGCGTTGTTGATTTATTAGTTGGCTTGCAACCAACTAATATGGCCATGGGAATGGGGAATGAGGATGAGTTGAGCACGATGCACGAGTCTTGATGTGGTATTTATATACGTGTGGTATATGTGGTATTTAAATACTTATGGTATATGTGTGTGTTGACAAAGGTTTTATATAAACTATTTTGAAACATGGTTTTATAAAAAAAAGGTTTTATAACGATTTTGAAAGGACAGGGATTTTCTCACTAGACCCGTTTGGTCTAACCCTCATTTTATTTTCAAAAATATGTATTCCAGGTCGAGGATCTGTTAGCGGCAAAGGAAAGAATAAAGGCTATGATGCTTTTGATGACTGACGTTGATTAGGAGATTTTAATGAAATTTGTAGTTTCGAGACTGAAGGGACCGTACGTGACTTATTTTGTATCTTTTATTATGAATGTAACGATGTTATGCAATATATTTTAATTGTTGTATGTTATGGGAAACCGGGACGTTATAGATGGTATCAGAGCCCTAGTTTAAGGGATTTGGATTTATACTTAGACTTAAACTGCATGTGAAGTAAGATGTCCCTATTATTTTAGAACCTTGGGATGTTAAGTGTAAAAAGGTAGAAGGAACATCATGTAAGGTAATTTCGAATTACACTTGGCCAGTGTTATTGTGAACTTACAAGTACATGTTTGAACTGGAATACCTTATTATATGGGGAATGTGCTTATGTGTATATTAACCTTGTTGAAATCAACAGAGTGGCAAGTCGGACTCGATGTATGTGTTGGAATATGCTCAAGTCATAATAGATAATTATATGGCTAGATACATGTGGGCCTATAGGGTCACACACAATACACTGAGATACCATTTAATATAATGTAATTATTGTATTTACATTATATAAATAACCTAAGTAACGTGGGTAATTAGATGGGCACAAATCATTAAGTTTGTCTTAATGGGTTTGTATTGGATTTAAGTTAATAGCAAGCCTATTACGTTTAATTAAATCTTAGGCCCATAAAGATTTAGAAGGGAGAACCTTTAAGAAGCCGAAGGAAGCTTTAGGGTTCATTAATATATAGAGATGTTAATGACCTAATTAAGTTTAACCTAATACTCCTTCTTCTCTCCTAAAATCGGCGCCCCTCCCCTAGTCCTCTCTAGGGTTTTTCCGCTTTGATCTTCTAGCTTGTTTCTTGTCTAATCGAAGCTATAAGATCCTAAGGAGGACTATCATCCGGTGGTGATCAAGGAGGTGTAGTGTGGACTACTCTAGAGGTATTCTCCATTGAATACTTGGTTTCAAAAGAGCACACAAGTGGATCCGGATTAGTGTACAAATCACGCTACAAAGGTATATCGTTATTTGTATTCTTCGTTTAACCATATTGGCAATACGTTGATCCTGTTTGGTGATTGTTCTGCTGCGTTCTTATATATGTTTATATTTGTGTTTCTTTGCATAATTACCAACAGTGGTATCAGAGCCATCGTATGTGTCATATGATTAACATGTATATGTAAAAGTGGCTAAAACTAAAGTTTTTTTTTTCTGAAAATTTCAACCATCGTTGGGGTCTTGAATAATGTATTTTAAGATCCTATAGCCACAAGTTACATATACTTATCGTAGATTAATTATTGTAGTTTTTCTTCGTTTTCGTTGGCTTGTTTTATTTCTTATTGTAAGTGTTTTAGATCCATGGTAAAACATGCATTTTTACCATGGACCAAGCCAACACTCTTAATGATATTGTATTATTATGTTGATGTGCAAAACCGATGAAAACCTTGACTGTTTGTATGCCTTGTTTCATTATTTGTCGAGTTTTTGGATTGTAATAGTTTAGGCAATTATTTTTTACTTCGTTTAGTAGTAGATAAATGTATTTTATCAAAAATTGTAACCATTGCTCGGAATCGAATGGCGACAAAGTTAAAGACGAGAAGACATTTTCGGAGCTGCTGGACAGCCAGCACGAAAAATGGATTTCCCGGAGTTTGGCACATCGGATTGTGCTGATTCTTGTTGCTGAAGTTCCATAAGTCGTAGGGGCACAACTTTGCAGAAGGATGTTTCGATTGGGGAAGACTCCTTCCATGACGTTTCGGGCCCCGAAGCTGCTGCGTTTTTCCGGACAGATTTGTGTTCGAATGTTCTTGTGGGTTCTACTTGCTCTTGATGGTCTTGGAGCAAGTGGGAGCCCATAAAGGGTTTATGTTGGTCCGTCCTTAGTTGCCCTCTTGGTCCGTGTGATGGCTCACGGGATCAAGCATAGGTTTTTCATCGGTTGAGGTTTTGCACATTTTGGTTGTGTGTTTTAATTTTTCTTGTATGTTGCATTGTTATAGCTTGCAAATGGGTTTTTCAAACCAAAATTAAACACATACCACTTTTGAAACTAAATCCTTAGATTTGGTTAATATAAGTTTAAATTGGATTTGAAACTTAAAACTATTGTTTTATATAAATAACGCTTAAAAGGGTTTTATAGGTTATTTAATTTATGTAATGTCCAAGCTAAATGATATCTCATGTAGGTAACATATTAGTCTCTAAATGGACATCTCGACACACATGAAATAAAACAAATTAGACTATAAGTTAAGAAATGTTTTAACTTATGTTACGAATGAAGAATGCATGCTTCTTTCGTACTTTTTTTTGACACGCTTTATCAAAATACTATACCCGTCACAATTTGAAGTCATGCCGTCCAATCGGCTTGAAATCCCTCGCCATTATTTTTTTCCTATGCGTGAGACCTAGGTTGAATTGTAATCCCGAGGTGATTATTGTCTATGCGTGAGACCTAGATCTATTTGTTAGTCCCAGATGGCTTAACAAGTATTGTAGAAGGGGGGGGGGGGGGGGGGTTGAATACAATACACAAAAGTTTCTCTTTTGGGGATCTTTGAGGGCTTCGGTTCGGTGTAGGTATCTATGTGAATGGATTTCAACACTTCATGAAGAGGAATTGGAGGGTCATAGATTGTGGGATCGGTGGGCACAAAGGAGATGAGATCGGTGGGTTTAGATCTTTTGGAAGGATTAGCTTTTGCAGAGTTTGAGGAGGAGGCTTCATCCATGACTGAAAATTTGAGCTGATCATGGATGGGTTTGGAAACGTCATTTGAATCTTGCTTCTCAATAATTTGCAATGAGGAGTCTTTGGCCTTTAAGGATATCCCATACTTTAAGGCTTCACACAGATCTAACGAGTTCAAAGAGATGGAATCACAAGAGCTGGAATCAGAGAGATCATTACAAGCATTGGTGGGGGGAACAAGAGCAAAAGTGGACTCACAAACATCAGTTTTTCCAAATCCTAGACCGAACTTGTTTGAACTACAGATTTGACTTTGAAAGATTTGTTCAAGATTTTTGGAAGAGCTTGACCATTTTTTGATGACTTCTTGTTCCCTTTTTAGTTTCTTAAAGAGAGAGTTCTTTTCTTTTGAGATCACATGATTTATTGTTTTCAAGTCCTCAAGCTCAATTTTTATTTCCTCAAACCTTTTAAGCTTAGACATGCAAATTTCAAGTTCAGCTTTGAGCTCTTTCACTTGAACATATTTTCTATTCTTACTGTCTTTAACAGAATAAAAATCTTGAGTTAAAGATTCATAAGCATTGATCTTTTCAATATCAGACATATTATTGAAGGGATGTACCTGAGCGTAGGCTGTGGAGCACCCAGTTGCCACTAGAGCCATAGGTGAAGTGGCACTTTCGGAAACTTCCATTTCTTCTGAGATGGCCACGAAGCATCTATTCTGAGAATCACTGTCGGAGGTGTCTTCGTCGTCCCAATCGTGGGTTTCTGCCATGAGACCCTTCCCTTTTCTCTCTAGACCCTCACTCCTTTCCTTCTCTTTCTTGTACTTGGCCTTATATTTCTCGGCACGCTCCTGATGATTTAAGAAGGATGGTGGGGACTCCTTTTTGGGAAAGGTTGATTTGAAAGGCATGTGTTTGGATTTTTCCCTTTTTGAAGAGGGATTGTCAGAAGAAGTAAATTTGGACTTGGAGATACGCTTGCTTCTACACTCAGATGCAAAATGTCCTTTCTTGCCACAGTTGTAGCATTCCTCATTGGACTTGTCAGAAGAAGTTTTGAAAGATGAAGTTTTTCTAAGACTTCGAGATTTGTTGAAGGGACGAAACTTGTGTTTGGAACCGGCCATCATTGCCATCTCATCCGACAACTGTTCAACCATGATATCCTCACCTTCATCATCAGCATCACTAAGATATGCTTCCGTTTGGTGGGTTACATTTGTTTGGCTGTCATTGTCAGAGTCAGATGAAGGATAGGTGATTCTAGGAAGATTTTGAGAATTCTTGGAACTTTCACTAACAAGAGCTATAGAGGAGCTCTTTATTTCCTTGATGAAAGATTTCCGTTGAAGCTTGGTTTGCTCAAAGTTGAAGAGAGTACCATATAATACGGTTAAGGGCATGAACTCAAGGTCCTTGGTAGTTTTGATGCAAGTACATATATTTTCCCAAAAATCTGGGAGACAATCCATGAACTTGCACAAGACTTCCTCATTATCATAGACTCTGCCCAACAACTTAAGATCATTTAAAAGAGAGTTGAAGCGGTTATAGAAACTAGGAAGAGATTCTCCTTTTTCAAAAGAAAATAGTTCATACTTTCTGATAAGACCAATCTTTTTGCATTTCTTGACTTCCTCTGTACCTTCGTACAGAACACATAGAGTGGTCCACATTTCTTTGGCAGTTTCAAAGCTCACCAAAGAGTGGTAGACCTCATCAGGAAGAGAGAGAGCAATAATAGCTCTTACCTTGGAGTCAAGAGTAACTAAACGTTTCTCCTCATCAGTATACTTTTTAGGATTTTTGAGAATATACCGACCAGTAGCACTGGATTTTTCCTCATCAGAATCACTTGAGATTTCCTTTTCAAAGGCCTCTTTGCCTGGCCTCTGCGTGTCATAGCGAGCCCAAACTCTGGGGATAATGGGTCCCTCGTGGAGAATGGTTGGATATCTAGTATCCACTCCTTCCATGAACAGCATCATGCGGCTTTTCCACAAAGAGAAGTTGTTGGGATTGAACTTAGGAGGTTTTGAAATAGAGCCATTTTCAGAGAAGTTATTTTGAAAAGAGTTTTCAACAGTAGAAGAAGAAGAGGCAGCCATCGCAGATCAAGTTTATGGAATTAAACTTTCCGCTCTGATACCACTTGTTAGTCCCAGATGGCTTAACAAGTATTGTAGAAGGGGGGGGGGGGGGGTTGAATACAATACACAAAAATTTCACAATTTTAATTCTTATATTTGAAAAACTTTCAAAAGAATTACACACAGAAAACTTAAGATTGTTGCGGAAAAGAACAGATAAACTATTCTAACAATCTTACACAAAGTATACAACAAAACAACTAAGAACACTAAGAGCAAAGCTATTGAGTTAAGGCTTAAAAGAAGGTTTCTTGCACTGAGAGAATTTCTTTTTAAAAGCGTGAGAATTGCATGAAGAGCACTTCTCCTTTTATAGTGCCAAGGAGTGCCCAAGCATTAAATGCTTGGGACACTTGTCATCTTCACATATGCTGATAATGTTGACTTCAGGAGAACTGTGAAGTCCTTGTCACTTTTCACTAGGTGCAGACAGAGTAGCTTGAGCAGATAATAGGGACCTTAGCTGAAGGTGGATAAAAAGACAAACTGTCACTTTTCTCTGCTGGAGGATATTGTCCCATAATAAATGATCTTCTGTCTTGAGCCTTTAGCACCGAAGTGGTTTCCACCGAGATTTGACAAGTCTTCGGTGGAAAGAAGACTAGTCCACCGAAGTTGCAAGTAGAATTCGGTGGTAACTAGTCCACCGAAATTACGAGCATGTTTCGGTGGTGAGAGGACCACCGAAATTACAAGTATATTTCGGTGGTGAGAGGACCACCGAAGTTACATGTATATTTCGGTGGTGAGAGGACCACCGAAGTTACATGTATATTTCGGTGGTGAGAGGACCACCGAAGTTACATGTATATTTCGGTGGTGAGAGGAGCGCCGAAAGGGTCATCGGTGGGAGAAGGCCACCGAAGATGTCCTATAACTTCGGTGGAGAGAAGGCCACCGAAATGTCAAGGGATTTCGGTGGTGATGACTTGTTTGAAAGTTGTCGAGAGTCTTCTATTTTCCACAATTAGAGAGTCTTCAAGCTTGGTTTCGGTTGATCTTCGACTTCACCGAACATTTGCTATCTTGTACAAGTCATTCAAAGAACTGAACTAAAATATTCTAAGTAGGAGTTTTAGGGAAAACATCGGTGAGTCAATTTCAAATCCTTGGTGACCCAACAATCTCCCCCTATTTGAATTTGAGCTCCTTATCTTAGAATATTCAAGAGTAAATAAAAGCAAGTGCGTTTTTGACCCTTTTTACTCTTTTGGGTTCTTTTCACATAGACCATTCTTTTTGATCTTTTTGACCTTTTTCTTTTGTATGTGTATGTATACTATGTACAGTATTTACAGGTAACAAAAAAGAAGTATGTACGGAAATAAAATTCAAATAGAGATACTTGTATTAAGATAAGTTCTCGTACAATTTTTTACAAAAAGAGAAATTAACTTTTACAAGTACTAAATGGAGAGAACTTACTTCTTTGAGGTTTTGCGGCGCTTGATTTCATCCAGTAAGTTTCTATAGAACGGTTGAGCTTCGGGGATGTTCGGAAAGAGGTTGTGAATGCCTTCCAGAAATATGGTATCGGCTATGGACATCTGGGCAAATCTGAAGAATGCCCGACGACCGAGACCGTCGTTGAAGAATAATCCTGGTATTGGTGAGAGGCTCAAGGTTGTGGTAGGATAGGGAACAGAGGTGGGAATGGTAAGGTTAAGATTGCTTACATTTGGGATTTTACCTTCTCTTGCCATTTCCTTGAAGACTGAGTCAGGAGGATTTTTGACTTTGGGGAGGATGATCTTCTCTTTCAGAGACAGCAGTTTGGCTCTTTCTTCGGTGGAGAGAATGATGTTATGTTTTCTTTTGATCTCCTTCATCTTATTCATTAGACCATCAATGTATTTGACAAAGATGTCTTTCCTTGGATTTGGACTCCTGACGAGGTGTTGAGTGATTTCATACCATTCCGAGAGACCGAAGAGTTGGAGATGGCTTTCTTTCACACTCTTCATAGAACCATCTTCCCAGTTAATAATCAATCTGATGTCTTGAGGATTTGCTTTGGAGGTGGCAATCTTTACTGAAGAAATTTGTGACCTATAGCTCCGGTGGTGCATGGTCTTTTTGTACCAATTAATTTCTTCATTCTTTTGTTGTTCCAAGGCACTGAGCACCGATTTCTGTGTTTGGATGGCATCGGTGGACTTGACTTTTGAAGCTTCTTCTGTGGCAGCTTTGAGAGAAAGATCTCTGGATTTGTCTAAGTCGATTTGAGCTATTCTTGCTTCCTCAATTTCTTGAGCAGAGAGGCCAAGTTCGGTGGTGATTGGTTGAGAAGCAGGCTTGAGTTTGAGAGTTTCAGCGTCCTTCGGTCGAGCCCCATATTTTGTCAGATCCTTTTTCTTCTTTGCTTCTCTGGCCAATTCTTCGGCCGAAAGAATTCTTTTCCCTTTGTCTTCGGAAGCATTGCTGGACTGCTCCCCCTCAACTGATGCATTAAGGTCAAGAGCTTCGGTGGAGCCAGTATTGGTCGGTGAGAGTGAGACATGTTTCGGTGGAGAAGAGGGTTTCGGTGGAGAAAAAGGTTTCGGTGATGAGGATGGTTTCGGTGGTGAGGATGGTTTCGGTGGAGAGGGTTTCGGTGATGAGGATGGTTTCGGTGGTGAGGATGGTTTCGGTGGAGAGGGTTTCGGTGGAGGCTGGTTACTGGAAAGTTTCTTTATGGATGGAAGTTTCGGTGGAGCCGTGGTTTTCTCCCCCTCAGGAACAGCCGGCAACTTGAAACCTAACTCATAGAAGGCCTTATCAAACTTGGAGTGTAGGAAGGCCAGACTCGTTTCGGTGGTATGGGGAACCAAGGCAAAATCACCGAGATCCATTTCCCACTGGGAACGTTCAGGACTGGGTGAGTCGGTGGAAGGTTTGGAGAGGGACTCCACTGTGGTAGAAAGGGCAGATAATTTTTCTTGAATGGGCCGTAGGGCTTCGGTGATGGCATCAAGAAGAAGATGCGGTAGCTGAGACTCGAGGGTAGAGATGCGGGAATTGGCTTGGGAGATTAAGGTGATGGTAGATTTAAGAAAGGTAGAGGTGCGGTCAATGTGCGGGGAAGTGTGGCCACCGATTTCGGGAAACTGGAAGAGTAGTCGGTGGGGGTCAGGTTCGGGAATGGGAATATGGAGGTAAGGCACCAAGTCGTCGGTTTGTAGCATTCGGGGGGGAGCAGGTGATCGGGGGGGAGTAGGCGATCGGGGGGGTGATTGGTGTGAGGACGAGGGAGACTCGGTGTGATGTTCTTCGGTGGACGGGATGGTTTGGGGAGAACCAGTGTCCGCTAAAAGAAAATCAAAAAAATCAAAGGGTGCAATTGGGGGGGAACCCTTAGAGGGTTGTGCAATGTCTTCGATCGAAAACTGATCGGGTGTAAAGCTGTGTAGTGTGAAGTCAGAACCCTCGAGCGGAGAGATCTCGAGGTCATCCCCACCACCCAAGGAGTCGAGTGGGGAGGTATGTGGGGGGTTCTCCTGAAATGTAACTGAGGCCTTTCGAGAGGCAACAGAGGAGACGGTGGGGTGTGTAGCGGGTACCCTTGGCCCGGAGGGATGAAGTTCAACAACCGGCGATTTTGGAGAATCGACGGTTGGATGAGTCGGTTGGGCCGATGGTTTCCGAGACCTCTTTGGAAGAGATCCCGAAGGGGAGGGTGAGTGCCTCCGCTTGTGAGAAGGGGTGTGAACCGGGGAAGTCTCCGAGGGATCTCTCGGTGACGTGGTTCGAGAAGCGGGAGCGGAGGTGCCGGTGGCCTTTTGTCGTTTCTTTTGAGTGCCACCCGACGTCACTCGGGACCGGGGAGAAGGGACCACAACATTTGGAGTGACCTCGGGAATTTCCAGATGGCGAAACCCGGGAATTTCCGCGTCACCCCAACGAAGTTCGGGAGATAGAGCGAAGGAAATCATACCTGGGCGTAATGGGCGATCGGTGGCGAGCGGCTTGACGTTGAGGGTTTTGGTGCCCACAACGGGAGATGACCATTCATACGAGAACCGGGGCGAGGAAGAGCGGCGATCGGTCTCCAAAGCTTTGGAAAGCTTGTGTTGTAAGATCATGGAGATGAAGCGGGGAAAAGCAACGTAACACTTCTTGGGAGTTTTGATGACCTCGACAAGCTCTGAGAAGAAATATTGGGCGAAGTCAACTTTCCTTTGGAAGATGAGGGCATGAGCGAGTTTGTTGACGTGTGAGGGCGATTGGTCATGCCCACTTGTTTTGCGTGAGAGGCAATGGATAACGTGAGCGAAGAAGAAATTCCAAATGCCTCCCATTTTGCTGCGAAGAAGAGTACCGGGGCCTTTGGAGCTTTTGGAGGAGTCGTCGAGCACATAACCGGTGGTAAGAACAATGTCTTCATGGATGGTATCCAAATACATGTCTTCATAGTCGGAAAAGGCGTCGATCTTGAGAGCTAGACGAACATCATCGACCCCAAAAGTGAGGTCGTGATCACCTTCGGCATTGGTGAAGATGGAGGCGTGAATGGCCTCATTGGAGGGATCGTACACGGAGGATAGCCAGAATTGACTAATGAGCATTTTCCTCATCCTGGGGTTGCATGAGAAGGCATGAAGAAGAGGAGAGCGAGACAGAAATTTAGCGATAGTAGAGAACTCGGGATGAGCGGGATCGGATTCAAGGCGGGCAACGTGATTGCATTGGTTGAAGCGGAGGTCTTCAAAACGTGTAGGAATCGGATATCGAGAGGATGCCATGAGAGAGATATGTTTGGAGGAGAGAGAGTTGCAGGTTTGAATTGTGAGAAGGAGTGGGGAAGAAATGAAGGGGGGTATGTGTATATATAGGGAAATGAAAAGGCACTGTGATGATGATTTTGTATGGGAAGAGGGGACATGCGGCTCTTGAGGTGAAAGGGTTGTTGGAAATCGGGACAAGGAGCGGCGGATAGGCGAAGGGTCTGACGCAAAAGCAATTGAGTGGTCACAAGTGGGCTTTGGGAACCGTGTGAATCGGTGTAGACTCGGTGAAGCTTCGGTGGAGGAATCGGTGTTCGCTCGGTGGACGATCGGTGGAAGTTCGGTGGGACTTCGGTGGGACTTCGGTGGGACTTCGGTGGAAGAAAGGTTTACCGAATTTGGATAGTACCACCGAAATGGGGCTTCGGTGATAGAAAGGTTCACCGAATTTGGATAGTACCACCGAAATGAGATGATCACCGATTTGAGACTTCGGTGGTGGACAAGTTTCACCGATTTGAGATGACCACCGATTTGAGACTTCGGTGGTGGACAGTTTTCATGGATTTGAGATGACCACCGAAATGAGATTTCGGTGGTGGACAGATTTCCACCGATTCTGAAAATTTTCACCGAAATGTGCTTCGGTGGTAGGCACGCTTCACCGATACTCGAGATTATTACCGAAATGGAAAAGAGATAGAAAAGATTCGACACATAGGTTTATCCACCGATGAGAGATCGGTGGAGAGAGAGAAGTAGATACGAAGGTGTCCACCGATGTGAGATCGGTGGAGCATGAACACATATTTATTCTTGGAAATTGCACATCCCAAGTTCACTGATGAGAAAGTTGAACCTGGTTTCATCAAGAGGTTTGGTGAAAATATCAGCAAGCTGCAAATTGGTGGGAATGAAGTGTAGTTCAATGTCACCTTTGGAAATGTGATCTCTGATGAAGTGATACCTGATATCGATGTGTTTAGATCTAGAATGAAGAACAGGATTATTTGCTATAGCTATAGCACTGGAATTATCACACAGAATTGGGACTTTAGAAAAGAATTGATTATAGTCCCTTAGTTGGTTTCTCATCCATAGAATCTGAGCACAGCAGCTCCCAGCAGCTACATATTCAGCCTCAGCAGTAGAGGTTGATACAGAGTTTTGTTTCTTGCTGGACCAACTTACTAATTTTCCCCCAAGGAGCTGACAGCTTCCTGTAGTACTCTTTCTATCAATCTGGGAACCTGCAAAGTCTGAATCTGAATAACCAATTAGTTCAAAACTCGAGTCTTTGGGATACCAAAGACCCAAGTGCAGTGTGCCCTTAAGATACCGAAAAATTCGTTTTACAGCCTTTAAATGTGATACTTTAGGATTGGCCTGATAACGAGCACATAGACAGGTAGCAAACATAATATCCGGTCTGCTAGCAGTTAGGTAAAGAAGAGAGCCTATCATACCTCGGTAAAGAGTAACATCCACAGATTCACCTTTTAGATCGGCACACAATTTCAAGGGAGGTGCCATGGGAGTTTTCATAGGAGAGCTATCTAGAAAGTTAAATTTCTTCAGGAGGTCCCGAATATATTTGCTTTGATTTATAAAAATTCCTTCTGAAGATTGTTTGACTTGAAGGCCTAAGAAAAATGTAAGCTCTCCCATCATGCTCATCTCATATTCACTCATCATGAGAGAGGCAAACTCATCACATAGGCATTCATCAGTGGCACCAAAAATGATGTCATCAACATAGATTTGAACAAGAATGATATTACCTGAGGTTTCTTTGATGAAGAGAGTATTGTCAATTTTACCTCTGGAATATCCATGCTTGAGAAGAAAGTTGGCAAGAGTGTCATACCAAGCACGTGGAGCTTGCTTGAGACCATACAAAGCTTTGTCAAGTCTGTACACAAAGTTTGGATGAGCTGGGTCTTCAAAGCCAGGAGGTTGTTTCACGTAGACTTCTTCTGCAAGTTCCCCGTTGAGAAAGGCACTTTTAACATCCATTTGAAAAACCCTAAAATTTCGGTAGGCAGCATGAGCCAGAAAGATCCTTATAGCTTCAAGTCTTGCAACAGGGGCAAATGTTTCATCATAGTCAATGCCTTCTTCCTGTCTGTATCCTTGAGCTACCAATCGGGCCTTGTTCCTGATCACAGTACCATCTTCATCCATTTTGTTCCTGAATACCCACTTGGTTCCAATGATTGTCTTGTTTCTGGGTTTGGGAACCAATCTCCAAACTTTATTTCTCTGGAACTGAGAAAGTTCTTCTTGCATGGCAGTGATCCAACAAGGATCTGATAGAGCTTCATCCACTTTCTTGGGTTCAGAGAGAGAGAGGAAATTCACATAGAGACAGATATTTCCAACTCCTCTGCGGGTTTGGACACCTGCTTGTTGATCACCAATAATTTGATCTATGGGGTGATCTTTGGTCCATTTTAGAGCAGGGGGTAAAGGTGATGGGGTATGAGGAGTAGAGTGAAATGGAGTAGTAGGATCAGAGGTTTGGTGTAAAATGGGATTTTCGGTAGTGGAAGCCATGAGATTTTCGGTGGGATTAGGGATGGAAGAAGGGCTTTGGTGTAGAGTTTCGGTGGAAATAGGGAACTTGGTGTGAGAGATGGGTTGATCAATTTCGGTGGGAGAGAGTGATCCAGCTGGGTTTTTTGAGATGGATGGATTTGAGGGAATAGAGGAGATATCGGTGGAAGTGACTAAGGGAGTATCACCAATACATGATGAAATCCATCTGTGTAAATCATCCTCATCACTTGAAAGTGAGGAACATCTGAGATCATCAAACTTGACATGGATGGACTCATCAATGCTTTTTCTTCTGAGATTGTACACCCTATAAGCTTTGGAGGATAAGGAGTATCCAACAAATATTCCCTCATCTGCCTTGGGATCAAACTTCCCAAGATTTTTACGATCATTAAGAATAAAGCAGATACACCCAAAGACATGAAGAAAGCCAATATTTGGTTTTCTACCATGAAAAACTTCATACGGGGTTTTATCATGTCTTTTGGATATTACTGACCTGTTTTGAGTGAAGCAGGCAGTATTCACAGCTTCGGCCCAAAAATAGGTGGGAAGATTTGATTCGCTCAGCATGGATCTAGCGGCCTCACACAGTGTTCTGTTTTTCCTTTCCACCACTCCATTTTGCTGAGGAGTACGAACAGCGGAGAAGTTCTGAGAGATCCCTTTCTCGGTGAAGAAGTCTTCAAGAGCACTATTTCTGAATTCAGTGCCATTGTCACTTCTTACCGAGCGGACAAGCTGGCCATTGAGAACTTCATTTTTCTTGACAAAGTTGATGATTTCTTCAGTAGCATCACTTTTGTACCTGAGAAAGAACACCCAAGTATATCTAGTAAATTCATCAACAATAACAAGAATATACCTTTTGCCTCCAAGACTTGGAGTGCTGACTGGTCCACATAGATCCATGTGCAGCAATTGAAGAGGAAGAGTGATGGAAGAGCATTGCTTCGTCTTGAAGGATGTTTTGGTGAGCTTTCCCTTTTCACATGCATCACACAGCTTCTCTTTGACAAAGTTCAACTTTGGCATGCCCGTCACCAGCTCTTTGTTGGAAATTTTATGCAAGGTCTTGAAGTTTAGATGAGAAAGACGTTTGTGCCACAACCAATTTCTTTTGGATGCATCATTTGACACAAAGCAGACATTTGAAGAAGAATTGGATTGCCCCATATCTATGACGTAGACATTTTCCATCCGTCTTCCCGATAATACCACATTGAAATGTTTGTCTACCACAGAGCAGACACAAAGTTCAAAGATAACTTTGTATCCAAGATCACACAGTTGGCTAATGCTGAGAAGGTTATGCATGAGGCCGTCCACAAAAGCCACTTTGTTGAAGGTTACAGATCCGTTAGAGAGGGTCCCGTATCCTTTGGTGTAAGCCTTAGAATTATCACCAAAGGTTACAGATGGACCTTTTCCCGGCACACAGTTGATGAGAAGAGACTTGTTTCCCGTCATATGGCGTGAGCACCCGCTGTCTAAATACCAAATTTGATGGTGCTCAAAAGCCTGCATGCAAACACATATTAGTTCTTTGGTACCCATTTTGTAATGGGTCCTTTGGGGTTAGAAGAGCTTGATTCCTTAAGCTTGGATCTATCAATCCTATCCTTGGGACAGTCCTTAGCCATATGAAAAGTGTCACCACAGTTATAGCATTTTCTATAGATAAAAACCTTTTTAGCATTTTTCATGTTTTGGCTTTTATCATTTGTTCTTATAACCTTGTTAGAGGAGAACAGAGCAGGGGGCTTGGACCCAAGGATTCCTTTGGATAAATCTTTGGAAGTTGATTTTCTTAAAAGCACAGATCTAGGTACATAGGTGTTGTAAGAGGGAATGTTTGGGGTAGAACTTTTGGGATGAGAGCTTGCCATGCAGTTGACTACCGATTTTCCTTTGTCAGCACAGGAAATCCTTTTTGAGTGAACAGGAGTTTCTCTTTTGGGGATCTTTGAGGGCTTCGGTTCGGTGTAGGTATCTATGTGAATGGATTTCAACACTTCATGAAGAGGAATTGGAGGGTCATAGATTGTGGGATCGGTGGGCACAAAGGAGATGAGATCGGTGGGTTTAGATCTTTTGGAAGGATTAGCTTTTGCAGAGTTTGAGGAGGAGGCTTCATCCATGACTGAAAATTTGAGCTGATCATGGATGGGTTTGGAAACGTCATTTGAATCTTGCTTCTCAATAATTTGCAATGAGGAGTCTTTGGCCTTTAAGGATATCCCATACTTTAAGGCTTCACACAGATCTAACGAGTTCAAAGAGATGGAATCACAAGAGCTGGAATCAGAGAGATCATTACAAGCATTGGTGGGGGGAACAAGAGCAAAAGTGGACTCACAAACATCAGTTTTTCCAAATCCTAGACCGAACTTGTTTGAACTACAGATTTGACTTTGAAAGATTTGTTCAAGATTTTTGGAAGAGCTTGACCATTTTTTGATGACTTCTTGTTCCCTTTTTAGTTTCTTAAAGAGAGAGTTCTTTTCTTTTGAGATCACATGATTTATTGTTTTCAAGTCCTCAAGCTCAATTTTTATTTCCTCAAACCTTTTAAGCTTAGACATGCAAATTTCAAGTTCAGCTTTGAGCTCTTTCACTTGAACATATTTTCTATTCTTACTGTCTTTAACAGAATAAAAATCTTGAGTTAAAGATTCATAAGCATTGATCTTTTCAATATCAGACATATTATTGAAGGGATGTACCTGAGCGTAGGCTGTGGAGCACCCAGTTGCCACTAGAGCCATAGGTGAAGTGGCACTTTCGGAAACTTCCATTTCTTCTGAGATGGCCACGAAGCATCTATTCTGAGAATCACTGTCGGAGGTGTCTTCGTCGTCCCAATCGTGGGTTTCTGCCATGAGACCCTTCCCTTTTCTCTCTAGACCCTCACTCCTTTCCTTCTCTTTCTTGTACTTGGCCTTATATTTCTCGGCACGCTCCTGATGATTTAAGAAGGATGGTGGGGACTCCTTTTTGGGAAAGGTTGATTTGAAAGGCATGTGTTTGGATTTTTCCCTTTTTGAAGAGGGATTGTCAGAAGAAGTAAATTTGGACTTGGAGATACGCTTGCTTCTACACTCAGATGCAAAATGTCCTTTCTTGCCACAGTTGTAGCATTCCTCATTGGACTTGTCAGAAGAAGTTTTGAAAGATGAAGTTTTTCTAAGACTTCGAGATTTGTTGAAGGGACGAAACTTGTGTTTGGAACCGGCCATCATTGCCATCTCATCCGACAACTGTTCAACCATGATATCCTCACCTTCATCATCAGCATCACTAAGATATGCTTCCGTTTGGTGGGTTACATTTGTTTGGCTGTCATTGTCAGAGTCAGATGAAGGATAGGTGATTCTAGGAAGATTTTGAGAATTCTTGGAACTTTCACTAACAAGAGCTATAGAGGAGCTCTTTATTTCCTTGATGAAAGATTTCCGTTGAAGCTTGGTTTGCTCAAAGTTGAAGAGAGTACCATATAATACGGTTAAGGGCATGAACTCAAGGTCCTTGGTAGTTTTGATGCAAGTACATATATTTTCCCAAAAATCTGGGAGACAATCCATGAACTTGCACAAGACTTCCTCATTATCATAGACTCTGCCCAACAACTTAAGATCATTTAAAAGAGAGTTGAAGCGGTTATAGAAACTAGGAAGAGATTCTCCTTTTTCAAAAGAAAATAGTTCATACTTTCTGATAAGACCAATCTTTTTGCATTTCTTGACTTCCTCTGTACCTTCGTACAGAACACATAGAGTGGTCCACATTTCTTTGGCAGTTTCAAAGTTCACCAAAGAGTGGTAGACCTCATCAGGAAGAGAGAGAGCAATAATAGCTCTTACCTTGGAGTCAAGAGTAACTAAACGTTTCTCCTCATCAGTATACTTTTTAGGATTTTTGAGAATATACCGACCAGTAGCACTGGATTTTTCCTCATCAGAATCACTTGAGATTTCCTTTTCAAAGGCCTCTTTGCCTGGCCTCTGCGTGTCATAGCGAGCCCAAACTCTGGGGATAATGGGTCCCTCGTGGAGAATGGTTGGATATCTAGTATCCACTCCTTCCATGAACAGCATCATGCGGCTTTTCCACAAAGAGAAGTTGTTGGGATTGAACTTAGGAGGTTTTGAAATAGAGCCATTTTCAGAGAAGTTATTTTGAAAAGAGTTTTCAACAGTAGAAGAAGAAGAGGCAGCCATCGCAGATCAAGTTTATGGAATTAAACTTTCCGCTCTGATACCACTTGTTAGTCCCAGATGGCTTAACAAGTATTGTAGAAGGGGGGGGGGGGGTTGAATACAATACACAAAAATTTCACAATTTTAATTCTTATATTTGAAAAACTTTCAAAAGAATTACACACAGAAAACTTAAGATTGTTGCGGAAAAGAACAGATAAACTATTCTAACAATCTTACACAAAGTATACAACAAAACAACTAAGAACACTAAGAGCAAAGCTATTGAGTTAAGGCTTAAAAGAAGGTTTCTTGCACTGAGAGAATTTCTTTTTAAAAGCGTGAGAATTGCATGAAGAGCACTTCTCCTTTTATAGTGCCAAGGAGTGCCCAAGCATTAAATGCTTGGGACACTTGTCATCTTCACATATGCTGATAATGTTGACTTCAGGAGAACTGTGAAGTCCTTGTCACTTTTCACTAGGTGCAGACAGAGTAGCTTGAGCAGATAATAGGGACCTTAGCTGAAGGTGGATAAAAAGACAAACTGTCACTTTTCTCTGCTGGAGGATATTGTCCCATAATAAATGATCTTCTGTCTTGAGCCTTTAGCACCGAAGTGGTTTCCACCGAGATTTGACAAGTCTTCGGTGGAAAGAAGACTAGTCCACCGAAGTTGCAAGTAGAATTCGGTGGTAACTAGTCCACCGAAATTACGAGCATGTTTCGGTGGTGAGAGGACCACCGAAATTACAAGTATATTTCGGTGGTGAGAGGACCACCGAAGTTACATGTATATTTCGGTGGTGAGAGGACCACCGAAGTTACATGTATATTTCGGTGGTGAGAGGACCACCGAAAGGGTCATCGGTGGGAGAAGGCCACCGAAGATGTCCTATAACTTCGGTGGAGAGAAGGCCACCGAAATGTCAAGGGATTTCGGTGGTGATGACTTGTTTGAAAGTTGCCGAGAGTCTTCTATTTTCCACAAGTAGAGAGTCTTCAAGCTTGGTTTCGGTTGATCTTCGACTTCACCGAACATTTGCTATCTTGTACAAGTCATTCAAAGAACTGAACTAAAATATTCTAAGTAGGAGTTTTAGGGAAAACATCGGTGAGTCAATTTCAAATCCTTGGTGACCCAACACTATTTTCACATGATTTCAAATTGGATGACTTAATCGAGTTAAGCAGGTAAGACCTTAACCCGAGGCAAGGATGAGACTAAACATGCCAGCTTGACACTAGTTGCTCGGCCACTAGATGCCATGGGTCCCATAAGGATCTAAGAATTGCACTTGTAATGCAATTGGTAATCGTCACCTACCTATTGAATCTATCATTGCTAGCAGATCAACTGATGTGATGATAGAACCTCAATGAGGATCTTAGCCTTTTTCGTACAAAATTAATTGTTTTAAAAGTAAAACTTGGGTAGTTAATTTAAAAAGGATTAATTATTGAAATTACTAATCTTGAACTTTGTATGTTTGTAGATGTCAACAACAAATCAAACCCTAAGCAACTCAACTATCATGTCAGTTCTTGAAAAAGAGAAACTGACAGGAATCAACTTTATCGACTGGTATCGAAATCTGAGGATCGTCCTCAGAGCTGAAAATAAGTTGATCCATCTGGAAGAGGCCTTACCTGAGGCACCTCCTGCCACTGCTTCTGCTGCAGTTCGCGCAGCCTACACCCGTAGGTTTAACGAACAACAAGAAGTAGCTGCTCTCATGATGGTGAGCATGACCCCCGAGATCCAAAAGAACTTGTAGGAACTCACAGCTTTTGAGATGCTACGAGAGTTGAAAACTATGTTTCAACAACAAGCAGAACAGGAACTGTTTGAAACAGTCAAAGCATTCCACGCTTGTAAACAGGAGGATGGCCAGTCGGTTAGTTCTTACGTCTTGAAGATGAAAGGCTATCTTGACCGTATGGAGCGTCTTGGTTACCCCATGCCACAAGTTCTTGGAGTGAGCTTGATTCTTACCTCACTATCCAAGGACTATGACCAGTTTGTTATGAACTATAACATGCATAGCATGGGGAAGACTATCTATGAACTGCATGCTATACTAAAGCTTGCAGAGCAGGGGATGCCCAAGAAAGGTCCTGCTGTTCTAGCAATCAGGGAAGGAAAAATCCACAAATCCAAACCGCAAGCACTGGGCAAGGGTCGTGGCAAGGGTAAACATGTTTATAAACCCAAACCTAAGATCCCCCCACCTGCTAAGAAGGAGCACCCTGCAAAGGACGCCACCTGCCATCACTGTGGAGTGATAGGCCACTGGAAGAGGAACTGTCCTGCTTACCTGGCAGAGTTGAAGAAGAACAAAGCTACCCCGGCTAGCATATCAGGTATCTTCACTATAGAACTCTATGCTTTTCCTAGTAAATCCTGGGTCTATGACACCGGTTGTGGAACTCACATTTGTAATAATGTGCAGGGACTAAGGGGAAGTAGAAAGCTAAACGACGGAGCTTTGGACCTGTACGTAGGCAATGGAATGCGTGCAGCTGTTAAAGCTATAGGGAGATTTGATCTTATCCTCCCTAATGGATTGATTATTGTTTTAGACAATTGTCATTATACACCTACTATTACTAGGGGTATTGTTTCGCTTTCTCGTTTGAAGAAAAATGGTTTTATCCATGTTTTTACGGATTATGGTATTTCGGTTTCTAAGGATAATATATTTTATTTTAATGCTATTCCTCGTGATGATATTTTTGAAATTGACATGCATAATCTTGTTTCAAACGATAGTTCTATATACACATGTAGCACTAAGAAATCCAAACGGAATTTGGATTCAACTTACCTATGGCACTGCCGTCTTTGCCACTTAAGCAAGAAGCGCATTATGAAGCTGCAACACGATGGGCTTCTAAAGTCAACCGATGATGAGTCGTTTGATAAATGCCTCTCTTGCATATCTGGGAAAATGATAAGAAAACCTTTCTCCCATATAGGTGAAAGAGCCAAAGATCTACTTGGACTCATACATACTGATGTATGTGGTCCATTTAGAACTGTGTCTAGGGAAGGTGCTAACTACTTCATCACTTTCACTGATGATTTCAGTCGCTATGGTTATGTGTACTTGATTAAACATAAACATGAAGCCTTTGAAACGTTCAAAGCCTTTCAAAGTGAAGTAGAAAATCAACTCGGCAAGACTATTAAAGCTCTCCGATCTGATCGAGGAGGAGAGTACATGAGTCAAGAGTTTTTAGACCATCTGACTAAGTGTGGGATTGTCTCACAATTCACTCCTCCATACACTCCACAACATAATGGTGTATCTGAAAGGAGAAATCGAACTTTGCTAGACATGGTTCGATCCATGATGAGTCTAACTACTTTGCCACTGTCCTTTTGGGGTTGTGCTCTAGAGTCTGTTGCTCGCATACTCAATATGGTTCCGACCAAGAAGGTTGATAAGACACCATATGAAATATGGCACGGGAAAGTCCCTAATCTGTCTTACTTGAAGGTCTGGGGTTGTGAGGCTCTCGTGAAACGAGACACACCGAACAAACTTGAACCTAGATCTATCAAGTGTATCTTCGTAGGGTACCCAAAGAAAACGATGGGTTACTATTTCTACTACCCACCCGAAAACAAAATATTTGTTGCTCGGTATGCTGAGTTTCTTGAGAACAGTCTCATTTTACAAGAAGCAAGTGGGAGCACAGTAGAACTTGACGAGATTCAAAGCGAAGATGCGCAACCTCCTGGTGACACTAGCGAACATCACGCTGAGGCTGAACATGCAGATGTTGAACCACAGAATGATGTAATTCCCATTCGTAGATCTGCAAGGACACCTCGAGCACCTAAACGATATAGTTATTATATCGATGCTGAGGAGTAGAATTTGGGGGATCATGGTGAACCCTCTAACTATCAAGCTGCATTGTTGGATCTAGAATCCGATAAATGGCTTGAAGCTATGAATGCTGAAATGCAATCCATGAAAGACAATCAAGTCTGGAACTTGGTTGATCTTCCTCCGAACAGCAAGATTGTCGGAAGCAAGTGGATCTTCAAGAAGAAGACCGACATGGATGGCAATGTACACACCTATAAACCTCGTCTAGTAGCAAAAGGTTACACTCAAACCTACGGGGTTGACTATGAAGAAACCTTCTCGCCTGTTGCTGACATTAAAGCTATTAGGATTCTTATAGCCATAGCAGCGTACCATGACTATGAGATTTGGCAAATGGATGTCAAAACCGCTTTCTTGAACGGTCACCTTGATGAAGATGTTTACATGGTGCAACCTGAGGGTTTTGTGAATCCGAAACATCCCAAGAAAGTATGCAAGCTTCAAAGATCCATTTATGGACTGAAGCAAGCATCCAGAAGTTGGAATAAAAGGTTCGATGAGGAAATCAAAACGTATGGTTTCACTCAAAACCTTGATGAGCTATGTGTGTATATGAGAGCTAGTGGGAGCATCGTCGTTTTTCTAATCTTATATGTTGATGACATATTGCTCATGGGGAACAACGTTCCAATGCTACAAGATGTCAAATCCTGGCTTGGAAAATGTTTTGCCATGAAAGATTTAGCCGAAGCGGCGTACATCCTAGGAATCAAGATCTATCGGGATAGATCGATGCGGTTAATTGGTTTAAGTCAAAGTGCATACATTGACAAAATTCTAAAACGGTTTAGAATGGATGCTTCCAAACGTGGAAGTCTTCCAATGCAACACAATGTAAACTTGAGTAAGACTCAGGGACCCTCCACACCTGATGAGGTGAAGCGGATGAAGGGAATCCCCTATGCTTCGGCTGTGGGATCCATCATGTATGCAGTGAGGTGCACTAGACCTGATGTAGCGTTCTCTCAGAACCTTACGAGTAGATACCAACAGAATCCAGGAGAGAGTCACTGGACTGCTGTTAAGAACATACTGAAGTATCTTCGAAATACTAGAGATATGTTCCTTGTTTATGGTGGTGATGTAGAAAGAGAGCTCAGTGTTACTTGCTACACTGATGCTGGTTTCGAAACAGATCGAGATGACACTCGATCTCAGACTGGATACGTTTTCGTCATGAACGGAGGCGCTGTTGACTGGAAGAGTGCTAAGCAAAGCACTATTGCGATGTCTTCTACAGAAGCTGAATACATAGCTGCTTCCGAAGCTGCAATGGAGGCTGTTTGGATACGGAAATTCATTTCTAGGCTTGGCGTTGTCCCCAGTAATGAAAGACCCATGGATATGTACTGCGATAATTCTGGTGCCATTATCATAGCCAACGAACCTGGAGTTCAAAAGGGTGCCAGACACTTCCGCGGGAAGACTCACTACATTCGAGAGGCTATCGAGATGGGTGATATTCGTCTTCTCAAAGTTCACACAGATGACAACTTAGCTGATCCCTTTACGAAACCAATGTCTTGTACCAAACATATCAAGCATGCTAGAAACATTGGACTTCGACCAGCTAGTAGTCTCATGTAGATCTGTTTTTAGTAATTGAATAATTGGAACGTTGAAAAGTTTTTATTTTCACAATGAATTGATGTACTTGGTATGATCGTTTTCATTTATATCAACTGTGTTCTATATTTGCATGTTTAATCCATGAATGAATTATTTGTTCTAAATTGTCCATTGTCAGTTGATGATACGGGAGTATCATCGAGTTAAGGCAAATGTGAGCGTATTGGTGATATTCATTGGTGAATGAATATTAATGATGATGCCACCAAACTCACATGTTGTTCATTGGTGATGAACATTGGACTGACCCAACCTACGAGAGTTCACTGCATGGATCGGCGTCACCAGTGAATCTCGCAAATGGTTATGTCACTCGTCCTTAGACTTGAGATGCAAGAAGGTTTTGTATGGGTGGAATGTCGGTCTTTGATATGGTTAAACGCTGTCCTGAATAAGGCTGCTATAAAAATCATCTTCAGGAGTGATGTGAAGCACATGACAGGCACGTGCAGTCAAAAATAGGATTTGTTCCTCTACAGGTAATGGAGTTAGATACTACTGGGCCCCTCGATGAATTGAATAGATGTTTGTATGGCCGTACCCAAATGTAATTAAGATGATGCTTGATTAATTTGGTAATCTAATTCAACAAACAGATCGAGAAACAGAATCGTTGAACAATTAGAATGACATATGATCCATGTCTAGTATTCAACAAGGTATCTGTAACAAAGGGATGACTGATTTAATAAACCATTTAAAATGAGACGTTTAAGAAACTAGCCTCATCTGTCTCTAGGGGCATTGGCGTGTTGCTAGACGCTAACCTTTGCTTGTATGATTACTTGTCATTATGACGTGCGCAAGTGGGAGCTGTTGGAATATGCTCAAGTCATAATAGATAATTATATGGCTAGATACACGTGGGCCTATAGGGTCACACACAATACACTGAGATACCATTTAATATAATGTAATTATTGTATTTACATTATATAAATAACCTAAGTAACGTGGGGTAATTAGATGGGCACAAATCATTAAGTTTGGCTTAATGGGTTTGTATTGGATTTAAGTTAATAGCAAGCCTATTACGTTTAATTAAATCTTAGGCCCATAAAGATTTAGAAGGGAGAACCTTTAAGAAGCCCAAGGAAGCTTTAGGGTTCATTAATATATAGATATGTTAATGACCTAATTAAGTTTAACCTAATACTCCTTCTTCTCTCCTAAAATCGGCGCCCCTCCCCTAGGCCTCTCTAGGGTTTTTCCGCTTTGATCTTCTAGCTTGTTTCTTGTCTAATCGAAGCTATAAGATCCGTTACTAAGGAGGACTAGCATCCGGTGGTGATCAAGGAGGTGTAGTGTGGACTACTCTAGAGGTATTCTCCATTGAGTACTTGGTTTCAAAAGAGCACACAAGTGGATCCGGATTAGTGTACAAATCACGCTACAAAGGTATATCGTTATTTGTATTCTTCGTTTAACCATATTGGCAATACGTTGATCCTGTTTGGTGATTGTTCCGCTGCGTTCTTATATATGTTTATATTTGTGTTTCTTTACATAATCACCAACAGTATGTATAGAGGCGAAGACAGGTATATTTCTATAAACTCTACACGTGTTAAAGTGCTATTTGACTTCGGTGTAAACCGATCAATTGTGTCTTCATTCTTTTATTGCATATCTGCATCAGAAAAATATTTGATAATTATTTTAGAGATATAAATGGGTGTGGAGTACCTATTAAGTTATTTTCGATAACCTTGTTAGAATTCGAGATAGTAGTAAGCATAGGGTAGTGTTGGAACTTGATCTTGTTAAAACTTTTGATTGGGTAATGATGAGTGATCCTTGGTAATTTGGTATGAGAAGATAAAGTTGGTATATTGGAATAAGTGGTTATGACGAAAGTAAGAAATTGTCGGGGAATTGATTTAAAGTTTTCGCTTGTTAACAGATTTTATATTGGGAGTGTACGATTTATTTTTAAGAAGGCTTAGTAAGAGTGTAGGTTTGGAAGCATTTGGTGTGAAAAGAGGTTGGTTCTAATTTAGCAAAAGTGTAACAAATATTTTGGATGATATTGAAATTGGTATGTTTATTCATTATGATATTGCTTGGGATAAATTTAAGTGAGAAATCAAGGATGATCGAAACTAGAAAGTGAAGAGTGTTATTGGGAATGATTAGTAAGGAAAAGCAATTAGTGATCAAAAGTGATAACCCGTTATCATATGTGTTTGGATTTGAAAGATTGTTCAAGGTGGTAATAAAATTTATTTTATAAGAACGAAAGTGGTTGGTAGTTTAATTTGGAATGAATGATCTAACACTTGCAATTGTTAGCAATTTTCAAATTGAAGGTGCATGTTAGAATTTTGGAAAGATATTGCGAAAGTGTAGAATGTGGCGTTGTGTATAATTCAGTATTTCAAACGCTAGGTTATGCCTCCAAATGTTAAAGTTTATGTTATGAATAAAATTTCAATTGTGTTAGATGATTTGTGATATATATAAATATATATATACAATTGTGTGCTGAAAGAGGCATGATGAGATATTTTGTGCTGAAAGAGGCACGATGACATATTTTGTGCTGAAAGAGGCACGAGGTGAAATAAAGATGTACTGATTTTGTTAATAAGATGTTTTTATGGTTGTTATATTTATGGGGATGGGTATATAGTATGGATCCAATTTGTTTATTATCGTTTTGAAAGAAGATGTTAATAATATTTGAGAAATGAAAAGTTTGTGGTTGTTTCGAGCATTGAGTGTGATTTCGGATTAACTCGGTTAAATTTCTGCTATGAGGTGTGGTGAAATTATTGGTTAAGTATAGTAATTGTTGAAATTGGGTACGTGCGATTAGTTTGGAGGTGAAAGAAAGCTAGCTCATAGGATCGGTCTAGAGTGAGTACCTCCTAGCGAGCTATCCTTGGGGAAACGTGTTTTATGTTGAGAAAAGAATGGAAGAAAGTAGTCGAATGTAATGATCGGGGTGAAGGACCATTGGATAGGACGTGGTAATAGTACGAGAGTGATGTTGTGGCAAGTGTGGAAATCAATTGTAATCTAAGGTTCGTGGTCGGTGTAATTAATGCAAGAAAGTGTTGTCTGTCATAGACGTATTTTGGGTTAGAGAAGTGACGGTAGAGTTGGGTATAGTCCATGGAGAAACGTTTAACTACGGGTTAAGGTAATACTCCAAGTTGATTCTGTAATCTATTAGAGAGTAGAATGTTGTTACTTTTGGGGTGTCGGATTGTTGGGACGTTAACGTCGGTGAAATGCGTTCTTTTAAGAATAGTAAAATTCTGTGCGAAACCATTAGTTTGGGACTTGATCTAAAAATCTGGAGTCTAGATGTGTGAATGATATTGGTATGATTGATTTGAGATATTATACCTTGTTTGTATCACACGGGTTTTCTTCTTGAAGTAAGAGTTGTGGTAGTCAGGAGGGTACTAAATTGTTTGTATACGCCTTAGTAATGAAGGGTTACACATAGTGAGAGTTCATTTGACCTTTCCCGTGTCGATTCTGCGGAAGGGCTTAGCCGAAGCAAGTATGGTTGTACTATTAGAAAACACCGGAATGGATCAAAAGTGGAATAATGTGGGAGAAGTGTTGGCGATAGTAGGTCGCAAGGTTAGAAACTAGGTTGCTGATAACCTAGACTTAAGCTAAGAGAGAATAATTATATTATGTTATTAAGGTGTAAGAAATTGATGCTTGAGAGTTTTTCTTGGTATAGAAAAATGGTTCAATGGGTTGAGTGTTCACCTAATACTTCCCTTGGATTAGAGGATTTAAGTTGTAAAAGGGATTTATATTATTAAGTGTTATGATTAGCGGGAAGAAAACAGTGCTCAATAAATATTTTATGGTCGTGTGATGAACTTTGTGGTGTAGTTTATAGTAGATTTATTATGTGCATAGTTGGCGATTTTTACGGTTAAGTAGGGTGAGATTAATGTTGATGAAACTTTCTTTATGGAGTTGTTTAAGTTAAAGAGTTGTTTTAAACTTTATGCTAGACTTTGCATGTTAAGCCGTTAATGAGTTATATGATTAGTGACAAGAATTTTTAATAATTTTGACGGAGTTGTAATGAATTCTTTTCGGCTTAGTTTTGTAGTGGAATTATTATGGAATGAATTGGTAATTATATCAGTTAAGTAATGTGAAACCGGTGCTGATGAACTTCTTTTGTAGAGCGGTTTAAGTGAATCAAATGTCTAAGGATTTGTGTTAGTATTTTTATGCTAAGTTGGAGATGTAAGAAATTGATGTAATAGCAAGTTGTTATTTTATTAAGAAATGAATTGGTATTGATGTTATTGGATGGAAGTCGGTATGAGTTATGGTGGTGAGGTTATTGAGATAATTGAAATGTTTGAGATGGTGTTTTGTTAATATTCGAGAAATTAAGTTGCTATTTAGACTTTATTTTAATTTGATGAATGATTTGGTGTCAAGTGCAATTGAGTATTGATGTGTGATTATCGTGGTTATGCTATGCTAGCATGAGAAATGGAAATGGTAAGATGAAGTTTACGGTTTTGATAAAATTAAGAAATTTATCCGTGATATAAAATAATTTTTGTTGAGTATAATTTATTCCATGGAAGAGTATAAGAAGTAGGTTGTATTTGCTAAGCAAGTTTTATATGGAAAGTGTGTGATTATGTTTTTGAGTTAGTATTGTAAAAGTGTAGAACACGACGTTTGTAGTAAAAAGCCGGTGGAGTTAAAAGTAATATTAGCATGGTAAATGTTCCGAGTAAGCATAAAATGTTGTGTTATTTGAATTAGTTTCATATGAGTATAAGTTGTTTCTTTTTGTGATATAAGTGAACTTCTGAGTTATTTTGAACCTTCGTGGGATTTGATTATTGGGTGATTCGGCAGAAAATTTCGATTATGGTTATTTTAAGATTTGGATCAACTTTGTGGGATGGATTAATTGAATAAATTATGAACGATGTGTGTAAAGTTCAAATAAAGTGACGGGATTTTTGTGTGAAATTAAAATTCTTGATGTTGTTGTAATATTGAGGTTTTGTAAAAGGATTATTTGGTTTTGTAACGTGAGTTTGCGTTAAGATATCAAGTTGGGTAATTGTTATGGTAATCGATTACCCTCGTTTGTTGCTTGAAGGAATTCCGGGACGGAATTCTTTTAAGGGGGAGATGTTGTAATAACCAGGTATATTGTAGGGTTATTTAATTTTATTATTTTGGTTTTAAAGTAAGATTGGGAGTAGTTTTATGGAGTAAGAAGTTAAGGGGTAAGTTTTAATTTTAATTGAAAGTTTAAGGGTGTGTTATGTCATTTAAGAGGAGTTTAGGGTTTGTTTGGTAAATGTGATATTAAATATCACATCCACCACTGTAATAACCGGGTATTTTATCGATTTAATTAATTTTTATAATTTTGGTTTTAAGGTAAATTTAGGATTAGTATTATGGAGTTATAAGTTAAAGGAGTATACTGTAATTTTTATTGGAAGTTGGAGGGTAGATTGTGCCAATTAAGAGAAGTTTGGGGTTCGTTTGGTAAATATCTATAATATCTAGATATTATAGATATATGTATATTATGTGTGTGTTTGTGTGGGAATTAAACGAGAAAGAGAGAGTGAGAGACGTCAGAGAGAGAGATAGGAGAAAGAAGAAGAGAGGAAGAAGAAGAGAGAGTTTCAACTAATGATTTAAGTTATCATCTTCAAGGTATAGTCTCTCATCCTTATTCTTCTTTACTTTTTCTCCATTTTTGGTTAGATTAGCATATGGTGTGGATTGGTTAATGATATGTTACTTGAGTTTTAATCCATGAGGTAGATTGCAAATAATGTTGGGATTGATTCCATATGAGTTTTGATCAATCAGTAAGATGTTTCATCTTGAATTCTTGATAAATCTCAATTTTTCCATGGATAGAGTTTTTGGGTTTAAAATTGGGTTGAGTGCATATGGGTTTAGAGTTGTTATATGGATTTCTCCATGTTATTTGATGTTAAAACCTCAATTTATGATGCTAAAAATCCATAGAAATGAGCCAAAACGACTTGGAATTGTTTAGGGTTTGAGTTGGGGTGTTAAGAGCTGAAAAAGGGGTTGTTTGCTGTCAAACAGAGGTCCGCGCTGATCTCGGTGCCTATGGGTTGGCGCCACAATCGGCGCCAAACACTGTTTCATCATTTTTCCGATTTTGTTTCTCGCGTACCGGAGTCGTTTTAAGGCGTAATATAGGGGTATGGGTACTCGTTTTGAGTGTAAGATAGCATTTGAACACATTGAACATATTTGTAAGTGCCAATTACAAACCCAAAGTCTTTTGATTGATGTCGGTTGTTCGGTTTCTAGCTCGGTTGTGTTTCGGGAGTGTCCGGTGAGTTGTTAAGGTTGTCAATTGTCATAGTGAGTCTTGTATACATATAAGTATGTGGATTTCATCAATGTGTATATATTACAGGCTCGGTTGCCCCTCGTTAGTGTGGCTTGGGTGGCGTTCGGTTGTGGCATTATTTGCCGGTTTTGCTCAATTGTATCGTTTGCGCGTGTGTGGCTTCAAACTATCATCAAGGTGAGTTTTACTTTAAAAATGCTTTCAAACTGGGATACATATATATATGTTTATATATATATGAGATGGATATATGTGGATTGAAAGGATGATATATGGTTTGATTATGTGTTTATAAATGACAATATGATATATTGAGATATATATTGTATTTATAATGTGATGACGTGTTTATAAATGAAACATATCATATAGTGAGATATGATTGGAATGTGACAGATAAGGTGAATATGTGTTTATATTGAAATAGAATATATTGAGATGTATATTTTATTTATATAAGCTTTGCACTTCACGAGTGCACTTTTAGCCGGGTTCCGGTGTGCGGACCGGTGTGTTGCCGGGTTCCGGTGTGCGGACCGGTGGTGTTGTTGGTCGTAAATTCAGTACGGCGTTGTTGGTCGTAATTTCAGTACGGCGTTGATAATTTATTAGTTGGCTTGCAACCAACTAATATGGCCATTTGTGGAGGAATAAGTTGGAAGGGATGTACACGATGCACAAGTCTTGATTGGTATTTATATACGTGTGGTATATGTGTGTTATACAAAGGTTTTATATAAACTATTTGGATATATGGTTTTATATAAATTGGTTTTATAACGGTTTTTGAAATGACAGGGATTATCTCACTAGACCGTTGGTCTAACCCTCATTTTGCTTTCAAAAATATGTATTCCAGGTTGAGGATCTTTTTGCGACAAGGGAAAGGATAAGGAGTAGATTGCTTTTAATGACGGACTTTGATTATGAAGCTTTTATGTATTCAGTGGTTTCGAGACTTTTGGGACCGTACGTGATTTATTAAGTATTTTGTTATGAATGTAACGACGTTATGTATAATATGTTATTTGAAGTATGTTTGGGAAAACCGGGTTGTTACAGATGGTATCAGAGCCCTAGTTTAAGGGATTTAGGTATTTGGATTTATACCTAGACTTAAACTGCATGTGAAGTAGGATGTCCCCATTATTTTAGAACCTTGGGATGTTAAGTATAAAAAGGAAGAAGGAACATCAGGTAAGGTAATTTCAAATTACATTTGGCCAGTGTAATTGTGAACTTACAAGTACATGTTTGAACCGGAATACCTTGTTATATGGGGTATGTGCTTATGTGTATATTAACCATTGTTTGAATCAACAGAGTGGCAAATCGGACTTGACGTATGGATGAAGACGAAGACAGGTATATTTCTATCTCTACACGTGCTAAAGTGCTGTATGACTTCGGTGCAAATTGATCATTTGTGTCTCCATTCTTTTGTTGCTTATCTGTAATTTGATAAATATGTTAGAGATAAAGAGGGGTGTGCTTAATTACTGTTGTTCCGATTTTGCTAATGTGTGGGGTGTGAGGGCTTGAGTGTAAAGAATAATAGTAGTGTGTGGAACGTGATGAATATGGGTGGAGAGTAATGGTAGTGTGTTTAGTCTTGACCTTGTCATGAAGGCGACGATTTAGTGTATTGTGTAGATTATACTTAGTGTAATTATTGACGCTATCTAGAAGGGTGATTGAATTAAAGTTTCCGTTTGTTAGCAAATTTTATATTGGGAGTATATGATTTATTTTTGAGAAAGGCTTAGTAAGAGTGTAGGTTTGGAAGCATTTTGTGTGAAAAGAGGTTGGTTCTAATTTAGCAATAGTGTAACAATTATTTTGGATGATATTGAAATTAGTATGTTTATTCATTATGATATTACTTGGGATAAATTTAAGTGAGAAATCAAGGATAATCGAAACTAGAAAGGGAAGAGTGTTATTGGGAATGATTAGTAAGGAAAAGCTATTAGTAATCAAAGGTGATAACCCCTTATCATATGTGTTTGGATTTGAAAGATATATCAAGGAGGTAATAAAATTGATTGTATGAGAACGAAAGTGGTTGGTAGTTTAGTTTGGAATGAATGATCTAACACTTGCAATTGTTAGCAATTTTCAAATTGAAGGTGCATGTTAGAATTTTGGAAAAGATATTGCGAAAGTGTAGAATGTGGCGTTGTGTATAATTCATTATTTCAGACGCTAGGTTATGCCTCCAAATGTTAAAGTTTATGTTATGAATAAAATTTCAAATGTGTTAGATGATTTGTAATATATATATAAATATATATATATATATATATATATATATATATATATATATATATATATATATATATATATATATATATATATATATATATATATATATACTTTTGTGCTGAAAGAGGCACGGTGAAATATTGTATGTTGAAAGAGGCACGATGATATATTGTGTGCTAATCGAGACACGAGGTGAAATAAAGATGTATTGATTTTGTTAATAAGATATTTTTATGGTTGTTATATTTTTGGGGATGGGTGTATAGTGTGGATCCAATTTGTTTATTATCGATATTTGAAAAATGAAAAAGTGTGTGGTTGTTTCGAGCAATGAGTGTGATTTCGGATTAACTCGGTTAAGTTCCTGATATGAGGTGTGGTGAAATTATTGGTTAAGGATAGTAATTGTTGGAATTGGGTGTGTGCGATTGGTTTGGAGGTGAAAGAAAGCTAGCTCATAGGATCGGTCTAGAGTAAGCACCTCCTAGTGAGCTATCCTTGGGGAAACGTGTTTTATGTTGAGAAGAGAGTGGAAGAAAATAGTCGAATGTAATGATCGGGGTGAAGGACCATTGGATAGGACGTGGTAGTAGTACGAGAGTGATGTTGTGGCAAGTGTGGAAATCAATTGTAATCTAAGGTTCGTGGTCGTTGTAATTAATGCAAGAAAGTGTTGTCTGTCTTAGATGTATGGTGGATTAGAGAAGTGACGATAGAGTTGTGTATAGTCTATGGAGAAAAGTTTAACTACGGGTTAAAGTGATACTCCAAGTTAATTATGCGATTTGTTGGAGAGTAGAGTGTCGTTACTTTTGGGGTGTTAGATTGTTGAGACATGAACGGTGATGAAATGTGTTCTTTTAAGAATGGTAAAATTCTGTACGAAACCATTAGTTTGGGGCATAATTTAAAATTTGGAGTCTAGATGTGTGACTGATATTGGTATGATTGATTTGAGATGATTATACCTTGTTCACATTACGCAGGTTTTCTTCTAGAAGTAAGAGTTGTTGTAGTTGGGAAGATACTAAATTGTTGTATACTCCTTAGTAACGAAGGGTTACGCATAGTGGGAGTTCATTCGACCTTTTCCGTTAGAAAACATCGGAAGGGATTAAAAGTGGAATAATGTGGAGGAAGTATTAGCGATGGTAGGTCGCAAGGTGAGCAAACTAGGTTGCTGATAACCTAGACTTAAGCTAAGAGGGAATATTTATATTATTAGTGTTATGATTAGCGGGAAGAAAGCGATGTTTAATTATTTTGATGGTCGTGTGATGAACTTTGTGGTATAATTGGTAGTAGATTTATTATATGATTAGTTGGCGATTGTTACGGTTAAATAAAGTAAGGGCAATGTTGATGAATTTTCTTTATGGAGTTGTTTAAGTTAAAGAGTGGTTTTAGTCTTTATCTTAATTGTTGATATATTGATTGATGCAATGAAGACGTAATTTGTTGATTGCGGCTAAAAGTTGTCATAAGGATTTTATGGTATTATTACATGGGTATGATATTTGGTGTAGTATTTGTACAATTGAGAAATTGACATTGTAAGTTAAGGTAGATGTGTAAGTCTTTGACTTCTCATCGAGTTTTGCAATTATGTTAAGACATTGTATTCTTATTGGAAACTATGTTTTAATATGAGTTCTATTTGGAAGAGTATAAGAAATAGGTTGTAATTGCTAAGCAAATTTTATCTGGAAAGAATATAATTATGTTGTCAAGTTAGTTTTGTAAAGTATAGAACAAGACGTTTGTCGTGAAATGATGATGGAGTTAAAAGTAGTGTTAGTGTAGTAAATGTTTCGAGTAAGCATTTAATGTTGTGTTATTCAGATGAGTTTCATTTGAGTATAAGTTATTTACTTTGGTGATATAAGTGAACTAACGGGTTATTTTGAATCTTCGTGGGATTTGTTTATTGGGTGATTCGGCAAAGAATTTCGAGTGTGCTTATGTTAAGATTTGGATCGACTTTGTGGGATGGATTAATTGAGTAAATTGCGGAAGATGTGTGTAAAGTTCAAATAAAGTGGTTAGTATTAATAAGTTGGTGGTTATCGTTGTTTTAAAGGGGTGGAATTTTTGTGTGGAATTAAAATTCTTGATGTTTTGGTAATATTGAGAATAATGTGTTGTATGAGTTTAGAAGCGATTTATGGTAATTGATTAACCTCGTTTATTGCCTAACCAAATTCCGGGACGGAATTCTTTTAAGGGGGAGATGTTGTAATAACCGGGTATTTTATCGATTTAATAAATTTTTATAATTTTGGTTTTAAGGTAAATTTAGGATTAGTATTATGGAGTTATAAGTTAAAGGAGTATACCGTAATTTTTATTGGAAGTTGGAGGGTAGATTGTGCCAATTAAGAGAAGTTTGGGGTTCGTTTGGTAAATATCTAGATATTATAGATATATGTATATTATGTGTGTGTTTGTGTGGGAATTAAAAGAGAAAGGGAGAGTGAGAGACATCACAGAGAGAGATAGGAGAAAGAAGAAGAGAGGAAGAAGAAGAGAGAGTTTCAACTAATGATTTAAGTTATCATCTTCAAGGTATAGTCTCTCATCCTTATTCTTCTTTACTTTTTCTCCATTTTTGGTTAGATTAGCATATGGTGTGGATTGGTTAATGATATGTTACTTGAGTTTTAATCCATGAGGTAGATTGCAAATAATGTTGGGATTGATTCCATATGAGTTTTGATCAATCAGTAAGATGCTTCATCTTGAATTCTTGATAAATCTCAATTTTTCCATGGATAGAGTTTTTGGGTTTAGAATTGGGTTGAGTGCATATGGGTTTAGAGTTGTTATATGGATTTATCCATGTTATTTGATGTTAAAACCTCAATTTATGATGCTAAAAATCCATAGAAATGAGCCAAAACGACTTGGAATTGTTTAGGGTTCGAGTTGGGGTGTTAAGAGCTGAAAAAGGGGCTGTTTGCTGTCAAACAGAGGTCCGCGCCGATCTCGGCGCCTATGGGTTGGCGCCACAATCGGCGCCAAACACTGTTTCAGCATTTTTCCGATTTTGTTTCTCGCGTACCGGAGTCGTTTTAAGGCGTAATATAGGGGTATGGGTACTCGTTTTGAGTGTAAGATAGCATTTGAACACATTGAACATATTTGTAAGTGCCAATTACAAACCCAAAGTCTTTTGATTGATGTCGGTTGTTCGGTTTCTAGCTCGGTTGTGTTTCGGGAGTGTCCGGTGAGTTGTTAAGGTTGTCAATTGTCATAGTGAGTCTTGTATACATATAAGTATGTGGATTTCATCAATGTGTATATATTACAGGCTCGGTTGCCCCTCGTTAGTGTGGCTTGGGTGGCGTTCGGTTGTGGCATTATTTGCCGGTTTTGCTCAATTGTATCGTTTGCGCGTGTGTGGCTTCAAACTATCATCAAGGTGAGTTTTACTTTAAAAATGCTTTCAAACTGGGATACATATATATATATATATGTTTATATATATATGAGATGGATATATGTGGATTGAAAGGATGATATATGGTTTGATTATGTGTTTATAAATGACAATATGATATATTGAGATATATATTGTATTTATAATGTGATGACGTGTTTATAAATGAAACATATAATATAGTGAGATATGATTGGAATGTGACAGATAAGGTGAATATGTGTTTATATTGAAATAGAATATATTGAGATGTATATTTTATTTATATAAGCTTTGCACTTCACGAGTGCACTTTTAGCCGGGTTCCGGTGTGCGGACCGGTGTGTTGCCGGGTTCCGGTGTGCGGACCGGTGGTGTTGTTGGTCGTAAATTCAGTACGGCGTTGTTGGTCGTAATTTCAGTACGGCGTTGATAATTTATTAGTTGGCTTGCAACCAACTAATATGGCCATTTGTGGAGGAATAAGTTGGAAGGGATGTACACGATGCACAAGTCTTGATTGGTATTTATATACGTGTGGTATATGTGTGTTATACAAAGGTTTTATATAAACTATTTGGATATATGGTTTTATATAAATTGGTTTTATAACGGTTTTTGAAATGACAGGGATTATCTCACTAGACCGTTGGTCTAACCCTCATTTTGCTTTCAAAAATATGTATTCCAGGTTGAGGATCTTTTTGCGACAAGGGAAAGGATAAGGAGTAGATTGCTTTTAATGACGGACTTTGATTATGAAGCTTTTATGTATTCAGTGGTTTCGAGACTTTTGGGACCGTACGTGATTTATTAAGTATTTTGTTATGAATGTAACGACGTTATGTATAATATGTTATTTGAAGTATGTTTGGGAAAACCGGGTTGTTACAACCACCGTCATATTCTATCAAAAGAGATAACATGGAAAGATATTTTCTTTTAAATATCAATGTGTGTATGTTGGTTTTGTGTTCGGCAAAAAGAGAAGGAGAAAAGAGAAAGAAATGGAGTGAGAAAACTAAGAAGAAAAAGAAGAAGAAAGTTGCAGATTTGCTGCTCGAATTGTTAAAACAATTCAATACCAACAAAGGTAATATCCTACATAGATTTCTCTTTTATAATTAATTAGTTCCTAAGTTTTGCTATAAATTTTAGAGTTGGGTCTTGGTGAATTATGGATGTTTTTGGGAAACTAAGTTTATGGATAGATGTTATTTATGTTCTTAAGCGTATCTGCAAAATATCATAAACATTCATGGCGTAAAACATAAGATTTCTGGGTTTTGGATGAACATAGTGAGCTGAGACAATTATGAATATCATAAGAATCGCAACAGTGGGTTGCGACATTCATAATTATTGCAACAGTGGGTTGCGATAGGATCATTGAATCGCAGCAGTTGGTTGCGATAAAATGTGGGATCGCAACAGTTGGTTGCGATAAAGTGGTGGTGTCGCAATAGTTGGTTGCGACAAAGGGATGGTGTCGCAGTAGTTGGTTGTGACTTTTACTGTGTATTGCGATAAGGGTTGTTGAAACTAGTGGGTTGCGATAAAGTAGATAATTCTGGATAATTAAGAATTATTGGAGAGTCTTATGTATTTGATTAGTAAAAGGATATGTGTATTTGAATTATTTCAGATCCTGTGAATTTTGGGTGAAAGATTGGATTGGCTTGGAAGTGATTTTGGATAAGCGATCAAGGTAAGTTTTACTTTAAAACGTTTTCAATTGGGATACATATATATGTGTTTGTATATGTATATGAGATGGATATGTGTGATGACGTGGTTATATCATATATTGAGATATGATTGAGAATGTGTTAATAGTGTGATTATGTTTTTAAATATAATATAATGAGATATTATATTTATGTAAGCATTGCACTACACGAGTATACGTTAGCCGAAACTAATAGTCGGCGGAAGTGTTGGTCGTAATTGTCGTACGGCGTTGTTGGTCGTAATTGTCGTACGCCGTTGTTGGCTGTAATTGTCGTACAGCGTTGTTGATTTATTAGTTGGCTTGCAACCAACTAATATGGCCATGGGAATGAGGAATGAGGATGAGTTGAGCACGATGCACGAGTCTTGATGTGGTATTTTATATACGTGTGGTATATGTGGTATTTAAATACTTATGGTATATGTGTGTGTTGACAAAGGTTTTATATAAACTATTTTGAAACATGGTTTTATAAAAAAAAGGTTTTATAACGATTTTGAAAGGACAGGGATTTTCTCACTAGACCCGTTTGGTCTAACCCTCATTTTATTTTCAAAAATATGTATTCCAGGTCGAGGATCTGTTAGCGGCAAAGGAAAGAATAAAGGCTATGATGCTTTTGATGACTGACGTTGATTAGGAGATTTTAATGAAATTTGTAGTTTCGAGACTGAAGGGACCGTACGTGACTTATTTTGTATCTTTTATTATGAATGTAACGATGTTATGCAATATATGTTAATTGTTGTATGTTATGGGAAACTGGGACGTTATAGTCATTATGAAACAGCTTTGTTGAGATCAAGGGAACTCCCAAATATCTAATAGGAAGAGAACCAAGTTTGAATGGTAAAACTTTCATAATTTCATCCCTGTTTCTTCCCACCACATTACCAAGAAAAGAAGTACTTTTTTCCAGACTAGGATTAAGGCCAGAGGATTCACTAAACTCCAATAATGCCTCTTTCAGAACCATCACTGACTTGACATCACCAAAACAAAACAGGAGCAAGTCATCAGCAAAGCATAGATGTGTAATTCCCAGTTTCTCACATTTTGGATGAAATTTGAACCCCACTTCATTACTGATTTTCCTTTTGATCATTAAAGTCAGCATCTCCATAACCAGGGTAAACAGATAAGGAGATAGAGGATCCCCTTGTCTTAACCCTCTCTTACCAGGAAAAAACCATGACGATCCCTATTGATTCTGATAGTGAAGGAAGCAGAGTTGACACATTTCATGATCCAGCATATCATACAAGGATGGAAACCAAATTGCTTCAAAATGCCCTCAAGAAATCTCCAATTGACAGTGTCATATGCTTTCTGAAGGTCAATCTTAAAGGCACACCTTCTAATCCCTCTATTCCTGTGGTATCCTCTCATAAGTTCTTGAGCTAATAGAATATTATCACTGATCTGCCTACCAGGAATGAAAGCAGATTGGTTTGGGTCAACAATTCCATCTAAACAGTCTTTGATTCTTCCAACCAAAATTTTACTTATGCACTTATAAATCACATTGCAGCATGCTATGGGTCTGAAGTCAGCCACTGTTTTAGGAGTTTTAGATTTAGGAACAAGGGCCAGCACTGTAGCATTCACCTCCCCAAGTAATTTCCCATTAAAGAAGAATTGCTTGACTGCTTTACAAATTTCCTCACCAACAATAGGCCAAGATTTCTTAAAAAATCTGGAAGAAAAACCATCAGGACCAGGAGCCTTAATGTCATCAATATCAAAAATAGCATCCCTAATCTCTTTGTCCTCAACTGGCCTCACCATAAAATCAGCTTGAGATTTGGAAAGTTTTTTTTCAAAAAGAGAATCTGGATCAACAATATTTTTAACACTTCCACTTGTGCCCAAGAAATTTCTGAAGTGAGCAACAAATTGGTCAGGCACAGCACTGCCCATAAATTTATTACCTTCTAAGTCTTCAATTTCCCCTATCCTTCCCTTATTGGATCTGCTTTTAACCACTTGGGGAAAGTACGCAGTATTAGAATCCCCCTCCCTTAACCATTGGACCTTTGACCTTTGCCTTAAGAATTTCTCCTCATCCAGAAGGGCATTCTTGAGAGCCCTCAAATACACAGAACTGTCAAATCTAAGATCATCATCCTCTGGTTCAGCATCAACATCCATTTGAGATCTACCAAGTTCAGCCCCGAGTGTTTTGACTTTTTCAAAAACATTCCCATGTCTCATATTCAACTTTCTCAGATCTCTTTTTGCTTCTTTCAATTTAGATACCACAGAAAACATGTAGCGGCCATTATACCAATGGCCCCAAACATTTGAAACTAAATTCAAAAACCCAGGATTATCTGCTAAGTGATTGCAGAATTTAAAAGGTCTTTGCTTGAACTTAGAGAGACTTGGAATTATAAGAATAGCAGGGGAGTGATCAGAGATGCTATAAGGCAGAAAAGATACATAAGATGAAGGGAATAAACTCAGAAAGGTGCTGTTACCCAAAACCCTGTCCAGTTTTTTCAGCAGACCTCTAGCCATTGGGCTAGCAGAAGGCTTATGAATCCAGGTGAATTTAATACCTGTCTGGTTGATGTCTTCCATTTCAATTTCCCTCAAACAGTCTCTAAAATCCGTCATTCCTCTAGTCACTACAGATGAACCTCTAGAGCTATCTCCAGGATCTAAACCAACATTAAAGTCCCACAAGACAGCCCACGCTTCATTATTCACAAAATTGTTATGCACTCTAAGCTGATCCCATAACCATCTTCTTTCACAAACCTCATTTGCAGCATAAATAAATGAGCAATGAAAGAATTTATTGTTCACCAGAGGCTCAATTCTGCAATGAATAACCTGATCAAAAAAGCCAAAAGGAATCACATTAACCTTGAGAGGATCCCAGCCAATGATGATTCTGGTCCTACCCCTACAAACAGAATTATTCGTGATCCAACTCCAGTTTCCAAAAAGATCATCACACACCCCCTTTAATCTGTTGCTGCAAATCTTGGTTTCAATAATTGCACACACTTCCAGACCATTATCAAAAATAAGATTCTTCACCTCCTTCCTTTTAGAGACCAAGTTAAGGCCTCTAATATTCCAAGCAGCTACTTTAACCATTGATATTGCTTTTAGGTTTCACCCACCTCCCCCCCCCCCCTTCTCCAGTCATCCTGATCAAATTTCATATAATCTGGAGCTTCATCTTCCTTAGCCACATCTTCTCCAAACTGCACAGACTTAAAATAGTCAACTTGAGCTTGGGACCAGTTTTTAAATACCTCCTTTGGTGGGTTAATTCCCATTTCCACATACATATTAACTTCCTCCATTTCTTGAAGGTAAATTTGGGTCTCATCATCTGTCTTTAAGTCCTCATCCATGTTGTTTAAGAAATCAAATGGATTTTTTGTTTCCACCCCCTTGACAGACTCAGGACAGTAAGCTTGTTGCATCTTTTTTGGACTTTGAGATTTCCTATTTTCAGCATTCCCCCTTTTGACCTTCTGTTGATTTCCCTTATCATTATTTCTCTGATGTTGCCCTCCTTGTCCAATCCCCTTATTCTTAATAGGCAAGTTATTTTGGTCCCCTTTAGTTCCACTTGTTTGACCAGTTTCAAACTTATTCATATTCTGCTCAGAAAAAGCTTTTCTAGGCTCCTACATACTGCCATTCTGATTCCCTTTAACATTACCCCTTTGCTTGACCTGCCATGTGAATCCATCTTTCTTTCCCTGTTTATTTTCCCCCACATTAACTCTCTGACTTTGTCTTGCATCCCCCATATTATTATTCTGCCCACTGCCATTAGTTTTAACTGCCCCTTGTGGTTAATTCAATTTCTGAGCCCCAAACCTTTGATTGACCCAAGATCTTGTGCTAGGCTGCTGTGTACCAAAAGCTCTATTCTGTGAAATAACAGGCCTATTTTTCTTGCCCACAACTTGAAAACCATCATCTCTATCCACATTAACTTTATTAATTTCCTCACTTCTAGCTTTTTCAGCCTTTTCCTCTTCTGTTAAAGGTCTAACACCACATTCTTTTAAGGTATGTCCAAAAATAGAACAGTGCCCACATCTATTGGGTTTCCAGTTATAAACAACTTTAATGGGGACTTCCTTTTCATTTACCCCATCCAATGTAGGAATTAAACCAATTACCTCATCTGGTAAACTCTTGTCTGCTGACACTTCTACAAGAATTCTTGCAAAACCTGCCCTTCTAGCTTGATTTAGACATCTTTCTTCAGTGGCTCTATCCAAGGTTAGAGGAATCCCTATCCCACTAGCTAATTCACTTAGTCCTTGAACATTCCACACTTCAAGTGGTACTCCATACAGATTAATCCATAATGGGACTGTCTTCAATTCAGGCTTTCCCAAAATTGTTCCAATTTCCCATTTCTTAACAAAAAGAGGAACACCATTAATCATCCAAGGGCCATTTTCAAAGATAAAGTTCATCCCCTATTCATTATTAAACTTTAGCATGTAAAATCCTTGGTAGTTGGAAGCAACATTAGTAAGGCCATATCTTTTCCACATTCTGGTCAGATTGTTGTTCACCACAAAAAAAGGCATAGTTATTCCCACAAAATGAGCAATAACCAAGAGAGCATTAGATTTAGCACCTTCAATTATTACATCCTTTGAGAATCTCACTGCCACTCTACCATCATCAAGCACCACAGGGTCTTTAAACTTCAAAACAATTTTACTCTCAGAATTTCCTTTGATCTTATCAGCCAATGTAATTCCCTTAGACTTCCAAGCGTTTGGAGCTTTTTTATTCTCACCATCTTTAATACTTTCCCCCTGTTTTTCAAAACAATCAGTCATAACCACCTCAGGTTCAGAAAATTTTAATCCACTGTCACTCCCTGTATTAACATTCTTTGGATCACCAGTTTTCACAAAATTAACTCTTCCAAATTGTTTCTGAAATGTACCTCTTCCACCCCCAATACCTCTACCACCTCTAGCACCATTTCCCCTTCCACGATTAGCCACATTGTTACCCATTCTAGCAGTAAAGAACCCGAAAATCCAGACTCTAAATCAAATGAATTGACACCTTTTAGCTCAGGGCTTTGATCCAGATCAGCCCTACCATCAATTGTTTTATTCACGGTAGCATTCTCCCCAACTTGAACATTGACAGTTGTGTTTTCTTCAGTACCCATATCCACATTCATATCCACATTGTCATTTCCAGTCTTAAAAGGTTCAATTGGGGAACTCAGATTGCCATTTCTCACATCAAACATCTGAATAATCTCTTTAACATAATCTGGGTTTGTGATATAACTTCCCAACAGTTTAGCACCATCATCAATTGACCCATGGTTAGAATTTGGAAAAGGGGATGAATTAGCATTTTGATTCTTACCAATGGATTGATTTTCATCAATACTATTCAAAGAAATAGGAGGAGTAGCACCAGATTGAGACCCCAGATTAATTTGAGCCGAACCTCCCATGTTCATGTTCTTCAAAAAATATTGCCCAGAAATCAAAGATTCAGATTGAGGATTTCCATCGTTTGAATCATTCATATTGTTTGTATCCCTTCTCAGAACTCTTTTCTTGATATCCTTCCTATCCAATTTCCTTTTCAACGATAAGGATTTAGTGGCGGCGGTTTAGAGTTCGTACTTTGGTCTTCCATCAGATTCTCCTTATTACTGAAATCATTAGCAAAAATACGATTAAGAGTAGCATCACCATCCCCAATCGATCTACCATGAACAATTTCAGGCTTCAAATCCTTCAAAACCACCTCAGATTCATCAACCTTGCTATTTTTGGTATTTTCAAAAAAAGTAGAAGAAAAATGCTTCAAATCAGGGGGATCCATGCATGAAATCGATTACGGCTTTCACATTTTTTGTTAATCTAAGGTAAAGGAACACAGATCTGAAGTCAGAAATCAAAAAACTGAAGAAAAAAATTTCCCTCGCAATCGCTTTCTCACTCTGAAACTTTCATAGGATTTAACTTCCCCCTTTCTCTTTTCCCCAAAGATGAATACATCATCCTTATCGGCCATCGGAATCCGTATTAATTTCTTTGCACAAAGAATTTCTGCCTGGTTGACTGTCAACCAATCCATACCCACAATCACATCGAATCCCCCAATTTCCATTAACAAAAAGTCACTCGGAAATTTCGTTTCCCCTATCGAAATTAAACAACCCTCAAGTCTTTCACGAACTAAGACTTGACCTCCGTTAGCTATCTCGACTACGAAGGCATCTTCCAAGGTAGTGACAGGCATAGCTAACTTGTGATAGAATGATTGGGCACAAACGACAAATTTGCACCACAGTCAAATAAAATACGTGTGGGAATGGAATTAACGAGGAATGTACCAGAAACGACATCTTTGGACTCCTTCGCCTCTTCTGCCGTCATATGAAATGCCCGACCCATTGGTTTAGGAGTGTTTGGTTTCTTTCCTTGATCCCCGCCCTTCTTTAACTTCGGACAATCTCTTCGGAAGTGTCCGGGCTGTTTACACTCAAAACAAATTGGTCCTTGCATAGGACAACTTGCCGCTATATGCCCAGACTTCTCGCATTTGAAGCACTCTTTCCCGACTATCCGACACTGGCCAAAATGTTTACTTCGGCATTTCGAACACCAATTTGGTTCCCGACGAGACTCATAACGGACGTTCTTGCCAAACGATTTAGATTTCTGAGAAGACTCTGACCGGCCTTCCCACTTCCGTTTCTCTCCCACGTGTGTCTTTTCTTCTTTATCCTTGGCATACACTTCCTCTATAACTTTGGCTTCTTCGATCGTCTCCCTCAACGTCGAAGCTTTTGAATTCCGTACCCGCGACATCATATCCGCTGGTAAGCCCTTCAGATAGGCTTTAATCTTCTCCTTCTCGGTTGGAGCCACAAGCCCAACTAAGTTCAGCTTCTCCATAAAGGATTCAGTGTACTTTCGAACAGTTGAAGTACCCTTTTTAAGAGTCCGAAACTCTTCTTCAATCCTGTCCATTTAATTTTCGTTGCAATATTCCTCCAGAATCTTTTTCTTGAACGACTCCCATGTCATAGCAGCTAAGACTGGAGCCGTCACAATAGATGTTACGATATTCCACCATGTCAACGCGTTGCCTCGTAACATTTGAGAACCGAACCTGACTTTCGATTCCTCATCACATTCACAAGCTCGGAAAGCTTGTTCCATCTCTCGGAGCCAATTCATGCATGCCACTGGATTGTCCGCTCCGGTAAACTCTGGCGGTTTACAGCTCAGAAATGTCTTATATGAACAGACTCTTTCCACCCTCCTGTTTACATTTACCACAGGATTACGAATCGGATTTATTATACCAGTGTCGGTCTCTGTTCATCGTAACTCCGAACTTCGATCATTTAATGCTTTCATGAACATTTCAGATTGTTGTGCTAGCGTCGTATTCATCATTCGCATCATGTTCTCCATCATGCGAGACTCTATTGTAGACTCCGTCGTCTCAGTGTTAACGGTACAGGTACTCGTTCTGTGTGCTCGAGTATCTGTTCCTCCCATAGAAGGTAGCCTCGGCGGACTCTCATGGGTTCACCATCGTTCTGATATAGCACAAAGAAATAACCATAAGAAATGGTTACACAAATCCACATACACGAAACGTACTTTACCGCTCATTAGTCACCGTAACAATTTAGAAACAAGTATGCTTGTGTAACAATATATTCATAATAACAGTAGGTAATTGGAATTGTGAACATATTATACATGAGAATCCTCGTTACCATCGTTACGGTACTAATTTCACGTATTTCCGTCGACTCTAAGACCATCTCGTCTTAGTACTTCTACCCATATCTCACGAATCATAACTTAATCCATCTCAGCTTAAGTCTAGGTATCTCATTATCATACCTAGTTAGCTTAAACTTCAGTTCTGATACCATATTGTAACACCCTAAAAATCAGGGCTAAATTGAACCTCAAATTGTAATAAGTTATGATAGAATAACATCCAAACTTTTATATAAATAAGGAGAGAATCAACTATGAAGGTTCATATTTACAAATATTGAATTATCCAAATAACCTATTAATCTAATCATGTCCATTATAATTAGATTAACTGGGTTATCTAAGCAATCCATCAAAAAGCCTCATTGTATTAGCTAACTCCTCCGCTTATCTCAAAAGTTGGATACTTCAAAAGCTCTCGTCCCACGTCCCATTTATTTCCCTGAGCCTGTACCTGGTAAGAAAATTAATTTGAACAATTAGGCTTACGCCTAGTGAGAACATCCAAATTCAAATTAAAACATTAACAGCTTGAAAATATCCAATCATATAAACAAACCTGTTCTCCACCATTCTTACCGTACACGTGCTCAGCTCAATGACGGGAGCATACCCGATCCCATGAATATGACTAACATTCAGTAAGTCATATTATCACAATCAAGAGCCTACTACGAATCATTACAGATTCTAGATTATTGTTCTTATCCAAGAAATTACAAGTTGCTTTATGCCTATTTCTTGGACTGGAAGTAGAGATTACAAGTTACTTTATGCCTATCTCTGGTCTTCCCCTAGAAATCAGAAATTACAATTTACTTTATGCATATTCCTCGATTTCTATACTATGAAATGAGAATTACAAATTACTTTATGGCTATTCTCAATTTCCACGTGAAAGAGAATTACAATTTACTTTATGCCTATTCGGCATTTCACATCACACTATGAAATAGAAATTACAATTTCCTTTATGCCTATTTCTCTTCATAACACCTTTACGAAATGGGAATTACAGTTTACTTTATGTCTATTCCACATTTCAGGTCAACGGGAATTACAAATTTCTTTATGCATGTTCCACGTTAAAATGAAAGCATTGCATATGGATCCATTTCCCTTTTAAGTGAATATGCATAACAACATGTTGCACCAACTCTCATAACATATTCAACCGGATAATCTAATGTACCCTCAATATTTATTTTCTAAAATTCTTATTTAGAAAATAATCCGAAACCTTGATCCAAATGAGATAATAAGTTTCAATCAAACTTATGTTCTAAATAAAACCATCTCGATTCTAAAACTAATTTTTTTCAAAATTAATTTTAAACTAATTTCTCAAAAATAAATTCTAAAATTAATTTCCTATAATTAGTTCTACCATATCCATAAACCAATCCATTACCCTTTTTATTAATAAAGCCCATATCGCATTGCTTTAATTTACCGGAATTAGAAGAAAGCATTGGGTTTTAGCCCAAGTCCGGAATTTGAGAAAAAGGACACCGGGTTTAGCCTTCTTTCGGGACCAAAATTTCTGGATCACCCCCACTAACCCATTCCGGAACCTGAATTGTGAGCCCAGTTTCGGGACTTCACATTACCGGCCCAACTTCCGGTAAATTATTTACCACTTCCGGAACCCAATCAGATTTTGGTCCATTCCGGTTTGCTATAATTCCGGTACCAACAAAAATAAATTCCGGAACCTAACCCAAAATTAATTCCGGATCCGTTCCGTTCCAGAATCCAATTCTCGTTCCGGATCCGGTCCAATTCCGGATCTATTTCAATTACCGGAACCAAATCATTTCCGGAACCAAATCATTTCCGGAACCCAACCCAGTTTCGGAAATTTTCTTAATACCGGGACTGCGATTCAGTTCATTCTATTTACGTCAAATTAATTCATAAACTCGTCCAAAAATTCAGATTGGTGCTTAACTTAAAATCAATACCATTATCCCAAATCATGCCATCAGTTATACACAACATATGATCCCAATTTCAACTATTAAAGCTTTAAAATGAAAAGATGAACTCACCTTGGTAGCAGTTCTTGACTGGAACTATTTCCAACTTTCTCCAAACGATTCAGTAACCTAATTAAAAGGAAATATGGATTGTAAATCTAAACTGATCAAGAGATTCAAGAAGATGATTTCTTAACACTTACCAAAAATCAGATTCAACCTTTCTTCTCCTTTCTTCTCCTTTCTTCTTCTTTTTCCCTTCTTTCTCTTTTCTGTGCTTTCTCTCTTTCTAATGACCGTCTTTCCAAAAAGTATTAAGAGATAAAGACTCTCCAACAGCTTACCTCAATATAAGGTAATCTCAACTTTCCTCAAATGACACAACTAGTCCCTCAAGTTAATTTTCATCATTAACATTAGACTTTGGTCAATTTACAAATTTAACCCTGGAGTTTACATTATAAAATAGTCCACAACTTAGACTAAATTACAAATATACCCCACTCATATTAAGTACAATATACTGGAAATTCGAGGTGTTACAAAATCCGACTGAGACACGTGTCAAAGTTGAAGGAGAGCATTTAATGCAATGAAATCTATAAAATGAGTTCATTGTGTTAACTTGCAAATCACTCATTTTGAAAAGAACTTCTCAATGAAGCTTCGAAGTAAATTTGACGTCAATATCTGAGAGATATCTTTATATCTCAGATTCGAAAGAGAACTTTCTTCTTTTCTCTTTCAGTGTGTAAATTTGTCACTCTCAGATTGTTTAGGATCAAGGTCTTGTCGCCTCATTTCCGCAACGTATCTGTAATTTTATGTTTGAAATAAATTAAAATTAAAAAAAAAGTTAATGTGCTTGTATTCAACCCCTCCTCCCTACAAACACTTTATGTGTGAGTCATTGTGGTCCAGGACCAACAAATGAGTAGAATTCTCAGGGTTTCATTTTTGCTACGAATATGGTCCCTTACTTTCTTAACCAAATCTCCGTCAAGTCAAGGTTATTTTCTTTTCTATTTTAAGATTCATTGAAACCACACCCTTTAGTGGGAGGGATCAAAATCAGACAAAATGTAAAGTGTGATGGCAAAATATATTAAATACCCTCCCATTAACGGTTGTTTGTTTTCATGATATTCATGCAATTGTTCTGGATGAGTTAAGGGGAGAAGATGTAGCTTCAAATAATGAGAGAGAAAAAATTCCAAAAATTTTTAATAGAAAAAGAAGATAAAAGAAAAAATAAAATGACAAAAGTACCCCTGCGTTAACTAGGTTAATAGATTCTAGAGTAAACTACGAATTAGGTCCTTGTGGTTTGTCGATAGTAAAGTTACCATTTGATGGGGTTTAACAGGATTGTGTAATGTCACTAAGGGAACTTAATATAAAGACATGACTAATTCAAAGCTACTAATAAACTCCAAATATAGATTACAACTTCTAAAGCATGTTTTACAACCCAAAATATTACATTTCAAAAAGTGCTTATATGTACCAACCCGCAAATCCACATAACAAATAACATAGAATATTGCATAAAACAAATCACATTGGGGCTACATATTGGGTCCATTCTACAAATCTATACAACTCTCTGAAATAACAAACAAACTATCTGCTATTAAAATCTTCATACGAAAGATCCACATAGCCACGTATCAAAATCTGTAACATCCTGGATTTTCAATAATATTATTTTAATGAAATTGGGATATATCTTATTTTGTGTAACCTTGGATTATATAGAATTTCATAATTCAATAGGGTTAAAATACAAGAGATGGAAGTTTGGAGTTATTTTGGAAATAATGGAACTTGGAGGTGTAATTGGTCATTTGAAGAAAGTGTGTATGGATGAAATAGCTGAGATAAATAAATATCTCAGCTTTGTGCGTGTGAGTCGGCAGAGGAAAAGGAGAGAAAGATAAGAGAGAAAAGGAAAAATGGAGAAAGAAGGAAAAGAAGGGCTTTGGTCTTCAATGGGTAAGGAACTGAGTTTGGTTTTGATAAAATCTGTTGTAGTTTTATGTTTGTAATCGATTCTGATTAATGAATAGGATTTCAGAAATAATAAACAACAGATTGGGATTGGATTTGTGCAGAGAAGCAAGTCTTGGGTAACAAAGGTGAGTTCATTCGATTCTTTGTACAAATCAGTGTTTTTAAGTTATATTAACCTTGGTATATTTGTATGAACTGACTGAGGATTGATTAGAATGAGTAGATTTAACTGATTTCATGTTTTAAATCGATTTGAGGACTTGTTGAACGGATAGTACGTAAAACCTTGAAAGTCCCGGTAGTGGAATGTCCCGGTAGTGGCAAGTCCCGGTAGAGGCAAGTCCCGGTACAGGTGAGTCCCGGTACAGCATATCGGGAGTTGAGTAAAGAAACCAGTATATCTAAACGGTATCAAAATTAGATATGGCTCAAGGATCTGATAAGTTAAGTATCTAGAGGCCTTGTATTATATGTATCTTTTCGGATGTAATGAAATGTGCATTTATGTAAATCGTGGAAATATGCGATTTAGGAATTGTGATGGGAATTATATAGCTTGAACATACATACCCTTGAAAAGTAGTATGTTAGGTTTATAGACTGCGCTAGTCGATACTAGGCAGGAATATAATGTTATATTAAATAAGATTTATATGTGATTCGCTCATACAGTTGCTATGAGGAATCTGTACGATATATATATATATATATATATATGATTTGCTCATACTGAATGATATGAGGAATCTACGAGGTATAAATATAATTCGCTTATACGGTTGCTATGAGGAATTTATATTGAGTAAATACCTATATGAGTACAATTAGGTGATATGGATCCATAGACACTAAAGTTTGGTAATCACATGGAATAGGCGTGTGGTATTACTCGTTTAATCGTTATTCCAGAGTGTGTGGGAAATCATGGAATAGGCGTGTGGTATTAATCGTTATTCCTGATTTCTAAGGAAGAGAGTGAGATTGACATAAGTGCTTGTGATCTCTGCTTCCTTACCGATAAATGGGCGTGTGTAATCGCGATTTATTGGTTGAGAGCATTAATCTAGAATCTGTGAGGATTCGTAGTGTGGCTCTAGGGCGTGATATGATGACGGAATTATTGTCAGTCATATTCATAAAATGTGGAAATGGGAAAGTGTGCATTGCAATTTCTGGAATGTGAAAATGGGCAAGTGTACATTGCAATTTCTGGAATAGATGTGTACGGAAATGGGCATGTGTATATTGCGATTTCTGGATTAAGAGCATTACTCTAGAATCAGTAAAGATTCGTAGTGGGGCTCTGAGACATGATATGATGATGGAATGTGTGTCAGTCATATTCATGGAATTGGGTAAAATCGTGTTAACGGAATAGAGTTACATGTATGGTAAGAAAAGGGGAATCAGGTTTGTTATAACTTGTTTACATTGATTTTACAATTATTATCTTGGAAACGAATGTTCTCACTAGGCGTTGGCCTAATCGTTTCCTATGATGTTTTCTTACCAGGTACTAGCTCGGGGAGGTAAAGGGTTGTGGGACGAGCGTTTTGATATAGCAGAGGTGGATGAAATTAACAAAGAAGAGGTTTTGATGGATTGATAGATAACTTGATTAATCTGGTTGTAGTGACATAATTAGATTGATAGGTTATTTGAAGGATCTTGTAATGTGAATATACTCTTGATGGTTAATCCACTGCCTGTTTTTATAAGTTGAAGTATTTATTGTCATAACCTGTTATAACTTGAGGTTTAAATTGGCTCGGATTTTGGGGTGTTACAAAATCAGACTTCAATTTCCTTCTCGATTAATTCCAACAAGATAAATCAAATAAGGCGATCTCACATTATTAGCTTTCATTTACCTTCTACTTTCCGCAATCCCGAAATGCATATTTTTTTAAAACAAAATGAGGGTTAGACCAAATGGTCTAGTGAGATAATCCATGTAATTCCAATACCATTATAAGAGCAATTTATATAAAGCCATTTATTAAAACAGTTTATATAAAACCTTCAATTAATTTACTCAATCGTTGGCACTTAGACACAACTCAACAATTCACTCTGTTGGCCTTCAAGCACAACATCTCACAATATTGTTGGGGTTCTAGCACAACGCGATAATAGTGAAGTTGACGTTCTAGCACAACGCGATAATGTTGTTGGCGTTCTAGCACAACGCGATAAGTGTTGCTGGCGTTCTAGCACAGCGCGAGTGCAATACCGTAACATAACCATTTATAACAAAATCTCACATACCGATATCGTTCATTTCATAAAATTAACCATTTAATAATATATGCATTCCAGTTCTAAAATGGTTAAAAGAAAACACACCTCAATCACGATAAACGAGAACATAAACTTTAACTGAAACGAACGATCAAAACCGAACACTTGAATCTTAGTGGAGAAGTTCCTCATTCATTATCTTCAAACTTAAAAAAATAAACTTTGATCTTCTTATGCGCCAACTCCAGGAACAAGTACACACATACAACAAAATTTGATGGAAATCTCATTTGGAAGAAACATAAAGCGGTGGTGGGTTTTTATACCACCACATTTTCCAAAGCAAACCTTCTATTCAAGGTAAAAACACAAATAAACCCCTAGGCTTTCTAAACTTAATAATAATAATAATTATTATTATTATAATAATAATAATAATTATTATTATTATAATAATAATAATAATAATAATAATAATAATAATAATAATAATAATAATAATAATAATAATAATAATAATAATAATAATAATAATAATAATAATAATTTAAACAACAACAGCAACAAGTTATTACATTATAAACTTAAAACGGGAGACTTATATATAGTTCAATTTAAATAAAATCCATGAAACTCAAGACAATTCACAATTTACTTTCAAAACGTAATATAAACAAAGTCCGTCAATTCTTGTTCGATTGTTCGTGGGGTGGCCAAGCCACACGAGGGAAGTTCAGGTGTTCAACTCAACTTAATCTTATCAAGATTTTTGTACTTTATGTATATGTTATGTATATTTTTTTGGGTTAAGCTTGAATCGAGCTTGTTTTATAGAACATAACTATGATATATATATCTTTAAGCTCGGGAATCGAGTTTATTTTTATCGAACATAGTGCTAGTGAATACTTTCAAGCTATTTGACTCAAATGATTAGAAATTTACAAGTGTTGTAGTGATGTTTTTGCGTTGCCTTAGAACTTAAGAAGTAGTAATAAGATCTAGAAATTTAGTAGTAATAAGATTGGGCTTCTTAAAGTGATATGGGCTCTAAATTGTTCTCATATACCAAACACTCAAAAGAGAAAACTTTCGATCTGATCGAAGAATCTTCGAGTTAACAGAGACTAGAACAAGGATAGAAATATCTCTCGAATGTAGAAACCATGAACGGGGCAAGGATGCTCGTATCTCCGAATCCCAAAACTAAATAATATAAATAATAATTATACGTATAATCAATTTTATATCTATACTATATTATGAACCATTTAGGGAAAAAAAATTAAAAAAAAATTAAGTATTATGCATTGCTTAGGTGTTGTTTGTTTTTTAAGAGGTCTAAAGTCTGATTTTACATCTAAAAAGTAAGAGGTGGTGCTGAAGTCTGAAATCTGAAATATTAAGACTGTTTGTTTTTATAAAATGATTGTAGGTTCCCAGATTCACGTTGTATCATATTAATGGTAGTAAAATAGACAGCGGAAACATATTAAATAAAGCCATTAAAATGAGTGATTGTGTAAACGATAAGTGAACTATGAGAATCAAATATTGAACAGTAAAATGATAACAAGATCAGATATAAAAGCTGCTCATATATATTGATAATGAATCACACCAAGAACAAGTTAAAGTGTGTTCGGAAATCTCATAGGACAACAATATCGTACGGAGGTAGCGCTCGGGATTGCTGCAGTATGTGCTTAAACAATTGTGGAAAAACTACTCTTCCCAAAGCTTACAATTGTTGTTCCACTACCTCGCTATTTATAGACCTGATAAAGTGTAGACAGTGTACTATCGTACCCCGGAATGACACGTGGAAAGTGTGTCTCCAATTTTAGGGCATACGTGGAAATTGTGGATACGTGTCTGACACTTAATATTTCCTACGAGACTTAGACTGACAGAGGTCTTCACTTCACCAGAGCTCTGTTGAAAGAGCTCTGTTGGTCTTCTTTTAAATACTTGTTCCTGTTGGAAGTCTTCGACAGAGCTCTGTTGAGCTCTGTTGGATCCGACAGAGCTCTGTTGAGCTCTGTTGGTCTTCTTGATGAAACACCTTCCAGGTCTTCTGTCTGATCTCTGTTGGTCTTCTGACTTGAATTATTTTCAATACTTTTACATAACAGATAATTGGGGCTAACAATCTCCCCCTAAGTATTGAAAATAAAAATTTACAATTGACAAGAGATTAAACAAAAGAACAGAGAACTTTTACCTCTGTCGATGCCTTGCACTAATCTTTTGGAATATTACAAAAAGATTAAAAGATCAGTACATTTAAGCATAATTATCTCCCCTAAGAATTCGGTCGAATCTTCTGATTAGAGTACGGAAGTCCAGCATCAGATCAATCTGGTCGATGAAGAGTTTCTGCTGTTCTTCTGGACACTTGTTTCTTGGGAGATCTTGGATTATGTTCTTGATGTATACCAACGATTCACTTGAGTACTTGTGGGCTTCATTTGCTCTGATGGCCTTCATTATGCCCTTCTGTCTGCAGATAAAGACTGGAGGATCTTCTACTACAGTTCCAGTTCTGTGATGACCATAACCCTCAAGGTTTTCGTTAGGAGGTGCAATCGCTAGTTTCTCCACTTCAAACTCTATGCCAAGTTGATAATCAATCTGTATTCTGAGATTGATGTGTTCTTGCATAGCAAATCTGACTTCTGGTAGCGCAGTTCTGGCCGGTGTGTATCTTTCTGAGAAGTTCAAGCAATATGCGTGGAGTAAGATCAGGTCATATGGATTCAGAAGGACGAGATCATTGTCATTGAAGATTTCATTTCTGCCTTCTGTTGATTCCACAGTATACTCATGGTATGTGACCCTGTCGTGTTGAAACTTCTTGTGCTTGATGTCCAGAATTCTGCGGATACCGAAGTTTATATTGATGGCTCTGTTCTGATTTGACTTGGTTTGGATAAACTTTAGCCTTGCATCAGAGATGGTGTTTATCCTGATTGGGTTGAGGTATGGGTTAATGGGTACGGCATTTACAGGGATGATGTCTCTGTCAGCATAGAGAAATGCAAATACCGTTTCTAAGGCAGGTTTTTCGGTGTAAAAGGTAGAGGTTTCTGGGTTCTGTTCTGTTACGGTTGGGTTTGGGTTTGGGTCATTGTGGGTCTCTGCCATAAGGGTGTCGATGTGAGCAGATTCGGCTTGACTTATTTGTTCTTCAGCAAAGGATTGGTCTGTCCTTTCTGGTTTTGTTGGAGAAGTAGGAGGGGTGTCTAGGCAGATGATCTCTGGTGGTTCTTGCGATGACTCTTATGTCGCTTTGATGACTCTGTTCTTGAACATGTAGTCGAATGCCACTTCAGTCATATCTGTCATCCCCTTTTCTCCTTCTGTAGTCTCTGCCTCAGTTGCTCCTGTGACTTTCCCTTTGCCCTTGGCTTCTTTTTCAACCTCTTTCTCCTTCTCTACCTCTTTCTCCTCTTTCTCCTTCTCCTTCTCCTTCTCCTTCTCCTTCTCCTTCTCCTTCTCATTCTCTTTCTCCTTCTCCTTCTCCTTCTCCCCCTTTTGTTGTTCTGAGGACTCACCCAATTGATTGTCGGATTGACCTTCTTGAGCGTCTTCAAAGTCATCATCATCGTCAGAGGATTCAATTTGAGCTTTTGGTGAGGAGTGAACAACAAACTTCAGACCGGTTTTCTGTCTCTTGCTTGCGGGTTCGTCTGTGGGTGCTTCTTCTGCAGATCTTTTTGATGTAGATGCAGTCTGTAAGATGATATTAGTAAAGTTTGAGGCTGCCTGTTTCATCACATCTTCTACCTCTGTTGCAGCGGCTCTGATTTCTTCTACTTGAGCCTTGAAGTTGACTTTGTGAGTATCAAGAGACGCTTTCACATGTTGCTCTGTTGCCTTAGCCTTCATTACGAATTTTGATGAGATCGTCATCATCCGGCTTAGAACAGATTTTCTGAAGTTTCCCATTTGCCCAACTGTCATGGGTAGGTCATTTGGGTTAGGGCTGGAGATGTTGAGTGGAGTAGCAGATGAAGTGGTTGCTTCTTTTATGGATTCCTTAACAGAGTTGGTAATTAGCTCTGTCAAGGTTCTGATATTAGATTCTGAAAGAATGACCGTGGGGATGGGAAGGGTTCTGTTCATCTGCGCTGTGTGGTTCTCTGATATAAGTCGCTTTAGGTTTGCAAGTTCTGTCGAAGTCTTTGTAACTTCCTCTGCGCTGACTGATCGTAGGTCGGCTATCTCTGTCGTCAGCTTTGCAATCTCTTCTCCTTTGACCCTTTCAGACTCTGTTCTGAGTGTTGCAGCTTCGTCATATCTTCGAGTTAGATCAGCATGCTTGTTTGAGATGTTCAGCAGTTCTTCCCTAAGAGAAGCATTTTCCTTGCGGATCAGCTCCTCCTTTTGTTCATTGATAAGTTTATACTCGTTCAAAGAGTTGTTGATACTGTCACAGAAGCTTTCGAACTCTGCTCTTGTGACAGTGTCAACGGGGGTCTCCTTGGTTCCAACACATGGTTTCAATTCTGCCTCGAGTTCAGAGGCGCCTCCGTCAAGAGTTGTTTTGATGTTGGCCCTTGGAGGGCTTCCACCTGATCCTTGATGTTCCCTTTGAGGGGAAACAACTACAGGTGTTCTGACCAGAGTTTCCTCTTCCAGCTCAGGTTCTGAAGAAGGAAATCTGGTGTGATGGGAAGCATTTGGATCAAGCAATGTCTTCCCTTGTTCTACTATGGTCTCCCATTGTCCCTGAGTCGGACAGATGCTACGTGAGATTACAAAGATCTCTGGTCTAATTTGTGTAGTCTCTAAATGAGCCACAGAGGCATCATCGTGTGGAGGTGACCTATTAATGTTATGGGGCGAATGAACATCACTACCAAAGATAGTTTCCCCGGCTTCGTGCGTATCAGAGGTATGAAGAAGTGCCTCTGATGGTATAGGCTGGTTAGGGTTCGAGGTGTGCACCTCTGTTTCAATAATCCCTTGGTCTTGATCACCAGGATTAGATTGTGTGGGAGCACTGGGATGTGGGCTAGGATTTCTCTCAGATGTGTCATCTTGGACATCTTCTTCTATCCTCACATTTTCCTCGGCACCTAAGGCTGTAGAACGCTCGGGTTCCTCTCTGTTATCTATTTGCTCACCAGTATCAGAGGAAAGAACTTCTACCTCTGGTGACTCCTGTACTCCCTCATGAACAGTCTCCATAGTGGATGCTCTGTTCCCTACTTCCTCCATCATCACTCTAGAGGAAGACCCCACTTCGGGTACTCTTACCTCTGGTCCGTTTCCTTCTTCCACTCCTATTTCCTCACTCGTACTCTCCTCAGATGGCTCAGAGCCTAAGTATGCTGGGGTTCTCACCTCAGGTTCTTGAGGTTGAGCAGCATGTCTATAGTTTTGGATAGAAATGTGGTCTGGGCTTATCAGAGCGAGCATTGTACCTGGAACGCGTCGAATGAGGGGATATTCTCCAGAAGTGGTGGGATTGAATCTGGTCATGACCCAGTTCCTGAACATATTGCCTTGTTGAGTCAATTCCAGACTCTGAAATGCTCTTCTGATTACCAACCCGATAAACCTTGGAAACTTGATGTTCTTCAAGAATTTATGTTGCCCAACTTCTCCTCCCTTTGCAATGGCAGAGGTCTTGAGATTAACGGCAGTGAGAAGGTCGGTGTAGAGAATGCTGGCATAGTCAAGGTTTCTTTGAAAGAACAATCCATACATTATCTGTAGGATTTCTATGCTGGCTTGATCTTGACTACCAGATTTTCCTGTGAGGGTTCGGTTCAGTGCAGAGAACATGAAATTCCACACTGGTGGTAGATTTTGTCTTTTGAATGCTCCGATGCGGGTGATATCTTTGTTGTAGCCTAGAAATCGTACAAACTCCAGAAGGACAGCAGTGTTGGGTGGCTTCTCGAAAGCTTCTATGTTGAGTTGTCGCTTGCTCTTCATTCCAAGAATTCTCCGCAGGGTAGTTGCTCTGATTCTGATCGTTCCTGAACCTCCATCTCGACCAGAATCCACATTGCCGATTATTCCGTTGAGCTCTTCTACGTGTTGGCATGTAGTCCACCACTACTTGATGTAGAGCTCAGGAATGTTGTCGTCGAAGTCTGTTAGGGCTTTGAAGATTTCTGAGTTTCTGAAGAACTCCAGAAATATGTGGTATGTGGGTAGATAGAGAGCAGGGTTTGGATCTAATCGATGGTTGCTTTCAGCGAACTCGTATGGGAGAATAACAATTTGGTCGACGGGACCAATACGGCTTGAATCTGCTGAGTGTTGGAGGTTTTCCATTTTTGCAGGTTTGAGTTTTGAAGGTTTGAATGAAGAGGAAAGATGAACAGGGTTTTAGATAACTTAGAAGGCGTAAGAAATGGAAAGGTTTAAAGGAAATGGGTATTTATATGGGAAATGTGTGGCTGGATCACGGTCATAGGTACTGTAGGTACTCGAGGGTTGATCAGTGGAACGGTTGCTACAGTGAGAACGTGGGAACAGCTAGCGGTTTTTCTTTCAATCAGAGATTGCCACGTGGATTTGTTCTGACCACTTTTGTGCAAGTAAACCGTCGTGGTTAGAGATGTGTGGGTTACAAGTGGTTGACGTTTAGAAAATGACCCGCACTCTGATGACGTGTTTCTGATGACGTGGCAGAACAAGCTAACAGAGCTCTGGTGGAGCTTTGTTAAAACTGCTTCTGTTGTGTGGCCTCCATTTCTTACCGTTACCTTTACCAGAACTTGTTCTGATGTGAGATGGTCAGAACTTTACATGATCAAACAGAGTTCTGATGAGAAGCAACAGAGACTCTGATGAGATGTCAGAGTTCTGACTGGTTCTCCAAAAGATTTAGCTTTAAGCTCAAAAAGCAAAGTCAATTTGGTTTTGGAAATTTGATTATTGACTTGCTCCCCCTAAAACCATGCAATTTTCCTTTATAAGCTCCCCCTCGACAGATGAGCCTTCCTTCTGTTTTTTTTTTTTTAAACAAAAGAGGACTTTTGTGCGACCAAGAAAAAAATGCGCGACAGAATTCTTGTGTACAACAGAACTCTGTTGAACTATCCTTCCCAACTTTTTGACAGAGCTCTGGTAGGAACATCAGAGCCTATGTTGATTTTAAACAGAGTTAGGAGGACAAGTTCAGCATACCCAGTTTGCTGATTAGGAAGTTAAATCTCCTTTCATTAAGGGCTTTTGTAAACAAATCAGCAAGCTGGATGTCTGTTGAAACAAAGTACATTTCAATAGTCCCTTTTTCAACATGATCCTTTATAAAGTGATACCTTATGTCGATGTGCTTAGTCTTCGAGTGTTGAACTGGGTTGGCTGTTATGGCAATGGCACTCTTGGAGTCGCATAGAATTGGAATTTTACCATACTCCAAGCCATAATCTCTGAGTTGTGTCTTCATCCATATTACTTGGGAACAACAACTAGCAGCAGCAACATATTCCGCTTCTGCTGTAGAGGTTGAAACACAGTTCTGTTTCTTGGATGTCCAACTCACCAACTTTTCTCCAAGCATTTGGCAGCTACCAGAGGTACTCTTTCTGTCGTTCTTGCATCCTCCATAGTCTGAGTCTGTGTAAGCTACAAGCTCAAAACCAGAGTTAAGAGGATACCAGAGACCCAAAAATTGAGTCCCTTTCAGATATTTAAAGATACGTTTGACAGCTGTTAAATGAGTTTCGGTAGGATTTGCCTGAAATCTGGCACAGAGACAGGTTGCATACATTATATCAGGTCTACTGGCGGTTAAGTATTAAGTGACCCTATCATGCCTCTGTAGTGCTTGACATCTGTTGGTTCACCATTAGGATCAGAGTCAAGTTTAACTCCAGTGGCAATAGGAGTTTTCATTGGTTTTGAATCATTGAGCTTATATTTTTTCAACATGTCAGAGATGTATTTGGACTGACTTATGAAAGTCCCTCTGTCAGATTGTTTGACTTGTAAACCCAGGAAGAAAGAGAGTTCTCCCATCATGCTCATTTTGAATTCACTTTTCATTAAGGATTCAAACTTATCACAGTACTCTTGCCGTGTAGACCCAAAGATAATATCATCAACATATATTTGTACCAGAAGTATATCATTTTTGTATCTCCTGAAGAATAGAGTTTTATCGACGGTACCTTTCTCGAAGTGATTGATCAACAGAAATTTGGACAGAGTTTCATACCAGGCTCTGGGAGCTTGCTTAAGACCGTAGAGCGCTTTGTCTAGTTTGTAAACGTGGTCTGGAAACTCTGAGCATTCAAAACCAGGAGGTTGCTGGACATAAACTTCTTCTTGCAGCTTGCCATTTAGAAAGGCAGACTTGACGTCCATTTGATAGACCTTAAAACCTTTATGAGCAGCATAGGCTAGGAAGATTCTTATGGCTTCTAGCCTAGCCACAGGTGCAAAGGTTTCGTCATAGTCAATTCCTTCTTCCTGTCTGTATCCCTTTGCAACCATACGGGCTTTGTTTCTGATGATAATCCCATCTTCATCCTTTTTGTTTCTAAACACCCATTTGGTTCCAATGGCCACTTTGCCTTTTGGGAGTGGAACCAAGGACCAGACTTTATTTCTCTCAAATTCCAGAAGCTCTTCTTGCATAGCTTCGATCCAATTTGGGTCCTCTAGGGCTTCAGAAATCTTTTTCGGCTCAATCATGCTTAGAAAATTTACAAAGAAGGCTTCATTGATTGTGGCCGATCTTGTCTTTATGCCATCATCAGCAGCACCAATGATAAGATGATGAAGATGATCCTTTGTCCATCGTGTCATGGGAGCATGGACAACGGGTGGCGTTTGTGCTTCTGATGGGAAAAGACGAACTTCAGCATCAGAGTTCTGTAGGTTTGGACCAGGGCTCTGTGGCACACAACTTTGGAGAGTGGCCTCATTGCTCTGAGAGTCATTAACAGGGCTCTGTGATGGTGAACTTTCAAACAAGGAATTTCTTCCAACGTTTGTCATCAGAGGTGATGAAGGCTCTTGTTCAGGTTCTCTTTCATTCTGGTGTGGCTCCTCATTTCTCTGAATTACTCCTGTAGACAGAGAGGTAGATGGTGAAGTATTAGAGGGACCAGTGAGAGATGTACCTGTCAGATTTTGATCTGTTGAGTTCTGAGCTTGATCTCCTCTGTTTATGTTATCATAGGAATCATCATCGAAGAAATCATTGAACATGAGATTGATGTCTTCTTCCCTTGATCTAGAAGAACTTATCTTCTATTGTTCTGTCTGTGTCCCCTCTGTTGATTTTCGATCAGAGGAGCTTGATATGCTTTCATCAAAGGACACATTTACACTCTCTTGAATAACCCGACATCTGGTGTTGTAGACTCTGTAGGCTTTAGAGGTTAAGGAATAACCAATAAAGGTTCCTTCGTCTGCTTTCTTGTCAAACTTTCCCAGATGTTCTCTGTCATTCAGTATGTAGCACTTGCAACCGAAGACATGAAAGAATTTCACATTTGGTCTTCTGTTGTTAATGAGTTCATAAGGAGTCTTCTTGAATCTTTTTACAATTACAGCTCTGTTTTGGGTAAAACAGGCTGTTGAGACTGCTTCTGCCCAGAAGTTCATTGGAAGAACAGAGCCAGCCAACATGGTTCTGGCGGCTTCTACTAGAGTTCTGTTCTTTCTCTCCACAACTCCATTCTGTTGTGGAGTTCTTGCTGCTGAGAAGTTTTGGGAAATACCTTCCTCTGTTAGGTAGGCATCAATTTTGGCGTTCTTGAATTCTGTCCCATTATCACTTCTCAACTTTTGTACCTTTAGATCTAACAGAACCTGTATCCTTTTCAACAAACTTATCAGAATTTCTGGGACATCAGATTTTACTCTGATGAACTCAATCTAGGTATATCGAGAATATTCATCAATTAAAACAAGGATATACTTTTTGCCCGACGGACTTTGCACAGAGATTGGACCGCAGAGATCCACATGAAGCATATGCAAAGGTCTGGGACAACTATGATCACTCTTTGTTCTGTGTGAAGATCTTTTCATCTTTCCAAGTTCACAAGCAGAACAGAGATGGTCTTTGTCAAATTTCAGAGAAGGAAGTCCTTTTACTAACTTCAGTTTCACGAGTTTGTCAAGATTTCGAAAGTTTAAATGAGAAAATCTTTTGTGCCAGAGCCAGGCATCTTCATTATTCAAAGACACTAAACAGAGTCTTTTTGTTGTAGTGTTTTGGTTTGGTTTGAAATTCATTTTGTAAAGATTGCCTTTTCTATCAGCTCTTAAGAGTTCTTGACCAGACTCGGAAAGTAGTAAGGAACAATATTTCTTCCTGAAATTGACATCAAATCCGTGATCACAGAGTTGACTTATACTGAGAAGATTATGATTTAATCCTTCAACATAAGCAACTTCAGAGACTGAAACACCACCATTTACTAATGTACCATAACCTTTAATCTGTCCGCCATTGTCTTCTCCGAAGGTTACTGCACTTCCAATTTTGTTTTTAAAAGAAGTTAACAGCTCCTTATTCCCCGTCATGTGCCTGGAGCATCCAGAATCCAAGTACCAGATCTGCACATGAGGTTTCTGCAAGACAGATTAATTTCTTTTAGGTACCCATTGCATAATGGGTCCTTTCCTGTTAGGCTTAGGTGGATTATCAGATTTTCCTTGAGATTGTTTATACTGAGATGATGTGCCAGAGGTTTTCCTTTGTGTATTCTGAACAGTCTTGACATTTTTCTTTTGAACCGATTTATTCAGAACACAGTGGGGACCATTCAGATGGTTTTGCAATTTAAGTAACAGCTGAATGCAGTTGCAGTTTATGGAGCATAACTGATGCACATTGTTTTTATTCAAGAACTGTTTGAATGGAGCTTGATTCTGAAAGATTTTAGGACCAGATGTCTTTGCATACAATCTGTCCTGACTTTGTTTCTTAAAATTGTTACTCTTAGGAATAGACTCTTTTGACATGAAATTCTTGGAAATGGACTCATTTGAACGAAAAGAATTTCTTCCTTGATTTACACCGGAATTCGGAACAGACTTAGCTATCCACATTCTCTTCTGTTCTGGTGTGAATCTTACAGGTTTGAAAGCAAGAGGAACATTTGAGTTTACAAAGACGCTTTTGTTTTTCTCTTTCTTCTCTACTTCTACTGCATTAGAAGCAAGAATCTTGAAATCTTTGTTGTTAAAGCTTGTTACTGGTATAAATCTTGACTGATTCTTAAAGAAAGAAACATCCTCTTTTAGATCCGAAGATCCTACCGGTAGTTGCTTTAACTTGTGTAAGATGTTCTTTTGACCACAGAAGATCTGTTCATCTACCTCGGAGTCAGAGTCACAATTAGAGGCTAGAAAGTCTCTAGTGGCTCTGTTTGAGGAATTTGATTCAACGGGTATGACAGGGATATTTGTTTTAACAGATCTGAACTTTCTCAACTTTGGCTTTAAAGAATCAGAGATAGCATTTTCTTCAATAACTTTCAACAAATCTTCTTCAAAAGATGTTCTTATAGATTCAGAGATAGGAGAGAAAACTGGTGCTTCTGGATTAAGTTTGCTCTGTGGCATTTCAACAGAGGACTTTGTCTCAGAAGAAGCAGACTTCTGTCCTTTGAAAGAATTGAAGTTGAAAATCTCTTTAGTATCCAAGTCCTTGACAGAATTAGGAACTATGATTTTAGCTTTTCATTGATCAAGAATAAACTCGGAGGATGGTTTCAAAACCTTTTCATGATTAAAGGAATCATAGCTAACGTTCCTAAAGTCGATATTTCTTGGTTTTGAGAAAGCATCTGACGTTTTGGTTCTTTTGAAAACAGCATTACCAGATATCACGTCCTCTTGGATTTTCCCAATACAAAAGGCGGAGGACAGAGATGTCTTCTTCCTTTCGTTATAGGGAGCAAGGTCAGAGAAACCAAGACCTTGCGTATCCATCTGTGAATTTATCTTGATATGCACATCTTGTGCATCTTGGTACTTTTTGATTTGAATTTCTTTTCTCTGTAGGGATTGATGTAAAACTTCCCTTTCTCTTTGAAAATAATCAGTTAGAGCAACAGAGTTAAGTCTCTCTGTTTCAGACTGTTTCAACTTTTCAGACTTCTGTTTCAAATCATTTTCATAAACTTTGATCTTTTCAGAAAACAGACTTTCCTTTTTCTTTTGTAAGATTTCTAACTCAGATTTTTCTTTGAAGATTTCTTCCTTTTCTTGTTCCAAGAGTGTCTTTTCTCTCTTGTAAAAAGATAGGTCCTTCTGAGCTAGTTTTCTTAGCTCCTTTTCTTCAGAAAGTTTTTGTTTTAGAAGCTGAAATTCCTCATTCAACATGGAAACATGCATTTCTAATTCTGAGTCAGATTTAGATTCAGATGAGCATACCTTGGCACTGGGTCTGGTGGTCTCCAGCGCTCTGTCGTCAGATTCTGTCGTGGTAAGAGCAAATGCATGAGCTATATCTTCTTCTTCTGTTGTTCCCTTCGTTATTTCTGGTTCTCCAGTCATCCAGTCAACAGCTGCTTCTAAACTTTCATCATCCACAGCAACTCCACAGAAGTTGGCTTGTTCTGGTTCATCATCAGAAGATGAGTCAGAGACCCAATTTTCCATTTCAGCAACATAACTTCTTTCTCTGTAATTGTACTTGTATTTGTTTTTGTAGTAGTCCTGGTCTTTTACCAGTTTGCCTCTACAATTAATAGAGAAGTGTCCAGGTTTGCCGCATCTGAAGCAGCGTCCATCATTTTGATTGATGGGTTGGGCAGCATCGGCCTTCTGTTGTGCTGGTGGATTTTCTCTTCTTTGTGGAGGTTTCCCTATTTCTGTGGCAACTCTGTTGGAACTTTGCTCTGGTGCTGTATATCCTCTTCTGTCTTCCCTTCCTTCTCTCTCATATCTGCCTCTTCTGTCGAACTTATTGCCAAATCTCTTGTTAAATTGCTGAGTTATTAAAGCAAGAGATTGGGCAAAGGCTTGAATGTCATCATCCTCTGATGAGCTCTCATCTGTTTCACTTTCTGCAATCAAACTTTTCTTTCCTTTCTTCTTATCAGACTTTTCTTTCTTTTTCTCTTTGCTTGAACTCTCTCTGTTGGACCTTTCAGTTGTGGTTTTCTTAGAATCAGAAACTAAGGCGATTGGACCAGCACTGATGGATTTGCCTTTTTGCTTGACAACCTCCTTTTCGTGTGCGGCCAAAGTGCCATACACATCCGTTAAAGACCATACGTCTAAGTCCTGGTTAGCTTGTAAAGACATGGACAGATTTAACCATTCATCATTCAAACTTTTCAAAAACAGAACATTGTTATCTTCTTTCGACCTAACAACCCCACATTTTTTGCATTTATTGATTAACACATTAAATCTGTTGTAGGTTTTCTGTAAGGTTTCCTCAGGAAGTGCCTTGAAATCGTTGTATTCATTTATACATTGGGTCCTTCTGTTCTTTTGGGTCTTGATACCACCCTCAAGTTGATTAAGAAGTTGATCCCAGATTTCCTTAGCAGTAACACATGAATCTAGTTCTTGAAATATTTCGTTTGGAATGGCCATAATCAGTAGTCTAACTGCTTTAAGATCATTTTCCATTTTTAGATTTTCCTCATCAGTAAAACCTGTGGTTTTAACTTCATAATGAGCTGGAATCTCAGCAGTAGTTCCTGTTGCGGGTACACGGGGAACAAAAACCATGGGTTGGAATGGTCCATCCGTGACAGATCGCATGAGGTCTTTATCCATACCATCGAAAAAATTAACCATCCTGATTTTCCACTGAGGATATTCATCTCTCAGAAGAGTAGGAGGTTTTGTTAAAGAGCCAGCAGTATAGATAGCATTTATACCGTTGTTAGCCATTTTGAAAGAAAAACAGAGTACAGTTTGTTGCAAAACGATTTTTGGTTAGAAACAGAGTTTCAAACAGTAACCAATGGAACAGTAACTTTTGAGAAGATTTTAAGCTAAACTAGAAAGCTTTAAACACAGTTATATGAGCTCTGAAGGCTTGGTTAGACTAGAAAGCAGTAAAACAGAGTATATTATGAAGCTTTTAAAGTCGCACAGACACAATCAACAACAGTGAATCAACCTTGGTAGATTGGATCGTTTGGCTTAAGAATACCAAAGAAGCTCTGATACCAATTGTAGGTTCCCAGATTCACGTTGTATCATATTAATGGTAGTAAAATAGACAGCGGAAGCATATTAAATAAAGCCATTAAAATGAGTGATTGTGTAAACGATAAGTGAACTATGAGAATCAAATATTGAACAGTAAAATGATAACAAGATCAGATATAAAAGCTGCTCATATATATTGATAATGAATCACACCAAGAACAAGTTAAAGTGTGTTCGGAAATCTCATAGGACAACAATATCGTACGGAGGTAGTGCTCGGGATTGCTGCAGTATGTGCTTAAACAATTGTGGAAAAACTACTCTTCCCAAAGCTTACAATTGTTGTTCCACTACCTCGCTATTTATAGACCTGATAAAGTGTAGACAGTGTACTATCGTACCCCGGAATGACACGTGGAAAGTGTGTCTCCAATTTTAGGGCATACGTGGAAATTGTGGATACGTGTCTGACACTTAATATTTCCTACGAGACTTAGACTGACAGAGGTCTTCACTTCACCAGAGCTCTGTTGAAAGAGCTCTGTTGGTCTTCTTTTAAATACTTGTTCCTGTTGGAAGTCTTCGACAGAGCTCTGTTGAGCTCTGTTGGTCTTCTTGATGAAACACCTTCCAGGTCTTCTGTCTGATCTCTGTTGGTCTTCTGACTTGAACTATTTTCAATACTTTTACATAACAGATACTTGGGGCTAACAATGATAAACATCTGAATCTGTTTAATTGACTAAAAATATTATGTTTTAAAGTTCAAACTTGAAAAAGACTACTATTTGATAACACACATTCATACCCATCAAAAGTTCGAGTAAAGTAATATTTCTTGATAACATGATTTGTGCTAAGATATAAATGCAAGTCTATATCTTAGCACGAATCATGTTATCAAGAAATATTATTTTACTCGAACTTTTGATGGGTATGAATGTGTGTGTTATCAAATAGTAGTCTTTTTCAAGTTTGAACTTTAAAACATAATATTTTTAGTCAATTAAACAGATTCAGATGTTTATCATTTTATAAAAACAAACAGTCTTAATATTTTAAATTTCAGACTTCAGCACCACCTCTTACTTTTTAGATGTAAAACCAGACTTTAGACTTCAGACCTCTTAAAAAACAAACAGCACCTAAATCCTAAGACCATATGGTATGTTATGCTATATATATATATATACATATATATATATATGTATGTATGTATGTATGTAGATTTTATCCTTTTTAATAGGAAAAGGACAAAAAGGGTAAAAAACTAAAATAACATTTGACTTACCTAGGTTAACGGATTTATTTTAATAATATTAATCAGAAAGACCATGATGAAGACAAATTAAGGTGACGTTTGTTTTTTAAGAGCTGCTGAAGTCTGAAGTCTGATTCCACTCCTGATTTTTAAGAGATGGGTGCTAAAGTCTGAAATCTGAATCAACAAGACCGTTTGTTTTTTTAAAATAACAAAGATCTGAATATATATAATAGTCTAATTTATCCTTAACAATGTTATATTGTAAATTAATAAAAACATCTATGTAAAATATCTTTCTATTTTCTTGTACCATATGAATCAAGGAACCATTTATATTACCACCAAAATAAAGCCATACCAATATAAATACAATCAAAAAATGAAGCAGCAGCAGCAGGAAAGAAAAACAAACAGAATCCAAGGTTTGTGAGACACAAGTGAGACATAAACCTGCTCATTAGCCAACAAAACTAGAACACAAAAAAGCTATGTGCGTAAACTGAACGATCGACTCACACAACAGAAAACCAGTACCTTGCTCCTTCACTTTGATCCTTCACTGCTAATTGGTAATCGATGGATGGATGTTTACCTAAATCAACCAAATCAGAAACCAAAAAGAAAAGCTAAAAGATATGGAGGAATCGGTTTTTACCCAAATCAATGTTGAATAAAACCAGAAACAGAAACTATATGGTACACAGAAGAGAAAATCGATGTTTACCCAAATCTTATTGAACAAACCAGAAAAAGAAGCAATAAACAGTTAGAGGAGGATTGAACCCCCAAGTCCTAGCCGGTACACAAAGAGAAATCGGTACCTGAGAGGAGAACAGAAGAAATCAATCGGGGTGAGAAAAGAAGGGAAGAAACGATTGATGTGAAGAAAGAAGGGAAGAAATCGATCGAAGGAGACGACCATGGAGAGTCGGTTCTTGCACCTGAACTATCTGAAGATGGTGGTTATGAGTTTGGTTCCGATGGTACAATAGGGAGGCGACCACCGCTGCTATAAAACCAATAGAAAGAATGGAAAGGGTGAGAGAGAAAGAAGCTTTCTGGAGAGATGTGATTTTGAAGATGAAGATGATGGTGGAAGGATGATGGAAGAGATGTCGGCCGAAAAAGTTGGAAGGGATGTTGATCGGAGAAGAGGGAGAGGTGGAGGAAGGGGAGAAGTCAGGGGAGGTGACGGCTGGGAAAGGTAGATAAGGGGAGGGAGGAAAGGTCTAGGCGATTAAGAGATGGGTCTACCACTTTTTTATCCAGATGTATCTCAGACTTAAGTGTCTCTGAAAATGAGAAAAAAGCAAACAATCTGGTTTAGAGAGTCTAGACGGTCCAGACTTCATTGCTCATTAAGAGCTGAAAACACAAAAACAAACAGGCCCTAAATATCGCATGGACTAAAAATACAATAAACATGACATAAATACCTTGCCCAAAAGAAAACAACAAAACACAATGATCAAATCCAAATTCACCCAAAGACTGTTAATACCTTCAATATCCAACAAAAAGGAAATCCATTACTTTATACCAAAAGGTACACATAGAAAAATAAAATAAAAAAGTGTTTGGATTCAATAATAATTAAAGTTGTTCAATACTTCAATCCATGGTTCGCTTAAATAAAATCTTTAAAATCATCATAACACAAAATAAAGTACATACTATATACTCCTTAATTAGTTTTGGCTTAAAAATCACAAAATTGATTACAATCATATAATAGAATCACCAAGTAAACAAAGAATATATCAAGAAAATTGATTACAAACATATAATAGAATCGCCAAGTAAATAACACTACTAAACAAACCGAGATTTCCGGCGGATATTTTCGGCGGATTTTCCGTCGGAATATTTTCGGCGGATTTTCCGTCGGAATATTTTCGGCGGATTTCCGACGGATTTCCGGCGGAAATTAAAAAAGTCAAAATCCGTTGACTTCCGCCGAAAATCCCAAAAAAAATATTTTTTATTTTTTTAAAAATCTCGACATGTTTTCGGCGGAATATAATTAATTATTTTTTAAATTCGGGTCCGTCGGAAATCCATCGGAAATTTTTTAATTAGTTAAAAATTAATTAAGAAATTAAAAATTATTTTATATTCCACCGAAAATCCGTCGGAAATTTAAATTACATAAATTTAAAAGGAAATTAAATTTTTTTATAATCCGCCGAAAATCCGCCGAAAATATAATTAAAAATTAATTTTTTAAAATCCGCCGGAAATAAAACATATAAATTTAAAAAAAAATTAATATCCGCCGAAAATATAATAAAAAAATTAATTATATAAATATTTAATTATATAAAAATTTAATATCGGCGAATACATAGTTTTCAAATTAAAATGCGTAGTATATACATTCGGTTCATAAAGGTGAAGTAGAATGGACCGTTAGGGGCTTCAATGGACCGTTATGGGCTTAATGGATCGTTAAGGGCTCAATGGGCCGTATTGGGCTTTAGTGAACCGTATTGGACTGCCAAATGGATCTGGCAGGGGTTTATTGGGTGCAAATGGTCGTTAATGAATCCAAAAGGGGTTTATTGGATCCAAACGGCCGTTAATGAATCCTATTGGGCTTTAATTGATAATTTTGCGCTTCAATGGACCGTTATGGGCTTTAATGGACCATTATGGGCTTATGGAACGGTTTGGGCTTTAATGGACCGTATTGGGCCTTTATGAATCGTATTGTGCTTTAATGGACCGTATTGGTCTTTAATTGGTCATTTTGGGCTTTAATGGACCGTTATGGGATTAATGGACCGTTATGGGCTTTAATGGGACGTACTGGGCTTTAATGAACCGTATTGGGCTTTAATGGACCGTATCGGACGTTAATGGACTTTTTGGGCTTTAATGGACTGTATAGCGAGTCACATACTTATAACGGTTCACATATATATATACATTCACTTCATATATATGGTCACATACATACTTATTGATCTTTATGGGCTTCAATGGACCGTTATGGGGTTAATGGACCGTTATGGGGCTTTAATGGAACGTATTGGCCTTTAATGAACCGTATTGGGCTGCCAAATGAATCTGACAGGGGTTTATTGGATCCAAATGGTCGTTAATGGATCCAACAAGGGTTTATTGAATCCAAATGGCCGTTAATGGATCCTATTGGGGTTTCAGTGATCCACTAGGTGTTTAATTAACTCAATTGAACTTCAATGGGTTATGTTCGGGGTTTAATATATTCTTTTAAGTTTTAATGGATCGTATTGGCCTTTAATTGATCATTTTGCGCTTCAATGGACCGTTATGGGCTTTAATGGACCATTATGGGCTTTAATGGAACGATTTGGGCTTTAATAGACCGTATTGGGCCTTTAATTGACCATTTTGGGCTTCAATGGGCCGTTATGGGCATAATGGAACGGTTTGGGCTTTAATGGACCGTATTGGGCCTTTATGGATCGTATTGTGCTTTAATTCACCGTATTGGGCTTTAATTGATTATTTTGTGCTTTAATGGACCCACAAAGGCCCAATGAGGTTCATTAAGAACTATTGAGTCAAATATGATTTGTTATAGTTCATTAAGAGTCACTCAAGCCCACAAGGCCCAATACGTTTCATTAAGTGCCACTTAAGCCCATGAAGACCTATTATAGTTAATATGGTTCATCCTTGTGCATCTCATTATTGTTGATCTTCAATTAGAATTGATCAAACGATGGATATCCTTTTTACCATTCTTACAGTAACTTCCTTTTTTACGTTTCTCACCTTAACCCTTTTTTCATTTGATTACCGTCATGTAGTTGATCTGGTTATCAATCGTTGGATGCACATTAGGATGCGATTCATGGGTGAGTTTGAGATTATAAGTGTTCAAGGATTTGGTCCACTTATCACATTTCTCACGTTAACTCAACTTCTCATACGATGATATGTCACAATTGTTATTTATCATTTAGAATAATTTATTTATCTTTTAAAGTTTATTATCTTTTATTTAAATTATATATTTAATATTTAAAAGTTATTATTAGAATTTTTTCTAAACATAATTAAATGTCATAAATAAAATTACACTCTTTATTTTTTCCTTTCCCTCTTATTTTTCGTTTCCCTCTCCTCTTGTTTTCATTTCCCTCTCCTTTTCATTTTACTATTTCATCTACCCAACCCTAGTCTTTCATTTTACTCTCCAGCCACACTGTAACACCCCGGAATTTATTTTATAGGTAAATTCTTTCTAATGTTTCTTTAAAGTGAATTATAGGCCTTGTGTAAATTTATGAGAAATTCTATTTGATCGTTACACGAAGACCGTACTTTAGGAATTCGTATGAGTCATTCTTAAGAAAATAATGAAAAATAGAATGTTGGGTTAAATCCTAGATTTTATGGTTTGGGTGGATGGGTAATTCGAATACGAGTCCATCGGTTCTTTCCGGAGCGAAAACGGAGCTTTAACGAAGAAGTTACGAGGGATTAAGTGCTAAAACGAGAAGAACACCAAACAGAACCCGGCGCCGACCTCGGCGCCGATCAATCTGCGCCAGCCATCGGCGCCGAGCACTGGCCGACTCAATTTAGGATATTTAATCCCTTTATCTTTCTCACTTCTTCTAAAACGAATTCCAGCTTCTTCTTTCTGAGTTTTGGGCGATTTTTCATCTGGAGCTTAAGGTAAACTCATAATCTTTCAATCCTAATTCCATTCAAAGAATTATTAGATGAATCTTACCAATTATACTTCATCTAGGGCTTGTCATCTTCATCTTTCTTGTGGAAGTACTAGGGTTCAAATCTTCAAGTTAGGGTTATTTCAATTGAAGAGTTTGAGGTGAGTAACTTGTACTTAATTAGTTGTATTACACCTTATCATCATCCTTTACTTTGATTTTGTTATTGTTAATGAGAAATCTTGGCTAATAAGCTCTTAATGGATAAGAGGGAAACAAGAAGAGTTCAAGTAAGTTATGATGGTTTAATTGTGTTCTATTACTTACAATACCTTGGTAAATGTTAGTGTTAAAGATTTGGGTTTGATTTCATATCATTAGTGTGTGATTATGTTGATGGCTTAAGATATGTCTTAATTAAGTAATGATGGCTTAATGATTGAAATGGACCTACTATTGAATTGTAAACACGAATGTCTATTATTGATATTATATGGAATAAGATTTGTTACATATGGATGTATAGGAACTACATGGAAGTAGTATTTATTCATGTTAAATGGTTGGACCATTGTTATTATTCATGTTAAATGGTTGGACCATTGTTATTATTCATGTTAAATGGTTGGACCATTGTTATATGTTAAACATTATTCATGCTAAATGGTTGGACCATTGTTATGTGTTAAATACCCTTGAATATTATTTTAGGATTAATATATTTGGTAATTCACATAATTGGAGGAGCACCTAGTATGCATTTGGAGGATATATTCTTACACACCGTGGGGTAAGTGTAATTGATTCATACCTTCGGATACTGTGGGGTGTTCCGTTGTGTTATGCCTTGTGACAATACCGTGGGGTACCGATCGAGGTATATCTTCAATTATGATGTAATTGGGTAGCGATATGGACCTTCTCCATGGAATCCAATTTGTGAACGTATCGAATTATTATTCCTGCATGCTATGTTTATATTCCATGTGTTATGTGTAAACCTCACTTAGGCTTTAAAAAGCCTAACACTTGCTATGTGTTTTATGTGTTACAAATATTAGTGGTTCAGGACACAAGAAGGTTAGACCGGGGTTTGAGAGCATGGGATCATTGTTGGAAAAGCTAAAGATTAGAAGATTAATGATAGAACTTTCCGACACATTTCGTAATCGGATTTTATAGTAGAGATTTGATAATCTAATGGTCCATTATTAGTTATATTTATCTAAGTCTTTGTATTGAAAGTTATGTAAAGATATTTAAGTACACTTGTGCTTTAAGAAGGTGTACCACTCTTCCGTTTTATGGAAGTTTTTGTTAACCCCTATTTTAGGGTGTTACACACACCACCACCGCCGTCTTCCTCCAGCAACACCACCATCGATTACGGTGCTCACCCTACCTGGTATTATTCTTCTTCACTCTTACCTGTTTCGAAATTGATTTTGATTTTGATGAACGAGTTCGAGTTTTTTGTTAGCTTATGAAATCGGTTTGGTTTCAAAAATTGATTTTAGTTTTGAAAATCGATTTTGGTTTGGAAAAACGATTTGGGTTTTGAAAATCGCCTGTGTGTTTGTGTTTGAACATCGCCTGTGTGTTTGTGTGTGAAAATCGATTTTTTGTGAAATCAAAACTTTTCTTTTTACTCCATATCTTGGTAATTGTTTGGGCAAAAAATCACGTCGTACGACCACGACCAGAGCAGGTAAGACGCACGTCATAATCCAAATCTTTTATTAAGATAAGGTCTCGACAAGAACCCATAAAACATCCGTCGTCTCCCGTAAAAGGTAAGTCGTACGTCTCCCATGACGCACGACCATAGCATCGCCCGTCCCGTACGACCACCGCGTAAGATCATTGTACCTTCGACCAAAGCTAACGTTAACCCTGACTGTTACGTTTTTTAAGTATTTAATGCAGGAGTCAAAGCCATTAACAGCAAGCAGCCGTAACGGACGAAGAGCATTATGGATAATCACTCCGGCGACCGTTTCCAGCCGTTGTAGCCGTTGATCAAATCATTAATGGAGCTAATCAATGGCACGAAGACTATAAATACCAAGCTACGTCTTCACATCAAGGGACATCAGCTAACATCCAATATACATCAGTTAACGTCCATGATACATCAGCGAACATCACCAAACAGCAGAGAAAATCATCCAAACTCATAGCAAAAAACATTCAAACTCTGGAGATCAAGTACTGAAAGCCAGAACCCTACTGCGAACTCAAGAACACTCGAAGGAAAGCTCAAGTATCGCTCTCGACGCACGACAACAGCCCTCGACCAGAAGTTCACACTTTGTATTCACACACGACAAAAACTTGTTTTTACATTCAAACGCTTGTACTTTACATTTCGAAATATTTCCTTCATTTGTATTGTAATCATCGTACGACCGACGCCAGTACCAAGGACGTCGCCCCTGATTGGCGACCATAGTGCAGCGACGACACCCCTTGTCGTCCGCAGGTTTTTTCCTCGATTGAGGTTTTTCCCGCGTCATCAAATCCCTTGTCTTGTTTATTTTTTCCTCATCGCATGTCTCGTCGAAATATCCTTTCTTTAGTTGATTAAGTCCACATCGACCTTAAGTTGTCCCTTTGGTGCGATTTTTGGCATTAACAGTTTGGCGCCATCTGTGGGACCTCATCTAGAGAAAATCCTCGACGAACGTGCACCCTACTAATAGTTTCTTGGAGTTTCTTCTATTTTCTGTTGCAGGAAAATGGCAGCCTCTGGAAATCCGCAGCAAGCCGTCGCTCAAATGTATCAGGAGCTTGAGGTTGCCAGGAATCAACTCAATGCAATGGCAGAGCAGAATCGCAGAGCAGCTGAGGAGATCGCGCGGTTAAGAAATCCTCTTGGGCCTCAAAATGGTCCTAAGCCGTTCGTGCAGAACCCAATTCCAAGATCGTTCGACCAGAATGGCCCTAGACCAATTGTCCCGAATCCAGGTTCATCCGCGCAGAATCAGCATCCAGGCCCATTCATGTAGAATCAACAGCCAGGGTCGTTCAACCCAAATCCTCAGTTTGGGACAGTTCCTCCTCAGCACATAAGGCCACCACCCGTGAATAATGGGTCTCAGCCATCACAAGGGTCGCAGCCTTTCCAGCAGGGGTCGCAACCATTTCAGCAGCCATTTCAGAATGGACCTCAAGGTGGATCTCAGCCACTCCACGACGGATCGCAGCCTTTCCAGCAAGGATCGCAGCCGTTTCGGAATGGACCGCAGCAATTCCACTATGGGTCGCAGCCATATTTTGTCCCGTTCAACGGGGACACCAATGGTTCGTCGCATGGTAATGGCACTAGTCCAGGGACCAATCCCTCGACAGGGGTAAATCCTGATCTTAACGATCCCGTCACCCAGTGTTTGAAGATGTTAGAAGACCAAAATGAGCGCGTCCTGTCCTTGCTCGCCAAGTTGCCTGGGGCAGCCGTGCCTGTCGACGTCGAGCCTCGCTCGGGGTATCAGGCGTCGCCCTTCATCGACGAGATTGCCACCGTCGAGGTCCCAAAGAAGTATAACATTACTGCCTTCACTCCCAAATATTCTGGTGTGACTGATCCGACTGAGCACGTCGCGCAGTACAAGCAGCTCATGTGGACGATCTCGATCCCATTTATGTACCAGGAAGTATGCATGTGTAAGAGTTTCGGAGCAACTCTCACTGGTCCAGCTCTCCAATGGTTAATCAATCTCAAACCCAAGTCCATTGGGTCATTTGCTGAGTTGGTTAACCAGTTCTCCCAGCAATTCGCCAGCAGTCGTAAGATGGAGAAGCAGACCAGCGACCTATATTACATCGTGCAGAAAGCTAATGAGTCCATTCGAAGTTATTTCAATAGATTCAATGCCGAAATGATCAGCATCTGCAATTGCGACGTCAAAACCGCGATCGAAGCCTATAAGCGTGGTCTAGACGATAGTTCAGGTCTATATATCGATCTGACCAAGTATCCCCCAGAGACTTTCGAAGACGTCCGAGCTCGAACCTTGGCATATATGAGGGTCGAGGATGATGCCGCCTTTCGTCGCAAGCACACTGATGACAAGAAGTCGTTAGGCGTCAGAAAGCCAGAGTTCAAGACAAAGGCTGTTTCCAGAATAGAGCCAGCGCGCCAAATTTCAAATGTTCGTTTCAAGACGAAACCAGAGGCCAAGACCGCAACTAAGTTCACTCAGTACCCCAAGATATCCTCTTACGGATTCAAAGGATCTGCTAAGGAATTAGTTGAAGCTCTGAAAGGTACCCAAGCTACCATCCGATGGCCAAAGAAGTCCGACCTGGACGATGCTAAGAAAGACAAATCAAAGTGGTGCGACTTCCATGCCGATCATGGTCATGCGACAGACGATTGTATCGCATTGAAGAAGGAACTAGCATATCATTTCCCGAAAGGAAATCTCAAGGACATCATCGACGATGTCGCTGTTCTAGCTAATGGCCATCGACCGTCGACCCCCGAGCACGCGAAAGTCGTCAATTGCATCACCGGTGGTTCAGACGTATGTGGTCCGACGTATTCCGCGGCCAAGCGTCATGCCAGTCAGGCGCCCGATGATCGGCCTATTCCTCGCTCATGCAGACCCAAAGGAGATTTGGAGCTAGAAGCCATGAAGATTGTGTTCGACCACGTCGACCTTGGCGACTCGTATCAAAAGCATCACGACGGGTTAATCATTCAGATCACAGTCGGTAACTGCCTAACGCGTCCTCTTTCTCATACGATTTTTTCTCACAAAACGTTTACTGACTTAAGCATCGGAGGGTCGTTGGCTAGCCAACGACCAACCCCTGACATCGTTTTATCGCAGAATCGCATGACAGATTATCGCAGAATCGCACGACAGTAGTCATTAAGTCTACTATATGACTTTAAAATTGCAAGGTCGAACGACATAGGCGATCAGGATTTTCTCCTCATCCCTCCACAGGGACATACGATACAAATACATCGTACGATCTCGTCGTACAATCGCAAAGCCTAAAACAACTTATCTTAAAGTTTCTTAGCTTTCATACCCTGAATGGATGCTTTAATCGCGTGTTTTTTATTTGTTTTACGTTCTTGTCATCGTATTACAATGAATACCTTAGTCGCATGATTTCGTATGTATTTTATGTTCGACTTCATAATCAATATGATTTGAATAAAGCATAAGATTCAAAGCAAAAGATATATTTGTTGAGTAAACCATCATACACATACTCAACCCCCGATAGGTCAAGTGGCAAAAACAACAAGGAAAGAAAAAATTCTAGACGACAGGAGGAACATTGGTCGTATCCCCGCTCGAAGTCCCGACCTGAGGGCCTCCATCTGCCACTCCTACCGCACGAATCTCCTGCAATTCATATTGAGCATCGAAAAGTTGGACGGCCAGCTCATCGGCACGCGCCATGGCCAACTTCTCCCTATCTAAAGCCGCTCTCTCCCTTTCCAACGCTGCCGCTTCCCTCTCAAGAGCAGACGCCACCAGATCTTCAACTCTTGACGTCTCAGCATGTAACGCCAAGGAAGATTGGAACGTCTGTGAAAAATAAAAGGTGCATTCAAGAACATTCGACAAATATTACACAAGTCATGAAAGATTGACACTCACCGTGAACGCCAGACTGGCAACCCGAGATCTCATCTATCCGGCCGGAACTCCGTGAAAACGCTCCCCGAAAGACGGGAGCAAATACTTCCCCAGATGAGGGAACGACGTCGTCCCGTCTAGGACACCATCTGCCATAAAGTCAGACGGCAATGTAAAAGTGACCGTCATAACTTCGGCCGATGATCCCTCGCCCCTGTCGGCAGATATTGGGATCGACACTTGAGACACCGGTTTCGTCACCGTCGCCAGAGGCGCAGAACTTGCTGGTGTCACGTCCATCACGCCGAGACGGCTAGATGACGCCCTCGCCTTCTTAGGCAAAACAACTCCCGGTGAGTTATCAACCCTCGACGACGGTTCCCTCAGGACTGTCCCCCGGGTTCTCTTTTCACTCGACCCAACTGTCGAAACATTTTCACCCCGAAGGGCACGCATAACATGCTTCCCTCTCGCCCTAGAGACCGATTTCCTCTCAGTCGGCACTGATCAGGAAATACATGAAGCGTCAGACAGATAGAGTAAACGAAATAAAATAAACTATGGTACACTTACCAGTCGCCTCTTCCTGTACGTCTTCATCTCCTTCTTCTATCACGCCCTCATCCTCGTCCTCGACCACCGATTGACACGAAACGAAAGATCGGTCATCAACGCTAAGACTCAAGAACTTGTTGATCTTAGCCTGGGAATCCTCAGTCGGTCTCACTTCGTCAAACCGAAGCTCTGAAGGCGACAAGAGGAGAATGATAAATAGAAGTCGTGAAATAAATAAAACTCAGAAACAAATGAAGCATACCCGTCTCATTCCAGTCTGACCGCATCCAATCGCTGCTGGAATCCAACGACCTGGTAAGAACAAATACATACCTCGACTTCCACCCACGATCATTGACGCCAGTTCCCAAAACCAAGGCACGATCACCCTTAAACTTAGAATAAGGACTATAACGCCAGTTTTTATCCTTTTTAACTTGGTACGCCACCAAGAAATCATTCATGATCATAGGAGACTCCCATTTCGCGGACGCTCGCTCAATAACCAGCAAAACTCGCCAAAGTTGGGGCATCAATTGTCCCGGCGACACATCGAAATCCTGCATGAACGACTTGGCTAAACCAGAAAACGGCCATTGAAACCCTATCTTAAAAGGATACTCGTACAAAACGAGATATCCCTCAGGGCAATCCTTAGAACGAACAATCCCCGGACACCGCAACTCTACATTTGCAGGAATTTTTGCTAAACTCCTAAAAGCATCTAAGTCTATGTGATTCATGATAAGACTAGCAGGCTCCGTCGACATTGTGAATCAAAGGACAGAACAAGGTCTTATAAAAACGCTCTCAACTGCGGTTTGAAGATTTGCAACGATTCGAATAAGTTCGGACGAAGAATGGAAAGGAATCAAGGCGAAATCTCTTCCCAAATAAACACTTCAGAAGTATAGCAAGAAAAGATCCATCGTGATCTTTATTTATACAAACGATCGCATCAAGTCGAATCCCTGGATGATTTTCCCGAGTCCGTGTCCTTTCGTATATCCGCCCGGATCTTCGACACCTATCCCCGACAGCTGGTAAGCATCATCGTGTGTCAGTATGACGTCACGACCTCGTTCCCTTTTTAACTTCTCGTTCAGTTAGAAACGGACCAGTCTAGCTCCAAGGCGATTGAGGTAATTTCTAACTCTTGTCTTATTTCCTATGCGTCTGATTGACAAAATTTAAAACTTAAATTTGACATTCAATTTTCAAATTTTGGGGGCAAACTGTTTGGGCAAAAAATCACGTCGTACGACCACGACCAGAGCAGGTAAGACGCACGTCATAATCCAAATCTTGTATTAAGATAAGGTCTCGACAAGAACCCATAAAACATCCGTCGTCTCCCGTAAAAGGTAAGTCGTACGTCTCCCATGACGCACGACCATAGCATCGCCCGTCCCGTACGACCACTGCGTAAGATCATTGTACCTTCGACCAAAGCTAACATTAACCCTGACTGTTACGTTTTTTAAGTATTTAATGCAAGAGTCAAAGCCATTAACAGCAAGCAGCCATAACGGACGAAGAGCATTATGGATAATCACTCCGGCGACCGTTTCCAGCCGTTGTAGCCGTTGATCAAATCATTAATGGAGTTAATCAATGGCGCGAAGACTATAAATACCAAGCTAAGTCTTCACATCAAGGGACATCAGCTAACATCCAATATACATCAGTTAACGTCCAGGATACATCAGCGAACATCACCAAACAGCAGAGAAAATCATCCAAACTCATAGCAAAAAACATTCAAACTCTGGAGATCAAGTACTGAAAGCCAGAACCCTACTGCGAACTCAAGAACACTCGAAGGAAAGCTCAAGTATCACTCTCGACGCACGACAACAGCCCTCGACCAGAAGTTCACACTTTGTATTCACACACGACAAAAACCTGTTTTTACATTCAAACGCTTGTACTTTACATTTCGAATTATTTCTTTCATTTGTATTGTAATCATCGTACGACCGACGCCAGTACCAAGGACGTCGCCCCTGATTGGCGACCATAGTGCAGCGACGACACCCCTTGTCGTCCGCAGGTTTTTTCCTCGATTGAGGTTTTTCTTGCGTCATCAAATCCCTTGTCTCGTTTATTTTTCCCCTCGTCGCACGTCTCGTCGAAAGATCCTTTCTTTAGTTGATTAAGTCCACATCGACCTTAAGTTGTCCCTTTGGTGCGATTTTTGGCATTAACAGTAATAGAACCAATTTCATCTGTTGTAGTATTTTATATCAACACATTCAAGTTCATGGGACTTCTAGAAAATCAGAGCAGATGAAAATTTCTATTAATATTGTTGGACACTAGCTTATAAGAATTACGAAAAGAGAATATCTTATCAACCTTTTCGAAATTGAGAACTTTCCTATTATGGTTTATGTATGCTTGCTGAGCTCAGGTCTCTTTCAGTATCTGTTTGGGTAAAAATTCACCAGTCTCGACCACGACCAAGGTAAGGAAAACATTTATTACACCTTTTCATAATAAGGTAAAATCATAACACTTTATCCTCTGACCGAAGTTGAGATCGAAGGTTACTTGCCTCACGACACTCGACCACGACGTCGTCTAGCTCACATGACCGACGTATGGAACCTTGCGACCACGACCGACTAACGTAAGATATCTCTGTTATATTTTCAGTGTTTAAATGCAGGAATCAATGTCATTAATGACAAACGGCTATAACCGACGAAGGCCATTAAACAACATTAAACTCAGCGTCCGTTACGACAGTTACCAGAAGCATTTATGGAGTCATTCAAGGCGCTCGAAGGATATATATGCAAAAGCAATCCTCATTCCGCGTATCATCTATCATCTATCATCTATCATCTGGAATCAACCGAACTCTAAAGAACCTTCGAAGAAAAGAAATCTCTCTCAACAGATCACTCACGACGCACGACTTACACGCACGACATTTAGTCTTTACACACGACGCACCCATTTTTACATTCGATACACTTGTTACTTTACATTTAAAGTATTTCCTTTCATCTGTATTGTAATCATTGTACTCTCGACACCCGAAACATAAGGATATCGCCCCTGTTTGGCGACCATAGTGCAGCGACGACCCACAAAGTCGTCCGCGGGTTTTTTCTTTGTTGAGGTTTTTCCCGCGTCACCAAAATCTCTGTCTTATTTACATTTTTTTGCCTTTGTCGTACGCTTTTGTTAAGCTCCACAATCAACCTTAAGTTATCCTTCTGGACGATTTTTGGCATTAACAGTTTGGCGCCCACCGTGGGGCTCCATCTAGAGAAAACCTTCAACAAAACATGCGTCTCACTAACGTTTTCTTGGAGTTTCCTCTCTTTTATTTTTTCAGGAAAATGGCAGGTAATGGAAACCCGGAGCAGGTCATCGCCCAGATGCATTGGGAGCTTGAAAATGCGCGTCGTCAGATCGATGCCCTTGCTGATCAAATTCGAAGGGCAGTTGAAGAGATCGCGCGTCTGAGAAATCCATTCGGACCACAGAACGGTCCTAGACCATTCGTTCAGAATCCAGGTCCAGGATTATTCGGTCAGAATCCAGGATCCGCTCGCTTCGTCCAAAACCCAGGTTCGGGCCCGTTCATTCAGAATCCGGGTCCAGGACCATTCGGTCTGAGTCAGCAGCAAGTTCCGTTCGGGCAGAACCAACAGCCTTGATCGTTCATCCCAAATCCCCAGTACGGAACAATTCTTCCTCAGCATATAAGGCCTCCACCTATGAACAATTGGTCTTAGCCGTATTTTGTCCCTTTCAGCGGGGACGCCAATGTTTTGTCGTATGGAAATGGTACCAGTTCAGGAGTCATTCCTCCAACCAGTCCAGATCCTAACGACCCCGTCGCTCAGCGATTAAGGATGTTGGAAGACCAGAACGAACGTGTCCTGTCTTTGCTCGCCAAGCTGCCAGGGGCAGCCGTGCCCGTCGACGTCGAGCCTCGCTCGGGGTATCAAGCGTCGCCTTTCGTTGACACGATAGCGGCCGTCGATGTCCCGAAGAAGTATAATATTCCCTCTTTCACGCCTAAGTATTCAGGAATAACCGATCCGACGAAACATATCGCACAGTATAAGCAGCTAATGTGAACGGTCTCGATTACACATATGTATCAAGAAGTTTGCATGTGCAAGAGTTTTGGGGCGACCCTCACAGGTCCTGCCCTCCAGTGGTTGATTAACCTCAAACCCAAATCCATCGGGTCATTTGTTGAGTTAGTCAACCAATTTTCCCAGCAATTCGCCAGTAGTCGCAAGATGGAGAAGCAGACCAGCGATTTGTACTATGGCGTGCAAAAAGCTGGAGAGTCGATCCGGAGTTACTTCAATAGGTTCAATGCGGAGATGATCAGTGTCCGCAATTGTGATGTCAAGACCGCGATCGAAGCCTACAAACGCGGTCTAGACGACCGTTCGGGTTTATACACCGATCTGACCAAGTATCCCTCGGAGAATTTCGAAGATGTTCGAGCCAGAACCCTTGCTTATATGAGGGTAGAAGACGACGCTGCCTTTCGTCGTAAGCATACCGACGACAAAAGGTCGTTGGGTGTAAGGAAGCCAGAGTTCAAGACGAAGGCAGTATCCAAGCCAGAGCCTGCGCGCCAAATCTCAAACGTCCGATTCAAGACAAAAGCGGAATTCAAGACCGCAACCAAACTCCCTCAGTACCCTAAGATATCCTCCTACGGATTCAAAGGGACCACTAAGGACTTGATCGAGGCTCTGAAGACCGTCCAAGCAACCATCCGGTGGCCAAAGAAGTCCGACCAGGACGACAATAAGAAAGATAAATCGAGGTGGTGCGACTTCCATGTCGACCATGGTCACGCGACAGATGATTGCATAGCTCTCAAAAAGGAGCTAGCGTATCATGTCCCGAAGGGCAACCTCAAAGATATCATCAACGACGTCGTTACTCCAGCTAACGACGTTCGACCGCCAACCCCCGAGCATGCAAAAGTCTTCAATTGCATCACTGGTGGGTCTGACGTGTACGGTGTAACGTTTTCCGCAGCCAAGCGTCACGCCAGCCAAGCACCTAACGATCAGCCTATCCCGCGCACATCGAGACTCAAGGAGATCTGGAGTTAGAAACCATGAAAATCACGTTCGACCAAGATGACCTCGGTGATTCGTATCACAAGCATCATGATGGGTTGATCATTCAACTCACGATTGGTAATTGTTTAACCCGGCGAGTATTGGTCGATGGAGGCAGTTCCGCGAACGTCATCTTCCTTGACACCATCAAGGCCATGGGAATCGATCGATCGGAAATCACTCGACGCTCGACAACCTTGGTCGGTTTCAATGGAGACGTGACGAGTACCTTTGGAGAGATCACCTTGCCCGTCTATGCATGGGGAATCAATAAGCAGACGAAGTTCAACGTCATCGACTGTGCGTCGGCCTATAACATCATCTTAGGTCGACCATGGATCCATGACATGAAAGCCGTCCCCTCGACGTATCATCAAACCATGAAGTTCCCTACACCATGGGGGGTCCAAGAGATCAAAAGTGAGCCGAAAGTCGCCCGTGATTGTTATAAGACCACTCCGAAGCCGCAAAAGTAGGTCGTCCAGCAGTTACGGGTCGAGGAAATCATCCTGGACCAAAGCAAGCCTGACCAAAAGGTCGTGACAGGTTCGTCCTTCTATCCCTACCTTAAAGACAAGCTAATGTCTTTCTTGCAGGAACATGCCAATTGTTTTGCCTGGTCGCACGAAAACAAGAAATTTACTCCTAAAAGGAATAAGCGAAAAGGTCCCGATCGTACCTCAGAAGTCGTGGGTAAAAGACCCTCGACAATCGAGATATCCCCCATAGCTGGAATGCAATGCATCTGGAAAGGTATTTCTTCTAAGTCCTCTTCTTTCTTTCATATGATTTTTTACCACGACGATTACTGACTTAAGCATCAGAGGGTCGTTGGCTAGCCAACGACCAACCTCTGACGTTGTTTTATCGCAGGATCGCACGATATCAGTTGCTAAGTCTACTATGCGATTTTAGTCTCGCAAGATCGCACGACATAAGTGATCGGATCTATGACTTGATTGTCCTTTCGCAAGGACACATGAATCAAGATCAAAGTACAGTCTAGATGTACGATCGTAAGGTCTAAGCGACCCCTCGATCTGAGTTCCTAACTTAGAAGAATTTCATGTTCTGAATGAATGCTTTAATCGCAAATATTTACGTTTGATCATACGAATTAAAAATGCAAAAGTCTTACGACTTATGTTATAATCATTGTATTACAGTGGATGCCTAAGCCGCACGCCTTCTTGCTCATTTTTTAATGAATTATACAATTGATTTCATCTTTGCTTATGAAATGTAATGGTAAGCAAGTTCGAAAGAAAGATAAATTCATTTATCAAACTGTCGGTTACATTAGACGACTCGACCACTAACGGTCGAGCGATAAAAACAAAATCAAGAAAAATCTTCTAAGTCTGAGAAGGATCGTCTGTCACATCCTTGCCTGAGGCCTCGCCCTTAGAGCCTTCGTCCGCCTCCTCCTCCTCGTCGGCCTCCTTCTCATCATCCGAGTCGAGGTCTTTTACAGATCCGACTTCACTCAGATAGAAGGAAAGCTCTTCTGACGCCGAGACGAGAGGATTTTTCCCCGACAGGTGTCGTCGCATGATAGCTGCCCGCGCGGTGAATCGGGCAAAAGCAAAGACTGACTTAGCTTCGTCCTTCAGCTCCTCGACCTCCTTCTCTAGACTCGCCACCTTGGACTTAGACTCCTCGACTTCTTTTTCCTTCGTGGCCAAGGACTCCTTCGTCCTGTCCAACTCCTCCCTTTGGTCGTAGATCAAAGACAGGGACTGCTTTAGACGAGAGTTCACCTCATCCCTCGTACGTCCAACAGCCTCTAATTCGTCCAGGGCATCGTCGAGTCGTACCGACAAGTCCTCGGCGCGCGCTAGGGCCGACTTCTCCCTCACCAACGCCGCGTCCTCTCTCTTAAGGGCAGAGAACACAAGGCATTCAATCTTCGTCGTCTCGGCGTGCAGGGCCAAAGAAGACTGAAACGTCTGAAAAAACGTAAGACGCGTGTTAGTAAACATTTGACAAAGTTAAACAACGATAAAATAATCTAAGTCTTGAAATAGAGACTTACCATGAACGCCGGTCTGACAACATGCGCTCCCGTATCCTTGACGGAGACCCCTCGAAAATGCTCCTCGAAAGATGGGAGCTGATACTTCCCCAGATGCGGAAACAATTTCGTCCCGTCTAGGACGTTGTCAGCTAAGAAGTCCGACGACAATGTAAAATTAACCGTCGTGACCTCCTTATCTTTGGTCGCGTGACCCTTGCCCTTGCCGGCCGATGTATGGGTCGACGTCACAGACGCAGGCGTTGTCTTTGTCGCCTGAAGCGCCGGATCGACCAACGTCGCGTCAATCGCATCGGAAGACATCTTCGTCTTCTCAGAAGCCGTGATCGTCGCCTTCGCCTTCTCAGGACTAACGACTCTCGACGAGTCGCTTACCTTCGAAGACGGTTCCTTCAGGATCGTCGTTCTTATCCTCTTTAGGACCCCCTACCCAGTTGTCAGGGCCTCTTTTCTCTTGAGGACTCCCGACCCAGTTGTCGGGACCTCCGACCTCTTTTCTCTCGCCTTACGAGCCAATTCGGCTTGGGCCGCCCTCTTGGCCATCGCAGACGACGTTTTTGGCTGAGATTCTCCTATAAAACAAGAAAGGAAGAACACATAAGCGACTGAAACAAAGGAAGAAATATGTCGAGACAGAGTAGGGTACACTTACCGGTCATCTCTACCTCTGCCTCTTCTCTCGACTCCTCTTTCTTCTCTTCTTCCTCAGTCTCCTCTGTCTCCTCTTCCTCCTCCTCTTCCTCTCGACTCTCCCGACGTCTCTCGCTCAAGAAGACTAAGTCGTCGTCCTCGTCTACCAAATGACGTGTGACGAATGAACGATCGTCTGTACTGATCTCTAGGAACTTCTCGATCTTAGCCCTGGAGTCATCGTTGGGCACCACCTTGTCGAAGTTGATATCTAAGAACATAAGGGAGAAGGTTAGTCTAAAAACAAAATAAGTAAATACGATAAAAGCATTCGAAGAAAGATGAAAACTCACCCGCCATGTTCCAACCGGATCTGATCCAGTCACTTTCGGGGTCCAGCGTCGCTACCCGTACGAGTACGTACCTAGTCTTCCATTTGCGGTCATTAACCGCGGTCTTAAGAACCAAGGTACGGTCTCCCTTGTGTTTGGAAAACAGGCTGTAGTGACGGTATGTATCCTTCTTGACCTGATAGGCCGTGAGCAGGTCCGTCACGTTCATCGGCGACTCCCAATTCATGGTAAGTCGCTCGATGACCTGTATGACGCGCCAGAATTGGGGCATCAGTTGCCCTGGCGACAAGTCAAACTCGCACATAAATGCCTTAGCTAAAGGCGAGTATGGCCATTGGAATCCTATCTTGAATGGGTACTCGTATATCACAACGTACCCCTCTGGACACATCTCCGGTCGAATATTACCGGCCTTGCTCACTGTAATCCCCGTAAGGATTCTCGCTAATTTTCTAAAGTCATCAAGATCATCTTGATCCCGAATGGTACTCCTAGGTTCTGTCGACATCGATAAACCTGTTAACAAAGTCTGTCGATCAGAAAAACCCCAAATGTCCCAATTCTTCCTAGGCTTCCTAGCTATGGATTTACGACGCATACAAAGATCGAGATGTCGTACCTTATATAAGCACTCTAAAGACTTCGAAATCCTACACAGGTCGAAGATTTCTTGCAAGTTTGGAAAGGGTCGGACGAAGAACAGCAAGAAATCAAGAAGAATCTCTCTCCAAAACTCTCTGAAATCGTAAAAAGGAAAAGATACATCGTAGATCTCTATTTATGTAAATGATCGTGTCAGGTCGAGTCCCTCGATGATCGACACGTGCCCTTACCTTTTCGAGTTACCACACGGATCGTCGACACCTGACAATGACAGATGCTAAGCATGATCGTGCGTCAGCGTGACGTCACGATCTTATCCTCTTTTCGACTTCCTCTCTAGTTGGAATTGGACCGATCCAGTTCTAAGGCAACCTGACTTTTTGACACGTGTCACAACCCTAGACGTTCGACTGACAAAATTCAAAACTCAAAAAATTGCTTCTTCATTTTAAATTTTGGGGGCAAACTGTTTGGGTAAAAATTCACCAGTCTCGACCACGACCAAGGTAAGGAAAACATTTATTACACTTTTTCATAATAAGGTAAAAATCATAACACTTTATCCTCTGACCGAAGTTGAGATCGAAAGTTACTTGCCTCACGACACTCGACCACGACGTCGTCTAGCTCACATGACCGACGTATGGAACCTTGCGACCACGACCGACTAACATAATATATCTTTGTTATATTTTCAGTGTTTAAATGCATGAATCAATGCCATTAATGACCAACGGCTATAACTGACGAAGGCCATTAAACAACATTAAACTTAGCGTCCGTTACGACAGTTACCAGAAGCATTTATGGAGTCATTCAAGGCGCTCGAAGGCTATATATGCAAAAGCAATCCTCATTCCGCGTATCATCTATCATCTATCATCTGGAATCAACCGAACTCTAAAGAACCTTCGAAGCAAAGAAATCTCTCTCAACAGATTACTCACGACGCACGACTTACACGCACGACATTTAGTCTTTACACACGACACACCCATTTTTACATTCGATACACTTGTTACTTTACGTTTAAAGTATTTCCTTTCATCTGTATTGTAATCATTGTACTCTCGACACCCGAAACATAAGGATATCGCCCCTGTTTGGCGACCATAGTGCAGCGACGACCCCCAAAGTCGTCTGCGGGTTTTTTCCTCGTTGAGGTTTTTCCCGCGTCACCAAAATCTCTGTCTTATTTACATTTTTTTTCCTTTGTCGTACGCTTTGTCGGAAGATTCCTATTGTTTAGTTGTTAAGCTCCACAATCAACCTTAAGTTATCCTTCTGGACAATTTTTGGCATTAACGGTATCTTATGTTGTTAAATCATTGTTAGTTGACTATTTATTTGATTCTTAGAGTTGCATATATGCTATATTATCTACTCATCTTGTCATGAAGTTAAAATCCATCTGAATACTTCGCTATCAATAACTGGTGTTTTTTTTTCTTTGTGTATGCAAATAAAGAAGTCTCATATATTGTTGTATTTCAAAATTTTCAGAGTCACTACATGAAATGGGGACGTGTTTGCTGGATAAAACTGCAACTGATGCTGATGGTGAAAGTGGTAATAATTATTTGGTTGTTTTGTTATGTGATGTATGCCATTTGAGCTTGGTTACTTATGAGCAGATGACATGCATGTGAAGGCAAGAGCAATCTATGAATATGAGTTATATTGTCACTTTCATTCAGAATATTTAGTGATTACACTTAGGTCATGCCTATGGGTAAGGGATTTAAGTATATGTTGATCGAATGGTGCTTTTGGAAGAAGTTTTTTGTAAAACTTTTGGTTGTGTACAGTAGTGTGTACCCAAGAGTTCTACTCTCGATTTAAATCATTCCTCAAGCAATTTGTTGATTACCAAAGTTACCTGAGTTTAAATATTGATTGGTTTCATTATTTATTTGTTTAGTTTTTTAATGATTTACTAACTTTTGGAGTTTTAGTTGGATTTGAAATAGCCGAATTTGGGCAGTGGAAAGCATTTTCATCTTTTATTGATATTTCATAGTTGATAGAACTCAAGCACTCACATCCTAAGTCTTACATGCTTGGATTTATTTGTTATTGAATATTTGAATTAAAATTTGATTTTGACCTTCAAAAGTTGCATGTATCCTTTGTGTTGATAACTCCACTTGGCAAACTGAACAACCTTATGGTGTTCTTTGTTTTTTTGGTTTCTGCATACTACTGCTCTTTTACTATGTATGAGAATTGGTAAATTTTTTCTTGGCAATGGATTACATCTCTTGGTAAATCGTTTAGGTTAATAGTAATGCTTCTTGGGTACTACTTTCAACATTTCATAGTTCATAGTTGGTTGATTTTCATAATATCATTGATTCTTTTACTGATATTTTATCATCGTCATTGATAACACTCCAGCAAATAAACACTCACATCTTAATTCTCATTGTTTTGTTTGCTTTCATAGTTTCATTAGATCAGTTCATAATATTTTCGTTGGTTCATCGGTTCCTAAATTTGAGTTATTATCTTATTTTGTTTGCAAATATTGTAATCGAATTAAACAAACAGAATTTAACTATCTACCGATTTCAAGATTTCATGACTCAGGTGTTACCTTTCCATTCCAAAGTATTTTTTTAATTGTATATTGTTTGAATTGTTTATGACATGTTTTCTTGATCACAATCATCCCGTGGACAAAAAATATATATTTTGGCAGTTTTTATATATTAGGGGGGCATTTTTTTGGCTTTCCGCCCTAGGCATCTAAAATCTCAGGACCGGCCCTGGTTTATGTGTTGGTGTTGATCTACTTCTTGATTTTGGCTAAGGTGTCTTGTTAATTAGATCTTTCAAAAAAGTTATGTTGTGACTATTGATTGCTTGAAGTCTTGAACCCTAGTTCACATGGTTTCACTAGTTTCTTTGTGTATAAATCTGGCTTTGTAGATTAATCATACAATATAGACCGAGAAGATTTTTCTTAACAGGGAAGTGCAGGTTTACAAAGAATTTGGCTTTCTGCATAAAGCTTCCCTGAAAGCTTATTGAATAAGCTGCTAACAAACAGGCCCTTAGTGGCTATGTGTTTTTTATAGGTAATTTTTGTTGATCCCTACAAGTATGTTTTTGTGTTTATTGGCTTCAATTTTGAAATTTTGATTTGTTTATTATTCTGTAACATATATGAAAACTTTAGCATATATGGTAAAATACACACATGTAGTTAGGGGTGTTAACGAGCCGAGTCGAGTAGTAGATTATTCGAGCCGAGCTTAAAAAAATATTACCTGGCTCGAGCTCGATTAATTTTTCAAAGTCGGGTTCGAGCTCGAGCTCGGATATTTTTTCAATGTTCGAGCTCGAGCTCGATGCTCGTTTATAAGCTCGAATTTGTGATCGATTAACTCGTTTATGTAATCAAGATCGATAATTTTTATATTTTGATTATATAATTTGTAAACATATATAAATATGTTAGGCTCGAAAAAATGTATGCTCGAATGGCTCGGCTCGACTCGACTCGACTCGTATAAGCTTAATCGAGCTTTCAAACGAGTCGAGTCGAACATCGGTGTTATAAAGCTCGACTCGTTAACTTAAGCGAGCTTTATTTTGTGTTCGAGATCGACTCGAGCTCGATAACTATTAGGCTCGAGCTCGAGATAAACGAGCTCGAGCTCGAGTAGCTCGTTAAAAGCTCGACTCGTTAACACCCCTACATGTAGTGTTTGTTTTCTGGTGTGCAATCTGTTTAACCCGTGTTATTTTTGTTTTTGTAGGGATATAGGGTTAGAGTTTTCATGTATCCAAGTCATAGCTAACTGCCCAATCATACAAGAAACCTTTTATTCGTTGTTTTAGGAATTGGGAGAATGATTGAATGAATAATCTGTAATTATAGGTTTTGGATTAATTATTTGATTGTTGTTGTTGGGAACTGAAGATTTGCTAAGTATGGATAGTGCTGCCAGAACAACATTACTACTGGCAGAACAAGGTTACTACTGCAAGTAAAGGTTAGTACTGCCAGAACAATATTAGTGCTGCCAGATCAAAGTTAGTACTGCTTATGCAATGGTTACTACTGCAAGACAAAGTTAATACTGCTAGATCATTGTTAGTACTGCTGATACATTAATGCTGCTGGAACAAAGTTAGTACTGCTAATCAAGTTAATACTGCTGGATCAAGTTAATACTGCTGGAACAAGTTAATGCTGCTGGAACAAGTTAATGCTGCTGGAATGAGTTAATACTGCTGAAATGAATTAGTGCTGCTGGAGAATATTAGTACTGCTCATGCTGAATGAAGATTAATACTGCTGGTGTGATAAGTTTGGAATGCGAAGATATTGGAGATAAAGATGGAATGGATGAAGATATGCTTAAAGAAGATTCAGAAGATCGATTTATTTTTGATAGTTATCTTGTACTTATTGTGTATAAATAGATGTTTATAGATAGCTATTCGAATATAGAATACAATAGAAAAAAATACACATTACGTATACGTGAGAGACAGAATTCGATTTGTGTTTAGAGAGAATTAACCTCAAGGTTTAGAACCCTATTTCTAGAGAAGTAGAAGTCGTCTTGATTGAGCCTGTTCATCAAGATTGAGGTTTGGTTGTAATCTTGTGAGTCGAAGCATTGAATACAAACAGTTTGTGTTCTCTGATATATTGTTCTTTGATTGTGTGAATTAAAGTTCTATTCCGCAGATTCTTTAATTCTGAATTCTAAGTATTATTAGTCTTGTTAAGATTCGATCCTGACAAGTGGTATCAGATCCTGTGTTTCTTAGAATTCTACAATCATTATGGACAATTCTTTTGAATCAAACAGTACTCTTGTTTCTAAGGTTCCCATGCTTAGACCCAATGAATTTGACATGTGGAAAATTAGAATCAAGCAGTACATTCTGCTTACTGATTATTCCATCTGGGATATCATAGAGAATGGTCCATGTGCTGAAGGAAGAACTGGACCAGATGGCAAAAGACCTCCTCCAAAAACTGATGCAGAGAGAAAAGTCAGACAAATAGAGATGAAGGCCTTAAGCACTCTGCTTTTGGCTATCCCCAATGAATATCAGCATCAATTTCAACACTGCACTGATGCTCAAATTCTGTGGAATGCATTGGAAAAGAGATTCACTGGCACCAAAAGTACCAAGAGGAATCAAAAGGCAATTCTCAAGCAGCAGTATGAAAACTTTACTTCTACTAAGAATGAGTCTATGACTCAAACTTTTGATAGATTTAATAAGCTGATTGGAGAATTGGCCACAGTAGGAGTCAAGATGGAGGCTGATGATGTTAATAGAAAGTTCTTAAGATCATTAGGTGAAGAGTGGACAATGTATATTGTGTCCTTCAGACAGAATGACCAACTGGAAGATAAAGAGCTTGATGATCTTTACAATGATCTTAGAGTCTTTGAAACAGAGGTTGAAGCCAAAAAGAAGCCCTCTGGATATGTACACAATGCTGCACTTCTTTCAGCATCACCTGATTCTACTGCTAACCCTGAATCAGTTAGTGTTGCTGGAGGGGTCAATCAGGAAAAGACCAATGATTCAGTACTAGAAGCATTTTTTTCTAGTCATGTTAATTCCTCATTGATTAATGATGACTTAGAACAGATTAATGCTGATGATCTTGAAGAGATGGATATCAAGTGGCAGATGGCTATGCTGTCTATGAGGGTGAAAAGATTCATAAAGAGGACAGGGAGAAACAGCTTTTCCCAAAGAAGAGAAGATGGTGCTGGATTTGACAAGTCCAAAGTTGAATGCTACAAGTGTCACAAGATGGGACACTTTGCCAGGGAATGCAGAGGTGGAACATCTCACAACAGCCATCAACAAACTCAGGCTGGAAGCTCCAATCAAAACAGAAACTCTATTCAAGCTCTTGTCTCTCAACAAGGAATGGGATTTGATTGGAGTGATCAAGCAGAAGAGGCTATCCAAAATCAAGCACTTATGGCTGAAGTTTCAGATCTTCCCACTGAGGTAAAATCTAATCTCTGTACTCAAGCTTGTATAGACACTGTTAAAAGGTATAGAGATCACAATCAGGGGATGTGTGATGACCTTAAGAGATTAGAAAAGGACAGAAAAGACTATGTAATAATTGTTGAGAAGTTTGAAGAACAGATTAGGGCTTTTCAAGCCAATGAACTTCAACACTCTTATGATACAAACTACTGGAAATGGGAAAAGGATGGTCTAGAGTTCCAGCTTAGAGAATCCAGGGAAGAGTGTGAGAAACTAAAAGGAGAGCTTGAGAAAGTTAAACTTGATATAGAAAAGTTTACTTGTGCCTCTAAAGTCATGGACAACATAATCAACTCTCAAATCCATAGTAAGTTGAAACCAGGCATAGGGTACAATGCCACACCCCCACCCTACAACAACAACTACATCCCTCCTAAGGCAGACCTATTAGAAACCAAGGATAAGAAGGACTTACCTAAAGGAGCCACTGAAGTAGATCCATTAGATGAAGTAGTTGTTGAGGATAAGACTGAAAAAGAAGGATCTGGTGAGGAATGTGTAAGTCCATGTGTTAAGAACAATGAGATGAAAAGGACTGGAAAGGGAAAGGGAGTTCATTATATACAGACCACTGTTGTGAACTCTAATACTTGTGAACATTGTTCTTGCAAGAAATCTCAAGAGAATAAGCCCCAAAAACATGATAAAAAGAGGGAAAATCAAAGAAATTGGAATAACCAGTGGGCACAAAAGCAAGGAGTTGATCTGCAAAGGATTAACAGACCAAAACCTTGTTTTATTTGTGGCAAATTGAATCATCTTGCCAAATACTGTTATTTCAATCCTATTAACCAAAAGAAAAGTTTTCAAAGAAGTTTTCAAAAATCTTCTGGTTATAGGAAGCCTGCAAGGAATAATGTGGCTAAGAAACAAGCTAAATCCAAAAGCCACATGAGAAAACAGACTGAAAAGGAATGTGTCAATATATGGGTCCCCAAAAGCACTAATGTTAGTACTGATACCTCAGATAGTACTGCTGACAAGGTTAGTGCTGCTAACTCTGTTAGTGCTGCTAACTCTGTTAGTGCTGCTAACTCTGTTAGTGCTGCTAACTCTGTTAGTGCTGCTAACTCAGTTAGTGCTGCTAACTCAGTTAGTGCTGCTAACTCTGTTAGTACTTCTTCTAAGGTTAATACTGCTTCTAGTTTTTGTGCTGCTAGACCAATCGTATTGACAAAGTACTCCAATTTTGCAGTACCTAAGTTTGAAAATCTCATCAAAACCCAATGCAAGTACTTTGATGAGCAAGGGAGACCCAAGACCACTTTGGCTTGGGTTCCCAATAAAAACTAATTGATTTATCTTATGTGCAGGGCAACCAACAGCTCAAGGAGAAGAGCATCTGGCATGTTGATAGTGGTTGCTCCAGGCACATGACAGGTAACATGTCCTGCCTCAAGAATTTCAAAAGAATTGATGGAGGACGTGTTGCTTTTGGGAATAATCCTGCAGGAGGTAAGATAAGTGGTAAAGGTGATGTGTCAAAAGGTAAGATGACATTTGAGGATGTTTACTATGTTGAGCAATTGAGATACAACCTGTTAAGTGTATCACAGGTCTGTGACAAGAAACATAGTATATTATTTACTGATTCAGAATGCATTATTCTTGCTCCTGGATTCAAGGTAGTTGACGAAAACATGATACTATTGAGAACTCCTAGAAAGGATAATGTGTATTGTCTAGATTTAGAAAGTGTTTCTTCTGATTCATCTCTAAATTGTTTGGTTTCAAAAGCTTCAATAGATGAATCATCACTTTGGCACAGAAGGATGTGTCACATGAACTTTAAAACAATGAATAAACTTGTTAAAAATAATCTTGTTAGGGGTTTACCATCAAAAGTCTACTCATGTGATGATCATTGTGTTGCATGTCTCAAAGGCAAACACCACAAAACTTCTCATAAGTCCAAAGAGATAAACACTATCTCAAATCCTCTTCAGTTGTTGCATATGGATCTGTTTGGCCCTACAAATGTCATGAGCATTGGCAAGAAATCATACTGTTTAGTTATTGTTGATGATTACTCTAGATTTACTTGGGTATATTTTCTGAGAACTAAAGATGAGACAAGTGGACTGATCAAATCTTTTATTCTTAGGATTGAAAACCAATCAAATCAAAAAGTGAAAGTCATTAGATCAGATAATGGGACTGAATTTAAAAACTTTGATCTAAACACATTTTGTGAGGAAAAAGGAATTGAGAGACAATACAGTGCTCCTAGGACTCCACAACAGAATGGTGTTGCTGAGAGAAGGAATAGGACACTGATTGAGGCTGCTAGATCTCTGTTAGCTGATTCAAAATTACCCACTACTTTTTGGGCAGAAGCAGTTAATACTGCTTGTTATGTTCAAAACAGAGTGTTGGTAGTAAAACCTAAAAACAAGACACCTTATGAGCTTTTTCTGAAAAAGAAACCATTTATTGGATTTTTTAAACCATTTGGTTGTCCTTGTACAATTCTCAATACCAAATCTCACTTAGGTAAGTTTGATAGCAAAGCAGATGATGGTTTTCTTGTTGGTTACTCATCTCAGAGTAAGGCTTACAGAGTGTTTAATGCCTCTTCTAGAATAATTGAAGAAAGTGACAATGTCAAATGCAATGAGAACACACCAAATCCTATTGGTTCAGGTCCTGATTGGCTGTTTGACATTGATTCACTCACTAATTCTTTGGGTTTCAGCAGTGATGTAAATGCAGGACAAAGGGATGCACCACCATCAGATCACAGAGTTCAGTCTGTGATATTTCCACTCCCTACCATTGATCCTGTTGACTTCTGTGAACAAGAGAAGGAAGCTGAACCCATTCAGAATGAAAAAGAGAGAAGTATAGAGGAAAATCAGACTTCAAGAGAGCCTGAAGTGACTGAAGAAGCTGAAGAAAATCCAGACTTAAGTGAGTCAAATCTGGATGTGAACTTAGTTGAGGAACCTGGTCATCCATCAAGAACTCAGAAAAATCATCCTCCTGAGTTGGTTATAGGAGACATTGCTTCTCCCATGATGACTAGGAAGCAAAGCAGACTTCAAGAGCTACAAGATCAGCAGAATACAGTTAATACTGTACTTACTTGCTTTTTATCCCAAATTGAGCCCAAAAAGGCTTATGATGCTATGAAAGATCCAAGTTGGATAGAAGCAATGCAAGAGGAGCTGCTACAGTTTAAATTACAGGATGTTTGGGACTTGGTGGACCTTCCAAAAGGTCATAGAGCAATTGGCACCAAGTGGATTTTTAGAAACAAGAAGGATGACAGAGGGATTGTGATCAGAAACAAAGCAAGGCTGGTTGCACAAGGGTATACTCAGGAAGAGGGCATAGACTATGAGGAAGTCTTTGCTCCAGTAGCAAGGATTGAAGCAATTAGGCTATTTCTAGCCTATGCCTCATACATGAAGTTTAAGGTCTACCAAATGGATGTAAAAAGTGCTTTTCTGTATGGAAGTATTGATGAAGAAGTATATGTCTGTCAACCCCCTGGATTTGAGAATCCATTGCACCCTGACAGAGTGTACAAGCTGAAGAAGGCACTTTATGGTTTACATCAAGCCCCAAGAGCATGGTATGACACCCTGTCTACCTATCTCCTGAAAAATGACTTTGAAAGAGGAGTCATTGACAAGACCTTGTTCATTAAGAGGAGAAAGAAAGGCACACTACTTGTTCAGATCTATGTGGATGACATCATCTTTGGATCCACAAATGATCACATGTGTAAAGAGTTTGAAGAATTAATGCACAAGAGCTTCAAGATGAGTTCCATGGGAGAACTTACTTTCTTCCTTGGGCTTCAGGTGAAACAGAGGAAAGATGGGATTTTCATAAGCCAATCCAAATATGTGAAAGACATCCTGGACAAGTATGGTTTAACAGACTCAAAGCCAGCAAGCACACCAATGGAGACACACAAACAGATCACTGCAGATCTTGAGGGGGAGGATGTGGATGTCCATCATTACAGATCTATGATTGGATCACTCATGTATCTCACAGCCTCTAGACCAGACATTATGTTTCCAGTATGTGTTTGTGCCAGATTTCAGGTTACACCTAAGCAATCACATCTTCTTGCAGTCAAAAGAATTTTTAGATACCTAAGAGGGCAACCTAGATTAGGTCTTTGGTATCCTTATGAATCTTCATTTGACTTGCTTGCATACTCAGACAGTGACTTAGGTGGAGCTAACATGGATAGGAAGTCTACTTCAGGTGGATGTCAGTTTTTGGGTGCAAGACTCGTATCATGGCAGTGTAAGAAACAAACCACAGTGTCCTTATCCACAACAGAAGCTGAGTATATAGCTGCTGCAAGTTGCTGTTCTCAGGTGTTATGGATTCAGAATCAGATGTTGGACTATGGGGTAACATTTCTTCACACTCCAATCTTCATTGACAACAACAGTGCCATTAGCATTGTTAACAATCCTGTCAAGCACTAAAAAACAAAGCACATAGAGATCAGGTATCACTTTATTAGAGACTGTAATGAAAAGAAATTGATTCAAGTTGCTAAAGTTCACACCAATGATCAGTTTGCAGATCTATTCACAAAAGCTTTTGATGTGGGTAGATTCACTTTCTTAGTAACAAGTGTGGGCTTAATCAACCTTGAATAAGTTCATGATCTTTATTTTTTTTTATACATGTATTTCTTTGTATATTTGGTGTTACTAACTAGCTTTCTCAGAACCTCAGTATGACTCAGATGGACAAGTGCTGCAAAGTGTAAGTATAGTTACTACTGCCAGTGCAGAGTTACTACTGCTAGTACATCTTTTTTCTAATGCCAATGTGTAGTTAATACTGCTTTGTAGTTAATACTGCTTAGTAGTTAATACTACTTTGTAGTTAATACTGCTTAGTAGTTAATACTGCTTTGTAGTTAATACTGCTTAGTAGTTAATACTGCTTTGTAGTTAATACTGCTTTGTAGTTAATACTGCTTAGTAGTTAATACTGCTTTGTAGTTAATACTGCTTTGTAGTTAATATTGCTTAGTAATTAATACTGCTTGTGTAGTTAATACTGTTGTGTAGTTAATAATGCTCAGTCGTTAATACTGCTAAGTAGTTAATACTACTATGTAGTTAATACTGCCTTGCAGTTAATACTGCTCAGTCGTTCATACTGCTCAGTCGTTAATACTGCTAAGTAGTTAATACTGCTGTGTAGTTAATACTGCCTTGCAGTTAATACTGCTCAGTCGTTAATACTGCTAAGTCGTTAATACTGCTTTTAAAGAAAATCAGGGCTAATACTGCTATAAATACTCTTTCAGCCCGCCAAAGTTCATAACGTCTCTTTGCATTAAATTTTTCCTCTCTATCGTTCTAACCTTTTCTCCCTAGAATCTCTGTGTTTTCTATCCAAATCCTCAGGAAGAATGACGACAATGGAGTTTGTAGTTCTTTTTTTTTATCATTTTGTTCCTGTAGTTCTTTTTTATCTTGTTCTTGTTTGCATAAGAAGGCACATGGTCATATTGGGTTTGAAAATGATTCTATGCGAACAGATTTTGGAGATGGTTGCTAGTTTGTAACATTATGCAACTTATTTTATTCTTAGTTGGCTGATCGTGAAAGAAAATAATAATAAAAAATAACAGGTTTAGCAGTTTTTTTTAAATCAATAAATAAAAAATAATTAAAAATATTTTCGACGGATTATTCCGCCTGAAATCCGCCGAAAATATTTCGCCGAAAATAATATTTTTATTAATTTATAAATAAAAATATTTCCGACGGAAAAATCCGCCGAAAATATATTTTAATCATTTTGTTAATTAAAAGTTGGTTAATTATGCCTATTTGTTTCCGGCGGATTTTCGACAGCCATATCCGCCGAAAACAGGATCCGCCGAAAATGGTTAGTCTCGGCGCCTGTTTGTCCGGCGACCGTATCCGCCGAAAATGGCTTTTTCCGGCGGATTTCCGGCGGATTTTTCCGCCTGAAAATCTGAACTGTTTTGCTGTGTAAAGAACATATATATATGAGATGGGTTCAAACGAGAACGCTAACTATTTAAGAAAACAACAAATCATGTGCAAAATCACATGTGATTTTACATTAACAGCAAAAACTGGACACGGGCGACTTTGGTCACGACTTAAAGTGGCGGAAAAAGTCGCGTAATCATATATGATTTTGTACGTGAATCATATATGATTTTGTACATAACAGTTGTTTTCTTAAAATAGTTAGTGTTCTGTTATGAACCCACCTCATATATATATATATATATATATATATATATAGAGAGAGAGAGAGAGAGAGAGCACCTCATATATATATATAGAGAGAGAGAGAGAGAGAGAGAGAGATAATATTTTTGTTATAATATGATATGATCAAAAAGAATATTTTGCTCCGTAACAATCTTTGGGTATGTTTGAATTTGGAGTAAATTACATGATTGGTCCCTGTGTTTTAAATAAAATCACACTGTGCGTCGCTAAAATAAAATAGTTACGTGTTTGGTTCATGTGGTTAACAATTCTCACCCCTTTGGCCATTCTCCCCTGATTGTGCGTTTCATGTGAGGTGCTTAACGAACTGATATTGACGGGGTTAGGACAGAAGGACCAAAGGCGTGAGAAATTGTTAACCACAGGGACCAAACACATAATTATTTCATTTTAAGAACGCACAATGCAATTTTATGTAAACCGCACAGACCAATGTGTAATTTACTCTTGAATTTGTTATTAAGTAAATAGTTAAGTGTTTGGTCCCTGTGGTTAACAATTTCTCATCCATTTGGTCCTTCTCCCTTGATTGTGCGTTTCATGTGAGGTGCTTAACGGACTGATATTGACGGGGTTAGGGCACAAGGACCAAAGGGGTGAGAAATTGTTAACCACAGTAACCAAACACATAAGTATTTCATTTTAGGAACATGCAATGCAATTTTATATAAACCACACAGACCAATCGTGTAATTTACTCTTGAATTTGTTATTCAGTAAATAGTTACGTGTTTGGTCCCTGTGGTTAACAATTTCTCACCTCTTTGGTCCTTCTCCCCTGATTGTGCGGTTCATGTGAGATGCTTAACGGACTGATTTTGGCGGGGTTAGAGCTGAAGGCCAAAGGGGTGAGAAATTGTTAAGCACACGAACCAAACACATAATTATTTCATTTTAAGAACGCATAATACAAAATTTTATGTAAACCACAAGGACCATCTTGTAATTTACTCTTGAATTTGTTATTCAGTTTGACTAAAAGCAATATTTATTTGGGTAAAATTGGGTGCCACCCAAACATCCACACCCCTTCTCTGCATCAGCATCTCTGCATGGCTTAAAGCTTTTGTGCTTTAAAGAACCCTCACTCACTATAGCTGTAACCCTCAATCTTTATATATGTATATATATGGTTATATATATATAGCCGTTTCATATATGGAAGAGATTTTTCAGTATCGAAACGTTGCAAATATGGAAGGGGTTTTTCAGTATCGACTTTCGCTTCTACAAAATAACCATCTTTAGCCCAAGTCTCTGTTCTGTTCTATATATAAATGGATACATTCATTAGAACCCTTAACAATAGCATTAGGGTTTTGTTTTTTGAAACAAAACAATGCAGAAGTTAAACTCCTCTGATGAGATCAGCATTCTTGAACACGATTTGGTAACACAATAACCCCCTTTTAGATGAATTTTTCTTTTTCTTGAATATAAAGATTGTTCGTATTCTTCTTTCTTGAATTTCTTGAGAAAACCCAGTTCAGATTTTGATGGGTTTTTGTTTATCTTATCTGGGTTTGTGTTTATTTTGAGTTATGTTGCGAGTTTCTAAACAATCTTGGGTTTCTTGAAGATTTTCTTGAAAATGTTCTTGTGCGATTATATTTGTCAATAGAAATAAGGAACAAGAAAATGGAAATAGAAGATTTTCAACTGTTTTTATTTTGCAGATTTCAGTTTCTTTACTCTTCCATTGTGGAAATTATCAATAAGTTTTGCCCAATATGTGTTGGTTATGTATATTTGTATATAATTAATGGATAGAATTCCTTATCCCCAATTAGTTTTTTACTGTCAATTTTGTCTCATTCACACCCTTTTCACTCTTCCCTAATTCACTTTACAGTTTACAGTTAACACACTCTTCTGTTATAAATTGAATGTAGTACGATTTACAGGTGTAAATAAAAATTTGCATGATCAGTTCTAGCTATCTAACTTCTGATGAGTCATTAACCTAATTTCTTGCAAAAAACCCATCAAAATTTAAGGCAAAAATGAGTGGATTTGAATACAAAATAGTTTAAAAGTATGTTTTTCATAATTTGCTACTTTTCTCTTTTCTCACTTCTGCAATTTGCAATCATCAAAAAAAGATTGGAAAAGTTAACTAATGTAGAGATTGTTCTTGATGGTTCATCATACTTTATACCATACTTGTTCAGAAACTTTTTGGTTTTTCTTTTTTTGTTATATGCTAAATGATGTAAATGTAATGAACCAAGGGCATGATTCTTTCTTTTCAAGAAAGATTTGACTGATTTTCAAACTTCCATTTTTCTGTTAAACAAATCAATTTTCTTATGAAAATGCAAAAACAACACTAATTAATGAACAATTTTCAACAAACGGTGTTGATTGTTATGGTCTTTGTGCATTTATACAATAAAGTTATCGTTGGTACTTTTTCAAGAATGAAGATTAGTATGTGATGTGATGTGACTTACAAGTTGATACATATATATACATACATACATACATGTATGTATATATAGATCAAGAATCTGATTTTGGCATGAAATGAGTTCTTGAATTGCAGGATGAATTGAAGAAATCGAATATCATTGTAGATGACTACTACAATACTTCAACCATACTTAGAACTAGGCTTGAAAGACTCTTAAAGGAAAGAGAGTTAAGGAGATCTTTAAAGTCTTACAATGAGGATGTTCATAGTAATGGAGCTATAGATAGTAATATTGGGGATACCCCGATAATTTCATCCAAAACTGAAATTCCTCCTACCGAAGAGGACGAGTTGGTGAACGGAGTTGCAGCAATCAAACCTCTTAGAAATGGATGTGAAAGACAAGATAGACGCCATTCCAAACAACGCTTATTAGTAGTAGCAAATCGTCTTCCTGTATCCGCCATTAGAAAGGGCGAAGCATGTTGGCAACTTGAAGTAAGCGTTGGTGGCTTAGTTAGCGCACTTTTGGGTAAGTTTTTCCATATTCTATTACCATCTTGCCACCATTTGTTCTTTGTTCTTGAGGTTCTTGATTTTACTATTTTTTCAAGATTTGTTTTCTTCAAGTGGTGTTATTTCTTAATATCTTGCCACTTTGTTCTCTGTTTTTTGATTTTTCTATACAATGTATGCTATATATCTTTATTAATTTATATCGAAAATGGGTTTCAATCCACCATTTTATCTTTACGTTTTCTGGGATTCATTTCAAATATCAAAGTGTGTGATATTTATGGGATTCTGATGGAGGGAAATTTTGTTGAAGGTATAACGGAATTCGAAACAAGATGGATTGGATGGGCTGGCGTAAATGTACCTGATGAAATTGGACGGAAATCTCTCACAGAATCTTTAGCTGCAAAGGTCAATTATATATATATATATATATATATAGTATTATATTTCAAGACTTCTTGTTAAATCTGTATAACTTACATATGACTACAAAGTTTGAGTCTTTTTGTTGATATGCAGAGATGCATATCTTTATAACTAGAAAATTTGAGTCTTTTTGTTGATAATTGATATGCAGAGGTGCATTCCTGTTTTTCTTGACGAAGATCTTGTTCATCTATATTACAACGGATACTGTAACAATATCTTATGGCCATTATTTCATTATCTCGGGCTTCCTCATGAGGACTGGCTCGCAACCATTTGTAGCTTTCAATCCCAATTCGATGCCTACAAAAAGGCCAATCAGATGTTTGCAGATGTAGTAACAGAGCATTATCAAGAAGGCGATATCGTTTGGTGTCACGATTACCATCTTATGTTTCTACCTAAATGTCTAAAAGAACAAAACTCTAATATTAAAGTCGGCTGGTTTCTGCACACTCCTTTCCCATCTTCGGAGATCCATAGAACAATGCCATCAAGATCGGAGCTGCTAACAGCTGTTCTTGCAGCTGATCTAGTTGGGTATGGAAGAATAACCGAAAATTTAATATTTTTTTTCTCCATCTGATGTGCTTTTCACAGCCTGAAAATTGCAGAAATTGATCTTTTTTCGTTCATTTTCAGCTTTCACACTTATGATTATGCGAGACACTTTGTGAGTGCTTGCACTCGAATTCTTGGGCTTGAGGGTACCCCGGATGGAGTTGAAGATCAAGGGAGACTTACTCGTGTAGCTGCGGTATTTACTTCTAATTGTTGACTTATTCACATGTGCATATGTTGATTTATTCACATGTGAATATGTTGGTATTATGTCATTACCTTTGAAGCTTCTAACCATTGAATCTTGTGAATTGAAACCACAGTTTCCTATTGGGATAGATTCTGATAGATTCTTAAGAGCCATTCAGCTCCCTCAAGTCAAGAATTATATAAAAGAGTTCGAGGGAAGATTTGGTGGTCGAAAAGTGAGCAAGAAACCTGTCTTTATTTGAACAAACTTATCTTTCGGTTACCCTTTTTGTCCAAGAACAGATTACGCGAATACCCTTTTTCGAAAAGTTTCACAAATTGAAGTACTTTATGATTCACTGTTCATATGGGCAGGTGATGCTAGGAGTCGATCGGCTTGATATGATTAAGGGAATTCCGCAAAAACTATTGGCATTCGAAAAATTTCTTGAAGAAAATCCAAGTTGGCATGATAAAGTAGTGTTGCTGCAGATTGCTGTGCCAACAAGGACGGATGTCCCTGAGTGTATGTTTTACTATTTTTTTCAAGAGTTTTTTTTTTCAAGATTTGTTATTTCTTAATATCTCATTGTTTTTTCTTGTTTTCTTGACAGATCAAAAGCTTACATGTCAAGTTCATGAAATCGTTGGACGGATTAATGGAAGATTTGGAACGCTTACAACTGTCCCAATTCATCATTTGGTACGTCTCTTTGATATTTGATATCTTGCATGAAAATCTTGTTTACAAGATTTCTTGATATTAAAATGGCTTGAACTGGTTTCAAGATTCCTTGTTTTCAAGATTTCTTGATTCTTACTTTGCGGATCCCATTTTAATGAATGGGAGGAAGTACGAGATGGGATCTCCATGAAATGGAGGAACGTGGTCAACGGGATTAACTTTCTTGAGTTATATGCCTCATTTTTTTGTTTTCTTGTGCATTCTACAGGATCGATCTCTTGATTTTCACGCCTTATGCGCGCTATATGCCATTACTGGTATGATTTTGATCTTGAGTTATATGCCTCATTTTCTTGTTTTCTTGTCCATTTTGTTGAGTTTCTTTACGTTTTGTGTATCTGTCTCTCTTCTTATATTTATAAACATCGTGTGAGGTTAGATGTGGCACTTGTTACGTCTCTAAGGGATGGAATGAATCTTGTGAGCTATGAATTTGTGGCCTGCCAAGCTTCAAAGAGAGGCGTTCTAATTCTAAGCGAGGTACTTCTTCAAGCGTTTTTCTTTTTTTTTAAGCTTTTGCTAATGTAACCATTTCCGTAAGTTGAAGGTCTTCACGGAAATAGTTGCTCTACTCTTTTTAGTAGAAGTTAGGTCTTTGTACATCTTACCCTCTCGGACCCCACATCCAGGTGGGATATACCGGATCTGCTCTACTTTTTGTAGCAGAGGAAATTTTGGTTGAGAACCTGTTTTTTGTTGAGAACCACCCCGGATCCGCCCACAGCTAGCCACTTGTCCATCTTGAGGATGAATATTTATCATGAATAACACATTCATAATAAATATTGACTGTGTTATTCATAATAAATATGGATGTTATTCACCATGAATAACACATTCATGATGAATATGTTACAACATTCATGATGAATAACAAGTCCATATTCCTGATGAATATGTCACATGTCGCACCATGGGCGGTCTCCAGGGTCTTAATGAAAATGAGGTCCCTACACCCCACCTCCAGCTGGGATATGGCTCCGCTTTACTCTTCACAATAGAGGTCAAGTCTTCTTATATCTTACTCTCCGTGGACCCCACCTCCATGTGGGATAAATCGGCCACAATAGAGGTCAAGTCTGCTTATATCTTACTCTCCGTGGACCCCACCTCCATGTGGGATAAATCGGGCTCGTTTTGGTTGGCATGTAATCATTTCCATGTGTCATATATGTAGTTTGCAGGGGCAGCACAGTCTCTCGGTGCAGGGGCAATTTTGGTAAATCCATGGAACGTCAGTGAAGTGGCGGCTTCGATCTCTTACGCTCTAAATATGCCGTCGGACGAGAGAGAAAAACGACACAACCATAACTTCATGCATGTCACGACCCATACATCGCAAGCTTGGGCTGAAACTTTTGTTAGGTTGATATTTCTTTTTATTCGTGTTCTTGTTCTTCTGTTCGTTATTTTTCTGTTTCTATAACTATTTTTCTTTTTTCATAAAGCGAACTTAACGATACGGTTGTAGAAGCTCAACTGCGAACCACACAGATTCCACCCGTTCTTCAAACCGAACAGGCCCGTGACCGTTATCTGCGTTCCAATAACCGTTTGCTCATATTGGTATTTTTTTTCTTTCAAATTTTAGTTTGTCCAAAATAAGTGTCCACTTTCAGAAGTACGTAACTGTTTTCCAATTCTACCCAGATGGAGAAACCTATTACTCCATCTATTGTTAAGGGTAAAATTGTCTTTTAATAAAAAACGGGTAATAATTACAAGTTTCTAAAATAAGTGTCCATTTTCAGAAGTAAGTGACTACTTTCCAATTCTACCCTTGAATATGAGATGGAGAAACTCATTACTACATCTATTATTAAGGGTAAAATTGTCTTTTATTAATAAAAAGGTTAATATTACACGTTTCTAAAATAAGTGTCCATTTTCAGAAGTAAGTGACTACTTTCCAATACTACCCTTGAATATGAATTAAGGGTAAAATTGTCTTTTATTAATAAAAAGGTTAATAATTACTCATTTCTAAAATTGTCAGCTTTTTTCATTGTGGACAAGTATGATGGTTAGAAATGTCGATCATGGACATCTTCTTCTCGAGCGTACTTTCGAGCAGAATTTATAGAGAAAACGGAACTTTTTTTTTCCACGAAATTTGCTAAGATCGTGTGGTTTTCACGTCACAGGGATTCAATGCGACATTAACCGAACCAGTGAATGCTCCTGATAAAAGGGTAGATCAGTTCAAAGATATGGAACTCAAACTGCACCCTGAGTTAGAAGAACCGTTAAAGAGGCTCTGTAACGATCCGAAAACAACGGTTGTCGTGCTTAGCGGAAGTCACCGTTCGGTTCTCGATAAGGTAGTAACCGTTGTTTTCAAACGGATTTCGTGAGTTTCTTGGGCTCGGAAAAAGTAGACTTTTTCGCTGACTTTTGATGATTCTGCAGAACTTCGATGACTACAATATATGGCTTGCAGCCGAACACGGGGTGTTTGTAAGAACCTCTAACAAGAAATGGATACAAAACTTGCCGGAAAATATTCACATGGATTGGGTCGAAAGCGTGAAGGTGTGTGTGCATGCATGTTTAAGGCCCATGCCTCCCAAGCCTGTTTTTAGAACAGGCTCGGGTTGGGCGTCGGGATTTTGTGCATCTCTCGTTTCGTGTTTTTTTACATTATTGGCAAGTTTTTGAAATTGGTTGTTTGTTGCAGCATGTCTTTGAGTACTTCACTGAGCGGACTCCACGGTCGTACTTTGAGCTTCGTGAGACATCGATTGTATGGAATTATAAGTATGCAGGTTCGTGCTCGATTGCCTACTTCAAATTTGATGTTTTGTGACCTTAAAATATAGATTTTCACTCTTTTGGTTCATCTTTAACGAAAGATATCGACTGCCCACTTCATATTTGATGTTTTGTGACTTTAAAATATCGTTTTTTCGCCCTTTTAGTTTATCTTTTACAAAGATATCCACTGCCCGCTTCATATTTGATGTTTCATGACCGTAGAATATCGATTTTTCACCCTTTGGTTCATCTATAACAAAGATATTGAATGCCCACTTCATATTTGAAGTTTTGTGACCTTAAAATATCGATTTTCACCCTTTTAGTTAATCTTTAACGAAAGATATCGACTGCCCACTTCATATTTGAAGTTTTATGACCTTAAAATATCGATTTTCACCCTTTTGGTTAATCTTTAACGGAAGATATCGACTGCCCGCTTCATATTTGATGTTTCATGACCTTAGAATATCGATTTTCACCCTTTTGGTTAATCTCTAACGAAAGATATTGACTGCCCGCTTCATATTTGATGTTTTGTGACCTTAAAATATGGATTTTCACCCTTTTGGTTAATCTTTAACAAAGATATCGACTGTCCACTTCATAGTTGATATTTCATGACCTTAAAATATCGGTTTTCTCCCTTTTGGTTGATCTTTAACGGAAGATATCGACTGCCCGCTTCAATTTTGATGTTTCGTGACTTTAAAATAACGATTTTAACCATTTTGGTTAATCTTTAATGAAAAATATCGACTGGCCGCTTCATATTTGATGTTTTGTGACCTTAAAATATCGATTTCTCATCCTTTTGTTTAATCTTTAACGTAAGATATCGACTGCCCACTTCATATTTGATGTTTCGTGACCTTAAAATATCGATTTTTCACCCGTTTAGTTGATCTTTAACGAAAGGTGTCGACTGCCCGTTTCATATTTGATGTCTCGTGACCTTAAAACATCGATTTTTCGCCCTTTTGGTTATTCTTTAACAAAGATATCGAATGCCCACTTCATATTTGATGTTTTGTGACCATAAAGGTATCGATTTTTCATCCTTTTTGGTTAATCTTTAACGAAAGATATCGATTTGATGTTTCGTGACCTTGAATTGTAAATTTTTTACACTTTTGGTTGATCTGTAACAAAAGATATCGAGTTTGGAAGGCTTCAAGCAAAGGACATGTTGCAGCATTTGTGGACCGGTCCGATATCAAATGCTTCGGTTGAAGTTGTCCAAGGTGGCAGGTCCGTCGAGGTTCGAGCCAATGGGGTCACCAAGGTTCGAAATTTTTCCGCACCCTTTTCACCTCACGTGACGTGTTGTAGCACGAACCCGCATTAATCTTTCCCTTTTTCGTGACAATTTTAGGGCGCAGCGATAAGTGGCATTTTAGGACAAATTATACACGATAAAGATATGAAGACTCCCATCGATTACGTGCTTTGTGTCGGCCATTTCCTTCCAAAGGTATGTGCTCTCATCCTCTGATGAAAGTCGCATCGGTTGACTTTATTCGTATATAACGCTGACTTAGGGGCAATTACGTCCTTTTAGCTTAAGATTTCGACAAAAGACAACATTGTCGAAATAGCCCAAGATTTTTTTAAGCTAGTCCTGGACCCGGGCCTTACAAGCATGTTTTCTTTAAGCTAAAAATAGCCCAAGATTTTTTCAGGCCCGGGCGTTGGGTTTTGGAAATAGGCTTGATTGGGCTTTTGAAAAAAGATTGGCCCGATCAGGCTTTTGGGCCTGGACCCGGGCCTTACATCTTACAAGGCCCGAATAATCCGAAATCCGAACCCGAACCCGAAACGAAAATAAAGTATTTTTCAATACCCGAATACCCCGAATCCGAAATCCGAAACCCGACTTTTGGGGGAATATTTGGGTTCGGGTCGGGTTTGATCTTTGGCCACCCGACCCGTCCGAAAACCCGAAATAATATACATATATATTTTAAATATTATATAAATATATTTATTTATCTAATTATCTTAAGAAAATCGTAAATTATAGTCGGTAGAAATGTTTTTTGATTTTTAAACTTATTATCGATTTCATCAATCTCTCGTTTGATTGAATAAATCTTTAAAATCGATTGAATTTATATATACTTTTTGTATTATAATAATACCCGAACCCGACCGACATTAACCCGAAACCCGACCAACCCGAACCCGAAGAAATCCGAAATCCGAAACCTAAAGTTCGGGTCTTGATTTTCATATCCGAAATCCGATCGGGTTTTCGGTTTGTCCATCCGAACCCGCCCGATGCACACCCCTAGTTTTCTGTACGCAAAAATAGGCCAAGATTTTTTCGGGCCCAAGGTTTGGGTTTGGAAATAGGCCCATTGGGCTTTTCGGGCTTCTGAAAAAAGATTGGCCCGATCAGGCTTTTAGGCCTGGGCTTCCGGGTTTTTGAGCATCTCTAGTTAGAGCTCCGATGAATGCATATGTGAATTTGTTTGTATTTATGCATACGATTTCCATTTCTCTATTTGACCGTACGTTTATTAACATCTTAGGACGAAGATATTTGCACGTTTTTTGAGCCGGAGCTTCCCTGTGCACCAACCCCGACTCAATCAAGCATCGGGAGTCCCACCAACGGCTTTTCTTCGAATCATTCTGAAGAAAGAACCAAGCATTCGATATCCACGAGTTCCGATAGCGACAACGGGTGGTCGATTAGCGGCAATGTGGCCATGGATTCAACCAACAAGGGCTCATCGGTCCTCGATCTCCAGGGCGACAACTACTTCTCGTGTGCGGTTGGGCGGAAGCAGTCAACCGCCAGGTATTCGTTGGGTTCGTCGGCCGATGTGGTGGCTCTGTTGAAAACGCTGGCGGCAGACTGATCATCGGAAAAAGCAGATCATGGTATATATACAGATTATACACGTACGAATGTAGATCGGAGGTCGTGAATTTTGCTATCTTTTTCTTCAAAACGGTTTCATTTTTGTGCTCTTAACGACTAGTTTTTTCGTATACAGGTTTTCTTATGAACTAGATTTTCACGGTCGTCAATATGTTCAGATTACGGTTTTGATTTTCTTAAGGGTGTCGGTTATTAATAAAATTTCGGTTTTGTTTATTTTCGTGGTGTTCGACTACGTTTTTCTACTCAAAACTTATATATTAGTTGTTCATGGTTGTAAAAGTAGTCATTTAACCTTAATAAGATTTTATGTTTGTTTACCTCTTTATAGTTCCTATCTGAATCGCTAAGAGGTGAATCTTGTTTGACAAAAAAATCGTATGGCTTTTACGGTGCATTTGGTACGCAGACAAGATAGAACAGGACGAGACGAGAAAAGACAAAAAAGAATAGAATAGAACAGGACATAACAGTTGTTCAGCGTTTGGTAGACAGAAATGGACAGAACAGATAACATTAGATAAAATACAATAAATAAAATTTAAAGAATAAATAAAATATAAAATAAAATGTGTATTTGATGTTTTAGAAGAGAATTAAATTTTGTTTTGAGGTTATATTGTTAAAACGTAAGTCTGTTCCAGCTTTTTCCATGGGGTGGGAGTGGAACACGCCTGTTTCAGCTTGTTCCACTCTATTCCTATATGTTCCACATAAAAGTTCTGCCAAATATGGGACAGTGATCTTTATTTTGTTCTTTCATGTCCTGTCTAGTGTACCAAACGGCAAACGCACCCTTAATGATTCTAAAACCCTCTCAATAGTTTTGATCTTAGGCCTCTCTTAACCATTCAGTGTCCTAATTTCATATTCAATAGCTACCAAACAACTATATTTCATTTTACACTATATTATAAGAGACTCTTAAATATTCTAACCATTTACTCATCGTGCACCAAATCATTTAACAATTTTCAAACAACCCTTAAGTAACTTGCAAATTAAAATTTTTGTAAAATTAATTAGTATGTACGGATATTAGAAAAGTTATGTCCTTTGATAATGGGATTAATTTAAAGGCTCAATAAGATTTTTATAAAATACACCTTATTGTTAATATTTAATTAATTATATGTTTTTATAGGAAAAATGATAAATGTATCAAAACACAATTTTAATAAGGGTTATACTAACCTTTTTAAGGTATTGAAAATGTGTCTCCAAATTTAGAAGATCAAGAACATCTTCAACAGCTTCTCCATTTTAGAGAAAATAGAGAATATGAGGATTTTGTTTTTTTTTACTCCAACAGCTTCCTCAAATCTATCTCTAAAATGGAGAAAGTAGGAGAGATGAGTTTTTCTCCAAATATGAAGTTAACCCAAAAAATGATTACTTAGTGAGAGCATCAATAGAAATCTTTGAAAAATAATATTTAAAGAGAAATAATATTTTAATAGATAAATACAATATTTTAATATTATAATCATTGTTTTTTCTCCAAAATGGAAAATCTGTGGGAGATGAATGTAATTTTTTAAGAATTTTGACTTTTGGTTCTGTATTTTAAAAAAATTACGGAGAAGTTGTTGGAGATGCTCTAATAATCATTTCTTTATAAAGTTATATATCACAATAAAATAATTGTTACCTTATCTATGTTTATTTTGTTGTAGTTCTAAGTTGTAATATATATATATATATATATATATATATATATTTATTTATTTTTTGTAGTTTATTTTACTTTAATTTGAAGTTTATGATTTTTATATTTCTTTTAATCATTTTAAAATAAAGACTGATTTAAAAGCCACAACGAGGTATTTGTTGCGATATATTATGTAACAAAATAAATATTTGAGTAAACTACAAATTTGGTCCTTGTGGTTTATCAAAAATAACACTTTTTGTCGTAACACTTTTAAAATTACAAGATGACCATCGTGGTTGGCAAAAACGTCCGAATTTAGTCCTTTACTCTAATGAACGTTAGAAATTTCGTTAAGTAAAGGACATCTTTGTCCTTTTATCAAAAAAAAATTTGGTTTTTTACCCAATCAAAACCACAGGGACCAAAATTATAAAATTGATTTTGATTGAATAAGAGACAAAAAAAACACAATAAAAAGACGAAAATAACCCTTATTTAACAAAAAAAAAGTTAACATTCGTTAGGAGTGAATGATTCGGACGTTTTTGTAAACTACGATGGTCATTTTATAATTAGGCACACAAAGTGTTATTTTCAACAAACCACAAGAACCAAATTGTAGTTTGTTTTAAATATTTTTTAGTTAGACATTTAAAAAAGAAATTGGATGATCAATATATATGATAACATTATAAAATAAACTTCCATAACTGAAAAAGGTTTAAATGAAAATTTAAAACTTATGGCAGTGATCATTACTTAATAGCATGAAATTTTGGCTATTTGAAAAAGTTAGATAACCAAAAGAAAATATATAATTACAAGTACAAAAAGTTAAAAGACGGGTTTATTTAAGTCAAGGGCATATAGTGATACAGACCATCGCTTCGTGGTAGAGGTGGCCAAAAATCGGGTTCGGGCCGGGTCGGGGGACAAACCGGTTCCACACAGTAACCGTGAGAACCGGGTCAGGTGAGAACCGGGTCGGGTCGGTCCGGGTTTGAACCGAAATCCCCTGACCCGTTTAATGGTATGTAGAACCGGTTTTCATAAAACCGGGCCGGGCCGGGCCAAGAACCGGTTCGGAGTTGGGCCTGCGATTTTTTTGTTTTTTAACTGCTTTCTTTGTATAATAATTAATTACTAAACTTTAACAAAGAAAAATTGGATTGGAATCATTGGATAACTAAAATACACTTTAAAAATACGTTTTATTTATAATATATATCACTAAAATACACTTTTACGTTTTATAATTTATATATAATTTTAAGTTACAAACTTACAAGTTACAAGTTACAATACATAAATTCTAGAGAATTGTATGCGTTTTTTGCGAGAAACGAATATAACGAGAGCCGAGAAATGAGAATTGTAAGCGTTTTTTGCGCTTTGTAAGCAATTGTAAGGTGGTGATCACTCCATAACACCCCTAGTATTTATATGGGGTTGGAGGGGGTATTTTTGGGTGAAAAAACGGTCAAAAATGGGTTCCCAACGGTCACAAACGGCTATATAACGGCTATAATTTTTTGAAAAAAACGGGTCGGGCCGGGTCGGGCCACGAACCGGGTCACGAACCGGTCCCGGTCGGGCCGAGAAAAATTCTTAAATACACGATCCGGTCCCGGCTCTCGGGCTTGAAACCGGTTCTTGACCGGGTCGGGCCAGAACCAGTTCTTGGCCGGTTTCGGGTCGGGTCAGCCCGTCGGGTCGGTTCGGTTCGGGTCAGTTTGGCCACCTCTACTTCGTGGTTCCGTTGTAGTAGAAAAAATTTATATTCTTGAAATGTGCCACATAATGTTTCCTTATTTGCTCCTATATTTTTTTAAATTACATTTATAATAGATTTTTAAGCTCGTTGAGTTGGTTTATGAAGCATGATTAAAGTTTTGTTTTCAGCTAGTAGCGGGTTTGAGAGGGTGCTTGCTTCATTTTAAGGAATAAGAATAAAAATGAAAATGCAGGAGAATAGAAATAGGAATGAGCATTTCATTAATGCTGTTTGGTTAAACCAATATAATTAATAAAAAAATATTTTATATAATATTTTTAATACAAATATGTGACGTTCAACATGAAAAAAAAAATATTTTTTTTCCATTTAACATCGAGAAATGAAACGACACATGTGAAAGATGACTGAGCGGGAATAAGATTTTCATTCCTCCCAATTTGGTCAGGAATGAAAATTAATGGGTTTGGGGTAATGGACCCGTTATATTATATCAAACCAAACAACAGTTTTCATCACCATTCTCATTCTTTACCCCTCAATACCCCCAACCAAACACCCGAAATACATGTTTATTTAGCTTTTAAATTGGGTGGTTTTTAATAACTGTTGTTTTAAAAATAAAATCTGAAACAAGGCCAAAAACTAAACTCATACATTTTCCTTGAAAATGAAAGCAATTAACCAACTAATTCCTCACATGATCTTGTTGATATCTGGGTAATGGACCTGTTATATTATATTTTGTTACAAATGTGAAAAAAAAAAATTATGCTTCTCCCTCTAATATATATTTTCATAAATCAAATATGATGTAGCAACCTTTTACCTATTTTTAAAAGTACAGTTATCTTACACTTAAATATTTAAATTTATAATAATATTTATATATAGTAAATATAATAAATAAGACTTGAGATCATTTGAGACCATGCTATTTCTGTGAGACTGTAAGACCACAAAATTAACACTAAACCTTCACATCAAAAGACTGTGAAGGTACTGTGATGGTAAACCTTTACAATGTTTTTGCTGTGAATGTTCGCTGTTTTTCTTTCCTTCACAATGAATCACTGTAAAGGTTTAGTGTTAATTTTATGGTCTCACAAAAACAGGTTGGTCTCACGTGAACCTAAACCCTAATAAATAAACTCACTAAAGATGAGTGGATACATAGGGGAATGTGTTATGGGCTAAAGGTAGTGGAGATTTGGTATCATGCAAAATGGACCTAGTTTGGGTCCAAATGGACCACTCATAGTAAGTAAGGTGTGTTAAGCATTTTGATTCTTGTAATCGACATTATATTTTATACAATAAAAGTTATATTTTTGTTTCAATTTCAACTGTAATCTTTTGTTTAAGTAACGAATTATCATCGTCTTTGTTATGAAAGCGATATCGTTTGCTTTTTTGGTTCAAGAGAATCTGTATTTGGAGAAAGACGTCGTTATAAGTCCTATAACGATATCAAGATAGAAGGGAGGATGACAATGCTATCATCACCACTCAAAATGCTTACAAGCGTAGATTTTTTATTTCTACTGAACTCATGTGAAAAGACGAGCATTTTGGCCTTCTTGGTTCATTTAGACTCTATAAAAACAAGTAAAAAGCAGAAAGCATAACTTTACAGAAATGTCCTAAAAAATGACGTCAACTCTTGCCAATGGGTAAATGTGGTCCTTTGCAATTTCCCACTTTTGACCTACTTCCAATTGAGTGATAAGTGGGAATTGAAGCATACATGAATGATCAGAATCGAAACGGTTGTCACCAATCAGCATGCAAGATAGAGGGCAAGGCGGGGAGGTCTAACGACGAGCCACTTTTTCAAATAGTTTTCAATTTTTACCATAAAATGATTCGATTCTAGCTACATTGCTACTTCAAGATTCTAAAGACGGTACATCAAGTTACGATATCATGTGTTTTTTTAGTATGGGCCCCATAGATCATAGGGGTGTTCGCGATCAAGTTTGAGCGGTTTAACCCCCAAACTAAACTGCAATGGTGGATTAGAACTTTGTCAAATCGAGCGGTTTGGCAACAAGTGATCAAACACGGACCACAAAAAGGCGGTCTAGTTTGACCACACACTAGCTGAAAATGAAAATTTCCACCAACATAACATTATTAGAAAAATACTATACCGAATTATAACAGAAACATCTATCTTCGAAAGAAAAAAAATATATTGAGCAAGTTGAAAAAAAGTTAAACAAGTCCACCGTCAATAGTTGGAATTTTGGGCAAAATATTTAGCAAGTCGATTTGAAATTTTAGATTTTAGATTTTTGACTAATTTTGGAATTTTGCTGATATAAGGTACACATACAATTGAAAGGTGAAAACTAAAATCTTAATGTATTGGATGAGCATTTTATAATTGGGTCATAATAGTTGTGCCTACAACGTGAAAACTAAATACAATTAATACATGTGTATTTTGACAATATGTTCGATCCCAACAGCTCAAAAAAAAACATTCAAACTGCAAACCAGAGCAGACCGAGCGGTTTGACTATTTTTCAAACTGCAGAGAAATAATCGTGTGAGAAAAAGAGTTAAGATGAGAATCGTAAGAAGAGATTTGGACGCTTGATGACCTTTAATCTCACAACCACCAATGGGTGTTTCTCATAGAATTGCCCTGATACATCTCATTAGTGTTAATCTTCAATTAAAATTTATCCAATTATCCAAATATCTCATTACGTTTTTCACCATAACTTTTATTTTCACCAGAACCTAACCCTGTATCTGTGAATATGTGCATACGTTCACGCACATGCAAATACCCGGTAGTACTTTACATCATAAGAATGGGAAATTTTAATTACATATATTGTGTGTAAATACAATTACAATCAAACAACTTTAAATCATTTAAGGAAATTCAAATGAAATTGTATTGATTTTGTTTTAAAAAGATATTACATTAAAACTTTAAAAGAATAAAACACATCACAAATTTACTAAGACTAACAAATAACCTAGATTTTATTATTTAGGCATTGTTTGGAAAAAAAAAACTAACTTATAAGCTAGTTTTTTCCTGGGTACATGTTTGAATGACCATAAGCTAGCTTATAAGCTAACTTTTTAAAATGCTACTTGAAGTAGCTTTTCAGTAGTTTTTTTGTGAATATTCTAACATCACCCTTATTTATATTAATTAACTATTATTTTATATAAATATTAAATTTTTAGTTTAATTGTTATTAATATTAACTGAAAGTTATTAAATTAAATTTTAATTATACATTGATATCAGTTTTTAATTATTTAGAGTTATTGTTAATCATATAAATTATTTTTATTTATTTTTAATATTAGTAAATATATTTTAATTATCAATTACTATTTATCTCTTCAGTTAGTATTTCATTATTATTTTTTTATATTGCATGTAATGGTTGTTTAAAATCATTAATTAATATATTTTTTTTTCTAAAACTTGTTTGAACAAATTCAAAATTTATAGTATATATGTAAAAATAAATTTTAAATTATTTTATTAACATGTTATATTATTTAATTTTTTACTACATTGGTTGTATTAATTAATATATTATATTTCTATAAATTTGTTTTAATTAGTAATTGATAATTTTTTGAAGATGCATTTTTTGGTCATTTTACATGTTTATAAGCTAGCTTATCAGCTACCAAATTATCAGTCAACAGCTAGCTTATTAGCTAGTGTAATACCCAAGTCAGTTTTGAAGAAAAAAAATAAGTTGGTTGGGGAAAGATGAGATCTTGTTCTTAAGGGGCCAAAAATGTAATTTGGGAGGGGAGTATAAAACTCTCAATTTTGGGCACAAAACCCTAGATGATTGTTATTTTCTTGTGGCGGCTTGGGTGAGATAGCAGAGGAAGGAGGAAGCAACTACAATCTGCAATTGGGAAAAAGAAGTGGAAATTGGAGTCTAGTTATGCATTGATTCTACCAGGTAATCTCAGATTTCAATCATTGTACCTAGTTTTCACTGCTGAGTCGGATTGTTTGGAGTTTTTGGTTAAAAATTGAAAATGATGCTCTAAGGGGGGAAATTAGGCATCATCTTTGTGTTTATGCAGCAAAGGGTTTGTAAGGAAAGAGCTAAGTATGATTATAATGTTATTTTTCTTATCGCGAAATCGTTTTGGTTGAGGGTTTGGCAGCAGATTTCGATCCCAAACTGTCACAGACCTCGGGTCCGAAAAGCTCTGTGCAGATGCCCGGACAAAGTGTCCGGTAAGGAGTACCCGGACCCCAGTGTCCGAAGGTGTCCGGATGGTGTAGAGTCTGGATAGCTTAGCTGTCCGGATAGCATAATTGTCCTGATAGGGTAATTGTCCGGATAGGGTAGTCGTCCGGGAAAGAGAGTCCGGATAGTATAGTATCCGGTAGGTAGCATCCGGACAGTGTGGTGTCCGGTGAGTGGTGTCCGTATAGTTGGCGTCCGGGAAGTTTGGTGTACGGTTAGTTAGTATCCGGTCAGCTTATATTTTTATCCACTTACTCAGGTATCCCAATTGAAGGTCAGAAGTAAAGAAAGAAAGTTGTTAAGAGCACCAGGTGAGTTTTTCTAACTAAAGATGCGTGTTTTAAACATGTTTTTCCGAAGTAAGTAAATGAGTAGAAATGCCATGTTTTATCACATGATTATGTTTGTATGAAAGTTTATTTGAGATGTATGCATACATTGTTGTTAAATGTAAATCGGCTAAGTCGGGGGGTGTGGCCCGCCAGTGCTCATACCGGGGTGTGTGTCCCGTTTATGCCATGGGAGGTGTGACCTAGAAGGCAGTGTGAGACTGACACGTTGTCACTTCCGAGTGACTTCAGTGTGCCATTTACATGAGTAGAGTTATCTGAAAGTTTTGTTTAAAGTTGTTATATTTGAAAGTTATAAACTGCTTTAAATATATGTTATCAACTGTTGAGGGAGCTCATTAGACCTCATGGTCTAACCCTCGCATTTTCCAAACTAAACCTTTTCAGGGAAGCAGATAGTAGGGAGCTCCGGTAAGAGTCAAGAGAAGAATTAGAGACCGGACGCTTCTAGAGATAGTGCTACACTTTCACTTTATAGACTTTACTTTATTCTCGGTTGTGAATAGGTTGTTTCCACCAACCTAGATTTTGAAGATAGTTGTATTGGAAATTTTAAGACTGGTTTTGGGATGTTTTATATTATTATGAATGCTATGCTTTATTTTTTTGGTTTGGGTTGTTACAATGTTTGTCAAACATAGCCTTAATCAATATAACAATCTAAATTTAAAAAAAGACAAATTACCATATTAGAGTTGTATATAATCCAAACACTATTTTACATAATTTCTGCTAAATATCATAAAATTGAATGACAAGAATATAATTTCACATCTTTATAAATATTATAAATATTCTAACAAACCATTAGAAAATATAATTTTACAGTTTAAAGATACAAACGTGGGTTTGATTTTAATTTAGATTTGGATTTGATTTCTATTTAATGTGCAATTGTGCATATATATTGGTTAGGGTTCTTCTATGTATCGAAACCTCCATCCTCTTTTTTTCTTATTTTGATTTTGAGATTTTAGATGCGAATTTGAAGATGGTTAGTTGGTTTACGGTGTTTCTAGATTTCACCAAGCCCTTGCTATTGTTTTTTTTCTTTCCAGAATTTGAGGTTTGGTTGGAATATTTCACCGTAGACGATGATCAGAAAGTTCATCGGAGACAATGACTGGAGGGTTTGTTGGCGGCAAGAGGTTATATTTACAAAAGGATTTTTCATTTTTAATAGAAAAAGGAGACAATAGCACAAAAAAACGAAATGCCCCTCATCTAACAAGATTATGTAACTACCGTCAGAGGCAGGGACCGAATCCGGTCATTTTTGCATATCACTACAACCATCTTGTAATTTCGAAAGTGCAAGGACAAGATGTTACAAACAACAAATCATAAATGCCAAATTTGCAGTTTACTCAAAAATCTATAAATTAAAATGTTCATTCTGAAAAACGCACGTCACCGCTTATCTGTGATGTAGGAAACCACTCTTACATAGGGTTGTAATTCTGTTTTCAACATCTTTCAAACTGCCTATAATTAGAATACGATTCGTTAAGCAGTTTCAAGATATTTTGTTGGTTTATTTGATTCAGTTATCGATAAAATCAAATAAGAATTTTATTTTCATAAAATTTGTTGAACAAAATAATTATTTTAACAGTTAAATTAAAAAGTTAAAACTTCAACCAATTTTAGAAAATCTCTTTCTAACTTTTAGAAATATTTTACTAAAAAATCTAAATAAAAGATATATAAATTGGATTAATTAGATATCTCAATATTTTCAACAATTTAGTCACTTAATAAATGTAACATCTGATGTAGTTAGTAGATTTAAAGTAACCATTGAATACAAAATATAGAATGTAAACATTATAATTTGGTCATTGGTTTAATTGAAACGAATAAAATGAATAAGAACATATAACATGTTGATGATTTTAAGTTTGATTGTGATTTACGTGGGAACAACCTGGTGATAAGGCAAACATAAGTGAATTTGGAGGTGCGAGTGCACACTCCCAAATGTTGCATCTATCACCTTATATCACCATAAGTCAAGTCAGGGGGTCACCGCCTCACGGGGGTTGCTCTTCTTGCAGAGACCAAGGGGGTTGCGCTTCTTGCAGGGTCCAAGGTAGACATGTCCAAACGGGCGGGCCGGGCTAGCCCGGACCGGGCTTTGGGCAGGCCCGGGCCCAAACACTGTTCACAAGCCAGGGCTTTGGGCAGGCCCGGGCCGGGCTTTGAGGAAAAGGGTTGGGCCCGATCAGGCTTTTCAAAAGACCGGGCCTAAGGGGCTGGGCCCAAAACCGGGCCTAAATCGGGCCTTGTAAAAAAATGTATTTTTTACATTTTTAGTAAATATTATTCGTATCCACTATAAAATACTTAATTGGGTCACTCAAACATACTTAAAAATACGCTCTATTAGAATTTCATATATAAAGAAAAATACGTTATATTAATTTTATATAAATTATAAAGAAAAATACATTTAAAAAAGTACATTTATTGAATTATAAAGAAAAATACTCTTAATCTTCATCCTCGTATGGTGGATAGTATGCAAGAGTTCCGGTCGTTTTAAGTCTAGTAAGAGCCGTAGGATCATCGAGTTCATCAACATCGAGTTGTTCTTCAGGGTCGATCTCGTCGTCGTCGTAACGTGATACATTACTTTCACAATCGGTACTTGGCGGGGCACTTAGTTGGGCACTTTCGTTTTCTTCAATATTTTCTTCCACTCCATCAAGCACCGCCTCTAGGGTCGTTCGGTCTTGAATTATTTCAAGACTATCCAAGTAGTCCTTCAAACAAATGCAAGCTTCTACTGACTACGGGGTTAATCTTGTCCGACGGGCCGAAATGATCCTGCCACTAAGAGATGAAGCGGACTCCGAAGCTACGGTACTAACTTGGACTGTTAGTATATCACGGGCCATTAATGCCAACACCGGAAATGCTTGTTCACTTTCTTGCCAAAATGCTAATATGTTTAATTCTTCAAAATTATCAACTTGAGCATTCCAAGAGAAATTAGTATTCATGTAAATTTGTAATTCATTGAGATTACTGTCATATCAGGATTGTTTACTTGATTCATTTTGCACCTCATTCATTAAAGAGGTCATTAAGTCTTTCCGGCTTTGGCGATGACCACTACTAGAAGAACCCGACGCAAATAGTGGTTGTTGGGAGGGTTGTTGGTGTGCGCCCCCATGTCAACCTTATAAATTTCAAATAATTCTAAAAACATGTTATTAAAACATGTTTTTCTTTTCGTTGAAAAAGTAGAATTTGTGGACGTATCTAAACTAAAAGCTTGACTTATTCCAGTAATTAAAACCTCAACACCAGTAACCTTTAGCCACGGGTTTAACGTCGCGGCATAAAGAAAAGAAAAAGGGATTTTCTAAAATATTTTAACAATTTTGCTTTCATTGTAACAATCATATTCGACCAATGGTCGTCTCTCTCCTCGTACTCTTTAATTTTGTTTGCTAAAATATATATTTGATTTAAAACTAGAGGGCTTGTTGGATAATAAACACCGGATAAGTAAGTTGTTGCGTTTTTAAAATCATCCAAAAGATCGTATAATCCCTCAAGCACGACCCAATCCCACTCTACAATAGTATTCCGTGGGTAATGAACATTATAATATGCATGTATATAAATTCTTTGTGCACGCAAATTTTCGATCATTTGATATGTCGAATTCCATCGAACGACCAAATCAAGAGCCGGTCCCAAAGCTTTAAATCCACATTCCATGCAATATTTTCTAAAACCCATTTGCATTGATTTACCTTTATTAAAAATTCTCCGTAACATAAGTCTAAATTTGTTTAGTGTGTCACTGCATTGTCCTAAACCGTCTTGAACGACTAAATTAATAATGTGGGCAACACAACGTGTATGAAATATTTCACCATCCAACATAGGGGTTAAAGCACATTTTAATTTATCCACACATGCAGTATTATTACTAGCGTTATCAAATGAAATGCTAACGATTTTATTTGAAATATTATAAAAAACAAGTGCTTTTTTTTACGTTCACCCGAATGTGGCGAACCAAACGTTTCAAACGCTATTACACGTTTGACCATTTGCCACGACTCCATCCAATGTGCCGTTATACATATATAAGAATGTGGCAATCCGTGTGGTGCGCTCCACACATCACAAGTTAAAGAAATGTTGTTAGGCATTTGTTTAAACATGTTTTTCATTTCATTTTTAGCATTTTTCCACATTTTTAATGCATCACGTCTAAGAGTTTGACGGCTTACCGGAGTGTAGCGAGGTTGTAGACATTTTTGGATCATTTTCGTCATATGCGGATTGTGGAAATGTCTGAACGGCAACCCCATTTGAATAACACATTTTGTTGTTAATTCCCGGGCCAACATGTTATCGTACGACCATATTTGACCTTGGTTGTCAAGTATGGGTTGACTTGAATCACCTCCGGACTTGATTGCCTTGCATGCGGTATCGGTGTGCCTCTTTAAGGTCGAGTTTCCCGAGAGCGCAAGGAGAGCTCCACACCTTTTGCATTGTGCCTTTTTTCTCCCGTCGGTAAGAACGACCATATTGAAATCATTCCAAACTTTGGATTTTCATCCGTGTTCGGCTAGAACTTCTCTAATTTGATCGTTTGATGAACTACCGGCCATTTTGAGTGAAGGATGGAAAAATTGAAAGAACGAGAAGTTGTATGAAATGAACACGAGAAAGCGAGAAATTGAGAATTGTAAGCGAGAATTGCGTTTTTTGCGTTTTTGTAACTTGATATCAAACCTCTAACATCCACTACCTATTTATAGTGTTTATAATGCAACAAAATCCCAAAAAACGGCTGAAAATCGTTTCCAACGGCTAGAATAACGGCTATTTAAAAAAACGGATATATCGATCGGGTCGGGCTAAGACCGGGCTTTGGACCGGGCCGGGCCTAGAAATTTCATGAAATCAGGGCCTGTTAGGGCCCGGGGGGCTTAGACCGGGCTTTGGGCGGGCTGGGCTTCGGGCTCACGGCGGGCTTTTTTGGGCCCGGGCCCATTTGGCCATCTCTAGTCCAAGGGGGCAGAGCCCCTGACGGTTCGATGGAAGCTGCGCTCGCGGGGTTCAGGGTAGCTCCCTAAAACCTCTATGGATTTTAAGAAGTGGTTTACATGGGAATTTAAAGTTATGGAACGTTTTGAAAGTATTTTAAAGGATCAGGATCCTTCTTGACATTGTTCCTTAACTTAGCTAAAATTAGACTAATTATTAGATCATAGCCTCCGATCCTTAATTGTAATAACCGGGTACATTATTGGTTTATTTAAGTTTATTATTTTTAGTTTAAGGTAAGTTTGGGATTAGTTTCATGGAGTTATAAGTTAAGGGGTAGACTTTAATTTTTATTTAGAAGTTTGGGGGTATGTTTTGCCAATTAAGGAAAGTATGGGGTTTGATTGGTTGAGGTGATGAAAGATGAAATCTTCCACCGCCTCTTTTTGGATAAAAAGAGAGGTGTCTCATTTAGTAGAGATATTTTGGGTCTTAGTATGTGTGTGTGTGGGTTGGTTACGGCAAAGAGAGAAAGGGAGATTTGAGAGAGAAATCCAAGAAGAAGAAGAAGAAAGTTGATGATTCTCAACTGGGTTTTAGGATTCAAATCAAGAGAACATAAGGTATCAATCCTACATAAACTCCTTCTTTTATGTTTATGTTTATTAGTTTTCAAAGAGGGTTTATAAATGGGGTTTGATGAAATATGGATGTTTTTGGAAAACTGAGTTTATGGATAGTTGTTATTTATGGTCTTAAGTATATCTGCAAAGTTACATAAACATTCATGGTCGAAATCTATAATTTTCTGGGTTAAGTATGAACTTAGTGGACTGAGACATTCATGAATATCGAAACAGTGGGTTGCGACAGTTATGGTAGTTGCGACATTCATGAGTATCGCAACCTTGGGTTGCGACATGCTCAATGATATCGCAATGGTTAGTTGCGACATGTGGTGTATATCGCAACAGTTGGTTGCGATATGCTACTGTGTCGCAACAGTTGATTGCGATATGAGGGGTTGTCGCAGTCGTTGGTTGCGACAAGGATTATCATTTTAGTGGGTTGCGATAACAGTCGAGGATTTTGGATATTTAAGAATTATTGGAGAGTCTTATGTGTTTGATTAGTAAAGGAATATATGTATTTTAAATGTTCCAGATTCGGTAACCTTTGAATGAAAGATTGGATTTCTCGGGAAAAGCTTAGAAGGAAATTTGATAACCAATCAAGGTGAGTTTTACTTTAAAACGTTTTCAAACTGGGATACATATATATATGATATAGATATATATGAGATAAATATGTGGTAGGAATGTGATGACGTGCTTATAAATGACAATATGATATATTGAGATATATATTGTATTTATATGTATATTGCACTACACGAGTATACGTTAGCCGAACTAATAGTCGGTGGAGTTTTGGTTGTAGTTGTCGTACGGTGGTGTTGGCTGTATGTAAGTGCAGTGGGGTAAATTGATTAGTTGGCTTGCAACCAACTAGTTTGGCCATGTGAAGGATGTGAAGGATGAGTGGTACACGATGCACGAGTCTTGTTTGGTATTTAATTATATGTGATATATGTGTGTTTCTACAAAAGGATTACTAAACTGACAAGGATTATCTCACTAGACCGTTTGGTCTAACCCTCATTTTGTTTTCAAAAATATGTATTCTAGGTCGAGGAAATTATAGCGGCAAAGGAAAGGATAAGATGTAGGATGCTTTTTGATGATTAGGAAGATTTATGTATTTTGTAGTTTCGAGACTAAAGGGACCGTACGTGACTTATTATGTATCTTTTGTTATAAATGTAATGATGTTATGCAAGATATGTTATTTGATGTATATTTGGGAAACCGGGTCGTTACAGATGGTATCCGAGCCCTAGTTTAAGGGATTTAGGTATACGGATCTATACCTAGACTTAAACTGCATGTGAAGTAGGATGTCCCTATTATTTTAGAACCTTGGGAATGTTAAGTATAAAAAGGTAGAAGGAACATCATGTAAGGTAATTTCGAATTACACCTGGCCAGTGTAATTGTGAACTTACAAGTACATGTTTGGACTGGAATACCTTATTATATGGGGTATGTGCTTACGTGTATATTAACCTTGTTGAAATTAACAGAATGGCAAGCCGGATTCGACGTATGGATAGAGATGAAGACAGGTATATTTCTATAAACTCTATACGTGCTAAAGTGCTATTTTACTTCGGTGCAAACCGATGAACTGTGTTTTCTTCTTTTGTTGCTTATCCGCATTAGAAAAATAGTTGATAATTGTGTTAGAGATATAGATGGGTGTGGGGTATCTATTCTGTTAGTTCTTATGGTTTTGGCTGAGTTCGAGGTAATAGTGAAAACTAAGTACTCATACCTTTTCGCTTAACCGAATTCCGGGACAGAATTCTTTTATGGGGGAGATAATGTAATAACCGGGTACATTATTGGTTTATTTAATTTCATTATTTTTAGTTTAAGGTAAGTTTGGGATTAGTTTCATGGAGTTATAAGTTAAGGGGTAGACTTTAATTTTTATTTAGAAGTTTGGGGGTATGTTTTGCCAATTAAGGAAAGTATGGGGTTTGATTGGTTGAGGTGATGAAAGATGAAATCTTCCACCGCCTCTTTTTGGATAAAAAGAGAGGTGTCTCATTTAGTAGAGATATTTTGGGTCTTAGTATGTGTGTGTGTGTGGGTTGGTTACGGCAAAGAGAGAAAGAGAGATTTGAGAGAGAAATCCAAGAAGAAGAAGAAGAAAGTTAATGATTCTCAACTGGGTTTTAGGATTCAAATCAAGAGAACATAAGGTATCAATCCTACATAAACTCCTTCTTTTATGTTTATGTTTATTAGTTTTCAAAGAGGGTTTATAAATGGGGTTTGATGAAATATGGATGTTTTTGGAAAACTGAGTTTATGGATAGTTGTTATTTATGGTCTTAAGTATATCTGCAAAGTTACATAAACATTCATGGTCGAAATCTATAATTTTATGGGTTAAGTATGAACTTAGTGGACTGAGACATTCATGAATATCGAAACAGTGGGTTGCGACAGTTATGGTAGTTGCGACATTCATGAGTATCGCAACCTTGGGTTGCGACATGCTCAATGATATCGCAATGGTTAGTTGCGACATGTGGTGTATATCGCAACAGTTGGTTGCGATATGCTACTGTGTCGCAACAGTTGATTGCGATATGAGGGGTTGTCGCAGTCGTTGGTTGCGACAAGGATTATCATTTTAGTGGGTTGCGATAACAGTCGAGGATTTTGGATATTTAAGAATTATTGGAGAGTCTTATGTGTTTGATTAGTAAAGGAATATATGTATTTTAATTGTTCCAGATACGGTAACCTTTGAATGAAAGATTGGATTTCTCGGGAAAAGCTTAGAAGGAAATTTGATAACCAATCAAGGTGAGTTTTACTTTAAAACGTTTTCAAACTGGGATACATATATATGATATAGATATATATGAGATGAATATGTGGTAGGAATGTGATGACGTGCTTATAAATGACAATATGATATATTGAGATATATATTGTATTTATATGTATATTGCACTACATGAGTATACGTTAGCCGAACTAATAGTCGGTGGAGTTTTGGCTGTAGTTGTCGTACGGTGGTGTTGGCTGTATGTAAGTGCAGTGGGGTAAATTGATTAGTTGGCTTGCAACCAACTAATTTGGCCATGTGAAGGATGTGAAGGATGAGTGGTACACGATGCACGAGTCTTGTTTGGTATTTAATTATATGTGATATATGTGTGTTTCTACAAAAGGATTACTAAACTGACAGGGATTATCTCACTAGACCGTTTGGTCTAACCCTCATTTTGTTTTCAAAAATATGTATTCTAGGTCGAGGAAATTATAGCGGCAAAGGAAAGGATAAGATGTAGGATGCTTTTTGATGATTAGGAAGATTTATGTATTTTGTAGTTTCGAGACTAAAGGGACCGTACGTGACTTATTATGTATCTTTTGTTATAAATGTAATGATGTTATGCAAGATATGTTATTTGATGTATATTTGGGAAACCGGGTCGTTACAGATGGTATCAGAGCCCTAGTTTAAGGGATTTAGGTATACGGATCTATACCTAGACTTAAACTGCATGTGAAGTAGGATGTCCCTATTATTTTAGAACCTTGGGAATGTTAAGTATAAAAAGGTAGAAGGAACATCATGTAAGGTAATTTCGAATTACACCTGGTCAGTGTAATTGTGAACTTACAAGTACATGTTTGGACTGGAATACCTTATTATATGGGGTATGTGCTTACGTGTATATTAACCTTGTTGAAATTAACAGAATGGCAAGGCGGATTCGACGTATGGATAGAGATGAAGACAGGGATATTTCTATAAACTCTATACGCGCTAAAGTGCTATTTGACTTCGGTGCAAACCGATGAACTGTGTTTTCTTCTTTTGTTGCTTATCCGCATTAGAAAAATAGTTGATAATTGTGTTAGAGATATAGATGGGTGTGGGGTATCTATTCAGTTAGTTCTTATGGTTTTGATTGAGTTCGAGGTAATAGTGAAAACTAAGTACTCATACCTTTTCGCTTAACCGAATTCCGGGACAGAATTCTTTTAAGGGGGAGATAATGTAATAACCGGGTACATTATTGGTTTATTTAATTTTATTATTTTTAGTTTAAGGTAAGTTTGGAATTAGTTTCATGGAGTTATAAGTTAAGGGGTAGACTTTAATTTTTATTTAGAAGTTTGGGGGTATGTTTTGCCAATTAAGGAAAGTATGGGGTTTGATTGGTTGAGGTGATGAAAGATGAAATCTTCCACCGCCTCTCTTTGGATAAAAAGAGAGGTGTCTCATTTAGTAGAGATATTTTGGGTCTTAGTATGTGTGTGTGTGGGTTGGTTACGGCAAAGAGAGAAAGAGAGATTTGAGAGAGAAATCCAAGAAGAAGAAGAAGAAAGTTGATGATTCTCAACTGGGTTTTAGGATTCAAATTAAGAGAACATAAGGTATCAATCCTACATAAACTCCTTCTTTTATGTTTATGTTTATTAGTTTTCAAAGAGGGTTTATAAATGGGGTTTGATGAAATATGGATGTTTTTGGAAAACTGAGTTTATGGATAGTTGTTATTTATGGTCTTAAGTATATCTGCAAAGTTACATAAACATTCATGGTCGAAATCTATAATTTTCTGGGTTAAGTATGAACTTAGTGGACTGAGACATTCATGAATATCGAAACAATGGGTTGCGACAGTTATGGTAGTTGCGACATTCATGAGTATCGCAACCTTGGGTTGCGACATGCTCAATGATATCGCAATGGTTAGTTGCGACATGTGGTGTATATCGCAACAGTTGGTTGCGATATGTTACTGTGTCGCAACAGTTGATTGCGATATGAGGGGTTGTCGCAGTCGTTGGTTGCGACAAGGATTATCATTTTAGTGGGTTGCGATAACAGTCGAGGATTTTGGATATTTAAGAATTATTGGAGAGTCTTACGTGTTTGATTAGTAAAGGAATATATGTATTTTAATTGTTCCAGATTCGGTAACCTTTGAATGAAAGATTGGATTTCTCGGGAAAAGCTTAGAAGGAAATTTGATAACCAATCAAGGTGAGTTTTACTTTAAAACGTTTTGAAACTGGGATACATATATATATATGATATAGATATATATGAGATGAATATGTGGTAGGAATGTGATGACGTGCTTATAAATGACAATATGATATATTGAGATATATATTGTATTTATATGTATATTGCACTACACGAGTATACGTTAGCCGAACTAATAGTCGGTGGAGTTTTGGCTGTAGTTGTCGTACGGTGGTGTTGGCTGTATGTAAGTGCAGTGGGGTAAATTGATTAGTTGGCTTGCAACCAACTAATTTGGCCATGTGAAGGATGTGAAGGATGAGTGGTACACGATGCACGAGTTTTGTTTGGTATTTAATTATATGTGATATATGTGTGTTTCTACAAAAGGATTACTAAACTGACAGGGATTATCTCACTAGACCGTTTGGTCTAACCCTCATTTTGTTTTCAAAAATATGTATTCTAGGTCGAGGAAATTATAGCGGCAAAGGAAAGGATAAGATGTAGGATGCTTTTTGATGATTAGGAAGATTTATGTATTTTGTAGTTTCGAGACTAAAGGACCGTACGCGACTTATTATGTATCTTTTGTTATAAATGTAATGATGTTATGCATGATATGTTATTTGATGTATATTTGGGAAACCGGGTCGTTACATTAATGATCAGATTCTCTACTCTATTTATTTTGAAGAGATTCATCTTGAGTCTCTGAACTTGTATATGTTTCTAAGATGGACTATCATAGCTCGACTTTCTGTCCAGAGCTTCTTATCGTGGTTTCTCTTTTGGACTAGTTACTTATGACTCTGAGTCAGTTGTAACTTCTCTATAATCTTATTCGTTACAGGTTATAACTGTTATGCAATTATGATTTACCCGCTTGTAACCGTTGAAATCTCATATAAATATGTGAACGAGAATTTGGGTATATATAAGGACTCAACAACCTTTAAAATTACAGTATTTATTTAGATTATCTCAATACTAAATTTATGATATCCAATGTAATAACTGAGGTCCTAAATGAAAAGAATAAGAGTTTTGTGAGAAATGTTGTAAATTTATAACTTCAGGGGCTGTTTTAAAAATTATGGAAAGAGGGCATAAAACCATCAATTTTGGCACAAAACTCTATGTTTGATAAGAGAGTTGCAGCGGCGTGCAATTTGGAGAAGAGAAGAAAACTTGATTTCACTATTTCAATTTTGGGAGAGAAAAGCTAATCAGAAGGGAGTTCTTCATAAAAAAGGTAATCTCTAAGCTCTATTCTTTGTGTTGTTGAGTAACAGAGTTTGTTGGGGAGGAGTTTTGAAGTAACTCCTATTAATCGACACTTGGAGTGTAATACCCCGGGTAAGTTCGTTAGTTAAACCCTCTTTCCGTTAAAATTAGTTAACTTTATAATAATGTGTTTAGGGTAAATTTAGGTTAATTTATAAGTTTAGGGTGTGTTGGTCATTATTGATTAGCTCAAGGACTAAATGGGTAAAATTGAGTTAGATATTATCCATTACAGCATACAGATATTTCACAAAGCAGAAAACTCAGTTAATGTGTGTATGTGTGTTTTGAGAAGAAGCAAAAGGAGAAAAAGAAGGGTTAGAGATTCATTTGGGGTACTTGGAAGTGAATTAAGGTGTGTTTCCTTTACATTTTATGTTTGTAATTGTATGTAGAAGGTTTCTATCGGAGTAGAATCACTGATTTCATGCCTGAGGTTAATTCAGTCGATTTCTGGGTGAAATTTGGGTAAACCGACAGTGGTTTCCGGATAGATTGAATGTGTCCAGGTAGTTTCGTTGGTAGTGTCCGGTAGTTTTGTTGGTGGTGTCCGGATGATGTGTTAAAGGTGTCCGGACGAGTTAATTATCCGGGTAAGTACCCCTTTTCTTTAAGTTTTCGGGTGATATAAGATACCGGATGGTATCCGGGTTACTTTGGTTTCCGGGTGTCGTCCGGATTGTTTATGCCGCCCGGAAAGGTTATGCTGTATGGAAAGATCTGCTGTCCGGATTGTTTTGTGTTGTCCGGATACTTTATCTGTTTGGTCATTTTTGAGAGTTTAGATGCTTTTGAGTATCCAGTAACCTGTATTTTTGTTAGACCTTAGATAGGGAATGAATGAGGACTGAATATTCTGTGGACTAGACTTAAGTTCGGGCTTGGGGATAACGTTGGAGGAGTTGAGTTATCTAGAGTTCTTAGCTCTAGTAAGTCTTATGTGTTCTATTTGGTAAAGAGGTACTTGTATCTATTTGTTTCAGATTTTGTGGATTTGGGGTGAAAGCTGGACTGTTTTTGAGAAAGGATTGCAAGCGTTTTGATAAGCAAAACATGTGAGTTTTACTTAAAAATGTTTTCAAACTGGAATACATATATGTGTGTATTGGATATGTGATTGATGATGTGTTTATATGCTTATGTTGGAAATATAATATGTTGAGATGTATATTATATTTACATGAGTATTATACGAGAGTATATTGGCCGGGCTTAGGACCGGTGGTGTTGCCTGTAATACTCGTACGGCGGTGTTGGCTGTAATTGTCGTACAGCGGAGTTAATTTATTAGTTGGCTTGCAACTAACTAATATGGTCATGGGAATGAGGAAGGAAAGTACACGAAGTGTGAGTTCTAATTGATATCTGTGATTGTGTTATGTGTATGGGATTTATGTAAATGGTTTCAAACTAACCGGGATTTTCTCACTTAGACCGCTAGGTCTAACCCTTATTTTGTTTTAAAAATATGTATTCCAGGTCGTGGATCGGGTAAGAGCAAATGAGAAGAGTACTATGTGTTTAGCTTTTGGAAGAAGGATGTTATGAAGACTAAGACGTGTTTTGCTGTTCTAATTTCATAACTAGATATCATGTATGTAATTAGCGAAAAGTTTGCAATGAAATATCATATTTTGGTTGTAAAGACTAGGGGACCTTATTTGATATATGATGTATCCTTGTTATGTAACGACGTTATGAAATATATGTTATTTGTTGTATGTTTGGGATCCGGGGTTGTTACAGATGGTATCAGAGCCCTAGTTTAAGGGATTTAGGTATTCGTATCTGTACCTAGACTTAAACTGCATGTGAAGTAGGATGTCCCTATTATTTTAGAACCTTGGGATGATTAAGTATAAAAGGTAGAAGGAACATCATGTAAGGTAATTTCATATTACACCTGGCCAGTGTAATCGTGAACTTACAAGTACATGTTTGGACTGGAATACCTTGTTATATGGGGTATGTGCTTATGTGTATATTAACCTTGTCTGAATCAACAGAATGGCAAGTGGTACTAGACAAACGAATCGGGAAGGAGGAGGAAATCCGAATAGAACAAATCCAACAGCCGGAGGAAGGGGAAGAGTGGGAGAAAGAGGTAGGGGCAGAACAGGCGGCAGAGTTCAGCCGCGAGGTGCTGAATTTGTAACAAGGGATGATTTGGCAGCCGAACTGGGAAGATTACAAGCGAATATCCAAGCCATGTTTAATCGAACTCGTGATACTGAAACAGAAAGACCAGATCCTACTCATGAAGACGAAATGCCTATTACTCCTACTGTTGTACCAGTAATGAAAAAGTGTGATTATAAAATATTTCTCAGTTGTAAGCCTCCGACCTACTCAGGAGACCGGGATCCAGTGAAAGCTATGAGATGGCTGAAGGAAATAGAAGATATCTTCAAGACTAGTAAGTGCGCGGAAGAGGATAGGGTACTTTATGGAACCGCAATGTTGAAAGGCGATGCTTTATACTGATGGGAAGCTCATATTTCTTCGGGAGGTTCTGACATATATTCTACCTTCTCTTGGGAAGAATTCGTTATAGCTTTCAGGAAACAGTTCTGTCCTCATGCAGCAGTCAAACAATTGGAGGAAGAGTTTATGAACTTGCAGCAAGGAAATTTATCTGTTCGGGACTACACTGCTCGTTTTCTGGAAAAATCTCGTTTTGCGGAGTATTATGTTGCCACGGAGGCCATGAAGATTGAAAGGTTTATCTTTGGGTTGAATGCAGAAGTCAGAAGTTTTGTAATTGCTAAAGGACCATAAACCTTCTCCGCCGCAGTAGACGTCGCGGAAACCGTGGAGCAGGATAAAGGAAGAAATACTAGCGATAAAGGTGCGGGAAAAAGGAAGTGGGAAGGACCACAGTATGATCCAAAAAAGTCCAGGTTTCAGAGGTTTTATAACCGTATACCTTTCCGTACAGCGGAGAGACCTTGTCCGAAGTGTAACCATATCCACCAAGGAAATTGTCAAGTAGATTCTCGGATTTGTTATAGGTGTGGGAAGACCGGACATGTTGCTAAAGACTGTCGAGTAACGCGGTTTTGTTTCTTGTGTAATTCTCCGGATCACATACAGTCTGATTGTCCGAGGGGAAGAATACAGCAAGGGAGTACGTCAGGGAAACCAGCGATTGTCAGACCAATAGTACCAAGAATAGAACCACCAAGAACAAGAGGTCGTTCATTTCAGATGACAGCAAAAGAAGTGGAGGAAACTCCGGACGTGGTTACAGGTACATTTTTAATAAACTCTACACGTGCTAAGGTGTTATTTGACTCCGGTGCAAACCGATCGTTCGTATCTCCTTCATTTGCTGCTTATATGCATTTAAAGCCTAGTGTTAGATCATGCTTTAATGGTAGAGACTGCAAATGATAATCAAGTGTCGGTTAAAGAAGTATTTGATAGCTGTGTGATAAATATAGAAGGGTGTGGAGTACCGATACAATTATTTCCTATAGATTTGATCGAGTTCGATGTGGTAGTGGGGATGGATTGGTTAGCTGAGAATCAAGCTAACATAGTTTGTGATAAGAAGTTAATAAATGTCGTCTTACCTGAGAAGGGGCCGGTAGTGATTTATGGTGATCGTAGAAATCATCAGTCTTGCCTAATATCTATGTTAAAAGCACGTAAGTGTGTCAGTAAAGGTTGCCCGAGTTACTTAGCTTATATGATAGATACTAAGCTAGAGAAGAGTAAGTTGGAAGATATTCCAATTGTTAGTGAATTTCCAGAAGTTTTTCCCGAAGACTTGAATAGTCTTCCGCCCGTTAGACAAGTAGAGTTTGGTATAGATCTGATTCCTGGAGCCGCTCCTGTAGCCCGTGCACCGTATCGTCTGGCACCTTCAGAAATGAAAGAAATGATGACACAACTACAAGACCTATCCGATAAAGGCTTCATCAGACCGAGTTCTTCGCCGTGGGGTGCACCAGTCTTGTTTGTGAAAAAGAAGGATGGTTCGATGAGAATGTGTATTGACTACCGGGAACTGAATAAGCGTACGATCAAGAACAAGTATCCACTTCCCATAATTGATGACCTCTTTGACCAATTAGTTGGAGCTTGCTATTTCTCCAAGATTGATCTAAGATCCGGTTATCACCAGCTGAAGGTTAAAGAAGAAGATGTTCTGAAAACTGCTTTCCGCACAAGGTATGGTCATTATGAATTCTTGGTGATGCCGCTTGGACTGACGAATGCTCCAGCTGCCTTTATGGATTTAATGAATCAGGTATGTAAGCCGTATCTCGATAAATTTGTTATTGTATTTATCGATGATATACTTATCTATTCCCGATCCAAAGAAGAGCACGCACAACATCTTCGTTTGATTCTGGAATTGCTGAAGAAAGAAAAGTTATATGCTAAATTTTCTAAGTGTGAATTCTGGCTATGAGAGGTTCAGTTTTTGGGGCATGTGGTTTCCGAGAAAGGCATTCAAGTTGATCCAACGAAAATAGAAGCAATTGAAAAGTGGGAACCGCCGAGAACGCCAACCGAAGTACGCAGTTTTCTGGGTTTAGCCGGCTACTATCGGAAGTTTATAAAAGACTTCTCTCGTATCGCGACGCCTTTGACTAAGCTGACTCGGAAGAATCTAAAGTTTGAATGGAAAGCAGAACAGGATGAAGCATTCCGGATATTGAAAGAGAAACTGTGCAGCGCGCCGATTTTGGCATTACATGAAGGTTCCGAGGACTTTGTTGTTTACAGTGATGCTTCCAAACTAGGATTGGGATGTGTACTTATGCAGCGTGGTAAAGTGATTGCTTATGCTTCTCGTCAACTAAAAGATCATGAAAGACAGTATCTGACACACGACATGGAACTTGCAGCAGTTGTTTTCGCGTTGAAGATATGGAGACATTATGTTTTCGGCTCTAAATGTCAAATTTATACCGATCATAAGAGTCTCCAACATCTCTTTGATCAATGAGAATTGAATATGAGGCAAAGAAGATGGCTAGAACTGGTGAACGATTACGACTGCGAAATTCTTTATCATCCGGGAAAGGCGAATGTGGTAGCTGATGCATTGAGTCGTCAAGAAAGAAGTGGAACAATAAAAGTCATTGCACTACGAGCTGAACTTCTACCTAACATCTTTGACGAATTACAGAAGTGTCAAGTAGAAGCCTATCAAGAAGAACATTTGAAATCAGAACGGTTAGTGGGGATATCAACATTGCTTGTAAAAGATGATCGTGGGTTATTGTGTCTGGGGAACAGAATTTGGGTGCCTCGTTTGGGTGGTTTACGTGACCGGGTACTTCAATAAGCTCATCAGTCTCGATTCTCTATACATCCAGGTACGAATAAGATGTATAAAGATCTAAAACAATTTTATTGGTGGCCGGGAATCAAAAGAAGCATTGCTCAGCATGTGGAAAATTGTACTACTTGTAAGAAGGTAAAGATTGAACACCAAAAGCCTTTTGGTCAATTACAACGTCTGGAAATACCTATGTGGAAATGGGATCAGATTACTACGGATTTCATCACGAAGCTACCAAGGACTCCGAAGGGGTTTGATGCCATTTGGGTGATCGTTGATAGATTGACGAAGTCTGCTCACTTCCTGCCGATAAAAGAAACTTACTCGTTAGAACGAATAGCCAAGTTGTACATTGACGAAATAGTAACTCGACATGGAGTTCCAATCTCGATTATTTCTGATCGTGATAGTCGTTTTACTTCAAGGTTCTGGAGGAGTTTTCAAAAAGAAATGGGAACGCAGATAAAGTTAAGTACAACATATCATCCTCAAACCGACGGTCAGAGTGAGCGAACAATTCAGACTTTAGAAGATATGCTACGGGCCTGCATTGTTGATTTTGGGGGATCGTGGGATAAGCATTTACCGTTAATCGAATTTGCCTACAACAACAGTTATAATTCCAGCATACAAGCGGCACCGTTTGAAGTACTGTATGGTAGAAAATGTCGAACGCCTCTGTGTTGGAACGAAGTGGGAGAGAAACAGCTAGCGGGGCCGTTCAGTTAACAGCGGATAAGATTACTCAGATTCGGGAACGTTTGAAAGTGGCTCAAGACAGGCAGAAAAGTTACGCGGACCGACGCCGGAAACCGTTAGAGTTTCAAGTTGGAGATTTTGTAATGTTAAAAGTCTCACCTTGGAAAGGAGTCATTCGGTTTGGAAAGCAAGGTAAACTGAGCCCAAGGTACATTGGGCCGTTTGCAATTACATAAAGGATTGGTGAAGTAGCCTACAGGTTGGATCTTCCGCCAGAGTTAAGCAGGATTCACAACGCATTTCATGTATCGAATTTCCGAAAGTGTTTAGTTACGCCAGATCAGGCCGTTTCTCTACCAGATATACAAGTTGATGAAAAGCTGAATTATGTGGAAGAACCTGAAGCAATAGTTGACTACAAAGTTAAAGTGTTGCGGAACAAAGTAATCAGACAAGTGAAAGTTCAATGGAGACATCATAGGGGTCAGGATGCTACTTGGGAATCAGAATCCGAAATGAGAACTAAGTACCCGTATCTTTTTGCCTAACCGAATTCCGGGACGGAATTCTTTTAAGGGGGAGATGATGTAATACCCTGGGTAAGTTCGTTAGTTAAACCCTCTTTCCGTTAAAACTAGTTAACTTTATAATAATGTGTTTAGGGTAAATTTGGGTTAATTCATAAGTTTAGGGTGTGTTGGTCATTATTGATTAGCTCAAGGACTAAATGGGTAAAATTGAGTTAGATATTATCCATTACAGCATACAGATATTTCACAAAGCAGAAAACTCAGTTAATGTGTGTATGTGTGTTTTGAGAAGAAGCAAAAGGAGAAAAAGAAGGGTTAGAGATTCATTTGGGGTACTTGGAAGTGAATTAAGGTATGTTTCCTTTACATTTTATGTTTGTAATTGTATGTAGAAGGTTTCTATCGGAGTAGAATCACTGATTTCATGCCTGAGGTTAATTCAATCGATTTCTGGGTGAAATTTGGGTAAACCGACAGTGGTTTCCGGATAGATTGAATGTGTCCGGGTAGTTTCGTTGGTAGTATCCGGTAGTTTTGTTGGTGGTGTCCGGATGATGTGTTAAAGGTGTCCAGACGAGTTCATTATCCGGGTAAGTACCCCTTTTCTTTAAGTTTCCGGGTGATATAAGATACCAGATGGTATCCGGGTTACTTTGGTTTCCGGGTGTCGTCCGGATTGTTTATGCCACCCGGAAAGGTTATGCTGTACGGAAAGATCTGCTGTCCGGATTGTTTTGTGTTGTCCGGATACTTTAGCTGTTTGGTCATATTTGAGAGTTTAGATGCTTTTGAGTATCCAGTAACCTGTATTTTTGTTAGACCTTAGATAGGGAATGAATGAGGACTGAATATTCTGTGGACTAGACTTAAGTTCGGGCTTGGGGATAACGTTGGAGGAGTTGAGTTATCTAGAGTTCTTAGCTCTAGTAAGTCTTATGTGTTCTATTTGGTAAAGAGGTACTTGTATCTATTTGTTTCAGATTTTGTGGATTTGGGGTGAAAGCTGGACTGTTTTTGAGAAAGGATTGCAAGCGTTTTGATAAGCAAAACAGGTGAGTTTTACTTAAAAATGTTTTCAAACTGTAATACATATATGTGTGTATTGGATATGTGATTGATGATGTGTTTATATGCTTATGTTGGAAATATAATATGTTGAGATGTATATTATATTTACATGAGTATTATACGAGAGTATATTGGCCGGGCTTAGGACCGGTGGTGTTGCCTGTAATACTCGTACGGCGGTGTTGGCTGTAATTGTCGTACAACGGAGTTAATTTATTAGTTGGCTTGCAACCAACTAATATGGCCATGGGAATGAGGAAGGAAAGTACACGAAGTGTGAGTTCTAATTGATATCTGTGATTGTGTTATGTGTATGGGATTTATGTAAATGGTTTCAAACTAACCGGGATTTTCTCACTTAGACCGCTAGGTCTAACCCTCATTTTGTTTTAAAAATATGTATTCTAGGTCGTGGATCGGGTAAGAGCAAATGAGAAGAGTACTATGTGTTTAGCTTTTGGAAGAAGGATGTTATGAAGACTAAGACGTGTTTTGCTGTTCTAATTTCATAACTAGATATCATTGTAATTAGCGAAAAGTTTGTAATGAAATATCAGATTTTGGTTGTAAAGACTAGGAGACCTTATTTGATATATGATGTATCCTTGTTATGTAACGACGTTATGAAATATATGTTATTTGTTGTATCTTTGGGATCCGGGGTTGTTACATGGAGAGGTTGGTTCCAAATTTAATGGTTCTGAGTGGTGAGAAAAGAGGGCTTCGACTGCTTAAATCTTGTAATGTTTGTATCTTGTCTGTTAATCAAATTTGGGAAGAGTTTGTCAATGTTTTAATTAAGCAATCAAGGTCTAGTTCGACAAAAACCCTCTTATTCGGAAATCGCCTCTGGTGAAGTCCGATATGATCTGTTTTTTCGGTACAAGTCCCCGATAGGAGTATCCAGAAGTGGGAGTCCGAAAGTGTGAGTCTGGAAGTGTGAGTCCGGAAGTGTGAGATCCAGAAGTGTGTGATCTGGAAGTGTGTAGTTCGGAAAAACGTGATCTGAAACTCTGGTTTCGGATTGGGGAGTTCAAATTAAGCAGGGATCATTTAGGGGAATTGTTCAGGAATAATCTTGAGTGTCAAACTTATGACTTATCACTCTTGTTTTCTTTAAAATCATAGGTGTCCCACCTAGAGATCTGAAGCCTAAGTGAGAAGTTTTGAGCAAGGACGACAGATGAGTCTTTCTAACTAAAAATGTGTTGATCTATATGCTATTTTAATCGCGTGAGATGATATAGAACTGCATGTTTTATCTTTTATATGAAACTGCATGTTTTGCTATATATGAGAAAGTTGAGATAATATGTATGAATACATTATGAAGTGGATCTGTTATGGCTAAGTCGGGGGGGGGGGGGGGGGGTGTCCTACCAGTGCTCATACCGGGGGGTGTGTCCCGTTTATGCCATGGAGGGTGTGTTCCAGTTAAGGCAGTGTGAGACTGACACGTTGTCACAGGTGTGTGACTTCAGTGTGCCATTTACACGTGTAGTTCTTGCGTGTGAAAGTGTGAATTTTTAAAGTTGAGAAGTTTTATAAATGCTTATAAACTGTTTAAATGTTTTATGTGGCGCGGATGTTCGTTTCTAGAGGGAACTCACTAGACCTCATGGTCTAACCCTCGATTTTCAAAAACTAAACCATTTTCAGGTAAGCGTTTAGTAGAAGGCTCTAGTAAGGGCAAGGAGAAGGCGTGTGCATGAAGCTTTGGTCTAGAAGAATTTTTTTTTTATTTGTATGTCAAGCTTAGTATTCTAGAAATCTTAGCTGTGTAATAGGTTGTTTTCGCAAACCCTGTTATGTTTTCGTATGTTTTGATAATATTTTAGAACCGTTTCGACGAATTATTTATTCTTTGTTGATTAAGCTTTATTTTTGAGTTGGTTTGTTACATCCAAGACAATAAAGGTCAAATTATAATATTCGGAAAGCAACCATACGCGACAAGTGATTATCCAATCCACTTTTTATCTCCCATTCCCAATTTCTAGCATAACCGAACCGAAAACCTAATAACATGAATTGTTTACCCCAAACTTAACCTTTTTTAATTTAAAATAATTTATAATCATAAAATATATAAATTACTAAATATAATTTGTTTATTTGGTTTAACCGAACTCGAAAAAATATAACCAAAAACCAAACTCAAAAAACTGATAAGGACATATAACCGAACCAAAAACCAAATATAACCCGAATCGTTCAAACATGACTTCATTCGGTTCTAGTTTTTTCTACCATTTTTAGTCTTACAGCATGACATGCCTTTTTAAAACCCTTGATGTTGTGTTTAGTTTTTTACGAAGAAATCTCACAAATATTTTCAAATATCATTTAAATCATATAATATTGGGCAAAAAGGTTGATACCAGCAATCCTGACCGGCCCTATACCTGACCCTGTCTATTCGGGCATCCATATGAGGAGGCAAAAGTTGATACCAACAACCCTGACCGGCCCTATACCTGACCCTGTCTATTCGGGCATCCATATGAGGAGGCAAAAGTTGATACCAACAACCCTGACCGACCCCATCTTTATGTATTATGGATACATGTTCTATGAAAACCAAACAGATAAAAGATCAACTACATGCTCTAGCTACCAAAAAAAATATTCAGAAAAATTACACAATATCTAATGCTTGTTTTAAAGTATATAATATTTATATATGACAAATATAACAAATAAACTCACACACCCTCCTCATTTTTGATGAGGTTTGAACCACTGGTTTTCTAAGAAGTCAAAGGTTCCGATACCGCTAGGCCAAGGACCCTTTTTTAAGTATATATAATATTTATATATGGCAAATGCAACAAATAAACACAGACACCCTTCTCATCTTTGGCGATGTTTGAACCTTGACCACGTAGGAGGCCTAAGACTCCGATACCACTAGGCCAAAGACCCTTTGGTTAGTTATTTTGGTTGGTCATGAATGTATAAGAAGATAATTATAGGTCTCTCTCCATGTATACATATATGTTTGTGTATAAAAGGATATATCCACTTTCAAGATTCTTGCCTTTATTCTACGTTCATGAATCTCTATCTTTCAATTTCGTTGGGCCATCTTTATCTCTTTCACACTCTACTTTTTACATGAGTCGAGTATGTGTACATTTTACCTTCCTCAAATCTCAGGAGAGATATACTGAGTTCTTTTGGTTTTGTTTAAATCTATTCCTCAAACACCAATTAATAACATAACCCAAAATTATATTTTTGTTTTTTTTACATAAATCATATACAGTAAACCAAAAATATTGAAATAAAGTCGTATAAGTAGTTGACGTTTACTACAAGACAAAAAAAGAAAGTTTGTCAAAAGTGGACGGCATTCTTTTTTCTTATCTTTTTTTTTTCTTAGTTGTTTCCATCCTTCCCTTAAAGATTGATTTCTTCATATAAATACCCCATCTCAAATCAACACAATATCCATCAATATTCAACTATGAACACTTCTATATTGCTTCTACTTCTTGTTTTGCTACCTCTCTTAGCCTCATGTGTTGATACCAAGGTTGGTACACACAATCAAAAGTGAATATGTGTGTTTTTTTTTTTACCTTTTATTCTCTTGTGTTAATTGACAATAAAGATGGGCCAAAAATACGCACACACTACGGTTTCATTTGCATTCAATAGTTTATTTCCTTCCCTACACAAAATGCACGTTCATTTATAGTCTAGACAGCTTGTTCCGTTTAAAGATGTTACGTATTCACTTCAAAGTTGAAGAATGTTTATACACTAATATAGAATATCTTACTTCCTTTTGAGTAGAAATTAAATTTATGTAAAATTTACTCTTAATCACACAAATACACATACATTCCTTGTCACATCACTTGTCAATTTTTCTATATTTTCTCTATGGTACATAATCCTTGTTTGATCGATTTGCGTATTATTGGCAGGTGTATGTAGTATACTTACGACACAATGACGATGAAGCAGAGAAAACATTACATGAGATTGAAGAACACCATCTTTCTTACTTGTTTTCTGTCAAACAATTTGAAGAGGAAGCCAAATCTAGCCTTCTTTATAGCTATAAGCATAGCATCAACGGCTTTGCCGCCTTGCTTACCATCGACGAGGCCTCTCAACTCTCTGGTAAACCACCACCACTCTCTTTCTCTTTCTCTTTCTCTTTCTCTTTCTCTTACTCTCAACAGATGATGTCATTATTAGTTAGTGACAGTTAGATATCAGCACAAACTACATAAAAACAGACACATAACAGATAGAATTTAAACATCTGTTTTAAAAAACAGACCATCATTCACCTTTTTCATGAGCAAAAAATAATTTGGGTTCTGCAAAATGAATCTTTTTAGGATCGAACCAATTAAGCTTTTAAAAATGTTTAAAGAAAAAGTATGATTTTGACTTTTGCATAATTTTTTTTGTAAAGGTTTCTATTTCCAATTTTTATCATGTGAATAATTTGATATGTCAGTACTGATAGTCTATGCTCACCAATAGGAAATGGCTGAAAATAGATAATTTGTTTTTAAATATATATTGGGTTTTTTATTTAATAAAGTTTATATTAATAAAATTGAAAAACCTTGTTTTTCATTGGGATGACATTTGACCAATCAATTGAAAAACCTTGTATAACTATATACTATATTCAATACTGTAATACATATATTTAAATATATAATTTAATAAAAATATTTAACTATAATTATAGCATCTAAAAGTTCTATATTAACTATTTAGAAAAATCTTAAAAGACCTGAATTAAATTAATAAATTTTACAACCTTTTTTAATGACACGCCATGACCCGACATCCAGTTTCTACAAAATGTGATTTTTGATTTTCTTTATCTTTTTAATATCTTACATTTTAGTATATGACCTAGTTTAAATCTCTGTCCCACCCTTGATGGGACAGAGATTCCTGCTTTGGCATGTAACTGGGTGGGGACGTGGTTGATTTATATACCCAAAGCAAGCTCGAGGCAAGATCAAGGATATAACTAACACTGTAATCCGACCCCGTATATATATACACTTTGGTATTTAACGGGTTCTCCATATCGGATGGGGATTCCTTCCACTTAAACCTTTCTCTCTCTTATGACTAACTAGCATATATATATATATATATATATGTGTTGAACATGAATAGATATGAAGGAGGTGGTGATGGTGATTCCAAGCCATGAAAGGGAGTACTCATTGCATACCACAAGATCATGGGAATTTGTAGGCTTAGATGAAGAATTACAACCAAAACAATTGGATAAAGAGGACTTGTTACTTAAATCTCAATATGGGAAAGATGTCATTGTTGGAGTCATGGATAGTGGTATGTTCTATTCTCTTCTCTTCCTATATATTCTTTTTGTTTTTCAAAACTATTTTAATAAAACTAGTAATCTTAACCACAAGGGTTGTGGCTTACTGGTTAAGGCCCTGGGGATGTGGTTGAATATCTTATCTATCCAGGGTTCGAATCCAGACGTACACAACAGTTGTGGTCACTGAGTTTTAATCAAGTCTGATGTCTCACAGTCATAATTTGCCAAGAGATTAGTCTAGGCATAGCCTATGACACCCTTTAAAAAAAAACTATTAATCTTATCACGATCAAAATACTAGTACTGTTATATTCATATCGTCAAACATCAACCCCCAATCTTTTAAAAAGAAGAAAATTCTAGAACGATGGGAATGCAGCTCCATCGACATCAAAAGAAGTGGACCCTGCATTCAGATCGATGTGACTTCATTTGGAGGGCAATAGAGTTATACTCGTGACATGAAAAAAAAAATTGTACACAAAATAAAATAAATACATACAAAAACCATATATAATGCTTTTAGACATTATTTAAAGGACTATTAAATTAACTTCTGTAAATTTTTTTAACAATAATATATATATATATATATATATATATATATATATATATATATATATATATATATATATATATATAAAAGTTAGAGGTGTGTTTATACCTTCATATCATATGTTTAACATGTGAGGATTTGGTGTATTGGTGAAGGAGTGTGGCCAGAGTCAGAGAGCTTCAATGATAGAGGAATGGGACCCATTCCAATTTCTTGGAAGGGTATATGCCAAACTGGGCCTACTTTCAAAAAATCACACTGCAACAGGTCAGACAACATTTTTCCTTTCATTTATTATTATTTATTTTTTATATTTTACATTATTTATTAAACAAAGAAAACACACCATATGTTGTCTATAAGTCTTAAACCTCTAATCATTTGATTTAAAATCCCCATAGATACCAATATCATTTCCCATTTCTTATAAAAACAAAACTTTTCAACCAGGTTTTTATAAGAACCTCTACTGTATCTATACGTTTTTTGCTGAATCATGTATTCTTATAATAGATAACTTTTAGAATATGGGTCATGCTAAATGAACCAGTCGTACGTGTTAATCGAATAGAACATCTCCTTGCCAATTTCATACTTGCACACATCAATATCAAGGGTTGGGTTTCGGTGAGAATTTTCAAATTTGGTGAGAAGTGTAAGAAGTGGTTATCAACCGTTGGATGAGCAATGGACGAACATTAGGATGAGATGCACCGGATCAATTCCCTTTTAAGCCGCAATTCATGGGAGGGTATTTGATTAAAAGTGATCAACGGTTTAAAAGTACTCATCACACTTCTCATCAAAAATGACACTTCTCACATGATCTCATGTCTCAATATCAAACCCTCCATATGTTGGTAATTCATGAGTTTCCGGGTCAACTTACGCGCACCGACTAATCTTTGGACGATCACGAATGACCTGGAGTCATCGCAGGTGAACCTCCATGGCCACAAGGGCTTTAACAACACCTGGAATCAAAGCCATTTCTATATTTCCAGTGCTATGATTTGACCTAACGAGGGTTCAATTAGCAGCATTTTTCGGTTATCATTACCAATTTTATTTAAAAGATAATTTTTTTAATAGAAATGGACCATTCATGCAATAGTTGTAGTTGAATTAATTTGTGGTGTGATTGGAAATACAAGATTGTCCATTTCATAGAATACAAATGTATGAGCTAATAAGTAAACCCATTGGTGGTTACCTTCTTTTGGCTGCTTCTGAGTGCCATCTTGTGAACTTTGGTACCCTGGGCCACAATGTTTGGCCCCTCTCAGAAGTCATACATGACTCCATATGTCATCCCTGTTTATTATTTCAAATTGTCAAAACATAAATATAATATAAAAATATTTAACCATTATCCTAAACAGTGTAATACCCCTTGATACACGCTAGAACAAAATTGAATTTATAAGACGTCAAATATGTTTAAGGATCTATTTGGTAGGGGGGCATGGAAAAGGGGAAAAAATGAAATTTTTAGGGTAAAAACTTGGATTTTTTTGCTTTATACCTTAGTCTCTCCCTAGTAATTTTTCGTCCGGGATCCCATCAACCAAAAAAAGTGTCTAGAAATTAACCAAAAAACAAAAATTAACTGTCGAAATCGACTAAAAAAAACCAAAAAGTCCCTCGATATCGACAAAAAAACTTAAAAATCCCTTAAAATCAACCAAAAAAACTTTAAAAAACCCTCAAAACGTTAAATTTAGAGCATCTCCAACAGCATTGCTAAAATAGTGGGGTTTTGTTTGGTATTCTTCTCCAACAGCATTGCTATTTTGTTTGCTAAAATAGAGATTTATAAAAAAAATCTCTAAATATGGAGAACTCTCTGTAATTCTCTAAATATGAGAGAGAAATAATATTTTATTCTAGGGATGAGCATCGAGGACCGTTTTCCCGAACCGAACCGGTACCATGTATTCGGTCCGGTTTTCGGTTCCATATAATCTTCAAATTCGGTATTCGGTATTTCGGTATTCGGTACCGGGATTTTCCCGAAAATACCGGAACCGAACCGGAATTTTAAAAGTCATTGTTTTTTCTTTTAAAATTTAAGTCTGCATATCATATCTTAAATAAACTAAACTTGTCTTTGCTAATCAAGATATATCATTTTCTAAACTAACTAAACATTCTCTGTAAACCCAAAAAATTGACCCCCATACATAACCATCAAAAAATCGGCACCCTTACTAGAATATTTTAATAATATTGAATATTTTAATACTAGAATTGCTAAAATGGTGCTGGAGTTGGATGCAATTTTTTTAGAGATTTTAAATTTTTTACTCTATTTTTAAAATAAAAAAAACTTTAGCATAGCTGTTGGAGATACTCTTAGACTAAAAATACATCGGACAACTTTACAGCCATTTAAGCTACCTTAAAGGTGCCCCCACCAGGAAAAAATCTTAGATCCGCCACTGAATAGTTTAAATGTCCTAATATTAATAGATTGTTTTTATTCGACATAATATGTACTTCTTATGTAAAAGTGTTACAATATACTGATATGACGTTTTTGAACATCCTAACAAGTTTTTAGGAGACTTAAAATAAAGTTTTATATTAATATTTTTATGACACTATTTGAAAAAGTATCTTGTAAAAACAAATGTCCTATAAAAATATTTGTTGATATGAAACTTCTTAATGGTGTTACACATATAAAAAAAAAGTAATAGGACATTTTATTTAAGAAGTGACCTAAAAACTTGTTAGTTAGTCCAAAATCGTCCTATCAACTTATTGTAACACCTTTACATAGGACCCACAATTATTAGTTATAAAAACTTAAATGAGGTAATCCCCAAAATGACCAAGTTTTTTACATATTTGTACAAATGGCAAGTCCGTTCCCCATTGACGAGACGACATGTGTCACTCTGTCATTGGTAAGAACATCACGATTTGGCGATCACATGGATTTTTTCGGCACTTCATTTTCTGACTTTCTTTTTGTATTTCAGTCATTTAGGGGAATACATGAAACTTAAATCCTATAGAACGCCCTACGAGACACTTGAACATATTTGACGTACTAAAAAACCATTTTGTTGTATTGATGGTAGCAAAATAAGAAAATTTAATGTACTCCAAACAAGATCATCAAGTGTCTTGTAAAGCCTAGGTTTTTGGCCCAAAAGAATTGGATCATAGTGATGGATTAGACTTCAACGATGCTCAGACCGAGAACATCCATACAATATATTGTCATAAGCTCCTAAATTCAAATGAACAAAAGCAATCATTAAGGATCTAAGAGGCCGTTTATCCAACGCTTACCTGGTAAGCACCAACCGGTAATAATTAACACTTTACTTAACTTACTGGGTAAGATTTTAGTTCATTAACTTACTGGTATGCAACATTTTTACCCGGTAAGTGCTTACTAGGTAAGAGTCGTCACATTCACTTACCCGGTAAGACTCTCGGTCTTTGTCATCGCTCTTACAAGGTAAGATTCTCAATCTTTGTCATGTTCATCCGACAAGGTAAAGTGAGCCGGTAAGCACTTACCCGGTAAGCGTTTAGTAAACGGACCCGTTAAGCCATACAAAAGCCATTGCGATGAACGTAAGTGAACGGTCAAAAACGAAAACATTACTATGAGACTATGAGTCACTCGAAATTTTACCAAAAACGAATACTTACTCGATGAAAAATAAATGTAATAATAAATACATGCAACCTTCCTCTTTTGGCCAAGATTAACCCGATTTTACATTTTTGCAAATCATTATTCGTTACAAGATATTGGGAACATTGGTTTTGATCCACAAGTTACGCTTACCTCTCTTCTCTTCATTAAGTCCTGTATGATTAAGTTGTATGTATGTCCACAAGAGACCGATGGGTTTGAGTGAGGCAAAGAGAGAGGATTGAATTATTTACGAGGCATTTCTGGTATTTAAATTGTTTGAGATGACTTAACGGCAACAAGTAAAGGGTTCCGGCTTATTCCACACAGCCATTTTGGCTTAATGACTTAACGATTAAGTCATAACGAAACACTCTTTTGTACGAGTTTTACTTACAATGACAATGTGTTATGGCAGAAAACTAATAGGAGCTCGATATTACCTCAAAGGTTACGAAGCACACTATGGCCATCTAAATACCACCAACGATAGCCGGTCCCCACGTGACATGGACGGGCACGGGACCCACACAGCCTCAACCGTTGGAGGCCGTGGTGTACCCAACGTGTCAGCCCTCGGTGGATTCTCCAGTGGGACCGCCTTTGGTGGTGCCCCACTGGCCCGCCTGGCGATCTATAAAGTCTGCTGGCCAGTACCAGGAAAAGGTAAAGAAGAAGGGAACACATGTCTGTTTGAAGACATGTTAGCCGCTTTCGATGATGCCATTCGTGATGGTGTTCATATTTTGAGCATTTCTATTGGGTCATCACGGCCCATTAATTATACGCACGATGGGCTTGCCCTTGGAGCCCTTCAAGCAACCAAAAATAATATTTTGGTGGTTTGTAGCGGAGGTAACGAAGGACCTGCTCCATCGACGGTGGTTAACACCGCACCGTGGATTCTCACGGTTGCTGCAAGTTCCATTGATCGCACTTTTGTTGCCCCGGTTCAGCTCGGAAATGGCAAAAAAATCAAGGTCAATATCTAAACTACATTTTTTGGTGTGTTACTCGTAATCACATCGAAGTATCCCTTCGCCCCCAAAATAAATGTCCATAATAAAAAAAAGACAATTTTAGAAATGTGTAATTGTTACACTTCTTAACTAACCTAATTACATTTTTATCTTTAATTATAGAGGAAATACTGAATTTCTCTATCTTATAATTAAGGGTAGAAATTGGAAAGTGGACGCTTACTTTTGAAAGTGGACACTTGTTTTGGAACGAACTAAAATAGAAATATGGACACTTATTTTGTGACAAACTAATAATAAAAATTTGTAAATTTTACACTTTTTAACTAACTAACTAAATGACATTTTACCCTTAATTATAGGAGTAATAAATTTATTCATCTCATAATTAAAGATAGAAATGTGGACACTTATTTTGTGACAAACTAAAATATAAGACTAAATTTGTAATTTTTACACTTTTTAACTAACTAAATAACATTTTACCCTTAATTATAAGAGTAATGAATTTATCCATCTCATAATTAAGGGTATAAATGAAAAGTAGACGCTTACTTTTGAAGTTGGACATTTATTTTGGAGCAAACTTGTGGATATTTTCTACTCCACAAAATTAAAATAGAAACACGGACACTTATTTTGGATTTTGGGATGAAGGGAATACAAATTTAAATCACCTAAACCAAAAGGTCAACTTTCCAAACCGAAAAAAGTCAAACCTTTGTTTCTAACAGGGGCAATCAGCAAGTCCATACAAGCTACCAAAGAGGAAAATGTATCAACTTGTTTATGCAGCAGAGGTTGTGAATGCAGATGTACCTAAAACATACATAGCAGGGTAACTAATTTAAATTAAGGGGCCGTTTACCTAATCACTTACCCGTGTAAGTGTTTACCGGTAAAATTCAACACTATCACTTACTTTCCGGGTAGATTTTAGTCCACCAAAATGGCATCGTATGCAACAATTTAGCCGGTAAGAGCCGTCGCACTCACTTACCGGGTAAGACTCTCGGTCCATGTTTTCGACTCTCGGTCCTTGCTTCCGCTCTTACCGGGTAAGATTCTTAGTCCTTGCCATATTCATCCGGTAAGCTAATGTGACTTGGTAAACACTTACCCGGGTAAGCGTTTTGTAAACGGCCCCAAGTTTCGAGTGAAAAAAAAACAATCACAATATGCTGAATCCTGAAATCATGCAGACAATGTCTACCTGGTTCTTTATCATCTAAAAAAGCCAAGGGCAAGATCGTGTTTTGCTTACGAGGTAACGGGACAAGAGTTGGAAAAGGGATGGAGGTAAAGAGGGCTGGCGGTATCGGCTATATCTTAGGAAACAGCCCAGCCAATGGAGCGGAGTTAACCGTAGATGCTCATGTTCTTCCGGCAACTGCGGTTACGTCGGAGGACGCAATAGAGATTTTGAAATATATAAATTCCACAACAAAATCAACAGCATATATCTATCCAGGAAGAACTGTATTACAAGCTAAGCCAGCTCCATCAATGGCTGCCTTCTCAAGTAGGGGTCCAAGTGTCATTTCTCCTGAGATTCTCAAGGTAATTGATGAAAGCCACAGAAACAAACACCCATTTTCTTTTCTTTCCTTTGTTTTGTTTGGAGCTAAGCTAGCACAGTGCAAATGTGATATGATTGATAATTTTTGAACAGCCCGATATCGCTGCACCAGGGTTGAACATATTGGCAGCCTGGACAGAAGGTAATTCTCCAACAAAGATAGAAAGTGATCATCGAAGGGTAAAATACAACATACTTTCAGGAACTTCAATGGCTTGCCCTCACGTAGCCGCTGCAGCTGCACTTCTCAAAGCGATTCACCCTGATTGGAGCAGTGCCGCCATAAAATCCGCACTTATAACCTCCGGTACATGCAACTTCTGCAGCATGAATCAACCAATGTGAATAACACAACCATCGTTTAATTTTTTGTTTTGTTTGATTCACAGCTGGACTACTTAACAATGACGGAAAGCAAATAACCGATGCATCAGGCAATCCGGCGGATACATTTCAGTTTGGATCAGGTCATTTCAGACCAGAAAAGGCAGCTGATCCTGGACTAATCTACGATGCTTCCTACAATGATTACTTATTGTTCCTTTGCAGTCATGGTGATTTAAGAACCAGCACACCTTCCCTATGCCCCAAAACGACACCATCGACTCAAAATCTCAACTACCCATCTTTCGGTTTCCCGAAACTAAATGGCAGGGTGACCGTGAGGAGAACTGTGACGAATGTTGGGGGCAAAGCAAGTGTTTATTTTGCCACTGTGGAACCGCCCACCGGGGTCTCTGTCAAGGTGTCTCCACGTATTATGCACTTTAAGCGTGTAGGGGAGAAGAAGAGTTTTGAGCTAACGGTGGAAGCGAAAGAAGATACGCAGATTGGGAATGTGAAGAAAAGTGCGTATTCGTTCGGGTGGCTCACGTGGAGTGATGGCATTCATATTGTTCGCAGTCCTATCGCAGTATCTTAAAAAATATAGAAAGTTCTTGGAAACACACATGAACACAAAGAGAAATAATTTACAAATTACTTTATGCTTATTCCATTAATATTTCACCTCAATTATTAACAAATTCCCAACAGAAGATGTTAGATGTGGATACATATAACAGTACAAAAATAACTAGTATAAGAAATCAAACAAAAGCATAGATCTGTAACTAGAAAGGAGTTAGGGTTTGTAAATGGACTAATCGATGTCTTTTAAGTTCAAAATTCAAAATTCAAAATTTCAAACCAGAATTGCAAAACAAGACAACTTCTGATTGAAATAATCAAGAGAAATATAGTAACTAGAATTTCGAACTTTCAATTTCCATGGTGAAAATTAACAAAAAGGTTCGGGTAAATTACATATCACGATTCTCGATGATACGACATAGTTTTACATAATAATAACTTTTTACTTTTACCTACTAGATGTTACAATAATTTGTTACTTTTTCTAGAGGTGTGGGTTACCATGTGCCACGTGTCCTTTTGTGTAACACCCTAAAATCATGGTCAATTTAAACCTTAAAATTTAACAAGGTATATCAGAATATCCTCTAAACTTTTATATATAAGCAGAGAATTAACTATGAGGGTTCATATATATACATTTCGAATTCTCTAAATAACCTATTAATCTAGTCATGTCAACTATAATTAAATTAAATGGGTTATCTAAGCAATTCATCCAAAGCTTCCTCGCATCTGCTAATTTCTTCGCTTATCATCAAAAGTTGAATAACAAAAGCACTCGTCCCACATCCCATTACTTCCCTGAGCTCGTACGTGGTAAGAAAATTTAATTTGAACGATTAGGCTTACGCCTAGTGAGAACATCCAATTTCAAATTAAAACATTAACAACTTTGAAAACTCAGATATCCAAAGCATATAAACAAACATGGTTTGCCACCATTCTTACCGTACTCGTACTAGTCTCATAATGACGGGAACATACCCAATCCCATGAGTATGACTAACATTCAAAAAGTCATATCATCATATTCGAGAGCATACTACGAATAATTGCAGATTCTAGATCATCGATCGTATCCAAGAAATTACAAGTTACTTTATGCCTATTTCTTGGAGTGGAAGTAGAGATTACATTTTACTTTATGCCTATCTCCTACCTTCCCATAGAAATCAGGAATTACAATTTACTTTATGCCTATTACTCGATTTCTACACTACGAAATGAGAATTACAATTTACTTTATGCATATTCTCCATTTCCACGTAAACGGGAATTACAAATTACTTTATGCTTATTCCACGTTTCACGTCACACTATGAACTAGGAATTACAATTTACTTTATGCATATTCCTCATTTCACAACACCTTTATGAAATGAGAATTACAATTTACTTTATGCCTATTCCACATTTCAGGTCAACGGTAATTACAAATTACTTTATGCCTATTCCATGTTACAACACTATTAGTGCCTATGGATCCATTACACTTACTAACGTATATGTATAATAACATATCACGCTACATCTCGTAACATATTCTTAATTCTAAGAATATTAAATAATCTATCGTATCTTTAATCCCAACTGTTTCCCATCCGAAAACTATAATCGGAAAAGTATTCTGAATTCGAAGTTTGGAACTATCCGCAACCAGGACTCAAATTGAGACAGTAGCTTAAATCGAATACGGATTCTAAAATAAAACCCATATCGAACCCAAGCCCAATTTCCGGAATTAATCTTTACCGGTTCCAAGCCCATTTCTGGATTTAACCCATACTGAATCCAACCTATTTCCGGAATTGATCCATACCGGAACCAACCCATTTCCGGAATTGATCCATACCGAATCCACCCATTTCCGGAATTAATCCATATCGGATCCAGCCCATTTTCGGAACTCATAAGCCCAATTCCGGAACTCGTTCAATACCGGGTCCAAAGCCCAATTTCCGGAACTCGTTCGATACCGGATCTAGCCCATTCCGGAACTTCTCATTTCCGGATCCAAGGCCCAATTCCGGAATTCCCAATCCCGGATCCTAAGGCCCGATTCCGGAATTTACCATTTCCGGAACCATTCAATACCGGGACTTCGATACAGTACATTCGATTCACGTCAAATTAACTCAAAAGCTCATCTAAATTCAGATTGTTGCTCGACTTTAATTCAATACAAATATACCAAATCATTCAGACAGTTTATATACAAAATCTGATTCAGTTTCAACTGATAATATTTTAGATGAAGAGATGAACTCACCTGTATGAAGCTTTGACCCATAAATCACAATCCTTCTTTTCTCAAATTCACAACCTATTGAAAGGTGATTCAACTTGATGTTACCAACTGATTAAGAATTTAAACAAGGTGATTCAAACTTTTACCACAAGAAACCACAGTTCCAATTCTTCTTTCTTTTTCTATTTTCTTCTTTCTCTCTGATCTTACTCTGGACCGACTTCAACAAGATGATTTGAGATAATATCTCAATTCAGCTTAACCCAACTCTTAAGTATTCTCAACTTTCAAGAAATGACCAAACAGACCCTCAAGTTCTAATTTCACAATCTTTTTTAAACTTTAGTCAAAATCCAATTTCAACCCTGAAGTTTACATTTACAATTAGTCCACAACTTAGACTAAATTACAAATCGCTCCCATTCATATTAAAATATAATATAATGGAAATTCGAGGTGTTACAAATCTCCCCAACTTGAAAATGATTTCGTCCCCGAAATCAAAGCTAGGTAAATAGATGAGGACATCTGATCTTCATATCTTCTTCTGATTCTAACGTCACGTTAGCACCTCGGTGATGTTTCCATTCTACTTTCAACATAACCACATCCTTATGTCGTAGCTTCTTAATCGATCTTTCTAAAATTGCTTTCGGTTCCTCCACACAACGACTCTTTTCATCCACTCTTACTTCAGTAAGTGGAATTACATCATTCTCTTCGGCTAAACATTTCCGAAGATAACAGACATGAAAGGTATTGTGAATCCCTTCCAATTCAGGTGGAAGATCCAACTGATAAGCTTGAAGTCCAACTTTCTTAGTTATAGTGAAAGGTCCTAGAAAACGAGGACTCAATTTTCCACGTTTACCAAGCCTTATCACACCTTTCCACAGGGATACCTTAAGCATTACACGCTCCCCAACTTGGAATTCTTTCGGCCTTCTTTTCGGATCGGCATAACTCTTTTGTCGATCTTGAGCCGCTTTCATATGCTTCCGAATCTTTTTCACTTTATCAGCCGTTTGTTGAACAAGTTCAGGACCAGCAAATTGCTTTTCTCCAACTTCTAACCAACATATTGGAGTTCTACATTTCCGTCCATACAAAGCTTCGAAAGGTGCTCTTCCAATACTGGAATGATAACTATTGTTATACACAAATTCTACCAAAGGTAAATGTGTATCCCAGTTACCTCCAAAGTCTAACACACACGACCTGAGCATATCTTCCAAAGTTTGAATGGTTCTTTCACTTTGCCCGTCCGTTTGTGGATGGTAAGCAATGCTCAAATTTACTCTTGTGCCCAATTCTTCTTGTAGTGACTGCCAAAACCTCGAAGTAAACCGGCTATCCCGATCATAAACTATAGATACTGGGATACCATGTCTTGAGACCACTTCGTCAATGTATAACTTGGAGAGTTTATCAATCGGTGATGCTTCTTTCATTGCTAAGAAGTGAGCACTCTTGGTCAACCGATCCATGATTACCTGATAACGCCACTTTTTGGCGTTATTTTCGGTTCTCAAACCAATGAGATTGGCTTGTGTTCAAGTAAAAAAGGCGAGTATTTTATGGTTTATCGAGTGGAATGTGCAGGTAATCTAAAAGGCGGCAATCATCGAGAAAAGAAGCTAAAAAGAGTCCAAAATGAGTCCCAAACGAAGCCAACGGAAGCCCGAGATCCAAGTCCAAAACCGCGGCACACACTTTTCCCATGCCGCGGCACACAGTTTTCCAAACCGCGGCACACAGTTTCCAAACCGCGGCCCATGCCGCGGCACACACTGTTCCACGCCACCGCGCGGTTTGCAAACCGCGGCACAAACCGCGGCACGGGCTGTTTTGCGATTTTCAGCCTTTTATTCCAACTTTTAGGTCATTATTCGCGCAACTTTTCGAGGACGGCCAGAGCAGTTTCCGGGGCGATTTTGGGAGATTTTTCGGAGTCCTCGAGGTCACGATACAGAGCCGATCACGAGTACATTCAAGACGGAACGTAGAGACGAACACGAGAGGGAGTTTTCATCACTTGTTATCACGTTTTTCACCTTTCGCATTTGATCATGTTTATCTTCGTTTTTGAATACTTTTCTCCTATGTTTGAATCCACCACCGACATGAACTAACCGGTTCGTGTTGGGGGTTGGAATGAATTCGGTTTTTAAGCATGTAATCAGATGATTTGAACTTTTATTGGTTTCTCCTTGATTAATGAAGCATGTGATTTTGTGTTTAATGCCTTTGAAAGTCTAGCTAGCTTTTAATTGATTTATTAATTTCAGTTGAGTTCGAGAGAATTAACTGTTAAATAGAACTAGGAATTGCATGCCTAAGACGATAAATCAGTGATAGAGATATACTGAATAAGTCTTAGTCCCAATTAAACCGTTAGGTTGATATCGAGAGATAAAATCTAGCCAATTTAACATAAATCGAGTACTTAATGTGTTTTGGAATCCATAGGTGAGATCGAGAGATTAAACTTATCCTTTTCAAAGTAAAACCCGTTGTGGCTTGAAAGAGAGCAACAGTGACTTTAAAAGATTTGGGAATCATTTAGGGGATTAACTGGTAACTGTTTGAGTTGATTGGGTGCATGTGTAAAACCTGAGGATTTCCAACCCTCAACTTTTCTCTCTATCAAAGTCTTTAAAGCTGTTCTGTTTGCCTTGTGTTTGCTTGATTTTAATTTATGCATTTCATTAGTTTATAAAACCACTCTCCAAATTTGACAGTCCAATTAATAGTTCTTGTAGTAATTGTGATATTTAGTTCCTAGTTCCTTTGGTTCGATACTCGTACTTCCGTACGTTATTACTTGATTCGACACCGTACACTTGCGGTTAGATTCGCGGGGTGTCAAAACCCCGTGTCAAGTTTTTGGCGCCGCTGCCGGGGAACTAGTTGTAGCTAATAGCACTACCGTCTATAAGCATTATTAGATTGGACATTTTTTTTATTTCGTGTTTTATTCCATCACTTTCAGTTTTCGGATTATTGACTTTACTGTCTTCTTTTCAGGTACTACTTGGTTTATGCCAAGGACGACCCGAGGAAAGGAGATCGAACAATTTGATCCGGAGATCGAAAGAACCGCTCGTCGGCTGCGTAAGGAAGCAAAAGCCAAAAGAAATCTGAAATTCGAGATGTCCGACGACGAGAGACCACCTCGCCGCAACGATCCACCACCACATCCGGAAAGAGTTCCGATGCGGTCATTTGCCGATCCTAATGTGGCAGCCGCACGGATAGGCATTCAACCACCTACCACTGCGGCTAACTATTTCGAGATAAATCTGAGCACCATCGTAATGGTGCAGCAAAATCAATATGGAGGAGCACCGACCGAAGATCCTCACGCTCACCTCCGGGCTTTCGAGCGCATTTGTAGCACCTTCAAGATCAACGGGATGGAGGAGAACGCAATCAAACTGAGGCTGTTCAGTTTTTCATTAAAAGGTCGAGCTGAAATATGGATAGAAGGCTTACCGTCAGATCAGATCACTACTTGGGCACAGTTGAAAGCAGCCTTCCTCCAAAAGTTTTTTCCACCGAGCAGAACCGCCCAACTAATGGCGGAGATCACCCATTTTTCTCAATGGGATCAAGAAATGCTATATGAGGCGTGGGAACGTTACAAGGACATGATCAAGAAGTGTCCTCATCATGGGCTACAAGGCTGGGTCATCATCTAGACCTTCTTTAGTGGGCTCCACCCACAATTCAAAAATGATATCACTGCTGCCGCGGGTGGAGCACTAATGGACAAGTCGTATGAGGAAGCGTGCGAGCTGATTGAGAACTTGGCCGAACACAGTTTCTCCACTCCGAGATCAGCAGTAAGACGAGTTGCAAATGTCCAAGAGAGTAACGAGCTGAATGAACTGAAAGCTCAACTGGCCGTCATCACGAATCGGCTGAATGGAGGAAACCCTCAAGAACCTGATCAGGTTCAATTTGTGTCAAACCGGAACCAACCGAGAAACGATCCTTTCTCGAATACTTATAACGAGGGGTGGAAAAGGCATCCCAATCTTTCATGGAATCAGCCCGGTCAACCACAGTCAGGTAATTTTTCTAACTCCTCTAACTCTGCTCAAACTAATAATGTGTACCGTCCTCCAGGTTTCCAGCAAAGAAACGAAGGACCATCCGGGGAGAAGAAGCCGGGCCTAGAAGAGATGATGATGAAGTTCATGACGAAGATGGACAGCACAGTCGAGGGATTAGCGAGCACAATCAACACAGTCAAAACCGCCACTGATCAAAATACGGCTGCAATAAAGATCCTCGAAAGGCAAGTGGGGCAGATCTCCGAGGCCCTAAAAAACCGACCTTCCGGTACTTTTCCGAGTCAACCCGAACGACAAAACCGGGAACATTGCAATGCCATCTACCTTAGAAGTGGTAAGGAGTTGACCAGAGATCCGGTAAGCAAGTCTTCACCAAAGGAAGCCGAAGAAGAGTTTGAGATGGTAGATGTGGAAGAGTTGGAGGCCGATAGAGAGAGTTCGAATGAAGAAAACGAGAAGAATGAAGAAGAGGTCGTGGTTGAAGAGAGCAAGAAGCCGAAAGAGAAAGAAATCAAACCACCGGCCAAGCTGGAAAGACCAAAAGTGCCTTACCCGAGCAGATTGAAAGCGCAAAAGGATGATGTCAATTTTTCAAAATTTCTTGATGTTTTCAAAAAGCTAACTATCAACATCCCTTTTGCAGATGCGCTTACACAAATGCCCTCTTATGCTAAGTTCATGAAGGAGATTATATCGAAGAAGAGGACACTTGATCACCAGGCCACCGTTGCACTCACTGAAGAGTGCAGCGCGATTTTTCAGAATAAGCTTCCCTTGAAGCTTAAAGATCCAGGGAGTTTTTCTATCCCTATTCAGATTGGGGAGTTTACTTTTAATAAGATTTTATGTGATTTAGGGGCTAGTATTAATCTGATGCCTCTTTCTATTTTCAGGAAACTTGGCCTGGGTGAGGTAAGCCCGACATACATGACTCTGAAGCTCACGGATAGATCAATCCGATACCCGTATGGAGTGGTCGAGGACGTGCTCATCAAAGTAGGTAAGTTCTATTTTCCCGTCGACTTCGTAGTCATAGATATAGACGAAGACGAGGAGGTCCCGTTAATTCTGGGGAGATCCTTCCTGGCTACGAGTCGAGCTTTGATTGACATGGAAGAAGGCGAGATAACCTTCCGAGTCGGCGGCCAAAGCGAAATCTTCAAGATGTTCGAGAAGGTAAGAGTTGGAAGAGATGAAGGATCTGAAGCTGGTCATGGAGGGCCAAAAGTAAAAGAGTCCGCGAAGAACCGTATGTGTGGGCGATCCAATTCCGCGGATACTAAACCGAGCTGAAACCACATAGTCGTGCCACGACTTTAAATACAGCGCTGGGTGGGAGGCAACCCACCAAGGTTTGTTTTCCTTGTTATTTGCGTGCTTAGTTTTATTTTTATTTTTGAGTGTGTTTAAATAATGAAAAAGCCATAAAAATCGAAAAATCGAAAAAGTCAAAAATAGCTGAAACAGGGACATACGCGACTTGTCACGCGGTTTGCATACCGCGCAGCAAGTCGCGGGGCCCTCTGTTGGTTTTCTGAAACAGAGGGTTACGCGGTTTGCCACGCGACTTGTAAGTCGCGGGAGTCCCATTTGCCTCGTTTTTCGTTTTTCGTGCAGTTTTTATTCCTTTCTTGCTTTGTGTGTTTCTGTTTTCTTGTTTTTCTTTCGTCGTTTGTTTGTTTCTTTTGTATGTGCGTGCTCTCCCCTCCTTCTCCAAATGCTCAATCTTTCAAGAATCTCCTCTGGCCGGGCAAAACAGGTATGTTCTAATCATTTCTCTGCTAAAAGAGTGGTGTTTGATGTGTTGTTCTATTTTAATTGCACGAGATGCAACAAACCTAAGTTTCACTTAGGTTTGGGGTGCCTCATTTTTGAACCATCTACACACTCACATTAGACCCTTTGCAAACCTCGGTTTTTCCGAGGTTTGGGGTTGGCTTTTATTTGGCAAACCTAGGCCACGGCCTAGGTTTGGGGTGCCTATTTTTGGAAACTTTGGGTCGTCTTTTTATGTTATGCTATATGATGCCTTGCATGCTCTTCTTAATAACTGCACAATGACTGCGTCGCATCACCTGTGATTTTACTTGCACATTGGGGACAATGTGTGGGTAAGGTTTGGGGTTGCCCAATCGGGCCCAAGTTATGCACATAGAATTCCTACACTTCTGAGTGTCTAGATCAAAGTAGCTAAATTTTTTGTTTTGAATGATTGAGACCGACCATTGTGGGAAGAATCTTGTGATAGTGACGTGACCGTTAGGGAAGGACCGGGAAAGGATATGACTAGGGACATTAGTGGAGACCACCCGATAGTGAGCTTTGAGCCTTAAAAGACGTTTTTCATTGCGAGGGATTCATACATGAAATTCTTATACACTTTTTCGAATTCCTTGTCGTGAATGTAGAATGATCTCGCTACATTTTTGTATTGAGTAGCAAAGACGAACATCGGGATATTAAGTAAGGGTATAGTAGACCAAATCGTGTGGACCTTAAGACATGATTCCAGGCATTATGTGTTTGTTTTAACCTGTTTTAGCTATCGTTTCCCTTTTTACCCTTTTATGTGTATCCCTAGCCATTTTGAAGCCAAACACTCACCCTTTTCGTTTCTAAACCCATCATTAAACCTTTAGCCATAAGCCTTAGCCAACCTTATCCGGAAGTGTGTCGATCAGAAGCGGTAATGAACTACGAGAGATAGAGCAGAAAAGAAAGAAATCAGGCCAGTTACGAGAATAAAATGGGTCAATGCAACCCAAAAATAGAAAAGAGGGCCAATGATTCCCCAATCAAATAAAGAGGACCAATGAAGTCCCAATTGAAAAAAAACGAAAAGAAAATAAACACCGTTAGTTAGATAGTATGTAGAGCTGCACAATAAGAGAGTCAAAGCGACTCCAATAGTGACGAAAAGGGCCAAGTGATAGATAGTGAAGTAAAGAAGTTCGGAATTGCCAATGATTGACACACCGAGGATTTTTGATCCTTTTTACCCTTCGTTTCTTAGCCTTAACCTTAACCCCGTTACAACCCTTGTAAAAGACCTGGATGATCTTCTGGAAAACGTGATTAGAGTCTATGACTACCTTTACCGATATTCCCTGTCTTGTTATTTGATTCCGTCTGAGATCAAACCTTTGGACAATTGTGCGTCTTCAATAGAGTTGTCACTTCCTTAAACATGACAACACGAGCGACAACCTAGGTTCGAGTGCAAAGAGAGTATCCCGTGAGGTAGGGTCGAGGCGAAATGTTTTCCCTAGCATGTCTGGACCTAGTCTAACCTTAATGTAATCGGAACAGTCACGAGTTCAACTCCCAATGGAAGGTCATAGATCAGACGAAATAAGAATGAGGCGAGAGTGAGATAGACATTCACGGGTATGGGAAATCACCGTTGCATCACTTGGTACCGATTGGGAATTGTGCAGTTATTATTTCACCGAGATGTGCTTTTATTCTATTTTGTCGCTAATTTGCTTGGGGACAAGCAACGCTCGGTTTGGGGTTGTTGATAACGCCACTTTTTGGCGTTATTTTCGGTTCTCAAACCAATGAGATTGACTTGTGTTCAAGTAAAAAAGGCGAGTATTTTATGGTTTATCGAGTGGAATGTGCAGGTAATCTAAAAGGCGGAAATCATCGAGAAAAGAAGCTAAAAAGAGTCCAAAATGAGTCCCAAACGAAGCCAACGGAAGCCCGAGATCCAAGTCCAAAACCGCGGCACACACTTTTCCAAACCGCGGCACACAGTTTCCAAACCGCGGCCCATGCCGCGGCACACACTGTTCCACGCCACTGCGCGGTTTGGCGCGCGGTTTGCAAACCGCGGCACAAACCGCGGCACGGGCTGTTTTGCGATTTTCAGCCTTTTATTCCAACTTTTAGGTCATTATTCGCACAACTTTTCGAGGACGGCCAGAGCAGTTTCCGGGGCGATTTTGGGAGATTTTTCGGAGTCCTCGAGGTCACGATACAGAGCCGATCACGAGTACATTCAAGACGGAACGTAGAGACGAACACGAGAGAGAGTTTTCATCACTTGTTATCACGTTTTTCACCTTTCGCATTTGATCATGTTTATCTTCGTTTTTTAATACTTTTCTCCTATGTTTGAATCCACCACCGACATGAACTAACCGGTTCGTGTTGGGGGTTGGAATGATTCGGTTTTTAAGCATGTAACGAATTGACTCGAACGATTATCAAGTTTTTTCCTTATTAAATGAAGCATGTGGTTTTGTTCTTAATGCTTTTGTGATCTTGGCCATTTTACAATTGATTTGTTGATTAGTAATTAAGTTCGTGAGAATTAACTACTCTATAGAATTAGGAATTGCATGCCTAAAGCCCAAAACGGTGATAGAGATATACCAAGTAAGCTTTAGTCCCATTTAAACCGTTAGGTTGACATCGAGAGATAAAATCTAGCCAATTTAACATAAATCGAGTGCTTAATGTGTTTTGGAATCCAGAAGTGAGATCGAGAGATTGAACTAATCCTTTTCAAAATAAAATCCGTTGTTATTCGAAAGAAAACGACGGTGATCTTAAAAGATTTGGGATTCATTTAGGGGATTAACTGGTAACTGTTTGAGTTGATTGGGTGCATGTGTAAAACCTGAGGATTTCCAACCCTCAACTTTTCCTTTTTAAAAGTCTTTAAAGCTGTTCTGTTTGTCTTGTGTTTGCTTGATTTTAATTTATGCATTTCATTAGTTTATAAAACCACTCTCCAAATTTGACAGTCCAATTAATAGTTCTTGTAGTAATTGTGATATTTAGTTCCTAGTTCCTTTGGTTCGATACTCGTACTTCCGTACGTTATTACTTGATTCGACACCGTACACTTGCGGTTAGATTCGCGGGGTGTCAAAACCCCGTGTCATTACCCATATGGTATTGTTACCCTTTGAAGTTCTTGGTAACTTTGTCAGAAAGTCCATGGTAATCTTATCCCATTTCCATTCCGGAATCTCCAAAGATTGCAGACTTCCGTAGGGCCTTTGATGTTCAACCTTCACTAACGAACACGTCACACACTTTTCTACAATTTGTGCCACATCTAACTTCATAGCTGGCCACCAATAGTGTAGCTTCATATCCCTATACATCTTAGTACTTCCAGGATGTATAGAATATTTAGACTTGTGGGCGTCTTCGAGAACTAACTCCCTATTTCCTCCCACCTTTGGCACCCAAACACGGCCCTGTAATAGTTTGACTCCACGACTATCTTCAGTCAGTTGAAGACGCTGTTTAATCATAACTTCATCTTTCAAATTTTCTTCCAATAAAACTTCCACTTGTGCCGCTTTTATCCTTTCAATCAAACTTGATGTCACATCAATCCTGGCGTTAGTTGATTTCAATCACCCACTATATTCCTTTCTACTTAAAGCATCAGCCACAACATTTGCTTTACCGGGATGGTAATGCAATTCACAATCATAATCTTTAAGTAGTTCTAACCAACGCCGCTGCCTCATATTCAACTCATTCTGATCAAAGACATGCTTCAAGCTCTTATGATCAGTGAAAAGAGTGCATTTCGTTCCATACAGATAATGTCGCAACAACTTCAATGCAAACACTACTGCTGCAAGTTCTAAATCATGGGTAGGGTAATTCTTCTCATGTTCTTTGAGTTGTCTTGATGCGTAAGAAATCACCTTGCATCGTTGCATCAACACACACCCCAAACCCATCTTTGATGCGTCACTATATACCGCCAAATCTTCCGTTCCTTCTGGTAGTGCAAGAATAGGAGCTTCACATAGCTTCTGACGTAATGTTCTGAAAGCTGACTCTTGCTTTTTAGTCCATATAAACTTTACATTCTTCCGAGTCAACATGGTCAAAGTAGAAGTAATCTTTGAGAAGTCTTTGATAAACCTCCGGTAGTGTAACACCCGTAATTTTCGAATAAGCACAATTTCGAATTAGTGTGGAACCGATCTTTAAGAAAAATATGAAAAATAGGATTTTGGATTACATCCTATATTTTATGGTCTTGTTTGATTAGGAAATCAAATACGAGTCCAACGGTCCTTTTCGGAGCAAAAACGGAGCTAAACGAAGAAGTTATGGCCAAAACAACTTTCGGTACAATCTCGGCTAAAGTGACCAGCGAAAGTGACACTTGTGTCACTCTCGCGTGTCACTCTCGCTGGTTTTGTACCGAGATCTATTTGACCACGACGAGAGTGCCCAGCGAAAGTGACACTTGTGTCACTCTCGCACGTCACTTTAGCCGTCGGGTACCTGGAGCATAAATACGGGATTTTTAGCCCTAAACTTCATTTCCTCATATCTCACTCATTTCACCTCCGTTTTTGGCGATTCAAAGTGCCATGGTTTCAATTTTTAGAGCTTTTCAAGTACAAAGTGTTAGTTTTGAAGTTCATTGGAAGATTCAAGAGTGTTTGGTGGTGTGGTTTCATTTATTGATGCAAGAGCAAGTTTCATCCACAACACTAGAGATTTTTGGGGTTTTCTAGGTTTTCATCAAAACCTAAGTGGTGAGTTCATCCTCCTAGTTTCTATACTTTCTTATGAGTTATGAATGCTTCATTGATGGCTTCCTAGTTTGTATACTTATCAAATCTTGGTATGGATGATTTTGGGGAAGTTAGGTTAATATTGGGTTTTGGTCAAAATGGAGATTTTTTATATAAGATGTTTAGGGAATGTTTTTAAGTTGTTGAATATGAATATTCATGGTTGGAAACTTATGGATCTAGGTTTTGGAAGATTTGGATTTTAAGATTCGTATTTTTTTCAAAGGAGCTTACGTTGGGAAAAATCTAGATTTAGCCTAATCTAGCAAGGTGAGTTCAAGTTGATTTGTGAAAACTTTGTACATGCCAAAATGTGTGTTTTAAAAGTATTTATGTTCTTTATGTGAAATTATCCCTTGTTGAGTGGTTTAGTGGGTTTTGATTTAATCAAAGTGTTGAGTTCTACAAATCTTGTAAAACACCCACATTTGGGGATTTTGAGTGATTGATGAATAAATCACTAGTAAAAGAGGTTTTGCTAATTTATTGCATAAGTGAGATGATTTGGTCAAAATACACTTTTAGTGTTTTTGTAATTATGCGATAACTATAACGTGTTACATTTTTAAGGTGTGAACGTGTGAGTTGGGAATTTTGGTCAATCCGACCGTATGAATGTTTTGAGAGCTATAAACCTTTTATTTTGGGGCCGATGGCCAATTGAGGAATTAAAAGAGTAAAGAGTTTGAGTAACGATGTATTTTGGTTTACGTAACCGTGTGAGTGACACGTATTTAACTAAACGTTTATTTTGGCCTTTAAAGGATTGATATAAACTCAATTGAGTCTTTTGAGTGTTTGCCGGTTTTGGTGACTCGAGGTGGAGTCTTGGATGTGTTATATGCTTAATTGCATTTTTTGAATACGTGCCGGTTTAAGTGTTGGTCCTGTGTGTGAAGACCGTTTGATGATTTTGTATTCTTAGTACCTTTGGGACTAATGAACCTTGGTGAGTTATATGCATTGTGAGTTATGAAAGAGTTACATATACGTATACATGTAGATGAATATATAATTTTGACTTCATTGGGAAGGTGGCAATGAAGGGGTTGTGAGATTATCATGCCTCGGAGCGTGTGTTGCATGATGTGAGTTAGATGCATTTAATTTGCATGAATTGATGTTGATAGACGATCATTAAATCTTTTGAACAGAGGGATCGGTTTTGGACTCGATTGAGTCTCGAGGGCATTCGCCCGGTTTTAATAAGCTCGATGTGGGCTTGGGGTTTGAATTGCATGAATTGCATTATATTTGATGTTTACATGATTTGAATGCATTGGTTATTCTTTTGGGGTCATGTATATATATTTAAGTCGAGTAAGCTTGTTTCGGATGGTGGGTTTCCAAGGTAAAGATCCAGCAGGATTGAACTTTGTGGTTTGAATTAAAGACCTAGTATAGTTGATGTCTAAGAGGGGCTAAAGACCTAATATGGTTGATGCCGAAGATGGACTAAAGACCTAGTATGGTTGATGTCTAAGAGGGGCTAAAGACCTAGTATGGTTGATGTCGAAGATTGACTAAAGACCTAGTATGGTATATGTCATCTGTTTTTCCACATCCAAGACGCTTACTTGTATTTATTAATCGTGGTTTAATTTATGTGTTTACCACATTCGATGAGATCGGGTCTCCCCCGTCACCGAAGGGTGTTGGTTTCGGGTATTTTATTTATTTGCATTGTTGAGGTTATATTATATGCATATGGATTGTTTTCCATGACTGATGGACGGATTTATGTTACATCCTTATGGGATGTTTTAACTATTGGAGTTTTATTCGTATTGGCGATTATTAGAGAAATTATTATTTAATTAACTCTTGATGTGAGTTTTGGATTTGAGTCCTTTGCAGTGAAACGATTTTCATTGGAAGCTTTCCTCACTGGAATTGTGTGTGTTTGGAAAATGGGTTGTCGATGTCTTTTATACAAACCCTTTTAGAAAATCATTTATTAAGTTGAATCTTTTGGTTTATCAAATGATTTGCTCATGATGTAAACTCTTGAACTCACTAGGCGTTAGCTTAACCTTTTTATTTGTCGGCATGTGCAACAGGTTCAGGTGAGGAATAGCTTTAGCCACACTGTGAAGCGATGAGTGCTAGTAGAGTTCACGGGAAGTAAGATGCTTAGCGAAGTCTTCCGCACTTTTGGGATTAGCAACTTTTATTTGGGGTTAAGTAACACCCGCCTAGAGTTGTTAACTGTTTAATTTGTGATGTTTAAACTTTGAGGTATTTCCAAGGATGATACGTAGAAGTAATTTCATCATCTTTTAGTTAATTTATTGAAATTAAAGTTAGTTGCTCGTTCCAATTTTGAGGGTGTTACAAGTTGGTATCAGAGCATAAGTTTGAGAGAATTAGGTGTTGATTTTTGGATACCTAGACTCAAACTAGCGTTGTTTTAAGTTATTGAGAGCGAGATTGCACCATTAGGCACTCTAAGATAAGATATTCGGAAGTTGTTGGGGTCACTAGAAGCGAGAGGTCACGTCAAGAGTAGCAAGGGTGATCATGTACGGTACGTTCAGAATTGCACCTGGCCAGTGTGATAGTGAACCTACCGGTTACATGAGAGTACTTGGACGACTCTAGTGTGATGATCGTTGGGGGGTAAAGGAGTGCTAGGCGAGTAGTCGTTAGAAGAGGTTGACGACTTTAGCATTTGCCATTTGGAGTGGCGGTAAGCATGATTGATTGTATTAAGTAGATCGTCTGGTCGGACTTGATAGTTGGATTGGAGCCGTAGGCTTATTGGATTGACTTGATTCGAGGAGAAATGTGGGGTTAGTCGATGTGACTTCCCACTTTGCGTTAAGATGTGTGAGTATCCGGATGACAATAGTGTGATCGGAGAAATTGGAGGAATGTGACCTGGACGTTGAGTGCCGACAAAATGCATGCACAAAGTTTATTTTGCTTTTAAAATAAATTGCATCGATTATTTCTTGTGTTTAGAATCGTCGTATGGACGGTACCGCTAAATCTTGGAAAAAGTTTGACATACGCAAGATTTTTAAACCATGATTTTGGAACATGAATGAAATTATTTTACGACAGGCAATTGTGAACCTGGTCGAGATTTATTTTATTCCTTGTAGTCGTCCACTACTACTTTCGGATATTGTGATATCCATGTTTTAATGTCGTTTATGGTTTTGGATAAGTAACCGCGACTTGCGACTTTAACATTGGATCTCCTCCATATATGTTAAGGTTCAGACGAAGAGTTACCCTCCCTTGTTTCGGTGTTGACCTTTAATGGAAATTTAAATTTTGCGAGTCTTGACGAAGAGGTGTTATTTTATCTCGTAAAAAGAGGGTTTTGAGAATTTTGACGATTTGGTCATATTGTTATACGCGATTTGATTATTGAAAACGAAATCTGTGACACCATTTACTTGGTTCTATGTTGTTGAGTTCCATCGAGTTTAATGAAAGTTTTGTGGAAATACGATGAAGTCTCGTTTTACGACGTTTTGCGGTGCATGGGTGACACTTGGTCATGTGCATACTTGAATGCTTGTGTGCGTTAATACATGGGTTTGAGTGAGTATTGCGCCTCGTACGAATTTTGTTGAAAAATGTGTTTATGTCGTGTTTGATAGGCGGGTATGACCCCCCTAAATCTAACCGCAAGTGTACGGTGTCGAATCAAGTAATAACGTACGGTAAGTACGAGTATCGAATCCACGGGAACTAGGAACTAAGTATCACAATTACTACAAGCTCTATTAACTGAACGATCGAAATTTGAGAGATTGGTTTGATTTAAAACTACTTAATTGCAACGAATACGAAATCACAACGAAACAGTAAACGACTTAGAAACTTCGATAGAGAGAGAAGTTGAGGGTTGGAAATCCTCAGGTTCTACACATGCAAACAACTGACTCAAAACAGTTACCAGTTAATCCCCTTAATGATTCCCAAATCTTTTAAGATCACCGTCGTTCTCTTTCGAACAACAACGGGTTTTATTTTGAAAAGGATAAGTTTAATCTCTCGATCTCACCTATGGATTCCAAAACACATTAAGTACACGATTTTTGTTTAAATTGGCTAGATTTTATCTCTCGATATCAACCTAACGGTTCAATTGGGACTAAGACTTATTCGATATATCTCTATCACCGATTTATCGTCTTAGGCATGCAATTCCTAGTTCTTTTTAACAGTTAATTCTCTCAAACTCAACTGAAAATAATAACTCAATTGAAAGCTAGCTAGACTCTCAAAGGCATTAAACACAAAATCACATGCTTCATTAATAACGGAAAAACTGATAAAATATCAAGTCAATTGTTTACATGCTTAATAAACCGAATTCATTCCAACCCCCAACACGAACCGGTTAGTTCATGTCGGTGGTGGATTCAAACACAAAAGAAAAGATAACGGAAGTGTATGTAAACATGATTAACGTGATCGTGGTGAATGTGAAAGATGTAGTAATGAACTCCCTTCTCCCGTGATTGAATCTACTTCGCGTGTTGAATGTCTCCTTGATCGGCTCTCAATCGTGGCTTCAAAGACTCCGAAAATTTGCCCAAAATCGCTCCCAAATCGCCCCTGGCCGTCATGTGAAAGTTGCGTCCCGAAAGAATGACCTAAAAATCGGATTTAATGCTGGAATTCACGAAACAGTGGGTTACGCCACTTGCCACGCGACTTGCAAGTCGCGTGGTAAGTCGCGCGTATCATTTTTGCAGCGTGGGTCGTCGTCTGGTTCGCGGATCGGGTCCTGGTTCGGTCGTGGGTCTTGGGCTTTGCTTTTGGGCTTCTGTTAGGCTTCGTTTGGACTCGTTTTGGGCTCTTTTTAACTTCTTTTCCTGAGGAATGCCGCCTTTTAGATAACCTGTATCAAACACTAGATAAACCATAAAATACACGCCTTTTTACTTGAATACAAGCCAATCTCGTTGGTTTGAGAACTGGAAATAATACCAAAAAGTGGCGTTATCAACAACCCCAAACCGAGCGTTGCTTGTCCCCAAGCAAATGATCGATAAAAATAGAATAAAAGCATACGGTGAAATAATAACTGCACAATTCCCAATCGGTACCAAGTGATGCATCGGTGATTTCCCATACCCGTGAATGTCTATCTCACTCTCACCTCATTCTTATTTCGTCCGATCTATGACTTTCCATTGGGAGTTGAACTCGTGACCATTCCGATTACATTAGGGTTAGACTAAGTCCAAACATACTAGAAAAAACATTTCGCCTCGACCCTACCTCACGGGTTACTCTCTTTGCACTCGAACCTAGGTTATCGCTCATGTTGTCATGTTATGGAGGTTATGTACAAGAATACGCAATAATTTCATGACAACTAACATGAAAGACGCACAAGTGTCCAAAGATTGATCTCAGAAAGAATCAAGTAGCAAGACAGGGACTATCGATAAAGGTGGTCGTATACCGTAATCACATCTTCCAAAAGATCATCCAGGTCTTTACAAGGGTTGTAATGGGGCTAAGGTTAAGACTATGAAACGAAGGGTAAGAGGATCAAAAATCCTTGGCGTGTCAATCATTGGCAGTTCTGAACTTTTCTACTTCAACCTCTATCATTTGGCCCTCTTTGTCACTATTGGAGTCGCTTTGACTCTCTTATTCAGCTGCTGTAAACACTAACAAACTGTACTTATTTTTTTCCAGTTGGGACTTCATTGGTCCTCTTTATTTGATTGGGGCAACATTGGCCCTATTTTCTATTTCTTGGGTTACATTGACCCATTTTATTCTCATGACTGGCCTGTACTCTTTCTTTTCTGCTCCATCATTCACTGTTCATTACTGCCTCTGATTTACACGCTTTCGGATAAGGGTTGGCTAAGGCTTATGGCTAAAGGTTTAATGGTGGGTTTAGAAAGAAATAAAGTGAGCGTTTGGCTGCAAAGGGGGTTATGGGTACACATATAAAGGTAAAAGGGAATGATCGCTAAAAACAGGGTTAAAACAAAGCACACAATGCCTGGAATCATATCTTAAGGTCCACACGATATGGTCTACTATACCCTTACCTTATATCCCGATGGTCGTCTTTGCTACTCAATGCAATAATGTAGCGAGGTCATTCTACATTTACGACAAGGAATTCGAAACAGTGTATAAGAATTAGGTGTATGAATCCCTCGCAATGAAAAACATCTTTTAGGCTCAAAACTCACTATTGGATGGTCTCCACTAATGTCCCTAGTCATGTCCTTTCCCGGTCTTTCCCTAACGGTCACGTCACTATCACAAGATTCTTCCCACAATGGTCGGTCTCAATCATTCAAAACAAAATTTTTTGGCTACTATGATCTAGACACTCAGAAGTGCAGGAAATCTACGTGCATAACTTGGGCCCGATTGGGCAACCCCAAACCTTACCCACACATTGTCCCCAATGTGCAAGTAAAGTCGTAGGCGATGCGACTCGAATCATTGTGCAGTTATTACAGTTATCAAAAGGACGGGCAAGGCATTACAAAACATCAAAAAGAAATCCCAAAGTTTCTAATATGGGCACCCCAAACCTAGGCCGTGGCCTAGGTTTGCCAAATAAACGCCAACCCCCAAACCTCGGTAAACAGTATTAAAAGTGAGTGTGTAGACGTTTAAAAATGAGGCACCCCAAACCTAAGTGAAACTTAGGTTTGTTGCATCTCGTTTAACTAACACGAACAACATCTTACACCACTCGTTACTATGCAAAGTTTAGAGCGTACCTGTTTTGCCCGGATGAAGGAGGATTCTTGAAAGATTGAGCATCCGGAGGAGAGGGGAGATCATGCAAAACAACAGACAAAAACATGAAAGCAAAAGACGAAGGAAAATGCTGGAAAACGAAAACACACGCAAGACAGGAACGAAAACTGCACGAAAAACAAAACAGGGGACTCCCGTGGTTTATCCCGCGACTTGCAAGTCGCGGGGCATCCCGCGTAACTCTCTGTTCGAAAACCAATCAGAGAGTCCCGCGGCTTTGTACGCGGTTTGTAGGCCGCGCAGCAAGCCGCGTAAGCCCCTGTTTCAGCTATTTTTGGATTTTTTTCGATTTTTCATTTTTTTTATTGATTTTCGTAATTAAAACACACTCAAAAACAAAATTAATAAAAGGAAACAAACCTTGGTGGGTTGCCTCCCACCCAGCGCCGTATTTAAAGTCGTGGCACGACTAGGTGGTTCTCAACTCGGCTCGGTGTTCGCGGACTTGAATCGCCCACACTTGCGATTTCCCGCGGATTCTCTCTCATTTGGCCTTCCATGACCAGCTTCGGATTCTTCTTCACTTCGACCTCTCGCCTTCTCGAACATCTTGAAAATCACCTTCTCGCCACCAACTCTCAAGGTCACCTCTCCTTCCTCCACATCTATCAGTGCTCGGCTCGTGGCTAGGAAGGATCTTCCCAGTATCAGCGAGACTTCTATGTCTTCATCGATGTCTAGCACCACGAAGTCCACCGGGAAATAGAATTTCCCTACCTTGACGAGTACGTCCTCGATCACTCCGTATGGGTATACTATCGATCTATCCGTGAGCTTGAGTGTCATGTATGTCGGTTGCACTTCTCCCAGGCCAAGTTTCCTGAAAATAGATAAAGGCATTAGATTAATACTGGCTCCTAAATTACATAACACCTTATTAAAATTAAGCTTCCCAATTTGAATAGGGTTTGAAAAACTCCCTGGATCGTTGAGCTTCGGGGGAAGCTTGTTCTGAATTATCGCGCTGCACTCTTCAGTAAGTGCAACTGTAGACTGGTGTTCAAGTGCCCTCTTCTTTGATTGGATCTCTTTCATGAACTTCATGTATGAGGGCATTTGTGCCAACGCATCTGCAAAAGGGATGTTAATATGCAACCTTTTAAATATATCAAGAAATTTGGAAAAAATAACATCATCCTTATTTGCTTTCAGTCTGCTCGGATATGACACTTTCGGAATTGTCGGCTTGACCGGTGCTGTCACCTCTCTTTCCTTCGGCTTCTCCCGATCAATCAAATCTTCATCCTTCGATTTCTCCTTCATCGCCACCTCTCTCTCACCTTCCAACTCATCCATATCGATGATCTCCACATCTTGCTCGGTTTCCTTCGATGTAGGCTCTCGTAGCGGTTCTCCATTCAGCTCCTTGCCACTTCTTAGATAGATGGCATTGCATGTTTCCCGGTTTGTCCTTTCCGTTTGACTTGGAAGTGTTCCGGGAGGTCGGTTTTGTAGGGCTTCAGAAATTTGCCCCACTTGCCTTTCCAAGATCTTGATGGAGGCGGTGTTTTGTTCGGTAGCTGCCTTGACAGTGTTGATCGTGCTTGCTAATCCCTTGACTGTGCTGTCCATCTTGGTCATGAACTTCATCATCATCTCTTCCAGCCCCGGTTTCTTCTCCCCGGATGGTCCTTCATTGGAGGACGGTAAACATTATTAGTATTAGAAGCACTAGAAAAGTTAGAGAAGTTACCTTGCTGTTGCTGATCGGGTTGGCCCCATGAAAGATTAGGGTGTCGTTTCCACCCCTCATTATACGTGTTCGAAAAGGGGTCGTTTCTCGGTTGGTTCCGGTTTTGCATAAAGTGAACTTGTTCAGGTTCTCCCGGACTGCCTCCTTTCAAGTGATTCGTGATAAAAGCTAGTTGAGCTTTTAGTTCCTTCAGCTCATCCGACTCTTGAACACTCGCGACTCTTCTTACGACTGATCTTGGAGTAGAAAAACTGTGCTCGGCCAAGTTCTATCAGCTCGACCGCTTCTTCATATGTCTTGTTCATGAGAGCCCCACCCGCTGCAGCAGTGATGTCATTTTTGAACTGCGGGTGAAGACCTCCAAAGAAGGTCTGGATAATTACCCAGCCGTGTAACCCGTGGTGAGGACACTTCTTCAACATATCCTTGTATCGCTCCCATGCCTCGTATAAGGTCTCTTGTTCCCACTGAGCGAAATGAGTGATGTCGGCCATCAGTTGAGCAGTTCTCCCCGGTGGAAAGAATTTCTGAAGAAAGGCTGCTTTCAGCTGTGCCCATGTAGTAATCTGATCCGATGGTAGGCTCTCTATCCATATTTCAGCTCTTCCTTTGAGTGAAAAGCTGAACAACCGCAGCTTGATCGCATCTTCATTCACCCCATTGATTTTGAAGGTGTTGCAGATTCGTTCGAATGCTCGTAGATGCGCATGGGGATCTTCAGTCGGCGCTCCTCCATATTGATTCTGTTGTACCATGACAATGGTACTCGGTTTGAGCTCAAAAGAATTCGCCCCAGTAGCAGGCGCTTGGATGCCTATGCGTGCCGCTGCCACATTCGGGTCGGTAAACGACCGCATAGGACGTCTCGCTTTGTCGCCCATTTCGGTCTTGTAAAGAAACCAATTAGTACCTGAAGAGGAAGTAGGCGAAATCAGTAATCCAGAAATTGGAGGTGATACAGTAAAATAACATAAATAGACAAAAATGTTCAATCTAATAGCGCTTATAGCTGGTAGTGCTATCAGTTGCAACTAGTTCCCCGACAACGGCAACAAAAACTTGATAGGCGGGTATGACCCCCCTAAATCTAACCGCAAGTGTACGGTGTCGAATTAAGTAATAACGTACGGTAAGTACGAGTATCGAATCCACAGGAACTAGGAACTAAATATCACAATTACTACAAGCTCTATTAACTGAACGATCGAAATTTGAGAGATTGGTTTGATTTAAAACTACTTAATTGCAACGAATACGAAATCACAACGAAACAGTAAACGACTTAGAAACTTCGATAGAGAGAGAAGTTGAGGGTTGGAAATCCTCAGGTTCTACACATGCAAACAACTGACTCAAAACAGTTACCAGTTAATCCCCTTAATGATTCCCAAATCTTTTAAGATCACCGTCGTTCTCTTTCGAACAACAACGGGTTTTATTTTGAAAAGGATAAGTTTAATCTCTCGATCTCACCTATGGATTCCAAAACACATTAAGTACACGATTTTTGTTTAAATTGGCTAGATTTTATCTCTCGATATCAACCTAACGGTTCAATTGGGACTAAGACTTATTCGATATATCTCTATCACCGATTTATCGTCTTAGGCATGCAATTCCTAGTTCTTTTTAACAGTTAATTCTCTCAAACTCAACTGAAAATAATAACTCAATTGAAAGCTAGCTAGACTCTCAAAGGCATTAAACACAAAATCACATGCTTCATTAATAACGGAAAAACTGATAAAATATCAAGTCAATTGTTTACATGCTTAATAAACCGAATTCATTCCAACCCCCAACACGAACCGGTTAGTTCAATTGTGAAAGTTGCGTCCCGAAAGAATGACCTAAAAATCGGATTTAAAGCTGGAATTCACGAAACAGTGGGTTACGCCACTTGCCACGCGACTTGCAAGTCGCGTGGTAAGTCGCGCGTATCATTTTTGCAGCGTGGGTCGTCGTCTGGTTCGCGGATCGGGTCCTGGTTCGGTCGTGGGTCTTGGGCTTTGCTTTTGGGCTTCCGTTAGGCTTCGTTTGGACTCGTTTTGGGCTCTTTTTAACTTCTTTTCCTGAGGAATGCCGCCTTTTAGATAACCTGTATCAAACACTAGATAAACCGTAAAATACACGCCTTTTTACTTGAATACAAGCCAATCTCGTTGGTTTGAGAACTCAAAATAACGCCAAAAAGTGGCGTTATCAGTGTTGCACCAAAAAGATGTAGTTTTGGAGTTTTAATGCCGCATAGCTTCTTTTTGGATTGTGGTAGCATATTTGTTGCAACTTGCTAGATGTGCAAATTAATGAATACGTGACGTGAGTAATGCATATAAGAGCATCATGATAGTACAACCCTAATGTTCTATTTCATGCACTTTCAATTATTGATGTTATTGATATTCTTTCTCACGCATACACTGTATTAATTCATTGACATGAATAGTTTTGTAGCCACTATTTTGAGACGATAGTGTGCATCGCTTGTGTGGTTTAAGGCTTGAAGATGACTTGAGTTGTGTTATGTGTTAAATCAAATTATGTGCACATATTGTTCTCCGAAGTTTTGAGAAAAACACATTGAGGTGTGCAAGTCTGGTCAAAGGATTTTGTTTCCTTATCGTTATATGACTGAAAGAGGAATTTTGAAAATTTGATTTAATGAATCTCTACTTGAAAATTTAATATGGACAATCTGGTATGTGCTATACTATTTCAGAGTAACCACTAAGAAAGTGTTACAAAATGGTATGGATAATTTTGATTTGAAATTCCTCTTCGATGTTTAAACTGATATTTCCAAGTGATGAAGTACCTTGTTATTCGATTTAAAATTGGGATGATGACCCAAATCATGTCGTGTTTTAACCAAGGTGTATATCAATTGTTTCTCTGTGAACAAACTGACACGTGCATAGTTTGCTAACGAATTTCAGTTGTGACGTTTTATGGTTAAAAAGAGAATTTTGGAAATTGATGTCGGGTAAATCCTTCTTTTGAAGTTTGTACAAACAGGCTGTTGAATGCTAATTTAAGGTAGGAAATTACTTTGCGTGTTTGGCATAAGTAAATCCATGATGGGACCCTAGCGGTTCATTTTAAAAGTTGTTGAATACGTTTTTACGTTTCGTTAGTAACCTGGTTTGGGATGAAACAGTTTTCAAAATGATTTTTCATATGTGGGACGAGTGTGTCTATGTTTGCGCATCTACCGGATAGGTAGTAGTAGATTTTTATGCGTATGTTATATTGATATAAACATCTTTGTGTTGAAAAATCTAGTGAAAACTTTATTTGCATATTTGTTGAGTTTGTCACTTGAAAACCTTGAACTCATTAGGCTTGGTGAGGTTGAGCAACCCCAGTTAATGTGTGAGGGCGTGTAGAACCTTTCAGAGAAAGATTGGGTTTCTAACGCACGTATTATCGTGAGTTGTATGGTGTCACTTGCGGGGCCGAATTATTTCGTATGAACAACTAAAAGGTGGGACTTGCGGTGTCCCTTGTTAGTGCTTTGGTAACCGTTCACTTCGGCAACCTTGTCTTGGGTTGTCGGTATTGCATGAAGGTCGTGTAGGACCCTTTAGACCGTGGGGACGACCATGGATTGGTGGGACTATTTGAGGAATGAAGCTCGTGTGTGGAGCTCTGTGACGAGTCGAGTTTTGGTGATGTGACTAAGTGTCAACTTTTGGAGTTCGAGGCCAAGGACCACTAGTATGATTGGAGGGTGTAGTCCAATTTTAATAAGTGGAGGTATCGGTTGTGATGATCTTAAGTCGATTGTGATGAATAGTTTAGTGGGATGACCCTCCTCATGTGATAGAAGAATATGTCGATCGGATGATTGGCGATTAGGCGTAACTTTTGGAGATTGTGTAATCGATGGGTCGGTGGCGACCGTCGGAGTTGGAGTCTAATGGGAGTCGTTAATAGTAAGTACTGGTTCAGCGATGGGAGCCTCAGATTTAGAGGTTCGTTGGTTTTAGATATAATCAAACCTCGGACTAATTAGAGAAATTTAAGAGTGTGTGGACACGGATTGATTTAGAGTCGGGATCCGTCGTCAGGGAAGTATGGAACATTCAAGGTTGGGAGACAACCAAAGTTGTCTGATCTGGAGTTACTCCAGTGGAAGGAGTGTTCTCCCGGACATAAGTACGGTGTACCTGAGAGGACATGGTCGGTAAGAGTTTGCGTGAGGCTTGTCTTAGCAATCGGTGTGGGGAAAATTTAGTTTTCATTTAAAAGCTATTGGAACGTGGTCGGCGTTGAATTGGATAGCCTTTGGTTGTAAGGGATCTGGATTTCGAGGACGAAATCATCCTAAGGTTGGGAGGATTGTAACACCCGTAATTTTCGAATAAGCACAATTTCGAATTAGTGTGGAACCGATCTTTAAGAAAAATATGAAAAATAGGATTTTGGATTACATCCTATATTTTATGGTCTTGTTTAATAGGGAATTCAAATACGAGTCCAACGGTCCTTTCCGGAGCGAAAACGGGGCTAAAACGAAGAAGTTATGGCCAAAACAACTTTCGGTACAATCTCGGCTAAAGTGACCAGCGAAAGTGACACTTGTGTCACTCTCGCACGTCACTTTAGCCGTCGGGTACCTGGAGCATAAATACGGGATTTTTAGCCCTAAACTTCATTTCCTCATATCTCACTCATTTCACCTCCGTTTTTGGCGATTCAAAGTGCCATGGTTTCGATTTTTAGAGCTTTTCAAGGACAAAGTGTTAGTTTTGAAGTTCATTGGAAGATTCAAGAGTGTTTGGTGGTGTGGTTTCATTTATTGATGCAAGAGCAAGTTTCATCCACAACACTAGAGATTTTTGGGGTTTTCTAGGTTTTCATCAAAACCTAAGTGGTGAGTTCATCCTCCTAGTTTCTATACTTTCTTATGAGTTATGAATGCTCCATTGATGGCTTCCTAGTTTGTATACTTATCAAATCTTGGTATGGATGATTTTAGGGAAGTTAGGTTAATATTGGGTTTTGGTCAAAATGGAGATTTTTTATATAAGATGTTTGGGGAATGTTTTTAAGTTGTTGAATATGAATATTCATGGTTGGAAACTTATGGATCTAGGTTTTGGAAGATTTGGATTTGAAGATTCATATTTTTTTTCAAAGGAGCTTACGTTGGGAAAAATCTAGATTTAGCCTAATCTAGCAAGGTGAGTTCAAGTTGATTTGTGAAAACTTTGTACATGCCAAAATGTGTGTTTTAAAAGTATTTATGTGCTTTATGTGAAATTATCCCTTGTTGAGTGGTTTAGTGGGTTTTGATTTAATCAAAGTGTTGAGTTCTACAAATCTTGTAAAACACCCACATTTGGGGATTTTGAGTGATTGATTAATAAATCACTAGTAAAAGAGGTTTTGCTAATTTATTGCATAAGTGAGATGATTTGGTTAAAATACACTTTTAGTGTTTTTGTAATTATGCGATAACTATAATGTGTTACATTTTTAAGGTGTGAACGTGTGAGTTGGGAATTTTGGTCAATCCGACCGTATGAATGTTTTGAGAGTTATAAACCTTTTATTTTGGGGCCGATGGCCAATTGAGGAATTAAAAGAGTAAAGAGTTTGAGTAACGATGTATTTTGGTTTACGTAACCGTGTGAGTGACACGTATTTAACTAAACGTTTATTTTGGCCTTTAAAGGCTTGATTTATACTCTATTGAGTCTTTTGAGTGTTTGCCGGTTTTGGTGACTCGAGGTGGAGTCTTGGATGTGTTATATGCTTAATTGCATTTTTTTAATACGTGCCGGTTTAAGTGTTGGTCTTGTGTGTGAAGACCGTTTGATGATTTTGTATTCTTAGTACCTTTGGGACTAATGAACCTTGGTGAGTTATATGCATTGTGAGTTATGAAAGAGTTACATATACGTATACATGTAGATGCATATATAATTTTGACTTCATTGGGAAGGTGGCAATGAAGGGGTTGTGAGATTATCATGCCTCGGAGCGTGTGTTGCATGATGTGAGTTAGATGCATTTAATTTGCATGAATTGATGTTGATAGACGATCATTAAATCTTTTGAACAGAGGGATCGGTTTTGGACTCGATTGAGTCTCGAGGGCATTCGCCCGGTTTTAATAAGCTCGATGTGGGCTTGGGGTTTGAATTGCATGAATTGCATTATATTTGATGTTTACATGATTTGAATGCATTGGTTATTCTTTTAGGGTCATGTATATATATTTAAGTCGAGTAAGCTTGTTTCGGATGGTGGGTTTCCAAGGTAAAGATCCAGCAGGATTGAACTTTGTGGTTTGAATTAAAGACCTAGTATGGTTGATGTCTAAGAGGGGCTAAAGACCTAGTATGGTTGATGCCGAAGATGGACTAAAGACCTAGTATGGTTGATGTCTAAGAGGGGCTAAAGACCTAGTATGGTTGATATCGAAGATTGACCAAAGACCTAGTATGGTTGATGTCATCTGTTTTTCCACATCCAAGACGCTTACTTGTATTTATTAATCTTGGTTTAATTTATGTGTTTACCACATTCGATGAGATCGGGTCTCCCCCGTCACCGAAGGGTGTTGGTTTCGGGTATTTTATTTATTTGCATTGTTGAGGTTATATTATATGCATATGGATTGTTTTCCATGACTGATGGACGGATTTATGTTACATCCTTATGGGATGTTTTAACTATTGGAGTTTTATTCGTGTTGGCGATTATTAGAGAAATTATTATTTAATTAACTCTTGATGTGAGTTTTGGATTTGAGTCCTTTGCAATGAAACGATTTTCATTGGAAGCTTTCCTCACTGGAATTGGTGTGTTTGGAAAATGGGTTGTCGATGTCTTTTATACAAACCCTTTTAGAAAATCATTTATTAAGTTGAATCTTTTGGTTTATCAAATGATTTGCTCATGATGTAAACTCTTGAACTCACTAGGCGTTAGCTTAACCTTTTTATTTGTCGGCATGTGCAACAGGTTCAGGTGAGGAATAGCTTTAGCCACACTGTGAAGCGATGAGTGCTAGTAGAGTGCACGGGAAGTAAGATGCTTAGCGAAGTCTTCCGCACTTTTGGGATTAGCAACTTTTATTTGGGGTTAAGTAACACCCGCCTAGAGTTGTTAACTGTTTAATTTGTGATGTTTAAACTTTGAGGTATTTTCAAGGATGATACGTAGAAGTAATTTCATCATCTTTTAGTTAATTTATTGAAATTAAAGTTAGTTGCTTGTTCCAATTTTGAGGGTGTTACAGGTAGTACCCTGCTAGACCTTAGAAACTCCTTATTTCAGACGCGTTTATTCGGTGTTTCTCAGTTCGTCATTGCTTCTATCTTTGCCGGATCTACTTTGACTCCTTTCGAAGTAATCACATGCCCCAGAAATTGTACCTCTTTTAACCAAAATTCACATTTTGAAAATTTTGCGTACAATTTCTCCTTTCTCAGAACTTCCAAGACTTCACGGAGGTGACATTCATGATCGACTTCATTCTTCGAATAAACAAGTATGTCATCAATGAACACGATGACAGACTTGTCTAAGAATGGTCGACATACCATGTTCATCAAATCCATGAACACGGATGGAGCGTTTGTCAACCCGAATGGCATTACAAGAAATTCATAATGCACATACCTCATTCTAAACGCCGTCTTGGGAATATCTTCATCCCTTACTCGAACTTGATGATATCCCGACCTTAGATCAATCTTTGAAAAGCATCCCACACCTTGGAGTTGATCAAACAAATCATCAATCCTTGGAAGCGGATACTTATTCTTAATAGTCACCTTATTCAGCTCCCTATAGTCGATGCACATTCTCATAGTGCCATCCTTTTTCTTAACAAACAATACCGGAGCTCCCCAAGGTGAAGAACTTGGCCCGACAAATCCCTTGTCAATCAGCTCTTACAACTTAGACATCATCTCTTTCATTTCGGCTGGCGCTAAACGGTACGGTGCACACGCTATCGGTGCCGATCCAGGGACAAGATCAATTCGAAAATCTACTTGTCGTTCAGACGGTAGACCTGGAAGATCATCGGGGAATACGTCTGGGAATTCACGTACTACCTTAATGTCTTCCACCTGTTTCTTTTCTGCTTTCACACATATAACATATTGTTAGCTTCAATCTTCCTAATCATAGAAGTATTTAGAAGTAGTGAAAAATAGGCTAAGTATAGAAAAGCCTCTCACAGAGGCTCTGTCACTTCTTCCAGAAGATCAAGTCCAGAAAGTCACAGAAGCTACAGAGGTAATCACAGAACCTCTGTAGTGCGCAAGAAGAAGATCAACTCGGAAACAAGTGGACTGCTCCACAGAAGGTCAGACCATAGAACCTCTGTAATGCCTTACAGAGCCTCTGTGGTCTGCTATGAAGACTTGGAAGATATTACTGGATACGTTCATCAACTTGCATGGAAAAGTACTGTCAAAACACGTGTCAAGCTCTGAGTGGACTCAATAGGGCATGGTACAAAATAGACGTCTGCGCCATTTAATGCATTTACCAATAGTACATCTGCTCCATTAAATGCGCATGGCTCAGACAACTGCTCACACCATCCAGTCAACTGCTCACACCATCTAGTTCACTATTCATGCCGTAAAAGGAACAATGACCTACTTCATAGTCTTCTAAGAGTAGTATAAAAGGAAGTCTCATGTTGAGATCTTCCTAAGAACGAATACACAAGGAATCACTAATACTCTCAAGCTTTATTGTCAAATATCTGAGTGTTATATTCTCACACACACCAACAGTTCTTAATCTGTTCTTCGTGTTGTTATCATATATTGAATAACAGTAACTGTTCAAGAAATCCTTTTCATTCTTTACTGTTTTCTTTATATGTGTGCGTTCTAATATCTATCAAACATATCTGTTAGTTTAAATACGCTTCCGCATCAAACTCTAAACTCAACTAATAGACTGTTAATCTTGAATAAGTGTATCTGGGTTCCAACAATTGGTATCAGAGCCTGCCTTGATTTTCAATATCAAGAAATCCTCTTATCAAGATTCGTGATAGATATTATTGAGAATTAAAATTGTGTCTGGAAACTGCTTAAACCCAGAAAATCTTCAAGTTCATCGAAGTAACTCTTTAGTCATACTTTCTTTCTAAAATCTTCAAAAATGACAAATACAAATAATTTCTTTACTACTGGTTCTCTCACTAAACCTCCTACTCTCCTTCGAGATGAGTATCCTCAGTGGAAAATAAGAATGGTCCATTTTTTCGAGGGCACTGAAAGAAATCAAGTACAATATCTGTACAATCCTCCTCCTACTCCCATGACAGTAGTACCTCGTGTACCTGCTACTGCTGAATCTGCCGAAATCCCCGAACATAAAAAACCAAAGCCAAAAGGGGAGTGGTCAACCGAAGATAAAGCAGAAGATGAAGTTGCTCAGAAAACCAAGAGGACATTAATTATGGCAATACCCAACGAACTCTTTCAATCCTTGGATTCATGTGAAACAGCGCATGATCTGTGGAAAGAACTGGAAAGACAGTTGGAAGGAGGTGCTAAAACACAAAAAATCCGAAGAGCACAGTACATCAATGAATATCATGCATTCAGAGCCTCTGCAACAGAATCTCTGCAAACAACATACGACAGATTCAACTCTCTAATCAACAAGTGCAGAAAATCAGGCATTGACAGAACTTCTGAAGAAAACAATGTCATGTTTTTGAAAAGTCTAAATGAAGAATGGCTCCAGCTGTCTATGTCCCTACAGACAAATCAGGATCTAGACACCTGGACTCTCTCTGATCTTTACGGAACATTAGCCGCACAAGAACCTCAGATAGCACAGGCTAAAACACTAACCATTGCACCATATGCATTGGTTAGTAAAACTAAAGAGGATGCACAGAGACCAAGAAATGATAAAGCCACAGAGGAGAAGAAGAAGGAGAAGAAGAAGATGGTGATAATTGACAGTGAAGAAGAAGAGCAAGCAGAAAAGGAAATAACTCTTGCGTCACTAGCTAAATCTTTAGCTCTATTGACAAAAGAGTTCAGAGGAAACAGAAGAGGTTACCAAAATGAAAGATATGATAGAGACAACCAGGAGGACAGAAGAGACAACAGAAGAGATGACAGAAGAGGAGAAGAATCAAGTGGCCGACAGAGGTCAAGCGATAGAAATTACAGAGGGAATGACCGACAGAGGTCAGATGACTCAGTAAGCCACACGCAGCAAGAATGCTACAAGTGCGGCAAACCTGGTCACTATGCAAATGAATGTAGATCAGAGAAAGGCGGAGACCTACAAAAGTCCAATGATCGAACAGGAAACACTCCTCAAGGGTGTTTTAACTGCGGAAAACCAGGCCATTTTGCGAATGAATGCAGAAGCAGATCAAATCGCCCACAGAGGGACTCTGCTTTCTACAAAAAGAAAGCCGAATATTATGCTCAAAAATCCTTAATGGCAAAAGGACATTCTGAGGAGAACACAGAAGACTTCCAGTTAGACTCTACTTCTGACAATGAACATACCGCCAATGCCCTCTTCTGTGGCATGGCAGAAGTCGACTCCTGCACTGACTCTAAGGTATCTACTTCAAATTCCAACTCTTGTATTACCTCTGTAGATGATAATACACTTAGAATTAACATTGAACTAATTGAACTGAAAGAGATAAATCAAAGTATTCAGAAAAGACTCGCTTTCAATGAGAGAGAAATACGGCTTCTCACTCAAGAAAAAGCAAAGATTTTTTAGGAAAAAGAGAGAATAGAAAAGAAATGGAACAAAACTCTAGATCCTTTAAAAAAACAAATTTCTGAATTAACCAATACTTTAAAAGATAAAACAAAAGAACTTTCAATTTCTGACATAAGAGCTCTTAAAGAATACTTTCAAAGAGAAAGAGAGGTATTATGGCAAGATTTACTCAGAAGAGAAGTTTTGCTTAAAAACTATAAAGATGCACAGAAAGTTTATGAAAAAGTAAACTCACAAATAGGGAGACGAGGTATAGGGTATGATGATATCACCCTAGGTGTTGAAGGCAAAAGAAACAAACCTCTGTCCTCTTTATTTGTGATTGGAAAAACGAACAAACCAGATTTTCCAAATCTAATATCTGTAAGCAAAAGGGCGAAAATCTCTGTGGATCCTTACTTGAAGAAACATAAGAAGATGATTAACGTGTGGTTTGAAAACACAGACTCATCATCCTCAACCTCTGTCAATAAAGGTATCAAACCAAAGAAATATCTGAAAACACAAGATCAGATTGGTATCTTCAAGTTTGGTAAACCAGAGACCCAAACACATGTTGCTTTTGTCTGTTTGATAAACGTTGAAAAGAAGTTATCAGCAGAAGCTCCTGAGTTTAAACCCACTTTTTCAGAAGAAAACTTTAAAAATTTAATTGAAAAAGAAATTTTGGAAATATGGAAATCAAGCGTTTTAGAAAACTTTTGTACATCTTCTATAGATAAAACTCTCACTGAAGAAATCTTATTAGAAACCTCTGCAATCTATGAAAACTATTCTACAGAGGAAGAAAGCTCGTACGATACATGCTCAGAAAATCCAGCCTCTATTGAAAGAATTGACTCAACCTCTGTATACGAGGAGGATTCATCCTCTGACGACTCAGAGACTGATTTCAAATCAGGGATAATTCACTGTGACACAGAGGATGTTAAATACTCCTCTGAAGTTCCTCACAGAACTATTTCTCCAAAAGAGAAACTCACAGAGATTCCAATCTGCCAAGATTTTCTAAATTTGAATCTACATGTCAAAACCTCTGCTGAGCTTAAAATGTTACAGAAGACCTCTATTGATCCTATAAGTTCTAGATTTTCAAAACCCAAGGTTAATAAATCTTTTTCTTCTGTGACAGTGATGAAAGAAGTTCACCACAGAAGCAACCCACAGAAGGCAGGTCCTAAACAGAGCTTTTGCAAACAACATTCGAGTATTCATAGATCTTCTAGTAATAGGAAATCTAATGTAAAGAAAAAATGTAATGCCTCTGTGGCTGAGTTTAAAAAGTTCAATGAAAAGTTCAAGCAAATTACATCTCATATTCAATACTGTCATTGCTTTGATCTTATGTCTAAACTTAATAATCATTTTTCAAGTCAAGTCTGTTTACTCTCTACGACAATTCAAAAGTCAAATCCCACAAAGAAACAATCTGACTCTTCTGCAGAGAACAAAATGTATTTCAAGAATGCCAAGGCAAACTTGAAAAACTCTAACAATATTGGACCCATATGGATATGGGTACCTAAATCTCTGTGATTGTCCTGCAGAAGAAGTATGTGCCAATCTGGTATCTAGACTCCAGATGCTCAAGGCACATGACTGGTGACAGAAGTGCACTATCCACGTACAAAGAAACACAAGATGGTGGATCTGTGACTTTTGGAGACAACAAGAAAGGACACATAAAAGGCTATGGAGTCATAAGGAAAGAAGACGTTTCTGTATACAAAGTTGCATATGTGGATGGCCTTAAGCACAACCTACTCAGTGTAAGTCAACTTTGTGATACAGGATTCAATGTGTTGTTCAAAAGAACTTTCTGCTCTCTACAAAGTGAAGAAACAAGTATGGAACTTCTGCGAGCTGAAAGAATAGGTGATCTATATCTAATGAACTTCAACTCAAAGAACAAGGACAAAGTTTGCCTTGTTGCCTTCAAAAGTGAAGAAGCCTGGTTATGGCACAACAGGTTTTGTCACTTGAATTTTCACACATTGGAAAAACTGGTCAAACTTGATCTAGTTAAAGGTTTGCCAAATGTTAAATTCAATAAGGATCATTTATGTTCTGCTTGTGAGATGGGAAAACTCAAAAGAGCTTCCCACAAAGGCAAAACAGATGTGTCTTGCACCAGGCCTCTATACATGCTTCATGTCGACCTCTGCGGTCCCATTGCAATACAGAGCCTAGGTGGCAAGAAATATATACTTGTCTTAGTTGATGAGTATTCACGTTTCACATGGGTTGAATTTATCAGAAAGAAATCAGATGTTCCAATTATATTGATAAATCTAATGAAAAGAATCCAAGTTCTTTATGACTGCAAAATACAGAAGTTAAGAAGTGACAACGGCACAGAATTCAAAAACTGTGTCATTGAAACTTATCTTTCAACAGAAGGAATTTCACAGAACTTCTCTGCAGCTCGCACTCCACAACAGAACGGTGTTGTCGAAAGAAAGAATCGAACACTTGTGGAAGCCGCAAGAACTATGATGTCAGCATGCGGATTATCAATGAACTTTTGGGCAGAAGCAATTTCTACTGCGTGTTATACTCAAAATCGATCAACCATTGTGAAAAGACACCTCAAGACGCCTTACGAATTGCTTAACAAACGGCGGCCAAACATCAAATTTTTCCATGTATTCGGATGCAAATGCTTCGTCTTAAACGACAGAGATTCAAGAGAAAAGTTTGATGTAAAAGCAGATGAAGGCAAATTCATTGGATACTCTGCCACTTCCAAAGCGTACAGAACATTCCTTACAAAGTCTCACAAAATTGTAGAAAGCATCAATGTTTCTTTTGATGATTCATTCCAAATGACTTCTGAGCAAATAAGTTCAGAACTCGGAATTAAAGGGAAATTCTCTGACATCTCAAGAACAAAAGAAGATTTGAATCTTCTATTTTTGGAGATGTTCCACAATGACATTGATCCTTCTGTCGGAACCATCAGAGTTTCTGAAGAACCATCCTCTGTCGGACAAAATCCTACAGGTATGACTCTAACTGGTCCAAATAATGCTTCATCTTCTTCTATAAATACTACAGATGCAATTGCCGAAGCAGAAGAAAGTGCAGAAGATGAAACATCAAGAAAAACGACCACAGAAGCTGCACAAACCACAGAAGAACCAATTACAGAGGAGATCGAGGACCAAGACTATACATCCTCAGAGGAACAAACTCCACCACCACTCGTACCAATCATTCCACAAACGGTAGAATCAACTACCAAGGCACGAAGAACATCAGAGGCTGCACAAGAAGAAACACAAGAAGCCTCTGAAGAAAGTTTTGATGACATTGATGATCATCTTCCACGCACAACTCAGTGGACAAAAAGCCATCCTCCAAGCCAAATAATTGGAGAACCTTCTGACTCAGTAAAAACAAGGTCTGCCACTGCTAATTTTTGTTTCTTTACAAATTTTATTAGTGTTATAGAACCAAAGAAGATTTCTGAAGCCCTAGATGACCCAAACTGGGTAGACGCCATGCAAGAAGAACTTCTGCAATTTGAGCGTAACAGAGTATGGACTTTAGTACCTCTGCCAAGAGGGAAACAGGCTATTGGGACTAAATGGGTCTACAGAAACAAGAAGGATGAAGATGGAGTGGTCATCAGAAACAAAGCAAGATTAGTAGCAAAAGGATATAGACAAGAAGAAGGCATAGACTACGATGAGACTTTTGCCCCTGTCGCACGTCTCGAAGCAATAAGAATATTCTTAGCCTTCGCAGCCCACAGAGGTTTTAAAGTCTATCAGATGGACGTAAAATCAGCTTTTCTAAACGGAGAAATCCAAGAAGAGGTTTACGTAAATCAGCCACCAGGTTTTGAAAGCTCAAAGTTTCCAAGGCATGTATACTACCTTGAAAAGGCTCTATACGGACTGAAACAGGCTCCAAGAGCATGGTACGAACGACTTTCTACCTTCCTTCTAGTCAATGGCTACAACAGAGGTACAACAGATACTACCTTATTCTATAAACGCAAAAACAGTGAGATAATTCTTGTACAAATATACGTAGATGACATAATTTTTGGGTCTACAAATTCAGAAGAGTGCAAATTTTTTGAAAAACTCATGCTGAGTGAGTTTGAAATGAGTATGATGGGAGAATTAACATTCTTCCTCGGACTTCAAGTCAAACAATCTTCAGAGGGAATTTTTATAAATCAAGCCAAATATGTCTCTGACATACTTTTAAAATATAATCTCTCTGATACCTCTGCAATGAAGACTCCAATGGCCACTGGAAATAAGTTATTCTTAGATCCAAATGGTATTTCTGTAGAATGTACTCTCTACAGAGGCATGATTGGATCTCTGTTATACTTAACAGCAAGCATACCTGACATTATGCATGCCACATGTCTTTGTGCACGTTATCAAGCTAATCCAAAGAAATCACATTATGATGCTGTAAAAAGAATCTTGAGATACCTGAAGGGGACCAACAATCTTGGTCTCTGGTATCCACAGAACTCTGGTTTTAGTCTTAAAGCTTATACAGATTCAGACTATGGAGGATGCATGCTCGACAGAAAGAGTACCTCTGAGAGTTGTCAATTCATAGGTGGTAAACTAGTCAGTTGGACCTCCAAGAAGCAGAATTGTGTCTCCACATCCACTGCAGAAGCTGAATACGTTGCTGCCGCTAGCTGTTGTTCTCAGGTTCTATGGATGAAGACTCAGCTAAAAGACTACGGCCACATTCTGTTCAAAATACCCATCTTCTGTGATTCCAAAAGTGCTATTGCTATCTCTGCCAACCCTGTGCAACACTAAAAAACCAAGCATATCGATATAAGGTATCATTTCTTGAAACATCATGTTGAATACGGTACAATCGAAATGCATTTCGTGCCCACAGAATATCAACTCGCTGACTTATTCACCAAAGCATTAGACGAGAAAAGATTCAACTTCTTAGTGGGTAAGTTAGGAATGATTAACATGGTGTGAAAATCCTCTGTAAGTATAGCTTTATCTTCTGTAAATAATAAGTAAATACATTGCTTAATTTATTGCTTTGATTGATTCTACTTCTGTATGTAAATTCTTAAAACCTTAAATAGTTCTTAAAATCACAGAGCTTCTGTAAGTCAACTCAGAACCTCTAAGGACCCCTACAGAACCTCTGAAAAACATGACCTATGTTCTATGCAAAACTTATCATTCTTTGATCCAAGCATAGGTCAAGGGGGAGCAAAAGGAAATTACTTGATCTACAGAGGTGATTAGATCAAGGGGGAGCAGAAGGGAACCCTGAAATGATCTAAAGAGATAAAACTTTCAAGGGAAAGCCAAAGAAAAATGTCGATGACTCCATATCGACAGAAGTCAGATATCACTGCCGAGAAAAGAAGAACTAAAAGGTATGTCTCTCGCACAAAAGGTTTTTGGAAAACAATTTTCTAGGACAAGAATTGTCAAATATGTCCTAAATATACTGTGAATAACATTTCAAAAATCAAAAGCTCAAAAAGTTTCACAAAATTCGAATTAAGAGAAATTTAAGGTCATAGAGCTTCTGCTGAGCTCAACAGAGGTTCTGCAAGAAATATGCTATGTGATCACAAATTAACCCTCTGTCGATCTTTTGGAATGTTATCTCGGAAACCGAAAACGCAGACCATGACCTTCTCGAACAAACCGTTTTTTTTTCAGTTTTCTCGGACACAAACTTTCAAATATGTCCGAAAAACATCTCTTAAACCAAATCAAAAATTGGATGATCAAAAATATTAATAAAATTTTTGTTATGAGATTTTTACTCTCATAGAGCTTCTGCTGGCCCTCACAGAACTTCTGCAAGTTCCAACAGAGCCACAAAACCTCTGCGAAGCAAATTTCTTCACAAAAATCCGATTTTATCCTCTCCAATGCCTTTACAAATGTTTTGGTTAAAGAAGAACCCCACAGAAGTCATGATAACAATGAGATATATGAAAAAGGGATATACATCAAAGATTTTCAAGATCACAGAGCCTCTGTAAACTACAGAAGCTCTGTCAATCTGATTACTTGGGCATCTCTGTAGTAATAACGGTTACTTTTACTGCGAGTGAAACTCATATGGCTAAAATCAACCTCACGCGCCTAGCATTAATGGGCCGCGCACGACGTCCTGTCATATTCTGACAAGGCCTACGTGTCCCATTTTCATTGGGCGTACATGGAACGTTTTTATTTGGAAAGTTGAACCCGCCGCTCAAACTCGAGTGCGGATTCCAAACTTTAATCCATTGCCATATATTTTACTCTTTCGAATTCTACCGTTTTACCATCCTATAAAAACAAAGCTTACCCTCTCATAAAACATTTTACAAACTCTCATCTTCTTCTCCGGCGAAACCCTGCAAAAAGCTTGCAAAAATCTTAAAATCTTAAAATCAAATGGGTTCATCTTCTCGAGCTACATCCTCTGAACTCTCTCCGGCGAACTCACCGGAACACTCCCCTGCACAATCAGAACATTCTGAAAACCCCAGCCTTGCAAGAAATATTGAACAACAAGATTCCGGGGACTCAACAGACTTTGCTCCGACGACTCACTTGCAAAACTTTATAGCAAAGGATCATTTCGAAGCCATTCTTCCTATCAAATCCAACAACTGCTATTTGGTCCCCTCACCCACTACTTTCGGCGAAGCCCATGCCATACTTCTGAACATCATGGAGAATCATGTCCTCTTCCCTCTACTATCAAGAACCCCGAACAAAATTCCAGTCCGTTATTTGAACCAATTTTGGCAAAGCTTCCGATTTGATAAAGACGATTCTCTTATCAAAGGGTACATTTCAAGACCTGATAAATCTGAGCATCTTGAAATCAAGTTCAACAGAACAATGTTCTCACTTGAATTCAACCTACCAACAAGGGGTCTTCTGGGATTGAAGAGTTATGCAGAGCAACCAACAGACGAAGAGCTCTGTCGATTCGTGGAAATGCTTGGGTACAACACCCAACTACGGAGGAGAAGTGACTTCCGCAGAGGCCGATTACCACCTCTGTGGAACACTTTGTTCTCTATTCTTAACAGATGCCTGACAGGAAAGATAGGCAGTATTGACCAGAGCTCACATCAAATCTTGAGCATCATGTATGGGGTTTACTATGATCTTCCACTAGATTATGCGACTATAATGATGCAAGAGATCATAAACACCATCGACAGAAAGAACAACTCGAAAAGGGTCAAAGAGAACGATCCCAACTTTCTACCACCTCTGCAATTCCAAAGAATATTAGGAGTACTGTTCGAACCTCTGCTGCTAATCCAAAATTGGCCAATGGAAGGGCCAACTCCCAAACAGTTCCCGATGAACAAGAATACCCCCACTGATCATGCTGATGGCTACTCACACTGCAGACCTCTGTCAAAGAAGCTTCTGCAATACGCATCGAATAAATCCCTTAAGAAAGAGTATATACGCGATCATAGAACTCCTAAACCGAGTCCTATGACACCCCCGCGTTTAGGTGTCCCCCTAGGAACAATGATAGCAAAACCTCTTTCCACTCAAAAAGAAAAGGATCAGAAGTTAGCAAAGCACATGGCTATTCAACTCAGCTTTATAGCCAAACGTGCATAACTAATGGGAAAGAAGTCTTCATCAAGAACCTCTGCATCTACTCCAAAAGCTAAGAAGAGGAAAACTGCAGAAGGCACCTCAACAAGCGTTGCAGAAGATCAACCCTCACCTCCTCATGCCACAGAAATTGGCTCCTCTGCTCCTCCCTCCTCTCCAAAAATGAAGAAGAAAAGATCAAAATCAACAGAAGAAGGGGCACCAAATCCTAAGAGGAGGAAAATCAAAAAGAGGCATGGTAAATCACTTGCAAAGTTGGTAACCATTGCAGAAGAGGAAACTGCTGAAGAAGAAGTTGCAGAAGAAGAAATGGCTACAGAAAGGTATCAATCACCCTATCAATCTCCAGATAGATTTGCTCACCAAGGAGACCTGAACGACTTCTTACAGAACCTTGAAATTGCCAACACCCTAAATACAGCAGGGTGGACGGCACAACCTCTCGACCACCACTCTCCAGAAGAAGATTTCTTCATTTCTGGCATTGACACACATCTGCAAGAAGATGACACAACACCCAGAAATCAACCAGCCGAAACCCCTGTTATTTTACAAAACCCTTTCATTCAAGGATTGGATGTCCACAGAAGAAGTCCAAACCCAGCTTCAGAAGAAATAGAACAAACTGAAGCTGAATGGAACAGAGGTGAAATTACAGAGGCTTCTGAGAACATGATGGAAGAAGAGAAAGAAAAAGGGGCCGAAGTTGTACAAAAAGAGGGATTAGCAACAACGGAGACAGAAATAGAGATCTTAGAGACAGATTCAGATGAAGAAGAAGCTGTCTGGATACGTAAGGGTCTTTATCATCCACATGTCATGAGATTATTTGGATCTCATCAAGTGTATGACCAATTACGACTAGAGCAAGGAACTTCCACAGAACTTAGGGAAGAAGCAAGAAAAGATGCCTGGATAAATAGAGGCACACAACCAAAACCAACTCCCAGTGCAACCCACATTTCTGACACCGCAGGTCTAGCTGCAGAAGGTGTCATTGAAAAAGAGCAGCACAACTCGAACCTAACCCAACCCATCCAGCCAGAGGTTACTCTTTCAACCTCTGTGCCCACAGAAACCGGGGAATCCAATCCTAGGGAGTCTCCTCAAAGAGACTCACCTATAGTTCGTGATCAATTGCCCCAGATCACAGAAGAACGCCCAACAGAGGAATTTGTTTCCTCTGCCACGCACTTATTAAGACCCACACTTCTTTCAGAGAGAAGTAGAGAGCACAAAGACAAAGAGACTCTAGACAAGTCTCCTAGTCAACAGAAGGATATTCCAATACCCACCTCTGGAGTGGATTTGGACAATGTTCTTCTCAGAACTTCTGTAGGGATTGAAACTCATGTTTCTTCTCAAGGATCAGAAGGAAATCCTTCCATTCTCAACGTACAAACAGGAATGAAAGAAGGTATCCCAGGAACAGGGATTCACTCTGGAGACGAATGTGTTCCTCCAGAGGTTACCACCGGAACACAAGTTGCAAGGGATGAGTTCCAAACCCTTGAGACCTCTGTGAACCAAACCTTGAAAGAGTTTCAAAGCTCTTTCAAATCTTTTGCAGAGACAACATCACTGGCACTGCTAAACCTGAACACCAAAATGGACAACCTGTCCACATAGGTGAAAACTGCCATCTCACAGATGAAGTCTGCTGCTACTGCATCCACCACTTCTGCCGCAACAACTACTCCTTCGATTGAGAACTCCATCAACAAGTTCCTTGATCAATTGAACAAACAGACTTCAGTGTCAACGGGCATCACTCCTGCAGATCTACAGAAGGCCCTACAAAAAGTTCAAGAAGAAGCCATGCGAAATACCATGCTGATGCAACCCAAAGACTACATGACAAGAGCACAGCTGACAGAGCTTGGGCAGAACGTGATTAATCAAGTGACAGAAGTCATCCTTTCCTTCACCACTGCAAATGCTAACTTCGTCAAAGATTTCAGAGCAAGTGTAGGAAGGATGAGATTCAAAACAGAAGCAGAGCTTGCGACATTGATTGGCCTCTGCGATGATGTCTGTGAAAAGTTGATGGCAGCAGGAGCTGAATTACCGAAGAAGCCCAACACTTCTTGCAGAGCAGAGGGTACTTCTGATAAAAGTCAGGATGATTCTGATGATGACCAACCTGGTCCATCAGATAATCCTGAGGGGGAGAATCTAAGAGAGAAAGCTACGGGCAGAGGAATACAAAGTCCACCAATCGCAGCAGAACCAATCAACCAAGCCCCTCCAGAAGAAACCCAACAACAAACCCAAAAGACCACAGAGACAACACCCATCTCTGTGGAATCATCTCCTGACGAAACCAAAACTCCAGAAGCAGAACAGCAAGCCACAGAGGCAACAACCGCCCCTGAGGTAATCATTTTGGAAGAAACAGATGAACAAACCACAGAGAAAACACCCACCTCTGTGGAAACACCCCAAACCATACCCAGAAGAAAGTCGATTGCCACCAAACCAAAAAGAGCAACGACCTCTGCTTCTGATGTTCTGAAAAGAATGCACAAAACAATGAGTGATCGAATGGCACAGAGAGAAGAAGAAAGACACAGGTTCACTTTAGCTTTCAGAATGGCAAGAAGATTTAATGTCAATATTTCATCAACAGAAACTGAGCTCGCAGAAGAAGTCATCAAACAACCTCCAACAGAGGTTACAGAGAAAGTCAAGCCAACAGAACCATCGCCACAAAAGTCCTCTAAATCACAATCGTCAAAATCCACAGAGGCAACCTCCATCAAACCAACAGAAGTGCCAACCTCAAAACCCACAGAAGCAACAGGTTCTGCCACGACAATAGCAAAAGATAAGGGCAAAGGGATACTGACAGAAGAGCCAAAGAAGAAGAAAACATTGCCAAAGCCAACAGAAAAACTAATGAAGAGTGCGTTTGACGCCTTTCAAACCCCAAAACCCGAAGAAGTTGACTGGGCACATGGATTGAAGCCTCTGTCAGAAATTCCTCTAACTGGTAGAGCTGCAGAAGTTGTTCAACAGATGGAGAGTCTCAGAAGACAAATTCCACGACCTGGTCCAACACATGAAGAGATGGAAGAAGTGGTATACAAATACCTCTACAAACAATCCTATCAGACAAATCATCCAGTAGATCATGTGACAGATCCAAGGATCAGAGAAGAATTTGAGAACATCTTCACAAGAACAAAGCCAAGAACGAAAGCAGATGTCTTCTCAATTCACAAAAAAAAAAGGTGATCTTCTGCAGATTCTCCTTCACAAGAACCTATCCAAGGGTCAGGTACAATCTTTACAAAGTCAGAAGAGAGAACAATTCAGAATCTACCTTCGCTGATGCTGACTTAAGAAAAATCAATCCTTACGATCTACCTGACCTTCTGCAATGGACAAAAGACAACTACAACACAGAGCCTAATACCAGAGCCTATCAAGTGTTGAGAAAAGCGATGAGGGAAAAGCTTCTGCTATACAGCATGATAGATTTTCAGCTGGGAAAGGATCTTGGTCTCAAACATCTAGATCTACGACCACCAGAAGATCGCTGCCCACCAGACGCTGTGCCCAACTCAATCATCAGAGAACCAAGATTTGGGTTAGTATTTCAAAACCCACAACACCAGGTTAAACTTTTTGTACTCATGGATTGTCAGAAGTACGCAACCAGTACTCTGAGCAAATTCAGAGCAAGCCTTGTAAAATACAGAGGTACAGAGAAAATGAATAGAGATGATGCAGATACTTTCATCAGAGAAATAGACTCAACAATCCGCCTAAGAGAACTCTGCATCAAATTCTACAAAGAGATCAGAAAAGTCGGCAGGGACAACAGAAGCTACAACGATTTCAAAGATGCCAAAATCTGATTCTCAGACCTCAAATCTCTGCAAACAAAGTTAAAGTTTATCTTTCATTGTACTCAAATGTAAAATGCCTCTGGCATATTTCTAAATGAAAGAAATTTCGAGGTATTGTTTAACCTCTGTCTTATCTAACTCAGCCAAACTTAACTCAAGTTCAATTTTTTTATTTTTCACTACTTAGGGGGAGATTGTTAGCTTCAATCTTCCTAATCATAGAAGTATTTAGAAGTAGTGAAAAATAGGCTAAGTATAGAAAAGCCTCTCACAGAGGCTCTGCCACTTCTTCCAGAAGATCAAGTCCAGAAAGTCACAGAAGCTACGGAGGTAATCACAGAACCTCTGTAGTGCGCAAGAAGAAGATCAACTCGGAAACAAGTGGACTGCTCCACAGAAGGTCAGACCATAGAACCTCTGTAATGCCTTACAGAGCCTCTGTGGTCTGCTATGAAGACTTGGAAGATATTACTGGATACGTTCATCAACTTGCATGGAAAAGTACTGTCAAAACACGTGTCAAGCTCTGAGTGGACTCAATAGGGCATGGTACAAAATAGACGTCTGCGCCATTTAATGCATTTACCAATAGTACATCTGCTCCATTAAATGCGCATGGCTCAGACAACTGCTCACACCATCCAGTCAACTGCTCACACCATCCAGTTCACTATTCATGCCGTAAAAGGAACAGTGACCTACTTCATAGTCTTCTAAGAGTAGTATAAAAGGAAGTCTCATGTTGAGATCTTCCTAAGAACGAATACACAAGGAATCACTAATACTCTCAAGCTTTATTGTCAAATATCTGAGTGTTATATTCTCACACACACCAACAGTTCTTAATCTGTTCTTCGTGTTGTTATCATATATTGAATAACAGTAACTGTTCAAGAAATCCTTTTCATTCTTTACTGTTTTCTTTATATGTGTGCGTTCTAATATCTATCAAACATATCTGTTAGTTTAAATACGCTTCCGCATCAAACTCTAAACTCAACTAATAGACTGTTAATCTTGAATAAGTGTATCTGGGTTCCAACACATACGCTAGATAGGATGAACACCCTTTTACCAGACATTTACGCGCCTTTGCAACAGAAATTAACGGGACTTCCTGGTTCGTAGATTATGTGACCCAAAAATCACAATGGAATAACACGCAAGTATACATGCTAAACCACTATCGTTTGAAACAAGTAATAAAATGGTACAAAGTACCGGATATCGATCTATAGGGATAGGAAAGTAAGGATTTCTCACAAGTCAAACTTAAAGTAAGATTTCAGATGGTGAATTCGAAGGAATAATCTTTGAGTGAAGTAACAGTTTTGAAAACAGTTGTAAAACAGTAAAGAAATGCAAGGGTGTAAGTTCTGGCTGGATTACAGCAACATTATGCTTAGGAATAATGCTACAGCATGGTGCTGCAACATTGGTTCTCAACTTTGCTACTGAACAGATTAGCCCTTTTGCAAGGTTTAGATCGGACTATCTACTGGCAGCCCCACACAAATGGGGAGACCCAACCAGTAAGGGCAGCTCACGCAAATGGGAGACCCAACCCATGTAGTAAAATCCACTAATCTATTCATATAAGTCACAATTTACAAGAAATTGATATTACAACATCTCAGAGCTCTAAAACTTACGTTGGCTTGCATTCAAGACCAACTCATTTAAGTAGAACAACATGCGTCACTTTGTCAAGCAAACTACTTAAATGAAGCTTAGAAAACAAGGGATGAATAGCAAGGTCGATAGCCAATAGCGAAAGCATTCTTCCACTACATAAAGGCCTTTATCTCCCAACCATTTCTTACACCCAAGCTCAGGAATTAGCCCATCATCGCTCTTAAACACATATAAATCATGATGATCAAGCAGAAATATAAATATTAAGAACAAGTGATGTACCAACGATTCTTAGATTAAAGCATAAAAGGAAATAACAATTGCTCCTAAGTAGCTATATGAACTACTTAGCTAGTTTCCTTGTTAGGAGAAACTAGAATAAAAGTAAAGTAACTACAAACTAGAAATTAAAGCTAGAAAGAACTACTCGCTTAGAGCAAGAAGTGGTGTCCAAAACATCCAGGGTTTAGCCCCTATTTATACAAGGGAAAGGCATCTTATGTCAAACTATCTAGTACAAAGATTCTTTAACCAAAGGGTATTAACCAAAAGTTAAAAGGATTATAAGATGCCTTGCATAAAGCAATCTCCTTCTTGATATTATTCCCCTGAAGATGCCTGCCTTCCATCTTGCCAAACAGAGCTGAAGAGATTGCCAATAGATTCCCCAACCAAAAAGCTTATGAAGTGATGTCTTTGACTTTTCTGGATCTGCGAACCATGCTGTAGCATCCTGCTGCAGCATACCGAACTGTTAGATTTTTCCACAAAATAAGCACAAACAGATCCATTTCTCCTACTTAGCTCCAAACTATAATAAAAGATCAAATCAGACCAAAAGACTCAATTTAGGTGATTGGGAAACTAAAATAGGACTAAATATCTAGAAAATAAGTGCTTAGAATGTGATAAATTATGCACTTATCACACCCCTACACTTGAATTGTTGCTTGTCCCCAAGCAACGAAAATGACAAAATAAAAAGACTCAATATATGAAAAAGAAAGAAAAAAATAAAGTTGAGTGATATAGGTCAATAAACTCAAACAAAACCATAGCCTATTATAATTATAAGTTCATTCCAACCGAAAGTTTAATACCATAAACCAAGAGTCATGTTTCCTTTTGTTAGGCAAACTCCATCTTTTAGACATAGAATCATTAGGACTTTTGTGGGATTTTTTTAATTTTTTTTGGCTTCAAATCTCTTCCACAAACTGCCTTCAAGTACTCGTCCGGTATGTTGTAGCACATAATACTGCTGTTGCAACATGTTTTCATATTTTCTGCTTTTTTTTCGTTCTTTTTGATCTTATATTTTTTTCTCATTGATCTTTTCTGCTTAGGAGTGATGTATTCCCTCCCCCACACTTGAACTTCTCAATGTCCTCATTGAGGATCACAATAAGCTTAGGTTCAAAGGTGCAAAGGTGTGTATGGCTTGTGTTTAGGAAAGATGACCTAAATCATCTTCTAAGCTTTTCAAAAATGGATGCCAAGTTGCTGCACATGAAGACATTGTTTGGTTCAAGCGTAAACTTAGGATGGATTAAGAACCAAAAAAATTATTCGGGCTATGGTTTGCAAAAAAATTATATCAACGACTACCACTCAGACTCAAAAGAACATATATAAAAATTTCTCAGACTCGTGGATCCTAAAAGAAAAAAGAAGAAAAGAAAATGAACACTATGGAGCTAAAGTAAAGAAAAATTGGACCTGTCCTACTCGTGAAGAGTAGGTGTTTCTGTAGCTCTTCTCCTTGGTTTGGTGGATGTTTATCTTTCCACTTATGTTTCCACACTTCTCTCAACACTTCTTTTCCTTCATCATCAGGACAGACGGTTTTAACAAAACAAACGTGAGAACATTCTTTAGTATCGTCAGGGCATTTCATCGCATGAAACATATTGAGGGTGAACTCTTCATCATGCACATCGAGAGATTCTTTGAACGGTAACTCATCTTTTTGGTTCTTCAGCCTTGGAAGGTGGAGTTCAGAGGATGGAAGATCTGGAACAAGACTCACACCATTTCATTCTAGGTTCTGACAGAAGGATGAGTGAGTGGTGGTGGTATTTGCCTCTGCTGGTGCTGCAGCATTAAGATTAAAGCATAATGGACCTGTTACAACATCACCTTGCACAAACGATTCCTTTTTTACTTCATATGGGAATAACAATGGAAAGTCAGATTTTTTTGGCATGGGTGTTGTAACCACTATATCTCTCTTTCCTACTAGTTGAGTTGATAAACTAACAACAATAGGGTTTGTTGCTGTAGCATCTGTCTCAGCTTGTTCTTTAGGAAAAATCGGTAGGTCCTCCAAGGTAGGGTCTTCTACAAGATTCTCTTCATCAAATGTATTTACAACCATTACATGTTCCCTCTCACTCTCATGAAACATGTCGGTCTTACTAGGAATGGTTCTACTAGACCTATCTCTCACCTCACGAGCTAATTCTCCAATTTGCGTTTCTAGATTTCTTATGGTCGTTTGCGTGTGAGTTATGAAATCTTTCATCATTGTCTCCAAAGATGTGGGAGAATCAGGTGGCAAGTAGGCTTGGTTATTTTGAAAAACCGGATGATGATTTTGGAAACCTAAGGGTCCTTGTGGTTTACTAATATGTTGGTTCAAGGATTGACTATTCCAAGAAAAATTTGGGTGTTGCATCCACCCTTCATTATAATTTTGAGAATAGTCACCTCCCTTAGTATGGTTACCAAAATAGTTGACTGACTCTGGGTTAGATGGACATTGCTCAAATAAATGGTTTTCTCCACATAACACACATGCTACAATATTAACAACAGGATATGTTGCTGCAGCAACAAACTGCAGACCTGGGCCATTATTCATGTTTTTAATCATGTTAGCCATAGATGTGAGTTGTGCTGCAAGTGCACTATATGCATCTGTTTCATGTGTCCCAGTTGTTTGTTGTTGTATTAATGTATGTGGATCATCCCAATAAAGATGATTATTCGAGATCTTTTCAAGTATGTCAAACCCATCAGTATAGGTACAAGCTGTGAAAGCCCCTCTTGCTGCAGCATCGAGCATTTGCTTAGCAATGGTCATTAAACCATTGTAAAATGTTTCTAGCTGAATACAATAAGGAATGCCATGGTGAGGTCATTTTCTCAACAACTCTTTATACCTTTCCCATGCATCAGGCAGTGCTTCATCGTCCATTTGTTTAAAAAAAATTATAGCATTTCTGGACTTAGCTTGTCTGATTGGAGGAAAATACTTTTTCAAAAAGCTCTCTACAATATCATTCCAAGATACGATGGAACCTGATTGTAAAGAGTTAAACCAATACTTTGCTTTATCCCTTAGAGAAAATGTAAACAACTTCAACCGTAAGGCATCATTATCACTTCCCCTTTTCTCTTTTCCCCGAAGATGAATACATCATCATTATCAGCCATCGGAATCCGAATTTATTTCTTTGCACAAAGAATTTCTGCCTGGTTGATTGTCAGCCAATCCATACCCACAATTACATCAAACCCTCCAATTTCCATTAACAACAAGTCAATCGGAAATTTCGTTTCCCCTATCAAAATCAGACAACCCTCAAGTCTTTCACGAACTAAGACTTGACCCCCGTTAGCTATCTCGACTATTAAGGCATCTTCCAAGGTAGTGACAGGCATAGTTAACTTGTGATAGAACGATTTTGATACAAACGATAGATTGGTGCTACAATCAAATAATATTCGTGCGGAAATGGAATTAACAAGAAATGTACCAGAAACAACATCTTTGGACTCCTTCGCCTCTTCCGCCGTCATATGAAATGCCCGACCCATTGGTTTAGGAGCGTTTGATTTCTTTCCCTGATCTCCACACTTCTTTAGCTTTGGGCAGTCTCTTCGGAAGTGTCCGGGTTGTTTACATTCAAAACAGATCAACCCTTGAATAGGACAACTTGATGCTTGATGACCAGACTTCCCACATTTAAAACATTCACTTCCTATCACCCGACACGGGCCAAAATGTTTACTTCGACACTTCTGGCACCAATTTGGTTCCCGACAAGACTCATAACGAACATTTTTGCCAAAAGATTTAGATTTTTGAGAAGACTCCGACCGGCCTTCCCATTTTCATTTCTCTTCGCCTTGTATATTTTCTTCCTTATCTTTAGCATAAACCTTTTCTATCACTTTAGCTTCTTTGATCGTCTCCCTCAATGTCGAGGCTTTAGAATTCCGCACTCGCGACATCATGTCAGCTGGCAAGCCCTTCAGATAGGCTTTAATCTTTTCCTTCTCAGTTGGAGCCACATGCCCCACCAAATTCAGCTTTTCCATGAATAATTTTGTGTACTTTCGAACAGACGAAGTACCCTTCTTAAGAGTCCGAAACTCTTCTTCGATTCGATCCATTTCAATTTCATTACAGTACTCTTCCAGAATCTTTTTCTTAAAAGACTCCCACGTCATAGCAGCCAGAACCGGGGCTGTTACTGTTGACGTCACAATGTTCCACCATGTTAAGGCGTTGTCTCGTAACATTTGAGAACCGAACCTGACCTTCGATTCCTCGTTGCATTCACAAGCTCGAAACGCCTGTTCCATCTCTCTAAGCCAGTTCATACATGCAACTGGATTGTCTGCTCCAGTAAACTCTGGCGGTTTGCAACTCAGAAACGTTTTATATGAGCAAACTCTCTCCACTCTCCTGTTAACGTTCACTACAGGATTACGAGGTGGAGTTACTACACCAGTACCCGTCTCCGTTCGTCGTAGTTCAGTACTTCGATCATTTAACGCTTTGATGAACATTTCCGATTGTTGTGTTAGTGCTGTATTCATCACTCGCATCATATTTTCCATCATGCGAGATTCCATCGTAGACTCGGTTGTCATCGGATTTGAGGTACCAGTACTCGTTCTTTGCGTTTGACTTTCCAATCCTCCTATTAGAGGTGGCCTCGGAGGACTTTCATGTGTTCCACCCGTTTCAGGTTCCTTTTCCAACCCCCAAGCAATTACTTCCCTATCTTCCGAAGAATTAGGGGATCTTGTTGGTGTATTCACCATCGTATTCTGATATAGCACAAAGAGATAACCATAAGAAATGGTTACAAGTAATCAAACATAAGAAACGTACTTTAACGTTCATTAGTCACTGTAACAGTTTAGAAACAAGTATGCTTGTGTAACAATATATCCATAATGACAGTGGCTAATTGAAATTGTGAACATACTATACATAAGTATCCTCGTTACCATCGTTACAGTGCTTAATTCACGTATTTCCGTCGACTCTAAGACTATCCCGTCTTAGTACTTCTACACATATCTCACAAATCATAACTTAATTCATCTCAGCTTAAGTCTAGGTATCTCATTATCATACCTAGTTCGCTTAAACTTCAGCTCTGATACCATATTGTAACACCCTAAAATCAGGGTCGATTTAAACCTTAAAATTTAACAAGGTATATCAGAATATCCTCCAAACTTTTATATATATAAGCAGAGAATTAACTATGAGGGTTCATATATACACATTTCGAATTCTCTAAATAACCTATTAATCTAATCATGTCAACTATAATTAGATTAAATGGGTTATCTAAGCAATTCATCCAAAGCTTCCTCGCATCTGCTAAATTTTCCGCTTATCATCAAAAGTTGAATACCAAAAGCACTCGTCCCACATCCCATTACTTCCCTGCGCTCATACCTGGTAAGAAAATTTAATTTGAATGATTAGGCTTACGCCTAGTGAGAACATCCAATTTCAAATTAAAACATTAACAGCTTTGAAAACTCAGATATCCAAAGCATATAAACAAACATGGTTTGCCACCATTCTTACCGTACTCGTACTAGTCTCATAATGACGGGAACATACCCAATCCCATGAGTATGACTAACATTCAGAAAGTCATATCATCATATTCGAGAGCATACTACGAATCATTGCAGATTCTAGATCATCGATCGTATCCAAGAAATTACAAGTTACTTTATGCCTATTTCTTGGAGTGGAAGTAGAGATTACAATTTACTTTATGCCTATTTCCTACCTTCCCATAGAAATCAGGAATTACAATTTACTTTATGCCTATTCCTCGATTTCTACACTACGAAATGGGAATTACAATTTACTTTATGCCTATTCTCCATTTCCACGTAAACGGGAATTGCAAATTACTTTATGCCTATTCCACGTTTTACGTCACACTATAAACTAGGAATTACAATTTACTTTATGCCTATTCCTCATTTCACAACACCTTTACGAAATGGGAATTACAATTTACTTTATGCCTATTCCACATTTCAGGTCAACGGAAATTACAAATTACTTTATGCCTATTCCACGTTACAACACTATTAGTGCCTATGGATCCATTACACTTACTAACGTATTTGTATAATAACATATCACGCTACATCTCGTAACATATTCTTAAATATAAGAATATTAAATAATCTATCGTATCTTTAATCCCAACTGTTTCCCCTCTGAAAACTATAATCGGAAAAGTATTTTGAATTCGAAGTTTGGAACTATCCGCAACCAGGACTCAAATTGAGATAGTATCTTAAATCGAATTCGGATTCTAAAATAAAACCCATATCGAACCCAATCCCAATTTCCGGATTTTACCCATACCGAATCCAACCTATTTCCGGAATTGATCCATACCGGATCCAACCCATTTCCGGAATTGATCCATACCGGATCCACCTATTTCCGGAATTAATCCATACCGGATCCAGCCCATTTCCGGAACTCACAAGCCCAATTCCGGAACTCGTTCAATACCGGGTCCAAAGCCCAATTTCCGGAACTCGTTCGATACCGGATCTAGCCCATTCCGGAACTTCTCATTTCCGGATCCAAGCCCCAATTCCAGAATTCCCAATACCGGATCCTAAGGCCCGATTCCGGAATTTACCATTTCCGGAACCATTCAATACCGGGACTTCGATACAGTACATTCGATTCACGTCAAATTAACTCAAAAGCTCATCTAAATTCAGATTGTTGCTCGACTTTAATTCAATACAAATATACCAAATCATTCAGACAATTTATATACAAAATCTAATTCAATTTCAACTGATAATATTTTAGATGAAGAGATGAACTCACCTGTATGAAGCTTTGACCCAGAAATCACAATCCTTCTTTTCTCAAATTCACAACCTATTGAAAGGTGATTCAACTTGATGTTACCAATTGATTAAGAATTTAAACAAGGTGATTTAAGCTCTTACCACAAGAAACCACAGTTCCAATTCTTCTTTATGTTTATCTTTTCTTCTTTCTCTCTGATCTTACTCTGGACCGACTTCAACAAGATGATTTGAGATAATATCTCAATTCAGCTTAACCCAACTCTTAAGTATTCTCAACTTTCAAGAAATGACCAAACAGACCCTCAAGTTCTAATTTAACAATCTTTCTTAAACTTTAGTCAAAATCCAATTTCAACCCTGAAGTTTACATTTACAATTAGTCCACAACTTAGACTAAATTACAAATCTCTCCCGTTCATATTAAAATATAATATAATGGAAATTCGAGGTGTTACATTTTGGTATTGGTCTCCATAACAAATCTGTTAGGGTAGTTTAGAACCTTCTTGGGTGAGCTGATATAAAGCCATAGGATCATGATGTAAGGGTATCTTGTAATATCACTTTTCTGATTTAATATGAAAACAACAGAGCTGTTCTCTGTATGTATTTGAGTAACCCAGAGTTGTTCTCTGTGGTTTACACCTTTTCTTCCTTGATTTCGTGTTGTGCATCTATCAATTGGTATCAGAGCTGCATCCTCCCCCTGTGTGGGTGCATGGTTAGAGTAACTGACAGTGCTTAGAATACACCTATAGACGTGTGCTAATTAAACCTCAAAGTAAGTATACAATGAGATCTAATATCGTCTTTCAAGTAATAAAGTGGTAAAATACCAGATATCGTCCCACAGAGATTGGAGTAAAAGTCTAATAAAAAGTAGAAGAAAGAGATGATTTCAGATGGCGAATTGGAAGAGATTGATTTGTTTTGTTTGGATTATCACTTTGATGTTGTTAACAGAGAATAAAGCAAGCACGGGTGTAAAACTTCAAGGTGGGACTTAAACACAAATTCCAGCGGGCCATGCTGCAGGAATGCTGCAGCATGCAGTTTTGTCATAACTAGATCCACCATCTATTTTGAGGGTATTCCTCTCGGACCTCAGTATTCCCACTACTGTTTAGATTCAACTAGACACATCTCTGTGTAGTCTCCAGCTATTTATAATGGGGGATAAAGTCCTCAAAATATATGGACGACCAAATCTCTTTGTATCAAAAACCGCTCTCTCGAGCCGATTCCCATATCATTCAAGTTGGTGTGTTCCAAGTGGCTTATCTCTAAGTCCAGTACACTTTAACACCTTAGATTGGGGACCACTTGTCGAGAATAAATCAGTTTAGAAAAACATGGATGATAATTGTCACTTTATCAGTAACTCTCTCAAGTCTACTTCCCATATCATTCAAACTGACGTGCATTCAGTGGCTTATCTCTAAGTCCATGACACTTTAACACTTTAGCAAGTGATCAATTCGTCAAGAAGTGTCATTGGTTTTTATAAAACTTGAATGAAATGATGGAACATTGTTATTGCGAAACAACGTCCACCTTTCTTTGGTTTAAAATCCCACCTTTCCGTTTAACACCCGAACTAATAAATTTAGCTACTCATAACGGAAAGTAAAGAAAGCAATAAATGACGTAAATTAAATTGCATAAATGTAAATGACTGAAATGTAAATTACAAGAATAATAAATGACTTGGAATGTAAATTGCAAGAATAATAAATAACTAGGAATATAAATTGCAAGAATTGAGAGAAGTAATTAAAATGAACAAGAGTTGTAAACAAAAGCACTTGGATTATAATACTTAATGTTGAAAGACTCCAAGAGCAAAAGATCTCCAAAGACTTGGAATCACTAAGAAAATAATAACAAGATGATAAGTAAGTCCTAAATGACTAACCCAACCTCTCCTTATATAGGAAGGAAGAGGAAGGGCACAAAAGTAAAATCACACTAACTTGGTCCCAAAGTCTTTAAGATACCAAGTACATAAAGTAAAAAGTCTTGAAAATACAAAAGGGGTTTGCATCTAATTAACTCCAGTTGGATTTATGATTCCTGGAAGCTGCTTCATTCAGTACCAAAATGCCATTTTGTCTTTAAGAGTTCAGCCCCACGTCCCAAAAGAGTAGTCTGCCAGGCATGTCATGCTGCAGCATGGATCTGCACTATGAAATCTGTCAAAATGAACAACAATCAGCCATTCTCAATCAAAAAACAGGTCATTCACTACTCTAGCTCCAATAAACAATAAAAAGGAAAATAAGTAAATAAAATGACTCAATTTAGGGACATTAAAGATAAAAGGACTCAAAATGGAAATAAAAAGACCTAATATGCATTAAATAATTAATGCATATCACACCCTCAAACTAGAACTGTTGCTTGTCCCCAAGCAACTAAGACATAAAAAAATGACTCAAGTTGGTAAGATTTGCATAATGAGAGCAATAAGTGCACACAATATCATTATAGATGCAAGTATACAAAACATAGCCATTCATAAATCCCAAGTAACACAATCTTAGTCTAACAGTGAGTATGAACCATAAGCTAGAAAATATTTCTCTTTGTTATGCTCTACACACCTCACATCCAAGATCTAAAGGACTTTGAAATGATAGGTTCACTCTTTTGGCACATTTTGTCTCACTTTGCCCTTTTCCTCTCTTTTTGCTTCAACATGTATGAATTTTTTCAATTTTTGGCACTTTTGTACTCTTTTGTGTTGAAAGCAATGCACTTAGCCCCTATGGGACATTTTTAGTGCTTATGGTCCAATCATGGCAATTTTGAAGAGCTATGCTCTTTTTATGATTTCTTTGTGTATGTTTTCTTGCCATGATGGACTTTCCCACCCTCAAACTAGGACTCAACAATGTCCTCATCGTTATGGAAATATAAAGTGTATGAGTGGATGCAAGTGGCTCATGTAGAGTAACAAATGATGGCCTTAATCACTTCTTATATGTGCGAGATGTGGATCAAAATATGTTCCCAAGCAAAATGATGCTAGTTCTAGCAAGAACTACACCATTAGATTAGGGCTCATGACTTTAGAAATTACTGTGGCTATGTATGCATGCTTATAACTATCACATATGCTCATTTTGCAAGAAAATAAAATCTAAAAATATAAATACAATCCTAGACTCAAAAAGTGTAAAAGAAACAGAAGAAAAAAAAATTGGAGCTAAAGGGAAATGAATGGACCTGTCCTACTCCTGAGGAGTAGGCTGTGTGTCATGCTGTGGAGTTGCTGCAGCACTGGCTTGTTCAGCCATTTTTTCTTTTAAAGCCCTGTTCTCTGCCTTCAGCTCCGTGATCTGAGCTTTCATCTTCTTGGCCTTCTCTTTGAATTTTCCTACCAGATCAGTCTTCACTTTCTTCAATTCTTCCCTGTTCTTTGCTTCTTCTTCCTCAATTTTCTTCAGAAAATCTTCTTTTTGTTTGTCCAACAACTTAGTTAGCATGACATTCATTTCCTTGTTAGGCAACTGGTAGCTGGATATCGTGTACCCAAAAATATGGGCACAAATGTTCCCACAGTAGGGGCGCAAGTATACACCAACACTGGGATCGCTACAAGTAATAAAGTGGTAAAAGTACCGAGTATCGTATCCACAGGGATTGGATTTCAAAGTTCCGAGTCCTAAGTCGAGAATACACCGATTTCAATGAGAGAAGAAGAAAATATTTTTTGTGAGTGAGTTTTTGGTTTTTAACAACAAAAACTAAATAAGTAAATAAGGTGGGTATGGGTGTAAGTTTTCCTTGAGATGCTCGTAGTGACGAAATGGTTAGTCACTTTGTAGTACGGAATGTCTATAAAAAGCCCGATCTCTCAAAAGTGGATTTTTATAGACCGGTTCTACAAAATGCTCATAAAGTCACCATTATTGCCGACTCTTAATCTTGCCGATTTAACTAAGTATGACTCAAAAATCAAAGTTCAATCAGTATGGAGATTTACACCCAAATCTCTTTGTGATATAAATCTCGACCGAAGTTCGAACCTTAGTAAATCATGCAGAACCCGTATCTCTACGTGGTTATCGAAGACTCTCTCAAATCTTTGTGCATCACTTAAGCCGTATTTCGGATCCGCCCCTCTCGAGGTCTAAGATCTAATATTAACACTTCAAGGTGATCAGCTTATCTGCGTTGAGTTTAAGTCCCAACTTAAGTGACCAAGCTTAAGAGCTAGTAATAATGGCAACACCCAAGTGTCGCCTACTAGTCTCATGTTTGACTCACACCCACACCCAAAGAGGTGATTAGCTCAAAATAAAAGTAAAAGACATGATAAAAGAAAGGAAATACGAAGTAACTAATTTCATAAAGTTAAATACGAGAAATGAAATACGAAATTAAAATACATAATTTAAACTACTACACCTCAAGCCAAAGGCTTGAGGTGTTTGTTGGAAAGCAAAGTAAGAAGATAAATATGGATGGATTGTGTTCAAATTGCTCTCCTATCATCTTCCTTTTATACTTGAACATTTGATGATGATGCAAGGTGATGACTCTCTTTGAAATCATGTGGACATCAACAATTTGAAATCATGTGGACAGCAACAACTCCACCGCCCATATACAACTTGCACTGCGTACAACTTGCAAGAGTGCCCACAGTGGGCACTGGGTGCCCACAAATTCACCAATGACATTTTTAACACAAAATGATGTGTTTAACTCTAAAAACATCCTCAATAACTCCAAATTAAAATAAAATAATAAAAGGAAGAAACACAAACAAATAAAAAGAAAACACAACTAAAATGGAAGAAAACACACACACAAACGGAATGTAAATAACGCTCAAAATGAGAGTTATCATACCCCCAAACTTAACTTGTTACTTGTCCCGAAGTAACTAAAAAGACACAAATAAAAACAAATGAAGATACAAAATACATAAGAAGACTAAGTACCACAAATAGGACCTTCAATTTTATTCTTTTTTTTCTTTTGCATCTCAAATCCCTTTAACTAAAAGCATCCATAGTTTTTCCTAATTTTTCCACTCTATTTTTTTATTGCAATTTGATTTCCATAGGCTAAGCTATAATTCACCCATCTTATGATAATTGACTTTGCAAACTTAGATCCACAGGACTTTGAAGGGTTGGTGTTTAAGGCTTTTCACTATCCTTGCATTTTTCATCTTCCCCCAAACTTGTCTTTTTGTTTTACATCAAAAAAAATATTTCAAACTATGTATTTGATGTGTTTTGCCCAACTTGTTTACCTCAACGTGTCAAACTCAGCTATTTGTATTTTTTTTATCCTTCCAAATTTTCGAAGGATTTAACTCTTTTTTTTCAACACTTGAGTTTCCTCCTCCAAACTTAAAATACTCAATATTTTCACTGTGGAGGGAGTAATAAGACTCAAAGGCTCGGGTAAGGCAACAAAGGAAAAGTGTATCGACCAAGTGTTTAGAAAGAAGGCCTGTATCATTTCTAAAATTTCAAAGTTTAATCAATATGGATACCGGGGAATTGGTTGCTTAGTTCTAGAAATCTGCTAGTGCTGGAAAGATTATTCAAACTATGAAACTTCAAGTCTAAAGATATAAGATGTATGAGATTTTTTTTCTTTTTGATCCCAAAAATTCTTGATACTAGTCGAAAATGAACAGACTCAAATCACACACACAAAAATGTAAAATAAAAGACACAAAATTGGAGTTGAAAGTATGAAGATATATATTTGCATCAAGGTTATGTAGGATGTGGTTCACCACCCTACATGTGCATCTTCAGAAAGTGGAGTGGTTTCAAGATAATCGACACCTCCACCATACCAAAGGTTCTTCCAACAAATTCACCACCCAAAGAACATGATCTAGGAAATTTTCCCGAGCTCTTGATCACACAAATCCTCCCAACAGTCCTTGGCTTGATCCTGAAAGGAACATTGTGATCACAAAAAGAAGGCTGCACAAAATGAGCAAAAATCATTACGTTAGTAATTTTAGCATCTTGAAGCACTTCTTCACTATTAGGAAGTAAAGAAGGCTTGCTCATGTGCTTGAAATTTGCCTCAAAAATCTCCAACTCTTTCTCAACATCACTTTCATCCTTACCAACACATTTTGATTTTTCATTATCACTTGGTAAGGAACCTTGACTTTGATTTTTCAACTCGTCGACTAGTTGTCCCATCTTAGTGTTTAAGGCTTCAAAAGAGGATGTGAAATTTCCCAAAAAGGTTGTAAAATTTTCTGTTAAGCTTGGGGAAAAAGTTTCAAAAGAGTGAGACGGTTCGGGCTGTTCAAAAACATTCCTGGGTGGGTTGTTGGAAACAAAGGACGTGAATCCATGGTGAGAATCACTCCCTTGAAAATCACAAAAATTATCAAAATTCCCCTCCCAAGATTGGTCAAATGTATTTATAAACGTCTCATTCCAATCTTGACAGGGAGGTGAAAATGAAGTGTAGGTGTCATCATCTTGAATATTTTCCAAAACATTAGGATGTTGTTCTCATGAATAGTCGAAAGTATTAAAATACGGGGCATCCCAACTAAAGCCATCCATTACGGTGAAAGAAAAGCCAATGAAAAAATCAACTTATAACTCAAGGAACTCTGGAAATACGCCAATCCCCGGCAACGGCGCCAAAAACTTGGTAGCTGGATATCGTGTACCCAAAAATGTGGGCACAAATGTTCCCACAGTGGGGGCGCAAGTATACACCAACACTGGGATCGCTACAAGTAATAAAGTGGTAAAAGTACCGAGTATCGTATCCACAGGGATTGGATTTCAAAGTTTCGAGTCCTAAGTCGAGAATACACCGATTTCAATGAGAGAAGAAGAAAATATCTTTTTGAGAGTGAGTTTTGGGTTTTTAACAACAAAAACTAAATAAGTAAATAAGGTGGGTATGGGTGTAAGTTTTCCTTGAGATGCTCGTAGTGACGAAATGGTTAGTCACTTTGTAGTACGGAATGTCTATAAAAAGCCCGATCTCTCAAAAGTGGATTTTTATAGACCGGTTCTACAACATGCTCATAAAGTCACCATTATTGCCGACTCTTAATCTTGCCGATTTAACTAAGTATGACTCAAAAATCAAAGTTCAATCAGTATGGAGATTTACACCCAAATCTCTTTGTGATATAAATCTCGACCGAAGTTCGAACCTTAGTAAATCATGCAGAACCCGTATCTCTACGTGGTTATCGAAGACTCTCTCAAATCTTTGTGCATCACTTAAGCCGTATTTCGGATCCGCCCCTCTCGAGGTCTAAGATCTAATATTAACACTTCAAGGTGATCAGCTTATCTGCGTTGAGTTTAAGTCCCAACTTAAGTGACCAAACTTAAGAGCTAGTAATAATGGCAACACCCAAGTGTCGCCTGCTAGTCTCATGTTTGACTCACACCCACACCCAAAGAGGTGATTAGCTTAGAATAAAAGTAAAAGACATGATAAAAGAAAGGAAATACGAAGTAACTAATTTCATAAAGTTAAATACGAGAAATGAAATACGAAATTAAAATACATAATTTAAACTACTACACCTCAAGCCAAAGGCTTGAGGTGTTTGTTGGAAAGCAAAGTAAGAAGATAAATATGGATGAATTGTGTTCAAATTGCTCTCCTATCATCTTCCTTTTATACTTGAACATTTGATGATGATGCAAGGTGATGACTCTCTTTGAAATCATGTGGACATCAACAATTTGAAATCATGTGGACAGCAACAACTCCACCGCCCATATACAACTTGCACCGCGTACAACTTGCAAGAGTGCCCACAGTGGGCACTGGGTACCCACAAATTCGCCAATGACATTTTTAACACAAAATGATGTGTTTAACTCTAAAAACATCCTCAACAACTCCAAATTAAAATAAAATAATAAAAGGAAGAAACACAAACAAATAAAAAGAAAACACAACTAAAATGGAAGAAAAACACACACAAACGGAATGTAAATAACGCTCAAAATGAGAGTTATCTGCAACCCTTTTTCTTTTCTGTCTCTAAGCCTAGAGACAGACCTCAGATCAATCTGCCATTTGCCACCAGTCTTACTGATGATTTGATCATCAATATACTATGGCACTCCACTTTGGATGAGCAGTTGTGTGATCAGACTAGGGAAATACATCTTCCCTCTTGCATTTCCAGCACATATTTTCAAGCTGTTGAGGATTACTTTCCCAAAGTTGATTGACTTACCCTGCATGAGACAAAAAAGCATAAACATTCTCTCCACTGATATAGAGTTATCATGTGTGGTTGGTGAGAGAGAATGCCTCAAGAAGTTAACCCACACATTTGCATCAGCCTTAAGGTTACAGGCCTTGAATTTTCTGACCATGAAGTTGGTATGGGGTTCCCAATGGGCATCAGATTTTCCTAAGGCTTGTGCAACCTCAACCAATGTGTTCTTAGATGCTGCAGCAAGCATCTTATCTAGATCTGTCTCTTTGGGAGGGGCTAAGTCATAGAATCTGTTGATCTTTTTGGAAGAGAGACTGAACTTTTTCCCCCTTATCCTAATCTGGGTTGTGCTGGATGTGGCTACCTCAGCATAAAACTCTTATAGCAGGGTCAAATTATACGACACAGGTACCTCACACAGTTTCCCAATCCCATGCTTCTCAACCACATTCCTAATGAAAGCATTTTCACTTATACTCTGTAGATGGAATCCCTTATCAACCAACCTAATTTTTGTCTTGATTTTCTGAAACATCTCCCATGCCTCAGTTGAGATTAATCCTTGGTGTAAAGTGTTCGGTCTAGGGATGGGTTCAGAGGATGGTCTCCTTGGTTTGGTTCTTGGTTTGGCTCCAAGCTGCAAAAGCGCTGTAGCAAGCTTGGTGGTGCTCCTAGTGATCCTTCCTGATTTTTGTCTAGAGGTCCCCTCCCCACAGTCATCTCTCTCACTGACCTTTCTCTTTTTCCCAGCCTTACCCTTTTTCTCTTTAGACTTCTTAACCACAGGGATTGGGTCATTTTCAAACTCAAAGGGGTCAACGGCTATATTCAAATCGGGGATCACTGTGTGTGTATTTTCAGTGCAAATACCCTCAGTATTTTTAGAAATCCCTAATAGAGATAGATATTTATCTACCACATCAAAAAGAGGGTCAAAGTTATGTTTGGTGGTCTCTTCTGTCCTTTTAGGGTTTTCGTTTTCAGGAGATAAACATAGGGGTATGCCCTCTGTATTGTTGGGGATTTCGTCTCCTTCATCAGAGACAGAGGAGAAATAGGGGTCAGGAGATACCTCGTGTGGCTTTGATCGGTTGACAGGAGGCTTTTCGAACGGATTCTCTTGGGCGACAAGAGTGGTGGTAGATTGCTCGGAGGTTGCAGGGTTCATCGGTGGTGAGGTACAAGCGTCACGGTCGACGGCTTATGGTTCCCTCGGTGGTTGTGGGGTTTGAACCGTGGCCTGTTGACGAAGGGCGTGACGAACAGCAACGAAATCGTTGGGATCTCTTCTCGCAGCTTGCTTCGTTCGTGCCATGGAGGCGATTTGCAAGATGATCGGAGAAAGAAAATGGTGGCCGGTGGTAGCTTCGGTGATTATCGAGAGGGACGAGAGCAGTAATGGGAGTGAAGAAGCAAAAAGTGGGTTTTTGTTTCTGGAAATGAAAGGGCAGGTTGCTCTTATCCTTTTATTTTAAAGAGATTCCACCATTTAGTTACAAAATTAGTTAAGAACTAACTAGATGAGTAACTAAAGGGGTACTTTTTAGTTTGAAATTAAAAGGATTATTTTAACCATAAGTATATAAGTACTATCCTTAAAAGGCAGATTTGATATTACCTTTTTAGTGAACAGTAACCTGATACAACCTTGTACCTTCCAAAAATAAACTTGTTTTCCAAGACTTTGCTTTTTTCCCGCCCAAATCTCAAAAACTGACTCTTCCAAAAATTAGGGTTTCATGCTGCAGGGATGCTGCAGCATGACTTGCCATTCTTCCATCTTTGATCCAAGCTGCAAATTTAAACAAACAATTAAACTTAACTATTCTAGAAAGCATTTAAATAATTAGAAACTATTTACAAACATGGTTTTGAAGCTTTTTAGCACATTGTGACCAAATCCACAGAGTTAGGCTCTGGGATGGTCACCGGATCATGGTAGGCTTTGACTCTTTGTCCATTGACTTTGAACACAGTGTTGTCCTCAGGGTTAACTAGATCTATGGCACCATAAGGGTAAACATGATGAATAACAAAAGGCCCAGGCCATCTAGATTTCAGTTTTCCAGGGAAAAGTTTCAACCTAGAGTTAAACAAGAGGACTTGCTGACCAGCTTTCAGATCTCTGTGATGGATTCTTTTGTCATGCCATTTTTTGGTTTTCTCTTTATAGAGCTTGGCATTTTTTAATTCTTTGATAGCCCAAAATGATTTGTGTTCAAGTTCTAAAGGGAGGTGACAAGCTTTGCCAAATATTAGCTTATATGGAGTCATATCAATTGGTGTTTTAAAAGCAGTCCGGTATGCCCATAAAGCATCATCTAAATGTAAGGCCCGATCTTTTCTGTTTGGCTTGACAACCTTTTCCCAAATTCCCTTTATTTCTCTGTTAGAGAGCTCAGTCAATCCATTTGTTTGTGGATGGTATGCAGTAGCAATCCTGTGGTGAATGTTATAATTTTCAAGAACTTTTTGTAACAAATTGTTTACAAAGTGGGTACCCTCATCACTAATTAGTGCCCTGGGGGGTTCCAAACCTTGTAAATATTTGCTTCTGAAGGAATTTCACCACAGTTTTAGCATCATTTGAAACACATGCTACTGCCTCCACCCACTTTGATACATAATCAACAGCAACTAGTATGTATTGGTATTGGTTTGATGGAGGAAAGGGTCCCATGAAGTCTATACCCCACACATCAAACAACTCTACTTCCAAGATCCCATTTAGTGGCATCTCATTTCTCTGGGGAAATAGAGCCACTTCTTTGACATTCATTGCATCTTTGTGCAAAGTTATGGGAATCTTTGAAGAGAGTTGGCCAATAGAATCCTGATTGAAGTACTTTAGTTGTTGTTCTTTGGCCTCCAAAATGTCCTCCATAAGGTGACTGATGGAAATGCTGCAATATTGTTGCCACTTCATATTCAGGAATGCACCTTCTTAAAACTTGATTTGCACCAATTTTAAACAGAAAAGGGTCATCCCATAAATAAGTTTTAGTATCATGGAGAAATTTCTTAAACATTTGGCCAGTGATTTCAGAGGGTCTTATGCCATAAGCCAAGTAATTTGCTATATCAGCAAACCATGGTGGTTCAGCATGCTGTAACATAAGAATCCTCTCATCTGGGAAGGTCTCAATAATGTCTCTTTCTCCCTTGTCCTCTTTAGATTTCTCTAACCTCGACAAATGGTCTGCTACTTGGTTGTCCACTCCTTTCCTATCCACAATCTCTAGGTCAAATTCTTGTAACAACAAAACCCATCTTATCAACCTTGGTTTAGCATCTTTCTTTGAAATTAAATATTTGATGGCGGCATGGTCAGTGTGAACAATAACTTTTGCACCCATTAAATATGACCTGAATTTTTCAAATGCAAAAACAACAGCTAATAATTCTTTTTCAGTGGTTGTGTAGTTAATTTGAGCTTCATTCAAAGTCTTACTTGCATAATAAATTGAATGAAAAATCTTTTCTTTTCTTTGACCTAAGACTGCTCCTACAGCCCAATCACTGGCATCACACATGATTTCCAAAGGTTTTTCCCAATCTGGAGTAATAACCACTGGAGCAGTCACCAAGGCTGTCTTTAAAGTGAGAAATACATTTCTACATTCTTCATTGAAATCAAATTTGTGGTCATGCTGTAATAGAAGACACAGAGGTTTTGAAATCTTTGAAAAGTCTTTAATGAAACTTCTATAAAAGCCAGCATGTCCTAGAAAGCTCCTAATTCCTTTGACAGTGGTTGGTTCAGGTTTTTTCAACTATTTCAAATTTTGCTTTGTCTACCTCAACCCCCCTCTTGGAAACTACATGTCCAAGGACAATACCTTCTGTAACCATGAAATGATACTTTTCCCAATTGAGAACCAAATCAGTTTCTTCACACCTTTCAAGACTCTTTTTCAAATTTTCCAAACATTGATCAAAAGATGAACCATAAACAGAAAAATCATCCATAAAGATTTCTATGGATTTTTCAAGCATGTAAGAAAATATGAACATCATGCATCTTTGAAATGTTGTAGGTGCATTGCAAAGTCCAAATGGCGTTCTCCTAAAAGCGAAAGTACCATAGGGACAAGTGAAGGTGGTCTTTTCTTGGTCCTCGGGTGATATGGCTATCTGATTGTAACCGGAGTATCCATCCAAAAAGCAGTAATATTCCTTACCGGCTAACCTATCCAACATTTGGTCAATGAAAGGTAAGGGAAAATGGTCCTTTTAGGTAGCATTGTTTAGTTTACGGTAGTCCATGCAAATTCTCCATCCGGACACTACCCTAGTTGGGATGAGTTCATTCTTGTCATTTGGGACAACAGTAAACCCTCCCTTCTTTGGGACACACTGGACTGGACTAACCCAAGAACTACTGGCTATTGGGAATATAATTCCTGCATCTAACCATTTCAAAACTTCCTATTTCACTACCTCTTTCATGACAGGGTTTAGCCTTCTTTGTGGTTCAACATATGTGAAGTTCTTGTCTTCTAGAATGATCTTATGTTGACAAATAGAGGGACTAATCCCTTTAAGGTCAGCAATGGTCCATCCTATGGCTTTTGTGTGCAACTTCAACATTTCCACAAGTTTCTTTTCTTGATGCAATTCTAGAGTTGATGAAATGATAACAGGCAATTTGTTTTCATCTTTTAGAAAAGCATATTTCAAATGAGATGGGAGTTGTTTCAACTCCAGGTCAGGTGGTGATATGACTGATGGTGTGAAATTCTTTTGCTCGGTATTTCCCAAAGACTCAAACGTGGCAACATGTAAGGGCACTGTCTCATCTATCTTCCTATCATCATCATCATCATCATCATCATATTCCTCATCAACTTCCTCCGTCCTACAGGTCTGCTTAACTTCCTCTTCATGACATAATGACTCAATCACACTTAAACTAGAACAGTCTTCCAAATAATCTGGGTACTTTAAAGAATTGAAGACATTAAATGTGACTTTCTGGTCTTGGAGTCTCATGGTCAACTCTCCCTTTTGGACATCTATCAAAGTTCTACCTGTGTCTAAGAATGGTCTTCCTAAGAGAATAGGAATATCTTGGTCAGCCTCAAAGTCTAAAATGATAAAGTCTGCTGGAAAGATGAACTTATCAACCTGGACTAAAACATCCTCAATCTTTCCTTTGGGATAAGCAACTGTTTTGTCAGCTAAGATGAGTGTGACAGCGGTGGGTCTAGCCTCTCCTATGCCTAGGCTATTGAAAATGGACAAGGGCATAAGAATGACACTAGCTCCTAAATCACACAAGGCTTTTCCCACTTCTTTCCCACCTATTGAACAGGGAATGGTAAAACTCCCTGGATCTTTGAGCTTAGGAGGAATCTTGATGGTTAGGAGGGCACTACAACCTTCAGTCATGGCAACAGTTTCATACTCAGTCAACTTCTTCTTCTTGCTTAAGATGTCTTTAAGGAACTTGGCATAACTAGGCATTTGCTCAATTGCTTCAACAAGGGGTATGTTGATATGCAATTGTTTAAACACATCCAAAAATTTCTTGAATTGTAATTCTTCCTTATTGTTCTTTAACCTTTGGGGATAAGGAACATAAGGAGGAATTGGTTCAATTATGGCTTTCTTTGTTTGTGTTGAGCTGGATGGGTGGACTTCATCCACCCTCAAATTAGGATCTTTTATGCCTTTTGTTATACCATCTTTGGTTGGACACTTAGGTTTGGACTCTTTACCTTCTATTGTCTTTTTCTTAGGGATCTCAGGTTCTAATCCCTCTATAGTTTGAAATGGCTTTTCAACAATAGTAGGCAGTGCTGCAGCATGGGGTTTAGATAATGAGCTTTTTCAGAATTGGTTTTGACTATTGGTCCACTCTCCTTGTCTAAGGCTACATCTAAGTCTTTCCCACTTCTAAGAGTCACAGCTTTGACATGTTTCTTTCCTGAAGATCTAGGGATTTCTGTGTTACTAGGTAAAGTCCCTGCAGGTCTGTTACTTTGGTTAAGTGCAATTTGACTGACCTGTGTCTTTAGGTTTCTTAAAGCATCATTGGTTTGGTTGAGTGTAGCATTGGTTTGGTTGACATTAGCATTGGTTTGGGCAAGTGCAGTGTTAGTTTGGGTGATGAAATTTTTCAGCATTGCTTTGAAAAGGAGGTTGGTTATTTTGAAAACCTTGATTTTGGTTGTTTTGATGATGATTTTCTTGATAGTGGTTTTGAGAACTGCTTGCTTGATTTTGACAATTTGAATTCCCTTGTTGCTTTGGTGGAGGTGGATTCAAACTAGGATTGGTCCATGAAAAATTTGGATGTTGCTTCCAACTAGCATTGTAATTGTTGGAGTTGTACCCTGATCTATTTTGAACATAGTTCACAGATTCAGAGTTATGAGGGCACTGTTCATAAGAATGTTCCCCACTACAACAAACACATTGCACGTAGAGGACAGATGGAGTAGGTGTAGTGGCAGTCGGCTGTGTTCCTTGACCGGTAGTCATGTTTTTAAGCATGTTGGTCATGGAAGCAAGCTGAGCTGTCAAAGCAGTATATGCATCTACATCATGTATTCCAGATGTCTTCTTTTGAGTTGGAGCTCTTGGGTCGGCCCAATGTCCATTGTTTGTTGAAATCTTCTCAAGAATCTCATACCCGGTATTGTAGGTGTTGGAAGTAAAGGCCCCTCCTGATGTCGCATCGAGCATTTGTTTTGCATTGGGATCAAGCCCATTGTAAAACGCCTCGAGTTGAATACAGTAGGGTATGCCATGGTGAGGGCATTTTCTTAACAATTCCTTGAACCTTTCCCAAGCATCGGGAATTGCTTCATCGTCCATTTGTTTAAACATGCAAATTTCTTTTCTGGACTTAGCATTCCGGGTAGGTGGAAAATATTTTCGCAAAAACTTTTTAGCCATGTCGGCCCATGATGGAACAGAACCTGGTGTTAATGAATTGAACCAAACTCTTGCTTTATCCCTTAGAGAAAATGGAAATAGGGTGAGCCTTAAGGCTTCAGGAGAAACTCCAGGGATTAGAAAAACATCAGTGATCTCCATAAAAGATCTCAAATGAGAATGGGGATCCTCTGATGGTAATCCAACAAATTGACCATTGGCTTGCAACATATGAAACATGATGGGCTTTGGTTCAAAATGTAAAGTGTTCATGGTTGGCTTTACAATTCCTGAGTTTAATTGCTCGAAATTAGGAACTACATAGTCCATGATTCTCCCATCCTTAGAGTTTGCAAGATCAATGATATTAAGTTGTTCATTATCACCATGTGATTCTTCATCATCATGTTCATTATGATTATTAATTTGTTGTTCTTGAAAATTATGAACATGATGATTTCCAAAATTTGGTGGGTTTCCAAAAATTAGTGGATTTCCAAAAATTGGTGGTTTCCAAAGTTTGGCGGTGGCCTAGGATTTTCCAAGATCGGGGGTCTCACCTGGTTCTCTACTAGTGGTGGATTTGCAACATTTTGCGGACTTCTAAGGTTGTCTATGATTGGTGGTCTTGGTGGACTACCTGGAGGCCTTATGTCTACAACTGGTTGTCTTGGTGGTCTGACTTCAAATCCTGGTGGTGCATCCATATCGGGAAGATTTCTAGAGTTTGTGGTTCTTTGAATTCTCCTTTTATGATGAAAGGTTCTTTCTATGTCCGGATCTAAGTCAAAAAGTTCCCCACGTGGTATCCTTGGCGTACACTATACTCACAACGAACGGTGTTAGAAAAATCAATTCTTTTTTAAACTTTTTATAACTTTTAGCTTGCCAATCCCCGGCAGCGGCGCCAAAAACTTGACAGTGCTTAGAATACACCTCTTGACGTGTGCTAATTAAACCTCAAAGCAAGTATACAATGAGATCTAATATCGTCTTTCAAGTAATAAAGTGTAAAATACCAGATATCGTCCCACAGAGATTGGAGTAAAAGTCTAATAAAAAGTAGAAGAAAGAGATGATTTCAGATGGCGAATTGGAAGAGATTGATCTGTTTTGTTTGGATTATCACCTTGATGTTGTTAACAGAGAATAAAGCAAGCACGGGTGTAAAACTTCAAGGTGGGACTTAAACACAAATTCCAGCGGGCCATGCTGCAGGAATGCTGCAGCATGCAGTTTTGTCATAACTAGATCCACCATCTATTTTGAGGGTATTCCTCTCGGACCTCAATATTCCCACTACTGTTTAGATTCAACTAGACACATCTCTGTGTAGTCTCCAGCTATTTATAGTGGGGGATAAAGTCCTCAAAATATATGGACGACCAAATCTCTTTGTATCAAAAACCGCTCTCTCGAGCCGATTCCCATATCATTCAAGTTGGTGTGTTCCAAGTGGCTTATCTCTAAGTCCACTACACTTTAATGTTGGAACCACCTTAAAAGTGACCGTCACTGATCGTTTATCATTCCTGATGTGATAATTGACAATAACTGAAATCCCTATGTCTGGTAAATATATGATGGGCGTATTTACTATTATTGACATACTATAGGGTTTCCCATTAGGTGATTGGAACTATGGGGAATTATATGACACATAATAAACACCAAGGGTTGAAAGTGAAAGATACTCTAATAATAAATAGAGTACCCTAATCATTTTTTAACCCTAATCACATACTGCTAATAGAGATCAGTCGTGTGCCTCCCCAAGGTCGTCTCTCTGAAGAATCGATCATCATCCCATCATCATACAATCACCTTGTTCTGGGAACCCGTCAATCAATGGCAAACATGTTTAATGCCTTCACTGGATCCTCAGGATCATCAGGTATGATTTATTATCGTATTCTTCATTATCTATCGAATACAGACCATGATTATTCCAACATGTGGTATCAGAGCATCAGGTTCATAATTAATTCATGATTTGTATTCGTTTTTTGGTGGTACTGTCCTCGGTTCCTTTCGTTTATTTTATGCCGCCGCAAACATCAAAATCGTATTGGATTTAAGTATACCGGGAGTTAAGTACCGGGAATTTAATACCGGGAGTTAAGTACCGGGAATTTAATACTGGGAATTTAATACCGGGAGTTAAGTACCGGGAATTTAATACCGAGAGTTAAGTACCAGGAGTTAAGTACCGGGAGTTAAGTACCGGGAGTTAATACCGGGAGATTTAATACCGGGAGTTTAATACCGGGAGTTTAATACCGGGAGTTCAGTACTGGGAACTTATTTGTTGAGTTCGACATTATCTAGTCGAATACAGCCTTCCTTTTGTCAAAATCGAACTCCTCAGGCACTCATAATGTCAAATATAAATTTTTGTTTTGACTATGCCATACCCTTGCACTAATATACATGGTCTCATCATTTGTGCCCAAAGGTCAAATATGATTCTCATATTGCATTTTTCCTTTTGCATAATGAACACTGAGTATACTAATTCTGCCCAAAGGTGATTTAATATACCTGTGTGTCAAAAGGACTCTCTACATGCATAATTCACACGATGCTCTACTTTGTGCCCAAAGGTCAAAAGATAAGCATTGCGTTGCATGAACCTAACGCTCATATTTACTTAGATATTAGTTATTTCTGCCCAAAGGTGATGTAACATCTAAGTAGAGCCTTACTTTAGCTTATTGTTTTGGTGTTTACAATAGGTTTACTTATCACCAGCTTCATCACCAAAATGGTTATAGTTTCATTATTCTAAGGAATATTACTGTTAGGCCTGCTTACTTTAACATTACTATAATTACACTACTTTGTCCGCCTCTTATAGCTAACTACGTCACTATGATAATCTTCTATAACTAATATCCTCCTTATTTCCACAATCAGTACCTAACTTTGGCATTGAGCCACTTACTGGTGCGAACTTTGCTTCATGGAAGGATCAATTACTTCTTACTCTGGGGATGCTAGACCTTGACCATGCCATTCGCCATGATGAACCCGCTGCTATTACTGCTGAGTCTTCTGCAGCTCAGAAAGCAAATTTTGAAAAGTGGGAAAGGGCAAATCGCTTGTCACTAATGATGGTCAAGAACTCCATCAACCTCAGTATCCGAGGAGCTATCCCTGACTCTGATAAAGTCAAAACTTACCTCAAATCTGTTGAGGATCACTTCAAGGGATCGTCTAAGGCTCATGCAAGTAGCTTAATGCTACAAATGCTCACTCTAAAATATGAAGGAAATAGCAGTGTCCGTGAACACATTATGAAAATGATTGATATGGCTCATAAGCTTAAGAGTCTTGAGATGGAAGTCTCTGATAATTTTCTTGTGCATTTCATAATGACCTCTTTGCCTGCTCGGTTCGACACCTTCAAAGTTAACTATAACGCTATGAAGGATAAATGGTCGATAAGTGAACTGATTGCAATGTGTGTGCAAGAGGAGGATCGCCTAAAGCTGGTACAACCTGAAGCCGTTCACCTGACAACCACTGGTAATTCTAAGAAAAGGAAGGGTAATCACGGTAATCAGACTGGAAATAAAATCCAAAAGGATAATCATCATGGTGCCGTTGCCTCTAGCTCTAAACCCTTGTCGAGCAAACCTAACTGCAAATTATGTCGTGCAAAAGGGCACAGACAGAAAGATTGCCCTAAGTTCAAGGAATGGCTAGCTAAGAAAGGTAACATTCTTTATGTAATATTTGATTCCTTTACTACTGATGTCCCTATTAATACATGGTGGGGTGACTCTGGTTCTATGGTCCATGTGACAAACTCAATGCAGGGATTCCTTACAATCCAGAAGCTTCCAAAGGGCCAAAGAAAACTTAGAGTTGGAAGTGGTGATCTCTTAGATGTCGAAGCCATGGGAACTTTAAATTTACATATGAGTACCGGAAAGTGTATTAGACTAGTGGATACCTTATATGTACCGAGAATTACTCGGAACCTTGTATCCATATCTAGACTAGACCTTGAAGGTTATGTAATAATTCATGGTTGCGGCAAGATTGCTATTACTCATAATAATGAATTACTTGGTCGAGGTTTCTTGGATGGATTGCTGTATAAATTAGAACTAGATCATAATTTCTCACAGTCTTTGTTGTCTCTTAATATTGATGACGTAACTAAAACAACAAAATCACCTAAACAATTAGAGAATTCCTCCATGTTGTGGCATAAACGTCTTGGTCACATCTCACGAGATCGAATGACTCGACTCGTAAAGGATGGAATCTTACATTCTCTTGATTTTAGTGATTTTGAAACATGTATTAAGTGCCTCAAAGGCAAAATGGCGAAAGGGAATAAGAAAGGAGCTACTAGAAGTTCCAACTTGTTGGAAATAATTCACACTGATATTAGTGGTCCTTATCCCGCATCAATCACAGGACATACATCATTTATTACATTCATTGACGATTATTCGCGTTATATGCACCTATATCTGATTAAGGAAAAATCTGAATCCTTACAAACTTTTATTGATTTTAAAACTTTGGTTGAAAACCAACTAGATCATAAAATAAAAGTTGTGAGATCAGATAGAGGAGGTGAGTATTATGGTAGACATACTGATATTGGTCAAGCTCCTGGTCCTTTCTATAATGTTTGCAAGGAACATGGCATAATTAACCAATACACCATGCCTGGTTCTCCTCAACAAAATGGTGTTGCTGAAAGGAGAAACAGAACCTTAATGGACATGGTGAGAAGTATGCTTGCTAACACTAACTTACCTACTTTCCTTTGGACTGAGGCATTAAAAACAGCCGTTCATATACTCAATAGGGTTCCATCAAAATCTGTCCCTAAAACTCCTTATGAAATCTGGACAGGTAGGAAACCGAGTCCAAAATATATGAAAGTATGGGGTTGTCCTGCCGAAGCAAAAGTCTATAACCCTAACTTAAAGAAACTGGATCCTAAAACCCTTACATGTTTCTTTATCGGTTATCCTGATAACTCAAAAGGTTATCGGTTTTACTGTCTTTCCCACACTACGAGCATCATTGACACGCAGCATGCCACATTTCTTGAGAACTCAAAGATCAGTGGGAGCACGACAAATCATGACTCAGATTTGCAAGAAGTACAAGAAGCGGGGGGAAACCATTCTTCCGGTATCTTTATTCCTCCGATAATTCCTCTTGTACCCACCGCTGCTCCTAATATCACTGATCCTGCTCCTCCTAACCAAAACGCCGAGGGAACATCATCATCGCCTCTTGTACCCAACGCTGAGCCTAATATCACTGATCCCACTCCTTCTGTTACTGAACCGGAAAATCAACTCAGGAGATCATCTAGGGCACGCAGGGCCACAAATTTTGATGATTTCGTAACCTTTTTATCTGAAGTTGAGAACATTGGAAAGCTTACTGATCCTACCTCTTATCGAGAAGCCATTAATAGTGATCAGGCCACTCAGTGGAATGAAGCCATGATTGAAGAGCTTAATTCCATGCAACATAATGATGTTTGGGACTTGGTTGAACTTCCTGAAGGATCCAAAACCATCGGTTGTAAATAGGTCTTCAAAACCAAATTAGACCCGAAAGGAAACATCGAACGCTATAAGGCCAGACTGGTTGCAAAAGGCTTTACTCAAAAGGAAGGAATCGATTATCAAGAGACCTTCTCTCCTGTCTCTCGTAAAGATTCTTTAAGGATCGTCATGGCCCTTGTAGCTTATTATGATTTAGAGTTACATCAGATGGATGTCAAGACCGCTTTCCTGAATGGAGACTTGCAAGAAGATGTATACATGCGACAACCTGAAGGATTCATTCCAGAAGGTAAAGAGCATATGGTCTGCAAGTTGAAGAAATCCATTTATGGGTTGAAGCAGGCATCAAGACAATGGTACCTCAAGTTCGATAAAATCGTAAAAGGGCAAGGTTTTCTAAAGAATCAAGTGGATCAATGCACCTATCTCAAGATCAGTGGGAGTAACTTTATAATCCTTGTCTTGTACGTAGATGACATTCTACTAGCAAGTAACAACTTGGATATGCTGCATGAGTCGAAGCGGATGCTTTCGCAAAATTTCGACATGAAAGATCTCGGTGATGCCTCTTATGTCATTGGTATCGAAATACATCGAGATAGGCATAATGGTGTTTTGGGTCTTTCTCAAAAGGCATATATTGAGCGTATCTTAAAACGCTATAACATGCAGCACTGTACACCCACTGTAGCTCCAGTAGTTAAAGGGGACGTATTTGGTTCTTTCCAAGCTCCGAGCACTGAGATTGAAAAGGAAGAAATGAGGATGATACCTTATTCGTCTGTAGTAGGGAGCATTATGTATGCTCAGGTCTGTACTCGTCCGGATATCGCTTATATCGCTGGTATGCTGGGACGTTACTTATCTAATCCCGGAATAGCACACTGGAAAGCGGCTAAAAAGGTTCTTCGATATCTGCAAGGGACCAAAGACTACAAATTAACTTATAGAAGAAGTGATAACTTAGAAGTAGTAGGTTATTCTGATTCCGATTTTGCTAAAAGCAAGGAAGATAAAAAATCTACTTCTGGGTACATATTCATGTTGGCTGGTGGACCTATCTCCTGGCGGAGTCATAAACAGAAGCTGACTACAACATCCACCATGATGGCTGAATACGTTGCCGTTTATAATGCCACTTGTCATGGGATGTTGTTAAGGAACCTGGTCAGTGGACTCAAAATCGTCAACTCCATTTCTAGACCATTGAAGCTTTACTGTGATAACTCAGCTGTCGTAACTTTCTCGAACAGTAACAGTTCAACTGGCGCTGGGCTGTATCTTGATACAAAGTATCTGTTTGTGCGCGAACGGGTTGAGGAAAATGTCCTTTGTATTGAGTACATAAGTACAAAAGATATGCTAGCGGATCCGATGACCAAAGGTCTTCCCCCTAACGTCTTCGTAGGACACGTGTCGAAGATGGGGCTTACAAAGGACTTAATTTAATAGCACATTGTACTTATTGGTCATTATTATTATCTTAATAAAAAACTTTCCTCTAATATTCAGATTTTGTTTGTCTATTAGTTATGCTTTGAGCTCATAATGGCGTATGGACATTATTATAACAAAATTTGTCTTAGTCAGTTGATCATTGCTTATTCAGTTTTAAATTTGAGTCATAGTTTGACTAGTGGGGGTCCTGAGTTGATATTCTTCTCTACGACTGTACTTATTAGCTATGATTTCAGTTTAAAACAAAATGAGTATTATTCCCGGCCGGACTTATTGATACTCATAGATAAAAGATCGTTTGGTCAAGTGGGAGAATGTTGGAACCACCTTAAAAGTGACCGTCACTGATCGTTTATCATTCCTGATGTGATAATTGACAATAACTGAAATCCCTATGTCTGGTAAATATATGATGGGCGTATTTACTATTATTGACATACTATAGGGTTTCCCATTAGGTGATTGGAACTATGGGGAATTATATGGCACATAATAAACACCAAGGGTTGAAAGTGTAAGATACTCTAAATATAAATAGAGTACCCTAATCATTCTTTAACCCTAATCACATACTGCTAATAGAGATCAGCCGTGTGCCTCCCCAAGGTCGTCTCTCTGAAGAATCGATCATCATCCCATCATCATACAATCACCTTGTTCTGGGAACCCGTCAATCAATGGCAAACATGTTTAATGCCTTCACTGGATCCTCAGGATCATCAGGTATGATTTATTATCGTATTCTTCATTATCTATCGAATACAGACCATGATTATTCCAACATTTAACACCTTAGATTGGTGACCACTTGTCGAGAATAAATCAGTTTAGAAAACATTGATGATAACTGTCACTTTATCAGTAACTCTCTCAAGTCTACTTCCCATATCATTCAAACTGACGTGCATTCAGTGGCTTATCTCTAAGTCCACGGCACTTTAACACTTTAGCAAGTGATCAATTCGTCAAGAAGTGTCATTGGTTTTTATAAAACTTGAATGAAATGATGGAACATTGTTATTGCGAAACAACGTCCACCTTTCTTTGGTTTAAAATCCCACATTCCCGTTTAACACCCGAAGTAATAAATTTAGCTACTCATAACGAAAAGTAAAGAAAGCAATAAATGATGTAAATTAAATTGCATAAATGTAAATGACTGAAATGTAAATTACAAGAATAATAAATGACTTGGAATGTAAATTGCAAGAATAATAAATAACTAGGAATGTAAATTGCAAGAATTGAGAGAAGTAATTAAAATGAACAAGAGTTGTAAACAAAAGCAGTTGGATTATAATACTTAATGTTGCAAGACTTCAAGAGCAAAAGATCTCCAAAGACTTGGAATCACTAAGAAAATAATAACAAGATGATAAGTAAGTCCTAAATGACTAACCCAACCTCTTCTTATATAGGAAGGAAGAGGAAGGGCACAAAAGTAAAATCACACTAACTTGGTCCCAAAGTCTTTAAGATACCAAGTACATAAAGTAAAAAGTCTTGAAAATACAAAAGGGGTTTGCATCTAATTAACTCCAGCTGGATTTATGATTCCTGGAAGCTGCTTCATTCAGTTCAGCCCCACGTCCTAAAAGAGTAGTCTGCCAGGCATGTCATGCTGCAGCATGGATCTGCACTATGAAATCTGTCAAAATGAACAACAATCAGTCATTCTCAATCATAAAACACGTCATTCACTACTCTAGCTCCAATAAACAATAAAAAGGAAAATAAGTAAATAAAATGACTCAATTTAGGGATATTAAAGATAAAAGGACTCAAAATGGAAATAAAAAGACCCAATATGCATTAAATAATTAATGCATATCAGTAACCAACGTGAAAATAATGGAGAGATACGAAGAATTGAAGCAGAAACTGGAGGGTCATGATGAGGCTCTTAAGAAGGTACAGGAGAGTATCTCAGGTCTGACAGAAGCAGTGAAGCTTTTAGTGGTGGCTCAAGGTAAGAAGACTGAGGAAAGAAATTAGTATACTCTAAATTCTGGTGGAGTGACCATGAAGACATTAGAGGAAGAAGAGGCAGAAGCAAAGACACCACCACCGCACCCACCTTACCAGGGATACCAATTGGTGAACAGGATGACGAAGCTCGAGTTTCCGTCATTCGATGGAGACGTGTTCAAGGAATGGTATTACAAGTGTAACCAATTTTTTGAATTGGATAATACGCCGGAAAATATGAAGATTCGGTTGGTTTGCAATTCACTTAAAAGGGAGAGCACTACAATGGCATCAGGGGTTCATGAAGGACATGGAAGGAAAATCAGTAAGCTGGAAAACCTACATGGAGGAACTCAGGGAGCAGTTCATCGGAGGGCTCGTTTCCAAACCCCTTATTGAACTCCAGAATCTCAAACTCACCACCACGTTTAGTGATTATAATGCCCAATTTAATGCTCTCCGTAATCAAGTGGATGTTCCATCTGAGATATTGTTGGATTTATATATTGGGGGCCTTTGTAATTAAGTTATGCATACTGTGCAACTCATGGACCCAAAAACTTTGAATCAAGATATGAAACTAGCTAGGATTCAGGAGGGAGCCTACTATGCATTATGGGGATTGGAACCAGTAAAATCCACTAACTATAACAATAACCTTACTAAAGCAACAGGTGACAAGGTTTCTCCAATAAAACAATCCAACTCCCCTGCTCCTACTTCTCTTCCAGCTCCTAGTTTTCTACCCTCTGTGCCCCCGATTTCTACCAATTCTACAGGAAGTCCTTATAGTAAACCACTCCTAAACCAATTGTCTCAAAAACCCTTGGGGGAACCTCAAGTCCCAACACCTCAAAACACACAGAATAAGACAAACCCTTTGAAGCAACTGTCCAGGAGTGAATATGAAGAGAAAAGAAGGAACAACCAGTGTTTCTTTTGTAATGAAAAATATGTTCCAGGTCACAAGTGTAGAGACAACAAGTTGTACATGTTGATTGGTCCAGAAAGTCTAGATGAGTACATGGCAGAGGAGGTGATTAATGAAAGTAATGGGGAAGAAGGAAAACAGGACAACATGGGGAGCATGAGGACATGGGAGCAACTGGGACCAAGAGCACTCTTGAAGACTAAGCATTTTTTAGAGTCTGATGGCCTGGATGTTATCCTTGAGGTCAAGGATAATTTGATGAGGAGGGTATTGATACGACATAGTTTTACATAATAATAACTTTTTACTTTTACCTACTAGATATTACAATAATTTGTTACTTTTTCTAGAGGTATGGGTTACCATGTGCCACATGTCCTTTTGGTATTGGTCTCCATAACAAATCTGTTTGGGTAGTCTAGAACCTTCTTGGGTGAGTTGATATAAAGCCATAGGGTCATGATGTAAGGGTATCTTGTAAGATCACTTTTCTGATTTAATATGAAAACAACAGAGTTGTTCTCTGTATGTATTTGAGTAACCCATAGTTGTTCTCTATGGTTTACACCTTTTCTTCCTTGATTTCGTGTTGTGCATCTATCAATTGATGCTAAAAAGAATGAACCTTAGAGTGTACAACTGGTCAACGGAGCAGACTGAGCCTCGTCCACCGATCGTCGAGCAACAGGCGACGGCAACGAGATGACGGTTGTCCGTACAACAGAGAACGAGAGTCCAACCATTTTACATTTTCCTTTTTCCAAGCAAAATTACTTTTGTATATTTTTTCCAATTAAAGCAAAATACGACAAGTTAATACTTAGAATAATTCCAAAATAATTGTATTTGTTGTGAAAATACTTCCTCTAGTCTAGTTGATTAAAAATATAATAATTATAGTTCTCTAAAATTTTGTGTATTTTTTATTATGGATACTTATTTTGAGATAATAGCACTCTTTTAAAAAACTCGTCGCACAGCCGTCATAGCACCAAGGCATGTGTCTCATGCCACGTTAAGCTCGTGGCACGCCATGGCCTAATGCGAATTTTCTAATGCAATATTTGATTTTTCTTTATGTTTTTAATGTCTTATTTGCAAGTTTTTTTAAGAAATAAGTACGTGAATGGGACCTCTGGTACGCATTTTCGCTACTTTTTGGTCCCTCCCTCTAACAAACTCAGTTAACCCTGTTAACTCAAAAGGGTATTTTGGTCATTTCCCAGTATTTTGTCTTTTTCTTAATAAAAATAACAAAATCAGGGACTAATTTGTTTTTGAACATTCATCTCCTTCAAGAACACCATGATCAAGAACACATAGCACCAATAACAATTCAGATTTAAATACCTAAATCAAACCCAAATATAATAACCTAAATAAAAATCAAGAACCATAACTAAAATTAAGAACAACATTTATAAGAAAAAATGATAATCAATCAAAGAACAATCCATTAATTCAAAATCCTAAGCAAGAACAATCAAAACTAAAACTCAAAATGGTAAGGATTTTCCAGATCTGTATGGAGAATGAACATGGAGAGAGATGTATGGAGATAGAACAGGTAGAGAGAGAGAGAGAGAAGGAGAAGACGCCGGAAAATCGAAGAACGCCGGAGAAGACGCCGGAAAGTCGCAGGTCGACGAAGAAGACGTCAGAAAAACGATCTGTATCTCTCTCTCTCTCTCTCTCTCAGATCTCTTCTCTCGATCTCTCATATTTCTTCTGTCGATCTCTCAGATTTGTCGATCTCTATCTCCTCTCAGAACTCCGACGAAGCATAGGGACGATCCCTATCTCCTCTCTATCTCGTCTGGATGCAGTCAGTGATGGTGTGGTTGAGAACCCTTCTATAGGCAGCCAAATGGTGGTGATAGGAATGTTGCTTCTAGCAGTAGTAGCAGATCAAGTTTTAGTGGTGGTTCAAAGAGAGAGAGAGAGAGAAAGAAAATGCTTATAGAAGATGAAGTGAGAAAAAGAGAGTGATGGTGTTGAAGATGGTTAGGGAAGATCAAGTTAATGAGGTGAAAAAAGTAGGGGTTTGACGGCGATGGGTTGCAGGTGTGGGTCAAAGAGAGAGAGAGAGAAAAATGCTTAGGGAAGATGAAGTGAGAAAAAGACAAAATACTGGGACATGACCAAAATACCCTTTTGAGTTAACAGGGTTAACTGACCAAAATACCCTTTTGAGTTAACAGGGTTAACTGAGTTTGTTAGAGGGAGGGACCAAAAAGTAGCGAAAATGCGTACCAGAGGTCCCATTCGCGTACTTATTTTGATTTTGGGACCACTATGGGTGGAAAGTGTAAACTAGAGGGACCAAACAAGTAATTTACTCTTTTTTTAATAAATAACTTAATTTAACTTGCTTATTACTATCGACTTATTGAGTACACTACAAAACATATGTTTTTATATATAATATTATATATAAATTAGAAATTTGACGCCATAAGTCACGCTTTGATAATAGAAGTAATATTAATTATGTTACTTTCATTCAATGATCAGGTCATATCATGTAAATTCTCAATATGATCACCGCATACAAGGCGTGAAACTGAACATTGTAACTCGGAGACACATGAAATGACATTAAATTCTTCTTATACAATTGTAACTAAAACTATGCATAGATATTTACGATAATTGGTCTCTCTGTCTGACTGTCTCTGGAAAAACAAGACGGACATAGTCCTCACTGTCTCCATTGTGTTTTTTATGCTTTTTTTAGGGGGGGGGGGGGGGGGGGAAGAAGATAAAGATAGAATTTATATTTTTAACAATAGGCAAATTGCATGAAAAATGTAATGCATTTTAGTCTAACTTTTACCTTCTGTAACACATTGTCAAAAGATTTATGTTTGTAGTACATATGTGATATATCAAATATCTAAATCCGTTACACAAAATTGAAATCATATAAAGGTATGTTTAATTTTCATATACTATCAAATGTAAAATATATAGCGAAAAGAAGTGTTAGTGATGCAGCGGTAATTCGAGTAACAGACTAAACATGTTGATTTGCTAGGAATATTTGTGGTTAATCTCTTCTAGAACTCGTTGCTTCGAAGAATACTGAACCTAGGCTTCAAATTCGAAGTCACAGAACTCACGATTTTAGATGAAATCAAAAGTTTTTCAATATCAAGTGTGACCATCCAGATTACATGAGAAACATACAAATAGGTAGGGCTGTAAACGAACCGAACGTTCAGCGAACCGTTCGTGAACCGTTCGGCGTAAAGTTCGTTTATGTTCGTTTATTTAATAAATGAACGAACATGAACACGTTTTTTTGTTCATTTAGTTAAATGAACGAACATGAACAATGGTCTCGTTCGTTCATATATGTTCGTGAACGTTCGTTTATTTATGTTCGTTAATGTTCGTTCATTTATGTTCGTTTACATACATTTATGTTTGTTTATGTTCATTTATGTTCGTTTATGCCCTGTTTATATATATAAACATATTTATATAATATGAAATTAATTTGTATAATCATCAAGTAAATTGATCTTTTACAATTTGTTTTTTATACCTCCTAAGTTAACCCGGTTTTTCATTTTGTTAAGGTATTTTTTACGAACGAAATGATGAGTATGTTGGTTGTTTTTTGTTCATTTGGATTTGTTCGTTTATGTTCATTTAAGTTCGTTCATTTATGTTCATTTAAAGTCGTTCGTTTACGTTCATTTATGTTCATTTAAGTTCGTTCGTTTACGTTCGTTTACGTTCGTTTAACTCTTAATGAACGAACATAAACGAACACGAACAAACAAAAATTCTTAACGAACGAACATGAACACAAAAAATCTCGTTCGTTTATCTCTGATCTTTCCATCAGGTACAAACGGTGTTTGTGAAACTAAAGTACATGAGCTTGGACATGCTGCATCTTCTAACTGTGGAGTGTCTGAGATTGGACCTGCAGAATCAACCTGTGTCGGGGCATCTTCTACCACTGTCGGAATATCATCTTCAGACTCGATATCCAAATCCTGATCCCCAGTTTCAAAGTCAAAATCCAATTCATCCAGAGCTTCTATCATCTCTTCTTTAATCTTGTAGTTGAGCTGCTCTGGTTCTTCCTCAGAATCAATGTAGATATAATCTCATACGAATTCATCTGCCATTCTTTCTTCCTCTGTTCTATTGTCAACAGCCGCAGGCTTTTCAACCCCAGCTATGACATCAGCTAGAACAGGTATTTCTGTATCAACATTCTGAACAACATCAGTCGTCGTTCCACCTTCACCTGTATTCCCCCCGGCTTCAGATTCATTAACATTGCCAGTAGCAGCAGCAACACTAGACTCTCCAACATCTTCTCTCTTCTCCCCCTCATGTTGATCAGGCGGATCCTGATCATCATGTCTTCTTTTCTTAGAGACTTCAGATTCAATACCACATCTGTCTTCTACAACTTTGATCCTGTTACTGATGGTGGTGAAACCATTCATCAAGGCATTCGTCATGTCTGTCATAGAGTTGGTTAGCTTCTGAAGTTGTGTTGTCAGAAGAAGTTGTGTATCTGTGGATGTTGAAGATTGAGGTTGGGTTAGAGGTGGTGTATGTTGACGAAGTAAGGAAATTAAGTCAACTTCTTCAGATGTACTGGAGTCGCTTTTGGCTAACAAGCGGGAAAACAGCTCAGATTTAAGTTGATCTTCAGGTATAAGGTGTAGTGGGATAGATGATGGATGTTGTAAGTCTGGTTGAGCTCCTGATGGTTGATCTTGAGGAGTGGATGATGATTCAGCAACATGTTTACCCTTTATAGCACGACTGACTTCAGATGCTAACTGATCAACTGATCTCTGCATGTGTGCACGGTGTTGCTTGTACGATCTGTCTATAGTACCTAGTGCAGAAGCCAATAATGGTAGAGTAATAAAATGAGGATATGGCCCGAGCATCTATACAACCTGTTCATGAGGAAAATTAGGGAAAATTGAGCTAACTTCCGGACCACCTAGGTAACCGGTTGAAGTAGCGGTTGTAGCAACCGTATTGCCTGTGCTCATGGCTGGAAAAGTGTTGACCATGACAGGACTTCCACCCTGTCCTCGTGGGGCACCAACGAATGGCGGCCTCACTCTGGGTATTCCGATTGGGGCACGAAAGCCCGCAACTTGGTGTTGTTCCATCAATTGTGTCCTAGGAAAGGATGTTCTACCAAATGGTCCTAGACTCAATGTGCGTGGAATAAAAGGCAGTGGCCGGGGCAGGAGCCTACCTGGTTCAATACCAGCAGACACCGAGTGTGTCGCCGATAGACTTTGAGCTATATCCCCTGTGGAAAATGAAACATCTGCAAATTGAGATGCCGATGAGTGGCTGAGTGGGGCTGTGCTATGCATGGTTGGGCGGACCACGACTTGTTCAATACGCAACGGCGACGTACGCTCGTTGGTAGAAGATGTGGCTACCCGGCTCGGATCGGTGTGGGGAGAGTCAGTAGTTAAAACTTTATCTGACTCTATCACAGCGTCACTCATTTCTTTTCTCCCCTCATTCTCACCACTAACTAACTTTTCCACTTCTACTTGTTCTTCTACTTCTTCGTGCACAGATGAAGGACCCTCAGCATCAGTAGCAGTGTCGAGAAGTTCGGATTTCCGAGTGGAATCAGCATCCGAACTCACAACACGTGGTCTCTTTCCCATATGTCTAGGAATTAAATTCACCAAAGGGTCATGACCTGAGTCATCGTCGTCATCATCATCGTCATTGGCAGGAAAGAAGGGTTATATCTCACCGTCTTGATTAACTGCATCATCATCGAGAGATGATGCAGCGGCATAAGCTTCATCCCATGAGACATCATCATCAAAGATCTGGGGAGGAGGTCGAGGCGGTGGTTGAGCTGGTTTCGAGGAAGATGCTTGGCCAACAGTCCGTAATCTTCTCCCAACTCTCTTTCTTTTCGTTCTCCTCACCTCTCGTCGTTCAGAAACACCCCCAAGTTCCTGAACCCCCTCGACATTCGGACCCTCACCTCCTAGTGGGTTTGCATCGTGGGTAGGTCCCTCCGGCTCTGGCTGGACCATCAATGCGTTATCTATCCTATATTGCCTAACTACCCCAGACTATTGGTCAGCATAAGCGAGCAGATCTTCACGTAGAACGGCGATATGGGCAAAATTGATCTGCTTGGGCATTCTTAGGTAGTGCATGTACTGGGTTGGGCCTCTTGGGTGATTCTCTCGTCTTGGAATCTGATCGTTGTCTACCATAGCTTGATGAATCAAGATCTGGAAGAAACGCTGAAATGGTACGAAGTTTCGTCTCATCTTTGGTTTTAACTGATCCGCGACAAGCTCAACGATCTCATTCCATATCAAGACGGCATAGTTGATATTGTGGTTAAAAACAAATGCATGAAACATGCGCAGTGTGGATATGTTTGTCTTGTCTAGTCCAGTATGCTTTGAGGCCATGCAACGGTTGAAGATTGAGCATATGGAGTAGTATATTCTCGGTAGGTAGTTCCGTCTAAAGGTTGATGAGCCAGTAAGTGGGGCATTCTCTGGCGGTTGATAACCCAAACTTTGGATTTCATCATAGAGTTGTGATTCAGGAACCGGATCCTGAAGATTCTCACTCGGGAGGTTTAGTGATCGGCTGAGTCCCCTTAGAGTGAATCGGACATCGAAGTGGTCAAGTTTGGCAGTAAAGTGTGGTACTCTGGCGGTTGGATGGTATGTGAGTGTACTCCAGAATTGTTTAAGGTAGATTGCGGGCACGAGCTCAACTCTGGTCAATGCAGTCAGTAATGGGTGACCGCGAATGATCTCGATAATGACTCGGTAGTCAAAAGGAACCGCGAAATCTAGGTGATGGTTGTTGTGCAGAAAATTCACCACATTAGAGCTCGGAAAGATCTCTTCGTCCAGATCATGTGCATTGACTGACGGATGTGATGAACGATGTGAACGGATGATGGTGTTGTCATCCGAAGCATTTCCATCATGATCAGCCATCTGTACCACTTAACAGTTTAGAATAGTGCCAAAATTGGATTTTGCCTTGAAAAAAAATTTCCAAAAATTTCCTAAGTCTTGGGCAAGTCGCAACCAACATAAAAGGGTGTGTCGCAGGCCATTGCGATGTCGCAATGCAAGGCTGAGATATGGTGAAGGCGCAACACAAGGTTGCGATTTGGTCCATGTCGCAACAGACCATTGCGACATGGTTGAGTGATAGGCCACTGCGACATGTTTGAAGATATGAGTGTTAGTTGCTTGCGACATTCATGAACACATGAATGTCACAAGGTTGCGACATCAATGAACACAGAAAATATCTAAGTGTTCAAGCCCTAAAAAACAAGTTTTCGCCCAAAAAATGTTAAAACTAACACTACTAAACTCGCCCTAGCAGCGTGAACTAACCCTAATTATTTAAATATCCTATCAAACACAACACATCGATTTTGGCAGATTTGAAAAAAAATCGAACCTAAAACCCTAGAAATCGACTGAAGCATGCGATTTAATGGACGAAAATCAACAAGATTCGAGATACGGTACCTTGGAGTCGATCTGAGATGATTGAATGGATCAGAAACACGAAATCGGCTTGAATCGAAAAGTCAGTTGAGAGAGATTTGGGTAGGGTTTAAGGGTTTTGAGTTGAGATATGGTTGAAAAGTCAAAACCCTAAATTTTATACGATTTGAATTCTGGGACACGTGGCAGCAAATGATTGGTCCAAGGTTTGACCTGCCACGTGTCATCAAGTCGCAGTGAACAAGCTACGAGATGACAATTGATCATGTCGCAACAGAAGGTTGCGACATGTTACTGTTCACATGGTCAAGTCGCAATACACAGTTGCGATTTGGCATTTGATCATGTCGCAACAGAAGGTTGCGACATGTTACTGTTCACAATGTCATGTCGCAATACACGGTTGCGACATGGCACTGTTCATGCCCTTAAATCGCAGTGTACTGTTGCGATTTGAAAAAACTTAAGCCCATTGAGATATCGCAATAGAAGGCTGCGATATCTCACTGTTCACATGTGAAATCGCAAGTGTGGGTTGCGATTTAATAACACTTGGACATTTTTCAGTTTAAAAAATTTGAAATTTTTTATCACATTGGAAGATGTCCAACTTCCAATTGATTAAGCACGCAAGGTATTAAAACACTTTCACTCCCCCTTAAATGATGCAAGTAAGTTTTAGAAAATTGATTTTCATTTTATAAGGGTTTGTGGTTGAAAAACAGATTAGAGAACATACCTTGTGATCTTCAAGTAAGGAGCACAGGAAATCAACACTTACAATCTTAGTCAGAAATGCACACTCCCCCTATTCTTGTGCATACTAATTAGTTTGTACTCCCCCTGAGACTATGAACACACCTCATGCAGGCATAGATATCATAACAAGAAATATAAAGTAACAAAGAGAATAAACAATGAAAAGCAAAAAGACATGAGAATAAAATATTTTAAATTGAGAATAGAATGCGATGAAAATTTGTATGTATCAATCTAGATAGAGATAACTAGATTGAACTACACATATTTCCATCCATTATATGATCAATATAGAATATTAAACTTTCATGTTCAACATGCCGAGCTTGGATACTAAGAAATTAAATCGTTTTTCATCCAAGGCTTTCGTAAAGAGATCGGCAAGTTGAAACTCAGTTGTGACAAAGTATAATTCAATCGTACCTTTTTCAACATGATCTTTAATAAAGTGATACCTGATGTCTATGTGTTTGGTCTTTGTATGTTGGACCGGATTAGCAGATATTGCAATTGCACTCTTGCTATCACAGTAAATGGGGATCTTCTCATACTTGAAGCCATAATCCATCAGTTGAGTCTTCATCCACAGAACTTGTGAACAGCAACTGGCCGCAGCAACATATTCTGCCTCTGCAGTTGATGTGGAAACACAGTTCTGTTTCCTCGATGACCAACTAACTAACTTATCACCCAAAAAACTGTACATGTCCGGATGTGCTCTTCCGGTCTAGCATACTACCTGCATGATCCGCATCAGAATATGCAGTAAGTTCGAATCCTGTTCCCTTCGGATACCACAGACCAAGGTACGGTGTCCCCTTCAAATATCGAAAGATTCTTTTAACAGCACTCCGATGTGATACCTTTGGTTGTGCCTGAAATCTTGCACAGAGACATGTTGCAAACATTATATCTGGACGACTTGCCGTCAGGTACATTAATGAGCCTATCATACCTCGGTAATTCTTAACATCTACATCTTCACCAAGTGGATCCGGACCTATTTTAGATCCAGGAGCCATAGGTGTACCAATTAAGGTACAGTTTTCCATCTTAAATTTCTTCAAGATGTCAAACACATACTTCGACTGGTTGATGAAGATACCTGTTGAGAATTGCTTGACTTGTAATCCAAGAAAGAAATTAATCTCTCCCATCATACTCATCTGGAATCTGGTCATCATTATACCCGAGAACCAAGTACACAATCCAGGGTCAGTTGAACCAAATATAATATCATCAACGTAAATTTGTACTAGAAGGATCTCACCATTTTCATGCAGAGTGAAGAGAGTTGTGTCGATTTTACCTTTTCGAAAGCCAGCACCAAGTAGGTAGGTAGATAAGATTTCATACCAGGCGCGAGGGGCTTGCTTTAGACCGTAGAGAGCTTTGTCAAGTATGTAGACGTGATCTGGTTTATCTTTGTCCACAAAACCCTCTGGTTGAGAAACATATACTTCTTCTTTCAATATACCGTTCAGGAAAGCAGTCTTCACGTCCATTTGATAGACAGTGAAGTTTCTGAAAGCGGCAAATGCAAGAAACATCTGAATTGCCTCTAAAAGAGCCACCGGTGCATACGTTTCATCGTAGTCGATTCCCTCTTGTTGCCTATACCCTTTGGCTACAAGGCGTGCTTTATTTCTCACAACAATCCCATCTTTATCTTTCTTATTCTTCAGGACCCACTTTGTACCAATGACTGTTTTACCTTTGGGTCTAGGAACTAATCGCCACACGTTCAATGCTTCAAAAGAATTCAGCTCATCTTGCATGGCAATGATCCAGTCCGGATCTTCTAAGGCTTGTCGAACTGTTGTGGGTTCAACTTGACTTAGAAAAAGCGCGTAAAGAACTTCATTAGCCGTTGCAGATCTTGTCTTCACATGTTCGGAGACGTCACCAATGACTTGTTCAATGGGGTGACTCTTAGTCCATCTTGAAGCATGAGGATGAACAATTATAGCACCATAGTTGGGATCCACTAAGGTAGGATCTTTATCAAAATTCAACTCTATTGTCAAGGTAGGTTCCGGTTGTCGGACGGGTTCATTGACAGGAGTGTCAACAGGAACTGCCTCCGGTTCTTCTTCAGAAGATGACTCACGTTGAGTTGTAGAATCCTCACCATTGGCGTTAGAAGTTGTACCTGACGAAGAAGCACCATTCGTAGATATATGTTGTGTTGCTTGTGGAGATGCCATATGCGTGTTACTTGAAGATGAAGCAGGAGTTGTTGCACCAGATGAAGGAGTAGTCAGTTCTGGTGTAGGCCCTGACAATGTAGCATTAACTGGTGATGTGGCAACATTGCTCCTGTTAGATATAGATGAAGTAGGTTTATCACTACCGAAAAAATCATCATAAAAATATTCAAACAAAAAATCAAGATCATTAGGTTTAGAGTTAGAAGTGGATGCTTGATCCTTGTTTGAAGATCTAGTCACCATAGGACGAATTTGTCCAAATGCTAGTACTCCAGATATTGCGGGTTCTGTACTGTTTTGCACAGAAACCAACTCTTCAGATTCATCAAATCTGACATTTACGCTTTCCTTCACAGTTGTAGACGATTTGAAATAGACTCTGTATGCTTTTGATGTGAGCGAGTATCCGATGAAAACGCCCTCAATACCCTTTGGACTGAATTTGTTCAAGTTGTCCTTGTCGTTCAGCACAACACGCCTGCATCCAAACACACGAAAGTAGTGTATTACAGGTTTTCTATTATTAATCAGTTCATATGGAGTTTTACCAACCCGACGATGGATTATAGAACGGTTTTGTGTATAGCATGCCGTAGCAACAGCTTCAACCCACAAGAACAGAGGTAGATCAGCATAAGACAGCATCGTTCTGGCAGCTTCAACAAGTGTACGGTTTCGTCTTTCAACGACTCCATTCTGCTGAGGAGTTCTAGCCGCAGAAACTGATGAGATATTCCTAATGATTTAAAGAAATCATCAAGAGTCTTGTTCTTGAATTTTTTCCCGTTATCTGACCTAACAGTCTGAACTGTTTGTTGACGGTTTACTTGAAGTTGTTTGATTAACGAGATGATCAAGTCAGGTGTTTCGTCTTTTGATCGAAGAAACTTGACCCAAGTATATCTCGAATAATAATCGACAATTACTAACACGTATCGTTTGGCACTGACACTCTGAGTCTTCATCGGACCACAGAGATCCATATGAAGGATTTCTAAAGGTTTGTGTGTGTTGGGTTCGGGTTTCGGTGGATGAGGAGCTCGCTTTATCTTCCCCTTCTCACAAGCAATACAGAAGTTGTCTTTCTCAAACTGCAAAACTGGTAGACCTATAACTAAATCACCTAACGTTAGCTTTTGAATGTAACGAAAATTGAGATGAGATAGTCGTCTATACCATAACCAACTCTTTTCCATAGTTTCCTTAGTCAATAGACACACGTCATTCTTCGGCTTAACCTTTGATAGATCAATAGTGTAAAGATTTGACTTTCGCGAACCAACTAGAAGTTCATTTCCTCCGTCGGTTAGAATTGCATACTGAGTCTTCATGAAATGGACTTCTAGGTCTTTGTCACAAAACTGACCTATACTAAACAAGTTATGCCCTAAGCCTTCAACATAATTCACTTTAGTTATTCTGACGTTGTCGGCCACAATATCTCCATAACCCATGATTGGAGCGTAATGATCATTTCCAAACTTAACTTTCCCTCCATCGTGTTTCACAAAATTGCTCAACAGCTCCTTCCTTCCTGTCATGTGTTTTGAGCAACCAGAATCCAAATACCACACATGACGAAGCTGCAAAATGGGATTTAAACAGTTTTAGGTACCCATTCCCAATTGGGTCCTTTCGGGTTAGGAGAATTAACCTTTTTCTTTGAATTGTAGTGGTTATAATATCTATTTGAATAAAAACGATTTGAACCATAGAAGTTATAACCAAACCACGAAGAATAATCAGACTTGCAGATAAAATCATCTACACCACATGAAGAGCAACAAATTTGATCATGTGCTAAATTAATCAGTTGTTGCATTGAAGAAATCTTGTAAGGAATAACAAGTTTTTGTTTGTTTGAGGCAACACGATTACTAACATCAGAAACAAAAGTGTTTTTCTTGGAATTAAAAGCGACAGTAGATGATTTTCTCTAGGCCACATCATGTGTGAACTCCTTTATTCTCCACTCCACCCGCGAGTTGTTTCTTAAATTACGATCTGAAATGGAATCAAGATAAGAATTGTAAGCGTAGGAATTTTGAACTTTAGAAGATTTAGATTTGCGCTTATTTTTCTTCTTTTTCTTTTTCTTTTTCTTTTTCTTTTTCTTTTTCTTTTTCTTTTTCTTTTTCTCAACGGTTTTAGAAGATTCCCCCTCGAAGAAATTCTCCTTGGGTTCCTCTTCCTTTACCAGAAAATCAGAATGATCTGGAAGTTTAGCACTAAAGTCAAATTTAACATCCTTTTGTTGTACTTGCTTACCCTTCCTTTCACATGGAATGTCAATTACATGATCAACCTTAATGTCATTGGAAGAAGAGTTATGAAAGAAATCACAAAAAATTTCATTAACAGGTTGTTCCTCTATATCAATGGGACCAAAATCATCAAAGTCATCCACCATCATGCTTCTATTTATAGTATTGCCCATGAAGGCTTTGCATGAGGAAACATCTGAATCAGAGGAAACTTTGCTAGCAAACTCTGTCATAGCTTCAGTGGAAAAATTCGTCTATTTTCCCATAAGTCTTGAGATTTCATTTTGAAAGTATTCTCTATTGGACTCAAGATCATTTCTCTCTTTGATCAGAATGCTTTCTAAATCAGATATTTTCTTTGAAAGAAAAACATTTTCAGTTTCAAAAGATATTCTTTCGAATTTAAATCTCTCTCTTTCTTTCTCAAAATTTTCTTTTTCAAGAAATAACATTTTCTGAAAATCGGAGACTTGTTTTGAGAGATTCAAGCATCTAAGTTCAAGAGATTTCTTTTCTTCTAAGCTTTTTGAAAACAAAACAGAAACAACCTTTTCAGACTTGTCTTTCATGCTATTTATCAAAACAGTTAGCATCACTTCCTTTTCAATATCAAAAGCGAGTTGATCGTCATTTCTGACTTCTTCAATTTTGCTTTTAATATTCAATTTAAGATCGACAAGCTTCTGTTCGAGCACCAAGGGAGGATAATATATTTTTCCTTCAGAAACGGGTTTTGATACAGTTCCCTTTGGTGGCTGAACAACATAGCTTTCAAAATAGTCATTAGGCAATGTTTTCTTATCTTGCATTGCCTTCCTATTTGCCTGGTCATAAAAATAAGGAAGTTGCATGGTTACAGTTGTCTTTCTTTTAGTTTCTTCCTCAACTCCTTGTTCTTCCTCATTAAGCCATTTGATCCTGAATTTAGGATCTTTTAGATACTTAAGCCATTGAAACTTGTATATACAAGGTGCCTTTTTCAAAGCATTCTCCAAATAATGAGGATTGTCATATCCCAAACCCCATTTCGAATTGTAATATCTGAATTTCTTTGGAGTGTTTAGAAAAATTGTTTGCTCAGATTGACCAAGTTTGTACAGCTTCGCTTCTAGATCACTTGCTTTTTCGGTCAATTCGTTGTTTATATCGTTATAAGATCGCAACATTTGTTCAAGCTCATTCTTCCTATTTTCAGCAATTTTTACCTTTTCTCCCATTTCATCCATTCTTCTTCGGAAAGAAGTTCGAGATTTTTCGATCGCAACTCGTTCCATTTTCAAATCATCATTTAACTTGTTATGGTCAACGATTGTCTGTCTTTGAAGTTCAATTGTTTTATGTGCCTTAATGAGTTTCTCACTTTGTTCATCAAGTTTTAATTGAAAAACTTTAAACTGATTACCAAAATGATTAATAGTGCAGAGATCTACCTCATCTGTCTCAGGCGCCGCATCAGCCTCTGAATCCTCATCATCTCTGCTCATCAAGCACATCCTAGCAAAAGCAGATGTGTCTTCCTCTCCTTCATCATCCGTTTGGTCCAACCAATACTCTTCCTTGTAACACCCCGCTTACCACGACACAATATTGTCCGCTTTGCCCCACTGGCTCACGGCTTTGTTCTTGGCGACCTGGCAAGGACTTCGCAAGGACTTCCCAGGAGGTCACCCATCCTGGTACTGCTCCCACCCAAGCACGCTTAACCACAGAGTTCCCAAGGAACCCGCATGCTTGTGGCCCCAAAACGCGTTGTGTCTAGTAAGGCCAAAGTTTACTAATATACCCAGCATCTCTCCTGTCCACGGCCGATGTGGGATATGCCTAAGGTGTTACACAAATCACAAATAAGGACCAAATTTTCGAAGCTCAAGAGGAAGCATTAAAAGAGGAGAATTTGAAAAACGAAAACCTACAACGTTTGGAAGAAGAATTTGAAACACAACCAGACGGGGTGCGTTACTTCCGAAATAAAGTTTGGGTACCTAAGGTTGAAAAACTGCGAGCAGTAATCTTGGATGAAGCTCATAAATCAAGATATTCAATTCACCCCGGGGCCGATAAAATGTACAAGGATCTGAAGGAATACTATTGGTGGCCAGGGATGAAGAAAGATGTTGCTTGTTATGTAAGCAAGTGCCAGACTTGTGCACTGGTTAAGGCTGAACATCAGAAACCATCAGGTCTGCTTCAGCAACCTGAGATTCCCGAGTGGAAATGGGAACAAATAAGTATGGATTTCATAACTAAGTTACCCAGGACAAGGAAAGGACATGATTCAATCTGGGTTATAGTGGATCGGCTTACGAAATCTGCACATTTTCTGCCTATCCGAGAAGACTTCAAGGTGGAAAAGCTTGCTCAAATTTACATCAACGAGATCGTTATGCGTCATGGAGTACCTACTTCCATTATCTCGGACAGAGATAGCCGTTTTACGTCACGCCTTTGGCAGTCAGTCCAGAAAGCGTTGGGCACACGGTTGGACTTGAGCACTGCCTACCACCCGCAGACGGACGGTCAGACAGAAAGAACTATACAAACACTGGAAGACATGCTGCGAGCCTGTGTATTAGATTTTGGGGGAAATTGGGATACTCATTTACCGCTGGTCGAATTCTCTTACAACAATGGCTACCATACCAGCTTAAAGTGCGCGCCGTATGAAGCCTTATATGGACGCAAGTGTAGATCCCCACTCAGTTGGTTGGAGGTCGGAGACAGACAACTGATAAGACCCGACATAATTCAGGAGACTACGGACAAGATCGTAACCATACAAGAAAGACTTAAAGTAGCCAGGACTCGTCAGAAGAGTTATGCAGATAATCGCAGGAAGCCATTGGAATTTCAGGTGGGCGATAGGGTACTACTCAAAGTATCGCCATGGAAAGGTTTGGTACGATTTGGGAAGAGAGGCAAGTTAAGTCCAAGATACATCGGTCCATTTGAGATACTGGAAAGGATTGGACCGGTCGCATATAGACTCAAGCTACCACAAGAGTTAAGCGCCATTCACGACACATTCCACGTGTCGAACTTGAAGAAATGCTTATCGGATGAATCGTTGGTCCTACCGATGAAAGACATACAAGTAAGAGAGCAGTTACGTTTCGTAGAGGAACCCGTGAAAATACTTGACCGAGATGTTAAGCGGTTGAGGGGATTTGGGGAGGGGGTGGCCGGCCCCTACATGGGCCCCCAACCCATGGCTTATATTTTTTTTTAAAATTATAGCCCAAAATCATTTCTTTGTTAAGATCACTTTTATTTTTATGAATAGGTTTCAAAACACACTCTTAAAATACCTTCTTATTTTTATTAAATCTTATAAAAAGAAAGATTTATGTATAAAGTAAAACCCTATATTTTATATAGGTTATATGTTATTTAAGGTATTTTGGCATTTCACAAGGTGTTCCGGTTAGTCTTGGGTCAAAACCGGGTCTTTTAGGCAACTACTGGGAATTCTAGCGAATTTTCGCCCTAAATTATTCTGAGTGGGTCTTAACAAGGTATGTTCCCTATGTTAACACTTGAAATGGTTAAATGATGTTAACCTGAAAGTTTTGATTTTTGTCGGATGTTACAGCTTTCCCCCGTTAGAGAAATTTCGTCCCGAAATTTAATGATTGGCATTCTCGATAGGTTCCTTGGCGAACAGCTGAGGATACTTACCCCTCATAAAGTCCTCTCGTTCCCAAGTGTATTCAGGTCCGTGCCTTGCATTCCAACGAACTTTTACGATCGAAATCTTGCTACGTCTTAACCGCTTAACATCTCGGTCAAGTATTTTCACGGGTTCCTCTACGAAACGTAACTGCTCGCTTACTTGTATGTCTTTCATCGGTAGGACCAACGATTCATCCGATAAGCATTTCTTCAAGTTCGACACGTGGAATGTGTCGTGAATGGCGCTTAACTCTTGTGGTAGCTTGAGTCTATATGCGACCGGTCCAATCCTTTCCAGTATCTCAAATGGACCGATGTATCTTGGACTTAACTTGCCTCTCTTCCCAAATCGTACCAAACCTTTCCATGGCGATACTTTGAGTAGTACCCTATCGCCCACCTGAAATTCCAATGGCTTCCTGCGATTATCTGCATAACTCTTCTGACGAGTCCTGGCTACTTTAAGTCTTTCTTGTATGGTTACGATCTTGTCCGTAGTCTCCTGAATTATGTCGGGTCTTATCAGTTGTCTGTCTCCGACCTCCAACCAACTGAGTGGGGATCTACACTTGCGTCCATATAAGGCTTCATACGGCGCGCACTTTAAGCTGGTATGGTAGCCATTGTTGTAAGAGAATTCGACCAGCGGTAAATGAGTATCCCAATTTCCCCCAAAATCTAATACACAGGCTCGCAGCATGTCTTCCAGTGTTTGTATAGTTCTTTCTGACTGACCGTCCGTTTGAGGATGGTAGGAAGTGCTCAAATCCAAACGCGTACCCAACGCTTTCTGGAGTGATTGCCAAAACCGTGACGTAAAACGACTATCTCTATCTGAGTTGATGGAAATAGGCACTCCATGACGCGTAACGATTTCATTGATGTAAATTTGAGCAAGCTTTTCCACCTTGAAGTCTTCTCGGATAGGCAGAAAATGTGCAGATTTCGTAAGCCGATCCACTATAACCCAGATTGAATCATGTCCTTTCCTTGTCCTGGGTAACTTAGTTATGAAATCCATACTTATTTGTTCCCATTTCCACTCGGGAATCTCAGGTTGCTGAAGCAGACCTGATGGTTTCTGATGTTCAGCCTTAACCAGTGCACAAGTCTGGCACTTGCTTACATAACAAGCAACATCTTTCTTCATCCCTGGCCACCAATAGTATTCCTTCAGATCCTTGTACATTTTATCGGCCCCGGGGTGAATTGAATATCTTGATTTATGAGCTTCATCCAAGATTACTGCTCGCAGTTTTTCAACCTTAGGTACCCAAACTTTATTTCGGAAGTAACGCACCCCGTCTAGTTGTGTTTCAAATTCTTCTTACAAACGGTGTAGGTTTTCGTTTTTCAAATTCTCCTCTTTTAATGCTTCCTCTTGAGCTTCGAGAATTTGGTCCTTAAGGCTCGTCCGGACCATCGTTCCCATGGCTCTTGCCCTCGATGGCTTCACTCTTTCTTTTCGGCTCAACGCATCAGCTACTACATTAGCCTTGCCTGGGTGGTACTTTATCTCGCAATCGTAATCGCTAAGCAGTTCAACCCATCTCCGTTGTCTCATATTCAGCATTTTCTGATCGAAAATGTGTTGTAGGCTCTTGTGGTCGGTAAAGACGGTGCATTTAGTGCCGTAGATGTAATGTCTCCAAATCTTGAGTGCGAACACTACGGCTCCTAGTTCCAAGTCATGGGTGGTATAATTCTTCTCGTGAACTTTAAGTTGCCTTGATGCGTAGGCAATAACCTTGTCTTTTTGCATTAGCACGCACCCCAACCCTTGGTGTGAGGCATCGCAGTAAACAACAAAATTGTCTACACCCTCTGGTAGGGTCAAGATCGGTGCATTGCATAACTTATGTCAGGATCGATTCTTAACAAGAATTAAACTTCTTAGAAACAGAATTTAGAGAATCTTGCGGAATAGAACTCTAAATCAATTAAAGAACAATCAATAGAAATTCAATACACTGTATATATATCAAACAGTATTACTCACAAGCTTTACACCAAACCTCAATCTTGTTGAACAGGCTCAACAAGACGACTTCTACTTCTCTAGAAATAGGATCTATGATCTTGAGGTTAATTCTCTCTGAATAGCTAAACAAACTTTGTAAAAACTATTCTCTATATCGTGTATCTTCTTGTGTATTCTCACGTATTTTTTCGTGTGTTCTAATAGCTATCTATCAATACTATTTATACAAAAGTAATTACAAGATAACTATCAAAAGTAAATTGATCTTCTGAATCTTCGTTAAACATATCTTGATCAATTCCTTATTTTTCTCCAAAAGTATCGCATACCAAACTTATCAAGTCAGCAGTATTAACAATGATTTGGCTCAGCAGCATTAACGACCTTCAGCAGTATTAACCTTCACAGTCTTCAAGCAGTAGTAACTCAGCTCAGCAGTACTAACCATGTCTAGCAGTAGTAACTTCTTCTAGCAGTAGTAACTTCTTCTAGCAGTAGTAACTTCTTCTAGCAGTAGTAACTTCGTCTAGCAGTAGTAACTTCTTCTAGCAGTAGTAACTTCTTCTAGCAGTAGTAACCTTGACTAGCAGTAGTAACGAAGAACTGGCAGTAGTAATGTAGACTTAGCAGTACTAACCATACTTGGCATATCTTCAGTTCCCAACAATCTCCCCCTAACTTGACTTTTAGGAAAAGAAGTCAAGTTCTTCAGATGATGCTTCCAAAACTTAGTCATCATATACGCATAGATCAGGACTTAAACCTAGACTCTGACTTGCAATCCTCCTTACCAAGAATCTTCCCATAGCAGAGTCTTTGTTGCAGACCAACTTTACATGTACCATCCCTTTCAGTCTTTTCATGCTGTGATTATATATTTCATCCACCAGATAATACTCCTGATATGTGTTGTCAATTGATATGACATACACTCCACAATTTTCATAGAGCATCCAGTTGGTTACTGCTTGAAAAGGTCTTGCTGTTATGTGCTGAACTACTTCTGGTCTGAACATTAGGCATAGGTATTATAACACCATCTTTGTGATAGACATACCTCTTTCTGTCAACATGTTGCCATAGATCTGCATGCCTACTTTGAACATCTCTTCCAGGTCAGATCTTAAGCATCTTCTTATGACTTGTCCCCATGTTCTGTAGACTTCAAACTGCCCATCAGCTCTCTTGAGTCTGATATACTCCTTTCTTTCATCTATCAATGTATCCCAGTGACTGATTTCAGGAGGCTTTGAGTCTAATGGAGTCACTTTTATTGGTTCAGTATCAACCATAGTGATGTACAAGTCACATTGTTCATTGCTAAGTGATTGTGCCTTACTGGATTGACATGTCTTACTATCTCCTTGTCCTTCATCCTTGGCAACTTCTTCCTTTTCTTTCTCTTTTACCACTGGTTTCTCAACAGGTTCTACCTTTTGCTTCTTTACACACTTCTTTTTAGTAGCCACAGACTTTGTTCTCTTTCTGCTGAAAACCATCTTTGCATCCTTAGGTTCTTCCTGTTTCTTGGCAGTTGGAGGTGTATCATGTTTGGCTTTGATTAAAGCCTCTGCAACCTCCACTTCTTCTGTTGTAAGCTTCTTTGTTACTGTTTCAGTTTCTGTCTCTGTTACTGCTTTCTTTGTAGATTGAGCAGCATTAACTGTTTCTGCTGCTTGCTTAGAGTCAGCAGCATTAACAGTTTCTGCTGCTACTTCAGTTTCAGTCTCTGTCTCTGTTACTGTTGCTTTTTCTGTTTGGTCTTCAGCAGCATTAACTGTTTCTGCTGCTTGTTCAAACTCAGCAGCATTAACAGTTTCTGCTGCTGTGGTTTCTGCTGCTGTTGAAGTTTCTGCTTCTTTAATAATCTCTTCCACCTTTTCTGTCTCCCCCTTATTCTGTGCACTGGACTCCCCCTTAAACTGTGCATTATCCATTTCCATCTCAGTCTCCATGTGAACTGTCTCCCCCTCAACTTGTGGACCCTTCATATTCAGTTCTGCTTCTGACTCTGACTCCCCCTTTTTGGGAGCATCATCAGTTGAAGTTCTTCTTCTCAGCACAAATCTTGCCTTTTTCCTTCTGTGCAACAACTTGGTGACCATCTTCTTGAGCTTCTCAATTTGAGACTGTTGGTAGGTGACCACAGTCTTCAGTTGCTCAATCTCCTTCTTTTGTGCCATAACATCCAAGTTGATATTCCCTATGGTTTCCATCAATTCCTCATAGTTATATCTATCCTCACCTTGTTTAGAAGTGTTTACCTTCTTTAAAGGATCACTGGAAGTTTTAGCAGAAGCCTTCTGCCTAGCAGAAGCACTACCTGCCCCCTTGGTTTCTTGGCACCTGGGTCCTCCTAATGATTTCTCATTTAGAGTTGCCATGGGGAAGGTCTTATTTATGTTACCACTGTCCTTCTCTGTGCTAGCAGAAGTAGTGGCAGCCTTAGCACCCATATGCTCATCCTTCTCCTTAGAGAGCACCTTCTTGGGGTTGGGAGACACCCCTGTGGTTTCCCTGTTGATATTCTCAATTGGAGAATGCTCCAACTGAGGGCTTAAAGGCTTAGGGCTCTGAGTAGGTACATCAAGGGAAGGAACCTTGTGCACCTTTCTTCTTTGAAACCTTTTGGTGATTGTGGGAGTGGGTTGATCAAGAATGGACTGAGGGATGTCTTTTGAGATGGAAGGTTGGGATTGGTCATCAGTGGGTTGATCTAATGAGGGCCTTGATCCTGATGCCATACCTTCAGAGGGGTGGGACACAACCATTATTGTAGAGAACAATGGTGTGTCAACTCCTTCCGAGTCCCTAAGAAGTCTTTTCATATTTGAAAAAACCTTCCCTTTAGGGGATTTGGGTACATATACCTCAGTAAACTGAGGTAAGTCCATCAATTCCTTGTTAATAACTTCTTGCACAAACCTTGGATACATGTAAAAGCTCTTTTTGGATTCCAAGTTTGATACAAGATCATTAAAGATCATTGCTGAAAAATTGTACTTTCTGGCAGTGGATAAGCAGACCAAGGCATATGCAATGGGACTGCTGAACTCACTCCATCCAGTAGTTTTCTTGGAAATACAGTGCATCAGGGTATGAACAAGAAATCTCCATTGGTTGAAGAATTTTGACTTGTAGAATTTGAAAACACCAATGGGACCTTCATACCCCATTCTTTGTAAAGTCGAATATAAGTCATCAGAAGATAGAGAGGTTATACCTGAGGCATCATCCAAGTGAAGAGAGATGCGAATAACCTCCTCTGTGACTTTCAAGGGTTTATCACAAACCCTTGTTCGAATGGTTTTCTGCCCTTCTTCGAAACTAACAGTGGCATTCTCCCAAAATTGTGTCTGATGTTCGATATAGATTGTTGGGCTCACCGTTAGGGCATAGGATATGTGCGAGGATTTGAGAAAATCGACGATATCGTGGAATCCCGCAGCTTGTTTCGGCTTCTGAAGCATGGCTATTTCATTGTGCTCATCCACAAACTCCATGATTCCTGAGGATTCTTGAAAGAAAGACACAAAGATTCTGGGGAGACTAGGTTAGAACGAGAGAGAAGAAGTAAATGCGAAGAGTCGTTATGAACTTTGGCGGGCAAACAGGGGTATTTATATGTTGATCCAAACCCTCAGTGATTTGATAATGACCCTATCTTAAATACTTAGTGAAAATTGTAAGTAAACAATATGTATCAGAGTTTCACTATCGCTGATAAGTACTAAGATCTTACAGTACTGCTGATAGGAACTCTCGCACTTTTAGATTAAACATTCAGCGAACACTGTTCACCATATCGCTGAGTCTGTTCAGTCCTTATGGTAATCGCTGATAAGTTAGTTGTTTACTTATGATCCCTGAAGACAAGATTCACGTCAACAAAGGTTCTACGCTGAAGTCAAAGATCAAGCTCAAGAACCAGCGACAAGTCTCCTAATGAACTGATGCGGATCAGCGAAGACTCAGATTTGTCCACTCAACGTGAAGTATCAAGTACAAGACTTCAGCTATCGCTGAACTTTATCATCTGCTGAATAGTAAATGATAATCGCTGAATCAACGAAAGCTGATCATGAAGTCCTCCGTACAAAGTACTTTTGTCTTAACCTCCCTTGCACGCCACCGTACGAAATGTCAGAAAAGAACCTCCGAAAATCTGAAATCGTACAACCACTCTGATACTACACTGTTCATTCATGCGGCTACTAAGGTTGTCATCAAAGGTCAATGACATGCAACCAATCCGCTAATGACACGTGTAAAGTATATACTGGATTGCATTAAATGCATGCAGTATATAAAGTGATGAACTCACTTCATTTGAAGTAACTTGCTAACTCTGGACAAGTTCAAATCTCTCAAGATAGGATTTTATTAGTAATCTCCTTATCTTTCTTAGTGCAAGAAAACCTTAGTGTTCCAACTTGTTTAGATTTAGGTTTATCCTTAATCTTGTTTCCGCAACAAGCTGTAAATTGTTAATGATTTATCAATAAACAATTTAGAAAAGTAAAATAGTGTGTTTGTATTCAACCCCCCCCCCCCCCCCTTCTACAAACTTGTTTAAGCCTTTCGGGACCAACAAGTGGTATCAGAGCAGATTTGTTTAATCTCATAAACAAGATCTAATCTAAGATATTTTCTCTTCCTTGCTATTATCTGAAAATGGCCAACTCAAACACAAACACTCACTGTATCGACAATGGTTCTCTTGCAAAACCCCCTAGATTTTCCAGAGACAACTTCAACTTATGGAAAAATAGGATGACACTCTTCTTAGAAGGTGTAGACCCTACTATACCTTACTATCTTGAAAACGGTCCACACATCCCTGTAACGATTGATCCTGCCGTTCCAGCCACTGCAACTAGAGCTGCTATTCCAGAAAGGCTGATTCCAAAGGAAATCCATCATTGGACCGATGAAGACAAGAAGAAAGTGGCTATAGATACAAAAGCCAGATCCATACTATCCATGGCCCTTCCTGACGAAGTCTACCATTCCGTCATGAACCTGAAATCCTCGAAGGCCATGTGGGACACAATATGTGTTCAGTATGAAGGAACGTCTGAAGTCCAGGATTCAAGAAAGATCAACCTGGTAAGACAATACGAAAGTTTCATCTCTGGTAAGAATGAAACTCTCTCTGAAGTACATCAACGTTTTAACTGCTTAATTATAGATCTTAAAACGGTTGGTAAGGAATATTCTAACTTTGAAGTTCTGACAAAGTTTTTAGAATGTTTACCTGAAAGCTGGGACAATTATTCCATGTGTCTCAAGCTGTCAAAAGATCTAAGATCAATGACACTCGCTACCTTATATGGCACATTGCTGAATCATGAGCAATCTAGCCATCTTAAGAAGAATCTTGTAAAAGATTCCAAAAGCACCCCTGTTGCTTTAATCTCAGAGGAACCTTCTACTCAGCGACCCGTGGTCACTATCACTGAGTTAGAAAGTAACTCTGAAAGATCATCAGATTCTGATTCTTCAGATGATGAATCCTTGGCTCTCCTAACTAAAAAGTTCAGGAGATTCGCCAAGAAGAAAATGTTTAGAAAGAACAAAACTCTTTCTATAGCTGACAAGCCTAAGTCATCAGCTTTTGTTGATAAGGCTACTGCTACTTGTTTTAACTGCGAAAAGACAGGTCATTTCGCTAACGAGTGCAGGTCAAAGAAAATCATGAGACCTTCAGCCTTTACAAAGAAATCCTTTGTTCCAAGGAATAAAGACGACAAATACTTAAAGCTGAAGGAGAAGTATGCAAAGCTGAAAAGCTTTAAGAAGAAGGGAAAAGGCCTAATGGCTGACTATGATTGGGCTGCTTCTGATGAAGAAGCCTCATCATCTGATTCTGAAGATGATGAAGCAAATCAATGTCTCATGGCCAAGATTGAAGAAGAGGAAGAAAATTCAGACATTCCCTCCACTTCAACATCTGCCATTCAGGTATCACCTTCCTTCTTTACCAATATTGTAAATATTGATGAAGCTGATAGTCTCCGTAAAATCGAACTACTGACTAGAAGCTTATACGAAGCCATGAACGGCAAAGCTGTGGTTGAAAACCAAAATCTTGATCTCGCTGAAAAGCTTAAAAATTGCCACCTTCAAATAGAAAAGCTTTCTAAATTTGAAGAAGATTTTAAAGATCAAGTCCATTTAAATCAGCTAGTCAAAATTGAACGAGCGGAAGCTATCGCTGCATTAAAAGCTGAACAAGCTACTGTTGAAGGATGGTGTAATTCTTCAACAAAGATCACTGAGATAATTAAGGCTCAGATTCCTCTGAGTGATAAACGTGGTCTGGGTTATAAATATGATACTCCAATACCAACCACTGAACGTTCAATGCTTAAATTTGGAACGTTCGTATCCTCAGTAGCTGACACTTCTTCATCTCAGTACTCCTCGTCGATTACACCAATCCCTGAGGAAACTCCTACCTCCTCAAAAGGTAAGGAGAAAATGGTTTATTCAAAACCTACCTCTGTCTCTAAAGATAAAGGTAAAGGAATTGTAATTTATCAAAATCCTCAGAAGGGTACTTTAGTACCTAAGCTGAATGCTTCCAAAGCCTTAGTGATTCATTCATCTGGTTCTAGAAATCAGACCTCTGGATCAGTTCAGCGACCTACTCCTAGACTCAGAGTAGATGTCCTTGGTAAGAAATCTGAAGAACTGAATGTTCGTCCTATTTCAAAAACCAATAGTGTACTTGGTGCTGGCACTTCTAATTCCAAATTAAAAGCTCAGCACACAAGTGGTCCTAGAACTAATTTTAGTTATAGGAAATGTTATCACTGTGGACTTACCGATCATATTGCAAGTAAGTGTCCCACAGCCACCAAAGCTGATAAGATAGCTAAGGTGAAGATAGCACCAAAGAAGACCAAACCAATTGCAAGTCAGGTCAAGGTGACTCATACCGCTGAGGTCAAGAAATTGACCAAAGTGAAGAAAGACAAAGCTGAATCTTCAAATGCTGCGAAGACTGCTGAACCCATTCCAACCACTTCCACTGACAAACGCGTATACATGGTGAAGTGGGTACCCAAGCAAAACTAATCTTCCTTTGTATTGCAGGTTAAGAAGGGTATCTGGTATCTCGATAGCGGATGCTCTAGACACATGACTGGAAAGAAAAGCCTGCTCGCTGAATACAAGGAAGAGAAGGGTCCCTCTGTAACTTTCGGTGGAAATGGAAAAGGACACACCCGAGGGTATGGTGTACTTTCAAATGGTACAACATCCTTCAGAAGAGTCGCATATGTTGAAGGGCTGAAGCATAATCTTCTGAGCATCAGTCAGCTTTGCGACATGGATAACAAAGTGATTTTCACCAAGGAATCCTGCTTTGTCTCTGACAAAAAGGAGAAGATAGCTCTCAGCGGTTATCGTTTGGAAAATGTTTACGTTATAAACATGGACTCAACAACCACTGAGAACTCCTGTTTCTTCTCAAAGGCATCTTCTGATGTCAACTGGCTATGGCACAAGAGACTCTCACATCTCAACTTCAAGACACTGAATACTCTTTCATCCAAAGAGTTAGTCACTGGTCTACCTCAACATTCATACGCCAAAGAATCCTTATGTTCAGCGTGTGAAAAAGGGAAGCAGACCAAGGCAAGCTTTAAGTCCAAGCAAGTTTCCTCAGTGTCATCTCCTCTTCAACTACTCCATATGGATTTGTTTGGCCCCGTTAACAAACAATCCATCGCTGGAAAGAAATATACGCTGGTCATAGTTGATGAATTCTCTCGTTATACATGGGTAATGTTTCTCCGTTCTAAGAGTGACACCCCTGAAGAACTCATCACCTTTGTTCGGAAGATGGAAACTCTGAACAATATGACTGTTCGCTCAATAAGGAGTGATCATGGAACTGAATTCAAAAACAGTTCTCTTGATTCCTTCCTTGAGAGCAAGGGTATTTCTCATAACTTTTCGTCAGTGAGAACACCACAACAAAACGGAGTCGCTGAAAGAAGAAATAGAACAATTATTGAAGCTGCACGTTCAATGCTCAGCGATTCTCACCTGCCTACTCAGTTTTGGGCAGAAGCTGTCAACACGGCTTGTTTTACGCAAAACAGGTCGCTGATAGTCAAAAGATTCAAAAAGACAGCCTATGAACTTTTTCATGGGAGAAAGCCTTCAATCAGCTTTCTTCACATCTTTGGTTGTCAGTGTTTCATACTGAACAACAGAGATGCCCTTGGAAAGTTTGATCCTAAGGCTGATGATGGAATCTTTCTTGGATACTCCTCAGTTTCCAAAGCCTTCAGAGTCTTCAACCGAAGAAGACAAACTGTAGAAGAAACTATTCACGTCACGTTTGACGAATCCCGTTCAGCGAACTCTAAACCGAACGCTGATACAGAAGAACTGAATCAATGGATGTTTTCTCATCTTGGTGATTCAGAAGATGTTCCCACTACTCATACTCATACAACTGAAAATGATGGTCCTACTATCATTCCCAATATGCAGAATAGTGAAGCTGAAACATCTTGGGTCTCAGCTGTTCCTATAAATACTATACCCGCAGTTGATCCAAATGTCTCAGAAATTCCATCTATCTCTCAGCAATCAGTGAATGAAGTGACAAATGCAAGCATTCCTCTCTTAGCTGATTATCCAGAAGTAGCTGAAGCCTCATCTTCAGTTTCTCCAGTTCAGACTGAGTCAGCGACGCATGCTCCGGCTCAGCGATGGACTGTAAATCACCCAATCGATCAAATTCTTGGTGATCCCAACGCTGGTATTCAGACTCGTAGAAGTGCAGGTAATATTTGTTTATTTGTTAACTTTATTTCTCTAACTGAACCAAAGAAAATAGATGATGCCCTCAGAGATCCAAACTGGGTCAGCGCTATGCAAGAAGAGCTGACTGAATTCGAAAGAAACAAAGTTTGGAAACTTGTTCGGAGACCAACTGACAAAACAGTGATAGGCACTAAGTGGGTCTATCGAAACAAGTTGGACGAACATGGTACTGTAACTCGCAACAAAGCTCGTCTTGTTGCTCAGGGATACAGACAAGAGGAAGGTATAGATTATGACGAAACCTTTGCTCCTGTAGCAAGACTTGAATCTATTCGTCTTTTCTTAGCATATGCTGTACACAAAAACTTCACTGTACATCAAATGGATGTTAAGTCAGCGTTTCTAAATGGAAAGCTGAATGAAGAAGTTTATGTGGAACAACCTCCAGGATTCTCAGATCCTAAGCGTCCAGGTTATGTTTATAAGCTGGATAAGGCACTTTATGGCTTGAAGCAAGCTCCTCGTGCATGGTATGACACTCTTTCTACGTATCTCCACCTTGAAAAATTTGAGAGAGGTAAGATTGACAAAACTTTGTTTTTTAGAAAAATAAAAGGTCATATCATTTTAGTTCAAATATATGTTGATGACATTATATTTGGTTCTACTAACCCTGAGCTTTGTACTCGTTTCGCTGATAGAATGAAAGATGAGTATAAAATGAGTATGATGGGTGAACTAACATATTTCCTTGGTCTTCAGATTAAGCAAACTGAAAAAGGAACTTTTATAAATCAGGGAAAGTATGTTAAAGATATGCTGAAAAAATTCGACTTAACTGAAAGTTCAGCTATGAAAACCCCTATGGCACCACCGCTGATACTTGATAAGGACACAAAGGGTGTTCCTGTCAATGTCACGCTGTACCGTGGGATGATCGGCTCACTACTGTATCTTACAGCTAGCCGACCCGATATTATGTTTGCAACATGTCTGTGCGCACGATATCAAGCTGAACCTAAGATATCTCATATGAAAGCTGTAAAGCGAATCTTTCGATATCTTAAGGGTACAGCGAATCTAGGTCTTTGGTATCCCAAAGATTCAGGATTCGATCTAACCGCCTATTCAGACAGTGATTTTGCAGGTTGCAAAATGGATAGGAAAAGCACCACAGGAGGATGTCAGCTCCTGGGTGGAAAGCTGGTAAGTTGGACAAGTAAGAAGCAAAACTCGGTGTCCACTTCCACAGCTGAAGCTGAGTATGTAGCCGCTGGAAGCTGCTGTTCTCAAGTCTTGTGGATGAGAAATCAACTACTAGACTATGATCTTCAGCTCTCCAAAATTCTAATCTATTGCGACAGCACAAGTGCCATCGCTATAGCAAACAATCCAGTGCTACACTCAAAGACAAAACACATAGAAATCAGATATCATTTTATCAGAGATCATGTGATGAATGGTGATATAGAACTTCATTTTATCCCAACTGATTATCAGTTAGCTGATTTGTTTACCAAACCTCTTGATGAGACAAGATTCAACTTTCTCATCAGCGAGCTTGGAATGCTGAACTTTGAAGGATAAATCTTCAGCGGTTCACATTTAATCAGCGATACGTTTATACATTCTTGTATAGGCTCTGGATAAAATAAACTAGTACAATCCATTTCATCATCTTCTCTCTGAATAAATTGGGTTAAACTGATATCAAGGTATGTTTTCTCTGACAAAACGCATGAAAATGCAAGATTTCAAATTCTTTCATCGCTGAATAATATTTTGAAATTTCTTAAAACCCTCACTGATATTTCTATTCAGTGCTTCATATTTTCCAAAGAGTCCCTGAGTTTTTCTTTCAAAACCTCAGAGACAACGAAAGAATGTGAAAGGACAGTTGTGACGTCATTGCAACGGATAACACCAGGCACGTTTCTTTTTCTGACACACGTTTGCACGTTTCGTTGTCTATCCAATCAAATGCAAACACGTGTCCGTGTCATGATGAAAAACTTTCCCGCTCAAGTTTTTCTCTCTCTACTCTCTTCCTATATAAACTCTCTCAAAGTTTATATTTGTCTTTTATGCGAATCAATCTTTCTCCGCAAGAAAAGAACACTGTTGCATTTTGTGCTCTCGATCTTCAAGAACTGTTCATCATCTTCTTCATCAAACTCAAGGTCAATATGTTCTTATCTTTTATCAAATGCAAATAACTTGTTTTCGATCTTATCATTGTTTTACACAAGATCAAACAAAAGAACTCAAAAATAAAATCATTTTCTTTCATGGTTTTATAAACACAACCATTTCATGGTTGTTCTTCAAGTTTTAAATCTAAAATCTTAAACTTGTTCTTCTTTCATATCCATTTTTTAAAAACTGGTATACAAGGCTTATAGGTGTTATATTCGTTTTCTTTAAAAACAAGAAAAACCCTAATCTTCATTAAGACTTTTTTGTCTGAATGAAATGGACAAAATTCGAAAAATCTTAATAGAAATTCTCTTTCCACATTAAGATATTTCTTATTTGTTAACATCTTTGGTTGAACTGATAATACAGTGAAATGGCAACTTCAAAGCTGAATGTTACCGCTGAGTCCATCTCCAGTGATTCTGAGGAACTGGAAATCACCAAAGCTCCTCAGGTTAAGTTTGAGCTGGATCAACTAGACTGGACAAAGGCAAACAACCTTTCAGCGCTTCTCGAGTTTCCTCCTCGGAAGCAGGTATCCCATCTAGACGACGCTGTGATTTTTTTGAAGAATAGCCCCATATACACAGCACTGACAATTACACCTCCTGTCAGTCAGCGTCTATTATCCCAATTCTGGTACTCTGCCAGACACACCAACCTACCCTCAGCCAAAGATCCATCTAAAACCATCGACTGCATACTCAGCGATACTGAGTATGGCACCATCAAGATAACCCCCGCAATAATCCGCAAAGCTCTGAAATTCCCTAACGCTACCTCAGAAAATCCTTTCATTCCATTTCCTGACCACAAGAAGCACGCTGACAGGGAAGAAATCATTGCTTTCCTTGATGCGATGGGTTACATCTGGGAGACTGGAAGAGACAAGCTACCTGAGAAGAAGCTGACGCTGATAAAGAAATCCAAGATGCCCAGCGAGATGAACTTCATCTTCGCTCACCTGATCAGCTGCATGACAGCGAAATCCGGATCTTCTGATCAAGCCGCTCAACCTCAGCAGGCCATGGGTTACGCACTGCTGAAAGGTCTCAACATTGACTGGGCCTCCATCATCTATGAAGACCTCATTCAACGTGTTGATTCTGCCGCTGACCGACCAGCATGGGTTCCTTACCCGCGATTCATCAGCGCCATCTTTCAATATGGCCTGAAGGACAGCTATCCTGAAGAGGGTGATCTGAAACTCTCTCAGATTGGCCCTAAAGTTCTTGACTTCAAGCCTGTCGCCAACGAGGTACGTCTCTCTTCTCTTCTCACTCTTCTTAATTCTCCGCTTTCTGTGGCTCCTTCAGCGACAATACCCATCGCTGATACCCCGGCCACAAAATCCATTCCTTCTAAGAAAAGGAAACAATCTCTTACCCCTCTTGATTCCAAAAGGATCAAGAAAACCAAGGAGCAACCCCAGCAGTTGCATGCTGAAGACTCCTCAGCTCATTCTGAAGAGCTGAAGGAAAGTTCCGTGGTACGCTCTGCCACACCAATTCAAGCCATCCCTTCTAAACCTACTTCAGCGTCCCTAAACGCTGAGGTTAGAACTTTGGAATCTACCCAACCTTCGTCAGTCTCTCAAAAGACTGATGAAGTACTTCTCAGCGAATCCAACGCTGAACTTGAACCCCAACCCCAATTCTTATCCTTCGCTCCTCCCTCTACTTCTTTGGACACTCCTCCAGTCAAAACTGGAGATGCCATCATTCAAGAAGCCGTTGAAGCTTCTCAGCGAATGACGAAGAAAGGACCTGCAGAGATCTCCATTCCTCACGGAACTTTTGAGGGAGATATGGAACACTATGGAGGGACTCGGAACTTTGATGAGTTCGTCAACGCTCCTGCAGGTACAGATCCCACCTTAAACACTGTAACTAAACCTGAAACTTCTGAGCTTTCCTTTGTTCACAAGTACTTATATGTTACAGGTCCTTTTTTGGGAGACATCAACCAGTCTCTGAAGTCTATGGAGATGAAACTTACGGATCTCACCACCGGTCTATCAAATAACTCTACAGCTGTAACAAACGCTGGAGAGAATCTGACGAAGCTGACTACTGTGGTGGAAAAGAAGGCCTCCTCTGATGACATCAAAGACCTTGATAAAACTCTCGCCGACTTTGCCAAAGTGCTCTCCGACATCTATACTGACTACACCAACCTCAAATCATCAGTTTCCACCATTTCCAGCGAAGTTACAACGCTGAAGAAATCGGTTGGTACACTCGAAGGTGATATGTCAGTGGTCAAGACCGACTTGGGCTCAGTGAAGACCGACCTTGGTTCTGTCAAGACAATGATCGAGACGCTGGTGAACAAGGCAAATAATCCAGCTCCTGCTCCGGCCCCTGCACCTGTTTTGGACTCATTCACCGCAGAGGATCGCCAAGAGCTGAAGAAAATCACGCCTGCTATTTCTGACCTAGAAGACAGAATAGCTAAGCTTGAAGGTTGTGTGAAAATCTCTGGCCCAGAAGACAGAGACAACACCAATGCTGAATCTACCCATTCCTCCCCCGCCCATCATGAGAAAGAGGGGGAGAAGAGCGCTGAACAGGAGAAGAGCGCTGAAGACCTTTCCCATGATGAATCTATCAGGGGAGAGGGTAATGAAGATCGGATTACTGGACCTCAGGGAGATGAAAACCCTGAGGGAACCGAGAACCTCGCCTCTATATCTGAGGGGGAGCAACTCGATGAAGATGCTGAGGAATCTGAAGCAGAAGAAGACGAAGACTTCGACATCCCTGAAGCTGAACCATCCTCCTCTCCAAGGAACGATGATGATGATGATGAAAATGACGATGATTTCTTTGTTGTCAAACCTGCTCCTCGAACCAAAGCTCTTAAAGGTATTTCAATAAAAGAACCTTCAGGGGAGAAGACAAAGACAAAGCACTCAGCCTCTGGCGCTGAGAAAAGCAAAGACAAAGGCATCGCTGAAGATGATAATCTGGCGATCCTACTTGCAAAGCCGATTTGTCAGGTACACTAAACTTATTTTTCCTTCCCTGATCATCTCTGAAAAATCAGTTATCCATTCCACAAACACCATACACATCCACATTTTTTTCTATCTTTTCTACCCAAGTTCTTCTACCCAGTTCTTATTTGTAAGATCGCTGCGTTTCAGCTAGTCCTCTCCCCTGTTTGAGGATATCGCTGAAAGATCTGTTGCGACTTCACCAATAATTCCAGCTACCGCTGAAGACATAATCCCAGTCTTAGATTTAATCTCTGAGACTGATGAACCAGAAGAACAACCTCTCTCGCACAGAAACAGACTTTCCTCAGTTGCTCAAAGGCTGAGTGAAGAAGATCAAAAGAGGAGAGAAGAAATGATAAAGCGATTCGAGGATCAGCGAATCATCCTAAGGCGCGATCAACTACCTTCAGTTCCTCCTAAGTTCAGAATTTCAAAAGCTGAATACCAAGATCATCTCAGAGCTGAACGCCTCATCGCTGAAAGGAAGGAAACTGAAGATAAAGACAGAGAATACGCCATCAAGCTCACTCAAGAATCTGTCAAAGACCCCAAGCTGAAGCGTATTCCCATTCAAATCCAACGAAAGCTTTGGGAACAAGCCCAGAAGATCGTGGAAAAGAAAGCTGAAGTTTCTCAGACCACCCTGATCTGGTGTAAAGAGAAAATCCACTTCAGATATCGTCCAGCGAAGATCAACAAGGTATTCATCTCTGGAAGAACCTCCATCGGAGTACCTATTGTTGACATCAAACTGTTCAGAGAAGATGACTCATCTGAAACCTTTCGTGCTGACACTGTAAAAAGGTATGGTCTCTCTGAATGGCTGGAGATGAGGTTAGCTATCCAACCGTCAAAATCTAAGTACAAGGATCATTTCAAAAAGCTGATAAACAGACAGATCGATTTGATATCCTCTTGTGTGGATATTCCTCCTGTTCCTGATCTAAAGCCGAAAAGAAAAAAGGACTCTCCAAGGAAGAAACGTCAAGATTCAAACTCAGGTCCTGTCATACGAAATGAAACTGGAATTGGTTTCTCTCGCGCTGAAGTACTTGGTCCTGATCCTGATCTATCTGCCCTTGATGTCTCTTTGCCACCATGTGAACTTTTCGTCCCTGGTAAAGTCATCAGTAATCCTTATGGAATATTCTTTCTTGACTACGACGGACGTAAATGCTTTCAACGGATCGCTGAGCTTCCAATCACTCCAATCGAACAGCTCAAAGATCTCATCTACTGGTGCGACTTCAGAAAAGACATTCAGGCATGACACCTAAAACCCTTGATTTTTGAAGCTGCTCTGAAGCTAAAGAATAAAGGAGAAAAGGTTCCTGACTGGATGATTCCAACTGAAAAGACAACCCTTGATGAACTTCTCATTAAGGAAGAACCCTTTGAAGGCTGACAACAATCACCATTTTCTCTATTGTATCAGTCATCCTTCAGTACTTGTAATTTATCTCGCTTGTACTTGTAATCTTTCTTATTCATATTGTAACCTGATTCAAAGATTTAAAGAAAGATTTCAGCGAATGTACTTTACTCCATCAGTACTGAAAAGATCCCAGAAAACAGTAAAAGGGAAAAATATTTTATGAGTTCTTTTTATCCTTATGTTTTCATTAAATAGCAATTTTCTCTGTTGCTATGTCATAATCAAATAGGGGGAGATTGTTGATCCAAACCCTCAGTGATTTGATAATGACCCTATCTTAAATACTTAGTGAAAATTGTAAGTAAACAATATGTATCAGAGTTTCACTATCGCTGATAAGTACTAAGATCTTACAGTACTGCTGATAGGAACTCTCGCACTTTTAGATTAAACATTCAGCGAACACTGTTCACCATATCGCTGAGTCTGTTCAGTCCTTATGGTAATCGCTGATAAGTTAGTTGTTTACTTATGATCCCTGAAGACAAGATTCACGTCAACAAAGGTTCTACGCTGAAGTCAAAGATCAAGCTCAAGAACCAGCGACAAGTCTCCTAATGAACTGATGCGGATCAGCGAAGACTCAGATTTGTCCACTCAACGTGAAGTATCAAGTACAAGACTTCAGCTATCGCTGAACTTTATCATCTGCTGAATAGTAAATGATAATCGCTGAATCAACGAAAGCTGATCATGAAGTCCTCCGTACAAAGTACTTTTGTCTTAACCTCCCTTGCACGCCACCGTACGAAATGTCAGAAAAGAACCTCCAAAAATCTGAAATCGTACAACCACTCTGATACTACACTGTTCATTCATGCGGCTACTAAGGTTGTCATCAAAGGTCAATGACATGCAACCAATCCGCTAATGACACGTGTAAAGTATATACTGGATTGCATTAAATGCATGCAGTATATAAAGAGATGAACTCACTTCATTTGAAGTAACTTGCTAACTCTGGACAAGTTCAAATCTCTCAAGATAGGATTTTATTAGTAATCTCCTTATCTTTCTTAGTGCAAGAAAACCTTAGTGTTCCAACTTGTTTAGATTTAGGTTTATCCTTAATCTTGTTTCCGCAACAAGCTGTAAATTGTTAATGATTTATCAATAAACAATTTAGAAAAGTAAAATAGTGTGTTTGTATTCAACCCCCCCCCCCCCCCTTTCTACAAACTTGTTTAAGCCTTTCGGGACCAACATTATATGCCCTAGATTATCAAAAGCAGTATTAACGACATAAGCAGTATTAACTGCTGAGCAGTATTAACAGCAAGGCAGTATTAACTACACAGCAGTATTAACTACCTAGCAGTATTAACTACCTAGCAGTATTAACTGCACTAGCAGTATTAACTGCACTAGCAGTATTAACTACTGAGCAGTATTAACTGTGCACTAGCAGTATTAACTACACAAGCAGTATTAACTGCACAAGCAGTATTAACTGCACTAGCAGTATTAACTACTGAGCAGTATTAACTGTGCACTAGCAGTATTAACTACACAAGCAGTATTAACTGCACAAGCAGTATTAACTACTAGAACACAGGCAGTAGTAACTCTGCACTGTGCATCACTTGTCAAATCCTCAAATGTCAACTTACACATCACTTTTACCACTTCTCTTACCTTCTGCAGGATTATTTTCAAAAGTAGCATGTCCTCCATCAATTCATTTGAAATATTGAAGGCAGGCCATGTTACCTGTCATGTGCCTAGAGCAACCACTGTCAACATGCCAAATGCTTCTCCCCTTAAGCTGTTGGCTGCCCTGCACATCTGATAAATCAATTAGTTTTTGTTAGGGACCCAAGCCATAGTGGTCTTGGGTCTCCCTTGATCATCAAAATACTTACATTCTGTTTTGATGAGCTTTTCAAATTTAGGTACTGCAGTACTGGAGTACTTTGTCAAAATTATTGGTGTAGCAGCACTAGCAGCAGTATTAACCTCAGAAGTACTAACAGTGCTAGCAGTACTAATACTGGGAGCAGCAGTATTGTTAGCAGCAGTAAAAGTATTAGCAGCACTAACATTGGACTGATTACTAGCAGTATTAACACTGCTAGCAGCACTAACTTTGGAATGATTACTAGCAGTATTAACACTGCTAGCAGCACTAACTTTTGAAGCAGTACTAACAGTGTTAGCAGTACTAACACTGCTAGCAGCAGTATTGTTTTTAGTGCTTTTTGGAACCCACATAGTATCACATTCCTTTTCAGTCGTTTTCTTTATGTGGCTTTTGGGTTTATCTTGTTTCTTTGCCACATTTTTCTTTGCAGACTTTTTATAGCCATCATTCTTTCTGTAACCACCAGGTTTTTGAAAAGATCTTTGAGCATTAAACCTTTGGTTAACAGGATTGAAATAACAGTGTTTGGCTAAGTGATTTAGCTTACCACAGATGAAACAAGGTTTTGGCCTGTTGATTCTGTTCAGGTCAACTCCTTGTCTCATAGCCCACTGGTTATTCCAGTTCCTTTGATTTCCCCTCTGATTATCATGTTTTTGGGGCTTGTTCTCTTTAGATTTCCTGCAGGAACACTGTTTACAAGTATTAGAGTTCACAACTTTGGGCTGTGTGGAATGAACTCCCTTTTCTCTTTCAGTCCTTTTGATCTCAGTGTTCTTATCACATGGACTTTCAGATTCCTCATCAGAGTCTACTTTGTCAGTCTCATTCTCAACAACTACTGTTTCTTCACAAGGATCTATATTAATCTTTAATTCAGGATCCTTCCTATCCTTGGTCTCTAACAAATCAGACTTAGGAGGTATGTAGTTGTTATTGTAGGGTGGAGGTGTGGCATTGTACCCTATCCCTACTTTCATCTTGTCATGGATTTGAGCCTTAATGATGGTATCCATGGTTTTAGAAGCACAGGTAAACTTTTCAACATCAAGTTTAACTTTCTTAAGCTCTTCTTTTAATTTCTCATTCTCCTCCCCAGACACTTTCAGCTTAATCTCATACTCATTCTTCTCCCACTTCCAATAGTTAGTATCATAGTGGTGTTGAAGTTCATTAGCTTGAAAAGCTCTAATCTGTTCCTCAAACCTTTCTACAATCCTAACATAATCTTTCACATCTTTCTCTAGCCTCTTAAGGTCATCACACATACCCTGATTGTGATCCCTATATCTTTTAACAGCATCAATGCAAGCTTGAGAACAGAGTTTAGATTGTACCTCAGTGGGAATATCAGATACTTCTACCATAAGAGCTTGATTCTGACAGGCTTCCTCAGCTTGATCACTCCAATCAAATCCCATTCCTTGTTGAGAAACAAGGGCTTGAGGGGAGCTTCTGTTTTGGTTTCCATTTGGAGCCTGTTGATGTGATCCTCCACTTCTGCATTCTCTGGCAAAGTGTCCCATCTTGTGACACTTATAACACTCAACCTTGGACTTGTCAAAGCCTGCACCATCTTCTCCAATCTTTCCTTCATTACATGGGCCATTTTCTATGATGTCCCATATTGCATAATTAGTAAGAAGAATGTACTGCTTGATTCTCAGTTTCCACATGTCAAATTTATTGGGTTTGAGCATGGGAACCTTTGAAACAAGAGTACTGTGAGTATCCATTGAATTGTCCATAGCTTCTAAGATACCAATGCTCTGATACCACTTGTCAGGATCGATTCTTAACAAGAATTAAACTTCTTAGAAACAGAATTTAGAGAATCTTGCGGAATAGAACTCTAAATCAATTAAAGAACAATCAATAGAAATTCAATACACTGTATATATATCAAACAGTATTACTCACAAGCTTTACACCAAACCTCAATCTTGTTGAACAGGCTCAACAAGACGACTTCTACTTCTCTAGAAATAGGATCTATGATCTTGAGGTTAATTCTCTCTGAATAGCTAAACAAACTTTGTAAAAACTATTCTCTATATCGTGTATCTTCTTGTGTATTCTCACGTATTTTTTCGTGTGTTCTAATAGCTATCTATCAATACTATTTATACAAAAGTAATTACAAGATAACTATCAAAAGTAAATTGATCTTCTGAATCTTCGTTAAACATATCTTGATCAATTCCTTATTTGTCTCCAAAAGTATCGCATACCAAACTTATCAAGTCAGCAGTATTAACAATGATTTGGCTCAGCAGCATTAACGACCTTCAGCAGTATTAACCTTCACAGTCTTCAAGCAGTAGTAACTCAGCTCAGCAGTACTAACCATGTCTAGCAGTAGTAACTTCTTCTAGCAGTAGTAACTTCTTCTAGCAGTAGTAACTTCTTCTAGCAGTAGTAACTTCGTCTAGCAGTAGTAACTTCTTCTAGCAGTAGTAACCTTGACTAGCAGTAGTAACGAAGAACTGGCAGTAGTAATGTAGACTTAGCAGTACTAACCATACTTGGCATATCTTCAGTTCCCAACAACTTATGCTTAAGCGTCTGAAAAGCTTCTTCTTGTTTCTCTCCCCAATCGAACTTCTTATCCTTCTGGGTTAATGCCGTTAATGGTTGCGCAATTTTGGAGAAATTTGCAATGAAACGCCGATAGTAACCAGCTAAACCGAGAAACGAACGAATTTCAGTCGGAGTCTTTGGGGCTTCCCACTTCTTGATGGCTTCTATCTTGAACTTGAGAAAAATGAGCAAAATCATCAAAATGTGGGTTTTGTTCTTTCACAAGAATCTGGAATTTTTGACTTTGCATGCACATTTTCTTTATAAGTTTAAAGTATTCTCTTTCAAAAACATGTTATATGATGTTGGGATTGAATCCTTAACGAAGGAACCCACATCTATGGATGTTAGAGTGCTTAAAATGTGATTTCCTAAAGAATATTAGAATTTCAGAATCTGGCAGATTGGTTGCATGTACTTAGGACGACCATATCTTGGTCAAATCATGTCCAAAATTCCTCATTTTTCTTCTGGAGTAAGGTTTAATGAGTTAGGGTTCAAACCCAACTGGTCTCATAAGAAAATATTGAGATTTGAGCCTTCTACTCCTTAGAACAATTTGGTGTGCAGCAGATGACCAACCAGATTGTTGTGTTACTTTGTTTTGCTTATAACTTTCTGTAGAAACCATCAAAATTACTCATTTTCTTTCTGGGAATTTCTCAGATGAGTTAGGTTTCACATGCACTTGGTTTCATTCAAAAATATGGAGTTTTGGTCACTTAAACATTTTATACAAGTCAAGTGTGCCAAGCTGTCCAAAATTGGCAGATTGGTACATGCAGCTTCATTCGTCCATAACTCACTCAAAAGTTATCAAACATTTGTGAATCTTTTTCCATAAGATACCTTTATGTGTTAGGTTTCCAAAGCATGCAAAAACTCTGAAAAATATTAAGTTTTGACCTTCCAAAGGTCTGTTTTTCACAGAAGGGTGCAATCTGTTTTAGGCCCTGTATGACACAAGTTAATAAAAATTATTTGGACCCATTAAACACCTTCAAAATTTATGAAATTTGGTCAAAATAGCCTTAACTCAGTATAGTACTACATATAAAAAAATGAGTAAATTTGTCATTCCAAAAAGAGTATTTCAATAGCCATTTTTGAAGTACAAAGTTTCTGCCAGATTAAGCATTTTGAAAGAGTATGAGATTTTATTATTATGACCCTATGTATATATATATACATGATTAAAACATTGGGACAATGTTAAACTCTTCATTTCAAATTAAATACTAAAAACAAAGGCATTTCACAAGAGGTGGACTAAATTAGTCAAGTATAACCTTGATTGGATATGAAGGACTTATAGAGCTTGTTTGACTTTATAGGAGACCCGTAAAGCCTTAAGCAATCAAGCTTGCACTACTTCGCGTCTACACTTTAAGGTGAGTAATCACAGCCCCGTTTTACTTGTTTAAATGTTTGGGATGAAAAGCATGTTATGATTTTTAAAATGCTAAATGATTCATGATATTAAATTGTGGATATTTATGCTTTGAGAAATGAGTACTAATGAATGGACAAATGTACATAAGTGATAAAGATATGTTGAGTGATAATGAAAATGGTAAGTCCCCAATAGATACACTACTTATTAACTCGTAACGAGCCGGTGATACTTGTGGATAGCGCTATTTGGTTTGACAAACCCACCTTAACTGACGAGTAGGGGTGCACTTTATCTGTTAATAATGTTCTACTCATGTGGCCATCATACCACCTCTGAGGTAGTCCGGGGCGTAGATTGTCGGAGGCTTAGTAGTGGCTCAACACTTATATATCTTACAAAAATCACTCATTGTAAATTGTACTCATAAATCTTTTAAATTTGGAGCTTGTCATGAACGAACGTTTCATGAGAGTAACCATTGGATGAAAAATTGTTGTGTGTATGGAAAAACCTGTGAACTCACCAACTCTTTGTAGTTGACCTTTGTTTTAAACATGCTTTTCAGGGGCTAAGAAGGTAAATGACAAGGTTTAATTTAGCTTGCATGACGACATCAACCGAGACTCGTCTTTTGTCATATCTTGTTAAAAACACTATTTTGGGTTACATGTAAACTTTGGATTGTAAACCCTTAACTTTAAATTTTTGGAACTTTGTAATGTATTACCTTGTGTAATTGTATGGTTGGTGTTGTTTATTTCCTAATGCTATGAAACTCTATCTGTTACATCTCGTGTTTCCGCTTTAGCGGGGTGTGACAGAAATTGGTATCAGAGCCTAAGGTTATAGAAAATGCTGGTTTTCTTATGGGAACCACAAACTATAACCCAACCATAACGCAAACTATTTTCAAAACGGTTTTCGAAATGATTGTCTAAAATCTGAAGTATATTGCTAATATAACCAAGTCGAATGTCACATTATTATACCTCAATTAAACATAGGTGATCTTACAATGGTGTTACAGATGGTATCAGAGCCGGGAACCGGACTGGTGTGCCAGCGAGGACGCTGGGCTCCCAAGGGGGGTGGATTGTAAGATCCCACATTGGTTGGGGAGGAGAACTAAGGTTGCCTTATAAGAGGGACTTGATACCTCCCCTATCAGACGCATTTTAAAACCGTGAGTCCAGGTGTGTGGACAAAGCGGACAATATCTGGTACGGTTGGTCTGGGATGTTACATTCCTCCACTGGAAGCTCAATTCCTGACTCTATATGTTCAGCTAACAATGCCTTCTGCTTGTAGTAGTCTGAATTCTTTACTTTCGGTTTCCAGCATTCTTTGGAGAAATGACCGGTCTTCCCACAGTTGTAGCACTTCTGCTCTTCATCCTTTTTATCACCATACTTCTTCACCTCCGGCCTATTACCATCTTCCTTATGATCATCAAACTTCTTTGACTCAATCCGATTCTTGTGTTCAAAGTTTTTAGAACCAGATGAGTAACGTTGGTTATTTGATCCAGGAGTTTTTACAAATCTGTGTTGAAAGGCCTTGGAGAGAAGTATCATAGCTTGCCTTAAGCTTTCTGCCTCATCCAAGTCAGCTTGGTCTAACTCATATTCTTCTCTCTGAATACTCTTACCCTTAGCCTTTCTTGACATCAATGCTAACGGTTCACTAGCAAGCTCATCCTCTTCTTCTTTCTTCTCAGACCCCGCTGTTTTCTTTTCCTTCTTATTATTCTTCTCGTTTTTCATCAACTTCTTCCTTTTCAGCTCAGCATCATCCTCATCTTGCTTTAAGGTTTCAAACATTTGTTGTAACGGAAGAGAATCCAGTCGAGAATTCTGTTTCATTCGATGAGCATACTTCTTCCACTCGGGTTGAAGCACGTTCAAGAACTTCACGTTAGTCTCCATGATGGATTTTGATACCTTGTAACTGTTGAGATCATTTAAGATAGTTGTGAAACGATCATATGCTTTATCTAAACTCTCACCATCCTTTTGCTTGAAATTCTCATACGTGTTGAAGACGTTTGAGACTCTCATCTGATTTTCCACTTCTGAACCTTTATACAATTTGATAAGTTCATCAAACATACCTTTACCTGTTTCACTCAAACTGTCAACCTTGCGATATATGTCGTTGGTTAAGGCTTGCATAACCAATGACCTAGCCGCTTTATCGGTTTTGTGTCTCAACAAATTGTCACCAGTGTAGTTCTTTGGCTGAATAACTGCATTGTTACCTTCTGGGTCTGTTTCACGAACTTCTCCTAGAACCCCATTCATCAAGGAATCATGGATTAGAGCTCCATTTTCTTGTCGTTCAACATAGTCAAGAAATTTGTCTTTCCAAATTTTAAAATCTTTTGGGAATAGAACAGGCGGTTTATCTTTTGAACCAATAGTCAACATATCTCTGGCAGTCATTTTGGATTACTTGTTGTTGATCGTTAAAATATGATTAATATGATTAGGAGTTACTTAAAGTTTCAAGTTTATGTCTCAACACACTCAATGTCTCAACCCAAACCAAGTCGCAATAAACTGAAGTCGCAATAGCTGAAGTCGCAACAGCTGAAGTCGCAACAGCTGAAGTCGCAACAATTGAAGTCGCAATAACTGAAGTCGCAATAACTGAAATCGCAATAACTGAAGTCGCAATAACTGAAATCGCAACAACTGAAGTCGCAATTAGTAAAAGTTCACCCGAGTCGCAACTGAAGGTTGCGATTTGGTACTGTTCAACGTGTAATGGATTGCGATTTGGGACAAGTCGCAATAGACGATTGCGATATGGAAGCCAAGTCGCAATAGATCATTGCGATATTGATGAATGTTAGAGGATTGCGATATGTATGAAGATTCAAGGTCGAATCTTCAAAACAGATCGTATTAGGCTGAAAATTGGTGGGTTGGTTCGTGAGGCTATTCTGAACAACTTTAGAACTTCAAATTTTGACCAAAAACCAACAGAAGATGGATTTTCGATCCAAAACAGTGTGCAGAATGTTAAAGTGCGAAAATGAAGAAAAAATATCCAATCTGAGCTTCGATCCTTGTGTTTTTGCGGAATAAAACACACAAGACTATCCTAGAAACAATCCTTGATCAATTCCAATCCATTAGAAGAACTCTAATGGCTAAAATCAATCAAAAATTGAAGAAAATGAAGAATACTCAAAAATGGAAATAACTCACTCAATCCTAATCAAATCAAAGATTTACAAGCTCTGATACCAATTGTGATCCCAGAACAAGTAATCAATCAATGTAAACATTAAAGGAAGCCATCTCTATATTCAATAAGATCAAAGTAGCTCACAAGGTGAATGCAATGCAAATACTAGTGTGTGTGACTACTATGTGTGATGAAATGACCTAATTTCCCAAAAGGGAAAAATAGCAAACTATATATACCTAGGGTATAGAATAGCCCTATTACAAATATAGTCCCTCTACTTGGTACAATAACATTTTAAGCACTAACAGTTCGGTTAAGTTAAACGAACGAACATGAACAAGCCTCCGTTCGTGTTCGTTCGGTTCGTTTACAGTCCTACAAATAGGAGGCCCAAAACAAAACGGGCTTGAAAATGATTATGAGCCAAACATAAAAAGGCCAACGAAAATGCCAAAAAGGAAGTAAAAACACGAAAATATCCAAAAACCATAGTAAAGAGTGTTTTTTGGGTTCAAATGGATTGGTCATGGGCTTGCAACGGAACCCCGTAGCCCAAGTTACGGTCGTTTAAGCGCGACCCTCTTTGGTAGCCCGATCATGGGCTTCCCAAAATAATAAGGTCCGCTCCTCCATGCTAAGGCCCGCATCAGTTAGGTTACGCCCAGTCAATTCAAATAGTTAGAGCATCCACGCGCGTCTTGCAAGTGGTCTTGCAAGATGACATGGCATGCCATGTGTCTTGCAAGACTTTGCAACAAAATTGCTAATATTGCAAGGTCTTTCAACTATTATTATATATTAAACAAACATTTATTAATTTAATTAGTTATTATTAATATGTTTGTTTAAATATTAGTTATTATTAATATGTTTATTAAATTTAATTCATTTATTAGTTTATTTGAACATTATTTTTTTAATATTTTTATAAAAATTTCTTACCCACGCTTTATTTTAAGAAAACAAAAGTAAAATTTTAGTTATCTATATTTTATAACTAATTTATTAGTTATATTATAATTATCTATATTATTTATATTATAATTATTTATATTATTTATATTATAATTTATTAGTTTAGAAAGGAGTTTGGTCTTGCATGTGTGTGGAAGGTGTTATTGCAAAGTTGATGTGGCACTTGTGAAAGGAGTATGATCTTGAAGGTGTGCGGATGGTCTTAGACATCACATTTATAAGATAGTATTAGTGAAAGATATAATTGATTGATGTTACCTGTAATTAGAGATGGCAAAAAATCGATCCTGGATCAGGTCGGGCCCAAATCAGTCTCGGTCCCAAACAGTGTTGTCGTAACTGGTCCTGGTCCCGACCAAAATACTTCGCCCAGTTAACCCGGGACATCGGTCCCACTTAATTTTTTTTAATTAATTTTTAACATATAAAATTTTTTTTTTGAATAATTATGTTAATCAAATACACTAACAAATACATTTTTATTATAATTGGTTCAACTAAATACATTAAAAAATACGTTTTTGTTATATAGAATTTGGTCAATCAAATATACTTTAAAATATTTAATTGGGTCAATTGAATATACTAAAAATACGTTTTTATTATAATACACTTAATAAAATACACTTAAAATACATTTTGGTCTTCAATCAAATACATTTAAAAATAAATTGAAAATATACTTTAAAAACATTTTTTTTAAAAATCGATCGGTCCCTGGGTCGGGCCTCGTTTTCGATGAAATAAGAAATCGGGCCTTATAGTCGGTTCTTAACTGGCAGTCTCAAACGATCCCGGTTCCGGCCGCTTCCAAGTCGGTCCCGGTCCTCTGTTGGTCCCGGGGCCGGGCCCCTTTGGCGATCTCTACCCGCAGTGGAAAAAGTTTTACATAGTGACAAACCTAGTGTGATATGGACCAACCTTCAAATATATGCAATCAACATCTTTCGATGATAGGGAGACCCGTTTCCATAATTAATGGCGGAGACACACAAGAATTGCCACAAATAGTTGTTACCAGGTTACACCTCAGATTCATTAATTGACTTTAGTGCACACCCAATATGGCGTCACCTAAAGCCTGTATTGTCTTTAGTGTATACTCCAACGAGTTCCACCTCAAGAACTTGTGCATTCGACCTTTAGTGTGTACTTACTAGAGTGCAATATAGATATAACTATAAGATACTTGCCAACACAAGACTATAGCCGTCATGCATAAGGGTTATAGAACCAAAATACCAAGTTTGGACATTATCTATCTATACTATATTATAAAGCATCTGAGAAAACTCTTGAAAACAATTTTTATGCATAAAGTACTGTTTATTGATGCATATTACTTAAAATTCAAAATCACAAGTAAATTACATAAGTACAACTTTTTAAAGTTGCATGTTTGAATTCATAACTAACGGATAAACATAATCAAATACATATACGATAAACATCTTATTTTAAATATAAAGATTTTAAAATATAATTAGGATAATTACTAAAGGGAAATTAATTAAAATACCCCATAATTGAAGTTGAGTTACCAAAATACCCAAAAAAATTCAAAGTTTACCCAAATGCCCTAAATTTCCGCGTTGAGTGCCCGTGATCGCGGTCAGGGACTGAAAGTGATAATTTTTTCAACATTATTTACACTTCCAGTCCCCACCGCGGGCCATCGCGGGCCTCGATCGCGGGCCATCGCGGGCCGCGGCGGGCCATCGCGGGCATCATCGCGGAAATTTAGGGCATTTGAGTAAACTTGAATTTTTTTTGGGTATTTTGGTAACTCAACTTCAATTATGGGGTATTTTAATTAATTTCCCATTACTAAATTCTAATAGAATTCTTGATTATTATTATTATTATATATAAAATATTACATTATTAAACCTAAAATAAAGTAGATCATTATTAAACCTAAAGCAACAAAATAATATTATAAAATCTACAAAAACAAAAAACAAAACAAAACATACAGATCATGATATATTATGCTGCATTAGGCGAGTACACTTCTACTCACATATATAGCACACATACCTCATAAACATGGAAATTAGGGCTTCATACCCCTACCAAGCATATTCCAACTTAGAGCACATATTATGTATGAGTTGGTTAAAACCCCTAAGCAGGGGCGGACCTACCCTTCCGGCGGGGGGTCACGTGCACCCGCTCAAGTCCGTTTCGTAAGAGGGATTTTTTTACCGGATGTATTTGTGCACCCGCTTAATTTTGAAGTGTGCTCTCATATGTTTTAAAACAGAATTTAAAACAAAAGTGAAGGTTGGTGGAATGGTTGGAGCACTACTTTTCTTACTATTGGTCAAGGGTTCAAGTCTTGTTGACAATCCATTCTAGTTTTTTACATTTTATTTTTTTTACTAAGTTGATGAGAATGGTAAGAGGCATCAGTTTTATTATACAATATAAAAAAACAAAACAAAACAATAACAATTATTATTGTTATTAAATTTATGACTATAACTATTAATAATAAATTTTAATTATTATTATAAAGTTATTAAGTAATCATCATTATTATCAGGTCTACATTATTAATTATATTGATTTGTTTCTATTATTTATTTGGTTGTCCTAAAATTGGTATACAAATTATATTTACGTGAGTTTATTGTTTATATTATTTATTGATTTTTTTTGTTATATCAGTTAAAAAATTATAAATGGAATCAACAATAAAAAACGTCCCTTAAAATCAACCAAAAACTTAAAAAATTCGTTAAAATCAACCAAAAATCTCAGAAAATTTTCGAAATCAACAAAAAAACTTTAAAAATTTTGTTGAAATCAACCAAAAACCTTAAAAATCCCTCGAAATCAACTGTAGAACTTAAAAAGACCCCGGAAGGTGGAATTCGGCAAAAAAACACATCAAACGACTTTGGAAAACATTTGATCCAGTTTAAGGGTGCACCCGCTCGACGAAATTCCTGGGTCCGCCACTGCCCCAAGTGCACCTAAATCCCCTTTTTGTACTTGATCAACACTTGTAGTGAAAAATAGTATATAAATTAAGACTTGAAAACAAAATCCCCAAAGAATCATAGCCTCTTTAATTTCAAGTTCCAATATCATTAAAAACCAGAGAAGTCACTCAACAATGTCCTATTTCACCATTTAGGTCAAGTAACACCCACAACTTACAATGTTACCTCAATAGATGAAAAATTTATGAGTAAAACTTATAAATGTTCAATATAGCAAGATTTGGCATGTATAAAGTTTGGAGAAGATGGGATGAAGTCACATGGTAAGTATTAAAAGAGAAAACCTAGAAAAATAACACAAAGAACCCTAAACCTTGGCGAGAAGACTTCGAGTTTTATCAAGGAAGAGATCTTAGCTTTAAATACTCAACAAACCCTTGTAAATTGCCTTAAATGCTTCTGGGTCCGACTCTAATGAAGAGAGAAGTAAGAAGAAGAAGAAGAGAGATGAGAAAAAGGAGAAAAAATTGGGGGGTGAATGTGTCAAAATTGGGCATTGAAGCGAATTTGTACACTCTCCGCGAGCTTGCCCGTGACCTCAAGTCGCACGACAAGTCACACATTCTCCTGGCGCCCCCTACAACAGTAGGATGGCAAGATCGCGTGTCGGATTACGTGAGTGATTGTTTCGTGCGCCAACTTTTGTTTTTCGGGCCGAGACAAGCGAGAACCTTACTAACCAAAAGAATTGATAATTATAAGAAATATTACACTCCAAAAGAGGTTACAAGGTTCAGTGTGCACTAAATTTAAGAGTGTTACACCTAATAACAACTTGATAACAACTTACCTGGTAAACATATAATAAACGTCCCCTTATTTGTAATGAAACAAGTAGTCAATATTAGTTGGCCAAAGCACAATTAAAAGTTTAGAGAATTTCTACCCAATTTTTCGAACTAGAAAATTAAAATTCAAACATTTAAAAAAGTTATATTGAACTTTAATAGTTTATTCATTTTGATGGTTTCACGTTGACTATATTATTAAAATATATTCTATACATCTAATAAAATATTATTTTTTTATAATCAATATAATAAAAATATATACATTCTAATGGTAATCATTTTTTAAATTTTGAAAATTACATACTCTATGAACTAGGGTGCTCACGGGTTGGGTTGATCAGGTTGAAGGCATTTCGATACATCAATCCAATGTTGGCGGTTTGAAAAAAATTCAACCCAACCCAACCCAAACAAAGGTACAACCCAACCCAACCCGATCGGGTTGGTCGGGTTGTGTTTAAACAAGGTAAAATCAAAACTAGAAACATAAAAATAAAGAAAACGTGTCTTTAAAATACAATCGATAATTCATACAATATTTAGATACTACATATAAAAATGTCTAAACCAAATATGATCAAATATTTAGATCCAATTTGCATAATTCTTAAATCTTAAACATATTGCCATCAACCGTTTTTCTCAATTTACATATATATGTTAACATTTACTATATAAATATGTGTGTGTGAAGAGTTATATAGAGATTGAATATGTATATATAGGGTCAGGTTCAAAGAAAAACCTCAAAAAAATGGAAAACTAAAGAACACCTTAGGAGCACTTTATCTGGACGGTATGCACTTGTGCATACAGGTTATTTGTAACATGCATTTGTGCATATATGCACAAATGCATAATGCACAAGTGCATACCGTCCAGATGAAGGGCCACCAGGGTGTTCTTCAGTTTTCCGTTTTTTTTTAGGTTTTTCCTTGAACCTCCATCTATATATATATATATAGGAGGGTTCAAACGAGGAGCGTACCTATTTACGAGAACGCGAGGAGCACTCTCATGCTTCTGATCACATATGATTTACAACGCTAAAAAATCGGATGGTTTTCGAAAATTCGCGCAAAAGTGGCGCGACCTGGTTCGCGACGCGTGCAAGTCGCGGATCATTAATGATCCACAACTGCCAATCACATGTGATCCATAACTGTCGATTCTCATCCAGATCAGTTGTGAATCACATGTGATCCACAACTGTCAATCACATGTGATTCATAACTATCAATTGCTCCTCACGTTCTCTTAAATTGGTACGCTCCTCGTTTGAACCCGCATTTATATATATATATATATATATATATATTGGGTTCATCGGGTTGGGTTGGGTTCAAATTCTCGTAACCCGATATCAACCCAATACATTCGGTTTGAGGATTTTACAACTCGATTGGACATCGGGTTGCTTCGGGTTGGGTTATTTCACGTTAGATTGGGTTGGGTTGGTCGGATTTTTGAGCACACCTATGAACTACTTTGGTCTATTTAAAAAAAATCTCACTATTTTGTGTGTTTTGAAAAATATTATTTAGATATTTAATTTCTATTAATTATAAAAACATTAATTCTATCTTATTCGCTATTTTGTTTTATTTGTTTGACGAAAATAGAAGAGATTATTTGATTCGCTTCTTTTTTAAGAATAGACAGACAAGTTTATCTATAATGACTAAATTAGGGCAACGTGTCTTCAAAGATGACGGTAGTTTACCACGTGTTGTTTCGGCTTCTCCTCTCTACTTGTTACACTTGTCAATCTCTTACTTGCAGCATTTATTTTCTCTTTTCTTTAACTTTCAAATTTTGATTTGCACACAAAAGAAATCTATTTTTCTTTTTGAAAAGGATAAATTTAAGGGAAATTAATTAAAATATCCTAAGTTTGACCAACTGTTATCAAAATACCCTAAAATTTTTCAATTTTGCAAAAATACCCAAAATACCCACGATAAGGTCCCGCGATCGCGGGATACGGTGACGTGGCACGTATTTTGGCCCCAAATGCCCCGCGAAGCCCCTCAACTTTGGCCGTGGTGCACTTTTGGTCCCTGCCCGCGATGGCCCGAATTTTACACTTTTGGTCCCTGAAAATTTACACTTTCAGCCCCTGTACTTAGACGAATCTTGCATGCTTTTACTGTTTTTTTCACAATTATTATACTTTGAAGACGGATTTGTGGTTGAAATTCATTTGCACTTTTGAGATTTCATCCATAAATATCAGTAATATGCAATTCACAATTCACACTTGTTTCTTGCTTTCTTTCTTGATTTCTCTCTTGCTTTCTTTCTTTGAATTGCTTTCTCTCTTTATTTCTCTTCTCTCATTTCATCCACAAATGGCATCGTCATCAAACCCTAAGTCTACTCCTGAAAAAATGTCAGCTAAAATCGAGGTCGCCATAGCAAAAAAGAAAAGGAGATAGATGAACTAACAGAAGAGTGGAAAAAATGATGGACAGGAAGGCAGTCCATTTGAGAAAGATCGAAGAGGAAGACAAGGAGATTAAAAGGATGAAAGGGGATATAAAAGCTCGGGAGGCTCGTGTTCGTCGAGAACAAGAAGCAATTCACCATATTATGCAAGACTTCGCAATTATTCAAGCGAAGGTAAACGAGAAGCAAGCTTGGATTGATGAAACTAAATCAATTTTTAAGTAGGTGGTGGTTGTATTTTATTTTATTTGTATTTTTTTACTGTGTTGTTGTTTGTATTTTGTTTATTGTGTTGTTGTTTTGTATTTTTTTGTTGTTGTTAATTTCTCTGAAAAAGTAGTTTTTAAGCCGCTGAACCACGGTTAGGTTGGATACATCATGCAAGGTGTAGGTTCGTAGTTTTGTGTCTGGGTATGGGAGTCTGGAAGAATAGTGGGCATATCAAAAAAGTCATTTATCTGACTACATGATTTTCTACTAGGGGTATATTCTTCGTGATCATCATTATCGGTGTCTGATCTGTCTATTTCAGAATTACCCGTTCTGAAAACGTGGGTTTCGTCATCAGCAACTCCAGCAGTACGCCATTCGTGTGGTTGTGGTGGTTGTTGTTGTTGTTGAGAATCAGGCTGCTCTATTTGGAGGTCTTCGTCGTCGTCACCCTCCTCGTCACCGTCGTCGTCACCGTCGGATACGCCGGGATACACAAAGAGTAATGGGGGTCTTTCTGAATCGACTGCAAGGTGCAGAAAAGTAGAGATATCCCCATCGTTGGATAAATCCACAAATGACCCATCGCCAATTTTAAACACTAACTTGCAAACATTAGAAGAGTTGATTCCACATTTTTGCATGGCGTATGCAACAAACTTCTGATAAGTATAGTTTACTAACACTTTTACACCATGCTTAGATTTATAAGCAAAATTCCACTCATTGTTATCTTGCACCCATTCACCCTCAAAACAGAAATATAGCTTAGCTTTTGCAACAGATGAACTCATTTTTTCAGTAGTATCTCAAACACAAAATATTGCAGAAAGAAATATTGCAACAATGAAATCGTTGTGTGGGGATTATGGCTTGCATTTTACGTCTATTTATCAATGAAACAACCAACATATCAGAAAACCAATCTCTCATTTCATCCACAAACTGGTATTCCAAAAACATTGATTTAACATTGATTCAAACATGCAAATGAATTTCAACCACAAATCGGTCTTTAAAGTGCAATAATTATGGAAAAAAAACAGTAAAAGCATGCAAGATTCGTCTAAGTTCAGGGGCTGAAAGTGTAAATTTCAGGGACCAAAAGTGTAAAACTCGGGCCATCGCGGGTATTTTTGCAAAATTGAGGGTATTTTGGTAACTCAATGTTTGACTTAGGGTATTTTAATTAATTTCCCTAAATTTAATATAGTATAAAATGTGTTATTTATCACATAATCTATTAAATTTTATGAAATATAATTAATAGAATATAAATTTATAAATGTTCACAATTTTATTTTTGTGGAAAAATAATTTAATATATGATTTTATACTAAATATTTTTATTGTTTATACCGGAAATACAATTGTTTTAGTGGAGGGAGAGATTGGGTTTGTCAACTTAACCTCGACTCCGTTATTGATAAATACCTAAAAATATCTTTCACGTCAACTGAAATAAGTTTTAAAACAAATTATGGGTTTTGTCGTGAAGAATAAACCAACCACGTAAACCCTTAATATCCATTCAACAATGTCAAATCATATACTTTTTTCATAAGTTTCAAAGCATTATGATTACTTTGACTATGACATAATACTTCTTGTTGTCTTCTACAATACATCTAACATAAAACGACTGTTGTTTTGAAAACAATTCGATATTCCAAACACGAGTGGTTATTAGGTTGTTAACAAGTAGATCAACTCTATCTCGAATGTTTTTTTCATTTCGAGTTTGATGCTCATTTAACAATTATAAGCGACATTATTAACTTAAATTCAAGTTTTATAAGCTCAAACTTGAGATTGATTAACTCTCGTAACGTATTAGCTTGAGCCTAACGCTAGCAATATACTTTTAAAATTTTATGTTTTCATCGTATGATTTATGACTCGGAAAAGTGTATATTCAAATATTTCAACAAAACGAGTTAAACATCAATCGTTAAGTTAAATAAGCTTTATTCAATGTTAAGAATCAAGATCCACTCAAACTCAATAATTATTAAGTCATTAACACGTGCGAGTTGCAAGGATAATGTACGTACATATTATTTAACCATCATATGAAAAAAATTATGTTGCCAAAATGAATTTGTAATGGCCCACAAAATTAATGGGCTAATTTGGGTAGAATGGACCTTTACCAATAAGTGAAACAAATTGAATTGGAAGTTTTGCAAATTGGTCCCACAACCTTTCTTTTTGACAAAATAGACCCATGTGACCATGCACTATATTGTGTCCTCTAAAAAGTTAAAAGCATAAAAATGTTTTTTTTTTATTTTTAGACTTTTCAATTATACGCAATGTTCTAAAAAAACTCGCTGAACAGCCGTCATGCTACGACATGACACCAAGGTTTGTGTCTAATGCCACGTTAAGTTCATGGCACGCCATGGCTTAATACGCAGCTTTCGTAATGTAAGATTTGATTTTTCTTTGCGTTTTTAATGTCTTATTTGCAAGTTTTTTTAATATATAACCTAATTTAACTTGTTTATTATATGTTTTTATATATAATATTATATATGAATTAGAAATTTGACACCATAAGTCACACCTTAAAAACGTCATGCCTTGAAAACCACAGAAGCCGTTGGAGAAGAACGTAATTTTCGTTTCAAGATTTTGAATTTTAATTCTCCATTTATAGATCTGCTGGTGATATCTTACTATATTATTAAAATATTTAATACATATATGTTCAATACCTTTTATTGGTAGGGAAAAAATAGTATTTTGTTCTCTTGTTTAGAGTTTTAGATTTTTCATACACTCTTTTCTTTTCTTTTCTTTTTTAGCATACATGTTAATTAACATAGTTGTTAGAGCATAAAAGTTGCTAAAGCATTGTTTGGCAAAAAAAAGCTAGCTTTTTTTCTGGATACATGTTTGGATGGTCATAAGCTAGCTTTTTGAAACGCCACTTGGAGTAGCTTTTCACTAGTTTTTTGTGAATATTCCAATATTACCCTTATTAATATCAACTATTATTTATTAACTATTATTATAAATAAATATTATTTTATTTTATTTTATTATTATTAATTAATTAATATTAACTGAAAATTATTAAATTAAATTTTAATTACTTAATATTAATTTCTATTTATTTAGAGTTATTGTTAATTATATAAATTATTTTTATTTATTTTTAAATAACAATAAATATATTTTAATTGTCAATTACTATAAATCTTGTCAATTATTTTATGATTATTTTTTTATATTGTATATAGCGGTTATTTAAAATCATAAATTAATATATATTTCTTCTAAAACATGTTTTAACAAATTCAAATTTTATAGTATATATGTAGTAATAAATTTTAAATACATATAATTAACATGTTATGTTATTTAATTTATGTTACTACATTGGTTGTATTAATTAACGTATTATATTGCTATAATTTTTTAATTATATAATTAAATATTGTAATTGATGATTTATTGAAGATGCCCTTTTTGGTCATTTTACATGTTTATAAGCTAGTTTTGCCAAACATGACTTTTTCATCTACCAGCTAGCTTATCAGCTACCAGCTAGCTTATGAGTCAACAGCTAGCTTATCAGCTACCAGCTAGCTTATCAGCTAATTTGCCAAACAAAGCCTAAATATCTAAAATATTCTACATATGTTAAAACCCATCTGAAATAGCATTTTAAAAAGCTTGAAGTTTCTTTTCACATTTTTTTCAATTACTCTCTTATATTTCTTCCATTTACTTAGACCATCTGAATCAATATGCAAGACTAATGGGCTTTTTAGTTTTTACCAAATTTTCATTACAGTTCTGTATGGATAAATATGTCTATATGGATAAATTTGTTTGTCTAGATAAAAATGTATTGTTGTTTACTTTTTATTCTGAATCAACTGTAGAATTACAAAAATGTCCGTTATATCCCTCAATGTAAAATAAATATCATTTGATATTTTTAAGAAAAAAACGACTTAGGCATTATTTGATATTTCAACTAGCAAAATATGCCAATTTACACACACACACATACACACACACACACACACACACACACACACATATATATATATATATATATATATATATATATATATAGAGAGAGAGAGAGAGAGAGAGAGAGAGATAATAATTTGTAAACCTCTAAATGTGTGTAGACTTTGTAAACTTTGGATTTCATAGGTTTTCTTGATAAAATTGTTCCACGAAATTGTTTATTTTGGTGAAAGTGTTTCATATCATTCATTTGTTGATGAAATTGTTTCATATATTTGTGTTTTTTATGTAAAAACGACAAAGTTTCATCAAACTGAGAAAATATATAAAACAATTTCATATGATTGAAAAAATATATATGAAACTACATAAAAACATAAATATATGAAACAATTTCATCAAAAAATGAATGATCAAAAAATTTCATCAAAATAAACAATTTCATGAAACAATTTTATCAAGAAAACCTATGAAATCCAAAGTTTACACGAAAAAAAGTTTACAAAATAGTGAGCCTATATATATATTTATCTATATAGGGTTGGGTTCACGTGAGACCAACTTGTTTTCGTGAGACCAAGAAATTAACACTAAACCTTCACAGTGATTCATTGTGAAGGTAAGAAAAACAGCAAACCTTCACAACAAAAACAATGTGAAGGTTTACCTTCACAGTCTTTTGCTGTGAAGGTTTAGTGTTAATTCTTTGGTCTCACGGAAATAGTCTGGTCTTACATGATCTCAATTCTATATATATATATATATATAGAGAGAGAGAGAGAGAGGCCGTTTCATGTGAAAACCTCTATTATTTTGAAAACTGTGAAACCTACTTTTATACCATAGATCATTATAATCTACGGTTCATATTAATTTGTTTAATTTTTGTTAATAACATAATTATTTCTTATAACAACCCAAAAAAATTACAATAGAACCAACTTAGCATTTAGTCATAACATTTACAATTCTAGGTCCCAATATATCATTACATTCATTTAAAAATAAGGTTGGCGGAAACAACCTATACACAACTGAGAACATTCTAACTTCTACAAGAGGCACGTGCACTGTCTCAAGCTGCACCTGTACATTATCTTGCCCTTGCTCACTTACTTGAGCCTCTTTCTACTTGCTTACCTGAAAATGGTTTAGTTTTTGAAAAGCGAGGGTTAGACCAAAAGGTCTAGTGAATTCCCTCTGTACAACATTCATCACAGTATAAAATCATTTCATAGAAAACATACTTTCACATCTTTCTCATAAACATCATCCAAGGTTAAACACAGGGTTCAGGGTCGCATAAGCTACTCCGGTCGGGGCCTAACGGACACCCTCTCGTCTACGCCGAAATCCAAGTGGACTCCTCGTTCCTTCATGTAGGAGGAAACGAATTCCAACCTACAAGCTAACCTCCATATGCCCAAGGGATTAGAAACCCCTTGGTACCCTGATCCCACTGTGCAACCAACTCCACATAGCATGCATGTATTTTTGAAATCATATTCATGAAAACTTTAATCATCATATCATTTGCGGATAGGCATACAATTCATGAAAAAATACAGAGCTTTATGAATCATTTCATGCTTGAAAGGAAACCATATTCAGTAAAACACAGTACGTCATAAAAAGGGTTGAGAGAACTCACCTGATAGCAATTCTCTTCCTAACCTCTTGCCTCGTTACGTCCGATCACCTAATAATTAATTTATAAAATAATTAGGTTTATCCCAATTTCTGACTCTAAGTTCTCCTCTTAAACTTCTGATCTCTAGGTGGAACACCTATTATATTAATAAGCGTACGTCATAATTCGTTCATTTATTACTCGAGTTAAATCCCGAACTCAACCCAAACTTACCTAAGTTGGAAGGTTACACTTATAGTCCAAAATCATAATTAATGGTCTTTGCTTACTCGTCCAAGTGAAATACTATACCGGATCCATTAATTTTCCCAACTCTAGATTCTCAACACAATAGTGATAACACTGGATTCTAAATATCAATACCGGATCATAATAATAATAATATGACCCAAACAATAAATAGACTATCAATTACATACTAGGCCCCCTTTAAAATAATTATAGACTTTAATAATAAACTGTTGGGAACTGAAGATTTGCTAAGTATGGATAATACTGCCAGAACAACATTACTACTTCCAGAACAAAGTTACTACTGCCAGTAAAGGTTAGTACTGCCAGAACAAAATTACTACTGCAAGACAAAGTTAATACTGATGGAAGAAGGTTAGTACTGCTGATGCATTAATGTTGCTGGAACAAGGTTAGTACTGCTTGTCAAGATTAATACTGCTGAAGCAAGGTTAGTACTGCTGAGTCAAGTTAATGCTGCTGGAATGAATTAATGCTGCTGGAGAATATTAGTACTACTCATGCTGAATAAAGTTAATACTGCTGATGTGATGCGAAGATTTTGGAGATAAAGATGGAATGGATGAAGATATGCTTAAAGAAGATTCAGAAGATCAATTTATTTTTGATAGTTATCTTGTAACTATTTAGTATAAATAGATGTTGATAGATAGCTATTCAAAAAAAAATACGAAATACGCGATATACGAGAGTTTTTTAGAATACATTCTGTTTTAGAGAGAATTAACCTCAAGGTTTAGAACCCTATTTCTAGAGAAGTAGAAGTCGTCTTGATTGAGCCTGTTCATCAAGATTGAGGTTTGGTTGTAAGCTTGTGAGTTGAATCAGTGAATACAAACAGCTGTGTGTTTTCTGATATATTGTTCTTTGATTGTGTGAATTAAAGTTCTATTCCGCAGATTCTTTAATTCTGAGTTCTAAGTATTTTTAGTCTTGTTAAGATTCGATCCTGACAAGTGGTATCAGAGCTTGTGTTTCTTAGAACTCAAAAATGGACAATTCTATTGAATCAAACAGTACTCTTGTTTCTAAGGTTCCCATGCTCAGACCCAATGAGTTTGACATGTGGAAAATTAGAATCAAGCAGTATATTCTGCTTACTGATTATTCCATCTGGGATATCATAGAGAATGGTCCATGTGCTGAAGGAAGAATTGGACCAGATGGCAAAAGACCTCCTCCAAAGACTGATGCACAGAGAAAAGTCAGACAAATAGAGATGAAGGCCTTAAGCACTCTGCTTTTGGCTATCCCCAATGAATATCAGCATCAATTTCATCACTGCACTGATGCTCAGACTCTGTGGAATGCATTGGAAAAGAGATTCACTGGCACTAAAAGCACCAAGAGGAATCAGAAGGCAATTCTCAAGCAGCAGTATGAAAACTTTACTTCTACTAAGAATGAGTCTATGACTCAAACTTTTGATAGATTTAATAAGCTGATTGGAGAATTGGCTACCGTGGGAGTCAAGATGGAGGCTGATGATGTTAACAGAAAGTTCTTAAGATCATTAGGTGAAGAGTGGACAATGTATACTGTGTCCTTCAGACAGAATGACCAATTGGAAGATAAAGAGCTTGATGATCTTTACAATGATCTTAGAGTCTTTGAAGCAGAGGTTGAAGCCAAAAAGAAGCCCTCTGGATATGTACATAATGCTGCACTCCTTTCAGCATCAACTGATTCTACTGCTAACCCTGAATCAGTTAGTGCTGCTGGAGGAGTCAATCAGGAAAAGACCAATGATTCAGTACTAGAAGCCTTTTTTTCTAGTCATGTTAATTCCTCATTGATTAATGATGACTTAGAACAGATTAATGCTGATGATCTTGAAGAGATGGATATCAAGTGGCAGATGGCTATGCTGTCTATGAGGGTGAAGAAATTCATAAAGAGGACAGGGAGAAACAACTTTTCCCAAAGAAGAGAAGATGGTGCTGGATTTGACAAGTCCAAAGTTGAATGCTACAAGTGTCACAAGATGGGACACTTTGCCAGGGAATGCAGAGGTGGAACATCTCACAACAACCATCAACAAACTCAGGCTGGAAGTTCCAATCAAAACAGAAACTCTATTCAAGCTCTTGTCTCTCAACAAGGAATGGGATTTGATTGGAGTGATCAAGCTGAAGAGGCCATCCAAAATCAAGCACTTATGGCTGAAGTTTCAGATCTTCCCACTGAGGTAAAATCTAATCTCTGTACTCAAGCTTGTATAGACACTGTTAAAAGGTATAGAGATCACAATCAGGGAATGTGTGATGACCTTAAGAGATTAGAAAAGGACAGAAAAGACTATGTAGTAATTGTTGAGAAGTTTGAAGAACAGATTAGGGCTTTTCAAGCCAATGAACTTCAACACTCCTATGATACAAACTACTGGAAATGGGAAAAGGATGGTCTAGAGTTCCAGCTTAGAGAATCCAGGGAAGAGTGTGAGAAACTAAAAGGAGAGCTTGAGAAAGTTAAACTTGATGTAGAAAAGTTTAATTGTGCCTCTAAAGTCATGGACAACATAATCAACTCTCAAATCCATAGTAAGTTGAAACCAGACATAGGGTACAATGCCACACCTCCACCCTACAACAACAACTACATCCCTCCTAAGTCAGACCTATTAGAAACCAAGGATAGGAAGGACTTACCTGAAGGAGCCACTGAAGTAGATCCATTAGATAAAGTAGTTGTTGAGGATAAGACTGAAAAAGAAGGATCTGATGAGAAATGTGTAAGTCCATGTGTTAAGAACAATGAGATGAAAAGGACTGGAAAGGGAAAGGGAGTTCATTATACACAGACCACTGTTGTGAACTCTAATACTTGTGAACATTGTTCTTGCAAGAAACATCAAGAGAATAAGCCCCAAAAACATGATAAAAAGAGGGGAAATCAAAGAAATTGGAATAACCAGTGGGCACAAAAGCAAGGAGTTGATCTGCAAAGGATTAACAGACCAAAACCTTGTTTTATTTGTGGCAAATTGAATCATCTTGCCAAACACTGTTATTTCAATCCTATTAACCAAAAGAAAAGTTTTCAAAGAAGTTTTCAAAAATCTTCTGGTTATAGGAAGCCTGCAAGGAATAATGTGGCTAAGAAACAAGCTGAAACCAAAAGCCACATGAGAAAACAGACTGAAAAGGAATGTGTCAATATATGGGTCCCCAAAAGCACTAATGTTAGTACTGCTACCTCAGATAGTACTGCTGACAAGGATAGTGCTGCTAGAAGCAATACTAAAGACAATACTGCTGCTAGCAGTGTTAGTGCTGCTAACACTGTTAGTACTTCTTTTAAAGACAATACTGCTGCTAGCAGTGTTAGTGCTGCTAACACTGTTAGTACTGCTTTTAAAGAGAATACTACTGCTAGCAGTGTTAGTGCTGCTAACACTGTTAGTACTTCTTTTCAAGATAATGCTGCTGCTAGCAGTGTTAGTGCTGCTAACACTGTTAGTACTTCTTCCAAGGTTAATACTTCTTCTAGTTTTTGTGCTGCTAGACCAATCATATTGACAAAGTACTCCAGTTCTGCAGTACCTAAGTTTGAAAATCTCATCAAAACCCAGTGCAAGTACTTTGATGAGCAAGGGAGACCCAAGACCACTTCGGCTTGGGTTCCCAATAAAAACTAACTGATTTATCTGATGTGCAGGGCAACCAACAGCTCAAGGGGAAGAGCATCTGGCATGTTGATAGTGGTTGTTCCAGGCACATGACAGGTAACATGGCCTGCCTCAAGAATTTCAAAAGAATTGATGGAGGACATGTTGCTTTTGGAAATAATCCTGCAGGAGGTAAGATAAGTGGTAAAGGTGATGTGTCAAAAGGTAAGATGACATTTGAGGATGTTTACTATGTTGAGCAATTGAGATACAACCTGTTAAGTGTATCACAGGTCTGTGACAAGAAACATAGTATATTATTTACTGATTCTGAATGCATTATTCTTGCTCCTGGATTCAAAGTAGTTGATGAAAACATGATACTATTGAGAACTCCTAGAAAGGATAATGTGTATTGTTTAGATTTAGAAAGTGTTTCATCTGATTCATCTCTAAATTGTTTGGTTTCAAAAGCTTCAATAGATGAATCTTCACTTTGGCACAGAAGGATGTGTCACATGAATTTTAAAACAATGAATAAACTTGTTAAAAATAATCTTGTTAGGGGTTTACCATCAAAAGTCTATTCATGTGATGATCATTGTGTTGCATGTCTCAAAGGCAAACAATACAAAACTTCTCATAAGTCCAAAGAGATAAACACTATCTCAAATCCTCTTCAGTTGTTGCATATGGATCTGTTTGGCCCTACAAATGTCATGAGCATTGGCAAGAAGTCATACTGTTTAGTTATTGTTGATGATTACTCTAGATTTACTTGGGTATATTTTCTGAGAACTAAAGATGAGACAAGTGGACTGATCAAATCTTTTATTCTTAGAATTGAAAACCAATCAAATCAAAAAGTGAAAGTCATTAGATCAGATAATGGGACTGAATTTAAAAACTTTGATCTAAACACCTTTTGTGAGGAAAAAGGAATTGAGAGACAATACAGTGCTCCTAGGACTCCACAACAGAATGGTGTTGCTGAGAGAAGGAATAGGACACTGATTGAGGCTGCTAGATCTCTGTTAGCTGATTCAAAATTACCCACTACTTTTTGGGCAGAAGCAGTTAATACTGCTTGTTATGTTCAAAACAGAGTCTTGGTCATAAAGCCTAAAAACAAGACACCTTATGAGCTTTTTCTGAAAAAGAAACCATTTATTGGATTTTTCAAACCATTTGGGTGTCCTTGTACAATTCTCAATACCAAATCTCACTTAGGTAAGTTTGATAGCAAAGCAGATGATGGCTTTCTTGTTGGTTACTCATCTCAGAGTAAGGCTTACAGAGTGTTTAATACCTCTTCTAGAATAATTGAAGAAAGTGACAATGTCAAATGCAATGAGCACACACCAAATCCTATTGGTTCAGGTCCTGATTGGCTATTTGACATTGATTCACTCACTAATTCTTTGGGTTTCAGTAGTGATGTGAATGCAGGACAAAGGGATGCACCACCATCAGATAACAGTATTCAGTCTGTGATATTTCCACTCCCTACCATTGATCCTGTTGACTTCTGTGAACCAGAAAAGGAAGCTGAACCCATTCAGAATGAAGAAGAGAGAAGAATAGAGGAAAATCAGACTTCAAGAGAGTCTGAAGTACTTGAAGAAGCTGAAGAAAATCCAGACTTAAATGAGTCAAATCTGGATGGGAACTTAGTTGAGGAACCTGGTCATCCATCAAGAACTCAGAAAAATCATCCTCCTGAGTTGGTTATAGGAGACATTGCTTCTCCCATGATGACTAGGAATCAAAGCAGACTTCAAGAGCTACAAGATCAGCAGAATACAGTTAATACTGTACTTACTTGCTTTCTATCCCAAATTGAGCCCAAAAAGGCTTATGATGCTATGAAAGATCCAAGTTGGATAGAAGCAATGCAAGAGGAGATGCTACAGTTTAAATTACAGGATGTTTGGGACTTGGTGGACCTTCCAAAAGGTCATAGAGCAATTGGCACCAAGTGGATTTTCATAAACAAGAAGGATGACAGAGGAATTGTGATCAGAAACAAAGCAAGGCTGGTTGCACAAGGGTATACTCAGGAAGAGGGCATAGACTATGAGGAAGTCTTTGCTCCAGTGGCACGGATTGAAGCAATTAGGCTATTTCTAGCCTATGCCTCATTCATGAAGTTCAAAGTCTACCAAATGGATGTAAAAAGTGCTTTTCTGTATGGAAGTATTGATGAAGAAGTATATGTCTGTCAACCCCCTGGATTTGAGAATCCATTGCACCCTGACAGAGTGTACAAGTTGAAGAAGGCACTTTATGGTTTACATCAAGCCCCAAGAGCATGGTATGACACCCTGTCTACCTATCTCTTGAAAAATGAATTTGAAAGAGGAGTCATTGACAAGACCTTGTTCATTAAGAGGAGAAAGAAAGACACACTACTTGTTCAGATCTATGTGGATGACATCATCTTTGGATCCACAAATGATCACATGTGTAAAGAGTTTGAAGAGTTAATGCACAAGAGCTTCAAGATGAGTTCCATGGGAGAACTTACTTTCTTCCTTGGGCTTCAGGTGAAACAGAGGAAAGATGGGATTTTCATAAGCCAATCCAAATATGTGAAAGACATCCTGGACAAGTATGGTTTAACAGACTCAAAGCCAGCAAGCACACCAATGGAGACACACAAACAGATCACTGCAGATCTTGAGGGGGAGGATGTGGATGTCCATCATTACAGATCTATGATTGGATCACTCATGTATCTCACAGCCTCTAGACCAGACATTATGTTTCCTGTATGTGTTTGTGCCAGATTTCAGGTTACACCTAAGCAATCACACCTTCATGCAGTCAAAAGAATTTTTAGATACCTAAGAGGGCAACCTAGATTAGGTCTTTGGTATCCTTATGAATCTTCGTTTGACTTGCTTGCATACTCAGATAGTGACTTAGGTGGAGCTAACATGGATAGGAAGTCTACTTCAGGTGGATGTCAGTTTTTGGGTGCAAGACTTGTATCATGGCAGTGTAAGAAACAAACCACAGTGTCCTTATCTACAACAGAAGCTGAGTATATAGCTGCTGCAAGTTGCTGTTCTCAGGTGTTATGGATTCAGAATCAGATGTTGGACTATGGGGTAACATTTCTTCACACTCCAATCTTCATTGACAACAACAGTGCCATTAGCATTGTTAACAATCCTGTCAAACACTCAAAAACAAAGCACATAGAGATCAGGTATCACTTTATTAGAGACTGTAATGAAAAGAAATTGATTCAAGTTGCTAAAGTTCATACCAATGACCAGTTTGCAGATCTATTCACAAAAGCATTTGATGTGGGTAGATTCACTTTCTTGGTAGCAAGTGTGGGCTTGATCAACCTTGAATAAATTCATGATTTTTAATTTTTTATACCTGTATTTCTTTGTATATTTGGTGTCACTAACTAGTTTTCTCAGAACCTCAGTATGACTCAGATTGACAAGTGCTGCAAAGTGTAAGTATAGTTACTACTGCCAGTGCAGAATTACTACTGCTAGTACATATTTTCTACTGCTAATGTGTAGTTAATACTGCTTTGTAGTTAATACTGCTTAGTAGTTAATACTGCTTAGTAGTTAATACTGCTTAGTAGTTAATACTGCTTCGTAGTTAATACTGCATGCGTAGTTAATACTGCTTTGTAGTTAATACTGCTTCGTAGTTAATACTGCATGTGTAGTTAATACTGCTTTGTAGTTAATACTGCTTAGTAGTTAATACTGCTTAGTAGTTAATACTGCTTGTGTAGTTAATATTGCTGTGTAGTTAATACTGCCTTGTAGTTAATACTGCTCAGTCGTTAATACTGCTAAGTCGTTAATACTGCTTCTAAAGAAAATCAGGGCTAGTACTGCTATAAATACTCTTTCAGCCCGCCAAAGTTCATAACGTCTCTTTGCATTCAATTTCTCTCTCTCGTTCTAACCTTTTCTCCCTAGAATCTCTGTGTTCTCTATCCAAATCCTCAGGAAGAATGACGACAATGGAGTTTGTCGATGAGCACAATGAGATTGCGATGCTTCAGAAGCCAAAGCAGGCCGCAGGATTTCATGATATGGTGGATTTTCTCAAGTCCACACACATCTCTCATGCCCTAACATTGTGCCCAGCCATATATATTGAGCATCAAAAGCAATTTTGGGAGAATGCCACTGTTATATTCGAAGATGGACAGAAAATCATTCGAACAAGGGTTTATGACAAACCCTTGAAGGTCACAGAGGAGGTTATTCGCATCACTCTTCACTTAGATGATGCCTCAGGTATAACCTATCTCTCTAATGATTAACTTTTCTCGACCTTACCAAGAATGGGGTATGAAGGTCCCATTGGAATTTTTAAATTCTACAAGTCAAAGTTTTTCACCCAATGGCGATTTTTTGTTCATACTCTTATGCACTGTATTTCAAAGAAAACAACTGGATGGAGTGAGTTTAGCAGTACCATTGCTTATGCCTTGGTCTGCTTAGCCACTGCCAGAAAGTTCAATTTTTCAGCAATGATTTTTAATGATCTTGTGGCAAACCTAGAATCCAAAAAGCGCTTTTACATGTATCCCAGGTTTGTCCAAGAAGTAATTAACCATGAATTGACGGATTTACCTCAGTCCGCTGAGGTATATGTGCCAAAACCCCCTAAAGGGAAGGTTTTCTCAAATATGAGAAGAATTCCTAGGGACTCGGAAGGAGTTGACACACCATTGTTCTCTACAATGATGGTTGTGTCCCACACCACTGAAGGTATGGCATCAGGGTCAAGGCCCCCATTAGACACACCCACTGATGGCCAATCCCCACCTTCCATCACCAAAGAAATCCCACAGTCCATTCTTTTAAGACCCACTCCAAAAATCACCAAGATGTTTGAAAGAAGAAAGGTACACAAGGTTCCTTCCCTTGATGTATCTCCTAATAGCCCAAAGCCTACAAGCCCTCTATTGGAGCATTCTCCAATAGAGAATATCAAAAGGGTAACCACAAGGGTGTCTCCCAACCCCAAGAAGGTGCTCTCTAAGGAGAAGGATGAGCATGTGGGCTGCAAGGCTGCCACTACTTCTGCTAGCAAAGAGAAGGACAGTGGTAACATCACTAAGACCTTCCCCACGGCAACTTAGAATGTGAAAACATTCAGAGGACCCAGGCGCCAAGAAACCATGGGAGTAGGTTGTACTTTTGCTAGGCAAGAGACACCTACTAAAACTTCCTATGATCCTGCAAGGGAGGTAAACACTTCTAAACCAGGTGAGGATAGATATACTTATGAGGAATTGATGGAAACCATTGCCAACATCAACATTGATGTCATGGATCAGCAGAAGGAGATTGATGAGCTTAAGAAGGTGGTTCTTTATCAACACACCAAGATAGAGAAGAATAAGAAGATGATCACCAAACTGCTGCAAAGAAGGAAGAAAGCTCAGTATGTTCTGAAAAGGAGAAGCTCAACCACTGATGCTTCCAAAAAGGGGGAGTTAGAAACTGAATTAAACATGGAGGATGCAAAGGTTGAGGGGGAGAATGAGCATAAGGTTGAGGGGGAGGCTGCAGTATCTGAGATTGAAGCAGCAGTAACTGAAATTATGAAGAGTCTTGTTGATGCAGCAGTATCTGAAAGTGAGAAGGAAACAGTATCTGTATCTACAGTAACCAAATCTGAGATTGAAGCAGAGGTATTTGAGATTGTGAAGAATAGTGTTGAAGCAGCAGTATCAAAGATTATAAAAGAAGCAGTAACAGCTAGAGCAGCAGAAATGGTTAATGCTGCTAGTCAAAAAGCAGCAGAAACCATTCAAGCAGCAGAAATGGTTAATGTTGCTGAAAAACATAAGGCAGCAGAAACCATCCCTGAAGCAGCAGAAACAAAGGAAACAGCAGAAACGATCCCTGAAGCAGGAGAAACAAAGGAAACAGCAGAAACGATCCCTGAAACAGCAGAAACAAAGGAAACAACTGAAACCATTCCTGAAGCTGTTAAATCACTCAAAAGAACCAAGTTGGTGTCAAACAAAAGACCTAGAACAAAGTCTATAGCTTCAAAGAAGAAAGTTGTAAAGAAGCCTAGGGTGGAACCCATTGTAGAAGAAGCTAAGGAGGAAGTTGTGAAAGAGAAAGCTGATCAAAAAGTTGCTGAAGAAGAAGTGGCAACTCCATCAGGTCAACCAAGCCATATACAATCACCAACAAATGCTCAATGTGATATGTATATTACTGTGGTTGATACTAGTCCAATCAAAGTTAAACCATTAGCTTCTATGGCTCCTGAGATCATCTTCGGGGATACTTTGAAATATCAGAGAAAGGAGTACATTAGAGTAAAAAGAGCAGATGGGAAGTTTGAGGTCAGTTCTACATGGGGAAGACTTATCAGGATGTGCTCTAGATCTGACATTGAGGAGATGTTCAAGGTAGGAATGAAGCTTTATGGAAATATGCTGACTGAGAATGGAATGTCCATCACCAAAATGGTACTTGAATACTTGTGCCTAATGTTCAATACAGAAGCAGTTAAGTATTTGACAGAAAGGCAATTTCAAACTGTTACCAACTGGATGCTTATTGAAAACTGTGGTGTGTATGTCATAACAATTGACTATGCATATCATGAGTATTATTTGGTGGATAAAGTATACAAGCACAGCATGACAAGGTTGAAAGGAATGCTAAAAACTAAGTTGGTGGGTAACAAAGATTCTAAGATGGCAAGATACCTGGTAAGAAGGATCATCAATCAAAGTTTGGGATTGAATCCTGACTTGTGTGTTCAAGATTAAGTTTTGGAAGCATCATCATCTGAAGAACTTGACTTCTCTTTCTAAAAGTCAAGTTAGGGGGAGATTGTTGGGAACTGAAGATTTGCTAAGTATGGATAATACTGCCAGAACAACATTACTACTTCCAGAACAAAGTTACTACTGCCAGTAAAGGTTAGTACTGCCAGAACAAAATTACTACTGCAAGACAAAGTTAATACTGCTGGAAGAAGGTTAGTACTGCTGATGCATTAATGCTGCTGGAACAAGGTTAGTACTGGTTGTCAAGATTAATACTGCTGAAGCAAGGTTAGTACTGCTGAGTCAAGTTAATGCTGCTGGAATGAATTAATGCTGCTGGAGAATATTAGTACTGCTCATGCTGAATAAAGTTAATACTGCTGATGTGATGCGAAGATTTTGGAGATAAAGATGGAATGGATGAAGATATGCTTAAAGAAGATTCAGAAGATCAATTTATTTTTGATAGTTATCTTGTAACTATTTAGTATAAATAGATGTTGATAGATAGCTATTCAAAAAAAATACGAAATACGCGATATACGAGAGTTTTTGAGAATACATTCTGTTTTAGAGAGAATTAACCTCAAGGTTTAGAACCCTATTTCTAGAGAAGTAGAAGTCGTCTTGATTGAGCCTGTTCATCAAGATTGAGGTTTGGTTGTAAGCTTGTGAGTTGAATCAGTGAATACAAACAGCTGTGTGTTTTCTGATATATTGTTCTTTGATTGTGTGAATTAAAGTTCTATTCCGCAGATTCTTTAATTCTGAGTTCTAAGTATTTTTAGTCTTGTTAAGATTCGATCCTGACATAAACTAAGCCCAAAACGACTTAAGAATTCTTTCGGCCCAACACTAAAATCGGCCCAACTACTAAATCCGTGAAGTTTGCGCCAGCAGCTGTTTTGCGCCAACCACAGCTTTGTGCCAGCAACTGGGTGTTTTCTGTTCAGACTCGATTTTCACGATTAAAACCACAATTATTTCAATTAAGTGCTGGAACAGACCACCAGCAGTGATTTCCAAGGTTCTCAATACAATTAACTCATCTTAATCAAATCTTAAGCAAACATACATATTCCAAGTTAAGAATTTCCTAATCGACTTATGTGCAGAACTCCATAACTCTTTATCAAAACTTTAAGTTATCTTAGACTAAATCAAAAGAAGATAAGGGTGAGGTGGTTCAGATTATTACCTGGAATAGATTGAAATTAAACCTTCCTTTCTTTCTTCCCAAACCGATTGGAAATCGTCATACACTCTAGCTCTGTTAAAACCTCATCCGCTATCGCCGGCGACCGCCATCGGCATCCTACTGCCGGCGTTCCTCAACCGACCTCCGGTCTCCTCCTTTGTCGCCGGTGACATGAAACAACCAGCGCCAACTTCCTCTTCCCCGTCCCCCAACCTCTTCTCTCGCTAACACTTTCTTTCATCGTCCTTTTCTCTCTCGCTGACCCATCTCGACACACACACAGGACCCACGCAGCTCTCATTTACATTGTTCCTTTTTTTCCTTCTCGATGTGCAGGTTACACACACACACCTGCAACTCTTTATTTGGTTTCTTTCTCTTCTCTCTTGAAAATAACTCACAGGGACCTATCCATGGCTTTTCTTCTTTTCTCCATGAATAGCAGTGACACCACACCAATAAAAACCCTAAAATGATTTCTTATTCTACAAAAGCAGCGGCGCAGCAAGGGGAATTAATTTCCCATATTTCGATTTTAACAACAAACTTCCACAATAACCAAGTATACCCCCTTGACTTCCATTTAAACTACAATATTTACATTGGGTTATTACAATCTCCCCTCCTTAATAGAATTCCGTCCCGGAATTCACTCTAATACTAATCGGTGCAATTGATCATCGGAACTTAAATTTCAACTCTCCGAATAAGTCCTTCTAATAACAAAACCATAACAACATACCTTCACGCCTTTGCTGCGCAACTCTTATTAGACTCACAATCTCCGTTTGTAACCATAACATGCAATCATCTTATTTTTCATCTTCCAATCGGATCTACTACATCAGGGACACCACGAAACTCGGGTTCTAAAATTCTTTCGATTACCCACAACGACTATAAAATCAGATATCTTTATAAAAAGTCATCCAAATTTTCTTTCTTAGATTTACCGTAACCAATTCTTTAATGATCAGTGTGCCATTCTCAAAAACACTTCCTCAAGAATCCTCGTAATCCATCTTACAAATCACATCATACAAATAGAGGCTGTAAGCATCTCTATGCTTACAAGTCCCTAATTATCCTTATCTGATTCTTGACTACAATGACAGTTTCCGCACTCAACTGCCTTTCTCGAATAATGCGATATAACCACTGATCCTTACCGCACAAAACAAAACAATTCTTTCTCTTCATCACAAGCAACTTTAACTTGACCTACTCATTTCAATTATAATTATCAACTTGATTCAAAAGATAAACTCCAATTGAGATGCAATTCATTTCTTTCTATCCACCATAAATTATCATATAATACTTAGCATCCACATCTCGTTATGTTGGTGTTCACAAAATCCATCAGTCAACACTGATTTCTTAACTGACAACTCCCACCGAGTAACCCAACAATTCAGACTTTTCAAAATAATTTGAGGATTACTTATTTCATCATACTATCATCAACTTCTCTCTTTAACATATCGACTATTCCTTATCAATTCTTAGTAAGAATCTCGGTAGGATTGTAACACAACCTGTAATAACAAATAAATGCCATTACTTAACAAATTTATAAAAGTTTAATCAACCAATCAAAGGCTTATACATCTATCGTGAAGTTTCAAAACAACTAATGATCATACTACCACTCCGACTCATAATCATCATCATATCATTCTTCAAACATAACCAAAATTTCCAACTGTTTCCTTCTAGGATCATTCCCTCACACATAAGAAACAATTCATGCTCTTTAGAGATTTAGTATTTACTATAACACACTCTTCATCCTCTTTAAACTTCCAACGACCTCAACATATACCTACTTAGCGACTCTTACAATCAAAAACACTTGGTTCTCCTTTGGGAAATCTCCCACCACTACTCCGTCCTTCTATCCCGAACATAATCACACCATAAAGTCAACTTACACCCTATGTGCTCCAACAATCCGATTAATAGATCGTACATCTCATCCGTAAACTCCAAAAGCTTCTATCTGATGCTTTCTTTCTCTCTAACTTTATTTCACTCCAAATACTAGCTGGTACATTTAACTTGGCAACTAATGCCATTACATAACTGCACATTCCTCACTCATAACCTCACACTGCGGACCAAATCTCTCATGGTCACTCGTACACAATTCACCCTTTCCTTCACATTCTCCCGTATACCACCAACGAGTCTATCTCGCTACGTAGTCCTTTCCCAACTTGTTGAACTATAACTCACGAGTTCTCCACTATCTCACACGCAAACATTCTAGCTAGCTTTTCACAATCCGTGCCCTTACAAAACAGGGCACATCCCTTCCCTGAACAATAAGATCTACACCCTCGCTTCACTTGTGCTACATGCCTCATCATTCTACGTATCCCTCCATACCTCGTAAATAGATCGCTTGATCAAAAAGATCATTTCCCATCTTCTTAACACCCCTACAAGGTGTTCTATCAATTTTCAACCTTCTGGTTCACGACCTCGGCCTCGGCCATCTTACACAGCTATCGACTTCTACAACAACAGACAACATGTAACTACTTTCTTAACCTTTTCTTAAACAAAGGTTCCTTATGGAATCTAATCCTTCCAACATATCATAACCAACTTCATGATCTGTCCCCCTCTTTTCGAAACCTACTCATGTAACATCAACATTACAAGCTCACTTCGAACTCATATTCCCACGCCATAGATATTTCATTCTTCCTCACCACACTACTCATAATGAGTTGAAAATATCAACACTTTGAAGGCTCCAAGCCCTCCCTCCGGACACAACCGTCCCTTGACAACCGTACTTCCAGTTACCGAACAAGGGTGCAAACTGTTAGTCCCAGATGGCTTAACAAGTATTGTAGAAGGGGGGGTTGAATACAATACTCAAAAAATTTCACAATTTTAATTCTTTTATTGAAAAACTTTTAACAAGAATTACACAAAGAAACTTAAAGACTGTTGCGGAAAAGAACAGATAAACTATTGTAACAATCTTTCACAAAGTATACTAAACAAAACAACCAAGAACACTGAGAACAAAGCTATTAAGTTATCAAGCAATATGGAGATTTTTTGCACTGAGAGAATTCCAGAAAGCGTAGTTTGCATGGGGATATCTTCTTCCTTTTATAGTGGCAACGAGTGTACAAGCATTGAATGCTTGGGACACTTGTCATCATCATATTTGTTGAGGATGTTGACTCCTGAACAGCTGAGATGTCCTTATCACCTTTACTAGGTACTGGAAATAGAACCCATGCAGAAGAAAGGGACTTTAACTGATAATGGATAAAACGACAAACAGTCACTTTTATCTGTCAAAGGATATTGTCCCATAATAAATGATCTTCTTGATGTGTATTCTAAGACAGTCACACCGATGAAGTTTCACCGATATAATTGACTTTGGAACTTGAAACAATCTGCAGAGAGAAACTCATTTATTTGATAGCACATAGATCCCACCGATTTTAGCACCCTTATCGGTGGGATGATGCTGACCGACAAAGGATATGTCGGTGGAGGGATGGTCCACTGATTTGTGAGAACAAGATCGGTGATGGGTTGTCCACCGATTTGTGAGAACAAATTCGATGAAGGGTTGTCCACCGATTTGTAAGAACAAATTCGGTGGAGGGTTGTCCACCGATTTGTAAGAACAAATTCGGTGGATGATGACTTGGTTAAATGTAGAGAAGAGTCTTCTATTTTCCACATGTAGAATGTCTTCAAGCTTGGTTCCGGTTGATCTTCGACTTCACCGAACAGTTGATATCTTGTACAAGTCATCTTTAAAAGAACCATGCTAAAATATTCTAAGTAAGATATAAGGGAGAGCATTGGTGAGTCAATTTCAAATCTAGGTGACCCAACAATCTCCCCCTATTTGAATTTGAGCTCTTCCCTTAGAATATTTTAAGAGTATAGAAAAGTAAAATGCATTTTGACCCTTTTTACTCTTTTTGGGTTCTTTTCACATAGACCATTCTTTTTGTTCTTTTGATCTATTTTTATTTTGTATGAGTATGTATACTATATACTGTATTTACAAGTAAATGAGAGTAAAGCTATTTACCAAAAAAATTCAAATAGAAAGGTACTTGTATTTGGATACGTTTTCTCATACATTCGTTAAGAAGAAACACAATCTTTTACAAGTACCATTTAGAGAGAGAACATATTTCTTCGAAGTTTGACGTTGCTTGATTTCGTCCAACAAATTTCGGTAGAAAGGTTGAGCTTCGGGGATGTTGGGAAAGAGGTTGGAGATGCCTTGAAGAAACACGGTATCGGCGATGGGAATTTGTGCAAATCTGAAGAAGGCACGATGACCAAAACCATCATTGAAGAACAGTCCAGGTATCGGTGAGAGGCTCAAGGTTGTGGTAGGATAAGGCACAGATGTGGGGAGGGACAGATTTAGGTTGCTTACATTTGGAATTTTCCCTTCACTTGCCATTTCTTTGAACACCTTGTCTATAGGATTCTTGACTTTGGGAAGACGGATTTCTTCTTTCATCGACTGAAGTTTCGCCCTTTCATCGGAGGAAAGGATGATGTTGTGTTTTCTTTTAATCTCCTTCATCTTTTCCATCAGTCCTTCAATGCATTTGATAAAAATGTCTTTCTTTGGGTTTGCACTTCTGACCAAGTTTTGAGAGATCTCATACCATTCGGGAAGACCGTAATGTTGGAGGTTAACATCTCTCACACTTTTCATTGAACCGTCTTCTCTATCGATGATCATCCTGATATCCTTTGGGTTGGCTCTGGAGGTAGCAATTTTGACATTTGTGATCGGGGATTTGGACATTCGGTGGTACATGGTCTTTTTGTACCAACTTATTTCTTCATTCTTTTCTTTTTCAATAGCACTCAGCACCGATTTTTGGGTTAAGAGATGATCGGTAGACTTAGCTTTGATGGCCTCTTCTTGTGCAGCTTTCAAGGATAGAGCCCTGGAGTCATCTAAATCCTTTTGAGCAAGTCTGGCTTCCTTAATCTCCTGAGGAGTCAGAACGAGGCTGGATTCCTGAGATTGTAGAGAATGAGGCTTTAACTTCAAAGTTTGGGCATCAGCAGGTCGATTCTCATATTTTGTCAATTCCTTCTTTTTCTTTTCTTCTTCGGCCAACTGTTCAGCAGTGAGGGTTTTCTTGCCTTTGTCTTTGGAGGTTTTAGAAATTTGCTCCCCCTCATACGTTGCCTTACTTTTCACCCCTGATGGAGACTTGGTCGGTGTGGAGATTTGATCGGTGGTACCTGCAATTTTCGGTGAGGGCATAAGTGGTGCTTCGGTGGCCTGAGGTGATGATTCGGTGGAGGATGAAGATGTTTCGGTGGTAGGTGAGGTTTCGGTGGAGGGTGAAGATTTTTCGGTGGTGGGTGAAGGCTTGTTGATGATAGATCTCTTAATTGAAGGCATTTTTGGATGACTAAGAGTCTTCTCCCCCTCAGCAGCAGCCGGAACCTTAAAACCTAACTGTACAAAAACACTATCAAACTTGGTGTGAAGATGAGCCAAGCTTTGATTGGTGTCACCGGAGATCATAGAAAAATCACCCAAGTCCATTTCCCATTGAGCTTTCTCCAGCATGTTGTCAGCTTTGGTGTGAAGAGAGCTAAGAGAATCGGCGATGCTTTTGTCAAGATCCTGATGAGTTTTGGCCTCTTGAATAAGTCTCTGAAGTTCAGTATCCTTGACTATATATGAAGCTTTGAAAGCATCGAATGAAGTTGCAATGTTGGAGTGGGAAGTGGTCAAAGTATCCACTTTGTTGGCTAATAAGGCCAAGTTGTCAGACAGAGACCGAAGAGTTTCACGAAGAGCATCGGTAGGGGGAGGATTGTGAGCTCGCAGATGGGGTTCTGTTGGTGCCAAACGGGAATGAGGTAGTATGCGATCCTCAATAAAGTGATAGGAAGTTGATTGAGCCCAGGAAGGTTCGGGGTAAAGGAACCGATGTCGGGGAGAGGGCGGTTTCGGTGTAGGGGAGAGTGTTCGGTGAATCGGAGAGAGAGGATCGGTGGAGATGCCTTCGGTGGGTTTAATCTGCGTTGAGGGAGGCTCGGTGTGAATTTCGTCGGTGGACCAGTGTCCTCCAAAAGAAATTCAAAGAAGTCATTCGGGGGGGATTTAGGGGGGAACTCAGATCGAGTTGTGCTTCATCATCGATCATAAACTGACCGGGTGAAAGGCCGTGCAGTGACAAGTCAACTCCTTCGAGGGGAGAGTCCCCCGAAGTCATCTCTACCACCCGAAGAGGTGAGGGAAGAGGCATATGGGTTCTCCATTTCTACAACTGTAGTCTTTTGAGAAACTGCAGAGGAGTCGGTGGGGATAATGACGGATTCCCTTGGCCCGGAGGGGTGAAGTTCAACAACTGGCGATTTTCGAGAATCGACAGTTGGATTAGTCGGTTGGGCCGATGGTGTCCGAGACCTCTTTGAAAGAGATCTCGAAGGGGAAGTTGAGTGCCTCCGCTTACGAGATGGGGATTGAACCGGGGAAGCCTCCGAGGGATCTCTCGGTGGCATAGTTCGATAAGCGGGTGCGGAGGTGTCGGGGGCCGTACGTTGTTTCTTTTTCGCGCCGCCCGACTTTACTCGAGAAAGGGAAGAGGGGGCCACTACAACTTGGGGTGCCTCGGGAACTTCCGGGTGTTGAAACCCGGGAGCTTCCGCATCACCCAAGTGAAGATCAGGAGATAAAGCGAAAGAAATCATACCTTGGCGTAAGGGGAGATCAGTAGCGAGATGGCCAATATTGAGCGTCTTTTGGCCAACAAAGGGTGATGACCAATCGTAGATGAAGCGAGGAGTTTTAGACTTACGATCCGTATCCAACGCCGCACCGAGTTTGTGTTGAAGGATCATGGAGATGAAACGAGGATATGCGACATAACACTTTTTCGGGTGTTTGATTACTTCAGTCAGCTCAGTAAAGAAATACTGAGCAAAGTCCACCTTTCTTTGAAAAATCAGTGCATGAGAAAGCTTTGTAATATAAGATGGGGATTGGTCTTGACCACTTGTCTTTCTAGAGAGACAATGGATCACATGTGCAAAGAAGAAGTTCCAAACCCCACCCATATGTTTGCGAAGAAGGGTACCTGGTCCTTTAGAAGACTTGGAAGCTTTATCCTCATAATGTTGGACATAGCCAATAGTGCTGATGACTTGCTCAAGAAAGTTGTTGACATGCATGTCGACATATTCTGAAAAGGCTTCGATCCGGAGAGCACGACGGACATCATCCACGCCAAAAGTAACATCGTGATCACCCTCTTCGTCAGAAAAGATAGAGGCATGAATTGCTTCATTTGAAACATCATACACACAGGACAGCCAAAATTTGCTAATGAGCATTTTGCTCATCTTTGGGTTGCAGGAGAAAGCATGTAGAAGAGGTGAGCGGGTTAAGAATTTGATAATGGTGTTGAACTCGGGATGAGCAGGATCGGATTCGAACCTTGCTACATGGTTGCAAGGGTTGAAGATGAGGTCTTCAAAGCACGTAGGTATCTTGGTGGGTGCCATTGTGAGAATGAGAATGATAGGAAGTAAGAAAATGGAGGAGTTGCAGGTTTCGTATAGAGAAAATGAAGGAAGGCGAAGGGTCGTATATATAGGAGGAAGGTGAAGGGTTTAGGAGTATTTAAAAAGAAATGAGGAGGGAACGGTTATAAAAAATTTAAATAAAATAAGCAAGTTGGAAAAGGTAATGATGAGGGTTTCGGGGTATGTGGTTAAAAAGGTTTTACATGGAAAAGGAACAGTCAAAGTCACTGACAACTAGGGTCATAGGGGTTATGAGAGCATGGGGAAGCGTATGGGATAAGGTAGGGATTCGGTAGGCAGATCTTACCGATGGGAATGAAGAGACGTCGGTAGGATGAAGTTACCGATGATGAGATTCGGTGGGCAGATCTTACCGACGGGGACAGGATATCGGTGGGAAGATGAAGAGAGATTGGTGGAAGAATCACTCGGTGGTCATTTCGGTGGAACATAACTTCACCGATAAAGCGACGTCGGTAGAGGATATCGGTGTCGGTGATTGGTGAGAAAGTTACATCGGTGATCGGTGTATATATCGGTGGTGAAAATGGTGTGCATTCGGTGTAGAAAGAGGAAAGAAGAGAGTGTCCACCGATGAGATTTTGGTGGAAGAAGAGAGACGGAGAGAGTATCCACCGATGTGAGATCGGTGGAAAGTGAAGACACACAGTTATTGAAAATTACACATGCCAAGTTCACTTATTAGGAAGTTGAACCTGGCTTCATCTAGGGGTTTGGTGAATAGATCAGCAAGCTGTAGATCGGTGGGAATGAAATGTAGCTCAATGTCACCTTTGGAAATGTGGTCCCTGATGAAATGATATCTGATATCTTTGTGCTTTGATCTGGAATGAAGAACTGGGTTGTTTGCAATAGCTATTGCACTTGAGTTATCACACAGAATTGGGATTTTGGAGTAGATTTGAGCATAGTCCCTGAGTTGATTTCTCATCCACAGGATCTGAGCACAACAGCTTCCAACAGCTACATATTCAACCTCAGCAGTAGAGGTTGACACAGAGTTTTGTTTCTTGCTGGACCAACTTACCAATTTGCCACCAAGAAGCTGGCAACTTCCTGTAGTACTTTTTCTATCAATCTGGGAACCTGCATAATCTGAATCTGAATACCCAATTAGTTCGAAACCTGGGTCTTTGGGATACCAAAGATCCCAAAGACCCAAGTGCAAGGTACCCTCGAGATACCGAAAAATCCGTTTTACAGCCTTTAAATGTGATTCTTTTGGATTGGCTTGATAACGGGCACATAGACAAGTAGCAAACATAATATCCGGTCTGCTAGCAGTTAAGTACAGAAGAGAACCAATCATGCCTCGATAAAGGGTAACATCCACAGATTCACCGTTAAGATCAGCATTGAGTTTCAAAGGTGGTGCCATGGGAGTTTTCATAGGAGAACTATCTAAAAAATTAAATTTCTTCAGAAGATCACGAATATATTTACTTTGGTTTATAAAAATCCCTTCTGAAGATTGTTTGACCTGAAGGACTAAAAAGAATGTATGCTCTCCCATCATGCTCATCTCATATTCACTCATCATGAGAGAAGCAAACTCATCACATAGTGACTCATCAGTGGCACCAAAGATGATGTCATCAACATAGATTTGGACAAGAATAAGGTTACCTGAGGTCTCTTTGATGAAGAGAGTATTGTCAATTTTACCTCTGGAATATCTATGCTTTAGAAGGAAATTGGCAAGTGTGTCATACCAAGCACGTGGAGCTTGCTTGAGACCATAAAGGGCATTGTCAAGTCTGTACACATAGTCTGGATGAGCTGGATCTTCAAAGCCAGGAGATTGTTCACATAGACTTCCTCTGCAAGTTCCCCATTGAGGAAGGCACTTTTGACATCCATTTGAAAGACTCTGAAATTACGGTAGGCAGCATGAGCCAGAAAGATTCTTATTGCTTCAAGTCTTGCAACAGGGGAAAAAGTTTCATCATAATCAATGCCTTCTTCTTGTCGGTATCCTTGAGCAACCAGTCTGGCTTTATTTCTGATAATTGTACCATCTTCATCCATGTTATTTCTGAAGATCCATTTGGTTCCAATGATTGTTTTCTGTCGGGGTCTGGGAACCAATCTCCAAACTTTGTTTCTCTTGAATTGAGAGAGCTCTTCTTGCATGGCAGTGATCCAACAAGGATCTGCAAGAGCTTCATCAATCTTATTGGGTTCAACAAGAGAGAGAAAATTCACATAGAGACAAATATTCCCAATTCCTCTACGTGTTTGGACACCTGCTTGTTGATCACCGATGATTTGATCTATGGGGTGATCTTTGGTCCATTTGGTTGCAGGAGGTAAAGGTGGTGGAATATTTTGTGATAGAGGTGAAGATGGAGTGGGATCAGAGGTTCGGTGGCAGGCAAAATTTTCGGTGGAAGAAATTGGATCGGTGGATGGCTGTTCGTCGGTGGAGGGTTGCACATCGGTGGGAGAAAGTACATCGGTGGAAACATGGTCAGTTTCGGTGGGGATTATAGATGATGACCCGACTTGATTATTTGATGGAGATGGATTGGAGGGAGTGAAAGATGTATCGGTGGAGTTTGATAAAGGAGCATCACCGATGCATGAAGAGATCCATCTGTGTAAGTCATCATCATCATTTGACAGAGATGATGATCTAAGATCATCAAATTTGACATGAATAGACTCATCAATGCATTTTCTCCTGAGATTATACACACGATAAGCTTTGGAGGATAGGGAGTATCCAACAAAGATTCCCTCATCAGCTTTGGGATCAAATTTCACAAGATTATCACGATCATTTAGAATAAAGCACACACAACCAAAAACATGAAGAAATCCAATATTTGGTTTTCTGCCATGGAAAACTTCATATGGGGTTTTATCATGTCTTTTGGATATCACTGACCTATTTTGGGTAAAGCAATCAGTATTTACAGCTTCAGCCCAAAAATAGATGGGAAGATTTGATTCACTTAGCATTGATCTAGCAACCTCACATAGAGTTTTGTTTTTCCTTTCCACCACTCCATTTTGCTGAGGAGTTCGGACTGCGGAGAAGTTTTGAGAAATTCCTTTCTCAGTGAAGAAGCCTTCAAGAGCATTGTTTCTGAATTCAGTGCCGTTATCACTTATTACCGAACGAACAAGTTGACCATTAAGAACTTCATTTTTCTTGACAAAATTGATGATTTCTTCAGTTGCATCACTTTTATACCTGAGAAAAGACACCCAAGTATATCTAGTAAATTTATCAACAATTACAAGAATGTACCTTTTGCCTCCTAGACTTGAAGTGCTGGTCCACAAAGGTCCATGTGCAGCATCTGGAGAGGAAGAGTGATGGAAGAGCATTGCTTGGTCTTGAAAGAAGTTTTGGTGAGCTTTCCTTTTTCACATGCATCACACAACTTCTCTTTGACAAAGTTCAACTTTGGCATACCAGTCACCAGCTCTTTGTTGGAGATTTTATGAAGGGTTTTGAAATTTAGATGAGAGAGACGCTTATGCCACAACCAGTTCCTTTTGGATGTGTCATCTGACACAAAGCAGACATTGGATGAATTGTTATTTAGTCCCATATCAATGATATAGACATTTTCCATCCTTTTTCCAGATAACACCACATTGAAGTTCTTGTCCACCACAGTACAGATACAAAGTTCAAATATAACTTTATATCCAAGATCACACAGTTGGCTAATGCTGAGAAGATTATGCATGAGGCCGTCAACAAAGGCCACTTATTGAAGGTGACAGATCCATTAGTGAGAGTTCCATATCCTTTAGTATAGCCTTTAGAGTTATCACCAAAAGTTACTGATGGACCTTTTCCAGGCACATAGTTGATAAGGAGAGATTTGTTTCCCGTCATGTGGCGTGAGCACCCACTATCCAGATACCATATTTGATGGTGCTCAAAAGCCTGCATGCAAAAACAGATTAGTTCTTTGGTACCCATTTGGTGATGGGTCCTTTAGGGTTAGAAGAGGAAAGGTCCTTAGGTTTGGTTCTATCTATTCTTTCCTTGGGACAATCCTTAGCCATGTGAAAAGTGTCACCACAGTTATAGAATTTTCTATAGATAAATTCTTTTTATAATTGTGACCACTTTCCTTGAATTTACTTTTCCCATTAATCTTTATTATCTTGGCAGAAGAGGATGAGGCAAAAGGTTTGGGTCCAAGGATTCCTTTGTCAGAGTTATAAGATGATGATTCCTTGAGATTTGACTTTTTCAAAAGCACGTATCTGGGAATGGGAAGAACAGATGAGTTGCTAGAAAATATCTTTGGAGAATTACTTTTGGGATGGAGATCAACAACAGATTTCCCTTTGACGGAAGAGGAGAATCTGCTTGAAGAAGGTTGATGTTTTCTCTTAGGGATCTTTGAAGGTTTATGATCAGAAGAGGGGTATTTATCTATGTGAATAGATTTCAACAGCTCATGAAGAGGTATGGGAAGATCATCGGTGGAGAAATCGGTGGGATTTGAGGGTTGCTCATCGGTGGAGAAATCGGTGGGATTTGCTCTTTGAAAAGGTTTAGCTTTTGAGGAGCTAGAGGAAGAGGCTTCATCCATGACTGAATCGTTTAAAAAATCATTGATGGGTTTTGAAACATCATTGGAATCTTGCTTCTCAATGTTTTGAAATGAAGAAGATTCTTTTGCCTTTATAAACATTCCATACTTTAAGGCTTCACCCGGATCTAAAGAGTTTAAGGAAATGGAGTCACAAGAACTTGACTCTGAGGCATCATCCCATGCATTAGAGGAAGGGATGAGTGCAAGAGGAGAGTTATTCGCAACAGTTTTCCCAAATCCTAGACCGAATTTATCATTACCACTGATTTGGCCTTGAAAGATTTGTTCAAGGTTTTTGGAAGAATTTGACCATTTTCTAACAACCTCTTGTTCCCTTTTTAGTTTCTTAAAAAGGTGATTTTTCTCTTTTGAAATCACGTGATTTATGGTTTTCACATTTTCAAGCTCAACTTTGATTTCCTCAAACTTTTCAAGTTTAGCCATGCAGACTTCAAGTTGAGAGGTGAGAGTTTTAACTTGAATGGATTTTCTTTTCTTGCTATCCTTGACAGCATAAAAATCTTTAGTTAATGATTCGTAGGCATCAATCTTTTCACTATCAGTCATATCGTTAAAAGGATGTACATGAGCATAAGTTGTCGAGCACCCAGTTGCCACAAGGGCCATTGGAGAGGTAGCTTTCTCAGAATCTTCCATCTCTTCAGAAATGGCCATGAAGCACATGTTGTGAGAATCACTGTCAGAAGTGTCTTCTTCATCCCAGTCATGAGTTTCTGCCATTAGACCTTTTCCTTTTCTTTCAAGACCCTCACTCCTTTCTTTCTCTTTCTTGTACTTGGCTTTATACTTCTCAGCACGCTCCTGATGGTCTAAGGAAGAGGATTGGGAATCCTTTTTGGAAAAGGTTGATTTGAAAGGATTATTTCTGGGTTTCTCATTCTTTGAAGAATATTTGTCAGAGGATGGGTTCCTAGACTTAGTAACACGCTTGCTCCTACACTCAGATGCAAAGTGTCCTTTCTTGCCACAGTTATAACACTCTTCATTTGACTTATCAGATGAAGTCTTGGAAGATGAAGATTTTCTAAAATTTCTGGATTTGTTGAAAGGACGAAACTTGTTCTTAGAACCAGCCATCATTGCCATTTCATCAGACAACTGTTCAACCATAATATCCTCACCTTGATCATCAGCATCACTAAGATATGCCTCCGTTTGGTGGGTAGAGTTATTTTGGCTGTCATTGTCAGAGTCTGATGAAGGATAGGTGATTCTAGGAACATTTTGAGATTTCTTGGAACTTTCACTAACAAGAGCTATAGAAGAGCTCTTTATATCTTTGATGAAAGATTTCCTTTGTAACATGGTTTGCTCAAAATTTAAGAGAGTTCCATACAGGACAGTTAAGGGCATGAACTCAAGGTCCTTGGTAGTTTTAATGCAAGTACATATATTCTCCCAAAATTCTGGAAGACAATCCATGAACTTACATAAGACTTCCTCATTATCATAGACTCTGCCCAATAACTTCAGATCATTTAAAAGAGAGTTGAAACGATTATAGTAGCTAGGAAGAGATTCTCCTTTTTCAAAAGCAAAGAGTTCATACTTTCTAATAAGACCAATCTTTTTACATTTCTTTACTTCCACTGTACCTTCGTACAGTATACACAGTGTGGTCCACATCTCTTTAGCAGTTTCAAAGTTAACCAGAGAGTGATAGACCTCATCAGGAAGTGAGAGTGCAATAATTGCTCTTAGCTTAGAGTCAAGAGAAACCAACCGTTTTTCCTCATCAGTATATTTCTTAGGATTTTTTAGGATGTAACGACCAGTAGCACTGGATTTTTCTTCATCAGAATCACTAGAGATTTCTTTTTCCATGGTTTCTTTACCAGGCCTCTGCGTTTCATAGCGAGCCCAAACTCTGGGGATGATAGGTCCCTCTTTGAGAATGGTTGGATATCTAATATCCACTCCTTCCATGAATAGCATCATGCGGCTTTTCCACAAAGAAAAGTTGTTAGCATTAAACTTAGGCGGTTTTGTTATGGAGCCATTCTCAGAAAAATTGTTTTGAAAAGAGTTTTCAATGGTTGAAGAAGAAGAGGCAGCCATCGCAGATCAAGTTTATGGAATTAAACTTTCTGCTCTGATACCACTTGTTAGTCCCAGATGGCTTAACAAGTATTGTAGAAGGGGGGGTTGAATACAATACTCAAAAAATTTCACAATTTTAATTCTTTTATTGAAAAACTTTCAACAAGAATAACACAAAGAAACTTAAAGACTGTTGCGGAAAAGAACAGATAAACTATTGTAACAATCTTTCACAAAGTATACTAAACAAAACAACCAAGAACACTGAGAACAAAGCTATTAAGTTATCAAGCAATATGGAGATTTCTTGCACTGAGAGAATTCCAGAAAGCGTAGTTTGCATGGGGATATATTCTTCCTTTTATAGTGGCAACGAGTGTACAAACATTGAATGCTTGGGACACTTGTCATCATCATATTTGCTGAGGATGTTGACTCCTGAACAGCTGAGATGTCCTTATCAGCTTTTACTAGGTACTGGAAATAGAACCCATGCCGAAGAAAGGGACTTTAACTGATAATGGATAAAACGACAAACCGTCACTTTTATCTGTCAAAGGATATTGTCCCATAATAAATGATCTTCTTGATGTGTATTCTAAGACAGTCACACCGATGAAGTTTCACCGATACAATTGACTTTGGAAATTGAAACAATCTGCAGAGGGAAACTCATTTATTTGATAGCACATAGATCCCACCGATTTTAGCACCCTTATCGGTGGGAGGATGCTGACCGACAAAGGATATGTCGGTGGAGGGATGGTCCATCGATTTGTGAGAACAAGATCGGTGATGGGTTGTCCACCGATTTGTGAGAACAAATTCGATGAAGGGTTGTCCACCGATTTGTAAGAACAAATTCGGTGGAGGGTTGTCCACCGATTTGTAAGAACAAATTCGGTGGATGATGACTTGGTTAAATGTAGAGAAGAGTCTTCTATTTTCCACATGTAGAATGTCTTCAAGCTTGGTTCCGGTTGATCTTCGACTTCACCGAACAGTTGATATCTTGTACAAGTCATCTTTAAAAGAACCATGCTAAAATATTCTAAGTAAGATATAAGGGAGAGCATTGGTGAGTCAATTTCAAATCTAGGTGACCCAACACAAACCCTCATACAACCGACACTATAATCCACTACTGACGGAACACATATCCCGATTCTACAACGTCCTCTCCTGATTTGACCAACAACTCTCCACTCTCTGAGTTCTTTCTTAGCTTTAAAATACAACATCCTACGACCTAGTGAGTTCATAGCCTTCATGCACGACACGCAATAGATAAATCGTTTCGTACATTTTCTCCTTTTTAAATAAACAACATTTAGGCACAACTTGGGTACACATGTCCCCCTTACTATTATAATTTCAATACCCTGCACAACGATTCGAGAATCGCTTGCATGCATCTCTCCGAGAACCTCACTCTTGTTCAAACCGAACAATGTTATTACGACAGTATTACGTTGCATGAAAATCTTTTCCATATGACACAATTCTGGAAGAATTACCGACAGAGAGTAAACCAGTCGGTTCTCACACTCATTTGTAGGATATCAGTAGGTCAAAAGCATTTTGGTTATAAATGATTTGCAGGTAAGCATTTTCCTGACCTTTTGCAACAAATTTGACTTATCGTGAAAAGAGTAGGATATTTTGCAAATCGTTAGGCTCAACATTTCAATGTGCAATGTGAATGAAATCTCCCTTTTTCTTTTAAACATGCGCGTGCACATTTGACTTATTTTCGATCAAATTTTATATTTACACATTTAACTTAAATCGTGAAAATGTCATATTACACATAAGAACGTCATGCATGAGACTCTACTTGTAAATGAAGGCTACTCACTCAAACAAGGTCAACTCCTTTCCTCACGCAACTTATCCTTGACCCTGTACTTTCGACTAAAGGTCGTCCCTCTCGGTCCAGCAACAACTTGCAGTACATACGTTCTACATCTCACTTACTCCACCATTTCCTACTATTTTCGTTCTGATCAGCTATCTCATTTTCTACTTCTACATGCCTCTTTTTCACCATAGGTATCTTCTTTCATTTACCTTGCCAAAGAAAAGCTCGACTAAGAAGTCGGGGCTCTATTGGTACACTCAAGATTTCAACACTGTTAATCCTTACCAAACTAATTGACCTTATCCCACGAATTCTAGAACTGACATTTTCCAGAAACCGGAGTCTTACTCAAAATCAATCATTTTATCTCTTCGAATCCACGAAGATCTACCTCTAGACGACTCGTAACATTCTAAACAACATTTCTTCTTTACGATGTATACATACATCACCTCATGAACGCTCTCTCATGATACTTCCCCAACAATGGGTCTCAATCTACCCTTCAGGGATCTTGCTAACATTCCAGAGTACTGGAACACGACACCTGACTAACTTCAGACTACAACTTTGGAATAATAAGGCAGGTCAAGCACATACATGTACCTGTAAATTCACAATTACACTGGCCAGGTGTAATTCCAAACTTACCTTACATGACCGTCCTCGGTACCCTATTAGTCCTATTTTCACTATAGTGTCCTTCTAACGCATTTCTTATATCAATAATAGTGCCTTCCTAACGCATTTCCTGATTCTCAGTTGTGATCTCTACTCCAAAGTTTAAGTTTAGGCCCGTCCGGTCACCTAAATCCCTTAAACTATGGTTCTGATACCATTTGTAACAACCCAAAAAAATTACAATAGAACCAACTTAGCATTTAGTCATAACATTTACAATTCTGGGTCCCAATTTATCATTACATTCATTTAAAACTAAGGTTGGCGGAAACAACCTATACACAACTGAGAATATTCTAACTTCTACAAGAGGCACTTGGACTGTCTCAAGTTGCACCTGTACATTATCTTGCTCTTGCTCACTTACTTGAGCCTCTTTCTACTTGCTTACCTGAAAATGGTTTAGTTTTTGAAAAACGAGGTGTAGAATCCAGATCCGTGCAACAATACAGAAATCGAGTATGATATGCGAAGAAATCGAAGTAATAAATAGTATGCGTAATGATTTCAACTGGTCATCCCTTTCATTAACTTTCAGAGAGAATTTGCAATACAGTGTTGAAAGTAAAAGAGATGATTAGCTTGTTTTTCCAAGCTAATCAACATTAAATACATTGGGCCCGTGGTTAACAAGCCCACGGCCCGTTTACTAAAAGGCTCAAAATAAACTATTACAAAACAACCCTTGAACTTTAAATCAACTATTAAAACCTGCCCTAACAATCTCCCCCTTTGATTTGAAGTTCGAGTTCGCGCTCTAGCTCTTGCCAGTTGAATACGTATCGTTTGCGCAACGCGAAGTGAACCTCAAAGAATCTGATAGCACGGCGATAGTCGATGCGGTCTTCAATCATTTCCAAAGCTTCCCGAGCAGTTGTTTCATTAGGATTTGGGACATACGAATGCTTTGGATTCTCAGACTCGTGTTGAATAATCTTTCAAAGAGCATCTCTAACTTTTAGAAGCGTGCCGTCACAAAATATGTCTACCTGACTGAAACGCAAAAACTTCTTTTCGTTCTGTTCGTTGTTGTAGACTATCCCGAATTCAGGTTGTAGAAGCAGAGAGTTCTCGGGATACATCTTCAGTTCAGGAGCTTTCAGATTTGGTTTTATCAGATTGACTTTCTTAGCCCTGTTCTCGACAGCCATTTGAAAATCCATTAAGTATGACATCATGATAGTACGGACCAGGTGTCGACGAACGGCTTCGAGCGCCTTTGTAATTTCTAGCGGTCGGACGGTTCTTGAACGTAAGTCTTTCAGTAATACCAGAAAGTCGAGCGGTCGGAGGTTCTTGAAGTCAGCTTCAGAGAATCTCCATTCATTACCATATTCGCGGCGAACGGTGAAGACTGGATAGACGATCCTCATGATGCGGCGTGAATGGATGTTAAGAACCTCTGTGATCTGATGCTTTGTTCTGACTTGACTGACTGGAAGGCACCACTGCATTGCAAGTATATAACGCCGTTGGTATTCGGGGTCGAGGTTGTAAATACCAAGGCAAAAGGTTGGCTCGATCGGGCAAAGTTTGTGGACGAACAGCTTTTTCAAAGATTCCTCCAGATGAGGGATAAGTACCTTGATCTTCTCCCAGCGGTTTTGTTGCTGTTGAGTAAGGGGAGGAAGATCAGAAGTTGTCGTTAGAGGAGTAGTTGTCGGTTGATCGAAAGTAGTAGACTCGGGTCTAGTTGATGATGTTCCGGCGGGTTGAGCATAGTGAACGGGAGTTGCTCCATATAAATTTTGGAGCAGGAACTGATCGTAGTCAATATTGTCGTTATCATCAGTAGGGAAGACCAAATTTACCTGGAGGTTTACGGCACTGGCGGTTTTTTCGTACCATGCGTTTTCGGTCTCCGGGTTGGTCTCACACTCTGGATCTATCATGTCCAGTATCGTTCTGTCTGACGAGTCAAAATCGACCAGTTCCTGTGTTGAACCCTCGGGCTTTTCAACCGTCGAGTCTTCTTCATCTGAAATCTCCATATCTATGACCTTATCTGCTAGTGGCAACTCGGCTTCGGGTGCTTCTAATGTAGTTGCCGCAGTTGGGGGTTCCTGTTGAACCATTGTTGTAGTTTCGGCAGTCACGATCTGGGCGGTCTTGGTTTGGCGTAGACGCTTCTCCCCCTCACGGTGATCAGGATCATCCTGGTCATCGTGCTTGCGTTTGAGACCGCCGGCTTGACTCTTACAAGTGTCTTCTAGTGAGCGGACCCTCTCAGACAGCGTGGAAAGTGCTTTGTTGTAGTCGTTGAGGGTCGAGTCAATGGCGTCAAGGCGGGATGTGATAGATGAAGATGGAGCAGTGACCTGGGATAGGAGAACTGAGATCAGGTCTGCTTCAGTCGAGGCGGTTGTATCGGATTCCTGGAGCAGTTGGGCAATAGCATCGTCTTTAAGGTATTCACCGAATAGATAGGTTGAGCAAATGTTGGTGGATGTGGTGGTGCGGTTTCGGCTTCAACGATCTTTACTTTGCCTTTGATGGCTTTGGCGATCTCGTCGGTGACATGCTGTTCCAGTGCCTCGCGGACAGCCTTGAGGGTGTTGTCCAGGGACCCTTGCGACACAAAGTCGGGGTGAATAACTCCGGGACCACTTAGGTTACCCGTTGAGGCGTCTACCACAGGGGTAGAGCCACCTACGTTCCCAGTTGGCGTGATGTTAGCTGTGGTAGGATTTCCCGCCGATCCTTGTGTTTCACCAAGAGGTGAAGACACTATGGTGGTTCCGGTCGAGTCACGAAGAGTCTCGACTTGGTGTTGCTCAGCTTCGAGTTTCCTAGCCGAAGAATGTTCAATATCAAAAGGCGCTAGACTCGATGGTGCACGAAATGAAGACGAGACTGGGGGCTGTTGGTCTCTTATTTCAACACCAGCACTCTCCGAATGAAAGGCCGGTGGAAGTTGTGCTTGTTCCCCGTGTAATATTGAAACGTCCGTCTGTTGTGAGACGAATGAGTGGATAAGGGGGTCGTGCAGTTGCTCCGCTGGGTCCACGGAGTCTTCTTCAATACCCCGTCCCAACAGATGAGACGGTGTAGTAGATGTGGCTACCCGGATATCGCTCGTTTGGGGTCGCTCAGGAGCCTCGTTATCTTTACGGCTCAATCTTTTCTGGTTCAACTTTGAACGCAGTTCTCTCCGACTCGCATGTCCTAACTCCTCTACTTGTTCTCCCTCAGATGTCCTAGTAACAGGCCCGGTTCCAGTATGAGGTGGTGATTCAAGAGGGATTGGGACATTGTAGTTTGGGTTGGGTACGATACCGCGAGGTATGTGTGTCAGGCGTATGGTACGGGTGGTATCGGAGTCCGTGGAGTCAGATTCCACGTCTTCAACATTGTGAAATGGTGATGGGGGTTCGGTGATATACGGCTCGGTCGAGTGATGTAGTATCGGTCTAGAGGATGGACCGGCTTGGGATGAGCTGGAACCGGGTTGTGATTCCACTGCACCACCTACTCTTGTTCCCCTTTCTCTCACAACTAACGTTCCCCGCCCGACAGCACCTGCTTGTCGGGCCCTTCCACCTCTCACTCTCGGACCCTCACGTCTCTCGGGTCTAAGTCCCTGGGCAGGTCCCTCCGGCGCTGGCTGGACCATGGGATTACCTAACGCTTCCCTATATGCTACTACCCCTGGTGCAGTGGGATCGGCGATGGCTAGTAGTGGTTCAGGGATGGGCATCAGATGGATTGCGGATAACCATGAATTGTAAGTGGTGATGGGGACATACCAGATGGTTCAGGTGGCGAGGAATGGCAGGATTCGCGTCCATGTGTTGACGCACAGCCAGCGAAAGGAAACGCAGATACAGAAGAAATTTCTTCTGTTTGGAACCTCCGATTTGGCGAATAGCCGCGACGAGCTCCCTCCAGATAATCATCGCAAAGTCTATGTGGCGGTTGTAGCACACGGCATGAACTAGGCGCAGGAAGTCGCCGGTGCACTGATCAATGCCTCTCCATCTCGATGAAAGGCAGCGGTTTAGGATTGTAAAGAGTGTGTACCATATCGGAGCGAGGTACTTGCGATTGAAAGCGGATGGCCGGTTTAGGTCATGATTGTATCCAAGTGCGCGAATTTGAGCGCAAAGCGTATCATCATTTACGGCAGGATCGTACCGTTCATGATTGTTGGCGGTGGCTTCCGGAAGAGACAGAAGGCGGCGGAATGAGTCCGGTGTGAGAATGAAAGGTTGGTTATTGATCTGAGCGGTGATCGACTGCGAGTTACCGGCTGTGACGACTCGGGCGGTGAGCCATACCTGTAGAACGTACAGAACTGGGACGTCGGTTGTGCTGGTAAGGGCCTCACGGAGAGGGTGATTCGTGAGAATGTCCAGGAGCACTTGTTGAAGTGGTTGGGGCCTGAACAAGGTCGTGTCCAGGTGGTGGTTGTTGGCCTCCAGTTCAGTGCCATGGTCAGGGTGAATCAGGGCAGCATCGGCTTCCTCGTCAATGATATCCGCCTCTTGAGGTACTTGCTCTTGAGGAGGCGGTTGTTGGTCTCCTGGTTGTTCGTGAGGGTGTTGTTGTTGATCCGCCATAGATAATCTGTGTAGAACAGCACATTTAGTAATTAAGTTGGAGAAACAAGTGACGACGCGTACCTTTGCTGTGATCGGCTCAATCTGAGATAGATCGAGGACTGGCAGTGACAAAACAGGTACAGAATGGACACAACAGCAGAGTTTTCCGGATGAAAGTGCCAAGGAGTCCGGACAACACATGGTGTCCGGGTACATGGCTTTTCCGGATAAGATAAGCAAGTGTCCGGATAAAGTGGGGACTCCAGACAAGAGAGTCCGGGTGTCAAGGGTGTCCGAGTGCAATCCTCTTTCGGATACAATTAGTGTCCGGATGCCAAACTACCCGGTAGTTGAACTTACCGGAAACCCTAAGGTTTCCGGACAACTAGGTCTTTGGGTGATGTTGGTTTCCGGATGGATCAGCATGTGTTTGAAGGTGTCCGGACACAACGAATGTGTCCGGACGAAAGCTCGAATGTACAGATTTGCTAGCAGGGGATCCCAAACATATTTTGGGGTGTGTGAGAGTTGTCTAGAAGCGAATAGCATCGTCTGTGAGTAGTGACAACTCTCAAATCGCACCTAGTGGTGCGAAATCGACTACGCAAGCCTTGAGAGGTTCGGTCACTGTTGGATCGACCAAATCAGTGGTTGGTTTGTGGTGCAATGTGTGTGAGACTCGCAGATAAATGACTAGTAGGGAAAAACGAGTAGCATACCTGAAAGTAGGGACTAAAAACACGGGTGAATCGAGAGATGGAGGAGTGTCCGAGCGAGAGAGAGGATGCGTAGGGTTTAGGGCTTTGAGAGTCGTTTTCCGGATAAGAAAACAAAGAGGACTCCGGGTACGTATATATATATATATATATATATATATATATATATATATATATATATATATACGTGGGTGGAGTCCGGGTAATAGCCGACCCGGATATCTACCCGGTCCGGATGATGTCCGGATGCGAGAGTTTTCCGGGTGCGTGTGTTGTCCGTGTGAGAGAGTTGTCCGGATGCGTGAGGTGTCCGGATAACTCTGGGTAGGTCTGTTCTGTGAAGAGTTTCACTGAATAGTACTGGAAAAAAAACTTCCTCTCGCTCCCCCGCAAGCAGAGCATGGGTATATCCTTGCTCCCCCTCGGATTGTGCAGTAGAGTGCAGGGGAGAGTTCCGGCACACAAAATTTTTTAGATTTTGTAAGAAAAAACTGTGCCGCTCCCCCTCAAACGATGACCATAACGTGCACACAGGAGTGCCCACACACACAAAAACGTTCGACATGTAAGAGAAAAACTGTGTGTGACGCTCCCCCTCAAAGTATGAGGAAACTTACCTGATATTGCATTCTGCTCCCCCTGAACACGAGAAAATATGGTGAAAGCACAGAGATAGTGAAAGAGAAAATATAGACGACAGTATGAAATATTGGAAACACACGAAGAAAGAATGAAAAACAAACGAGATCTACTTAATAAATACCTAGACTAAATCTAGCTGTGTAACTAGAACAAGTAGAATGCAAGTGCGAGGAAGTGTGTGCTCATGCATCAGGAGGTTAAACACCGGATGATGAGTAGACAGTTTCTCGTATATGTATGGAACTTGTAACGGGCACACAGTTGGATTACGTCTTCAGATTTAGCATACCTAGCTTGAACACAAGAGTTTTAAAGCGTTTTTCGTCCAAGGCTTTGGTAAAAAGGTCTGCTAACTGATGTTCAGTATTTACGAAGTAGAGTTCGACTGTACCTCTTTCGACGTGATCCTTAATAAAATGATACCGAACGTCGATGTGCTTCGTCTTGGTGTGTTGGACCGGGTTGCTAGATATGGCAATTGCGCTCTTGGAGTCACAGTAGATTGGGACTTTGACATACGTGAATCCGTAGTCTTTGAGTTGTGTCCGCATCCAGATTACTTGGGAACAGCAGCTTGCGGCGGCTACATACTCCGCCTCAGCAGTTGATGTTGAAACACATTGTTGTTTCTTCGAAGCCCAACTTACCAGGCTATCTCCCAAGAACTGAATGTGTCCCGAGGTGCTCTTGCGGTCCAACATGCATCCCGCGTGATCTGCATCAGAGTAAGCGGAGAGGCCAAAACCTGTCTCTTTCGGGTACCAAAGGCCAAGATCAGCAGTACCACGTAAATAACGAAAAATTCGTTTAACAGCATTGTAATGAGACTCTTTAGGGTTTGACTGATAACGGGCGCAAAGAAAGGTCGAGAACATGATGTCCGGTCTACTGGCAGTGAGGTACATTAAAGAACCGATCATTCCCCGATACAATTTGGCGTTGACAGCCTTTCCGTTAGGATCGGCGTCTAGCTTTGTATTGGTTGCCATGAGAGTTTTCATTGGTGAGGACTGGTCCAAATGGAATTTCCGAAGGATATCCCGAATGTATTTGGACTGGTTTATGAAAATTCCTGTCGACAGTTGTTTAACTTGAAGACCAAGGAAAAAGTTCATCTCATAAAGCATACTCATTTTAAAAAAAATTCCCATAAGAGTGGCAAAGTTCTTTGCATATAAAGGACTAGTAGAACCGAAAATGATGTCATCGACATATACTTGAACTAGAATTATGTGACCCTTTTCGTTCTTGATAAACAGTGTAGAATCAATTGTACCTCGAGTGAACTCGGCTTCTAACAAGAACTTTGAGAGTGTGTTGTACCATGCTCGCGGTGCTTGCTTCAAGCCGTATAGTGCCTTGTCTAAGATGTAGACATGATCAGGCTTCGAGGCATCTACAAATCCGTCGGGTTGCGACACGTAAACTTCTTCTTGGAGGTCGCCGTAAAGAAAGGCTGTCTTCACATCCATTTGGAAGACTGTGAAGTTCTTGTGCGCGGCATAAGCGAGAAACATACGGATTGCCTCGATTCACGCTACCGGAGCATAGGTCTCATCATAGTCAATCCCCTCTTGTTGTCGGTATCCTTTGGCTACAAGACGCGCCTTGTTGCGAACAACGATACCATCTTCGTCCTTTTTATTCTTGAAGATCCATTTGGTCCCGATTACCGTCTTGTGCTTAGGACGTGGACCAGTCGCCATACCTTTAGAGCCTCAAATTGATTTAGCTCTTCTTGCATGGCGATGATCCAGTCTGGATCTTCGAGCGCTTCGCGTACGCTCGTTGGCTCAATCGTGCTCAAGAAGCCCGAGAATAGACAGAAGTTGGCGGAAGCGCCTCGTGTACGAACAGGAGTCGAGGGATCACCGATAATCTGATGTAGGGGATGGGCCTTCGTCCATTTGGTGGAGTGCGGAAGCGGCTGCTGAGTAGAGTGAGATGTGTCCGGATCCACGTATGAACCTGATGGAAGGTCTTGAACTTGTTCAAGAGTAGCAGTCGTGTTTCTTGGAGGAAGTGGGGGAGGATTCGTCGATGATTGAACAACTTCTGGTTCCGAGGAGTTCAGAGGTTGAGCATCGGTTGTAGCAGAGGACGAATCAGTAGGAGCATGGGTTCCTCCGGGGGGATTACAGTACTAGGTGTAATCGGACCAGATGATGACGGTTGAGCTGTCTCTATAGATGTTGACGGCGTACTCGTAGACGGGGGCAGACCAGATAAAGCGGCCGAATCTGTATTGCGAGCAGCCTCAAGTCGCGGTTGCGCTGAGACAGATGTGGAAGAATTAATAGTGTCATCATAAAAATATTGAAACAGTAAATCTAAATCAGAAGAGTCAGCATTCGATGAAGATGCATGATTCGGATTTACTGTGGCTTGTGCAGATCCCGAACTTGAAGGTCCGGAAGCTAGCACTCCAGTTAAACCGGGTTCTGAACTGAGTTGTTCAGAAGCCAAATCTGCGGCTTCGTCGAATGTCACGTTTATGCTTTCAATAACGGATTTGGTCCGTTTGTTGTAAACGCGATACGCCTTAGCCTGCATGGAGTATCCGATGAAAACTCCTTCGTCCGCTTTGGGGTTGAATTTCCCGAGATCATCCTTGTCGTTTAGGACATAGCAAGTGCATCCAAATGCATGGAAGTAGACAACGGTTGGAACGTGATTATTCATGATCTTGTAGGGTGTCTTGTTGAACCGCTTGAGAAGGATAGAGCGGTTTTGCGTGTAGCATGCCGTAGACACCGCCTCAGCCCAGAGATACAGCGGTAGATTTTCTTGGGATAGCATCGTTCGAGCAGCTTCAACGAGGGTACGGTTCCGTCTTTCCACTACTCCGTTTTGTTGTGGAGTGCGTGCTGCAGAGAAAGTGTGTGTGATGCCCACCGTTCTCAGATAGTCATCCACCTTTTGATTCTTGAACTCCGTCCCGTTGTCAGCTCTGATGGATTGAACGTGTTGAAGCTTGTTTTGCTGGACAGTCTTCAGGTGATCAATGATAAGCTCCGGAGTTTCGTCCTTCGAGCGTAAGAACCTCACCCAAGTGTAGCGCGAGTAGTCGTCCACCATCACGAGCACGTATTTGCGTTTATTGATGCTTGGAACACGCATTGGACCACACAAATCCATATGAATGAGTTCGAGAGTCCGGGTCGTGCTCGGAGTTGCCTTCGGCGGATGTGATGCGCGCGTCATCTTTCCCTTTTCACATGCTCCACAGAGACGATCCTTCACGAACGGAAGTTGGGGCACGCCTCTGGCGTGTTTGCCTAGCACCAGTTGATTTATACTTCTGAAGTTGAGGTGTGAAAGACGTGTATGCCAAAGGCAAACTTGGTCGGAGTCGGATTTTGACAAGAGACATATTGGTTTGTCTGTCTTGAAAGCGGCGAGATCAATGGTGTAGAGATTGGTCTTGCGAGTTCCAACCAGAAGTTCCTCTCCTTCGTTGTTGAGGATTCTACACCTTGTGGCTTTAAAGCTGACCTCGAGATCCTTGTCGCAGAATTGACCGATGCTGAATAGATTGTGTCCTAATCCTGCGACGTGGGATACCTTCTTGATTGTTATCTTGTCTTGTACGATGTCGCCGTAGCCCACGATCGGCGACTTCTCGTTATTCCCAAATCTCACGTCTCCGCAGTATTCTTCCTTGTAATTCGTGAGAAGCTCCCTTCTTCCGGTCATGTGCTTGGAGCATCCAGAATCTAAGTACCACACATGACCGTTCTGCAAAACAAGATTAGTGACGTTTAGGTACCCAAATTTGTTTGGGTCCTGGGGGGTTAGATTTGGCACTGCCTTGGGAAATCTGCTTTGACTCAGCTTTCCCTTTAGGTGTAGATTTTACACCATTGGAGGGAACTGGTTTTGGCACTTGTTGCCTCTTGGGTGCAGAATTTACACCTCTTGGAGGAACAGATTTTGGGGCAGATTTCCACCTGGGTGCCGGTTTAACCTCGGTAGGAGTATCCCGTGTAGGAATGGGTCGGGTCTCCCGCTGTGGTTTAACCGTTTGATTGAAACCCCTTTTGAAATGATGTTGTTGCTTGTTATTATGAGGTTTGCGCTTATGAAATAGGTTACCAACAAAGTAAGGCGCATACCAATCATTATTGTGAATATCATCAAAATCATTCCAACCACAATTAGAACAACATAAACAATCATGCGATAACTGAATCAATTGATTAAGAGAGTTAACTTTAACGGGAAAAGAAACATCAAAATGGTTCCAATGATTCCAAGCATAATTGTCTTTGTCTATTCTAGAATTGAGAACGGGTGGGGAAGACTTTGACGCATCCTTCTTGACTGATTCCCTCTTTAGCCACTTTGGTGTTTCTTTATTAGCCCGACCATTTTTATCTGAAACAGCAGGGACAGTATGATCAGTGACTTTTGAGAAAACAGGAGTCTTAGTGGTCGGTCGTTCGGTCTTTTGCTTCGGATGTGACTGTTTTTGAGAATTGGAAATATTTTTAAGAATCTTGATCACAGCCGGAGTCTTGGGTTGAGAACAGTCGCCCTTTAGAAAATTGACCGGACGATTAACCACTGGAGACAAAAAATCAGGTTGACTCGGAGAAATAGTAGTGTTGGCAGTCAATGGTCCGGTAGCTTGCCTTGGCTGTGATAGCCTTTTGGAAACAGGTTTCGAGGTTGGTTTTGACTGGGAAATCTTGATCACAGCTGAGGCCTTTGTTTGAGAACAACTTTCTTTTAAAGAGTTAACCGGATGATTGACCACGGGGGATAAAAAATCAGTGTGACTTGGAAGAGGTTTGTCGAAAGGAAACGAATCAAACTCTTCTTCACTGTTATCTTCGGAGTTCATGTACTCTGAAAAATCTATTTTTGGAATATCCGGAATGGGATCATGTGTGGTAGGCGAGGAACATTTAGTGCTTTCGGTTGTGTGCTTTGGGGAATTCGGTGCGGAAGCGTATGAAAAATCAGAATTTAAATTCCTTTTAACACACTCATCTTGAGAAACTTCGTTTTCTTGCAAAGAAATATTTCTGATGAAGGCTTTACACGAGGATGTGTCAGATGAGTTAGAGGAAAGTTCAGGTGAAAATTGCTTCGCAGTTTGGAGCAAGTCAAGCTGCACTCGGAGTTGACTATTTATCAAATGCTCTTTCATCGTTTCTCTTGTCATCTCAGACAGTTTTGATGAGAGCGTATTGATTTCCCACTGAAATTTTTCCTTTTCCTCACTTGACACACCGTCGGTTTTCTCAGATTTGAGTTTCTCAATCTCAGAGATGAGCACTTTCTTTTCGTTTTGAAAGGTGGACCTTTCTTTCTCAATCAACTCCTCCAACTCGACAATTTTTTCTTCCAAGATGAGAGGAGGAACATATAGTTTAAACTCATCCGTCTCAGTCTTGGTTGCAGGTGTTACATCCGCATCCTTCTTGGAGGAATCCTTAGGTGTAGCTACCTTGTAGGGGTCGAAGTAGTCATTGGAAAGATACTTTTGTCCTTTTGATATGAGTAGTTTAAAGGTTCATAACAAAATGGAAGTTGAATTCCTCGTTTGTGTGTGCGTTTATGTTCCTCGGTTTCCTCCTCCTTTTCTGGTTCAAGAGGACCAGTCCATTGAATTGCGTACTCTGGATATTTTTTATCTAATCCATAGCAAGCAAAATCATACAGAGTAGGGACTTGATACCTTCCCTTTTTCAGATAATGTGGGTTGTCATATCCGATTCCCCATTCTTTGTTAAAGTACGTGAACTCTTTGGGTTTGTTCAAAAAAATGGTTTGATCAGTTTGACCCCTTTTGTGGAGTTTGGTTTCAAGATCTAAAATTTTAGCTACATACTCCTTGTGTTGAATTTGAAGAGAAGAACATTGATAAGTAATGTCTTCTTTCTGATTCAAGCACTGATCAAACTGACGTTGGAGATCAGATAATCTGGCCCTTAAGTCTTTAGGTGCTAATGAAAGAATTTTGCATATGTCTTTTAAATCAGCATTTTCAGACTTATACTTCTCAGTTAATTTCATTTGAACATTAAGCTTTTCAGTTATTGAAGTAATTTCAAGCTTTTGTTCTTCATTTGTGGCTTTGAGGGAGTTTGCCTTTTCTGTGATGGTTTGCAGTTGAAGTATGAAGTTGTGTAAGCAAGAGTCACATACCTGATTTGCTGTTGCCTTGTCTTCATCCGTAGACGATTGATATCCCATGAAAGCATCAGCACCTTCATAATCTTCCTCATCATCAGATCTGCCTAGCCAATACTCATTTTCAGCGAACATTACCTCCCCAGTCTCCTTCTGTCTGGCCAGTGCAAGCTTAGCCTCATAATAGTGAGAGTTCTTCACTGTAGGTTGACGGCAATCTTTAGCGAAGTGACCGAGTTTCCCGCAGTTGTAGCATTTCACAGGTTCATCTCGCTTCTTCCGGTCACCTTTCTCTGTCTTCTCCTTCTTCTCAGATCTATCTTGCTCCTCTACCTTCTTCTTTCCTTCATACCGGTCCTTATAGTCGTGACGCTTATTGGAGGAGGTGGAGTAGCGTTGACTATTGGAAGAAGGCTTCTTGTAAAACTTTTGTTGTTGAAAGGATTTAGTCAGAAGGGCAATAGCTTTCATTAAGTCTGATGCTTCATCATCATCATCATCACCGTCTTTCTCGTCTTCAGGTTCTGACTCTGAGGAGCTGTGCTGTGGACCGCGTCTGGATTGACTGCTTGAAGATTTCCCTTGTTTGGAAGTGATGAGGGCAATTGGATCAGCAGATGGTTTTGGCTCATTCTTCTTTTCTCCCAGAAGCTCATTCACTTCATCTTCGTCTTGGAGAAGTGTCTCATACAGTTCATTGATGCTGATGTTCTCTATCAAGTTGTTGTCCTTGACATGAGAAGCATACACTTTCCATTCAGGTAGCAAGTTGTTGAGGAACTTTAGTGCATTCTCAGTATTGGAACGAACAATTTTATTCTTGTTCAGTTCATTGAGGAGTAGACAAAACCGTTCATAGGTCTGGGTAAGGGATTCACCATTACGCTGCTTGAACCCATCGAACTTGGTTATCACACTGTTTATCTTCAGCTGATTTCCTACAACGCTCCCTCGCATCATTTTGGCTACTTGGTCCCACATGCCTTTAGCCGTGTCTTTGTAACTGTCTATGGCAGTGTAGATAGAAATAAGAAGGGCTTGTATCAGATATCTCTTTGCATGCTTTTCACCTTCAGTCATGCCTCTTTCAAATTCTGTCATCTCAGCAAGAGTCTTCTTCTCACGTCGAGCTAATGCAGTTGCAGTTGCAGCTATGTCCTTCATTGGCTCGGCAATTGGGCCGTGATCCAGAGCTCTCTTGATGTACTCATAGTTGTCCTTGGACTCTATGAAGATCATGAACCTATCTCGCCATTGGATGTACTCGTTCGGATAGAGACACGGTGGCTTGGTGTCAGTGCCAATTGCGAGAGCATCACGAGAAGTAGACATCTTCGGTTGCAACGGAGTGATCGTCAGACGTGTAGATTGATTCAAAGAGTAAACCTAACGCAAGGCACTAAAAGTGAAATCCTAACGCAGGGTCTACGAGTGTTTAGACAATAACTTAGTTTACTGGATAGAAATCCAAATAAGTGATATGATCTGGAATTGTTCGGATCAGATTTGATGCAAATGGATCAATAACCAAAAACAGAAGTATCCGGATGGGATGAGGATACCGGATAATAAAATTGTCCGGATGACTGTAAGAGTCCGGATATCAAAAAGAATCCGGACATAGTAAGTTTTCCGTATAACGAAGGTTACCGGACGATTAAGGTGTTCGAATAGATTAAAGCAATGTAAGACTTACCGGATGACTCAAAGTTTCCGGATGAAGTGTCCGGATACAGTGATTACCGGATACAGAGATGTCCGGGAAAAATTGAAGTCCGGAAACTTTAGGTTTCCGGAAACAAGTTTACCCGGAAAAGTTTAAGGAATATTGGACTTACCCGGATTGATGACTTACCCAGAAAAAACTGGTTGTCCGGAAAATGAACTTGTCCGGATGGAACCACAAACGTCCGGACAAAATGAACTTGTCCGGAAACTGCGGCTGGGTTTGTCCGGACACCGCGGCTGTTTACTCAGTTCGATCGATTTCTCAACTAGGGTTACTCAAAATTGTTCCTGAAAGATTAGAAACAATACCAAACACAAAACTAACACTAACCCAATCAATTTCTAAGCAAAAAGAACACGTTTTTTATGATAAAAATTCGATTTTTGTTGAAGAACACTACCAAAAACTTTGATCTTAAATTGCTAAATTGACCAATCAAACGAATGAATTAGGATGTGAAAGTTTGCAAAAACACTTATAACGATAATGCTAACACAACCCAATAAGCAAAAACAACCAATTTCGACAGAATCAAATTTTCAAGAATTCAAGAAAAATCAGACAAGTAAAAGTCAAACTAACCAGAAATTGATGAATGAAGCTTTGAATCGAATCCGTCTGTCTGCTCTGATACCAATTGTAGAATCCAGATCCGTGCAACAATACAGAAATCGAGTATGATATGCGAAGAAATCGAAATAATAAACAGTATGCGTAATGATTTCAACTGGTCATCCCTTTCATTAACTTTCAGAGAGAATTTGCAATACAGTGTTGAAAGTAAAAGAGATGATTAGCTTGTTTTTCCAAGCTAATCAACATTAAATACATTGGACCCGTGGTTAACAAGCCCACGGCCCGTTCACTAAAAGGCTCAAAATAAACTATTACAAAACAACCCTTGAACTTTAAATCAACTATTAAAACATGCCCTAACACGAGGGTTAGACCAAAAGGTCTAGTGAATTCCCTTTGTACAACATTCATCACAGTATAAAATCATTTCATAGAAAACATACTTTCACATCTTTCTCATAAACATCATCCAAGGTTAAACACAGGGTTCAGGGTCGCATAAGCTACTCCGGTCGGGGCCTAACGGACACCCTCTCGTCTACGCCGAAATCCAAGTGGACTCCTCGTTCCTTCATGTAGGAGGAAACGAATTCCAACCTACAAGATAACCTCCATATGCCCAAGGGATTAGAAACCCCTTGGTACCCTGATCCCACTGTGCAACCGACTCCACATAGCATGCATTTATTTTTGAAATCATATTCATGAAAACTTTAATCATCATATCATTTGCGGATAGGCATACAATTCATGAAAACGTACAGAACTTTATGAATCATTTCATGCTTTAAAGGAAACCATATTCAGTAAAACATAGTACGTCATACAAAGGGTTGAGAGAACTCACCTGATAGCAATTCTCTTCCTAACCTCTTGCCTCGTTACGTCCGATCACCTAATAATTAATTTATAAAATAATTAGGTTTATCCCAATTTCTGACTCTAAGTTCTCCTCTTAAACTTCTGATCTCTAGGTGGAACACCTATTATATTAATAAGCGTACGTCATAATTCGTTCATTTATTACTCGAGTTAAATCCCGAACTCAACCCAAACTTACCTAAGTTGGTAGGTTACACTTCTAGTCCAAAATCATAATTAATGGTCTTTGCTTACTCGTCCAAGTGAAATACTATACCGGATCCATTAATTTTCCCAACTCTAGATTCTCAACACAATAGTGATAACACTGGATTCTAAATATCAATACCGGATCATAATAATAATAATATGACCCAAACAATAAATAGACTATCAATTACATACTAGGCCCCCTTTAAAATAATTATAGACTTTAATAATAAACTAAGCCCAAAACGACTTAAGAATTCTTTCGGCCCAACACTCAAATCAGCCCAACTACTAAATCCGTGAAGTTTGCGCCAGCCACAGCTTTGCGCCAGCAGCTGCTTTGCGCCAGCCACAGCTTTGCGCCAGCAGCTGTTTTGCGCCAACCACAGCTTTACGCCAGCAACTGGGTGTTTTCTGTTCAAACTCGATTTTCACGATTAAAACCACAATTATTTCAATTAAGTGTTGGAACAGACCACCAGCAGTGATTTCCAAGGTTCTCAATACAATTAACTCATCTTAATCAAATCTTAAGCAAACATACATATTCCAAGTTAAGAATTTCTTAATCGACTTATGTGCAGAGCTCCATAACTCTTTCTCAAAACTTTAAGTTATCTTAGACTAAATCAAAAGAAGATAAGGGTGAGGTGGTTCAGATTATTACCTGGAATAGATTGAAATTAAACCTTCCTTTCTTTCTTCCCAAACCGATTGGAAATCGTCATACACTCTAGCTCTGTTAAAACCTCATCCGCTATCGCCGGCGACCGCCACCGGCATCCGACTGCCGGCGTTCCTCAACCGACCTCTGGTCTCCTCCTTTGTCGCCGGTGACATGAAACAACCAGCGCCAACTTCCTCTTCCACGTCCCGCAACCCCTTCTCTCGCTAACACTTTCTTCCATCGTCCTTTTCTCTCTCGCTGACCCATCTCGACACACACACAGGACCCACGCAGCTCTAATTTACATTGTTCCTTTTTTTTTCCTTCTCGATGTGCAGGTTACACACACACACCTGCAGCTTTTTATTTGGTTTCTTTCTCTTCTCTCTTGAAAATAACTCACAGGGACCTATCCATGGCTTTTCTTCTTTTCTCCATGAATAGCAGTGACACCACACCAATAAAACCCTAAAATGCTTTCTTATTCCACAATAACCAAGTATACCCCCTTGACTTCCATTTAAACTACAATATTTACATTGGATTATTACAATCTCCCCTCCTTAATAGAATTCCGTCCCGGAATTCACTCTAATACTAATCGGTGCAATTGATCATCGGAACTTAAATTTCAACTCTCCGATTAAATCCTTCTAATAACAAAACCATAACAACATACCTTCACGCCTTTGCTGCGCAACTCTGATTAGACTCACATCCATTCATTTAATATTATATTTTATTTTGTAATACCTCAAAAATTGAAGAAAATAACAACTAATGTTTCAAGCTTTCTCAAAATATCATATCATCTTTTGATGATTCCCTTTATATAGATATGGATATAGATATAGATTATAATTTTAAAAATTTAATTAAAAGATGGTGGATTCATTTAATAAAATGTTTGATTAAATTAAAAAAGTGTAAGATAAACAAATATTATATTTGTTGACGTATTTATGATATGCAAATAAAAATAATTATAAAATAATAAAGAAAATTAGATGTTAAATAAAAAAATGAAAGCTAAATAAAATTATTTATATTGATGTCTTTATGTTGTACAAATGAAAATAATTATAAAATAATAATGAAATTAGATTTTAACGGAAAAGTTGGATGACCGTTTGTTTGAAGGACCAAATCCATAAGAATCTGCATACCTGAAGGGTTATCATTCAATAAATGAAGTTAAGGACAAAATTTGTAATAATCGACATACCTAAGGGACCAAATCTATAAATTACTCCAAATATTAATTATTACTATTATTAATTGAAAATTATTAATTAAATTTTAATTATATATTGAGGTTATTTTTAATTATTTAGAATCATTGTTAATTATATCAATTATTTTTATATATGTTATTAATATTGGTCAATATATTTCAGTTATTAATTACAACTAGTGTTCAACATCGCGCGTTGCGCGATGATCAAATTTTATGTTAAAAATTTGTTTTTATTATTTTCACATATATGAAATATGTTGCAAATCCATATATAACAATTTATTTTAGATAAAGATTGACATTAAACATATCCAACTAATAAAAGTATGAAATATGTTGGATGTGTGTTGAAAATTATTAGTAATAACTATAATTTAAACATTTATATATAACATTAATGAACTTGTATAAAATAAATCAATACAAAATATGATATAAATTGAAAAATAAATCGTAGGTCACCAACGTAGTAAAAAATATCGGATAACCAAAACTCAACACTACAATAAATAAAAATTAAAAATATTTAGATTTAGAATAAATATTATATGTTTCTTTAAATAGAAACAACATATATACAAATTGTATCAACAATTAGTCAATTACCGAATAAAATTACATTATCAAATATTTATATATCATTAAGATAGGTAATTAAAATATTCTTTATATAAAAGACCAATAATATGAATATTTCAAAAATTATAATCGTCTACTAAAAAAATTACGACAATACATGATTAAATTTAATAAAGTGTTTGTATTTATTTATATTATTATTTTATTACAAGAAAATACGTAGAAGTCTTTAGATTTTAAAAAAATGTTTTTATCAAGAATCCACTTTTTTCGTTTAGCCACCGACTTTTTTCAATCTTTCCGTTCCTTCATCATCAATTCCTTGATTATTTTTTTTTGGCAGTTTGGGTCAAAATTTGTATTAATACATGAGTTACATGAACACGATTACATAGCATTGCAGTTTAATTGATTGTCTCGGCTACATTGTTAACAGTAGTATCGGTCTTATTAAATTGTAGCAAGATTTTGATGTTGAAACTTATAAGTTATATGAAGCAAAAAAGTAAATTCACAAAATGAAATCAATCTAATTTTGAACATAATTCAAAATAACTGGAGGTTAAGAAAACAAATTTGAAGAATATTAGTCGGTTTATATTTAAATAGAACATTAATTTTCCAAATGAACACTCAAAACATATTAGTATATATCAAACCAAGAAACGAATATAAAAATGAAGATTTATTGTCCTTTGCTAGTATAATGTAATATTGTAACGTCCCACTTTTCAAAATATTTTATAACATAACATAAGCATTCAAATTACTTAAGTAAGCTTGTCTTTACATCATCATTAAACGTACTAAACAAAACATTATAGCGGAAGTCTCTAAACTCACAACCGAGTACTAACTAATCATTATCTCAAAACAGAATCTGGAGATCTCTAAGCTCCAAGTTCTCTTTGCCTCCTTCCCTAGTTCTTTTTAGAAGAACTTGATGTACGCTTATCTGAAAATGGTTTAGTTTTGAAAGCGAGGGTTAGACCAAAAGGTCTAGTGAATTCCCTCCGAAAACAACATGTAAAAACAATACGATATCATTTTATTAAAAGGCATCATAAATCTTAAATCATCACATATGGTGCTGCACTCTGTAATGGATCACTTAACCATTCGCGATCGGGGCCCAAGCAGACTCCCCTTTCGCCCTCTCGTATCGGGGCCCAAGCAGACTCCCCGATACCCGCCTAGGAGGAAACGAATTCCAACCTACCGTCTCGTCATACATAACCAAGGGATCATCAGATCCCGAGGCTCATTGATCCCACAGTACAGACCGACATCACATAACATGCACATACGTTTTATAAAAACATTTAACTCTTCATAAATCATGCGCATCATTTCAACATGTCAAACATTCCTTTCTTTCCATGCATATCAGATCATAAATATTTCATGCTTGATAAAACCATATTCAGTAAAAGAATTATTTAACATTTACGTCGTGAAAGAGGGTTAGGGAACTCACCTGATAGCAATTTCCTTTCTAACCTTGTGTCTCGTTTCGTCCGTTCACCTAATGCATAATTATAGATCAGTTAGGCACGTCTCCAATTCTGATCCTAAGTCCTCCTCTTAATTCGGTCTCAAATAACTCATTTAGGTCCATCTATTACATATTGGATTTCTTTTATCCTTTACTAAGCCCACGAGACTTAAGCTAAACTCTAAACACATCGGCCCAATAGCTAGACACTACGGGCCTGACAGACGAAGCCTAAACCGACGATCCCGGCATGTTTCGACTCCCGGTACCCGAACTCCTGGTATCCCGACTCCCGGTGCCCCGAACTCCCGGTACCCCGAAGTCCCGCTACCCCGACTCCCGGTACCCCGAACTCCCGGTACCCCAAAATCCCGGTACTTCGGTCTAGCGAACAGGGACGAACCTTATACGCTTCATTACTCGATTTCTTCCTACGGAGTCCAGTAAATTGAGAATTTAACACAGCATTCTTACCCAATTTGTTCTATTACAACTCCTTAAACAACATAAATTTCTAGTCCATTGATTTCATTAGATTACAATCCCATTCGTGAACTAAAACTCTCCACAGTGATTTTAAACAATATCCCAGCTTAAACATGAAAACCCATCCAGGAAACTAACTTTTCTAGCTATTAATGCACAAGAAGATAACACTGATTTGAGATTTTACTTACCAAAAGAGTCTTCTCCTGATCCTGATGCCAAACCTATTTCTCCCTCTTTCTGCTCTTCTTCTCAGCCGCCACAACACAATAATACTGAATCACAAAGAAAACCTAGGGATTTGGCTCATTTGAATATGTTTCACAATTTACACTATAGTCCCTAAGCCCAAACTTTCATTCTTTTAGTTCTGGACATTAAACTTTCCAGCCTACTAAATTTGGGTTGTTACAACACTCCCCCCTTAAAAGAATTCCGTCCCCGGAATTCCTTATTGGAGAAGATGCGGGTAACTTGCCCACTCTAAACTGACACTCCCCCACAGAGAAGCCATTTCTAACTCAGTCCACCACCTTAGTACATTCGAAACATGGACCAGTGGTTACATTCCCTTCAGTCCTTACGATACTCTAACTCGTAGGCTATTGTGTCTACTCGATCAGTTCTGACAACAGAAAATTTACTAAAACTTTTCATGCCTCTACACTTCCTTAAAGGAGGGACTTGGCTAAATCCTCTGCCCCAACACGAAATTCATTTGCCAAGAGACAAACACACACTAGACAGCTTGGCACAAGGCCAACCCTGTACGTCCCGACAACTCACAACTCGGAGTTCCTTCGTCGTAATACAAGCAATCCTAGATTACTTCTCCCAATCCAACAATCGCCTATACCTGAAACATTCCCCTTTCTCGGATCACCCCGACCACAACTCGTCAACCGTCCCTTACATCCTCACCACTTCATCGCTCCATACTTATACGTAACTAAGGGTAGGAACCTCCAAACCCATCGTTGGAGTGTCCACCTACTTGAATTAACTTATCCTGAAACACGACAATTCTTCGCTGAGTGCCACGTTCGTTCAGTCATATAAAACATAACTCCGGTTACCCTCTCACAACTGGGAGGAGTAACCATGGTCACACCATACTATTCTCTCTGGCTTTATCACTGCGCGACTATTCGTTTAAACATTTCTCATCGAGTCACTAACTTAACTCATTCAGTTGTCTCATCCACTTCTTCCCTGCACAAGGTCATATCCGATTCCCTTCCTCAATACTCTTTCTAACTGTTCACACACTTATCAATGACGTTCTACACAACACTGCTCCTTTCGGCGCTACTGGCAAGTTGCTACTTCCCATCTACTTGCTTATTTCTACATACGGTCTTCACTTCCCCACGGAGCGTGAAGCACCGCCCACCAAACATTAATTGTCCTTCTCTCTCGACCTTTCCACATGCTAATATCACTTCCTCATTACTTACATAACCAAACAGTTGCATCCATATATTAACTTAAGGCATTCAACCAGGTCGTCTTGAAACGACACCAGTGTCCGACGTCACTACACATTCTTTAATCTCCAACATTTACTTTCTCAGATACTTCTTTCCCACAAAGAAACATCTCACATTCCTTAAGGATTTCACATCTATTCCACCACATTCTGACTAACACACCCCTCATCTTCTTTAAACTTCCACTGATCCCAAAATATGTTTACTTAGCGACTCTTACAACTAAGAACACTTAGTCTCTCCTTTGGGTAATCACCCACCACCACTCCGTCATTCTATTCCGAACATAATCATACCACAACGTCAACCTACACCTACGAGCTCCAGCGATCTGGTTAACAAATCGAACACCTCATACGAAACCCCCAAAAGGCTTCTATCTGATGCTTTCTTTCTTTCTCTCTAACATCACATCACTACGACACTAGCTGGTACATTTAACTTGGCAATTATTTCCATAACATAATTGTACATTCCTCACTCATCACATCACACTGCAGACTAAATCTCTCATGGCCATTCTTACACAACTGTCTACTTCTACATCAACTGACAACCTGAAACTACTTTCTTAACTTATTCTTTAACAAGGGTTCCTTACGGAACCTAATCCCTCCAACATATCATAAACAACTTCATGATCTGTCTCCCTCTTTTCGAACCCTACTCATGTAACATCAACATTACAAGTTCACCTCACGACTCATATTTCTACGCCATAGACATTTCATTCTTCCTCACTACACTACTCATAACGAGTTGCAAAACCAACACTTTGAAGGCTTCAAATCCTTCCTCCGGACACAACCGTCCCTTGACAACCGTACCTCCAGTTACCGAACAAGGGTGCAAACCCTCATACAACCGATACTATAACCCCCTTCCGACTCTACCACTTTTCACCTTTCCTCTTGAACCCAAATACTAAGGCTACAACATTCTTTCCTGACTTGTCCGACTCTTCTCCACTCTTGAAGTTCTCTCTTAGTTTAACATACCATATCCTATGACCTAGTGAGTTCATAGCCTTCATGCATGACAACGCAATAGATAAGTCATTTCGTACATTTTATCATTTAAAAATAAACAACACTTGAAGACATCTTGGGTACACCCGACCCCATCACCCTTATAACTTCAATGCCCTGCACAACGATTCAAGAGTCGCTCGCATGCATCTTCCCGCGAACTTTAATCCTACTCCATCCAGACGATGCTAATACGACAGTGATATATTGAATGAGAATCTTTTCGCATGACACGATTCTAAAAGAAATACCGACACAAAGAAAACTGGTCGGATCTCACACTCATTCGTATGATACTGATAGGTCAATAGGCATGTTGGTAATAAAAGAATTGCAGGTAACCATCTTCCTGACCTTTTGCAACAAATTTGGCTTATCATGAAAAGAGTGGGATATTTTGCAAATTGTTAAGCTCAAAATTTCAATGTGCAATGTAAATGAAATCGTCTTTTCTTTAAACATACGTTGGCGCATACTGACTCACTTTCGATTAAAATTTGTATTTACAGATTTGGCTTAAATCGTGAAAATTTCACGTTACAAAAGAAAGGACACCATGCATGAGACTCTACTTGCAATTGAAGGCTACTCACCCTACAAGGCCAACCGTATTACTTACGCAATTTATCCTTGACACTCCACCTACGACCAATGGTCGCCCCCTCGGTTATGCAATAACTTGCTGAACACGCTTTCCACATCTCACCTACTCGACCCCTTCATACCACTTTCGTTCTGATCATCTATCTCACTTTCTACTTCTACACGCTTTCATTTCACTATAGCCATTTTATTTCATTTACCCTGCCATCGAAAAGCTCAACTAAGAAGTCAGAGCTCCCTTGACACTTTCAAGATTTCGACACGGTCTATCCTTACCATCCTGGCTGCTCTACTCCAAGATTTCTAGAACTGGGACTCACTCGAAACAGGAGTCATACCCAAACTTAAACTTTCATCCTCTCCGAATCCACGAAGAGCTACCTCTAGACGACTCATAACATTCTATACGACATTCCTTCTCTACGATGTATACATACATCACATCATAAGTGACCTCTCAAGAAACTTCCCCAACAAGAACCTCAGCCTACCCCTCAGGGATCTTACTGACATTCTAAAGTACTGGAACACGACATAAACACTAGCTTCTGACTACCACTTTGGAACAATAAGGTAGGTTAAGCATGCAGTAGTGTAACAGATAAGTCTGGTACGGTTTCACCGGCCCATCATTTAGGACCTCCTCATCTAGATTTCTTGAGACACCCGGTACTGACCTGCCCCTCAAGGTTCTCCCAGTCATGGTGCTAAACTGAAAGAAACCGACAATTAATTCTTGCTAGATATGACACAACAGATTTGCTATAGGTAAGGTATTGTAAGCACGCACATGTACCTGTAAGTTCGTAATTACACTGTCCAGGTGTAATCCTAAACTTACCTTACACGTTTGTTCTTGGCACCTTATTTCCTAGCGCGTTTAGTGATCGTTCCTAGAGGCAATCCTATGTCTCGGCTGTGTTCCTCATCTTACAGTTTAAGTTTAGGCCCTAACGGTCACCTAAATCCCTTAAACTATGGCTCTGATACCATTTGTAACGTCCCACTTTTCAAAACATTTTATAACATAACATAAGCATTCAAATTACTTAAGTAAGCTTGTCTTTACATCATCATTAAACGTACTAAACAAAACATTACAGCGGAAGTCTCTAAACTCACAACCGAGTACTAACTAATCATTATCTCATAACAGAATCTGGAGATCTCTAAGCTCTAAGTTCTCTTTGCCTCCTTCCCTAGTTCTTATTAGAAGAACTTGATGTACGCTTACCTGAAAATGGTTTAGTTTTGAAAGCGAGGGTTAGACCAAAAGGTCTAGTGAATTCCCTTCGAAAACAACATGTAAAAACAATACGATATCATTTTATTAAAAGGCATCATAAATCTTAAATCATCACATATGGTGTTGCACTGTGTAATGGATCACTTAACCATTCGCGATCGGGGCCCAAGCAGACTCCCCTTTCGCCCTCTCGTATCGGGGCCCAAGCAGACTCCCCGATACCCGCCTAGGAGGAAACGAATTCCAACCTACCGTCTCGTCATACATAACCAAGGGATCATCAGATCCCGAGGCTCATTGATCCCACAGTACAGACCGACATCACATAACATGCACATACGTTTTATAAAAACATTTAACTCTTCATAAATCATGCGCATCATTTCAACATGTCAAACATTCCTTTCTTTCCATGCATATCAGATCATAAATATTTCATGCTTGATAAAACCATATTCAGTAAAAGAATCATTTAACATTTACGTCGTGAAAGAGGGTTAGGGAACTCACCTAATAGCAATTTCCTTTCTAACCTTGTGTCTCGTTTCGTCCGTTCACCTAATGCATAATTATAGATCAGTTAGGCACGTCTCCAATTCTGATCCTAAGTCCTCCTCTTAATTCGGTCTCAAACAACTCATTTAGGTCCATCTATTACATATTGGATTTCTTTTATCCTTTACTAAGCCCACGAGACTTAAGCTAAACTCTAAACACATCGGCCCAATAGCTAGACACTACGGGCCTGACAGACGAAGCCCAAACCGACGATCCCGGCATGTTTCGACTCCCGGTACCCGAACTCCTGGTATCCCGACTCCCGGTGCCCCGAACTCCCGGTACCCCGAAGTCCCGGTACCCCGAAGTCCCGGTACCCCGACTCCCAATACCCCGACTCCCGGTACCCCGAAGTCCCGGTACCCCGAAATCCCGGTACTTCGGTCTAGAGAACAGGGACGAACCTTATACGCTTCATTACTCGATTTCTTCCTACGGAGTCCAGTAAATTGAGAATTTAACACAGCATTCTTACCCAATTTGTTCTATTACAACTCCTTAAACAACATAAATTTCTAGTCCATTGATTTCATTAGATTACAATCCCATTCGTGAACTAAAACTCTCCACAGTGATTTTAAACAATATCCCAGCATGAAAACCCATCCAGGAAACTAACTTTTCTAGCTATTAATGCACAAGAAGATAACACTGATTTGAGATTTTACTTACCAAAAGAGTCTTCTCCCGATCCTGATGCCAAACCTATTTCTCCCTCTTTCTGCTCTTCTTCTCAGCCGCCACAACACAATAATACTGAATCACAAAGAAAACCTAGGGATTTGGCTCATTTAAATATGTTTCACAATTTACACTATAGTCCCTAAGCCCAAACTTTCATTCTTTTAGTTCTGGACACTAAACTTTCCAGCCTACTAAGTTTGGGTTGTTACAAATATCAAAGTAACTAATACTCAAATGTTCTTTTAGCATTGTAGGTTACATTCCTGAAGAAAAAAAGGCAAAGAAATGATAATTTAGTTAGCAATAAATCACGAAATTACAAAATAGACAAAATCAATAATACATTGAAATTGAAGGAATACTCGAATGAAAGACTTACATGTGATGATAATATATGTGCCTTGATGATAAATCTTTGATGTTCTTCGACATATTTAGATAGATTGTTTCCCTTATCACTTACTACAAAAAGAACAACATAAAAAACATATAAAGTCAATACAATAGGAAATAATTCAAAAATAACCAAATATCGATAACAAAGATATGATTAATCTCTTAGCAATACAAATCTTTTTTTGAAAGGCAATTGCATTTCGGGGGTATCCTGGACTTAGTCCAGACTAATCCCCCTTCGACCCGGCCACGATTCGGCCCACGATCCGGCCACGATACAGCCCTCGAACCTTGATATCCTAGTGTGCTCACCCCTGGATTCGAACCCGGGGTAGAAAGGGATTCCACCACTTTCCCCCAGGCCTTTACCAGTAGGCTACAACGTCTTGGATCATTAGCAATACAAATCTAATGAGAGAAAATGTGTTAGAGGGAGAGATTGAGAGTTAGTTTGTTGTATGACAAAAAGGTTAAAAAACTAATAACCAACAAAAACCAAAACAACACTTATGCTTAAATAAGGGAAATGAATGATTAATTATATTATAATATTTAAAGGAAAATGAATGGATGATAACATAAAGAAAGGAAAATAAAATGTTAACTTAAATAAATTACAATAAATAGAATGGTTAATTCAAATAAATAATGAAAAACAATAGTTAATACTATAAAAAAGGAAAACAAATGGTTAATGACATAAATGTAATAGATATGTAAAATTATTATTAAAGACCCTCATTTATAGTGAAAATATAATTTAAATATGAGAATGGACAATTCTTTAATATATTCAATATTTTAATACATCAAAAATTGATAAGAAAATTGGGAAGACATTTTAAGTATTACATTGTCAATATGTCACATCATCTTTTGATGATTTTCATTTATATAGATTTATTATGTAAATTATCCTATATATTTATATAATGAAATTTTACTTGTAAAAGGTAATGAATGGTTCATTCATTCATTTAATATTATATTTTATTTTGTAATAACTCAAAAATTGAAGAAAATAACAACTAATGTATCAAGCTTTCTCAAAATATCATATCATCTTTTGATGATTCCCTTTATATAGATATGGATATAAATATAGATTATAATTTTAAAAATTTAATTAAAAGATGGTGGATTCATTTAATAAAATGTTTGATTAAATTAAAAAAGTGTAAGATAAACAAATATTATATTTGTTGACGTATTTATGATATGCAAATAAAAATAATTATAAAATAATAAAGAAAATTAGATGTTAAATAATAAAATGAAAGCTAAATAAAATTATATTTATTGATGTCTTTATGTTGTACAAATGAAAATAATTATAAAATAATAAAGAAATTAGATGTTAAATGAAATATTAAAGTAATTTAATGAGAAGATAGTTTTTTATTTAAAATAAATCAGCATTAGGAGAAAATAAAAAATAGTGAAAGGAGGCTTTTCATTATGCCACCTAAGCAACTCTATATTCTACTTTTAAGTATATATAGATATAGATTTTTTTAGGTATTATTCAATTACTTATTTTAATTATATTATATGTTATGGTTTTCTAAAATTATAAGTTAATGTAGATTTTTCTAAAATTTGTTTTAATAAATTTAAAATTTTAAATATATATAATTTTAAATTTTAAATTCTTTTAATTAACTTATTATATTATTTAATTTTTCTTTACTATCAAGTTTGTATTAGTTAACATATTATATTACAATAAATATACTTTAGTTATATTATGAAATATTGTAATCCTTTATTTTTCAAGATGTCTTTTTGGTTTATTTTACATGTTTATCAACTAGTTTTGTAAAATGTGACTTATCCATCAACTAGTTTATTAGATACCATCCAGTTTACCAATAATCAGCTAGTTTGTCAAACATAGCCTAACATTCTGTAGGTTATATACTTACTTATGCGGTTTATCTTGCCTCTATCTTCCCGAGACTCCTGCGGGCTAGATAGATGGAACTATTGAACTGGAATTCAGTATCGAAATTCATTAAATCAACAAAAAAAGGTTAAAAGACATAATTATTATAATTCTGATAAAACATATAACTAAAACATGTATATTGTCTCAAATCTTTATGGCCCTGTATCATCTCTTGGTGAAACACTCTAAGGAACAAGCCGAATGTAACTAATTAACCATCCGATCCGGTGGTTTTTCAATCGACAACTAAATTTTTAGCTAACAATTAATTTACAGTGAATAATTTTAGGTTGTCAAAGATAATATAAATAATTAACTATAAAATTAATATTTAGATTTGCAGTAGATATCCATTGAAGTTAGTGTAGGTTGTACTCCATGCAAGTTGACTTGTACACATAAACACAAAGGATACAGAGTTACGTGAGCCACAAGTAAGCTGGGTAAGCTAAGCTGTATAGATAGATAATAGATTAATTAGGCAACTCAATTACTTTTAGAGAGAGAAATCCTGGGCCCACACTCAAACGACAGAGAATGATTGAGTACTCGAAACGATTCCGATTCCGATTCCAATTCCAATCCCCTATAAATATCACCATTTCGACTCTTCAATCCCCAATTCCTTTCACCAAATAACTGAATTAATCTCGCCTGAAATCAATCGGTGGTTTCCGATACATCCATGACGGAGGAGTTTGAAGAATCCGACGTCGTTTTCACCGGAAACAATGATTTTGAAGATCATCGATTCAATTTCAAATGCTCTGGAGATTCAGATTCAGAGGAATCACGAAGAACGAAGAGGAAAAAAGTCGAGAAGGAGGCGAAGGCGGTGAACATACCTGAGATCTACTCGTGGTTTCAGGTAATGGAACCGAGTTTATTCGATTATGAAGATGAATTAGATGGAGCTGAAATTGTGCCGCCTCATGTGATGGTGCTGCGGCGGCGAGTGGCGGAGAAAATGGCGTTTTCCGTTTGCTCTGGAATCGGAAGGACTTTGAAAGGAAGAGATTTAAGTGAAGTTAGGAATTGCGTGCTTAGAATGACTGGTTTTCTGGAAACTTGAAGATCAGATCTGATCGAATCGCCATTTTCAAACTGAAGAATTATTCATTGGATTGATTGATGATGAGTTTTGGAAGGGATTTCGTGAGTAAACTATTTCAAGTAACATTAAATTATTAATTATTAATTATTATTGTTCATTTTCAGACAAATGAATTTGAATTATTACAACTTTTAACCATTTTAATTTGTTTATATTTAATTATTTATTTAAATTGCTTCGGACAAAAATGAATTTATGTAAATTATAATGATGTGTATAAGAATATTCATGTATATGAAGAAAAACCATAAAAAAATCTTTAATTTTTTTTTTCTTTTTGACAAATCTTGGCATGAACAATCGACATTAATGTATGGGAAAGATTTAAACCACAAGAGTTGTGGCGTACCGGTTAAAATCTTGAAGGATGTGTTGGAATAACTCATCTGCCCAAGGTTCGAATCCAGTCATGTATACAACAATTGTGGCCACTAAGGTTTAATCAGGGCTGATGTCTTGTAGTCTAGGCATAGCCTAAGATACTCTTCCTTAAAAAAAAATTAATTTATGGTGGTAATAAGTTAATAAATTATAAGCTGATATTATTTTCTTTGTTTAAAAATAAATGTTTGTATTTATATTTTATGATTATTTGAAAATGAGTTTTCAAATATTTTAAAAAATAGAAAATTAGATTTCCGAATTTACTCTTGATTATCAAATATTTATGTTAATAAAGATAAAATTGTTATTTAGCTAATTACAGAGTGACATAACTATTCATGTCTAAAAGTGTACTAAATTCATTATATATGTATATTTAAAAATGAGTAAAATAACATTTTTAATTAATGATAGTAAGTTGAAAAAACATTTTTAAACTCAAATAGATTACTATATTTTAAATCTAAAATGTTTAAAATATAGTTAAAATTAGAATTGAATAAATTGTACTTAAAGTTGTGATTTTTGTAATTTGTAGTAGTTAAAAAGACAATTTTAAACTCAAATGGAGTAAGTTAACAAGAATATTGTTAACGTTGTCACTAGTTTTATACTTTTAATATATATATATATATATATATATATATATTGCCCTTCTTTTGTTAACCATTCATTTCCTTTAGTGTTAATCATGTTAACCAATATCAACCATAGATTATTTAGATCAACGGTTATAATTAAATAAAAGATTATAATATTATTCAAAATTAAAAAAAAAAGTTGATGTTTGTGCATAAGTGCAGAGGGGCATTTTTGTCCAAAACAACAAAACTTAAATTGGAATCCCCTAAATATCACACAAATAATCTCAAAGTTTCTTAATCGAAATCCATCCATAAATGGATTTCAGTTCCAGTTATGTACACAAACAAGTTTGCGACCCCAACCACCGTTCGATCAAGAACCACCATAACTCAACCTACCAACCACTCGCTTTTCCAGCAGCAACCGCCACCGGATTCCCACTACTAGCCATCGCGATAGCCTGTATCACCGCCACAACGTTTTGCTCATTACCTACTTCTTGATCACCAAATGTTGCTACCCATTAAGCCGATTTTGGATGGCACGAACTACCACCGCCGAAGAACCACCGTCGGTCTACTCGACTCCCACTTGGCAAATCACCGGACTTGACGAATCATTAATAGCGAGATACCCGTTTGTCTATATAGCCAAAGGGATTGTGAGAATCAAAGATTGTATAAATGCGTTGTTTGCTTGAACGAGTTTCAAGATTTGAATACGTTACGCGTTCTTCCGAGTTACAACCATGGTTTCCATTTGCACTGTATCGACATTTGGCTTCGGAACAATCCCAACTGCCCGATTTGCCGATTCAACATCTCGGGTACAACACGGTATCCAACGGACACGACCGTGCCAACTTCTTCGCCTCAAGATCCTCTGTTGTTCGCCCACGATAGCCCTACGAGTAGTATCTTCATGCGCTTATATGCAAATTCATGTACATATATGTACCAAGATATTCATATATATCCAGACTTGTGTGTATGCATATATACAAAAGAGCTCATATGCAAATTCATGTGCATATATGCAAATTCATGTACAAATTCATGTGCATATATGCACCAAGATATTCATATATCCAGACTTGTGTGTATGCATATATGCACAAGAGCTCATATGCAAATTCATGTACAAATATGCAAATTCATGTACAAACTCATGTGCATATATGCACCAAGATATGCAATTCTATGATGTGCCTATATGCAGTTTTAAATCGTGCATATATGCAAAAAAAACGTGAAAAGAATATCTGAAACGTGAAGATGAAGATTATGTTTGAAAATAGGTTTTAGATGATTAAGATTATCATTAATAACTACAAAAAATGAAAATGGGTTTTAGAAGATTAAGATTATCATTAATAACTACCAAAAATATCTTGTGCATGAAATTAGAAAAGTAAATAACCATTAAATAATTAAAATTCTTAAATTCTTAAACAACCCCTACCAAACCAGTAACTTATCTTAATTCATATTGGTCCAAAAAAGTTAACCCGGTTAATACTAAATGGACGGTTAACAAAAGAAGGGAACCTTATATATATGTATATATAGGATACAAATCAATCACAAACCATGTATTTGTTGCACCCCTTACAAACCAATGTGCATGTATGCATAATCTGATATGCATATATACATCATCTCATATGAATGTATGTCTATTATATGTATATTCTTGCACGTATGCATATGCATATTGTTCACGTATGCACACTGTGGTTTGTAATGTAACAACCCAGTCTAAATAAAGCATACATAGCATTTTAAATTTAAAGAATTACAATACTGGGTCCCATAAATTTCGTACATCTGTCTCATAACTTAGGTTGGCGGAAACAACCTATACACAACTGAGAATAATTAACTACTACAGGTATGAGTGGCACTGTCTCTCACCGCATCTGTTCTCTATTATGCTCTTGCTCAAATACCTGAGCCTCCTACTATCTGCTTACCTGAAAATGTTTAGTTTGGAAAATACGAGGGTTAGACCATGAGGTCTAGTGAGCTCCCTCCTGACAGTTCTCAAAAATCATTTAAAACATTTTATAACTTTCTCATAGCATTTCATAAAACATTCACATAACTTTTCATAAACACTTTCACATAACTTTTCATAAATACTTTCACATAACTTTTCATAAACACTTTCACGGATAAATTTGCACTCGTAAATAGCACCCTGAAGTCACCCGAAAGTGACAACGAGTCAGTCTCACACTGCCTTACTGGATACTCCCTTCCATGGCATAAACGGGTCACCTTCCCGGCATGAGCATTGGCGGGTCTACCTCTCGTCTTAGCCAATTTACGTCTAACACAATGTATGCATACATCTCATATAAACTTTCAAACAAGTAAAATCATGCAAATAAACATAGCAATTTTACTCATTCACTTCCTTCTGAAAACATGTTCAAAAACACGTATTTTAGTTAGAAAAACTCACCTGATGCGTTTAACTTCCTTTCTTACTCTGCTTCTGACTTACAATCGGGTTACCTGAGAAATGGATGAAATATAAACTGTTCAGACCCTAATACCAACTTTCCGGACACTATCCGGACTCAGCTTACCGGATACATCACTTACCGGGTACTCTACTTACCGGGTATGACTACTTACCGGGTTTACTACTTACCGGGTCTACTACTTACCGCATAATTCAACTTACCGGGTGGCTCATACTTATCGGGTAATGTATACTTACCGGGTATCTCACCAACTTACCGATAACCATCCGGGAACCAATTCACCCGGACACTACCAGGTACTAACCGGGTTCTCTCCCGGTAACATTCAACATAGGGCAACTTACCGGGTATTCGGCTGTGACGACTTCGGGAATCAATACTCCGCTAACAGTCCCTTAATCAAATTATTAAAAGAGGTAAATAGTAATAAACACTATAGGTTCAAACCTCCCAACTCTTAGCTACACAAACACGATTTATGGGTGATTAAACTTCCCTTAAGGCATCATTTTAACTTTTCATCAAAACCCTCAACTAATCCAACAATCTAGAATAATGTAGAAATCTGAGAGTGGGGATTACCTGATAGGAATGTAGGATGAAAACCCAATCCACTTTATCTTCCAATTTTTGATGAATAACACTCCTCTTCTTCAATTGCATTTGAATCACCAAAACCCTTTCTCTTCTCTCTATTCTTTGCTTAGCCGCCACCCACCACCAAATGATTGCAAATTAGGGTTTTTGAGCCAATCATTGGGTCCTTATACCCTATCTTTTATTTACAAATTGGTCCCCTAACTTTACAACTTTAAAACAATTTCCCTCAAACTTTAATTCTTTCCACCAAGCTCGCGGTTATTACAATACTCCCCCCTCAAAAGAATTCCATCCCCGGAATTCCATTCTCGAAAAGATGAGGGTATCTGGACCTCATATCCGCTTCCACTTCCCAAGTTGCCTCTCGCCCTTTATGATACCTCCACTGAACCTTCACTAGCCGGACTCCTCTTTGTTCCTCGTTTTGAAAACTTTACTGCTCACGCTATCTAACGGTTCTTCTACATAAGTCAACCTCTCATCTATATCGATGTCCCCCAAAGGAACAGCCACCTCGGCTTCTGACAAACACTTCTTTGAGTCCGAGACATAAAATGTCGGATGAACACCCTTTAATTCCTCCGGCAAGTCTAACTTGTATGCCGCTGCTCTAACTCGCTCACTAATGACAAAAGTCAACTTCTTATCGTCTGTGTTTCTTGCAAGGTCGCCATCATCTCACTTCCCACACCGGCTCTCCATAAAAGAGACGTGCATCACACTATGAATTCCTCCAAAAATTTCATCGAGTACCTCAAGATCGCGCACTATCTATCCAACTTTCATAACTTTGTCGGATCCACAGACTTAGTCCACCTTACCTATCTCTCAAACTTCAAGGTTCAAAAGTCTTATGTTTTTCAATCCAACCAACTCAGTTCTACTCGGTCACCCCAAACCGTTCTGATAGGAAACATAACCGTACACCATACCTTGGAACCGCCCTCGGCGAGACACCACCTTGCTATATCATGCCATCTTGTACTATTTACTTGCAACCTTTTCGAATCCTATACTCGCTTAAATACCACTAGAAAATACAAGGCCAATCGTGCCTCCATTTGTTCGCTTCCGTCCCCACGTCGGGACTCACGGTCTTAAAACACGTCTACTTACGGTCTCTCCTACCTCTTTACTTCCTTAAGAGAAAGAGTTTTGGCGAGAATTCCCGCCACAACAACAAAAATCTTAGACCAGGAATAATCACTCACTTGACAACTTGGCACAAGGCCACCCTTGCACATCCCGACGAACTCACACACGAGAGTTCCCTTCTCGAGTTACATGTAATTCCATATTACTTCTTCCAACCGGCATACATCTATGCAAATCATACTCCTTTCCCGAATCACATCGGCTACAGCTCGACAACTAATTCGTACGTTCTCACCACTTCATCATTTCGCACTTAACGTGACTAATAGTAGGAAACTCCCATGATCCCTCATTGAAGCGTTCACCTATCCGAATTGAACTTATCCTGAAAACACACCAGCTCTCCACTGCTTACCACAAGCGTCTAGTCATAAACATAACCTCGGTTACCCCCACTCAATAGCTTACACTGAACGATCAGTTCGTTTGAACGTTTCTCACAGCATCACCAACTCAACTCATTTAACTGCCCTTTTCCACTTCCTTCCCGCATAAAGACATGCACAAATCCTATTCCTCTATACTCTTTCCAGGGGTTCGCACACTTACTGATGACGATCTACACACACTACTCCACCTTTTCGGTGTTACTGCCAAGCTTACTGCTTCCATCCTACTCACTTGTCCCGACATACTATCTTCGCCTCCCTACGTTAACGTGGAGCACCGCCCACCAAACGTTACTTGCCTCTCTCTTCCGATCTTTCCACATGCTGATAACACTTTCTCATTATTACACATAACCAAAATTCTAACCTGAGGCATCCAAACTAGTTATCTGGAAATGACACCGGTGATCGAAGTCACTACACGCTCCATGATTTCCAATCGTTACCTACTCGAACTAATCCTTTCGTACAAAAGGAAACAATTCACATTCCTTAGAGATTTAGCATCTACTACACCACCTCTTAGACTCACTCATCCAACATCTTCTTTAATCTTCCAGTGATTCCAAAATATACTTACTTAGCGACTCACACAACCCAAGACACTTGATTTCTCAATTGGGTAACCATCCGCTACCGCTCCGACATTCTATTCCTATAATGGTCGTGTCACAACGCCATCTTACAAACCACGTGCTCCAACGTCTTGATTAACAAATCGTACACCTCATCTGAAAACTCCGAAAAAGACTTCCATCTGATGCTTCCTCTTTCTAACATCACATTACACACTGGCTGGCACATTTATCTTGGCAATTGATGCCACTACTCATCCGAACATTCTCTACCCATAACATCTTACTGCAGACCAGGTCTCTCATGGTCGTTCGTACACAACTCAAACTTATCTTCAAGACCTCCCGCATAAATAACCGAGTCTATCTCGCTACATTGTCTCTCCCCAGCTCTAGTTGAACCACAACACACGCATTTCTGATTAACTCTAACATACTCGTTTCTTGCTAGCTCTTTGCAATTTCAAACCATTACATCGACAGGGCACATTTCCTCACAGATCGACATAATCTATATACTCACTTCGTTTGTGCTAAATACTTCATCCTTTACGAACCATCCACCTCGTAAGTAAAACGCTTATCTAAAACAGCAGTCTTTCACTAACTTACCACCCCTACAAGGTGGTCTTTCAACTTTCAACCTTCCGATTCAAGTCTTCGGCCTCATACACTTTACATAACTGCCGACTTCAACGTCAATAGTTGACCTGTTGATACTTCCTTAACTTATTCTCCAACAAGGGTCCCTTACTGAACCTAACCTTCCAACATATCCTAATCAAGTTCACACCCCGCCGTCCTCATTTTAAACTCACTCGTTCATCGTCAGTATCACAAGATCTCTTTAAAACTCTTATTTGACGTCGAGGATATTCCCTTCCTACTTCACCACACTACTCATAACGAGTTGCTAATACCAACACCTTGATGACTTCTAGTCTTTCCCCTGAACACAACCGTCCCTCGACAACTGTATTTCCAGTCACCGCACAAGGATACAGACCCGCATACAACGTACACTAAAGTCCACTTTGACTCTTCCACCGCTCACCTCTCCTCTTGAACACAAATACTAAAACTACAAACATTCTTCCCTGATTTGTCCAACACCTCTCCACTCTAGGAGTCCTTCCTTAGCTTAAAATGTAGTACTCCACGACCTAGTGAGTTCATAGCCTTCATGCATGACACTGCGATAAATAAATCATTTCACACTTTTTATCATTTTAAAGAAACAATACTTGGAAACAACTTGGGTACACGCGACCCCAACATTCTCATAACTCCAATGCCCTGCACAACGATCTCGAGAATTGTTTGCATGCAACTTTCCGTAAAACTTAATCTTACTCAACCAAAAATATGTTGTTACGACAGAAATATATATTGGATGAAAATCTTTTCATACGAAAAAATTCTGAAAGGAATTACCGACACGAAGTAAACCAGTCGGTTCTCACACTCATTTATATAACTTCAACATGTCAATACTCATTTTGGTTATAAAAGTTTGGCATTCAAACGTTTCCTTGACTTTTTGCAACAATTTAACTTATCATGAAAAGAGTGGAATATTTTGCAAATCGTAAACCTCAAGACTTCATTGAGCGATGTAAATGGATTTGCATTTTTTTTTCTTTAAACATACGCTTGCACACGCCGACCCATATCCGATCAAACTTGATATTTACACATTTACTTTACTTATGAAAAATCTCATGTACACATATACGAACTCAATGCATGAAACTCTACTTGCAATTGAAGGCTACTCACTCAAACAAGGTCAATCGCTTTACTCACGCAACTTATCATTGACACTCTACTTTCGACCAGTGGTCGCCCTCTCGGCCTTGCAACAACTTGCTATACACACATTCAATGGTCCACTTACTCAACCATTTCATACTATTTTCGCCTTGACCAAATCATCTCACATTCTACCTCAACACATTTCAATCCACCACGGGTATCTTTCCTTTATTGATCCTGTCACTGAAAAGCTCGTCTAAAGAGTCGGGGCTCTAATCGTCCACTCGTTCTTGAATTGAAGCTCTTCAAATCTCGACACTTTTCCCCCTTACCAACACAACTGATCTATCCTACGACCTCTAGAACTGGGACTCTCCAGAACCAGGAGTCTTACTCAAAAGCAATCATTCATCCTCTTCGAATCCACGAAGATCTACCTCTAGACGACTCGTAACATTCTATACAACATTTCTTCTCTACGATGTATACATACATCACATCATAAATTATCTCTTACGATGCTTCCCAACAATGGGTCTCAATCTACCTCTCAAGGATCTTACTGACATTTTAGATTACTGGAACACAACACACCAGCTAGCTTAAGACTACAACTTCGGAATAATAAGGCAGATTAAGCACATACATGTACCTGTAAGTTCGCAATTACACTAGCCAGGTGTAATCCCAAACTTACCTTACATGACTGTCCTAGGTACCATATTAGTCATATTTCTATAATAGTGCCCTCCTAACGCATTTCCTTATTCTCAGTTGTGATTTCTACTCCCAAAGTTTAAGTTTAGGCACGTCCGATCACCTAAAACCCTTAAACTATGGCTCTGATACCAATTGTAACAACCCAGTCTAAGTAAAGCATACATAGCATTTTAAATTTAAAGAATTACAATACTGGGTCCCAGAAATTTCGTACATCTGTATCATAACTTAGGTTGGCGGAAACAACCTACACACAACTGAGAATAATTAACTACTACAAGTATGAGTGGCACTGTCTCTCACCGCATCTGTTCTCTATTATGCTTTTGCTCAAATACCTGAGCCTCCTACTATCTGCTTACCTGAAAATGTTTAGTTTGGAAAATGCGAGGGTTAGACCATGAGGTCTAGTGAGCTCCCTCCTGACAGTTCTCAAAAATCATTTAAAACACTTTATAACTTTCTCATAGCATTTCATAAAACTTTCACATAACTTTTCATAAACACTTTCACATGACTTTTCATAAATACTTTCACATAACTTTTCATAAACACTTTCACGGATAAATCCACACTCGTAAATAGCACCCTGAAGTCACCCCGAAAGTGACAACGAGTCAGTCTAACACTGCCTTACTGGATACTCCCTTCCATGGCATAAACGGGTCACCTTCCCGGCATGAGCACTGGCGGGTCTACCTCCCGTCTTAGCCAATTTACGTCTAACACAATGTATGCATACATCTCATATAAACTTTCAAACAAGTAAAATCATGCAAATAAACATAGCAATTTTACTCATTCACTTCCTTCTGAAAACATGTTCAAAAACACGTATTTTAGTTAGAAAAACTCACCTGATGCGTTTAACTTCCTTTCTTACTCTGCTTCTGACTTACAATCGGGTTACCTGAGAAATGGATGAAATATAAACTGCTCAGACCCTAATACCAACTTTCCGGACACTATCCGGACTCAGCTTACCGGATACACCACTTATCGGGACTATCACTTACCGGGTACTCTACTTACCGGGTTTACTACTTATCGGGTCTACTACTTATCACATAATTCAACTTACAGGGTAGCTCATACTTACCGGGTAATGTATACTTACCGGGTATCTCACCAACTTACCGATAACCATCCGGGAACCGATTCACCCGGACACTACCAGGTACTAACCGGGTTCTCTCCCGGTAACATTCAACATAAGGCAACTTACTGGGTATTCGGCTGTGACGACTTCGGGAATCAATACTCCGCTAATAGTCCCTTAATCAAATTATTAAAAGAGGTAAATAGCAATAAACACTATAGGTTCAAACCTCCCAACTCTTAGCTACACAAACACGATTTATGGGTGGTTAAACTTCCCTTAAGGCATCGTTTTAACTTTTCATCAAAACCCTCAATTAATCCAACAGTCTAGAATAATGTAGAAATCTGAGAGTGGGGATTACCTGATAGGAATGTAGGATGAAAACCCAATCCACTTTATCTTCCAATTTTTGATGAATAACACTCCTCTTCTTCAATTGCACTTGAATCACCAAAACCCTTTCTCTTCTCTCTATTCTTTGCTTAGCCGCCACCCACCACCAAATGATTGCAAATTAGGGTTTTTGAGCCAATCATTGGGTCCTTATACCATATCTTTTATTTACAAATTGGTCCCCTAACTTTACAACTTTAAAACAATTTCTCTCAAACTTTAATTCTTTCCACCAAGCTCACGGTTATTACATGTAAGGTGTGCAACAAATGAAATGTTTGCATTTTACGGAGTCTCTCTCTCTCTCTCTCTCTATATATATATATATATATATATATATATATATATTGAAAAGCAAGGCAAATATATTAAAAAGAAAAACGAAAGTACAAGAAACGTAAACTACGAATTCTACGAGACGTAGAAAACGAGCCAACGACTGACAAGAGCTAAAACACCACTAAAAACCCTGAAACCCAACTAAGGCGGACACATAGGAAACCAAACACGACCAACCAAAACACAACCAAAACGTTCAACGAAAAACAACATCCAGACTAAAAAACGTAATCCTACAAATAGTCATCAAAACCTTAACTGTTGCAACAATCTGTCTGTCTAATAGATATTTAAATTTTTAACCCGAATCGAAATCTGGTGATATTTTATTCAACTTCTATCGAGTTGAATAATATATGGGTTGGATTAATTTGAGATATTGGTCGATATTTTCTGTTATTTTCTATTTTTTATAAATAAATAATCAAGGTAATATTATTATAAAATAATATAATACTTTAACAATCAACATATGTTGTACCCTTTTCAATTTATTTCATTTCTAATAATTTTTTAAATTTTATTCTTTTGATTCATTGCAAATCAAATATAACTTAATTTGACAAATTTATAAATAGATGAATAAAAATTGTGTTATATAGTCTGGAAAACTTAGTTTGAATTATGTGTTTTCGCGTTGCTGACATTCGGTTTGCCTAACATTTGGTTTGTTTGTCTTGTCTAAAACTCGACTGTTTACAAACCAGTTTTTTTGTATTAAGTGTATTATCTCATATATGAAACGATATCTGAGAAGGTACTCTTCTTACAATATATATTATTTCAAATGTATAACGTTTAAAGTTGTTTTTAAATACATATATACAAAAAAGTACTAAACTGTTTCATATTATCATATGTTTACATATGCATATTATGGTTTGTAATGTGTGCAACAAATGTAAGGTTTGCATTTTACGGATATGTATATATAGTTTTTGTCTATATCTTTGTTTGTGCAAATAAAATTCGATTTTAAAATATCTTTTTATATAATTATATTGTTCTTGTTATCTGTATATATAATATATTTGAGTTTGATTCCCTGATGAACAAATTATATCTTAAAAAATTGTAACTTGTTGTAGTGTGTAAGATTGTTGTCATGTTCAAAAGAGAACTTGGTTCACATCTAATATTATTTATTTATTAATTTTTCTTTGTACTTCTGATCAGTTAATTAGTTTTTAAAGGAATATAATGTAATTTAATAAAATGAATAGATAAATTGGATCACAAGTTAAAATAGGTTAGAAATTGGTACTCGTTCTTCTGGTTAAAATTAATATGGTATTTAATATTTTGAATATATTAATTTTAATTTCAAAATGACTATATATATATATATAGAGAGAGAGACTCAGGATCATGTGAGACCAACCTGTTTTCGTGAGACTCGTGAGACCATATTTTTACACTTGAAAATTTCACAGCAAAATACTATGAAGGTAACCTTCATAAATTTTTTGTTGTGAAGGTGACCTTCATAATGTTTTGTTGTGAAGATTCAAGTGTAAAAATGTGGTACACGACTACACGGGTCTCACAAATGCATATCGTGATTATCGTCTAAATGAAGGGCTACCATGGTGTTTCTCAGTTTTTCATTGTTTTAGGTTTTTCCCTGAACCTAACCCAATATATATATATATATATATATATATATATAGGATACAAATCAAATATAAACCATGTATTTGTTACACCCCTTACAAACCAATGTGCATATATGCATAATCTGAGATGCATATATGCATATCCCATATGAATGTATGTTCTTGTTGCACCCCTTACAAACCAATGTATGTTCTTGCACGTATGCATATGCACATTGTTCACATATGCACACTGGTTCTGCACATATGCACACTGTGTTTTGTAAGGTGTGCAACAAATGCAAGGTTTGAATTTTACGAAGTCTCTCTCTCTATCTCTCTCTCTCTCTCTCTCTCTCTCTCTATATATATATATATATATATATTGAGTTAACGTGAGAAATAAATAGTTGAACCCTTGTTCACTTTTAATCTCAACCTCACCCATGAATCGCGTTTGATCTGGTGTATCTCGATACATCTTATCCTAATGTGCATTTAACGATTGATAACCACTTCTCACACGATCACACACACACACACACACATATATATATATATATATTGCTGACTAATTTTATTCCATTTAGTGACGTCGTATGCTTGAAAGAAGAATATAATCTTTTGGAGTTTCACGAAAGCATACCAAAACTTATTAACATGGTCTTTTGTAACCGTCTGTTTAATCATATCCATCAGATCATCTAATCTAACGATTGATAAAGAATTTTTTAGTTTTTTATTTATTTAAGGTTTTCCTCTAAATCTCCGTATATATGTGTGTGTGGAAGTTCAAACAAAAATACAATAATGATTTTTCAAAAACGTTTAAACATCCATATGACATGTGATATATATGTTCTTGTATTTTTCGTAAAACGATAAAAGTGTATGTGTGATATGAATACTAAATATTCATGATTTAATTATTATAAATAATTGGTTTTTACGGTTCTCAAATTAACATATAGTTGTTTGCATATAGAGCTTCGTTTCACACTATAACAACCATCCTTATAAATGCTAAATCGTTATTGATCACTTGTATAAATGAGGGATAAATTAGTAATTTCAAATTTTATGGTGTTAATATACTCATGATCACATATGGTCGACATTAAGAAAATTAAATAGAAAAACTCGTCATCATACATATCACCACTATGCAATTGTCTTCCATCCTCACCACCACAAATCATCGATCGCTCATTAAAACAAAACCAAAATCTAAAACGAAACCTCGATCAAAAGTTGTATAAGAAGAAGACTGAAAGAAAGAGATGGGTGACCAAGAAACGATAGTTTAGACGACAACGACAACCATAGTATTTAGTGGCGGATGTAGAAGTTTTGTCGACTGGCACTACTACAGAAATACTAATAGAACCCGGTTGCTAAGACTAATGGTACCCGGGTATATGACCGGGTACTATTCAAGGGGGTACGATTATGAATGTAATACTACCCGGTTGTAATAACCGGGTACGATTTCCACAATGGTACCCGGCTCCTTCATTGTACGGGGGTACTATTGCCACCGGTAATCACCGAAAAGGAGCATCAAATAGAACCCGGTTCTTTATAAGAAACCGGGTACGATATGATTTTTTTTTTCAATTTCACCACAAATTTATATGCTACCTAAAAGAGTAAACATAAATAAAACTGGATGCAATATCAACACAGATGAAAATCAACAGATCCATATTCCAATTAACTTGAAATAATTACATGAAGCGTATGAAAATTCACAACCAAAAGTGGCCTCACAAAAAATTGACAACCAAAAGTGACCTCATACAAGTCAAGAGTATCTTAATGACTACCAAAATAAGCACAAAAGTTCAAATCTTGTATGAGAATAAAAGTGCAACTTACAAAAGTGACCTCATAAAACTTGTTTGTCAATAATACTAAGTTTCCGTAATTGCAACTTCAAGTGATGCCAAAATTGGTCAAACGGTAGGCTGGTATCCACATCAACTGTTTGAATCAAGCGAGCTTCCATAGCAATGACGTATAAATGTCAAAATCCCTATAAATGTAATTATTTTACACAGTTATTAAACGAAGATAAATTAATAACGATGACAAACCGTACCATTGCAAGAAAAACCAAACATCCCATCCAAATATGAAATGTAATTGCAACACGAATAAACTAACGAATATTTGCATAGTGTTGGTAGGTTTACCTTAATAGTTAACCGATCTACGAATAATGTATGCAAAAAAAAACTAAGCAATAAAGAAGTGGGTAGCTAAGAAACTAACCGATATCAACTCTTCAGATGTTTTAGATAAGTGCTAGAAAAGTGCTTAGCCCATGTCACGGCCATAACGTTCATCAATCTTTCTGTCAGATGAGTCGTGTCATACCATGGTACCTAGATGCAAATGAAAATCAAAATTGTTATTTGCCGACAAGATTAAATGCAATAAACACAATAAAAAATGTTTAACAAATACGTACTTTCTTCAGAAACTGTGATTGATGATACATCACAAAGTTGAACATGAAATGCATAACATAATAGCCACACTCCCAACCCGATATTTGTTGATTACACTAGATCGACAAAAAAGGTATGAATTAGACAAAACCAACTATGAAATAAGTTTTATAGATGTACAGTGAGATGAATTACCTTTGAGAGCTCCCATCTAAATGGCATGGCTTTATCGGTATCACACGACCCTCCTTCATCAAGATACCTTGTAACAGCCCTACAAAAACATTAGCAATAGTAGTGTTAGAAATTATAGAAAGACAAATCAAATTTATACAAATTAAACTAGTGAAACTTTTATCACTCCAACCATTGCTTGCTTTTAGGTTAAATAATTTCAACACGGCTGAGAGCTTGGTAAATTTTGTACAACCAACATACAACGGTTTTTCAGAATCAACAAACAATTGTTGAAAATTTTCATAATGCTTATCAGCTACATTCGGTTCCACATCATGTAACATGTCATCTATATTATCACGACTACTATTATCTGAATCATCGTAATTATCGACATTACATTCATGACTCGTGTTACGATCATCAAATACCTCACCATGTCGTGACCAAATCGTATACCCTTCCATAAACCCACGACATATCAGATGTCCTTGAATTACATTATAATCAGTAAACTTATGCAAATTATGACAATCTTTACAAGGACACCAAATGTAACTTTCTCCATTGTTTATTCGATTATCTTCAGCAACTTTGATAAACTCATCCAAATTGGTCAGATATTCAATGGTAGCACGTGGTATTTTGTACATCCAGGTATTACGATTCATCTGTAATGTAGAAAATAAAATATTAATTAAATGTATGCAATGCATGAATAAAACAAATGACAGGTGGTCAATCCTAACCCACTTTCTAAATAACTTGTCTCATATGTGAAAATGTATTAGCGAATTAAGCATTAAAGAAAAATTTCGACAGCATTTCCCTTTGACTCCCCAAATATGCGTGTGAAACACATATTCGTAGGAGCAATGAGAAATGACTACCGAAATTTTCCTAAATACTTAATCGACTAATACAAATTCACATCCTAAATGAGACAAATTATTCAGAAAGCAGTCCCAAAACGGGGACTATCTGAAATAATCTCTATTAGATTATTTCAGACGGGTATAAAACCTAAGGGTTATGGTGTATGCAAATAACATTTCTAAAAAATAAAAATTTATGTATGTAGTCCGTACAATAATCAAAACTAAAGTTTAAAATGACGAAATATTTACCTTGTTGCGTCGATTGAAAATACTCAATCACAATTCTTGTAATTCGATTGCTCAAACGGTCCTACAAAATATAAAAAACAACACCATTTACTTATATATTATTTCACACTACATTCGTGAATTATATATATAAATATAAAAAATACACGTATATATAAGTGTGTATTATGTATTTAAGGAAAGAAATAAACAATTAATACTACTTTTACCTTGAAATTCAATTCAATTGTGATAATGAAGACAAAAAAGAGTTGGATGAAGTGAGAAGGAATAGGATGTGGTAAGTAGCTATTTGAAAGAAAAATGGAAGAGTGGGAGGTAGTGGAAAAATGGAAGAGTGGGAGGTGAATGTGTCTGTCGTACATTCATGTTGGAGTGGAGAAGAAAAAGGAGGTAGTTAGTTTACCTAGAGAATTTAGGAGACAAATAGTACCCGGTTTGTTAAATGCAACCGGGTAGCATTTAAAAAAAACGCGCAGCACGTGTACTACATCTAACCCACGTAATAGAACCCGGTTTCTCCTGAACAACCGGGTACGATTACTATCCCTTTATTTTGATAATAATACAACCCGGTTTGTTAGGAGCAGACGGGTACAAAGCCCATATGTGTCAAATAGTACCCGGTTAACTAAGAAACCGGGTAGGATTTGGGGGGTTGTATAAGAGTTTCTGTAGTAGTGTGGGTGCACTTTAAGGTGGATCAAAGGCCCATAAAATCATCCTATGTGTTTTTAGCCGAATTCAACCGTTTCCAGGGATTTTAAGTTTTTTTTGTTGATTTTGATGGATTTTTAAGTTTATTTGGTCGATTTCGAGGGAATTTTTTGGTTGATTTCAATATATATATATATATATATATATAGATTTAAAGGTATTTTTTTCGGGTTTTTTGGTTGATATATCTTATAGTCTAATATCCCAGAGCACCCCTCAAATTTTATCAGGTGTGCCTTTCATACCTTAAATAAAATCTTACTTGAGAAAATAAGTTGAGTGGTTGCACCGGAGCCTGCTCGGACATACATAGCTAGGTCCACCCCCGATGATATCTATGCAAGTCAGTATAGGGCTGGAGGGGGCTTTCTTATTTCTCTCTCTCTCTCACTCACTCTCACTCACACACAGTATAGGCGAAGGATCGTGTAAATAGTTGAAGTTACCATGAGAAGTGGATTCAAACCGTTGATCACTTTTAATCAAATGCCCTCACATGTAGAAGAATATTGATCTTGTGCATTTCATTCTAATTTGCGATGTAACATCTCGATTTTTAGAACTTTTAAGATAAATATGAAAAATAGGATTTTGGATTAAGTCCTAGATTTTATAGTCTTGTTGGATGGAGAATTCGAATACGAGTCCAACGGGTCTTTCCGGAGCTAAAACGAAGAAGTTACGGCCAAAACAATTTTCGGTACAACCTCGGCTAAAGTGACCAGCGAAAGTGACACTTGTGTCACTCTCGCCGGTTTTGTACCGAGAGCCATGGGACCACATCGAGAGTGTCCAGCGAAAGTGACACTTGTGTCACTCTCACGCGTCACTTTAGCCGTCGGGCACCTGGAGCATAAAAACGCGATTTTCAGCCCAAAACTTCATTTCCTCATATCTCTCTCATTTCAACTCCGATTTTGTTGATTCAAGTTGCTATGATTTCGTTTTTTAGAGATTTTCAAGGATATATTGTTAGTTTTGGGGAGATACAAGAGTATTTGGTGGTGGAGTGGTGTAACAACCCACACTAAAATACAAGCCAGAAGCTACCTCTTTAATTCATAACGCCATAAACGGCTCAACATAGTCACACTATTCAGATTACAAATTGGGTTTGCGGAAATAACCCTAACTACAGCTGAGATCATAATTACAAAATAACAAGGAAAATCCCTCTAATCCTTCTATACGCAACCTCCGCCTCTCGCCTTGCCAAACTTTTAAGCAAACTTTCGACTACCTGCTTACCTGAAAAGGTTTTAGTTTTGAAAAACGAGGGTTAGACTATGAGGTCTAGTGAGTTTCCTCCACACCAGGTCACACCATAAAACATTATAATTTATAAATCAGTTATGAAAGAGTTTATACAAATCATAACAACACACTTTAAAATGATAAGCACACAATGACACATGCTACTGGCACATGCTACTGGCACACGCTATAGTCACACACACCATGACAGCGCAATAGAGCACACACGCTATAGTCACACACATCGTGACATCGTAATAGGGCACACACCGCCCATATATGAAACGAATTCATATATATAGATATAATGGGACATACCCCCCATTTCACAACAAAACCAGAGCATGGTCACACACATTTAAATCACACATATTGCCACACACTTACTCTTCGCTTTGAAATAAAAGCAGTTAGAAAGCACACAGTTAGATAATAACCATGTCACACACTTACTATTCGCTTTGAAATAAAAGCAGTTGAAAAAGTACTCAGTTCGATACATGTATCAACAATCACACTTGTATAAAATTTAGGTTCAGAAAGACTCACCTGGAGTCCCGATTAGAAATTCATACTCGTACCGATCGTCTCTACTCGCACCTACAATTTAAACCCAACACACATACCAGGTAAGACAGACTGGATTTTACTGAATTTCACTGCCTTGAAAACTCTCAGCCGAAAGTACCCAACACTTAAATACCGGATCCATTGGAATACCGGATCCTTACGGCCCAACTTACATTCCGGGTCCAATATTTTTAATATTCAGTTCCGGTTCTCATTTAAATGATAATACCGGATCCAATAGATTTAAAGCCCAACTCCGGTTCCCATAAATAAACATATGCCGGAACCCACTTAAATAAATCTATACCGGAACCCACTTAAATAAATCTATACCGGAGCCCAATTAATGAATAATACCGAAGCCCAAAAGGTGAGAATTGAATTCCGGATCACAATTTAATTACATTCCGGTCCTATAATTAATTCACCACACCGGATCCTTGTTAAGGCCCAACTTCCAACAAATTTCCGGTTCTTAAAATTTGGAATACCGGATCCAACTTTGAAAGCCAATAAAACAGGTTCCGGTTCTTAAATTCACTTGGCCCAATTCCGGGTCCATGAATATCAATTCTGGATCATGGCAACACCGGGTCACGTGACTTTATGCCAAACTCAAATAAAAACTCTCAGACATCTCAGCAAAACTCTAAAAATAAGGATTGAGATTAAGGATTACCTGCTACATCAATGTAGAATCAGATTCCCCTTCTCTTTCATCTTTCAACTTTTCTTCTCCAATTGCTCCTGAGACCACACTCTCTCTTCTCTGCTCTTTTCTCTCTAAGCCGCCATACACACACACACACCAAAATCGCAAGCAGTCGCCCTGATTGATTTAGAGAGAATGATGGAGTCTCTAGGGTTTTCACCCTTTTTATACTTCCCACAACCAACCACCAACTTATTCATATTTCTCACTTGAACCACGAAACTTCTAAATTTTGAACTTCTGCCACACATTTTATTTATCGGTCAAACAATATAAACTCGGTTATTACAAGTGGAAGCAAGGATCAAGAGCTCATCATCATCACCTCCATCTTCAAAAAAATAGGGTTTTCTAGGTTTTCATCAAAACCTAAGTGGTGAGTCCATCCTCCTAGCTTCTAAACTTTATTATGAGTTGTAAATGCTCCATTGTTGACTTCCTAGTGTTTAATTTCTCCAATTTCGGTTTGGATGATTTTGAGAAAAGTTAGGTCAAATTGGGGTTTGGGGCCAAAATGGAGATTTTGATGTTTTATGTTGGGGGAAACGATTCTAAGTGGTTGGATCTGAATATTTATGGTTGAAAACTTATTAATCTAGGTTTTTGAAGATTTGGCTTTAAGATTCATGTTTCTTCAAAGGAGCTTACGTTTGGGGAAAATCTAGATTTAGCCTAATCTAGCAAGGTGAGTTCAATTTAATTTGTGAAACGTTGTATATGCCAAAATGTTCATTTTAAAGTGTTTTAAGTGTTTTACAAGAAAATATGCATTGTTGAGTTAATTGAATGATTTTGATTATTTGGAATATTTAATTTTATAATTCTTGCAAAATAGCCATTTTTGGGATTTTTGGATAACTTGATAAAATAAGCATTAATGTAAGTGTCTTGATATTTAATGCATAATTGAAGGTTATCTAGTAAAAATACACTTTTAGTGTTTTGTTGGAAATGTGCATAATTTTATGTGGTGGTACGTTTTGAAGCATGAACGTGTGGGTCATTGGGTTTTGGGTCATTTCCGACCTTGTGAACATTTTAAAAGTTGTAAACCATTTGGTTTGAGAAAATACGCAAGTTGGGTATTTTGGTGGAGAACCTTAAGTATTGTTATTTTAAATGATTTATTTTACGTTTGTAAATCTTTGGGTATAAATGCACTTGGATGTGTACTTTGGAAAACGACGTGTCTTAAATTAAGAGTTGTGTTGAGTAATTTGAGTCTATGAAGTATCTTTCGCATAAACGTGGGTTATATGTGTTTTACTGGATTATTTGTTTTTCATGAGTGGTTATTTGGTTTTGATTGAGCTTATGGCTCGGTTTATGACTTTAATGAGTCTTGAGGACATTTGTCCGGATTTTAACATTTGAATATGGAGCTTTGGTCGTCAGTTGCATTTATTGCATTTTATTTGAAGAGTACATGTTTTGAGTGTGTGTGTCCTTTAAGTGGAGTCGTGTACTATTAGACCGTAATGCATTGGATCCATAGGCATATGAGTCGGTCATATTTGCATGGTGGAAAGTCTTGGTATTCTCACTTTGGGATGTACTCCGCCTTGACATTTTGTGTCTCGGCGTTGTGGAGATGAACTATATTGGGTTGTACTTCGGGATTTTGGTTTATTGTTGATGTTCTAACACTTGTGCACGAGGGTTAGACATCTTGGGTTATCAAGTAAGGAGTCGAGACTCCAAATCTTGAATGCTAGTGAGTAGGCAATATAGGTTCCATAGAAACGTTGAGGTGTAACTTACTAAAGAATGAACAGGCAATAAGATCGTGTACCCTTGAGGTGTAGCTGGGCACAGCAGGCAATAAAGGATATGGTGGTGCCACCCGTTGCTGGGTGTGGGACTTGAGGTGTAGCTTTTTATAGCAGGCAATAAAGTCCGACTCGAGTTGGAGCTTATTAAAGCAGACAATAGAATCACGATCTGAGGTGTAGTTCAATAACATAGTTATGCGGCTTAACTTTGTGTTCCGCCACATACAATGGAATCGGGTCTCCCCCGTCACCGAAAGGTGTTGTTTGGGTATTTATTTTATCCATGTTTTCGGTGACGTATTTAATTTATATGGTTTGCTTTCCATATTTTAAGGGTTGTGATGTATGCCTATTTCGTGCTTGGGATGTTTTGAATAATAGCGATTCACTTATGATTTCAATCATTTTGGAAATCAAATACTATTTCACTTTTCAAGTGGGTTTCGGGATGAGTCCATTTTGAGAATCGTTTTATATTAGAGCTTTCATCACGGGATTTATGTGCGTTGGAAAATGGGTGGTTTGCATTTAAAGCAAATCCTTTTTGAACTCATGATTTAAATTGCACCTCTCTCGTCTTACGAATTATATAATCATGATAAAAACTCTTGAACTCACTAGGCGTTAGCGTAACCTTTTTATTTCTCGGCATGTGCAACATGTTCCGGTTGAGATGTAGTTCTAGTGACACTGTGAAGAGTGGAGAGCTAGTTGTGTGCTCAAGAAGTAAGTAGCTTGGTGAAGTCTTCCGCACTTGGGGAATAGCAACTTGATTTTGGGGTTGAGTAACACCCGACCTTTTGTAGTCTTGGCGAATGACTTAAGTTTTGACTGTTGAAAATATAATGTTTATATTAAGGTAATTTCAAGAATGGTTTGTAGAAGGAATTTTATCCTTAAGTGATTATTTTTGTTGAAAATTTTATTTAGTTGCTCTTTCCAATTTTGAGGGTGTTACAGTCTATATCTAATCCAACGGTTGATAACCACTTCTTACGTTAACCACAACTTCTCACCGTAACTATCTCTCTCTCTCTCTCTCTCTCTCTCTCTCTCTCTCTCTCTATATATATATATATATATATATATATATATATATAAGGTTGAGTTGTAGTGAAAATGAAAGTTATGGCAAGAAGAGGAAAAATGATCTTCACCATTGGATGCACATTAGGATGATATGCATCCCAATCAAACGATTCATGTGGTGGGAGTGAGATTAAAAATAATAAATAGTCCATATCCTTACTTATCTTCTCAACTTAACTATTTTTCTCACACGGTCCTTCGTGTATGTGTGTGTGTGTGTGTATATATATATATATAAAGAGAGAAAGGATAGTTCAAATGAAAACTCATTTTTCAGTGTGCACATGAGGACGGATCTCGGCGCTTCCATCTCTATTAATCCAAAAACTCATATTAAATAAAGTTTTTAATTGAAATTATTAATTAAGGTGATTAGGGTAAAAAATGAAGACATTTTCAATCTCACGCCTACCATATTTGACTTTTTTATTTTCTTTTCTAATTAAAAAAACTTTTACCCCCTTAACGTTTAAAATAAATTATCTTAAAAATTACTAGTATTTTAATCAAACAAATTACATCAAAAAAATGAGAATTTCGTGCTCTTCGATATGACATCCATCTCGATATAGTTTTTTTTGTTTTAACCGTTTTTACGTGTTATATATGTGTTATATTCAATATGAATATTTATGTACGTTGAACTGTGTACAACACATCGACACCGTAAGTCCGTAACTCAACATCACATTTTTCGACACTTTCTTCAACGTCATAAGGCATCACATTATTCATTACCGTAACCCAACACCCATCGAGATGAATCGAGAAGCCATCGAGTTTCGGTTGTGAATCGGGAAACAAAAGAGAGTCCGTCACGTCTCCACACCTTCACGGGTCATTCATGTATTATTTATCATGAATAATGTATCATTCAGGTTGAATAATACACGATTCATGAATTCATGTATTATTCATCCCGAATGTTGTATTATGCATTATGAATATTGTATTATTCATCATTAATAGAGAATGAACGTTCACATTTGTTATTCATACTGAATGTGGACGCCTGGGGATGTGCATACATATTCATAATGAATAAAATCAAGTTTTGGTTGTGAATCGGGGAACAAAAGGAGTGCGTCATGTGTCCACACCTTCACGGGTCATTCATGTATTATTCATCACGAATAATGTATCATTTAGGATGAATAATACAACATTTAGAGTGAATAATACATGATTCATGATGAATAATACATGAGTCATGAATTCGTGTATTATTCATCCTGAGTGTTGTATTATTCATCATGAATACTGTATTAATTATCATGAATAGTGAATGAACGTTCACCTTTATTATTCATACTGAATGTGGACATCCGGGGACGTGCATACATATTCATAATGAATATAACACATAAATAACCTTTCACGTAAAAAACGGCTAAAATTAAAAAAAAAACTACATCGAGATGGATGTCGTATCGAAGAGCACGAAATTCTCGTTTTTTATATAATTTGTTTGATTAAATTCTTAGTAATTTTTAAGATAATTTATTTTCAAGTTTAATAGGGCAAAAGTTTTTTAATTAAAAAAATATAAAAACCCAAATAATGTAGGCGTGATTCAAATTTTCTATTGTGTCCCTAATCACTTCTCAATTAATCTTATTTTGTTTTAACCATTGATTAGTTTCTAATATATGTATATATATATGAGAGAGAGAGAGAGGTTAAGGAAAACCTCAAATAAATGAAAAACTAAAAAAAACATCTTATCAACCATTAGATTTGATGATCTGATTTATGTGATTAAACAGACGCTAATAAAATTAAAAAATCTCATCACCCTATTATTTATTAAAAAAAAGACAAAAAATAAACAAAATTCAAACGAAATAAATTACACCAAATAAACAATCACATGTTGATTGTTATGAAATTGTAACGTATGACATTTGAATATTTGATCGACTAGGTTTAAACATTTTAATGTGTTATGTCTTAATCGCTCACTGATCGTCTGAATGACACGAAGGCCACGTGGATACATCTCCATGAACTTGTGCCCAATCATAAGGAAGAAGACACAAAATACGTGGAAATACCCACAACCAATAATCATCTATTTAAAATAATTTCATGTTTTTAGGTTTTTAATATATGTTTTTCAACTTTAAACAACGCCAACTGCAAAAATTTCTAACAAATTCTCTATTTTATAGAATACATAATTAATTATATATTTAAAGTATTCAATATAATTCATAAAATATTTTTTTATCTTTTAAATATTTAATTTAAAGCAATTTTATTCATAGAATAAATACAAACTTATTTTTCTCTGCCATAAATAATCATTTTTGAAAATATCTTAAAATTAAAAAAAAGTTATCATCTATCTTATATTTTCTTCATTTTGATGAAGATTTTAAGAAAAGTTATTAGAGTAAAAAATTTGTGAAACAATTTTTTTAAAAGCAGTTGAAAATGCTCTTAGGGGCCCACCTAATCACTTATCCAGGTACGTGTTTGCCGATAAAATTCTAACACTATCACCTATTTTTCGGGTAAGATTTTTGTCTACCAAAATGACATCGTATGTAACAATTTAGCCGGTAAACGCTAACCGTGGTAAGAGTCGTCGCACTCACTTAGAGCATCTCCAATGGTAGCTTGAACAAAATTTGAATAAGGCTTGAACATAATTTGAAGATAACTTGACTATTGGAGAAAAGACTTGAGGATGACTTTAGTTATCAAACACTTGAGCTTTGTCAAGTCTTTGAAAAATACTTGTGAGAGGCAAAAAAAGAAAAGGTATAATATGGTGGGCCCAATTTTTTTTAATATATATTTATTTGTCAAGTCTTTGAGAAAAGGTTAACCATTGTGGATGCCTTTATCGGGTAAGATTCTCGGTCCTTGCTTCAGGTAAGATTCTTAGTTCTTGCTATATTCATCCGGTAAGCTAATGTGACCTGATAAGCACTTACCCAGATAAATGTTTTATAAACGACCCCTAAGATTGTTGACATCTCTTTCAGTTCAATTTTGCAACAACAGTAATATTTTAACAATATTATACGATTAAATTTAATATATTTATAAGTTATTAAAGAAATGATATTTGATATGAATGCTCATTTTAATTTATTCTTAGACACGTGCACTTGGCCCCACATGCAAAAAACATTAATGTATGATTGATATATCAGTGGTTTGTTTATTTATTGTGTTGTCATTCTTTAAATAATAGAATACATATTAATATTACTATTTTTTTCCAAAAAATTGTATGTTTTCTTAGCAAATTCATTAGATTATGAAAGGTATTTTCATTCAATTATATTTTAGAAAATTACATATTTGAAATATTTATTTTAATACCCAATTATGATGTGACATTGGTGAAATTTGACTGGTTTTTTAAGTATGTTCTCCAAAATAGACATTTTGTAAATTATAGACCCTAAAATAGATATTCCTTAAATTGTAAAGACTCATATACGGCTTCTAAAAGTATATTCATCAAAATAGAAATTCAATGAAGATATGTTCATTTTTAATGTGATTTGATTTATCCATAAATAATTGATAACATAATATTAACGGTTATGATCATGATTAAGACATTTTAGGTATTTAATCACTAGTTACAGTGGCGGATCCATGATTTTTACATAGTGGGGGCACCTTTAGGGTAAATTATGTCCGTAAAGTCGTTCGATTTATTTTGGGTCTATTCTAACCGTTCCGATGGATTTTTAAAGTTTTTTGATTGATTTCGATGCATTTTTAAGTTTTTTAATCTATTTCGAGAGACTTTTTCAGGGTTTTCTTGTTAATTCCGAATTATTTTTGGTGTTTTAGTTGATTTCAATGTACTTTTTTTGGTTCATGGGACACAGGTGGAAAATTACAGGGGGGATACGATAATAAAAAGTTAAAAGAATTGTTTTTTAACCTAGAAAAATAAAGAAAACTAAAATTTTACTGGAAGGATGGGACCTCACCTTTTACAAGGTCGTGCATTATGATATTAAATACGGAAAATACATTAATATTTTTATAACCCGTTGTTAGCATGTGAAGATTAAAATTTGCATCCGTTCTTTGACGTGGATTGTTATCTGCATATAACCCAACCCTGGACCCACATATCTGGACCTCATATTTGAATGTGGTATCTTGAGCTTGTTTGGTTTTGTTTAGTTTCTTTGGATCTAAAATATCAAAAATAAAAGTTAAGAAATGTTAGTTAAAAGATTAGGACAACTAATTCGGTGATTGTTTTACTTAAACTTTACGTAAAATAACTTATGGTTGTTTTATAGTCTCTCGTGAATGGACCATCTTTGAGTTTGATTGATTGGATCAACGAACGATTGAACATATTTATCTGTTTTGTTCCTTGCATCAAAACCGAATTAGTATGATAACAGTTGTATCCAAAATGTAGATACGAGTCAAAACTACCAAAAGGAAAAATATTTATAACGAACACGACGAAAGTAACTTGTTCATGTCACAAAGCACTAGTCGGCCATTTCTTGATGTTTTTAATTTTAAGTTTTATTGTATATATACTACATATTTCTTTTGGTTTCTTTATATTACAATATTAATTTATATTTAAAAACATTTTACTCGAAATCGATTCCAAACTTGTTCCAAAATCGTCAAAAATCATTCAACAGCAACACCATTCCCGCCGATTGCAAAGAGGCAAATCGATTCCAAGAAATACAAAACGATTCCAAATCGTTCAAAAGGAAATCGATTCCCGTCGATACCAAGAAGTTCGATTACAAATCGATTTGCTTGTTTATTAATCGATTTGCTTGTAAACAAGCAGATTCCATACGCACTATCACAACAAATCAGTGGTTTTCGGAGCAAAAATCAAAAGGGGTGAAGCTTAGAATCGATATCCTCGAAGTAAAGGTTGAAGTTAATGGCGGAAAGCACATGTGTAAAATATGCATATATGCAATTCTCTGATATGCATGTTGTGGGTGTAAAATATGCATATATGCAATTTTGATATGTGCATATATGTTGCAGGTGTAAAGTGTAAATATATGCAATTGTAATATGTGCATATATGCAATTCTCTGATGTGCATATATGCAAGTCTCTGATGTGCATGTTGTAGGTGTAAAATATGCATATATGCAACTTTGATATGTGCATATATGCTTCAGATATAAAGTGTAAATATATGCAATTGTAATATGTGCATATATGCAGTTCTCTGATGTGCATATATACAATTATCTGATGTGATTACAGTTGAATTATCGTGGAAGAATTCTTTGAAATTGATTGCCTAAATGATAAAACACTAAGATAATATGATGAAGATTAGGATTAATATTAAAAAATAATATATCAATAACTACCAAATTGGATATGCGTGAAATTAGGAAACAATAATTACTGGAAATAAGTAAAATGTAAACTTCCTATACTACCCTTGCATCAACCGTGTAATTAATATTAAAACCAAACTTGAATCTTGCTTCCTATTGGTCCACACTAAGTTAACAAGGCTAACACTATTTGAGTGGTTAACAAAAGAAGGGCCCTCTATATATATATATATATAGCCATAGGTTCAATAGAGAAGTCCAAATATTTAGAGAAATAGAGAAGTGATTTTGACCATTCATTCGGTCAAGATCGGTTATAATTGGTCAAAAGTTGCGGCTTTGACTGGTCAAAAGTTGCGGCTGTTCCAAAAATAAAAGGGCAATTTCGTAACTTTTACAAAAAACACGGGTTGAGTTCATATATGAATCTGTGTGATTCACATATGAACTATACGTTCATATATGAACCTTTGTAATTCACATATGAACTCTTTATAACTAATTCATATATGAATCTTGTGATTCATATATAAACTTTTGTGTTTCATATATGAAACTAATTAACTGTATGTTCATATATGAATCAGTTGAACCAATTAACTGATTCATATATGAATCTTTGTGTTCATATATTAAACTTTGTAATTTACATATAAACTTTTTTTAACTAATTCATATATGAACCTTTGTGATTTATATATGAATTTTTTTAACTAATTCTCATATGAACAAATTAACTGATTCATATATGAATCACAATGATTCATATATGAATCACAAAGATTCATATATGAATTAGTTAAAAATATTTTATATGTGAATTACAAAGGTTCATATATGAATCACACAATCTCATATATGAACCTGTCCCGCGTATTTTTTACGAAAATACCCCTCTATCTTGTGCAGACCACGCGATGAATTATCCTCTGCTTCTCGGTCAAAGCCGCCGATCTTGACCGAATGCATGGTCAAGATTACTTCTCTATTTCTCTAAATATTTAGACTTCTCTATTGAACCCTTCCCTATATATATATATATATATAGAGAGAGAGAGAGAGAGAGAGAGAGAGAGAAAGAAAGAGAGGTGTAATTATTTGCTAGCCGGTTAATCAATGGTTATGGTTAAATTAAAGATTTTAACATGATGAAAAAAAAATGAACTAAATGAAAGGCAATGTTGGAACAAATTGTGATGTATTTTTAGAAGATAAATTCGGTTATTTTTGAAATTAAATTATTTTTCTCTATATCTTAAATTCGGTTTTAATTTCATTTATTCATTAAGTTTGGTTATTTTTCAAATTAAATTTCTTTACGTTCGTGTATTAACTTTGATTGTGAATGAGATAATTAAGGTTGTTTAAACAAATTTCATAGGCGAAACAATGTTTATTTGTTTAAAGTTTTGTACGGTTTTGTCTCAAAATTAAGTTAACGAGATAATTAACGAATGTGATAATTAAGTGGTATCAATATATGAAAAGACGAAAATACTCCGGTTATCACACTTTAATCTCAAACTCACTCATGAATTGCGCTCGATACATGGATTGATCTGGTGCATCTGATCCTAATGCATCCAAGGGTGGAGATCCATTCTTACCTTCTCACAATAACTTTCATTCTCACTAGAACTCAACCATATATACATATATATATATATATAGAGAGAGAGAGAGAGACTCCGTAAAATACAAACCTTGCATAGTTGCATTTGTTGCACACCTTACAAACCAGTGTGCATATGTGAACAAACCAGTGTGTATATGTAAACAATGTGCATATGCATACGTGCAAGAATATACATATAATGGACATACATTCATATGGGATAATGCATATATGCATCTCAGATTATGCATATATTGTTCACAATGCACATTGGTTTGTAAGGGGGTGCAACATATATATGGTTTGTAGTTGACGTGTATCTTATATATATGTAGGGTTAGGTTCAAGAGAAAACCTCAAAAAAGGAAAATTGAAGAACACCCTAGAAGCCCTTCATCTGGGCGGTATATATGAAACAAATTTCATCAAAATGAGAAATACATGAAACAATTTTGTGTTTACATAGAAACAAAATTATATGAAACAATTTCATCAAAAACAGAATTATATGAAACAATTTCGTCATATGAAACACTTTCATAAAACAATTTCATTCAATTAAACATTGAAAACAAGTGTTTGTACGGTTTGTTAGATTTCACTGGTTTGTAAAATAGTCTTGGCCATATATATATATATATATATATATATATATATATATATGGAGAGATTCAAATGAGAAATGTTAAGTGTGTGAGAAATAGAGAAATGATCCTAGCCCTTCATCTGGTCAACATTTGCGGGTTTAACTGAGAAGCACCGGATAATTCTTGTGTGATCTGCAGAAGATAGAGGGTGGTTTTGTAAAATATGTGAGGCGAGTTCATATGTGAACGTGTGTAATTCACATATGAACTGTACGTTAATATGCGAATAAGTTAATTAATTCATATGAGAATCAGTTAATTAGTTCATATGTGAATCACAAAGGTTCATATGTGAATCTTTAATTAGTTCAACAGATTCACATATGAACCTACAATTACATAGTTCATATGAGAATCGGTTAATTAGTTCATATATGAATCGCAAAGGTTCATATATGAATTAGTTCAAAAGAGTTCATATGTAAATTATATGGGTTCACATATGAACATATAGTTCATATGTGAATCACACAGGTTCACATATGAACTCATCCCGCGTATTTGTAAAACTTACGAATTTGTCCTTCTATTTTTGGAATAACTGTAACTTTTGACTAGTCAAAGCCTCAATTTTTGACCAGTCAAAGACGCGATTTTTGACCAGTCAAATCCGATCTTGACCGTATGAATGGCTATGATTACTTCTCTATTTCTCACACACTTAGCATTTCTTATTTGAGCCTATGACTTATATATATAAGCCATGGTTATTTTGCAACCTAGTAAAATGTTACAACCCGTGCAACCTTCATCTAAATCGTTCATTGCATTTGGATTCTCATTCATTCTCTAAATGACTTTACCTGATTTCGTTGAATTCCGTCGAATTTCTGCAAAATATGTCGATGACATAACAGTTCATGCGATGTATCGGATGAACTTGGTACTTTCATGAAACATTATGCTTTCCATGACATTTAACGAAATTGTAACACACTCAAATTTGGAAAGAGCAATTAATTTAAAACTTTCAATATTACATCAAATGAAGAGTAAAACCTCCTTCTATAATTCGATACTGGAAATACCTCAAAATAAATTATGTAATTCACCTCAACATATATGGCTCATGTCTTATATACGGACAAAATAAAAGTCGGGTGTTACTAAAACCCCATAATAGTCGTTATCTCCAAATGCGGAAACATCACTCAATGTCACATCCTCCACGTGCACCTAACCCGCACCCGTCTCATCACAGTGTCGCTAATGTCATTTCCCAACCGGTACCTGATGCACATGCCGATAATTAAAAAGGTTAGGCTAACGCCTAGTGAGTTCAAGAGTTTTCACCATGATTATATAAATCGTTAAAAGGAAAGAGTTGCAACATTAATCATGATTTCCAAAAGACTTTATAATAAATACGAAAACAACATGTTTCCCAATAACACATATTTTAGGTTATGACAACACCAATATAAACATTTTCCAATCATAAAGTAAACTCAACTCAAAACTCACTCAAAACGAGAATAATGATTTAACTAATGAAAACGTGAATAAAACTTTGTATCCCGAAACATTCAAAACACGAATGGGGCATAGTACTCAACCCATAAATCATGGAAAATAATCTATATAAATATAAAACGTCACCGAAAACATGTATAAAGATAAATACCCGAAACAACACCTTTCGGTGATGGGGGAGACCCGGTTCCATCGAATGTGGTGGGCACACAAAGTTAAGCCACTTATCAACGTTATATGAGATTCACGTATTGGATGCCGAGTGTGGCTACTTAAAACACACACCCATGAAATGCCAACATCCAAGAACGTAATAGCCCGTAGGACTTATACCATACCGTCGATGCCTATTTCGTGCTACAATATGGAAAACTAGCGTCCCATCATTGAACGTAAAACACGGGTGGAATATATTAGCACATAGGTCTTACACCTTACCTCGATGCCTAAATGTGCCTAAATGTGGAAAAGTAGCGTCCCATCATTGGCATAATACCCAAGTGCAAGGACATCAAGTTCAACCACCCACGGTCTATACCTCGTTCCCGCTAACCAAAATTATTTCCAATTCCAAAACAGGGATAAAGTTCCCATTAAACCAAATGACTGACTCATATGTCTATGGATCCAATGCATTACAGTCTAAAACGTTACATGACTCCAATGAATGAACTAATGCATTCAAAACATGTAACTCACAAATAAAATGCAGTTAAGTGCATAACACGTCAAAGGCTCCTTATCGAGCTACTAAAACTGGGCAATTACCCCATAGACTCTTTTGAGTATAAATCGAGCCTAAAATGGCATAATAAACATTTGACTAAAATACGTGAGCCAATATGGTTACATGGACCAAATGCATATTTTCCCAAACCTTTGTTTCTCAAATCAAAATTGGCCTTCGCCCAAAACGAACAAGGTTTATAGTTTCTAAAATAGTCACAAGGTCGAGAATGACCAAAATCCAATGAATAACACGTATATGATTTTCAAAACGTTTATTAATACGATTTATGCATATTTCCAAAATACGCACTAGAAGTGCATTTCTTTCCAAGTAATCTCCATTCATAATATAAATTATCAAAACATTTTCACTCATGCTTTATTTGTCAAAATATCCAAAAATCCTAAATATGGGTGCTTTACAAGATTTATAAAGTTAAATACTTCAAATAATCAAAATCTACCAAATAACTCAACAAAGGATAATTTCGTGTAAAACACATAAACACTTTAAAATGGACATTTTTGGCATTCACATAGTTTTCACAAAGCAACTTGAACTCACCTTGCTAGATTTAAGCTAAATCTAGATTTTCCCCAATTTAAGCTCCTTTGGAGAAATTTGAATTTTCAAGTCAAATCCTCCAAAAACCTAGATCCACAAGTTCCCAACCATTAGTATCCATTTAGAATCGTTTCCCCCAAACATTTCACACCAATATCTCTAATTATACCAAAATCCAAGTTTGACCTAACTTTCCCAAAATCGTCCAAAAAGGGAAATTGGAGAAATAAAACACTTAGAAAATCATCAATGGAGTATTTATAACTCAAATAAAGATTTAGAAAAGAAGAGGATGAATTTACCCCATGGATCTTGAGTAAAACCTCAAAACCCTAGAATCTCAAGAAAATGGATGTGGAACTTGAATCTCGCACCAAGAGATGAAATCACAAGCATAAATGATGATGGAACACTTGATTTCTAAGCGAAAAGCCCTAAAAATGAGTTGTGAGGTGAGAAATAAAGAAGAAAGCTGAAAAATCGCATTTGACAGCAACCAGGTACCCGTTCGCGACTATGACAGCGACTTTGACACTGGCCATAGTCGTTGGTCATAGTAGCTCAGGGGTACCGAAACTGTTTTGGTCATAACTTCTTCGTTTTAGCTCTGGAAAGGACCGTTGGATTCGTATTTGAATTCTCCATCCAACAAGACTATAAAATCTAGGATCTATTGCAAAATTCTATTTTTCATGTTTATCACCAAAGATCGATATCTTCCAGAAATCGGGGTGTTACAGAAATATTATGCATTGGAGGTAAGATTATTGAATGGACCAGTAATCATTAATGCAATCCAGTAATCAATCTCGTGTCTACATAATGAATGAACTAAATGAATGGTTTAGACGAGCGTTGCACGAGGTTGTTACATTTTACTGGATTGCAAAATAAACAATGCTTATATATATATATATATAGAGAGAGAGAGAGAGAGAGGGAGAGAGAGAGATCGAGATCTTCAAATGTAAACCATCATTTTTGTGTAAACCGTGTAAACCCTCGATTTCATAGGTTTTTTTGATAAATTGTTTTTATTGAATTGTTTATTTTGATGAAATTGTTTCATATCATTCATTTTTTGATGATTTTTTTTACGAAATTTCTAGTTTCATAGGTGAAAACGAAAATGTATGAAACAGTTTCATAAGAATGGAAAAAAAAAACCTATGAAACTACAAATTTCATAAAAAAAAAAGAATTCATCAAGAAATGAATGATATGAAACAATTTTATCAAAATAAACAATTTCATAAAAAAAATTATCAAAAAAACCTATGAAATCGACGGTTTACACGAAAATGATGGTTTACATTTGAAGAGGACTATATATATATATATATATATATATAGAGAGAGAGAGAGAGAGAGAGACGACAAATCAAATGCAAACTTTCTTAATGTTATAAACCTGCAAACTAATATTTATGAAATGATAAAGGTTCATTTAATTTGTTTTGAATATTTGTGAAAGATGATTAGAGTTCAATAACTATGATCAACGTTTTATATTATGAAACAATTGATATATTTATAAAATTAGATATTCGTCAGACTAGATGGACGGTTGAGATTGGGTTGAGAGAGAGAGGGATTGAGAGAGAAAGCGATATAGATAGATATTAAAGGGAAAGCCCTCGAAAAAATAAAAAATAAAGGAATACCCTGGTAGCCGTTCATCTAGACGGTATGCACATATGATTGAAGTTGTTTTTTTGTTTTTGTTGGACAACCTAGGGGGGGTAAGGTTGTATTTAAAACTTTTACTTTCAAAAATTCTTTTTATAAATAAATACGGAGTAAGTACGGAATAATACAGAAGAGTGTAAATACAAATAGATACACAGATATTATATAAATAAATATAAATGCAAAGCAATTTATATAAACAGATATAATTTAAAAGCACAGCGGAAATGTAAATAGATAAGGGAAAGAAAATACTTGACAACGATATTTTTAAAGTGGTTCACCAAACACAAAGTTGGCTAGTCCACCTCGAGAAAATAACACTTCTCGGAGATCCAATACGAAAACGTGTTCTTTACGGTAGAACACAAACCTTAGTACAACAAACGCGAATCACTCTACTTTGAGAGATTTATGTGGATCACTCACTCTATTCAAACACTTACAAGAGGGTATAATTTTAATATGAATAATCACTCTTGAATAAGGTTTATCACTTGGAATATTTTTAGAGAGTTTGATCACTTGAGTTGTGTTGCTGATTCAACTAATCGAGAGATTTTAATCTGCTATCAACTCAAGATTTCTTACTCAAAAACGTGTTTTAAAATTTTAACAGTTTAAATATCAAGAGAAGATGCTGCAGAGTCTTTATCAAATGCAGGGAGAGTTATTGTGAATTGGTATAATTGAAGGCTGGTGCTTGCATGTATTTATACTGGATGAGCAACATGGCCTGAGGCTTTCGCGGTATACCGGCTAACTCTCGCGGTATACCGTGCAGAGGAAAAAGTAATTGTCAGTTGTCAGAGAGAAGGTCAACCCTGCAAAAAACAAACGGAAATGGTACCCGCGGTATACCGGCTAAACACCGCGGTATACCGTGCAGACTGTACCCGCAGACAAATGGACTTCCAACCAATCAGAGAAGAACAGCAGCCCTTCCGCGGTATACCGCCTGAACCTTCGCGGTATACCTGCGTCAGAAAAGGCAACTTCTCCAAGACGCAACCAATCTGATGGATCTTCTCAATAAACCTTAATTAATTAAAATTGGGTTTTTAGAAATATCCAAGTGGTATATTATTTTAGGGTGATTTATCATTTTAAAATTAAAACGACGAAAATCTTCAGACTTTGATTCTTCAGATAAACATTATCGAGATTATTTAAATGCTGCACACTCAGATAAAATATTAGATAACAAAGAATGCGGTGTGTTTTGTAATCATCAAAATAAATATGGAGATGTGATTTTATGTGTACCAAAAATATATCACAATATTAAAGCTGGGTACACTTGCACCAACAATCTCCCCCTTTTTGATGATGACAAACACAACGCTAAACACGAGAGCATACTCGGTTTCTCTCCCCCTTTTGTCGAAGCAAAAAGGGTTTAAGAAGGTCGCTTATGCTCCCCCTCGAAAGATGCTCCCCCTCAAAATATGAAATATTTGAGAGTTAGTATTTTTAAGGGTTATACTCAAGCATGCCTAAACCAAGTCTTAATTTAAAGAAAGCTTTTTTGTTAAGAGCTTTAGTAAAAATATCGGCCAAATTATCTTCCGAATCAACCTTTTCAAGCACGATTTGGCCTTTTTGAACATTATCTCGTAAAAAATGATGTCTCAATTCAATATGTTTGGTACGAGAATGTAGCACGGGATTTTTGCTTAAGTTTATGGCACTTGAGTTATCACACATAATTGGAATTTTGGTTAGATGTACCTCAAAGTCGGTAAGTGTGTGTTTCATCCATAGGACTTGAGCACATGCTCTTGCGGCGGCTACATATTCCGCTTCGGTAGTAGACAACGCTACGGATTGTTGTTTCTTGGAGAACCAAGACACAAGTGAGAGACCTATAAAGGCACATACCCCACTAGTACTTTTTCGGTCAACAATAGATCCACCAAGATCGGAATCGGTGAAACACGTTACTTCTAACTCGGGTTGCTTTGCATACCATAAGCCAAGATTAGTAGTACCTCGTAAATATCGAAAAATACGCTTGACAGCTTCATAGTGAGTTTGTTTAGGTGAAGATTGAAAACGAGCACATAAACATACACTAAACATAATATCAGGTCTACTAGCAGTTAAATATAATAAACTACCAATCATTCCACGATAAATCTTTTCATTAAAATCGTTTCCCTCCTCGTCACGAGATAATTGTAAGTTTGTGGTCATTGGAGTTTCAACGGGTTTGACATTTTCAAAGTTAAACTTTTTTAACATATCTTTACAATATTTAGATTGACTAATAAAAATACCAGTTTCACATTGTTTGATTTGCAATCCTAAGAAGTATTTTAACTCTCCCATCATGCTCATTTCAAACTCGCTTGTCATTTTTGCAGAAAATTCATTACACAGTTTTTCATTAGTGGAACCAAAAATAATATCATCAACATATACTTGCACAACTACAATATCATTTTGATCATATTTCACAAACAAAGTATTATCTATTTTACCCATAATATAACCACTAACAATTAGAAAGGTTTTTAATCTATCATACCACGCACGCGGAGCTTGCTTTAAACCATAAAGCGCCTTTTTCAATTTATAGACATGTGTCGGATTTTCAAAATTTTCAAAACCGGGAGGTTGAGAAACGTATACCTCCTCATTTATAATACCATTTAGGAAAGCACTTTTAACATCCATTTGAAATAATTTAAAATCTTTAGCATTTGCAAAAGCGAGAAGCATTCGAATAGACTCCAACCTTGCAACCGGTGCAAAGGTTTCATCATAATCTATACCTTCTTGTTGATTGTACCCCTTGGCAACTAAACGTGCCTTGTTTCGTGTGACTCCACCGTTCTCGTCTACCTTGTTACGGAAGACCCATCTTGTGCCAATAATGGTTTGACTACTAGGGCAAGGAACTAAGTCCCACACATCATTCCTAGTAAATTGGTTTAACTCTTCTTGCATGGCCATTATCCAATCCTCATCACCTAAAGCTTCATCTATGGTTTTAGGTTCTATGGTTGAGATAAAGGCATGGAAAGCACAATGGGTATGGATTTGTGATCTAGTTGTCCTTTGGTTTAGGTCACCTATAATTTGATCTACGGGATGGCCTCGAGCGGTTCTAAGGTTAGGATCATCTATACCTTGTGGAATAAAGCAAGGAGGGGCATCACTAGATTCAATATTATTTGTGGAAGGTTGTGTACCTAAATCCAAGTTGCTAAGTTGTTGTGCTAAGACGTCTCCCTCACGGATATTGTCATTTGCTAAGGGTGCACTTGGTTTGGGAGGACTCTCGTCAAAGCTAACATTTAGGGATTCTTCTACAACCATGGTCTCCTTATTTAGAATTCTATAGGCTTTGCTATTCCAAGAGTAACCTAGGAACACTCCCTCATAGGCTTTGGCATCGAATTTGGTTAGATAGGATTTGGTGTTTAAAATGAAACATTTACATCCAAAAACTTTCAGGTGAGCTAAGGAAGGTTTTCTACCACGGTAAAGTTCATAGGGTGTCTTATTTAGGATACTTCTAATTAGGACACGGTTAAGCACATAGGTCGCGGTAGCAACGGCATCACACCAAAACTTTTGGGGAACTTGATGTTCGTTTAGCATAGTTCTACTCATTTCTTGCAACGTTCGATTTTTCCTTTCAACAACTCCATTTGACTGAGGAGTTCGAGGAGCCGAAAAGTTATGAGTTATACCATGTTTATCACAAAAGGCACCAAATTGTACTTCATTATCGAATTCTCGTCCATGGTCCGTACGTATTGAAACAATCGTACAACCTTGTTGGTTTTGAATTCTTTTTCCTAAAAATTTAAACTTTTCGAAAGCCTCATTTTTATGTCTCAAAAATAGAGTCCAAGTATAACGGGAATAATCATCTACAATAACCAAAGTATAAAAATTTCCTCCAAAACTTTGAATAGCCATTGGGCCAAAAAGATCCATATGTAAAAGTTCTAAAACTCTTTGAGTAGAAATAACATTTTTTGATTTATGAGAAACGTGATGTTGTTTGCCGACACGACAAGCATCACAAAAATGATTATCAAACTTTAATTTTGGCAGGTCACTCACAAGCTCCTTATTTTTTAAGTTTTGCATTAATCTTAGATTAGCGTGACCTAAACGCCTATGCCATAAAGTAGAAACATCATGAAGAGAGGATAAGCATACATTTTCAGATACAACAGTTTTGCAAATATATAAATTTCCTTTCACAGAACCAGTCAAAAGAACTTGGCCATTTTTCAAGATTTTGCACGAGTCTTCTTCGAAGACAACAGTTATACCATTTTTACACAATTGGCGAACACTTAACAAATTAAAATGTAAATTATCAACATGATTCACATCAAGAAATTTAACATTATTGCAAGAGACTGTACCTCTCCCAATTATATTTCCTTTGGAGTTTCCTCCAAAAATTACCTGTCCACCATCACATGACTTATATGATGAAAAGAGATTATTGTTTCCGGTCATGTGACGTGTGCAACCACTATCGAGTATCCAGTCCATATCAAGGTTTATCTACAATAATAAAGATGTAATTTTTATGGTCCCCATTTCTCGTGGGTCCTTGACAATTAGTTTCAATGTCAACCAACATGCATATATATAAAGTCAAACAGAATATATATATATAATACATTACATAATATTAATATATATATATATATAATACATCAAACAATATTAATATATATATATAACACATATCAAGTCAAACAAAATATATATATAATATATTAAACACACAAAGTATATATATATGTAGTGCGTAGGTATATATATATATAAACAGTACATATATATAAACAATATAAAAGTACATATACTATTATATTACTTATATATAATATATACAATAAATTATATTCAAACTATATATATAATATGTAACACATTTAAAGCCATAAACGCATACCACCGGGATTATCATTACTAAACATTCCTTTTGGAATCCATTTATTTACCATTTTAATTTTGCGATTATATTTATCATACACATAAAAACAAGTATTTATATTCGCATTATTATTAGGTTTAGAATATTTATCATGGTACATGCGAGCATACGGTTTTCTCGTATTATAATTTACATTATTTATTTTACGCACATACGGATGTTTTTGCACATATTGATTTTTTGTATTAACTTTAGGTGATTCATAAAATCTTTTGATGGGCATACAAGAACATTTATCTTTGCACGTATCGGAACCAATACCTTTTCTACATTTTATACGGTTAGGCATATTTAGCATGTTAAAGACTTTCTCATTACTACTTTGAAAAGCTTTTGCTAAAAAATCATCTTTTTCATACGAATCACATTTTCCTTTTAAACATGCAATCTCATTCTCAAGAATATCACATTTTGCACAAATAATATTTTCATGTGACTTTTTATTTAAGCATGCAATTTCTTTATTTAGAGCATCACAAGATTTACAAAAATCTTTTTCTCCTAATTTAGTTTCTAATTTAGCAATTATATTCATATCATTTTCAGATTTTTGTTTGCCATTATTAATTTCCTTATTACATGCAGATATCGTTTCTTTTAATCTAGAATTTTCGTCTTGGTAACGATTTGCAAGAGCAGCCATTTTGTGAAATGATTCATATAATTCTTCAAGATTATTTTCATTATCACTATCATAATCTGAGTAAGAAGATTTTACCTCATCGTCGCTTTCGGCCATAAGACAGATAGCTTGATATTCGTCTTCTTCTTCGCTTTCACTCCACGCGCCTCCAATGAAGGCTTTCTCCTTCTTATTTTGAAATTTGTTCTTTTTAGGACATTCATTGGCGTAATGATCTTTGTCGCCACATGAGTAACAAAAACCTCTCTTTGGCTTAGCTTTATCGTCACCACTTGAGTCATCATTTTTCTTTACTTTTTCGTCTCGTTTATGGAACTTACGACTTCGGTTTTCACCACCACGACGGTAGTTACCGTTTCTTTGAAATCTGCCATTGTTAGAAAATTTATTATTATTAAAAAACTTGGAAAAGTTTCTTACCAACATGGCAACTTCATTGAGAGTTTCGGATGGATCTTTTGAGGAGCCAGCTTTCTCCTTTTTCTTCTCGACTTTTGGTGTTGAGACATTGAGAGCGATTGACTTCTTTTTAACTTGCTCCCGATCTTTGTTTCTTTTAAGTGCAATTTCATGCACTTTAAGATTACCGATCAAGTCATCTATCTTCATTATGGAAAGGTCACGGGAGTCTTCTAAAGATGTTATCTTTTGCATCCACTCCGAAGGAAGGGCTCTTAGGATTTTCCTTATATAGTCCTCGTTAGGATAAGTGCGATCCAAACCTTTCAACGTAGTCACAATAAGGTTAAATCTTTTAAACATTGAGTCAATCGACTCATCTTGTTTCATTTCGAACAGTTCATAATCGTGAACTAAAATATTCACTTTACTAGATTTAACTTCCGTGTTTCCACGATGAGTATTATTTAAACTTTCCCATATTTGATTTGCAGTTTTATATGTATATACTCTTTCAATTTCATCAGTTGTTAAAGCAGCATATAATATATTCTTAGCTTCAAAGTTTAAACAAAAATGAGTTTCATCAGAAGTAGTCCATTCATCTATAGGTTTATCAATATAAACATCATCTTTCACAATGGTGGGTTTAAAATTCCCTTTTTCTATAATATCCCAAATCTTTTGATTTTTGCCACGCACGTGACATTCAAATAGCTCGGCCCAAATGCCAAACTTTTCAGTATCTATCAAAGGGGGTTTTGAAAACACAAAATTAGTTTGTTGAGCCATTTAAAGGAATAAAAGAAATTTATGCAGAATATTTTTGAAAGACCTGCTCTGATACCAATTGTTGGACAACCTAGGGGGGGTAAGGTTGTATTTAAAACTTTTACTTTCAAAAATTCTTTTTATAAATAAATACGGAGTAAGTACGGAATAATACAGAAGAGTGTAAATACAAACAGATACACAGATATTATATAAATAAATATAAATGCAAAGCAATTTATATAAACAGATATAATTTAAAAGCACAGCGGAAATGTAAATAGATAAGGGAAAGAAAATACTTGACAACGATATTTTTAAAGTGGTTCACCAAACACAAAGTTGGCTAGTCCACCTCGAGAAAATAACACTTCTCGGAGATCCAATACGAAAACGTGTTCTTTACGGTAGAACACAAACCTTAGTACAACAAACGCGAATCACTCTACTTTGAGAGATTTATGTGGATCACTCACTCTATTCAAACACTTACAAGAGGGTATAATTTTAATATGAATAATCACTCTTGAATAAGGTTTATCACTTGGAATATTTTTAGAGAGTTTGATCACTTGAGTTGTGTTGCTGATTCAACTAATCGAGAGATTTTAATCTGCTATCAACTCAAGATTTCTTACTCAAAAACGTGTTTTAAAATTTTAACAGTTTAAATATCAAGAGAAGATGCTGCAGAGTCTTTATCAAATGCAGGGAGAGTTATTGTGAATTGGTATAATTGAAGGCTGGTGCTTGCATGTATTTATACTGGATGAGCAACATGGCCTGAGGCTTTCGCGGTATACCGGCTAACTCTCGCGGTATACCGTGCAGAGGAAAAAGTAATTGTCAGTTGTCAGAGAGAAGGTCAACCCTGCAAAAAACAAACGGAAATGGTACCCGCGGTATACCGGCTAAACACCGCGGTATACCGTGCAGACTGTACCCGCAGACAAATGGACTTCCAACCAATCAGAGAAGAACAGCAGCCCTTCCGCGGTATACCGCCTGAACCTTCGCGGTATACCTGCGTCAGAAAAGGCAACTTCTCCAAGACGCAACCAATCTGATGGATCTTCTCAATAAACCTTAATTAATTAAAATTGGGTTTTTAGAAATATCCAAGTGGTATATTATTTTAGGGTGATTTATCATTTTAAAATTAAAACGACGAAAATCTTCAGACTTGGATTCTTCAGATAAACATTATCGAGATTATTTAAATGCTGCACACTCAGATAAAATATTAGATAACAAAGAATGCGGTGTGTTTTGTAATCATCAAAATAAATATGGAGATGTGATTTTATGTGTACCAAAAATATATCACAATATTAAAGCTGGGTACACTTGCACCAACAGTTTTTATGCATGTATGTATATGCACATATGCATATGTGTGTGTCCATGTTACAAATTACTTGTATACATATGAATTCGTCCATGCAACGTACTATAGTGTTACTTAGTTTTTCATTTTT